>OY776114.1:158778222-160138222 GCA_963675035.1 Allygus modestus | reverse complement strand
TCTACATATAATATTTTAAGAAATCTAATTTTAGTTTATACCATTGGATTAGGCTTAAAAAACGAACAATTTGGTGTTTTGATCATTTCTCTACGTCAATTGGTTACTGAGATATTGAAAGTGCTAACACAGTACGTTGTCCAATGTTATTCTTATGGAGAATAAGAAAAATTCTATATCTCGGTTATTCATAAACGTATCCGGCCTAAACTTCGCATATGGTTTCATTTCGTTGTGGTCTATTGATAATTGTTCAAAAAAACAAAATTTTGCCAATGGTTCCCGTAGCAGCAAACCTGCGTACTCAGCGCCCATGTTATTCTTATGGAGAATAAGAAAAGGTTATGCCTCATTCAATTATGAACATAAATTAATATAACTTGGTATGTAGCTTCACCTAGTTGAGTTACATTGGTATTTGTATACAAAGCCATAATTTGTGTTCCTTGTTGCAGCAAACCTGCGTACTCAGCCCCCCATGTTATCCTTATGGAGAATAATTAAAATTGTATAAATTGCTTATTTATAAATGGATACGGATGAAACTTGGTATGTGGCTACACCTGGTTGTGGTCTGTTGATATTTGCATTTAAACTTTATATTTTCTGTTCCTTGATGCAGCAAACCTGAGTACTCAATCCCCTTGTTATTCTTAAGGAGAAAAATTAAAATTTAATATACGGCTCATTTTATAATATGTATCTATGCAACTTGGTAAGAGGCTGTATATAGTACGTATATATATGCACTGGAAATTCGCTAAGTATGCAGGTTTGCTGCAACGGGGGTATTATTGTTTTAATTTTCTCAGCAAAAAAAAGTAAACCCAATCAAATAAGGCAGAGTATTAGAGCAAGGTTAGGGGCTATGGCCCCTTCAAGCCACTAGTTTATATTCATAACTTATTATAGTAATATTAACAAAACAGTAGTAATAACAATATATGATAATTATATTAAATTAATAAACCTTATCACCAAACATACAGGTTATTTATAGTTGAATAATGTCAATGAAACTTTATTTATGATAACATTATACAATAACGTTATTGATATTATTATAACAGAAACGGTAATATTAATAGTATGCTGACTAGTTTAGGTTATTTAATAATAATGCATATTAAAATGTAAACACATCTTGAACATGGTAAGAATAATGTTTAAATAGTTAGGAAAACATATTAACCATAACAGTGTTATAACTTTTAAAATATTGTCTTCACTCTCGTTATGATTTATTTTCCATTTAATATACACTATTTATATTAAAGTACTTAACTATTCAGCATCCTGTAATATTTCTGTTGCTTTTATAATAACATTATCAATGTTATTATAATTGAAATGGTATAATGAGTAAAGTTCCATTGGACTACTAAAAAATAAACAACTTTTATGTTTTTTAATACACTGTACTATAAATTATATTAATTTAACTGTCCAAACAAAATTTAGTAATCCACTTTCAATGTAAAAACGTATAGGAAATTCGAACTTCACATGAGACAAGAGAATGAGAGACATAAACTCCTACCCACAACTGATAAAACAGACTTCATAAAAAGAACGTAGAAAATTCACCCTCTGAGCACGAGAACAAAATATGCTTCGTTGATAAAGGTTTATATAAAATATACTCATTAAATATGCTGCTTTCTGAACACGCTACCAACAATTAACGTGTTTTGCCTGAAAATAATTACGGGAGTAACATATCCTATCTACAGTTCTTTATGTTTAAATTATATCCAGAAAAATGTTCATAAAACTATTATTAGTAACTGCAGATTTCGATTTTGTAAAAGGTTGATCCAATCTAGCGTCTAAAATGTTCATGACGGAATATATTTATCACACTCACTCTATATATTATTGAATATTAAATTATAATACAGTTAACCACTAAACATAAAGGTTGTTTATCTTTTAATAGTGTAATGGAACTTTACTCATTATACCATTATATTCATCATAACGTTGATGATACATTATTATAACAGCCACAGAAATATTACAGCATACTGACTAGTTTAGGTTCTTTAAATTAAATGTATATCATAATGACAGTACCAGTTTATCAGTTTGTATCAGTTTTTAGTAATATTTTAAAACTTAGGACATTGTTATGGCTACTATGTTTTCCCAACTTTTAAAACACTATTCTCACCATGGTAAAGATGTGTTTACATAAGACTGTATTAAATAAACCCCTAAACTTTAATTGTATTCAATTAGTTTTAAACAGCGAATTCAAGAGTGTAACGTAATTAATTCAAACATCAAGAGAAACTAAACAATTTGTTTCGGTATCCCATTATTAACTATCCAGAATTCCCGCTATGCAGTGCGGGTACCATGTTGTTATAGATAAACACTGTTTGCGATATTATGTTTTAACAGATAATTTGTATAGTAAATGAGCAAGTTCCTCACGAAGTTCCTATATTCCAACAACAACTTTTATGTTGCTAATAACAACTGCTTTACTCTGGAGTTTCTTTGCACAAAAAGAAATTGCCAACAATCTGAGCAGAGTTTATTGCTGACTTTGGGGGAGTGTCTGAATTTGTTTATTCTTTGTATGCTAATAAGAAAGACATCTTAAACCCGACGACCTTTAATGTAATCTTGATGGGTTTTTTCACTATTTTATTGTCATCCATATTGTAGTTTGCAAATACAATTTGATTTTTATAACATTAGTATTGGTAGTAGTAATTATTAAACAATATCCGTAAGGGCTGTTAAGAAAAAACATACCATTAGTCTAAACAACAAATAATTGAAGAAAAATCAATTATGGATGTATAATAATAGCAAACTTGGCATTTACTACGACTAAGATAGAGGACGTAGAGTTTGTCCGTCAAAGTCTTTGAAATATTATTCGCAATACGTTTTATAAACTGCTAGCTAGCGAAGTATCAATTTTGTCCAAACTAAATCAGAATGGAGAGTTTAAAAGTACTTAAATGATTTATGGAGATAAATTTACCTTCAAAACTTTAATTTAATTTGCTCACATTAATATTATTTAAGTCTACAACATTTGTATAAGCAGCTCCGTACTTCCTTCTGTGTGGCCCTGTGATTTCAATTGACATAATGAACTCAAGTTTAAGTAATCATCTGATCCAATACAAAATTTCAGTTGAAACTTCAAAATCTGACTGTTTGCGGCGATCGAGACAATAATATAACTTTCCTACTGATTTTAAGTACAATTTTCTTGTCAAATTCAAACTTTTGTCTCCTCAGAAAGTGGGATAATTCGTGTTGAAGTTATATCAGAAGCCTTGTGTTCATTAAAACAAATTAAGCCAATGAGTTACATTACCCTAATACCATTTATGTGGGGTGTAACGCTAATAACCTCACAATATTGTTTTAAAACCTCATATATTTGTTTGTGTATTATAAAGAAGACTTCCCTATTATGTTACGATTATCAAGGCGTTTTTATGTATGATTCGCATAGTAAATAACACTCATATTTGCTTACGCAAATAAAAAAATTATAATATTCCTTATAAAATGGGTTTACCATACAAATGTGTTATTTTAATAATTCCTCCCGGGTGGCCATCACCGTAGTTCCAACCGAAGTTGCAAGAACTGGTAGATATGTACAGAGCAGTAAAACCTCAACAACTGACGGTTGTAACAACAATATCCTGTCGGAAAGTTTACGGCGAAGGCAACAAGTTTACAAGAAATCCCCTGGCAAGAGTCACGGCTATCATTAAAAAATTATCATTCTCATTTCCAATATCTCCTCTTGAATTGTTTTATCATTTGTACATATAAAAATGGTCAAATGGTCAAATGATCCCTTATTAATGAAGATTAAATTGTGAATGACAAACACTAATTAAAGTGTTCAACTAGTAAAACATGTGTTTCCAGGAAATCACTCAAATGCAAATCATTATTATTATTTAAAATATTTTACAATAGCTAGTATTTGTTTGTACCTATATAAGTGCGAAATTCGAGTTAAGGCGATCCTGCGGTATTTACATTACAGGTAATTAATTGCCGGTGCAAAAACAGAAATATATTTTGAGTTTCCGAATATTATTTGTCACCCGTTGTCTTAGTTGACAACGGGTTTCACCTAAGTGCAACAGCCAACGACACACCGACGCGACGTCACAGAAACAAGTGTATTGTTGACACCAAATATTTGTTGTCATATTTATTTTGTTGAGGAAACAAAATATACATTGTTAGTAATAACACAACCATTTGCTTGTAACAACAAAATGGAATTGTTCAAACATTTGGTCTTTCCAACAATATATTTTGTCCTGATATTTTTCTAAAGCTAAAATAGAAAAATACCTATTTATGCCAATGGTAATATAATATCATATATAAAACTTTATTAGTTGTAGTTAAGTCGTCGTACTAACCAAACATTTAGTTCATTCGACAATATTTTTTTGATAAAGAACAATGTTGTTGCTATAACCAAATAACTTTCAACAAAATAATTTGATTATTTCAACAAATATTGTTGTTGTCCGTATTTCAACCAAAATATTTTGTTGTTACAACTATTTTTTTGTTTTTGCAACAAAATCATTTTTGACTGAAACTAAAACTGATCCTAAACTAATTATATGATTCATTGAACTCCAGTACAAACTGTTCCATGGGCACAAAATCCAAGTATATTTTCGACTCCATTTTACGCTTTTGTTTTTAACTTGTTTTGGTAATCTAGGCTGTTGTTTCTATTGCTTACCAACCGCACGTGGAGAAAGTGTATCGAAAGCAATTTAATTACCAAAGCCTACGCGCGGCAATACCGCTATCAAAGCGCCGTGGTTCAGGTCTCCTATTCTACAATGATGCCACAGTAGACTTTCTTTCAGCGTGGAATTCAATAGCAGTCCATTATCCATGTTTGTGTCTCGTGGTAGTTCAACGGTAGTAGTAGTAACAATAATACTCTATAATGCCCTATACTAATTGCCATTTATTTATGTGCTTAAATTGTAATGCAATATTTAGATTAGTCATGTCTAGTACAACAAACAACAAAACTAAGAAGGATATAATTATGCTATATTAAATGCGGGAGGAGAACTATTATCTAAATTCAAACTAAATAACTAAAAACAATTTGTAGGTAACGAGCTAAGTATAAAAAAAATTCCAAACAAAAACAAGATATAAGAGCTTAGACGGCTCAATTAGAGGCCAAATCTCCCAGGAAGATAACGAGAATCATTCTTCTTCTACTAAGTCGGCTTATAAGGGAGACCTTTTCACATGTATACAATTATACGTAACATTTAACACTTTTCTAATCACAGTGTTATATCATGAGGTACATATATATATATATATATATATATATAGATATATATATATATACATATATATTTACAATTTATTAAAATATTAGCCTATTTAAAATTAAAAACTACATCACATATAATTTTATTTATATATATTTGCAAGTATCTGCAATGAATAAGACATACTGTCAAAAAATTGTTAAGGCAAAGGTTTGTGACGCAAACAGTAGGCCTACGTTTTATCCTCCAAGCTTTTCAGTTTTCAGCTGTTTAGCGTCACTCTCATGTAACTTGACTAAATCTACTGTGGAGACCTCAATGCAAATATACTTAGGTATTATTTTGTACCTAAAACATCATAAATCAATAAAGGAAATACTAGTTTCATAGGATAGTTAAAATTAATCACTAAAAGTTAGACGGTAACGGAAGATAGTTTTGTTTTAATATTTCTTATACCAATGTAACACAAATAATGTTAAATCCATATCATAAGTGTGACATCACTAAACTTTGTTTACGACTATCAGGCAAACTTCTGCATATCCGACGCCTACCGGAAAACAAAAATAATCAGGATTGCATATATGAGCAGTACGTTTATGTTGTAAGTAGCAAAACACATTCAAAGTAATAATACATATTTAAAACAAAAACCGGTTTATTAAAAAACAAACTTGTTTACACTGCATCCAATTGCATTTATACAATAACAAAATTGTAATTAGTGTGAATAACACATACATCAATTACCACGTAAGCCTTGCTTAGTTACTACGTGTGCAAGGCTGCTTCTATGACTCCAGTTAGCCTAATATTACCTCAAGCGCAAAGCGTGTTTTATAGTAAAAAATATTTTTACCGTATGTTAAATTTTCGTTTCTGGGAATATGTTAAATTCCCTTTAATGTCGTTTGTAGTGCGATAAATTTCAAAGTCCTAAAACAATAACAGTAGAGGAGAAATACGGGTTTAACCCCAGAATCGGCGCTTTTTTCCCATGTTATTCTTATGGGGATCAGTTTTTGAGCCGACGCCCGATCCTACCCTACACAAATTTTCTTTTTGGCCCCTGCCTTATTTTCCCCCATTTAAAATTTGCATTAATTTTAATACATCCTTTGCAGAAATCCACGAGTTCAAAAATAACTCCACACTAAATAAACAACACATGTAAACAACTTAGAAGTTATTGTATAGTAGTGGGTAAAGGAGAAAGAGGCCCCACAATCGGCGCTTTTTCCCCATGTTATTCTTATGGGGAGCCGTTTTTGCACCGACGCCAGCTCCCGCCTATAGAGCTCCCGCGCGTTGGCCAATACTAATGTCCAACCCCCGCCTATATTAAATATATTGTCCCCATCCCCATCCCTCCTCTATATTTTTAAAAATTAATTTTCAAATTCTAAAAAACTATCTTTGGTGTTTACTGTCCGATTTGTCTGCAATTTGGATATGTTATTGTCCTAGGCAAGTGTTTTAATAAATTTCACTTACATTTCCCAAATTCACCATTTCCAAATGTGTGTTAATACCTAAAATGTGTATGTAAAAAATAATATTGCACGACCAAATTGGAAATTTTTTTAATTTTTGCAGTAATTAAACTGCAAAAATGTCTTATTTTAGAGTTAAAAAATATGTTTTTATTATTTAAAAAAGATAAAATTTTAAAATTTTCAACCAAGGATATATATAGAAGCCCCAAAATCACCACCCTCATTCCAACAAAAAATGTTGACCTGTGCACAGTGCTCCACGTCTTACTCCAACAGAAGCAATTTATTACGCCATTATCGACTTGTTCACAAAGTTATTCCTAAAATTTGTAAAATATGTCATCAAATATTTGACAACAGCAATTTTAAAATGCATATGCTAGAGAACCACAATACTTGTAATGTGTGTAAGAGAGTCATCACCCGCGACAAGAAACGCCACCACCTACGATGTGACAAGCGACCCTATAATGTGTTTAAGTTTTACGGCGAGTCCGCGGATATATTAGACACTCTCCAATCTTGTCCTCTACCCATCAAATGGATTCTTATTAGGAGAGTAAAATTCATCAAACACTCAGTGGACAATAATGGTGATTTAATCATTGACAAAGAATGTATTGCTGATTTTCGAAGTTTAACTAATTTATCAATTGAGAAAGCACAGCTAAAGGCTCAAATTGAAAATTCACTTTTAAAAATCGATACCTCCATGCACAAGTATCAAGCTCAGGGCAGTGGATGGATATATGACCGCACCAAATACTGGCAGTTGCATGTTTACAAATATAAGCCCCTAACTCCCAAATCATACATTCCCACGCCAGAAAATATAAAATCAAAACATGCTGTTTTAAATATTAAAAACACCGATAATAAATGTTTCACCTGGAGTGTTTTAGCAAGCTTAAGACCAAGGAATAGTAAACATGCAAATCGAGTATTTTACTACGAACCCTATGAGGGCCAGTTAAATATGACAAATATAAAATATCCCGTAAAAATATCTGACATTGATAAATTTGAAAAACAAAATAACATAAGTGTTAACGTATATGGAATTGAAGGAAAAACAATATATCCACTGAGAATAACTAAACTAAACGGCAATACGCACGTCAATCTGCTGCTTCTAAAACATGGTCAGAAATCACATTACTGTTTAATTTGTGATTTTGACAAGTTAATGTTTAATTCTACAAAAGACAACAATAAGAAATATTTTTGCAAGTTCTGTTTGCAACATTTTGGCACCAAAGATAAATTGGAACGTCACATAACATATTGTAAACCCTTTGATGCCCAAAGAGTACAAATGTCTAAAAAAGATACACTACAATTTACGAATTACAAATATCAACTTAAAGCTCCCTTTGTGATTTATGCAGATTTCGAATGTTTTATAAACGGCGGCAAACACACGCCTTCTGGATTTGCTTATGTTGTGGTGAGAGACTCTAAAATTATTTACGAAGAGTTGTACAGCGGTGAAAATGTGATGGATGTATTTTTCGAAAAGTTATTTAAAACTTATGACTTTATTAAAAGTCAGATGGAAGTATATGTTCCCCTTGTAATGACTCCAGAGCAAGAGGCATCCTTCAAAAACTCTAAATACTGCCACATATGCCAACAGCTGTTACTGGGTGATAAAGTGCGCGACCATTGCCATCTAACAGGCAAATTCCGAGGACCCTCCCACAACGCTTGCAATTTAAACTATAAAGTAACCAAGAAAATTCCAATATTCTTCCACAACCTTAAAAACTAT
Source organism: Allygus modestus (assembly GCA_963675035.1). NCBI lineage: Eukaryota > Metazoa > Arthropoda > Insecta > Hemiptera > Cicadellidae > Allygus > Allygus modestus. Next base: position 160,129,637 of record OY776114.1, on the reverse strand, counting down.
GATGGTCATTTAATAATGCAACACTTGGGAAAACTCAATCGCAAATTGAATTGCATAGCCAAGGACATGGAAAAATATATATCGTTCTCTGTTGATGATTTGGTATTTTTGGATTCCTACAACTTTCTGTCTCTTCCCTTAAGCAAATTAGCTTCCAATTTAAATACATTTAGATTTATAGACAATCCACTACTACAACGCAAGGGCGAATTTCCATACGAATACATGACAGGACCAGAAAAGTTTTTAGAGACCCTACCACCCATAGAGGCATTTTACAGCAGCCTAACTAAAGAATGTATATCTCCTGCGCAATATGAACATGCTAAAAACGCATGGAATCATTTTAATATAAAGAATTTAAAAGAATATCACGATTTATACCTTAAAACAGATGTGTTGTTATTGGCTGATGTGTTTGAGACATTTAGGGACTTGAGTTTAAAGGATTATAAACTCGACCCTGTCCACATGTACTCACTGCCTGGACTAACATGGGAGGCGTGTCTTAGAATGACCGGCATAAAATTACAGTTATTTAGTGACATTGACATGCATTTGTTTATAGAACATGCCATTAGAGGCGGTGTAAGCATGATTTCCACGCGCTACGCTAAAGCCAACAATAAGTACATGGGCGAACATTATGACCCAAATCAAGAAAGCACCTATCTTGTATACTTAGACTGCAACTCGCTATACTCTACAGCAATGTGCGAGTCGTTGCCCATTGATGGCTTTAGATGGACAAATGAGAAAGATTATAAATCCAATAAAAATGAAAACTTTGGATTTATTTTGGAAGTTGATTTAAAATACGATAAAAGTTTACACGACTTGCATAATGACTACCCGCTCGCACCAGAAAAAATGAATGGAAAATTAATACCAAACTTAAATGACAAAACCAAATATATTCTACATTATAAGGCACTAAAAAAATACGAAGAACTGGGTTTGGTAGTTACAAAATACCACAGAATCTTAAAATTCAGACAATTAAATTGGCTTGCACCCTATATTAATTTTAATATTGAAAAGCGACAAAAAGCTGAACATGATTTTGAAAAAGACTTTTACAAACTGTTAAATAACAGTCTCTTTGGTCGAACAATTATGAACCAACGCAAGTTTCGTGATATACATCTTGTAGACGAGTCTAAGTTAACAAAGTATGTTACAAAGCCAAGATTTGACTGCAGCAAAATGTTCGATAACAACTTGCATGCTGTGCATTTAAATAAATTAATTGTAAAGTTTGATAAACCAATATATTTAGGAATGACCATTTTGGATATCAGCAAAGTAATCATGTATGATTTCCACTATAATTATATGTCAAAATTTAAGAATAAAAAGTTCTTAATGACAGACACGGACAGCCTTCTTTATTCTATAGTAACAGAGGACTTTTACAAGGAAATACAAAGCGACTTGGACCGTTTTGACACCTCTGCATACAGTAAAGACCATTTCTTATACTCTGATAAAAACAAAAAAGTTACGGGCAAGTTTAAAGATGAATTAAATGGTCAAATTATGTATGAATATTGTGGTTTAAGGCCAAAATTATACTCTTTCATTCCTCTACAGTGGTTATACGAAAAAGAAAAGCAGTTAGAGGTTAAGAAGGCAAAAGGAGCTGACGGCGCTACAGTTAAACATCTCTTAAGACACCAACACTACTTACACTGTCTTGCAACCGGAGAAGATTACTACGAGAATGTTACAAGAATTAAATCCACAAACCACCATCTGCAAACATTAACGATGAACAAAAAGGTACTCTCTTTTGATGACGACAAGAGGTTTATTGTGGATGGCATCAACACCCTTGCCCTTGGTCACTATAAAATTGGTCAAACATAAATCTGTATTTGCCATTATTCTTTGGCCTTTCCTTGTCTATTACAAAAAAGCCATATTTAGACCTATCCCAGCACTGATGGCAGAGATTTCTAAATTGGTTAAATGAAAAATCATTTCCCACATGATTGTTATACACATGTTTTAAATTTAAATCGTCTTGTTTAAATAATATTAGGAAATTAACATTGTCACGTAAATGTTTGTTTACTTTACTGTAAGATTGACACAAGTAAAAACTGCTAATATTTTTGTGTCTGCCCATTGAGAAAAATTGTGTGATATTTGGACTATTTATGTCATCAAATACAACTATTGAGTGTGATTCTACATCATTTGGTGTGATTTCACAGTTTGAATATGTGTGTAATTTAACTTCATCACACAGACGGAATATTTCAATTATTTTTTTATATTTTTCTTGTTCTAAAGATTTGGATATTATATATAAATTTGTAAACTTTAATCCTTGTTTTTTTACAATTAAGTTATAAATTACAACAGTCTTCCCCGAACCACTGGGCCCTATTATAAGACAGCGAATATTATTAGGAAATAGACCCAACTTCTTTGGTGTATTTTCTTTATGTGCAATTTTAAATTTGTTCTTTTGTTGAATAAATGACATTTTTTATATAATGGTGTATTTTCTTTATTGTGTTGATTCTTTGTTGAATAATTTTTTTATATAATAAAAATGGCAAAGAGAAAGTGTAAGAAGGGTAAGGGATTATTCTTAAAGCCACATAGAGGCCGTGGCTTGTTAAATACCCTTATAAACAACCTTCCTTTCCCACTCCACATCCCGTCGTATTCATATTGTGGTCCAGGAACTAACGTGCGTGAAAATTTAGCCAAAAATGTACCTCCAAAAAATAAGCTAGACTCTTATTGTAAAGAGCACGACATATTCTACATGAATAATCCTGATACAGCCGCCCGGAACAAGGCAGATATGAGATTAGCGGACCAGGCTTGGACTAGGGTTTCGGCAAAGGACGCCAGTCTGGCCGAAAAAGCAGCAGCTTATGCAGTGACAAATTTGATGAAGGCTAAGGCAAAAATGGGAATGGGATTAAAATTTAATAAAAAAGATGGACAACTTTCAGCTGTTAGAGGCAGCAAGAGACGTGCCTCACTTTCGAGGAGTGTACCTAAAAAACGAGCTAAGAAAACAGACCCCAAAAGTAAGAGAATGTGGAATTATTAATTTAGACAGTGACAGGGGCACACATTGGACAGCATATCGTAAAAATAAAGATGTTGTAATATATTTTGACCCTTTCGGAATACAGCCTCCAAAAGAGGTAATTGAATATTTTGTACCATCTAAAATTTACTATACAACTGACCAAATACAAGATTTAAACAGTTCCATTTGTGGAATTTTATGTTTATCATTTCTGAAAAATTTTAGTTTATAAAAATGGATTCATTTACTATAACATTCACAGGCACAGAGCCAGAGTTGAAGTCGGTGTTCTTTCCTCCTATAGAATTAAATGGTGATTATGTAATTGGACTGGTAGATTTTCAAAGTTATAATTCTATATTTAATGTTAAAAAACCTCTAAATACTTTGACATATTACAAAATGCACAAAATTACAACTCCAAAAGGGGAGGTTACAATTGACGAATTAAACCGGGCATTAGATGGTAAAGTTGAAGTTATTATACAAAATAAAGTAGCATTAATTAATACAAAAGTCAAACTTATATTTTACAAAGGCCTAGTTCCAAAATTAAATAAACTTAAAGACACAAAATTAACTATAGACGAGGGTGAGGATGTGTATTATTATGATCACAAAGCTCCAAATGTAATTGAAATTGCTGAAGGTACATACGAAGTGTTTGAGCTTGCGAAGGAAATTCAAAAGCAACTCCCAGATTTTGTACTTATAGCCGATAATAAAACTATGAAAGCCACATTACATTCTGGCCATGTGTTTGATTTTACAAAACCGTGTTTAGGGTCTGAATTATTGGGATTTAAAGGATTTTCTACTCCAGATATTGCGTTTAAATCCGTAAATAAAATCAACATAAATAATGTAAATGTGATTAGAGTAAAATGTAATATTGCGAATGGGTCTTATTTAAATGGTGACAAATCACACACCATACACAGTTTTACCCAGAAGCTCCTCCGGGCTACAAGATTATTGAGGTCCCCAGAAATATTATATACTTCCCTGTAAATAAGAGAAGTTTAGATGTTGTTAGCATTACATTTGCAGATCAACACGACAAGCCAATTGACTTTAATAAAGAAGAAACTACAATTACTTGTCATATAAAAAAGATATGAGAATTTACAAGAACGGGCTGAGTGTGCAAAATGCCAGGTTTCTGCGATCAATTGGGTTGAAGTTAAAATTTTCTATTAATAAAAATGGAAGATTTTCTAGACGTTGCAGGAAAATTCCAATACGATGATAGCCTGGTTAAAATTACAAATCACTCCTATGTTCCACACAACACTTTAGCAATAAATAATTCCGATGAAATTCGAATATGCATAAATAATCAAGATTTACTAACACTCCCATGTAGGAGTTATTTGTATATTAAAGGAGAAATAGAGAATCATGATAAAGGACATTTTATAAATAATGCATTTGCATTCTTATTTGACGAAATTAGATACGAAGTTGCTGGTAAAGAAATAGATATTGTAAGAAATCCGGGAATTTCCAGTCTTATGAAAATATTGTGCTCTTACAATAAAACAACTAAATTGTCAAATGCAGCATTTGATTCTGATGAAAATTTAAAGGAGTTCCATAAAAGCGGCAAGTTTAGTACTTGTGTCCCGTTAGAGCTGTTAATGGGTGTGTTTGAGGATTTTAATAAGGTTTTAGTAAATGTTAAACAAGAATTGGTGTTGAAAAGATCCAAAAACGACTTAAATTGTATATTAACAACATCTAATGCTCCAACTGGTGTCGATCCTATTCCTAAAATTACACTTAAATCGATTCAGTGGGTGATGCCGCACGTGGTACCATCTGATGGGGAGAAGCTTCAATTACAAAAGATGTTATTGCAAAATAAAAATTTGCAAATTGCATTTAGAAGTTTGGAGCTACACGAACTCCCATCATACCCCGAAACCAAGAGACACACATGGTCAGTTAAGACGTCATCGAGTTTGGAGAAGCCCAGGTATGTTATATTTGGTTTCCAAACAGGTAGGGACAACAGTGCACGAAAAAGAACTGATGAATTTGATCACTGTAAATTGAAAAATCTCAAAGTGTTTTTAAACTCTGAATATTATCCTTATAGTGATTTAAATCTCGACTTTGAAAATGGAGATGCTTCTAAAGCTTATGAGATGTTTGTGAGGTTTAGGGAGAGTTACTACAACACCGTCCCCGATCCTATGTTTAACAGAGCTGACTTTATAAATAAATATCCTCTAATTGTAATAGATTGTTCTAGGCAGAATGAATCAATCAAAGAGGGGGTTGTAGATATTAAATTAGAAATTGAAACTGCAGAAAACGTCCCTTCAAACACATCTGCATATTGCCTAATAATACACGATAAGGTGTTTGAGTATAATCCTTTGTCAAATGAGATAAATAAAATGTAAATAAAATGAAAACAAATATTCAACAAGAATTGGTAGAGTCTGCAAAACAAATAAGAGAAAAATATAGGGCGTTAAAACGTGGTAAATTTCTAGAGGCTGAAGAGAGGTTCCAAACATTCCAACCTTTAATAGAGCCTTTGCAAGAATTAAAAAATTTAGCCACAAAAACAGAGAGGCCAGTTCTCCCAATGATTTTAGAAAAGACCCCGTCTAGAATACCAAGAATAACACAAATAACACCGCACAAATTAGATTTTGGTCTTTTAGCATCAGACTATTTAGGAAATTACCTTAGTAGAAGTAGTATGACAGATACCACATATGGTATTAGGCGAGAAGGAAATAAATTTTTTATTGGGAATCAGGAAGTTCAAATTGCCAATGATGATGTTACAGTTGGAGAAAAAATTTATAAAGGGACAAAGGGATTGTGGGAATTGTTAACTTTAAAAGAACCCGTAAACTATAGTCAGGCTGATTTGCAAAATTATAAAGAGATTTTGGAAGCTACAAATGCACATTTAAAGGGTTATAAACCGGGTGCGGCGATGTCAAGTAATAAACACACTAAATATCTTAATATAATTAAACCCCTGTTTAAGACTGTTGGTGAAGGTTTAAGGCAGGTAACTGGTAATAAAATAGACTATGTTTATTGGGACGATCCTAATGAGCTTGTAGATAGGTTAAGACTGCTTTGGTTAAGCCGATTGGCGGGAAATTCTGGAGTGGATAATGAGATAGATTCTATCATAGAAGAATTGAGGGAAAGTGGAATTGTTTATTAAATAAAAATATGATAGATAAATTTTATCGCGTATATAACCCGTATAGTAAACCAGAAGCTAGAAGTTTTAAAGAAACTACTTTAAATCTAAAAGATGATTGTTGGAATGCTTTAAATTATAAAATTAGTAATGTTAAAGGTGGGGAGTTTACTGATGATGTATCGACTTTGGGGCAGACGTTAACCAGGAAAGGTGATGTTTTTGTACAAGGTAATACTAAATATAAGTTTTTAGAATCCAAGAATAATAATTGGAACGCTAATAAACGCAAAATTACTAATGTTAAACGAGGTGAAAGCTCAACCGATGTGCCCACATTAGAGCAAACTTTAATAAGAAAAGATGGTGTCTTTGTACAAGACAATAATAATTATGAATTTTTGGAATCGGAGGGAAATGTTTGGAATGCCAAAAAGCGAAAGATTAGTAATTTGTTGGCTGGTAAAGAAAGCGATGATGTTGTAAACGTCTCTCAAGTACCAAAAATGGATCTAAACTTTTGGGATTTTAATAATAAAAGGCTAGTTCGTGTTAAACCCGCTGTTGATGAGAACGATTGTGTTACAAAACATCAGACTGTGACTTTAGACGGTCTTAAATTTGATGGTAAAAATAAGCAATTAACAAACATTTTACCTGGGATATTGCCAAATGATGTGGCTGTTGTTAAGCAAATATTAACAAAGGGTGAGAAAAGCATAATAAAACAGGGGGATAAATATTATAATGTATTAACATTAGATGGCGATGTGTGGGATGCAGAGGACAAATTAATAAAGAATATACCTGAAGGCAAAGATAGGAGTGATGTTTGTTTAATGTCGCAGGTTTTGAGGTATGACGATAATAATAAAACTTTTAGACAAGACAATATTAAATTTGATATTTGTTTAAAATCACACGCATTAAGGTTTAACAATAAAACTAATAAATTTATGCAAGACAATAATGAAATCGATTTGATGATGTACAATCCTAAATTGTTGGTTGCAGACCCTACATCTTTAAGCGGATTTAAGACTTTAGATGGAGGGGCATATTTGCCAAAAAACTATGTATATCAAAGAATGAGTGATGGTATGTTAGTTGGTAGCAATGGAGGTGTTTTTGAAACGACAGAGACTGGCAGATACGTTAACATTAAAAATAAAGAATAAAAAATGGAAAAAATTGCTTACGAATTGCATAAGCCCGCGAGAAAGAACTTTGTTAGAAGGTCTTTTAAGGTGTTGGGTATAAACGAAACTGTTCAAATCGATTTAATAGATATGCGGAATTATGCTAGAGAGAATTCTGGAAATAAATATATTTTAACTTTAATAGACACATTTTCTAAAAAAGCTTATGCTGCTCCACTAAAGAATAAAACTGGATTAGTAGTCACAGAAGCTATGAAAACTATTCTCCCAAAGGGAGTTAAAAATATTCAATCTGATAACGGAAAAGAATTTTTTAATGAACATTTTACCAAACTAATGAAAATTCTAAATATTAATCACTACCACACTTACTCTACAACTAAGGCAGCTATTGTGGAAAGGTTCCAGAGAACTTTAAAGAATTGGTTGTATAGAGAGTTTAGTGCACAAGGGAGTTACAAGTGGTTGGATTTACTTCCAAAGTTAATAAGGATATATAATAATAAAGTACATAGATCCATAGGGATGAAACCTAACCAAGTAAGTGCTAAGAACTCTAAAGATGTACACGAAAGGTTAGCATCTAAAGTACAAGTTAAAAAGCCAAAATATAAGGTGGGGGATAGTGTAAGGATATCTAAATATAAACATGTATTTAGTAAAGGATATACCCCTAACTGGACGGGAGAGCTTTTTACAATAGCAGAAGTTAAGAAAACAAAGCCTGTGACTTATATTTTGAAAGATGAGAATGGCAATATAATCAAAGGAGGATTTTATACAGAAGAATTGTTAAAGACTAAATATAAAGACATGTATTTGGTAGAGAAGGTAATTAGGAGGAAGGGTGATTTATTATATGTCAAATGGCTCGGGTTTCCAAGTAGCCAGAACTCGTGGATTTCTGCAAAGGATGTATTAAAATGAATTTTAGGGTCAAAATATGGCAAGAGTCAAAACGGAAATTAGGGTGCAAAGGTCAGTAAATAGTTGGCAATTCAACCGTAATAGTGAATTTGGGAAATGTAAGTGAAATTTATTAAAACACTTGCCTAGGACAATAACATATCCAAATTGCAGACAAATCGGACAGTAAACACCAAAGATAGTTTTTTAGAATTTGAAAATTAATTTTTAAAAATATAGAGGAGGGATGGGGATGGGGACAATATATTTAATATAGGCAGGGGTTGGACATTAGTATTGGCCAACGCGCGGGAGCTCTATAGGCGGGAGCTGGCGTCGGTGCAAAAACGGCTCCCCATAAGAATAACATGGGGAAAAAGCGCCGATTGTGGGGCCTCTTTCTCCTTTACCCACTACTATACAATAACTTCTAAGTTGTTTACATGTGTTGTTTATTTAGTGTGGAGTTATTTTTGAACTCGTGGATTTCTGCAAAGGATGTATTAAAATTAATGCAAATTTTAAATGGGGGAAAATAAGGCAGGGGCCAAAAAGAAAATTTGTGTAGGGTAGGATCGGGCGTCGGCTCAAAAACTGATCCCCATAAGAATAACATGGGAAAAAAGCGCCGATTCTGGGGTTAAACCCGTATTTCTCCTCTACTAATAACAAACTAATTAGTTTAGCTAAGAAATTAGATCAAGATTTTGCTAGAACATTCGGTTCAAAAATTACATATTAAATTTCTCAGTATGAAATAAATTGCATTGAAATTTTAACGAAACCATTAAAACTAACTATACTTCAAAGGTCTACAGCATACTAATGAAATTGGTGTTCCTCAAAACCTAATTACTGGTGTCGTAGTTTCACTAGGAGTACCACCAGTTCAATGTAGTTTAATTAGCAGTTAATACCGTTTAGTTACCCGCTTTAAAATCACTGGTAATGTTTAGAAGTAATTGTGACACTAACCACTGTTTCTGCAGTTATGTTTAATGAATACCGAGGTACATTTAGATACTTTTTAATTATTATTGTTATTATTATTATTATTATTCAACGTTTTTAGTTGTCGCGACAAAATTGTTCCAACTTACTTACCTGCTTGCTTACTTCTATTTATAGGTTCATACTCTACTGGGTCAATCAGAGCAATTCAGGTTTTTAACAGCATTTTGGTTTTTAACTGGTTTATGCAGCGTTTCAACTGGGAGCAAGGGATGAGACTATCCAGATCAATAGATTGATGGACTAAAACTCAAAAGCATCCATGACAATTTACATGGAGTACGGTTATATTTAACCTCATGATTTACATTCACATTTTCTCCACATATCAGTTAATATTGAAGCATTTCACTGCACACCAACAATTGTGTATTGAAAACTGCTCCGTCCACAATTTAAGCTATTTTCTAATATATGGTCCAAGTTACCATCGTCAATATCATTATGTGCGTTATGTTCACAAAGGGAGCTATAACAACTATTGCCACCATAAACCACCAATGCACCCTGATCTCTTGTAGCGATAACTATTTCAGTTTAAACCCATCGCCATGTTGGACTCAGCATTAATTCCGACAACACCAGCCCGAGGTCTCGAGATTTTATATCCTTTAAAATACTAGCCTTGTATTGCTGAAGAATATAAAACACGCCAAGTGGCCGATTCTTAACAAGGTGGATATTAAAACTTCAAACATAATACTGTAATAATATCATAGAATGCTAATATCAGCAGCACCGAATAAAGAAAGGGTCACAAAAATACCTTAAAACCCTGATTATGTTTGCAATGTAAAACATATACACGGTTGTAAACAATCTTTTATTCTAAGATAGTTGAAATTTTACCCTGAAAGACGAATTTTAATATTAAATTATTGGTCACCACTGGAACTAATGTCGACCATGCTGAGTATTTCCCAGACGAATTCTTGTTATTTCTCTCTTTATTTTTGAAACTCATAATAGCGATGGATTTGAATTTATTAATGATTTATTTATACATTACCTATCACTTCTAGTGTGTGTGATTTTAAACAATGAAAGCGATATGTAAAGTCTTAATAATTCAACAATATATGTTTGTATTTTTGTAATTTCTTTGAGGAAACGTCTTACGCACACCCTCCGGAAACTATTGGATTATTTTTCAAATGCAAATATGACCGCAACCCCTTCGCAGTCCTGTAATTTTTCCTTATTATACCTGAAATGCAGAAACCCGATGTTTATGTTTCCACGTCTCTTCAATCGCATTTTACCAATATATATTTTGTTCAATGACTTACATTATTGTTTATTACAGGTATTTAAATTAAACTTAAAAAAAGTTTTGATTACATTTAAATTTTAAAATTACATTTTTTCGAATATTCTTTTTTTAATAAATTTTGAATGAGATTTGCAGATCGCTTAGCTCAATAACTCATATGCCTAACTAATACGCGGAAGCCATGCTAAACTGAGATTGTTAGAGTATTTAACTGCTAAAGACGTAAGACCTATTTCAACTGCAATACTGCTGGGTTACTCGAGGCAACTTTGTGGCGAACCGCCTCCAGTGTCAGAACTATGTCAGAGTAGACTACGTTCTCAAGAACAAACTAAAAAGGGGAATACACTCGAACACCACTTATGATCTTGAAATGAGTGCAGAAATATAGAAGTGCATAAACAAAGTAACGCACCATGTCGCTTGCTGAGTGCAAGCCTCAGTAATCCAGTTTAATAAAAAAATAGTCTACACAATCATTAACCTTGGAGTAAATATCACGTTGTTCGTTTTAAGGGTATATTCATGTATTTCACTTGGATAATAAACCTAACTAATTATGTTTGAAAAATGCAGTGAAATCTATGTAAACTGAAAGACTATATTTTTATATTTAACAAGTTATCTCAAACAAGAGATGCACGTTTAATACCTTAAATATAAATCTAAACACAACGTATCACCAAATTGGTACATATCATACGAATTTTGATCAAAATATCAATTACATTCATAACATAAAACATGAGCTTAAACAAAACAATTCGTTTTATTATTTGAAACGTTCCAATTAGCTATGCACCCATATGTATTTGTAGTTATACAAACTTTTACCATTTTAAACTTAAAAACAGTAAAAGCCCGCTAATCCGGCATCCGATGGTCCGGCTCTTTCAATAATCCGAGCATCGGTCTAAGGGTTCTTTTTATTTGAACCTTTGGAGCGCGATCGGCAGAGTTCGCGGTCAATCGATAGGAGTACTATAACTGTAACGTGCAGGATTAGCAAGCGTCTACTGCATTCGAAAATGAAACCCCCCTCCCAATTATGCAGTGATTTTCGTTCACAAATTTTTTACGACTTGAATGTTTTAGTATCAAATCGGAGAGGTGTCGGTTCGAAGTTATATGTTCAACTGAGCCACGCATACAAGCAAGCGAGCCGGACGAAAGGTCAAACGTTCCGCCAGCCGTCAGTGTGGGACGGTTCGAAGTTATATGTTCAACTGAGCCACGCATACAAGCAAGCGAGCCGGACGAAAGGTCAAACGTTCCGCCAGCCGTCAGTGTGGGACGGTTCGAAGTTATATGTTCAACTGAGCCACGCATACAAGCAAGCGAGCCGGACGAAAGGTCAAACGTTCCGCCAGCCGTCAGTGTGGGACGGTTCGAAGTTATATGTTCAACTGAGCCACGCATACAAGCAAGCGAGCCGGACGAAAGGTCAAACGTTCCGCCAGCCGTCAGTGTGGGACGGTTCGAAGTTATATGTTCAACTGAGCCACGCATACAAGCAAGCGAGCCGGACGAAAGGTCAAACGTTCCGCCAGCCGTCAGTGTGGGACTTTTCATTCTCTTATGGTCATTATTTATCAGATTTTCTTCCCCCGGTTTTGTCCTACTGGCCAGCTGCAACAGCTAAAATTAATAAAGCTCTATTATCACGTCTCTTCACCACGAAAACTCCCTACTCTTTCAAAGATTGGTAAATAATTTAAAATGTAACAAGAACATATTAGTTGTTAAGGTGAACGAGTATAAATATAATATGCGTTATATATGTGTTTAGTTTCTTAATATGTTGTACATATTTATACACAATTTATATATTTGATGAGTTTTACGTGATAAACTAAAGTTAATACAATTTTTGAAACTTATAAACTGGAGAGAAAACGTCTATGAAATATAAAGTTTATTTGAAGAACATGTTATAAAAACTATTTATTCATCGCTCTGTTTCCCATTTTCAAATTCTTCATCATGAGTTTCATCGTTTATGATCAAAGGTTTGGATAATTTAACCAGACTTACGGTTTCAGGAAAGGTGTCGATTGGAAGTCATTTATACGGATCTGATTCAGGAATGACGGTAAACGGTGGTTGGAAAAGTGTGATAAAGATCATTTGCGAAGAACCTTTTTATTTATTATTAACAAACATTCACAATTAAAAAATATATAATTTAAATTAAAATTCCCCAAACTAACCAACGCTCTAACTAATTAACGTTTACGCCTTGAAATCCCCCACCAATCCGGTGATCACTTGCGAACTTGTACACACTAGTACCTTTAACTTCTACTCTACTGCTTTCACACGGTGCACATGAAATAGGAGAGAACTCTAATGCTTCAGATGTCAACGGATAGTAACCGCATCGCTTAGGAAGAGATTTCCACGTGGAGATGGAAAGATGAAATACGAAGATCCTCCTAACAGTAACAAGACCGTCATTTAATAACCAGAGGCTTATCTTCGCCGATGCAGATGTTAAAGTGAAAGACGAGACTCCGGGATTTGGCGTCTTATTGTTGGACCGAGGCGTCTAGTTATGTGACGACTACAACGCTACCTGGGGTAGGACTTAAGAAGCAATATCCTATTTTTGTTATACTCATATTATAATGTTTTATTATTTTTATCAATATAACATTCATTACTTTTGGTTTAGCTCTTTCAGGTAAATTACTTAGCGGGAAATATCATGCAGTAATACCAACGGTTTATTTTAAAAGCATAGCTAAACATGAAACCCAGCATGTTCGCACATATTGCAATGCGACGGGATACTAAATCTGCACACATATTTTCGTAAGATATTTCTATTAATCAAGAAACCTGAAGAAACTAAAACATATGTAATATCAAAATGATCCACGACTTTCTTACCATAGTGCTGAACTGAGGCCTCACGGTTACGTACCTGCAACAGAATATGTTTATTAACTCGACAGCAAAGGTTGAGATGGAAACAATGTTTGATAGCTTCGCCCTATACAACAATGATAACACTAATGAGCATGTTTGCCTGACTACTTACAAAAAATCCCTAGACAATTCTGACAGTTTCAAAACAATTTAGTACATCACTCATTTGTAAGAGTAAAATAACGATTGAAATACAAAGGGAATAGCGTTTTTAACTTATGAATATTTTATAAATAAGCGAATTTTAAAATTGTCACTTACAAACACTGGGCTTATGAAAATTAACATGAAAACAAACAATGAAATGAATAAGAGCAAAATAACTCGGCCGTCAAGAGAGAATATTCAGTAAACAAAATAATTTGCTCGTAATACAACTTTTGCTAGCGCTATATTTGCTCACCCCCTCACCTCGCCTTGGTAGAAACCACCATGGTCATACACAACTAATTTATTGGCATTATTTCCTGACATATGGAGGATTTATTTTATTGTTTTTTTTACGATAAGGTACAAATATTTTATCTTCAGATTTCTTGTAAGCAAAATTTCGACTTAAAGATACGTCATGGAAATTACTATATTATGTTTTTGTTTTGTATCTGAGCTTAATTCCAGGAAAATACTATTGAATTAGCTTACTTATTGCGGAGCAGTGATTTAAAACGTTTACTTTAACAAGAAGTATTTTACTATAACATTGCACACAAAACGAATCACAATCACAAACAAATCCAACTAACATTAACATTTGTAACTGTATTTATAAGTAATGGAATAACCAATATCTTGTAACGTAATGTTAAATGACCCGCTAAACTGAAAGCGATGGACACTGACAGCAGTTTACGTCATTCATTTTCCCATTTCACTGCCACACGCCCGTCGCAGAACTAGGGAGGCGCGAACACAACACAACAGGCTTCAGCCGATAAACGCTTGGATCAATCCATTAAACATCAACATAATAAATAAATCGCCACTTCTAATTCACTCCCCCGAAAAGAATTTAAACAAAGCCAACGAAAAATACACTACTAAATCGTTCCCAACATTAACTCTAGTCCTGTGATGCCTGTCTTCAAATTATGTTTGTACTTGAACATTTTTTAGGTTTAATTTTTACGAACTAATTTCTTGTTCAAGGAATAAAATATTATTTTTAAAAAGTTGTTAAGTGTGAAAGTTCAACTTTAATACATTTCACGTTTGTAATAATTTGTTGTTGGATAAGAATCTCAAGTTGTTGGACAACATCGACTGTTAGTAATGTTAATGAATTAGGATAGATTTAGATTTTAATGTATCAATTTCATAAAAACAAGAAACTCATGTTTAAGTAGAAAAGTTTCACTAAAAATAATGATAAACTCTATTATCCTATACTCTTAAGATGAGTAAGGTTTGCTTGCTTGCTTGATTACGTCATTTCTTGCGACTCTGATCTCTAAACCGACGATTACCTTAAAATGTAGGAAATTAATTTCTGGGATAAAAATAAGTTCTAGACAGGCCTCGTCCCCAGGAAAAATCAAATAATGTAAAAAAACTAAAATTAAAAGTTAAAGAAATGAACATTGGGCTTATGGAGTTTAAAAATCAAAACAAAAGAATTGTAACAGCTGTTCATAATCAACAGGGAACTGTCAAAGTAATACTCGTGTTTGTTTATAATTGTTAACATGTGGTTTCCTGAGATCAGTGACTAAAACTGTTGAGTGAAGATTGCATATATAGAGTGGTCATATCTGAAATAGTTCAGTGATATTAAGCTATAAATAACAACTAAAGTGGCCTTAAAAATGCAGAAAAGAGGCCAATGAGCTATACAAATCTGATTATCAGTTGGGGGAAGTGGTGAAATATTACTCCAAAGTCATTTAAACAAACAAACTGGACTTCCACGAGAAAAACTCGGACCCCCAGGTACTTTTAGCGAATTTCCCCTATAGGGAAGAAGCTATTACCGTAGGTCTCATGGTAAGACTTAAGCCCGAGACCATGATAACTTTTCATTTCAAGGTCCCCAGATGCCAAAAACACCATTCGTTCAAATTTTTATATATGTATATATATATATATATATATATTTATATATATATATATATATTTATATATATATATATGTGTCCGTAAGCACGATAACTCTCGTAAAAAAGCTCCGATCTTAATGAAATTTGGTACAAATGTGTAAAGTACCATTTATTTGAACGAGTTCGAAAACCAGACGAATCGCATCATCCAAAGGGGGGTTTTTGGGGGGTTTTGTACCCCAAAAATGGGTTTTTTGGGGTTTTCACATGTAGTTTTTATTTTAATCAAATTGCAATTTTTACCATTAAAATCAGCTTAAAAAAACAAACAATTTGGTATTTTGATCATTGCTCTACGTCAATTGGTTACTGAGATATTGAAAGTGCTAAACACAGTACGTTGTCTAATGTTATTCTTATGGAGAAAAATAAAAATTGTATATCTCGCTTATTTATGAACATAAACTGACAAAATTTGGTATATGACTTCATCTGGTTGTAGTTTATTATTGTTTGCTCAAAAAAACAATTTTTCGCCTATGATTCCCGTTTCAGCAAACCTAGGTACTCGGTCCCCATGTTATTCTTATGGAAAATATTTAAAATATTATATATCGCTTATTTATGAATGTATATGGATGAAACTTGGTATGTGACTTCACTTAGTTGAGTTCTATTGATATTTGCATAAAAACCCATTATTTTGTATTCCTTGTTGCAGCAAACCTGCGTACTCATCCCCAATGTTGTTCTTATGGAGAATAATTAATATTTTAAATATCGCTTGTTTGTGATTATATTTCTTATGAATTCTGTTAAGTGGCTTAATGTGTTATGTTATATATTCATTGGAAATTCGCTGAGTATGCAGGTTTGCTGCGACGGGGGTATTATTTGATATATCATTAATCGAATATTTACAGCCAGTAACGCAACAATGAAGTTTCTCAAGCCAAACTCTAGCATGGACTAACGTAAACCAACTGCATATCAAGCCTTTTTAGCGAATTTCCCCTATAGGGAAGAAGCCATTACCGTAGGTCTCATGGTAAGACATAAGCCCGAGACCATGATAACTTTTTGTTTTGAGGTCCCCAGAAGCCAAAAACAATATTCGTTCAAATTTATATATATATGAATATATATATATATATATATATATATATATATATATATATATATATATGTATGTGTGTGTGTGTGTGTGTGTGTGTGTGTGTGTGTGTGTGTGTGTGTGTGTGTGTGTGTGTGTGTGTGTCCGTTACCGCGATAACTTTTGAAAGAAGCGCCCGATTTTAGGAAATTTGGCATAAATGTGGAGAGCAACATTTATGACTTTAAGTTCGAAAACCAGATCGATCGGTCTATGGGAGGGGGTTTTATGGGGGTTTAAATTTTTTCAAAAATCAGTTTTTTAAACTTTTCACCCTAAAATTTTGAAAACACTAGATTTTGGTTACAGCCATTTTGTAGACCTTAAAAAATTTAGTATTTTGAATCATTAAGCTATGTTTAGTGGTTGTGGAGAAAAGTCAAAAAATGTGTCCATAAAATTTCCCATGTTAATCTTATGGGAATACGGTTTTTAGATTTTCCTCAGATAATTTCACTAAACACTCCACATTTCTTTCTACCAATCAGTTTAGCTCTACAAAAAAATCATTTTGGCGTTTTAATTGTTGTTTTACGTCCAACCGTTGCAATGATATTCAAAGTGTTAAACACAGTACGTTGTCCAATGTTATCCTTATGGAGAATAAATAAAATGTTATATTTCGATTATTTATGTATGTATATTGATGAAACTTGGTATGTAGCTTCAACTAGTTGTGGTATATTGATAATAGTACAAAAAAGTTCTTTGTTGATTTTTCCCGGTAGCAGCAAACCTGCATACTCGGCCCCCATGTTATTCATATGGAGAATAAGTAAATTTTTATATCTCCCTTAGTTATGAACCTAAATTAATAAAACTTGGTATGTAGCTTCACCTGGTTGAGTTATATTGATAATTGCAAAAAAACACCCTAACTTATCTTCCTTGTAGCAGCAAACCTGCGTACTCATTTATAATGTTATTCTCATGGAGAATAAATAAAATGCTATATATAACTTATTAATGAATGTATTTTTGTGAAACTTGGTAAGTGGCTCTAGGTAGTAGTGATACCCATATATTTGCATTGGAAATTCTCTGAGTACGCAGGTTTGCTGCGACGGGGGTATTTTCTTTAAGATTCCGACTACATTAATGTGGTAAGATTTTTAAATCGAAATATGAAACAATTTTTATTTTTAAGCAAATATTTTAAATCAAAAACACTAATCAGAATATAATGTTCGTTTTATATGATTTGCTGTAATGTGATATAAGGCAATTTCTAACAGCTACTCTTAAATGGCACTTGTAATATCTCAATTAGTTAAGAACGATAACACCTGAAATATAAAAAAAGTTTGTACCAACAGTTTGCTCTCCTGTCATTATTATTATCAACGCTTTATATTAAACATAACTCAGTTCTGGTAACGAACTTGATTCTAAAACACACATGAGAAAGTTGTTCAATGGATGTGTTAAATATGCAGATTACAGCAGGGCTTACGCGGTGGTAACTCTAATCCTTCGCTAATGACCTTTATAAATGATGGCCTTTAATAAAGACTTGTGGCCAACAAACTGCTCTTAAATACTCAATTAGCTCCCTTCAAGCATAAACCGGCTTCTAATGAATTGACTGGAAGTAAATATGTAATTTAGTTTTCTTTGAAAACATTTGTTTAAGTTGTTGTATACAATAAGTTGTACATTCCTTCTTTTGCATTTGTTACTAAACGTAAGTAAAGCTTTTCTGGAATTGTTTTGCGAGTCAATTTTTAACGTTACGGGCAAATTACAACTGACTTAACGGTGGGTTTTTAAACCTCCTAAGAAAGGATTATCTCAACCAGGAGGATTATAATTTGACTGTGAAACGTTTTGCGGCTTATGAGTTCACTGAATATTATGTTACAGGACCTTAGTTATTCTATTAATTATAAATACTGTTTACAATTAATATGTTTAGTCAATTTTTTTGTTTTAGGATTTCATGTTTTGTGAAATGTTATGGTAAAATATGTATTCCAAAACAAAATAGTTTAAAGTTCTGGTTGAGGTTTGAGAGGACTGCTACTTAAATAAATGAAACTAGATTCAATTAAATTATGAAAACCTTCAGCGTGTTCCCTACAGTTCCAGCAGTACTACATAACGTTGTCCGTGTTACAGATACTCTCAAGAGGAGTGAGATGAACGGGTCGGACAATGCGACGCTGCAGGGGTATGACACCACGCAGCATGTTCTCTACAGTTCCAGCTGTACTATATAACGTTGTCCGTGTTACAGATACTCTCAAGAGGAGTGAGATGAACGGTCGGACGACCCGACGCTGCAGGGGTATGACAACACGCAGCGTGTTCTCTACAGTTCCAGCTGTACTACATAACGTTGTCCGTGTTACAGATACTCTCAAGAGGAGTGAGATGAACGGTCGGACGACCCGACGCTGCAGGGGTATGACAACACGCAGCGTGTTCTCTACAGTTCCAGCTGTACTACATAACGTTGTCCGTGTTACAGATACTCTCAAGAGGAGTGAGATGAACGGTCGGACAACCCGACGCTGCAGGGGTACGACAACACGCAGCGTGTTCTCTACAGTTCCAGCTGTACTACATAACGTTGTCCGTGTTACAGATACTCTCAAGAGGAGTGAGATGAACGGTCGGACAACCCGACGCTGCAGGGGTATGACAACACGCAGCGTGTTCTCTACAGTTCCAGCTGTACTACATAACGTTGTCCGTGTTACAGATACTCTCAAGAGGAGTGAGATGAACGGTCGGACGACCCGACGCTGCAGGGGTATGACAACACGCAGCGTGTTCTCTACAGTTCCAGCTGTACTACATAACGTTGTTCGTGTTACAGATACTCTCAAGAGGAGTGAGATGAACGGTCGGACAACCCGACGCTGCAGGGGTACGACAACACGCAGCGTGTTCTCTACAGTTCCAGCAGTACTACATAACGTTGTCCGTGTTACAGATACTCTCAAGATGAGTGAGATGAACGGTCGGACAATGCGACGCTGCAGGGGTACGACAACACGCAGCGTGTTCTCTACAGTTCCAGCTGTACTATATAACGTTGTCCGTGTTACAGATACTCTCAAGAGGAGTGAGATGAACGGGTCGGACAATGCGACGCTGCAGGGGTATGACACCACGCAGCGTGTTCTCTACAGTTCCAGCAGTACTATATAACGTTGTCCGTGTTACAGATACTCTCAAGAGGAGTGAGATGAACGGGTCGGACAATGCGACGCTGCAGGGGTATGACAACACGCAGCGTGGTCTCTACAGTTCCAGCTGTACTATATAACGTTGTCCGTGTTACAGATACTCTCAAGAGGAGTGAGATGAACGGGTCGGACAATGCGACGCTGCAGGGGTATGACAACACGCAGCGTGTTCTCTACAGTTCCAGCAGTACTACATAACGTTGTCCGTGTTACAGATACTCTCAAGAGGAGTGAGATGAACGGGTCGGACAATGCGACGCTGCAGGGGTGCGACAACACGCAGCGTGTACTCTACAGTTCCAGCTGTACTATATAACGTTGTCCGTGTTACAGATACTCTCAAGAGGAGTGAGATGAACGGGTCGGACAATGCGACGCTGCAGGGGTATGACACCACGCAGCGTGTTCTCTACAGTTCCAGCTGTACTATATAACGTTGTCCGTGTTACAGATACTCTCAAGAGGAGTGAGATGAACGGGTCGGACAATGCGACGCTGCAGGGGTATGACAACACGCAGCGTGTTCTCTACAGTTCCAGCTGTACTATATAACGTTGTCCGTGTTACAGATACTCTCAAGACGAGTGAGATGAACGGGTCGGACAATGCGACGCTGCAGGGGTATGACAACACGCAGCGTGTTCTCTACAGTTCCAGCTGTACTATATAACGTTGTCCGTGTTGCAGATACTCTCAAGAGGAGTGAGATGAACGGGTCGGACAATGCGACGCTGCAGGGGTATGACAACACGCAGCGTGTTCTCTACAGTTCCAGCTGTACTATATAACGTTGTCCGTGTTACAGATACTCTCAAGAGGAGTGAGATGAACGGGCCGGACAATGCGACGCTGCAGGGGTACGACAACACGCAGCGTGTTCTCTACAGTTCCAGCTGTACTATATAACGTTGTCCGTGTTACAGATACTCTCAAGAGGAGTGAGATGAACGGGTCGGACAATGCGACGCTGCAGGGGTACGACAACACGCAGCGTGTTCTATACAGTTCCAGCTGTACCATATGACGTTATCCGTGTTACAGATACTCTCAAGACGAGTGAGATGAACGAGTCGGACAACCCGTCGCTGCAGGGGTACGACAACACGCAGCGTGTTCTATACAGTTCCAGCTGTACTATATGACGTTGTCCGTGTTACAGATACTCTCAAGAGGAGTGAGATGAACGGGTCGGACAATGCGACGCTGCAGGGGTACGACAACACGCAGCGTGTTCTCTACAGTTCCAGCTGTACTATATGACGTTGTCCGTGTTACAGATACTCTCAAGAGGAGTGAGATGAACGGGTCGGACAATGCGACGCTGCAGGGGTACGACAACACGCAGCGTGTTCTCTACAGTTCCAGCTGTACTATATGACGTTGTCCGTGTTACAGATACTCTCAAGAGGAGTGAGATGAACGGGTCGGACAATGCGACGCTGCAGGGGTATGACAACACGCAGCGTGTTCTCTACGGGTTCCAACTCTACTACACGCCTCTGCTCGTGTTCCTGGGGACCGTGGGCAACGCTCTGTCCGTGTTCGTGTTCTTCGCCACCAAGCTGCGGAAGCTCTCGTCGTCATACTACCTATCGGCCCTCGCTATCTCGGACACGGGCTTTCTCATCGCGCTGTTCGTCTCCTGGCTCAACCTCATCGATGTCAACCTTTTCAACATGCCCGGCATCTGCCAGCTCACCGTGTACCTCACTCAGGTTTGATGACTAATAACCACCTTCATAAAAAGTAAAATCTTAATATATAACAAACCTTTATTAGCCACTCAAATGGTATTTTTAACAACTCAGCGTGACGTTACTTTCGATATAAACCATTAGTTTCCTAATTGCTCAAATAGATAAATACGTATTTCTAATTATCCCGCAAAATATAAACACAATTATCATTTATTTCCATAATTCAAATTAAAAATAAAACTGTTTAGCAAAAGTCTTAAGAGTGGCTTAGGTAAATTAACCTCCGCAGCGGACAATTGAGCTGTAAGACCTAAATGAACACTATACATGTTCGATTACAAAAATGTGTAACTGAGGTAATCCACCTAATGTGGAATGTGTCTGATATTTGGGAGTTAAGGTTTATTTCGGTCTTGGATTTGGAGACACCAGAAGACACACATTTCGACTCCGGGAAATTACATGATGTATAAATTAATTGCTCTTAATCCACCAAAAACGCACCACTTGCAATAAGCCCAGCGTTTCTAAATACAATCAAACCAGTCTAGTTGAATCAATACCTTTCAATCCCAGTATTCTGATAGATCCTTAAGTTAGCAATTGATTTAACGGTCTCTAGGAATGATCAGGTCCAGTCGCCCCTTTTAACCTAATAATACTATTAAGTCGATAACCAAACAGTTTTTTTACTGTTACATGTTTTAACAAAAGTTAATTAAGTTAAACTATTACAATGCCGTTTTCGTTTATCAGAGTCTTAAATCAAGTAGAACTTTGGTTCGTTTAAACTAAGTCACTTCCATTCCACCTTATTTCCCGTTTGTCCCAAGATGTTTCCATTTGATAACAGCCAGTGAGGTAAACATAATCATGAGTCTTCTAAAACAAAGGTGCTTGTTTGGCTGAGTTTCTAGAATTTGTAGTAAAACATCTACGATAGTGCCGTATCGGTGTAAACTTTGGTGATATAAAATATCGAAGACTCTCGCAGTAGTTTGCATAAGTTACTTTTCGTAGAACAATCAAACATTTAATTTTTAAATGATTAAATCAATTGTATGCATTAACAAACTGTCTGTATAATACACTTATTTAACGATTTAATCCCTCGTGATTCAATCAAATTACTTAGTAAGATTAGAATGTAATAGCCTATAAAGCGAATCCTATAAGGGTAAATAAATAGTTTCCAAACTCAAAGTCATCAGATGCATGCTCCAAGTTTGTAGTTTAGAAGAATGAAATTGCAGTAATTACTAATCGAGGTATCATTTTTACTTTCTCCCCTTATACATAGTACAAGGAGAAAGTATTGTTTTCGTCAAAATTTTGAGTACATTCGACCGTGCTTTGCATTCTATATTTAGTAAATCAAAAGTAATTTATTCATTAAAGTTGGGCTAAAAGGGAGAAAGTATGTGTCAGTTTCCTGATACCGTTTATTTACATTGGCATGACATTTAACTGTGAAGTAATAGATCAAGGTAAACTGATTGGATATCTGGTATTAACCTAAGGTACATTCGTCTAATACAAAAGAGAAGTTTAGTTTTACATCATACAGAGATCGTATCTATATACATGCAATTATGAGGCTTACACAATAAAATTTAAAACCAGGTTTACATACCTTTTCCGTCCAAACAGTTCAAAAATATATGCTGCCACATACTATGACGACATGTTTCGGAATCTAGAATTCCATCTTCTGGTCATAACAAAAACGTCCGTAATTCACACAGATTTTCGTCAAAATTTAAAATTTTTGTTGTTAAACATAAAACAGTTCAACATAACACACAACACGACATTAAACACATATTTCGCACAAATTAAGACACGCACAAGCCAGAAGATGGAATTCTAGATTCCGAAACATGTCGTCATAGTATGTGGCAGCATATATTTTTGAACTGTTTGGACGGAAAAGGTATGTAAACCTGGTTTTAAATTCTGAACAACAGTTCAGGAGGCATTTTCAAAATGAATAAATTACACAATAAACTGCAATGAACTGATACACGTCGGTTTTCAATCACAAATAGATTTTTAAATTAATAAAAACTTGGGGTCCACTAAAATAAAAATGTTAAACTGAATTTTTAAGGGAATTCGAAACTTAATGAACAATTAGAAGATCTAAACTGCTTTTGGTCACTGCATTACTATCAGTTGCAATGTAATTGAACAAAGAAGGTATTTTTCAATATAAATTACACCGAAGGCCAAAAACAACACTCCGAACTAAAACATTGACGACTCCTTACTTCATAAACTCAAGTAAACGGAAACTTTTACTATACATAGCAATAAGCATATTACCTTTTCGTGATTGCACACTAAATATTTAAAGATATACTTCTATCTTCAATGTCGTCCATTTTCTCGTATCCTCCTTCTTTTATTTCCGTTTGTCACTAACAAACGTGTTAACTATGACTGTGTTTTTCCACACATTCTCAAAACTAAACAGACACAAATTACTACGTAAGGAAATTATTTTTTTCAATCCAAATTTCTAGCCTGACGTATAATACGATCAGCATCTTCCAAACTAACCTTCCGCCGCAATATTCGTCCAACCCGATATGCGGTTCACGTGAGAGCGGTAGATGTATTGTTGTTAATATATTTGGTTACGATGAAGGTTAAAAAGGCCCGAGAGAGAATCATGAACCCTGCTGATGACTGCGACTCACATTTGCATTTTTTATGAAGCTCAAACGACTCCCGCTGCAGAATCGCTGCATGCACAATGGTTTTACACACTAAATAAAGCACTATATGAGCATAACCCGTTTGTCTGTGGATTATCTCCCTTTGTGAGGTAAGGAAAGGGAGTCACACTGCAGAATCTCGCTCATTTGCTTTCTAAAGCGACTCGAATGAGAAATTTATCTAAAAACTAATTTCGAGAAAAAAGACAGATGTCACCACAAATATAAAAATTGCTTAAATAAATCTTTGCTGAATCATAAATCATCAATTAATGTATGACAGTTTAAATAATTTAAAGTAGGATAATCACTTAAATCAAAGTACGAGACGACTTGTTGATATGCATGGCAATCTTGACTGGGAGTCAATCACTTTGCTACACCATTACATTGAAGTCTATTAAAATAGCGAACAAAAGTATCAAAATAAAATCTAAATAGCAGTGTAAATAATTTAATTAATTTTCTGGATTAATTTTATGGCTGAAACTAATACTACCATTGGTGAAAGTAAAATTAATATTGAAAACGAAAAAAACTTGGTAATAGAACGTCAAATACGTTTTAAACTTTTTACCTCATAGCTATTGGCACTGTTCGAATGTATACATATCAAAGTTATTCATGTGCCTAACCCATTTGCTAACATAACCTGGAGGTAATAAACATTCTACCTTATTTTGATTACATTACATTTACACACTGTTATGATCCACTAAATTTGTTTCTCGTCTATAATTTTAGTCTTTTACATCAGAATAATAAACAATATAAATTATTAATTAATCAAATTAGTAATTTATATTGTATTTTTATGCACTTTTTAATTTGTACAAAATTAATTAAAATAATGCATTAATAAATTCTGCATTAATGTTAAGATGCATCGTAGGATGCTGTACAAATTGCTCCTTGGAGGACTGTTGATGGATCTGTAATGACAAAAGGGTCTCTAAATCCCTTGTTGGCACTCTGATGTCAGTAAAACCACCTTCATCCAAGTAATTTACGCTATTCAATTAGTTAGGATTAGAAAATAGTTCCCAGCGTTAAAAACATCACAATTTCAAGCTACTGTATTTACTACGACTGCTCATTCACTCTTCACAGTAACCTTTAAGTACTTATGCAAGCGTCAACTTGTTCTAAGGGATTGTAAACGTTTTAAAACAACCCCGTCACAGCAAACCTGCGTACTCAGAACATTTCCAATGCATAATATGTCTTAATACCACATAAAGCCGCATACCAAGTTTCATAAATATATTCAGAAATAAGCGACTTTAATTATTCTCCATAAGAATAACATTGGGGATGAGTCATAAAATAAGCCCCCAATTCCTTGAGGTTTGCTGAATCAAGGAATGTAAACAATTGGTGTTTATGCAAATATAAATTTAATTCAACTAGGTGAACCCACATACAAAGTTTCATCAATATTCATTCATAAATAAGCGATATATACCATTTTCATTAATCTCCATAATAATAACATGAGTACGCAGATTTGCTGCAACAAGGAATGCAAAAATGGATTTGTAGGCAAATATCAATATAACTCAACTAGGTGAAGTCATATACCAGGTTTCATTAATTTCAGTTCATAATTAAGAGAGAAATAGCATTTTAATTACTCTCCATAAGAATAACATAATGGCTGAGTACGCAGGTTTGCTGCTACGGGAATAATCAGTAAAAATAGATTTTTTTGTGGAAATAACAATAGACCACAACCAGATGAAGCCATATACCTACTTTCGTTAGTATACGTCCATAAATAAGCAAGATATAAAATGGGCCTTATTCTCCATAAGAATAAAATTTGACAACGTACTGTATTTAGCAATTTTAATATATCTGTAACCAATTGACAAAGAGAAATTATCAAAACACCTAATTTGTTTGTTTTTAAAGCTTAATCCAATGGTGAAAACCTAAATTTGACTTTTTAAAATATTACATGTAATAACTAAAAAAAAAACATTTTTGGGATACAAACATCCCCCCCCCAAATACCACTTCGGATGGGTCGATCTGTATGGTTTTCGAACTTAAAGTCATAAATGTTGCTTTACACGTTTGTATCAAATTTCATCAAAGTCGGACCTTTTTTAGGAGATTTATCGCACCCACGGACACACACATATACATCTAACCAACTGATATTAAGAAATTCTGAATTGGCACATCAGTTGGCATTGAAGACCAAGGATCCTTCTGGGTTAAATCTCAGGTAATTTTTCTAAGTCTAAAATGATTCAACTCAGCTGATTTTTTACTTAAATATAATTTTATTTTTTTACCTGTACATAAAATCACACGTTTTAGTTTTTAAAATCAGATGTAAAATATTTGTTTGTTTTTTATTTATTTACGCGCAACAACCATAAAACAAAGTAATTTTTGAAAATTACTTTAAAATCGTTGATTTGGAGTGTCCTTGGTCTGAGTCTGACTTGGTTGATTAAAAATGCTCATCACTAGTGAAAGGTCTTGGGAGACTCACAGACTTACATTAGACTTGAACGATAACACTGCTGCCCCCAGCACAGTTGGGCAGATATCAACTTTCTCATATTGACAGGAGCCGTCACGATCGCAAAGTTTTCCTACACTTTTGAAAGTTAGAATTAAACTGTCTTTCGGCAATATCTGCCAAGATTGATGACGAAAACAGCGCACTCGGGTATTAAAAGAATAAACTAAACACAAGATAAAGCTAAATTTTCTTTTGTTGAACAATTATTGATATAGTAGGTAAGTACACTGCGTTACGAGAAGAGAGAAAAGCCAAATATACTTTTTTATACTTCCTAAGAGAATAAGCTAAATATCGCTTACGATTTAGAGCATTATGTTTATTAAAACTCATTTAGAGCATTATGTTTATTAAAATTCATTTAGAGCATTATGTTTATTTAAACTCATTTAGAGCATTGTGTTTATTAAAACTCATTTAGAGCATAGTGTGTATTTAAACTCATTTAGAGCATTGTGTTTATTAAAACTCATTTAGAGCATTGTGTTTATTAAAACTCATTTAGAGCATTGTGTTTATTAAAACTCATTTAGAGCATTGTGTTTATTAAAATTCATTTAGAGCATTATGTTTATTAAAATTCATTTAGAGCATTATGTTTATTAAAACTCATTTAGAGCATTATGTTTATTTAAACTCATTTAGAGCATTATGTTTATTTAAACTCATTTAGAGCATTGTGTTTATTAAAACTCATTTAGAGCATTGTGTTTATTAAAACTCATTTAGAGCATTGTGTTTATTAAAACTCATTTAGAGCATTGTGTTTATTAAAACTCATTTAGAGCATTATGTTTATTAAAACTCATTTAGAGCATTATGTTTATTAAAACTCATTTAGAGCATTATGTTTATTTAAACTCATTTAGAGCATTGTGTTTTTTAAAACTCATTTAGAGCATTGTGTTTTTTAAAACTCATTTAGAGCATTATGTTTATTTAAACTCATTTAGAGCATTGTGTTTATTAAAACTCATTTAGAGCATTATGTTTATTAAAACTAATTTAGAGCATTATGTTTATTAAAACTAATTTAGAGCATTATGTTTATTATAACTCAATCAGCTCGTCATGTGATATATCAAAGGATTTCTTATGGTTATCCCATAGGTTAATCAGGAATATATACTGATTGTTCAACTTATTATGTTCTATTTGCTAGTTATGAGTAAAGTGGGGATATCAGAAAAGTCACCAAGTTAACTTCATGATAAAAGCCATAAATTATGTTGAATAAAAATCCTCTTTGAACTATGAATTTTAAAAACATAAAATAATAATCCATGTGGTGGTCATTGAGATAATGACAGGTGTCATTGGTGTTTGATTTGTAATATCATTAGATTAAATTTTACATCGTACTAAAAATAAGTTTATACTTTACAAATGTTGATAGCGAGGTTGACTTGGCCGGTAAAAGCTAATAGCCATGTCAGAGAGCAGTCAATATTACCGGCGGGTGTCACCCGGGCTATAAGGCCGTCAGTGTCAGATGTCGTCCATGCGTTGAAGAAAGCAACCAAGATTGAGGACACGTAATGTTGGGCCAAGGGAGAGTGTTTGTTCAGTTAGAATAAGATGTGGCCTAATATAACATAATCTATAGATCTTACGTTACAATTAGCAACTTACAGAATCAGATTCTGGGACTACAGTTTATATGGTGAAAGAAAGTTTGTCATACGGTCAGAACGAAACTGAATTTTGTTCTAGTATCATGATGATTCTGACTTTTTGTTTTCAAAACTATTGACATTTAAAAGTATGTTCGATAACATTTTAAAGTAAACCTGACTTTTCGAATTTGTTTTGTAAGTGTTGTTGAATCGTTTTAGCTACTTGGTACTAATGGTATCAGAAAACTGACCATACTTTCTCCTTTCAAACCCTCTCATAATAGGTAGGCCTTAAATACAGCTAAGCTTTTACCAAAAATGTTCATAGTTGGAGTAATAAAAGAGAATTTTGGAAGCATTTAAACCCAATAATGTTCTTTCGAGTAATGCCCGGCCCCCATTTTGTTGTGAAAAGTTGTTATTACGAGGTAAAACTACCTGGGACATATTCAAATAAATTCAAAGATTACTCTATCAAAATTACTAACCTTTATCACTTTTAACTTAAACATATTATTCTACGGATTTATGTTTTTGTTCCTTTAGGTCTGCAGTTTCCTGAGCGTATGGTTCGTGGTGGCGTTCACAGTGGAAAGGTTCATTGCTGTCAGGTAAATTAATTACAAACTCATCATTTTAACCATATAATTAATTGTTTTATTAGTTTGGATATTACTAGGTAAACATTTTTTATCATCCAGAATGGTATTAAAAGTCATATAAGTGCTAAAGTACGGTAGTAAAAATCATATTTATATCCTAAAATGTTCTC
The DNA here is from genome assembly GCA_963675035.1 of Allygus modestus. Lineage (NCBI taxonomy): Eukaryota > Metazoa > Arthropoda > Insecta > Hemiptera > Cicadellidae > Allygus > Allygus modestus. The sequence continues at coordinate 160,100,396 of OY776114.1, read as the reverse complement.
AAACAATCTTAGTATTTCATTGTTTATAAAAAATCAAATGTACTGAAAGCTAGGCTTATTAAAGAAAACTGAGAGCGAAATACATCACATTACTACAGTAATTTTGGTTATAGAGTATTACATGCATAAAAGGTAAAATATACTGAATATTCCCCATGGTGAGGATTAACGTAAAAAAGTGTATGGCCATTATGTACAGATGAGAAGTGTGGATCGTAGGTTTGAGTTATTAACGATTCTATGGAAACTGGTGTAGCCCAATTATAATCGGATTCTTTGTAGAATATCCGCATTGAGGACAGAGAAAGAGCAAGCTGGTGGTAGGGAGGGGGAAGGGAGGGGGTCGATAGCGCAGTCTTCGAGGTATAAACTACCTTGCTATGTAACAACAGTGTGTTCAAGTCTGTGGTAACAATGCGGCCAACCTGAACCTCTTCTCCTCCGCCACGCCGAGAACGAGTCATGTGGTTGGTTCTGCTGTGTACTACTTACTTAAATCACTTTTGGGATATTGGTCGCATTGCAAATATTTGTTCCCACATATTCAACAATAATCAGATAGATATTTGTACCTATTTGTCATGATGGAATATTCTCATAGAGTTAAACACGAAATTAAAACAAGTTTATAATGTACTAAGACAAGATTTTAAGCTAAGGTTTGCAAGAGGTATATTTTCTTTTGTGACTAATAATGTTCGTTGTAGTTTATACCCAATAAAAACGTTGTAAGTTTATTTCCTTACATCCCCGCAAAATATAACTTTCGCAGGGTGACAAGCAGATTAATTTACTCATATTATTTACCTCCTGGATTTATATATGACTTAGAAAATATGGTTACATCCCTTGTCGTCATAGGCGTAAAACGGGAGTGGCAAGGGGGCAGTTTCCCCCCCAATAATTTGAAGACAATATTAACGTAATACGTGAAAAGTCACAATAATCACGATCACATGTTTTCCCCTCCAATCAAAATACTGAAATTACGCTTATACTTGCCGTCGTCAATCCACTAGTTTTACTAGATTACTAATTTCGGGACTAGTGCTGTCCCATTATCAAATCTTCATATCGAAAGTAGATTTCAGTCTAATCTTGCCTTTGGCCGGCCGCACATGGGAAATAAATGTGTACATATATTGTAAATTTGTTTAAATGTTCCCTAGTGTTACTTATACGTTTGTGTTTATCGTTGAACAAGTTTTAAACTCCAAGACGATGACAGTGTTCTAACTTCTTGTTTCGAGTAACCTAGTCAAATTAGTGTATTGACGACGACAAGGTATGTAAAGTTATTTTCTAAAGCAGACTAAGTGGCCCAACATCACTAAGGCACGTGGGTGGTGTTGCAGGTACCCTCTCAAGCGGCCGTCCATGTGCACGGTGACCCGCGCCAAGGTGGTGCTGTCGGTCCTCACGCTGTTCACCCTCAGCATGTGTAGCCCCTACCTCTTCATATCCGCCCCCCAGTGGCGCCCCGACCCAGCCGACAGGTAACATTCACACTTTGAAAACTATTGTAAACAAAACATACTGATGTATCCAGTAAGTTTGATATGTTGAAAAGACATTGTTTTTGAGTCGAGATAACATCGCGAATAGATTGAATGGTGGTAAAATAGCTCCAATCAATATAATGTATTATAATTGCAGTTATTCCCAAACTGACGCGAAGAAACAATTCATTCAGTGTCATGCATAGTGGTGTAATTTATCCATCAATTATTTCCTTTAAAGTCAAAGTCCAGCCTTGTCGGTATACTTGCAATGGGAAACCGTAACATCGTATGACGTAGCGTATGTGTCATAAGCATCTTCCTGATATATTTCTGATGGATATTTATCATTCAAGCCAGTGATTTGCTGACGTAGAAAACAATTTCATGCAATTTCGTGTTTGTGAGTTCTGTGGTCGCCAGTTCTGTAACAGCCCCTGCCTTGTGTTACTGCTAGACAAACAGCTATTTTCCATTTTATAGAGTGCAGACTCTCATCAGATATGCTTGAATGTTGGCTTGTACGGTTTTGTTTATTTATATCGAGTCCAGATACTTCTGATATTATAATTTCGGTTCGAGTTTTTTGTTCATAATAAATTCAGCACACCACTACCGTACTCCTCAATGAAGTTAAATCAATTTGGCCCAAAAACAACAGTCATGGTATTAAAGTGATTACACAAAGATATCAGATAGGGAAAAATAATAATTTTAAAAAACAACAGTATTCAAAGGATATCTAAAATAATAAATAGATAATAATAATAATTACACAATAATAACACTATTGTGTTAGTAATAATGATAGGGATAACAGGTTTTCAACCATAGTCATGAAACGGTTGATTTTAAATAAAGCTTCGAATGTGGTCCGCCCACAAAGGTTATTTCTCAAACAAGGTGACTGCTTCAACCATGGTGCATCGGACCTATTTTAATTGTGACAAAGATTAAATTTATCCTACAGCTACAACCAAGGTATGATAACACATGCACGAATGGTTACAATTCCATTTCAGTGAATATGATGCAAGTTAATATTATCGAACGCCTTAATACACTAGTTAGGTCAGACTATATTTAGTATTTCCTGGTATTACTTGATGTTTTACGGGCAATGATGCAGCGGTCAACCTTATAATATAACGTTTGTGACGTAGAAGTGATCTTGACCTGTGAGTTCCTAACAAGCAGTGCCGTAGTTTTATTACTGATTTAAAACATTTGATTTGATAGTGTCAGCATTAAAACTTACCAGAACCATAAACTGAGTTGACTTGTAACTGCACAAACAGTTTATTTGAGAGGAAACAAAAGTTGTATACCAATGGGAAATGAATTATTTTATTTGGATTTGTTTGTAGTTTGGGTTTGATGTTTTCTACGATTTCATTTTAGTAGACTGAGTAATATGCGAGATTGAAGTTTAAACTAATTCGTTTTAGTAGACTGAGTAATATGCGAGATTGAAGTTTAAACTAATTCGTTTTAGTAGACTGAGTAATATGCGAGATTGAAGTTTAAACTAATTCGTTTTAGTAGACTGAGTAATATGCGAGATTGAAGTTTAAACTAATTCGTTTTAGTAGACTGAGTAATATGCGAGATTGAAGTTTAAACTAATTCGTTTTAGTAGACTGAGTAATATGCGAGATTGAAGTTTAAACTAATTCGTTTTCAATCGAATATGATTATTAGATGAACGGTAAAATTAGGCTATTTATCAAAAAATTGCCTTACATTTGTCATTTTAAATTGTAACATTAAAATAAGTACTAATAAAATAAAATAAACATTTAATAAGTATTTAATTATTGATAAATTATTCTGTTCATTTTGGGGATTTTCAGCCTCAAAATGAGGCTTTCGATAGTATTAAGAAGGCAAAGGCAGATTGCCCAATATTCTAACCACGACAAAGGGATGCCAACACCACAAAAGTTATTCTTACTACAAAATATGATGTTAAATTATTTCATGATTAGAAATTTAATATACATTGTGCATTTTCCATGTGCATTTCGATAAAACAAGTTTGAAAACCAAATTTAATTTAACAACGCTGCATAACACTTCCTACTTTAAGGTTAATTTTACATTTATTAGAGCCTTAAATTTTGTTTGGGGGACGAGGATGACAGTGGTTCCTCAGTTTCACCAATGTCAAGAAACTTAATATAGTCACATTTTAAGGTTTCATATGTAGAAATATAAATAAAATCCTATAGTTAAATGAAGACTCAACGCGATAGGTAAACAAATTTAAATGAATAAAAGTGGCGTAAGAGGAAATTATAAAACGTTAATACTTCAACGTTAAATACGGCCGGATGTTCATGACATCTCTCCCAAAACCGGATATAAATTGACTGAGGTTTTGAATCTTTTCAACAAGTTTAAACAAATCCGACGCCAGGAGAGTTCCACTTCCTACACACTTGTCTTGGCCGCTTGCCAGCAAACTTAATACTCATTTACATAAATAAATTATAAGAAATCTGTGGCAGTGAATTGTCAAAAAATAATTTTAATTATATAGCACATGGTTTAAAGTTGTTTCCTATGGCAATATTGTACAAGAGAGCTTATATACACATATTTACACTCAATTCGGTAAGGAAATCCTAAGACCCAGCTGTAAATTCCTAATATGCCAACTGACCAAACTAATCATGCGCATATTTTTTGGTATTTCCTGTAATGTTTGGGATGTTAAATTCATCGTGACTAACTCGCTGTTCACCGGAGTAAGTGCAAGTTCCCCTGAGAAGACAGATATGACTCGCTATTGTTGTTGATCGGAAGAGAAGTCACACTACTCTGATCGCGTGATATAGAGCTGTAGTATCAGGCACGAGCTACGTCTAAACCCTCTACTTCATCGTGACTAACTCGCTGTTCCCCTGAGAATACAGGATATGACTCGCTATTGTTGTTGATCGGAAGAGAAGTCACACTACTCTGATCGCGTGATATAGAACTGTAGTATCAGGCACGAGCTACGTCTAAACCCTCTACTTCATCGGGTAACACCTTATATGAAACACTGACTGGGTGGTGTGGATACAAAACATGTCAAATACAAGTTTATGAAACTAGGATTCTTGTGCGTGTTACCGTTGTTATTGGAAAGTCAGCAATCAGTGTAAATACAGTAAAGGCGAGATACAGCTTCACATATCAGTATTTCATCTGCAAGTCTAGTCTTCAAATGAGAGGATTCTTGTGCGTGTTACCGTTGTTATTGGAAAGTCAGCAATCAGTGTAAATACAGTAAAGGCAAGATACAGCTTCACATATCAGTATTTCATCTGCGAGTCTAGTCTTCAAATGAGAGGATTCTTGTGCGTGTTACCGTTGTTATTGGAAAGTCAGCAATCATTGTAAATACAGTAAAGGCAAGATACAGCTTCACATATCAGTATTTCATCTGCAAGTCTAGTCTTCAATTGAGAGGATTCTTGTGCGTGTTACCGTTGTTATTGGAAAGTCAGCAATCAGTGTAAACACAGTAAAGGCGAGATACAGCTTCACATATCAGTATTTCATCTGCAAGTCTAGTCTTCAAATGAGAGGATTCTTGTGCGTGTTACCGTTGTTATTGGAAAGTCAGCAATCAGTGTAAATACAGTAAAGGCAAGATACAGCTTCACATATCAGTATTTCATCTGCGAGTCTAGTCTTCAAATGAGAGGATTCTTGTGCGTGTTACCGTTGTTATTGGAAAGTCAGCAATCATTGTAAATACAGTAAAGGCAAGATACAGCTTCACATATCAGTATTTCATCTGCGAGTCTAGTCTTCAAATGAGAGGATTCTTGTGCGTGTTACCGTTGTTATTGGAAAGTCAGCAATCAGTGTAAACACAGTAAAGGCAAGATACAGCTTCACATATCAGTATTTCATCTGCAAGTCTAGTCTTCAAATGAGAGGATTCTTGTGCGTGTTACCGTTGTTATTGGAAAGTCAGCAATCAGTCTAAACACAGTAAAGGCAAGATACAGCTTCACATATCAGTATTTCAACTGCAAGTCTAGTCTTCAAATGAGAGGATTCTTGTACGTGTTACCGTTGTTATTGGAAAGTCAGCAATCAGTGTAAACACAGTAAAGGCAAGATACAGCTTCACATATCAGTATTTCATCTGCAAGTCTAGTCTTCAAATGAGAGGATTCTTGTGCGTGTTACCGTTGTTATTGGACAGTCAGCAATCAGTGTAAATACAGTAAAGGCAAGATACAGCTTCACATATCAGTATTTCATCTGCAAGTCCAGTCTTCAAATGAGGAAAAGCCTGAAGGAATATTCACTATGAAATAACACAACAATACAAATTAATATTAAATGTACATTCTTAAAAAGGCTAAACCGTGATATGGAAAATTATGAATATTTCCCAAATTGGGGAAGCAATAAACGTTTCTTAATAATGGTGTATGTACAATTACTAATGTTTTAATAAAATCATGTTTAGGGATATAATTTATTCGATACAACCAGGTTTAAAAAATGCATCGTGTGAATAATACTTCCCATTCGGTGTCATTGGTTTAGTCGATGGGCCTGAGGGGAACTGTGCGTCTGGCGACAGGACAAAACAATCAGCTAAGTGAGCACATCTCCGATCACTTGCCTCGTGAGTCAAGCACTTTATCGCATACCTGATAAGAAATTATTTCACTTGATAGTTTTAGAGCGAAACAACTTTAAACACTAAACATTTCTTTATAAACACGGATTTGACCGGAACCTTCCATCATTCAGAACATTTCACATCATCTGACATTAAACCATAGGTATTATTGATTTATCACACGCTATTTTTTTCGTTTTCGTTATCATTGGGTTTGAATATATATACAACCATTGACTATAAATACTGAAGTAGACTTCTTATAGCCATTGTAAAATGTGTCCCTAGTTTTGTGTATGCCAGGATTGAAAGAGGTCGTAGTTTACAATAATCACCAAGAGAGTACACTGCTGTCAACTATTACTTATCCTCTCAAGGAAGGGATAATACAACAGTTGGTGTGTCAGGAATCAAACATAACTTGATTATCATTTGCTTTCTGGGGTGGGGATATTTTAAAAGTTAACGTAAATAACTAAAATAAAAAGTTTACAGCAGCACAATCTGTCGGTGACCCAATCAAACTACTTCAATTTTAAATTCTAGCATACACTAAAAGTGGGACAGCTGGGCCATATGGATGGAATATCTCCTTCAGTATTTATAGTCAATGATACAACTCAAAATTTATTAGGAAGGGTTGTGTGTTTACTAACGTTGTAAATGGAGCCACACGATGGCAATCAAAGTACCACGTACTATTCTTCTCATCCAAGTACATGCGCCGTTTTTATTTTATTATTTTTTCGTTTTCTGTAGGGAAGCAGTGAAAATGTCCAGTACGCCTCGTGCGAGAGTAATATTGCATGGATCTGGACAGGAGATAAAACCCGCCCTTTAGACTGCATGCGTACATTTTACTGTCGTGTGTCAATATGTTGACCTGGGGCCGTAAACCTGTCCGTCCCAGTCTTCAACTCCATCTGTTTCATATTTTAGTGTGAGACACTCGGACTCAGAAATTATTTTGCTTGTTTTAACTAACAATTAAAAACAACTAAACGAAAACACTAAAATCAAAAAAAGTTCGTTAGTGGTGTACACGGCCAGTAGCCAGTTATTTTAAATATGAGGAAAATATAAAAGTGGTCAAATTGAAGATAATGGACCCTTCATTTCCCCCTATCGTTAAATAAGATAAAGCAACGTTTTTAACTTTAGTTAGGGTTATTGAAATTTAAAATTGTAAAGATCAGTTATAATGAAGAGTAATTTGAGTAAAATCTTCAGCTCAATTTCGAAAAATGCTACATTGCTCATAACAGTGAATACTACTAATCAATGTTATATTTGTACATGATTTCACACTAGTTTCGGAAAAAGTAGTGACCCCCCGGTCGAGCTTCCATTGATGAAGAGCTTAGAAAAGGCCTCAAGCTTTGAAACAAACAAAAACTGCTTAATTATAAAATGGCCGGAGTTTTCTTGAAGAAGGTTAGGGCTTGTATAGGAAACGGTGTAATACATACAACAACGAATTTGAGCTTTGTTTGAGCTCACTTGATGGAAGACGAATCAGGCGGGGTAGGCATTTGTAAAAACACCCCCGCCGCAGAAATCCTGCGTACTCAGCGAATTTACATTGCATATATATGTCGTAATACTGCATAAAGCCACTTACCAAGTTCACAAATAAGCGATATAGGCTATAATATACCATTTTAATTATTCTCCATAAGAATAACATGGGAGCTGAGTACGCAGGTTTGTTGCAACAAGGGACACAAAATATGGGTTTATATGCAAACAAGAATGTAAATTAACTAGGTGAAAACACATCCCAAGTTTCATCAATATATACATTCATAAATAATCAATATATGTCATTTTAATTATTCTCCATAACAATAGCGTGAGCGCTGAGTACGCAAGTTTCCTGCAACAAAGGACTCAAAATATGGTTTGTTATGCAAATATGAATATAACTAAACTAGGTGAAGCCACATACCAAGTTGTATTAATTTAAGTTCGTAATTAAGGGATACATAATGTTTCACTTATTCCCCATAAGAATAACATGGGGGCTGAGTACGCAGGTTTGCTGCTACAGGAACTTTCTCTGTAAAAATGTTTGTTTGTGAAAATAAATAACAATAGACCACATACATATGAAGCCATAATACCAAGTTTTTTTTGTTGTACGTTCATAAATAAGCAAGATATACAATTTTTCTTATTCTCCGTAAGAACAACATTGGACAACGTACTGTATTTAGCACTTTCAATATCTCTGAAACCAATTAACGTAAAGCAATGATCAAAACACCAAATTGTGAATTATTTTAAGCTGAATTCAAAGGGGTGGAAACTAAAATTGAATTTAATAAAATATTATCCATAAAAATTAAAAAAAAACATTTTTAAGAAAAGTTATCATGGTCCCGGGCCTAGGTCTTACCATTCCGACTACAGTAATAGCTTCTTCCCTATAGGGAAAATTCGCTAAAAGGTTTAGTCTTGGCAAAAGAATAACTGACATAAAATGAGGGCCGAGCTACGTTATAGCAAGAACTCGAGAAAGGTTAAAAGGGATCGAGGTTTCTTCATGGTATTGAGTTAGCTACGTTATAGCAAGAACTCGAGAAAGGTTAAAAGGGATCGAGGTTTCTTCATGGTATTGAGTTAGCTACGTTATAGCAAGAACTCGAGAAAGGTTAAAAGGGATCGAGGTTTCTTCATGGTATTGAGTTAGCTACGTTATAGCAAGAACTCGAGAAAGGTTAAAAGGGATCGAGGTTTCTTCATGGTATTGAGTTAGCTACGTTATAGCAAGAACTCGAGAAAGGTTAAAAGGGATCGAGGTTTCTTCATGGTATTGAGTTAGCTACGTTATAGCAAGAACTCGAGAAAGGTTAAAAGGGATCGAGGTTTCTTCATGGTATTGAGTCAGCTACGTTACAGCAAGAACTCGAGAAAGGTTAAAAGGGATCGAGGTTTCTTCATGGTATTGAGTCAGCTACGTTACAGCAAGAACTCGAGAAAGGTTAAAAGGGATCGAGGTTTCTTCATGGTATTGAGTCAGCTACGTTATAGCAAGAACTCGAGAAAGGTTAAAAGGGATCGAGGTTTCTTCATGGTATTGAGTCAGCTACGTTATAGCAAGAACTCGAGAAAGGTTAAAAGGGATCGAGGTTTCTTCATGGTATTGAGTCAGCTACGTTATAGCAAGAACACGAGAAAGGTTAAAAGGGATCGAGGTTTCTTCATGGTATTGAGTCAGCTACGTTATAGCAAGAACTCGAGAAAGGTTAAAAGAGATCGAGGTTTCTTCATGGTATTGAGTCAGCTACGTTATAGCAAGAACTCGAGAAAGGTTAAAAGGGATCGAGGTTTCTTCATGGTATTGAGTCAGCTACGTTATAGCAAGAACTCGAGAAAGGTTAAAAGGGATCGAGGTTTCTTCATGGTATTGAGTCAGCTACGTTATAGCAGGAACTCGAGAAAGGTTAAAAGGGATCGAGGTTTCTTCATGGTATTGAGTTAGCTACGTTATAGCAAGAACTCGAGAAAGGTTAAAAGGGATCGAGGTTTCTTCATGGTATTGAGTTAGCTACGTTATAGCAAGAACTCGAGAAAGGTTAAAAGGGATCGAGGTTTCTTCATGGTATTGAGTTAGCTACGTTATAGCAAGAACTCGAGAAAGGTTAAAAGGGATCGAGGTTTCTTCATGGTATTGAGTTAGCTACGTTATAGCAAGAACTCGAGAAAGGTTAAAAGGGATCGAGGTTTCTTCATGGTATTGAGTCAGCTACGTTATAGCATGAACTCGAGAAAGGTTAAAAGGGATCGAGGTTTCTTCATGGTATTGAGTCAGCTACGTTATAGCAAGAACTCGAGAAAGGTTAAAAGGGATCGAGGTTTCTTCATGGTATTGAGTCAGCTACGTTATAGCAAGAACTCGAGAAAGGTTAAAAGGGATCGAGGTTTCTTCATGGTATTGAGTTAGCTACGTTATAGCAAGAACTCGAGAAAGGTTAAAAGGGATCGAGGTTTCTTCATGGTATTGAGTTAGCTACGTTATAGCAAGAACTCGAGAAAGGTTAAAAGGGATCGAGGTTTCTTCATGGTATTGAGTTAGCTACGTTATAGCAAGAACTCGAGAAAGGTTAAAAGGTAAGGAGGTTTCTTCATGGTATTGAGTAAGCTACGTTATAGCAAGAACTCGAGAAATGTTAAAAGGGATCGAGGTTTCTTCATGGTATTGAGTTAGCTACGTTATAGCAAGAACTCGAGAAAGGTTAAAAGGGATCGAGGTTTCTTCATGGTATTGAGTTAGCTACGTTATAGCAAGAACTCGAGAAAGGTTAAAAGGGATCGAGGTTTCTTCATGGTATTGAGTTAGCTACGTTATAGCAAGAACTCGAGAAAGGTTAAAAGGGATCGAGGTTTCTTCATGGTATTGAGTTAAAAATATCATTTGCAAGCACCCAACGTTTGTCATGTACCGTTTTTTGAAAAGCCCACGAGATATCATTATTATAACCTCCATAGTGTCATCTAGATATCGGAATCTTTAGAAATGCATAAACTGACGAAACGCTCATCAAACAACTCACACTAATTGTCAATAACTTATTTTAAAACAAAACACGACAAAATTTTGTTTTCTTCTCGAGGCGAAAGGACTGGCAGCGGAAATACTAATGTTTATATATTTTTAGATGGCGCTTCTTTCCGTCGGAGAGAAAGGAATCGAGAAAATAACATCGTCTAAAATCCACTTAACGCGACACCGTCTCCACCATAACGACACGCCCCGTCACTTCCTGAAACTCGGGGTGTCTTACATTCACTCTTTAATGTAACAGCGATAAATTCCCAGTAACACCGGACACGAACTGAACATTACTCGTGACTCGTGTGGCTTTGTTAGATGTTGAGCTCAGGTGACTTTTTGGAGTGCGTTATAACTTAAGGCGTAACAACCTGGACTTTTAAAACTACTGATGACAGAATACTAGAGTGTAATTGTAAGTCCCACTGTATGAAAAGATCGTAGGGTCACAGAATAACAGAAATAATATCCACTGATATAACTTGTTATTGAGTTTTCTTTCACAAAAAAGGAGCATTGTTTTTTCAGTTATTATTTGTTATTTAGACTCCGCATTACCTTCAGACTCAGTATTTGGAGAGCTAAAGCATTCATGAAATTAATCAATAACTAATTGTTTACAACTTCTATAATATATTGTTATACTTTGGTCTTTAATGCAATCACTCATCTGTGTCGCGTAGCTTTTTTAGTTTAGTAGTAAACAGGATAAAATAAACTACGATTCAATACAATACAAAATACTTTTACATTCATACTGTACTTACATTCAAGAAGATACACATAAATACAGGATAGTACCAGGCGATCGGCATTGTCTGATTGGACCTGATGATGGCCGGTGTAAATGGTTGAAATCGATCATCCGGGATCGGTTTCAACCTGTGTAAATTAACCCATCCTTTATTGCCTACAATTTATGTATATTTACCGTCTTGTATATACAGTATAGGTTTAAGTATAATTTTCAGTGTTTTGATACGTAGTTTATCTTATTCTGTTTAACTGTAAAAACGCGTATCATGCTTCTCAAGAAATCATTTAGTTTATTAATATACTATTGCAGAGACAGTTATTTTCCTGTAGGAAAATTAATATTTATATAAGTGAACATACGCTTACTGCGATGCCGCAGTACTTACCCCTATGCCGCAGCAATACAACACAGCTGGAGGAATCGAACACGAGACATCGCGTACCCAGTCCTACATTTATATAAGTGAACATACGCTTACTGCGAATGACGAACCCCTATGTCGCAGCAATACAACACAGCTGGAGGAATCGAACCCGAGACATCGCGTACCCAGTCCTACATTTATATAAGTGAACATACGCTTACTGCGATGCCGCAGTACTTACCCCTATGCCGCAGCAATACAACACAGCTGGAGGAATCGAACCCGAGAAATCGCGTACCCAGTCCTACATTTATATAAGTGAACATACGCTTACTGCGAATGACGAACCCCTATGCCGCAGCAATACAACACAGCTAGAGGAATCGAACCCGAGACATCGCGTACGCAGTCCTACATTTATATAAGTGAACATACGCTTACTGCGAATGACGAACCCCTATGTCGCAGCAATACAACACAGCTGGAGGAATCGAACCCGAGACATCGCGTACCCAGTCCTACATTTATATAAGTGAAAATACGCTTACTGCGAATGACGAACCCCTATGTCGCAGCAATACAACACAGCTGGAGGATTCGAACCCGAGACATCGCGTACCCAGTCCTACATTTATATAAGTGAACATACGCTTACTGCGAATGACGAACCCCTGTGCCGCAGCAATACAACACAGCTGGAGGAATCGAACCCGAGACATCGCGTACCCAGTCCTACATTTATATAAGTGAACATACGCTTACTGCGAATGACGAACCCCTATGCCGCAGCAATACAACACAGCTAGAGGAATCGAACCCGAGACATCGCGTACGCAGTCCTACATTTATATAAGTGAACATACGCTTACTGCGAATGACGAACCCCTATGCCGCAGCAATACAACACAGCTAGAGGAATCGAACCCGAGACATCGCGTACCCAGTCCTACATTTATATAAGTGAACATACGCTTACTGCGAATGACGAACCCCTATGTCGCAGCAATACAACACAGCTGGAGGAATCGAACCCGAGACATCGCGTACCCAGTCCTACATTTATATAAGTGAACATACGCTTACTGCGAATGACGAACCCCTATGCCGCAGCAATACAACACAGCTGGAGGAATCGAACCCGAGACATCGCGTACCCAGTCCTACATTTATATAAGTGAACATACGCTTACTGCGAATGACGAACCCCTATGCCGCAGCAATACAACACAGCTAGAGGAATCGAACCCGAGACATCGCGTACCCAGTCCTACATTTATATAAGTGAACATACGCTTACTGCGAATGACGAACCCCTATGCCGCAGCAATACAACACAGCTAGAGGAATCGAACCCGAGACATCGCGTACCCAGTCCTACATTTATATAAGTGAACATACGCTTACTGCGAATGACGAACCCCTATGCCGCAGCAATACAACACAGCTGGAGGAATCGAACCCGAGACATCGCGTACCCAGTCCTACATTTATATAAGTGAACATACGCTTACTGCGAATGACGAACCCCTATGCCGCAGCAATACAACACAGCTGGAGGAATCGAACCCGAGACATCGCGTACCCAGTCCTACATTTATATAAGTGAACATACGCTTACTGCGATGACGCAGTACTTACCCCTATGCCGCAGCAATACAACACAGCTGGAGGAATCGAACCCGAGACATCGCGTACCCAGTCCTACATTTATATAAGGGAACATACGCTTACTGCGAATGACGAACCCCTATGCCGCAGCAATACAACACAGCTACTGGAGGAATTGAACCCGAGACATCGTGTACCTAGTCCTACATTTATATAAGTGAACATACGCTTACTGCGAATGTCGAACCCCTATGCCGCAGCAATAAAATACAGCTACTGAAGGAATTGAACCCGAGACATCGCGTACCCAGTCCTATATTTATATAAGTGAACATACGCTTACTGCGAATGACGAACCCCTATACCGCAGCAATACAACACAGCTACTGGAGGAATTGATTGAACCCGAGACATCGCGTACCAAGTCCTACATTTATAACAACAAACTAAACCTGGTCGTATACATGCTACAACACATACAACAGCGAGGTTCAGTGCGGTAAATGCGACTGCGTTTCTGTAGTTTCCAATCCAGTTATTGTTTTCAACCAATTCCGTTCCGAGCTGTCTGCCAAATACGAGAGAACAGTGAACATCATAATTTATTTCCAATATGTCCAAACTCCGTAATGAAACACAGAGCTGGCTGTTGGTATCAAGCCAAAACAATCGACTAAGTGAAAACAACCCACACTTTGCATATCAGATTTGCGAAAAATATTCTGATTTATGGGCATTTCGTTAAATAATTGAACAACAAAATCAATTTATATTTTTACCTTAGTATTACGTCATTATTCATTCTGTAAAACAAATAAACCCAAGACAAATAGTGCATGTAAATTATCACTTATATCCATAAGGTCTTACATTTAAAGAAAAACTCTCAAAACCCCAGCGTAAACAAATTTTCAATGTTTATAATAAAAAAAATGTTGTCTACCTAATTTTAGCAAATTTCCCCTATAGGGAAGAAGCAATTACCGTAGTCGGCATGGTAAGACCTAGGCCCGGGACCATGATAACTTTTCGTTTTGAGGTCCCTAGACCCCAAAAACACCATTCGTTCGAAACTGTATATATATATATATATATATATATATATATATATATATATATGTGTGTGTCCGTGAGCACGATAACTCTCGTAAAAATGATGCGATCTTGATGAAATTTGGTATAAACGTGTAAAGCAACATTTATGACTTTAAGTTCGAAAACCAGCCATATCGCTCCATCCGTAGGGGTATTTTGGGGGGGTTTTGTACCCCAAAAATGGGTTTTTTGAAATTTGTATATATAATTTTTTTTTTAATCAAAATTTGGTTTTTACCATTGGATTCAGCTTAAAAAAATACACAATTTGGTATTTTGATCATTCCTCTACGTCAATTGGTTACCGAGATATTGAAAGTGCTAAATACAGTACGTTGTCTAATGTTATTCTAATGGAGGAAAGGAAAAATTTTATATCTCGCTTATTTATGAATGTATACTCACGAAACTTGGTATAAGGCTTCATCTGGTTGTGGTCTATTGATATTTGCTCAAAAAAACAGTTTTTTGCAAAAGGCTCCCGTAGCAGCAAACCTGTGTGCTCAACCCCCATGTTATTCTTATGGAGGATAATTAAATGCTATGTCTCCCTTAATTATGAACATAAATTAATAAAAACTGGTATATGACTTCACCTAGTTGAGTTATATGCATTTTTTTGGTTCCTTGTTGCAGCAAACCTGCGTACTCAGCCCCAATGTTATTCTTATGGAGAATAATTAAAATTGGATATACCACTTGTTTATGAATATATTTGTATGAAACTTGGTCAGTGGCTTTATGTAGTATTAAGACATTTATATCTCCATTGGATATTCGCTGAGTATGCAGGTTTGCTGCGACGGGGGTATTTTCGTTGCTTCATTACCAATACTAACATTACCACTGGTTGCATTGGTTTATCTATATAGATAATTCTGTTAGCGAAATGTTTAAGTCAAAAATTGTGGGAGTTCGCAGGATGGTGGGAGACGGCTCAAATTAAAGGTCTCGATCTCAGGGACTCGGTTAAAATAGCAGTGTTTCTAAACAGTTACCAGATAACGAGAAATAACGAAAAACCCCCCTTAAGAAAAGCATGGGAATTGGAAAACGTCTGCACTGCTTACATTATAACATGTGATCTTACTTATAATGTTTTTTTGTTTCCTCAGCATGAAAATCAGATGAGGCAGAGCATTGGAGAAAGGTTAGGGGGTTTTTGGCCCCTTCAAGCCACTAGTATAATACATCAACAAGTACTATACATCTTGAACGGCAAATCCTACAAAGTACACGTAATGTTTGGGTTGCATTATAATGCATAGGGCTCAGAATTAATAAGACTCAGCGCTCACTTCGTTGTTCAAACATTCTCAAACCGTATGCACTATTAAATGTAAAACTCAATTTGTAGTATAATCTCGTCAAACGTGTAATTGAATATTAAATTAGCGCAACTGGAAAACTAGATCAAAATAATGTGCATACAACTATAACAATTAGTTAAATGGGACCATTAAATTAAGGGCAGGTGCATATAAACTCAACATTACGTAAAGATACTGTGTATGATATACGATAACATTTGTATTGTTTGCTTCCCTCACCCATCTACTTTATACCACACCTAAAAACAACGTAGTAGAACGTAAACGTCTAACATAATATATACATTGATAATGAATCAGTCAAATTCACTTATAAATCTACTGTAATGAAAATATATTTTACAAAATATACCACTTCGAGATTCATATGTCTTACGACCCCGCCTCACATTACTCGTTCTGTGTTATCGTAATTAATTTAAATTAAACCAAAAATAACAAACGATTTTAAGGGAAATTGTTAAAACGTGGAAAAAGGATGATATAATTATAACAAAATAATTATTTAAATGTCCAAACAACGGACTTCAGTTCCCCACAGGGTCGTGGATATTGCGGACAGAGTGATACCAGTATACGCGTCAAAGGGAAAGTAAGGGCACATTATGAATGCATTGTTTCCATTCATAGCTGCAATAGTCCAGTAGATTGGACCGAAATACCAATACACAACGCGAGTCTTTGATGGATATCATAGCTTTGGCCGAATTACGCGGTAATGACGCACACTGTTCTACTCTGAAATATGTCAAAGGGACCGCCAACTGTAGTGGAATCCCTACAAAGTACGCTGTCACAGGTAGGCTACATATAAATACTTCATTTTGTATTTAAATCATGACAAAAAAAATCCATGCTGATAACAAAAGCTCAGTCGAAGACCACAATTCAGACGTGGTAGCTTCTTATGAAATCGTGAATGTGGTACGGAGTAACAATGTTTGGAGAGATATTTGACATTCGGTAACAGCGCTAGCTAGCCTAACGGTTAGTATATTGGATTTCTGTGCAAGAGATCACGGGTTCGATTCCCGGGCGCCCACACGATTTTGAGAGTTTTGGACCGTTATCCTCTAACAACATTAACTGAAAAATGCCACTGGCGGAAACAAGAAAGGAAGAACGGC
Organism: Allygus modestus; assembly: GCA_963675035.1. Taxonomy (NCBI): domain Eukaryota; kingdom Metazoa; phylum Arthropoda; class Insecta; order Hemiptera; family Cicadellidae; genus Allygus; species Allygus modestus. Next base: position 160,083,424 of record OY776114.1, on the reverse strand, counting down.
GTAACTATTTTGCATTTTATATTGTTATTAAATCTAATATGCTATCTGTTCATTGACCAACTACTAATTAGTTAATACAATAGCTTTTCAAACAATCCCGACGAATGGAGTTGTCGTAAAGCACATAATTACTGCATTTGGTTTGACTATTGTTTGGACGTTAATTTGAAGCAGTGACAATGCAGGCTATGTACTGAAGTAGGTAGCTCGTCCGCGTGTCACTAATGCTAATCTGTGTGCGGGCGATCTGTGTGTAAGACTATAATTGCAGTCAGTAACGTAGGCACGCGGGTAAACGAAGACAACGGCACGTCTACCTGAATGACCTGTCTTACGACATCCTGAAAATGGACCCACGAGGATGGGCTAACTAATCCATAATCTACATCATTTAAATGTACCACACTAATCCAACTTGTATAACTAAAAGTTATAATTAAAAACGAGTTCGCACACAGCCCCCTGACGTATAGGAAGCGAATGTCCCAATTAAAAACGAGTTCGCACACAGCCCCCTGACGTATAGGAAGCGGATGTCCCAATTAAAAACGAGTTCGCACACAGCCCCCTGACGTATAGGAAGCGAATGTCCCAATTAAAAACGAGTTCGCACACAGCCCCCTGACGTATAGGAAGCGGATGTCCCAATTAAAAACGAGTTCGCACACAGCCCCCTGACGTATAGGAAGCGGATGTCCCAATTAAAAACGAGTTCGCACACAGCCCCCTGACGTATAGGAAGCGAATGTCCCAATTAAAAACGAGTTCGCACACAGCCCCCTGACGTATAGGAAGCGGATGTCCCAATTAAAAACGAGTTCGCACACAGCCCCCTGACGTATAGGAAGCGGATGTCCCAATTAAAAACGAGTTCGCACACAGCCCCCTGACGTATAGGAAGCGGATGTCCCAATTAAAAACGAGTTCGCACACAGCCCCCTGACGTATAGGAAGCGAATATCCCAATTAAAAACGAGTTCGCACACAGCCCCCTGACGTATAGGAAGCGAATGTCCCAATTAAAAAAAGAGTTCGCACACAGCCCCCTTACGTATAGGAAGCGGATGTCCCAATTAAAAACGAGTTCGCACACAGCCCCCTGACGTATAGGAAGCGAATGTCCCAGTTAAAAACGAGTTCGCACACAGCCCCCTGACGTATAGGAAGCGAATGTCCCAGTTAAAAACGAGTTCGCACACAGCCCCCTGACGTATAGGAAGCGGATGTCCCAATTAAAAACGAGTTCGCACACAGCCCCCTGACGTATAGGAAGCGAATGTCCCAGTTAAAACGAGTTCGCACACAGCCCCCTGACGTATAGGAAGCGAATGTCCCAGTTAAAAACGAGTTCGCACACAGCCCCCTGTCGTATAGGAAGCGAATGTCCCAATTAAAAACAAAAGAATCAAATAACGGGTTTAAAAAAAACACTTGCGCCTTTTTTAATGGAAAACCTTATTTTTTGGTTGTTCAGATTCTCCTGGTTCTATTTAAATGCTATAGTGGGATGACTATGTAGTGCATTATAAGGTTAGGAAGAGGTCCTGTCGGAATCAAAAGTTGGTATGGGGATATTGTGGGTGATAACACTACATAAACATATGAACAACTGCCTTTTCCTATGTAAAATCGCCAAAAGGCAACGTACTGTGCTTAGTCAATTTACATTTTCTTTAATAACTCGGCGAATATTTGTGCTGGAATGATGAGGGAGGGCTTAAAATCTTTGTATTGTAAATTCTACCCTTTTATAGCATTACCTGGGGCTCTTCTGACCCTTTTTGGGCCCAAAACACAAAATGTGAAAAATGTAAATGCCCAAAAGAGAGGATTAGAGTTTTCAGACTGTTTTGCCCAACAAACTTGTCCAACTGATTATAGAAAGGAATGCCTCTATGCTAATAGCTCACTTTTCCATAGGGAATTCGCCCAAAATCAAAGGACCCTTTTTTCAGAGGCAGTGCATTCAAATAGTTAGGGTCAGAATCACCATATTTTATTTACCAGTACAATACATTAATAAGCTATAACAATTTGTGTACTAAATTGAGCTAAACAAAAGCTAAAAAAGTTTTTTTATTACAAATTAGTCAGCAATTTATCTTATAATTCGAGAACATAACTATCGCAAAACTTAAAAAGTTCTAATAAACTGAAATAAATTTCACAATATTACTTTTGAAATAACATGGTATATTACATTAAAGATAGAAAAATACCAGAAAAGAAGGTTTAGGAAGTTGTTTACTTTTTAGGGTTGACATTAAAAAAAATAAATTGGTTGGTTTAATAAGTATTCTGCTACTTTTGAGCTTACTTGGTCCGGCCACATAGACTATACATCTGGACGTCGCGGCGTCGCTGCGTGGAACGTGTCCAGCAATGCAATGAGTGAGCCTTTATAGGTTAGATGATTGATTAGATTTGATTGTCTTTCATTCCTATGATTTCCTCATGAACGAGTTGTCTCATATATAAAGCTGAAGTTTTATACCGGGTGGCCGAGTGGGTTGGATTTGGTAGATTTTTGTACATGTCTTGGTGGTGTGGTATGTTTTTTAATTTAAATGGTTTAAAAACTTCATGCATTGTTCAAATTATTCCAAATTTCCTAATACTAACGACTCAGTTCTTTAATTTATCTACAAATATTTATAACTATCCCAGCTCATGATTCCATACGTCATGATGTATTCAAAGTACCCAAAATAAAGTGTTTATGCAATACACAGAACCTAGCTCAAAATAATTCTTCATCACCGCCTTTCTTTACAATTATTTTTTTTACGCTAAACGTTTCGCAGTGTTAGTAATTAAACTTAAAAAAACTCCTTTTGTCGTTCCCTCTTAGAATAACTAACCATTTACTATAATGCATTCATAATATCATATAACATAACAAAACAGCTGTGTGCGTGATGATATACACAACTTGTAAAAAACTCCTTTTGTCTTTCCCTCTTAGAATAACTAACCATTTACTATAATGCATTCATAATATCATATAACATAACAAAACAGCTGTGTGCGTGATGATATACACAACTTGTAAAAAACTCCTTTTGTCTTTCCCTCTTAGAATAACTAACCATTTACTATAATGCATTCATAATATCATATAACATAACAAAACAGCTGTGTGCGTGATGATATACACAACTTGTAAAAAACTCCTTTTGTCGTTCCCTCTTAGAATAACTAACCATTTACTGTAATGCATTCATAATATCATATAACATAACAAAACAGCTGTGTGCGTGATGATATACACAACTTGTAAAAAACTCCTTTTGTCGTTCCCTCTTAGAATAACTAACCATTTACTATAATGCATTCATAATATCATATAACATAACAAAACAACTGTGTGCGTGATGATATACACAACTTGAAAAAACTCCTTTTGTCGTTCCCTCTTAGAATAACTAACCATTTACTGTAATGCATTCATAATATCATATAACATAACAAAACAGCTGTGTGCGTGATGATATACACAACTTGTAAAAAACTCCTTTTGTCGTTCCCTCTTAGAATAACTAACCATTTACTATAATGCATTCATAATATCATATAACATAACAAAACAGCTGTGTGCGTGATGATATACACAACTTGTAAAAAACTCCTTTTGTCTTTCCCTCTTAGAATAACTAACCATTTACTATAATGCATTCATAATATCATATAACATAACAAAACAGCTGTGTGCGTGATGATATACACAACTTGTAAAAAACTCCTTTTGTCGTTCCCTCTTAGAATAACTAACCATTTACTATAATGCATTCATAATGTCATATAACATAACAAAGCAGCTGTGTGCGTGATGATATACACAACTTGTAAAAAACTCCTTTTGTCGTTCCCTCTTAGAATAACTAACCATTTACTATAATGCATTCATAATATCATATAACATAACAAAACAGCTGTGTGCGTGATGATATACACAACTTGTAAAAAACTCCTTTTGTCGTTCCCTCTTAGAATAACTAACCATTTACTATAATGCATTCATAATATCATATAACATAACAAAACAGCTGTGTGCGTGATGATATACACAACTTGTAAAAAACTCCTTTTGTCGTTCCCTCTTAGAATAACTAACCATTTACTATAATGCATTCATAATATCATATAACATAACAAAACAGCTGTGTGCTTGATGATATACACAACTTGTAAAAAACTCCTTTTGTCGTTCCCTCTTAGAATAACTAACCATTTACTATAATGCATTCATAATATCATATAACATAACAAAACAGCTGTGTGCGTGATGATATACACAACTTGTAAAAAACTCCTTTTGTCGTTCCCTCTTAGAATAACTAACCATTTACTATAATGCATTCATAATGACATATAACATAACAAAGCAGCTGTGTGCGTGATGATATACACAACTTGTAAAAAACTCCTTTTGTCGTTCCCTCTTAGAATAACTAACCATTTACTATAATGCATTCATAATATCATATAACATAACAAAACAGCTGTGTGCGTGATGATATACACAACTTGTAAAAAACTCCTTTTGTCGTTCCCTCTTAGAATAACTAACCATTTACTATAATGCATTCATAATATCATATAACATAACAAAACAGCTGTGTGCGTGATGATATACACAACTTGTAAAAAACTCCTTTTGTCGTTCCCTCTTAGAATAACTAACCATTTACTATAATGCATTCATAATATCATATATTATAACAAAACAGCTGTGTGCGTGATGATATACACAACTTGTAAAAAACTCCTTTTGTCGTTCCCTCTTAGAATAACTAACCATTTACTATAATGCATTCATAATATCATATAACATAACAAAACAGCTGTGTGCGTGATGATATACACAACTTGTAAAAAACTCCTTTTGTCGTTCCCTCTTAGAATAACTAACCATTTACTATAATGCATTCATAATATCATATAACATAACAAAACAGCTGTCTGCGTGATGATATACACAACTTGTAAAAAACTCCTTTTGTCGTTCCCTCTTAGAATAACTAACCATTTACTATAATGCATTCATAATATCATATAACATAACAAAACAGCTGTGTGCGTGATGATATACACAACTTGTAAAAAACTCCTTTTGTCGTTCCCTCTTAGAATAACTAACCATTTACTATAATGCATTCATAATATCATATAACATAACAAAACAGCTGTGTGCGTGATGATATACACAACTTGTAAAAAACTCCTTTTGTCTTTCCCTCTTAGAATAACTAACCATTTACTGTAATGCATTCATAATATCATATAACATAACAAAACAGCTGTGTGCGTGATGATGTACACAACTTGTAAAAAACTCCTTTTGTCGTTCCCTCTTAGAATAACTAACCATTTACTATAATGCATTCATAATAAAACAGCTGTGTGCGTGATGATGTACACAACTTGTAATAGGATATTGAAATTATTTATTTACATAACATAATGTTGTTTAGTAATGAACCGTATTTAGGCTTAAACATATTATTTCGAAAGATATATCTGAAGTAATTGACTAATAGGGTAACACCATCAAGTCCGTTAGCAGGTTCACCTATGTGTTTAAAAATAATGTCGTTCTAGTCAGACCACCTCCCGTTGAACGTGCACTTTCAACATCAAATATAATTTGAAATTTTAATTAATTGTTACATTTTTAATTTTTCTGTCGGTATAAAATATAATTAAATGATAAAATAAATTTTAAACATGGTTGAATGTTTAGGAAGATGTCACTGATTACAAACAAGAAATAATTAATTAATTAATACAAATAGAATGGAAAATCAGAAAGTTTCAGCTCGATGAAATATAATTAAAAAGACGGTCAGAATGATAATACGATACTAATAAGAAAGACAACAGTAACATTGCCATCCATAATTAGCTGGAGTTTGTATTCTGAGAAGAGCGGACGTATCATTCTTAAACGGAGGAAATCTTCCATTTATTTTTAAAATAACAATAACGCCGTGGCAGCTTCAATCCCGCTTGTCTAATGGCGTCATGAGTTAAAATGTCAACATCCATCACAAATGTTATTTCACGCGGCTTCTCGTTCCACCTGGGCTCATTTGGAGCGACTTGCCGTTTAGGAAAATAACTTCCAACATGCTGTAAGTAAAACAGAGAGTGGATTTTCCGAAAAAAATATACTTTGGCACTTTAACTTTTCACACGGGGCGGGTCGCTGTAAAGACAAATTGTTTAACCAAGAACATCAGCATTTGTTGGCATACGTGATGTACGGTTGGGCACAACAAACAGAAGAATACGAATTGCGTTTCTGATTTTTATTTTAAATCCAAAAATAAAACTTTAACGCTGACGCACTACTCTGAGCGTTCCACCGCCAAAACTACCTCTTCTCAGGAAATCATAGCGAGGTAAGAGAGGAAGTTTGAAAACCGCTGCCGTAAATATGAATATAACTTTAAATATGTACACCACTATCGCGTACACAATTAATGCTGGTGTAAGAATAAAATTACAATATATTTTCAAAAACTAAACGGATTATAATTTTTTCAGTACAGTACACCGGACTGATATCGATCTGTGCGTGAGAATCCGTTCTTATCAACAGCAAAAAACTGCATATAAACTAAAAGAATAGTTTAACATATGTATCCGACATATTGCCAAAGCCATCCATTTTACAAGCATGTAAAAAGAGATAAAAATGTTGAAAATAAAATTATTCATTCAGAAAAAAAATTGTTTAAATGTCCTAATAAGTTGTAAAACCATACAGCCACAAACAAAATGCATCTAATTAATTTTAATTGCAAATAAGGAAGAAATGTAGGAATCTTATGTATTGTCTTATTACAAAATTAAGTTCAAATACCCCCGTAGCAGCAAACCTGCGTATTAAGCGAATTTCCAATGCAAATATATGTATCTTAATACCACTTAAAGCCACATACCAAGTTTAATCTATATACATTCATAAATAAATGGTTTATGACATTTAATTATTCATCGCAAGAATAACATGGCGTCTGATGATGTAGGTTTGCTGAAACGAGGTACGGAAAAAATGAGTTTCCCCAACTAGGGTAGTAGGTTGGGTAAGTTGGGTGAGACTCAACTAAAAGTGGTGAAGCCACATACCAAATTTAATGAATTTACGTTCATAATTAAGGGAGATAACATTTTACTTATTCTCCATGAGAATAACATGGGGGCTAAGTACGCAGGTTTTCTGCTGCGAGAACTATCGACAACAAAATTTGTTTCGTGCAAATATCAATAGACCACAACGGTATGAAGCAATATATCAAGTTTCGTCAGGATAAGTTAGTAAATAAGCAAGATATACAATTTTGCTTATTCTCCATAAGGATAACATTAGACAACGTACTGTATTTAGCACTTTCAATATCTCTGTAACCAATTGACATAAAGCAATGATCAAAACACCAAATTTTTTTAAGCTGAATTCAATGGTGAAAAATAAAATTTGATTTACTAAAATACTATACATAAAAAACTCAAAAAACCCATTTTTGGAGTTCATAACCCCCCAATAATACCTCTTAGGATAGAGAGATCTGGCTGGGTTTCGAACTAAAGTCATAAATGTTGCTTTACGTGTTTGTACCAAATTTAATCGAAATCAAACCATTTTTATGACAGTTATCACACCCACGGACGCATATATATAGTGTATACACACACACACACACACACACACACACACACACACACACACACACACACACACACACACACACACACACAGTTTTGCACGAATGGCGTTTTTGGCATCTAGGGACCTCAAAACGAAAATTTATCATGGTCCCGGGTCTAGGGCATTAGCTTCTTTCTTATAGGGGTAATTCGCTAAATTGAGCAAAAGAAAAATATTTAAACAAGCAGACTACAGCGATGTATTTGTTTGCCTTTTGGAGAGCAGTCAAGACGGGTCAGTTGGTAATGTCCAGGCAGTAAATACAATAAATTATAGTCCATTCAACTACAGTAGGTGGTACCATACGATTGGTAGGGGGTACAATTATCCGTGCTAACCATAAAGAGCATCTTACAGTTTATGGTGTTCATATACCATGTTAACAATCTCGCTTTAATAACGTGAAAATGTACCATATCTTTTAATTACAGTAGCTACCACTTTAAACCCCATGTTTTAGCTCCAGTTGTAGAATGCTATAGCAGTTCATGCACTTATAATGGTCTTCAATGTTGCGGTATATTCCAACAGAAAATATGTTGGTTTTTTAATTAGATCATGTTGTACATCACAAACACTGCGTGCTCGGTTTCTAATTCATTCACAAAGCGTACAACTGTTAATATTAACATTTCAGATAATTGTAATAATACATAACAACCACATATTTGAAAATGTCCATTTTGCTATTTATTTCCATACACGACGAACCCGATTTCTTACTAACGATGTTTGCAACTAATTAATTCAGTGAGTTTTACTAGAAAACCCATATAGTTTAGTTTAGGAGTTGTTAGTTGCGGTTTAATACTGTTAACTCATTAGAAGAAGAAGAAGAAACAGTGCTTTATTTTTCACAAATAATTAGATATTTACAAAAAATGAAACTGAAAATAGCATCATAAAAACATTGGTCATGAGACCGTCTGTTTGGTTCGCAGTAATACACATTTTTGTCTATTGCACTTTTGCATCCATAACTAAAACAATATCTAAACGTTTATTTTTAATTCCTCCTTCTAGTGAAAAATTCTATAATTAAAATTAAAAGAAACAAGAATTAATATACCCTGCATAGATAAAGTACATTACAAACAAATACTTAGGCTACTCCTACAAATGAAACAAAACATAGATAAATTATTTTATGTTTTGATAAAAGTACTAAAATTAGAACCATTTATGGTAGAAATCATTCATTCATTGTATCATTAAAATTGAATTTTATCTCAACTACTACAAAGCAAAAATCTAAACTAACAATTTTATAGTACACGTTGCCCACAGCTTTATCCGAAATCGAATTCACTAATGAATGCCCATCTATATTCCCACGCGTACTTCAAATACCGTACCAATCCGTGCCAATCCCTCCCATTTAGAAAATGTGTGTACTCCTCATAATTAAAAATGGGTTTCCCAAATAATTGTTCCTAATGTTTTTCAGTATTGGACACCTAGCCACAAAATGGTCAACTGTCTCGTCTTCTGCAAGGTATCACAGAGATCATGAATATAGTGGATCTTTCAGCCACGGTTTATAATTTAGATTAATTAATTATCCTCTGCATTTAATTACCCAACTAACACAATTAATATTTAAACAATCATTTAGAAAATGTCCGTCTCCCAGTTCAAAATCGAGAGATAAATGTTGTCGGTGGTAATACGAGGTTCGCGCTTTACCTATGCATTCGGCATACCAATCGGCTCGCAGTGAGTTCGCTACGCTTATCAGCTGAGACGCCACAACGTACTGTTAACTCATTAGTCATCAAGACACAACCCGGATCAGAAATTGTTAAACTAACAATATTATACTTTTAAAATGTGCAAAACTTTCGATAAAACAAAAAGTGAAAAGTGTAAAACGCCCTATCTAGAAAATCCAATTCTCCGGAACACCTGTGAACTGTTGTTGTGATCTAATAACGCGCACCCCCTTCCCCCCTCTGCTCAGCTACCAACCACACTCGATAAATTGTAAAGTGACTATATAATCGTAATTTCAATGGACTCATAATTTAATTACCAAGCCTAAATATATTCATTGATTTCGCGAGTTTCAACAAATATTCCAATTAGGTGTAGTATAATTATAACAACTCTCATACTCAAATAAATATTAGAATAATGCACACATTTATAAGCTGTCGCCTACCACGCTCCTCCGCCTACATGAAATAGGCATGTAAAGTTACATATTCCAAAAGTCTGTTTACGATTATTATCACTAAAGGCGCGATATTATTATATGTCTTCGACGGGTCCCGACAATCGGAAACACACAATACATTTTTGAACTAGCGTGTCCGGCTGATAACGCAGCCGCAGAGACTGTGGAGCATGCTGCGCGTGGTGGGACCGAAGTAACGAGGGAAAGAGACAGAAAGACATTGGTCAATGGTTTATCGCAGCCGCATAGACTGTGGAGCATGCTGCGCGTGGTGGGACCGCAGTAAGGTGGGAAATAGACAGAAAGACATTGGTCAATGGTTTATCGCAGCCGCATAGACTGTGGAGCATGCTGCGCGTGGTGGGACCGCATTAAGGGGGGAAAGAGACAGAAGGACATTGGTCAATGGTTTATCGCAGCCGCATAGACTGTGGAGCATGCTGCGCGTGGTGGGACCGCAGTAAGGTGGGAAATAGACAGAAAGACATTGGTCTATGGTCTATCGCAGCCGCAGAGACTGTGGAGCATGCTGCGCGTGGTGGGACCGCATTAAGGGGGGAAAGAGACAGAAGGACATTGGTCTATGGACTATCGCAGCCGCAGAGACTGAGGAGCATGCTGCGAGTGGTGGGACCGCATTAAGGCGAGAAATAGACAGAAAAACATTGGTCTATGGTCTATCGCAGCCGCAGAGACTGTGAAGCATGCTGCGAGTGGTGGGACCGCAGTAAGGCGAGAAATAGACAGAAAAACATTGGTCTATGGTCTATCGCAGCCGCAGAGACTGTGGAGCATGCTGCGAGTGGTGGGACCGCATTAAGGCGAGAAATAGACAGAAAAACATTGGTCTATGGTCTATCGCAGCCGCAGAGACTGGAGCATGCTGCGAGTGGTGGGACCGCAGTAAGGCGAGAAATAGACAGAAAAACATTGGTCTATGGTCTATCGTAGCCGCAGAGACTGTGGAGCATGCTGCGAGTGGTGGGACCGCAGTAAGGCGGGAAATAGACAGAAAGACATTGGTCTATGGACTATCGCAGCCGCAGAGACTGTGGAGCATGCTGCGCGTGGTGGGACCGCATTAAGGGGGGAAAGAGACAGAAGGACATTGGTCTATGGACTATCGCAGCCGCAGAGACTGTGGAGCATGCTGCCAGTGGTGGGACCGCAGTAAGGCGGGAAATAGACAGAAAAATATTGGTCTATGGTCTATCGCAGCCGCAGAGACTGTGGAGCATGCTGCGAGTGGTGGGACCGCAGTAAGGCGGGAAATAGACAGAAAAACATTGGTCTATGGTCTATCGCAGCCGCAGAGACTGTGGAGCATGCTGCGAGTGGTGGGATCGCAGTAAGGCGGGAAATAGACAGAAAAACATTTGTCTATAGTCTATCGCAGCCGCAGAGGCTGTGGAGCATGTTGAGCGTGGTGGGACCGCAGTAAGGCGGGAAAGAGACAGAAAGACATTGGTCTATGGACTATCGCAGCCGCAGAGACTGTGGAGCATGCTGCGAGTGGTGGGACCGCAGTAAGGCGGGAAATAGACAGAAAAACATTGGTCTATAGACTATCGCAGCCGCAGAGACTGTGGAGCATGCTGCGAGTGGTGGGACCGCAGTAAGGCGGGAAATAGACAGAACAACATTGGTCTATGGACTATCGCAGCCGCAGTGACTATGGAGCATGCTGCGAGTGGTGGGACCGCAGTAAGGCGGGAAAGAGACAGAAGGACATTGGTCTATGGACTATCGCAGCCGCAGTGACTATGGAGCATGCTGCGAGTGGTGGGACCGCAGTAAGGCGGGAAAGAGACAGAAGGACATTGGTCTATGGACTATCGCAGCCGCAGTGACTATGGAGCATGCTGCGAGTGGTGGGACCGCAGTAAGGCGGGAGACAGAAAGACATTGGTCTATGGACTATCGCAGCCGCAGAGACTGTGGAGCATGCTGCGAGTGGTGGGACCGCAGTAAGGCAGGAGACAGAAAGACATTGGTCTATGGACTATCGCAGCCGCAGTGACTATGGAGCATGCTGCGAGTGGTGGGACCGCAGTAAGGCGGGAAAGAGACAGAAGGACATTGGTCTATAGACTATCGCAGCCGCAGAGACTGTGGAGCATGCTGCGAGTGGTGGGACCGCAGTAAGGCGGGAAATAGACAGAACAACATTGGTCTATGGACTATCGCAGCCGCAGTGACTATGGAGCATGCTGCGAGTGGTGGGACCGCAGTAAGGCGGGAAAGAGACAGAAGGACATTGGTCTATGGACTATCGCAGCCGCAGTGACTATGGAGCATGCTGCGAGTGGTGGGACCGCAGTAAGGCGGGAAAGAGACAGAAGGACATTGGTCTATGGACTATCGCAGCCGCAGTGACTATGGAGCATGCTGCGAGTGGTGGGACCGCAGTAAGGCGGGAGACAGAAAGACATTGGTCTATGGACTATCGCAGCCGCAGAGACTGTGGAGCATGCTGCGAGTGGTGGGACCGCAGTAAGGCAGGAGACAGAAAGACATTGGTCTATGGACTATCGCAGCCGCAGTGACTATGGAGCATGCTGCGAGTGGTGGGACCGCAGTAAGGCGGGAAAGAGACAGAAGGACATTGGTCTATGGACTATCGCAGCCGCAGTGACTATGGAGCATGCTGCGAGTGGTGGGACCGCAGTAAGGCGGGAGACAGAAAGACATTGGTCTATGGAATATCGCAGCCGCATAGACTGTGGAGCATGCTGCGAGTGGTGGGACCGCAGTAAGGCGGGAGACAGAAAGACATTGGTGTATGGTCTATCGCAGCCGCAGAGACTGTGGAGCATGCTGCGAGTGGTGGGACCGCAGTAAGGCGGGAAAGAGACAGAAAGGCATTGGTCTATGGACTATCGCAGCCGCAGAGACTGTGGAGCATGCTGCGAGTGGTGGGACCGCAGTAAGGCGAGAAATAGACAAAAAAACATTGGTCTATGGTCTATCGCAGCCGCAGAGACTGTGGAACATGCTGCGAGTGGTGGGACCGCAGTAAGGCGGGAAATAGACAGAAGGACATTGGTCTATGGTCTATCGTAGCCGCAGAGACTGTGGAGTATGCTGCACATGGTGGGACCGCAGTAAGGCGGGAAAGAGACAGAAAAACATTGGTCTATGGACTATCGTAGCCACAGAGACTGTGGAGCATGCTGCGAGTGGTGGGACCGCAGTAAGGCGGGAAATAGACAGAAAAACATTGGTCTATGGTCTCTCGCAGCCGCAGAGACTGTGGAGCATGCTGCGAGTGGTGGGACCGCAGTAAGGGGGGGAAGAGACAGAAAAACATTGGTCTATGGTCTATCGTAGCCGCAGAGACTGTGGAGCATGCTGCGCATGGTGGGGCCGCAGTAAGGCGGGAAAGAGACAGAAAAACATTGGTCTATGGACTATCGCAGCCGCAGAGACTGTGGAGCATGCTGCGAGTGGTGGGACCTCAGTAAGGCGGGAAATAGACAGAAAAACATTGGTCTATGGTCTATCGCAGCCGTAGAGACTGTGGAGCATGCTGCGAGTGGTGGGACCGCAGTAAGGCGGGAAATAGACAGAAAAACATTGGTCTATGGTCTATCGTAGCCGCAGAGACTGTGGAGCATGCTGCGAGTGGTGGGACCTCAGTAAGGCGGGAAATAGACAGAAAAACATTGGTCTATGGACTATCGCAGCCGCAGAGACTGTGGAGCATGCTGCGCGTGGTGGGACCAAAGACTTACGTGGGACCGCAGTAAGGCGGGAAAGAGACAGAAATGCATTGGTATATGGCCTATCGCAGCCGCATAGACTGTGGAGCATGCTGCGCGTGGTGGGACCGTAGTAAGGGGGAAAATAGAAAGACATTAGTCTATGGTCTATCGCAGCCGCAGAGACTGTGGAGCATGCTGCGCGTGGTGGGAGCGCAGTTAGGCGGGGTAGAGACAGAAAGACATCGGTCTATGGCCTATGTAGAGTATAGTGATAGCGTCTTCTACACTACTTGCTATTGACGTCTTCCGGAAGCTCCGTCCGTCAAAAGTGTTTGTTTTCAACGTATTTTATAGTATAATATCGTTGTTTGGGGTTTTCAACAATTCAAATTTTCTGTTTTTTCCTATATATTTTTTTCAGTTTTACTTTACCTCTCCCATTGATAAAATATAAAAAACTAAATTTGTCTGAAAGATTTTATTTTAATTATCGGTGGACATATTCGTTTTGCTACTACCTATAACCAAAGATTGGTTTTCATTTGATAGCTTTCTGAGTCGAGTGTGTAGAGCTACACCAATGGATAGATTTGAATTAAATCTGGTACGCAGGTACTTATAAATCCATGGTATTTTTCGTCTTTTCTTTTTTATTCAAATTGTAAAAAAAAGGTGGTGGACCTTTGGATTCACGCTAATTCTTATTTGCCAATGCCATTCTTACATGTCCACATTACTACATCAGTACATCTTGTTTCAGCAAATCGACGCTGCTGGTGTGCAGTCTAGTGGACCACTGGATGGACCTCGCCACCTCTCTCGACTACATCACTAGGTCTTGTTACAGCAACTCGACGCTGCTGGTGTGCAGTCTAGTGGACCACTGGATGAACCTCGCCACCACCCCCAACTACATCACTAGGTCTTGTTACGGCAACTCGACGCTGCTGGTGTGCAGTCTGGTGGACCACTGGATGGACCTCGCCACCTCTCTCGACTACATCACTAGGTCTTGTTACAGCAACTCGACGCTGCGGGTGTGCAGTCTGGTGTACCACTGTATGAACCTCGCCATCACCCCCAACTACATCACTAGGTCTTGTTACAGCAACTCGACGCTGTTGGTGTGCAGTCTGGTGGACCACTGGATGAACCTCGCCACCACCCTCAACTACATCACTAGGTCTTGTTACAGCAACTCAACGCTGTTGGTGTGCAGTCTGGTGGACCACTGGATGAACCTCGCCACCACCCTCAACTACATCACTAGGTCTTGTTACAGCAACTCGACGCTGTTGGTGTGCAGTCTGGAAACCACTGGATGAACCTCGCCACCACCCCCAAATACATCACTAGGTCTTGTTACAGCAACTCGACGCTGTTGGTGTGCAGTCTGGTGGACCACTGGATGAACCTCGCCACCACCCCCAACTACATCACTAGGTCTTGTTACAGCAACTCGACGCTGCGGGTGTGCAGTCTGGTGTACCACTGGATGAACCTCGCCACCACCCCCAACTACATCACTAGGTCTTGTTACAGCAACTCGACGCTGTTGGTGTGCAGTCTGGTGGACCACTGGATGAACCTCGCCACCACCCCCAACTACATCACTAGGTCTTGTTACAGCAACTCGACGCTGCGGGTGTGCAGTCTGGTGTACCACTGGATGAACCTCGCCACCACCCTCAACTACATCACTAGGTCTTGTTACAGCAACTCGACGCTGTTGGTGTGCAGTCTGGTGGACCACTGGATGAACCTCGCCACCACCCTCAACTACATCACTAGGTCTTGTTACAGCAACTCAACGCTGTTGGTGTGCAGTCTGGTGGACCACTGGATGAACCTCGCCACCACCCCCAACTACATCACTAGGATTTGTTACAGCAACTCGACGCTGTTGGTGTGCAGTCTGGAAACCACTGGATGAACCTCGCCACCACCCCCAACTACATCACTAGGTCTTGTTACAGCAACTCGACGCTGTTGGTGTGCAGTCTGGTGGACCACTGGATGAACCTCGCCACCACCTTCAACTACATCACTAGGTCTTGTTACAGCAACTCGACGCTGTTGGTGTGCAGTCTGGTGGACCACTGGATGAACCTCGCCACCACCCTCAACTACATCACAAGGTCTTGTTACAGCAACTCGACGCTGTTGGTGTGCAGTCTGGTGGACCACTGGATGAACCTCGCCACCACCCTCAACTACATCACTAGGTCTTGTTACAGCAACTCGACGCTGTTGGTGTGCAGTCTGGAGACCACTGGATGGACCTCGCCACCACCCTCAACTACATCACTAGGTCTTGTTACAGCAACTCGACGCTGTTGGTGTGCAGTCTGGTGGACCACTGGATGGACCTCGCCACCACCCTCAACTACATCGACTTTGTGGTCACGCTGCTGATCCCCTTCTGTCTGATCGTTGTGCTCAACACGCTCATCAGCAAGACGGTGTGGCGGCTGGCGCGGGTGCGGCGCTCCATGACCAACTCGGGCAAGTCGGACACCAACAACATGGGCTCGGTAGGGGTGAAGCGGCCCATCCTCGCGCGGTCCCAGTCCAAACAAGCGTCCTCCTCACAGACCAAAGTGACCGAGATGCTGTTAGTGGTGTCCTCAGTGTTTATATGTTTAAACCTCCCCTCCTACGTCATCAGAGTCTGGGTTTTCGTCAATGAGGTGAGTACCTTTTAAAATAATAATTATCTTCTAACTAGGCTTTCTATTTATTTTTCGTAACATAATTTGTTGTATTAAAGTCGTGCGGGTTTTTCATTGTATATTTGTTAACAAACTTAGTTTTTGAACAATAATTATTTTAAAGCGATTTTCCTAAAATAATTTCTCAATTGACTGTACTTCGCCAAAAATTATACGTATAGAAATTATAAATTATATTCTTAATGTAAACAAATCGTTTAAGAAAATGAATAATACAATTGCATTGACAGTTACAAAGACACACTTACGCGTAACTACCAGTATACAATTTATTTTAGAAAATATTAAACATAACAAATCGAAACACGTCGTAAAATTAACAGTACTAGAGGAAAAGTAATTGTATACGATCTACCGCATGCTTATCCTAATCAAGACTAGTCGAAGAATTTATAAATTTTGATTTTATATAGTATAATTATTCAACCTAGTTAACCTGGCTTTCATTGTTTCAATGTTATTTTTACCTACAGGTACAATTAAAGTACGTCAACCTGTTATAGTAACGTATTTTATGTCTAAAAAAAGTATTTACGAATATAAGGGTGCTTTTCTAAATCGAATAATATATATTTCTGATGTTAACAAATATTTTCAAAAACTGTGTCTTACTATAAACCCCGATTAGTTAATTTTGAAAAGATAATTTACAGGCATCGAATTTCATAATTGCTACTGTATATTTCCAGACCAACGGTGCTCTAATCATTGGGATTAATCCCGTTGATCATATGCTCAGTGCAGTTTGTACAGTCCCCCGAAGGCCATATATAATCCCGAAGCTATTGTTAACAACAGGGACGCCGGATGCACCTGGGACGAACTTGCATATGTCTATAATCCCTTCCTGAAACGGTGGGGAATATGTGTTTGTTCTTATTGCATACGACGCGGTGCCATAAGCCCGACGAAACTGATTGAGCTATATGAGTTAAAGCTTTACAGTAAGATATAACTCGACCTATGATTAAGATTATTAAAACGTCCTCCACTCCCATTTCCCCACAGCAATGTGTGCCCGTTATACGATCATATTCATAAAAAAAATATTTAGGCGTCGTCGGACTAATTGGACGCTCGGTATTTTATTCATGATTGTTGCATCTTGGATTGATACATGATTTACACGTTTTTGTTTATTGTTTATTTAAACTTCAATACGGTGACATCGTTTTCGTAGTTTCTTGGATATGAATATTTTGGTAATGGGGCAATACTAGTCACGAAACTAGTAACCTTGTAAAACTAATAGTTTGTCTACGAAAAGATATGAAATCGTATTTTCTAATACACGCGGTGTGTCACATAACACGCCCGTAATGCATATAAATACTTATGATTTAGTTGCGATAGTTAATACATTGACATGATACATAAGCCATAACAGCACGTCTTGACGACTGGCTTAAAAATGTAGATATTCAGTGTGCAGCAAAACATTTTAGTGAACAATTCCAGATAAACAAAGGAAACCACGTTGGTTCGAGGTATACAGAGAAATAGAGAGAGAGATTCCATTATCTCATGCATTTCAAACTTCGCTGGAGCAGTACACGCGCTCAACAAAACTGTTTGAATGTAACACCTTTGAATAAAAGTAACTTTGCATTATTAAAAACCCCATAAACGTTTGCATTAAAAAAAGACAACAAACATTTATTAGATACTAGATGTTACCCGCAGGCTTTGCTCCGCGAATGATTGATTGACAGTTGTGTGTCCTGCAATCTGTGGTTAGCCCGTGAAACTACTAAGAATCAAGATCAGCTATTTGTGTTTTCATCAGCTCAAAAACAAGATCGCACGCAGCACGCTGACGTGAGGGAAGTGAATTTCCGCATTAAAAAATGAAAAACATCAAATAAAGAGTTTAAACTAACACTGGTTATTTTATTATTTTTTTTATTGAAAAATATTATTTTTTTGCTGTTCTGACACTCCTAGTTATATTTAAATTCACTAATAGGATACCAATGTTGTGCATTATAAAGTTAGAAGGAGGTATAGTCGGGATAACAAAATGGTAAAGGGGTATTGGGGGTGATAAAATAATATTAAGATATGGAAACAAATAATACTAAGATATGGAAACAGCCTTTTCCAGTGTAAAATCCCCATAAGACAACATTTCAAATCATTTTGACAATTAACTCTTTAACTCGGTAATTACTTGTGCTGGAATGATGAGGGAGGGCTTAAAATCTTTGGATTTTTACGTAGAATAATTTAATGTGCACTTAGTTTACATTCGGGGCTTTTCTGACCTTTTTTGGGCCCCAAAACCCAAAATTTGAAAACTTAAAATCCCAAAAAAGGTGGTTAGAGTTTTCCGATTGTTTTGCCCAACAAACTTGTCCAACCGATTATAAAAAGGAATGTCTCTACCAAATTTGAAGTAAATCGGACAAAAAATGCGACCGCTGGAGTGCGAACACACACACACATATATATATATATACATAATAATCAAATGAAACATTTTTTTCAACTGAGTAACCTTAAGGAATTTCTTTATTTTTATTTTTAAGAATACATGTTTCGGGACATATGCCCATCATCATGGTCAACAAATACCTAACCTAGTTTTACGATATTTATTATGATATGATCTTATATTATGATTATTACGATATTTATTATTCACTTGGTCTAAACAAACAGACAAACTTACAAACTTTCACATTTATAATATTATTATATAGTAGGATTACCTAACAAGGGAGTAGTCTAATAAATTAATACTAGTGGCTTGAAGGGGCTATAGCCCCTAACCTTGCTCCAGTATTCTGCCTCATGTGATATTTTTACCCTTTACATGCTGAGGAAATAAAACACACGGCAGTTCACAAACAAAGTAGTCACTTAATCACATGTTTTAATGCAAACAAAGCAGACGTTTTTAAATCACCATGCTATTTAAATTGGAATTATTTTATTCCGTAACAAACGTTTAGTACATAATTAAGAAACATTAATACTTTCCCCCAAAATTTAATTCCCAGACCTTTAAAATGAGCCCTCTCCCAGCTTTCTACGACGTCCCGTTCGCTTATAATTTCACTGTCAAACGGGCTTACGGAATTACATGTATAAAGACTGTTTTTTTTGGTAAGCTAGTTTATGCCATCGCCTGGGAAAATAATTCCAATAGTAATTTAAATAATTATATATGTGGTTTGAAAATAAACATTGGTTACATGGAGTTCTTTGAAAGGGATTGCGCCCTCGAAAACATTTAATAAAACACATTGTATTGCGAACATTTTAAGCACGTGGTTCATAGTGTTCACCCTGGTACAGGCGGTTAACAAGTATACGTTCAATGAAATGTCGACATATATTTACCATCGCCATCATACAGAAATTCCATCCAGACCTCTATCTCGTTAAAAGATCTAAAAGTAATTTTAGGAAACTTATTTAAATTTAAAATATTATTTACAGATATTTTATTTTATTTCCTCGTTACGTTCATTCAACTGATCACAGTGATTTGTTCCTTTTCTAACCATAAAGTGTTGTCTTAGAGTCAGTCACTACGGGTGATTACTCTATGTGCAAGCGAATTACTGTATTGTATAACTATAGCGCAAACACTTATTTCCTAGTTAACATTTGTTATTTATTTTTTGTTTATTTTTGTTGTTGTTTACAAATAAACAAAATATAAATAACAAATGTTAATAAGTTTGCATTATTATTTTTGAATAATGTGGTAATAAATCAATTTTCAACCTACATAATAACATTTGTAATGGGAAAAAGTTCAATTACATTTTGTATATTACTATAGAAAGTATAAAATACAACTTTGAGTATTTTTCCCCTAAAATTAAGTGACCCATTTTATTTTGTTTATCATGAGAAGTAAAATTTAACATTAACATTTAACATTCAAACATAAATGGGCAATACTGTGGATAATCCCAGTATTTCTAGTTGTCACCGGGACCTCAACTATGATGTGAGGTCCCGCACTATGTCGCACTATGTTGTAGGAGGAACTAGGTAGGCGTAATAGACAAAAAACGTCGTTTAAAGGATCACTGATTAGTTAAGGCTTTGATGCTACATTTATAAAAAATATTAGAAAGATAATGTATGGAGGGTTCAGGTATAAGCAATCGATTACCGCGGCGATCA
Source organism: Allygus modestus (assembly GCA_963675035.1). Taxonomy (NCBI): domain Eukaryota; kingdom Metazoa; phylum Arthropoda; class Insecta; order Hemiptera; family Cicadellidae; genus Allygus; species Allygus modestus. The sequence goes on along the minus strand of OY776114.1, from coordinate 160,062,955 downwards.
AGTAAACACGTTTAAAGAGTTACGCGGTAACTCAACATTCCTGCGTATAATGCTAATATGTTATAAATAATGATTACATTTACAAAAGAAATGTAATTGGTGTGGAATAGATATAGTTTCACAATAAGTAAAGGGTCCACTTTTGTGAAATACATGTAACACAAACATTTAAGATGTGTTTCAAATTGTATTGACATCACAAATTCTAACAATAAAGTGTTTTTTAGTCAACAAACAACTACTGATTGCAGCTAGCGTTACCTTCCCTCGACACCATGAGACAGACCAGCTCATGGTAATGGTTATTAAACACGACCGAGTAACCTACCCCTCGGGCGTTGTAAGGGTGGTGTGTCACAACTAGTATCAGAGCCTCCCTTGATAGTGAGGCTAATGTGGCGTGTATTAAACAGCCGTTCATATCGCCAATAGATGCGCTCAGCGTCCGGACCGTGTAACCTACCCCTCGGGCGTTGTAACGGTGGTGTGTCACAACTAGTATCAGAGGCTCCCTTGATAGTGAGGCTATTGTGGCGTGTATTAAACAGCCGTTCATATCGCCGATAGATGCGCTCAGCGTCCGGACCGTGTAACCTACCCCTCGGGCGCTGTAAGGGTGGTGTGTCACAACTAGTATCAGAGGCTCCCTTGATAGTGAGGCTATTGTGGCGTGTATTAAACAGCCGTTCATATCGCCGATAGATGCGCTCAGCGTCCGGACCGTGTAATCTACCCCTAGGGCGTTGAAAGGGTGGTGTGTCACAACTAGTATCAGAGGCTCCCTTAATAGTGAGGCTATTGTGGCGTGTATTAAACAGCCGTTCATATCGCCGATAGATGCGCTCAGCGTCCGGACCGTGTAATGTACCCCTAGGGCGTTGTAAGGGTGGTGTGTCACAACTAGTATCAGAGGCTCCCTTGATAGTGAGGCTATTGTGGCGTGTATTAAACAGCCGTTCATATCGCCGATAGATGCGCTCAGCGTCCGGACCGTGTAACCTACCCCTCGGGCGTTGTAAGGGTGGTGTGTCACAACTAGTATCAAAGGCTCCCTTGATAGTGAGGCTATTGTGGCGTGTATTAAACAGCCGTTCATATCGCCGATAGATGCGCTCAGCGTCCGGACCGTGTAACCTACCCCTCGGGCGCTGTAAGGGTGGTGTGTCACAACTAGTATCAAAGGCTCCCTTGATAGTGAGGCTATTGTGGCGTGTATTAAACAGCCGTTCATATCGCCGATAGATGCGCTCAGCGTCCGGACCGTGTAATCTACCTCTAGGGCGTTGTAAGGGTGGTGTGTCACAACTAGTATCAGAGGCTCCCTTGATAGTGAGGCTATTGTGGCGTGTATTAAACAGCCGTTCATATCGCCGAAAGATGCGCTCAGCGTCCGGACCGTGGAACCTACCCCTCGGGCGTTGTAAGGGTGGTGTGTCACAACTAGTATCAGAGGCTCCCTTGATAGTGAGGCTATTGTGGCGTGTATTAAACAGCCGTTCATATCGCCGATAGATGCGCTCAGCGTCCGGACCGTGTAACCTATCCCTCGGGCGCTGTAAGGGTGGTGTGTCACAACTAGTATCAGAGGCTCCCTTGATAGTGAGGCTATTGTGGCGTGTATTAAACAGCCGTTCATATCGCCGATAGATGCGCTCAGCGTCCGGACCGTGTAATCTACCCCTAGGGCGTTGTAAGGGTGGTGTGTCACAACTAGTATCAGAGGCTCCCTTGATAGTGAGGCTATTGTGGCGTGTATTAAACAGCCGTTCATATCGCCGATAGATGCGCTCAGCGTCCGGACCGTGTAACCTACCCCTCGGGCGCTGTAAGGGTGGTGTGTCACAACTAGTATCAGAGGCTCCCTTGATAGTGAGGCTATTGTGGCGTGTATTAAACAGCCGTTCATATAGCCGATAGATGCGCTCAGCGTCCGGACCGTGTAACCTACCCCTCGGCCGTTGTAAGGGTGGTGTGTCACAACTAGTATCAGAGGCACCCTTGATAGTGAGGCTATTGTGGCGTGTATTAAACAGCCGTTCATATCGCCGATAGATGCGCTCAGCGTCCGGACCGTGTAACCTACCCTTTCGGGCGTTGTAAGGGTGGTGTGTCACAACTAGTATCAGAGGCTCCCTTGATAGTGAGGCTATTGTGGCGTGTATTAAACAGCCGTTCATATCGCCGATAGATGCGCTCAGCGTCCGGACCGTGTAACCTACCCCTCGGGCGCTGTAAGGGTGGTGTGTCACAACTAGTATCAGGGGCTCCCTTGATAGTGAGGCTATTGTGGCGTGTATTAAACAGCCGTTCATATCGCCGATAGATGCGCTCAGCGTCCGGACCGTGTAATCTACCTCTAGGGCGTTGTAAGGGTGGTGTGTCACAACTAGTATCAGAGGCTCCCTTGATAGTGAGGCTATTGTGGCGTGTATTAAACAGCCGTTCATATCGCCGAAAGATGCGCTCAGCGTCCGGACCGTGTAACCTACCCCTCGGGCGCTGTAAGGGTGGTGTGTCACAACTAGTATCAAAGACTCCCTTGATAGTGAGGCTATTGTGGCGTGTATTAAACAGCCGTTCATATCGCCGATAGATGCGCTCAGCGTCCGGACCGTGTAACCTACCCCTCGGGCGCTGTAAGGGTGGTGTGTCACAACTAGTATCAAAGGCTCCCTTGATAGTGAGGCTATTGTGGCGTGTATTAAACAGCCGTTCATATCGCCGAAAGATGCGCTCAGCGTCCGGACCGTGTAACCTACCCCTAGGGCGTTGTAAGGGTGGTGTGTCACAACTAGTATCAGAGGCTCCCTTGATAGTGAGGCTATTGTGGCGTGTATTAAACAGCCGTTCATATCGCCGATAGATGCCCTCAGCGTCCGGACCGTGTAATCTACCCCTCGGGCGTTGTAAGGGTGGTGTGTCACAACTAGTATCAGAGGCTCCCTTGATAGTGAGTCTATTGTGGCGTGTATTAAACAGCCGTTCATATCGCCGATAATACGCTCAGCGTCCGGACCGTGTAACCTACCCCTCGGGCGTTGTAAGGGTGGTGTGTCACAACTAGTATCAGAGGCTCCCTTGATAGTGAGGCTATTGTGGCGTGTATTAAACAGCCGTTCATATCGCCGATAGATGCGCTCAGCGTCCGGACCGTGTAACCTACCCCTCGGGCGCTGTAAGGGTGGTGTGTCACAACTAGTATCAGAGGCTCCCTTGATAGTGAGGCTATTGTGGCGTGTATTAAACAGCCGTTCATATCGCCGATAGATGCGCTCAGCGTCCGCTATTTCGGGGGTTATTGAAAATGTTTACTAAATGGTAAACCGTCTTACAACTTATAACTCTTATGATTAATTTTAACATCGTTTTTCATAAATGGTAAACCGTTTTACAACTTATAACTCTTATGATTAATTTTAACATCGTTTTTCATAAATGGTAAACCGTCTTACAACTTATAACTAAACTTATACTAAACTGTAGACGTGTGTGTGATAATATTTGTGTAAACCGAGGGATATTATAGAGAGCAGTCGGATCAGATATCTAGGGCGCGCAGGATTATAACACAACGCTCCACAGCTGAGCACCGCACACTTAACCAACAGCCACTGATAAACGGGTTACTAAACTGTAGACGTGTGTGTGATAATATTTACCCCAATGAACTTTTATATTGTTCAAAGAAACGATACAAGAGATTATCAGATTAACGGTAGTAAAGAAACTATCTCGTTAGTGCCATATAAATAAACCCTTTTCAGAAATGTATCGCTCTGTCATATTTCTACACCTTATGTATTCGTCTCTAACTCTTAAATAAATCTTGAGTTTCTTTGAAAAGTTTATTATTTTAGATTGGATTAGGTTAGACGACACTCTGCGGTGTATTCTGATTTACTTCAGGTGATGTTTGTTTCAGGGCAAAAGCAAATCTTGCCTGGAAAGTCGACGCAACTAAACCAAAGCAAACCACAGTGTCTTATAAACCTCAACCAAACTAGCTACTTAACCTAAGAAGTTTAAAGACAATGATCGGTTCTTAGAACATTAATCGTAACATAAAACGTTTTTAACAAGGAGAACTTCACTTAATTGACTAAACCATAAAACTATTGCTTACATCCTTTTTTAAATTAAGTACAATTACAGTTGCACACAGCCAGTAGGAGATTTTATTACCAGTAGTATTAACTTGTAGCGTTTCAAATTGTAGAGCTCCGTAATTTAGATCTGCTAACACTTAAACAAACCCATCTGAGAAAGGGGTGGAAATATACTATTCAATATAAAGCAATGTTGTCAATCAGCACAATTATAGACTGTCCGTCTTTAAAACAAAAATTAATCAAATAATACTAGAGTAATATTCAAAACAACCGTGGATTTGATTTCGTGAGTAGTTGGTCGAGAAAAGACAATCGAGAAGACAAAGACGAATTGATAGTCTGATGAAGAAGGGTGCGACTTGAAATATGATGATTTCCTCTCTACCGCAATATATCATAGCATTCTCAAACTTTTCAGTTGAAACCCACCCATCCGACTTAACTTCCAAGCAACACAATTCGGAACACTAGGCCTACTTTATACGAAAGCACTTTCAATCACTGCAATAAACTATGAAGCAGCTTTTCCAGTGGCTAAAGTCAAAGTAAATAAATGGGCATTGTGCAACGTAAGGTTTTAATTACCTGTGTAAAAAATAGCCGTGGAAGGGACAGTTGGAGCAGGATAAAATAAAGCTTTAGCCTGGAGTGGAGTTGACATTCCCCTCCCCTCAGCGCCGCGAACCACTTAGAATAGCAATAACAAATTATAACGTTCGTGATGTAAAACATAAAACATGTTATATAATAGCTATATTTTATTCCGTATATGCATTAGTGTTACCGTTGTATACAAGATCTTCCAGAAGAGTAAATACCCCCGTAGTAGCAAACCTGCGTACTCAGCGAATTTCCAATGCATATATATATATATGTATATCTTAATAAAGCCACATACCAAGTTTCATCAATTTACATTCATAAATAAACGATTTATGACATTTTAATTTTCCTCCATAAGAATAACATGGCGACTGAGTATGCAGGTTTACTGAAACAAGGGACACAAAAAGAGATTTTTATACAAATATAAATATAACCCAACTAGGTAAAGCCACATACCAAGTTGTATTAATTTATGTTCATAATTAAGGGAGATAAGATTTTACTTATTCTCCATAGAATAACATGGGGGCTGAGTACGCAGGTTTGCTGCTACGGGAATTATAGACAAAATATCTTTTTTTGTGCAAATATCAGTAGTCCACGACGATAAGAAGCAATATACCAAGTTTTGTCAGGATAAGTTAATTAATAAGCGATATATAACATTTTAGCGAATTTCCCCTATAGGGAAGAAGCTATTACTGTAGAAGGTTAAGACCTAGGCCCGGGACCATGATAACTTTTCGTTTTGAGGTCCCCAGATGCCAAACACACCATTCGTTCAAATTTATATATATATATATATATATATATATCACGTAGATGAATTTTATTGATATTTCTCTAAAAACCCATTATTTTGTGTTCCTTGTTGCAGCAAACCTGCATACTTATTCTATAACCTGCAAACCCCCATGTTATTCTTATGGAGAATAATTAATATTTTAAATATCGCTTATTTGTGAATCCTGCCTGGTAAGTGGGTGGCTTAATGTGTTATTAAGACACATATAGTCATTGGAAATTCGCTGAGTAAGCAGGTTTGCTGCGACGGGGGAATTATTTCTTATTTTCCATAAGAATAATATTGGCCAACGTACTGTGTTTAGCACTTTTAATATCTCTGTAACCAACTGACGTAGAGCAATGATCAAAACACCAAATTGTTTTTTTAATCTGGATTCAATGGTGAAAACTAAAATTTGATATACTAAAATATTACATGTAAAAAACTCAAAAACCCATTTTTGAGGTACAAAACCCCCCCCAAAAAAAAACTTGGGCCCCCCAAAAAAATACCAATTCGGATGGGTAGATCTGTGTGGTTTTCGAACATAAATGTTGGTTTACACGTTTGTACCAAATTTCATTAAAATGGGACCTTTTTCACGAGTTATCAGTATATACAGTATAAGTATACAGTATACACAGTTTTGAACGAATGGTGTTTTTGGGGTCTGGGGACCTCAAAACGAAAATTTATCATGGTCCCGGGCCTAAGTCTTACCATGTCGACTGCGGTAATAGCTTCTTCCATATAGGGGAAATTCTAAAAAAATTAAAAACCAAAAAATATTTGTTTAGAAATGCTTTACATAGTTTTACATACAGCGTTCCATTTATTTATTTTTTTCTTTAATACATAAACATTTGAACATGTATCTTGCTGTTAATTGAATTTATTCAAATCGCAATAAGGAATATCGCAATAATACCTCCTATGATTATTTGCCATAGGTTAGCTGTAGGAAAACCCGTCTCGATCAATTGGCAGAGCCTCAGATTCCTCCTTAAGCAGCAGAGGCTGGTTAGGGAGGCGAATATATCTCTATTATGAGAGAGAGGCGATGAGCAATGCGAATCAGCTCCCAACCTGGAGGGCGAATTCGTGGAAAATTTCTTATTCCTTAGAAATGATCAAGTTTATTAAAAAATTAATACATATTTATTACAAATATAGTACATACTTATTTTTACACACACACACACATATATATATATATATATATATATATATATATATATATATATATATAAATGTAAGTTCATATTTATTTAATATGAATTTAAAAAAAAAATATATAACATATTTATTTAATAAATAAATAAGTAGATCCTATGCTACTTATACCCGTTTTGTGGCTAGAATTAGGAGGGGTAAGATGGTCGCATTGTCGACACTACACCCCCCCAACTCACCCCGCACAATGTTAAACTATCTCCAGTATAAGCACATTTCAAAAACATCATCGCAAGCTTGTTATTTTCGAAGTCTGATGAGCATTGTGCCCCGATAGGGCGGGGCGGCGACTTACAATATTGTATAATTCAGACATAATACGCTGTGCTATAATACGCGATTCGTATACAACCACAATCTAAAATCACTGGTTTCAATTTTACGACTAAAATGCCAAACGAAAATTCCGCTCTCATTTGTAGTTGTTGACAGGTTTTCAATTATTACATTAAGATCATATTGTACTTAACGGGTTATTTCCACCCCAAAAAAACCGTTCATGGAATTTAAGGTGAAATTCAATCTCGTTTCGCCGCAGAAGAGGAAATTCTCCAAGGATCGTAATCGTTGGGTTCATTTTAAAGTTCTTGTTGAGGCAGCGCGTGTTCCATCTGACAGGTGGAAATGGTGTGTATTGATGCCTTGCCGGGATCCACTTGTGCTGCCGCTCCCACCGTGATCGCTTATGTAAAGTTGGGGGGAAGAGATAACAATATTCCCTATTTTACATCTACAATAACTTGAATTTACTAAACACACCTTTCGGGCTCTCTTGTTATATTTCAATTATTTGGTAAATAATATTTACGATTTTTCTCTCGTCGAATTACACTTTTTAAACTAAAATATCGTGTACACAATATTTCATATGATAATCTTATTTTGCAAAATATGCAGTCTTAGCAAAAAGTTAACCCCTTAAGCTTTATTTCCATGGCACTCCAAAGTAATAAAGGTACTCTTAAGTAAGGACATTTATTCATGGATCTTTTTGTTACTTACTTCGTGTATCATTATGTTAGGGGAATCATTATGATACCTCGATGGTGTTTAGATCAGTTAGGACCTACCGGGTTCAACTGACTGTGTAGCTGTGTATATCATTATGATACCTCGATGGTGTTTAGATCAGTTAGGACCTACCGGGTTCAACTGACTGTGTAGCTGTGGATATCATTATGATACCTCGATGGTGTTTAGATCAGATAGGGCCTACCGGGTTCAACTGACTGTGTAGCTGTGGATATCATTATGATACCTCGATGGTGTTTAGATCATTTAGGGCCTACCGGGTTCAACTGACTGTGTAGCTGTGGATATCATTATGATACCTCGATGGTGTTTAGATCAGTTAGGGCCTACCGGGTTCAACTGACTGTGTAGCTGTGGATATCATTATGATACCTCGATGGTGTTTAGATCAGTTAGGGCCTACCGGATTCAACTGACTGTGAAGCTGTGGATATCATTATGATACCTCGATGGTGTTTAGATCAGTTAGGGCCTACCGGGTTCAACTGACTGTGTAGCTGTGGATATCATTATGATACCTCGATGGTGTTTAGATCAGTTAGGGCCTACCGGGTTCAACTGACTGTGTAGCTGTGGATATCATTATGATACCTCGATGGTGTTTAGATCAGTTAGGGCCTACCGGGTTCAACTGACTGTGTAGCTGTGGATATCATTATGATACCTCGATGGTGTTTAGATCAGTTAGGACCTACCGGGTTCAACTGACTGTGTAGCTGTGGATATCATTATGATACCTCGATGGTGTTTAGATCAGTTAGGGCCTACCGGGTTCAACTGACTGTGTAGCTGTGGATATCATTATGATACCTCGATGGTGTTTAGATCAGTTAGGGCCTACCGGGTTCAACTGACTGTGTAGCTGTGGATATCATTATGATACCTCGATGGTGTTTAGATCAGTTAGGGCCTACCGGATTCAACTGACTGTGAAGCTGTGGATATCATTATGATACCTCGATGGTGTTTAGATCAGTTAGGGCCTACCGGGTTCAACTGACTGTGTAGCTGTGGATATCATTATGATACCTCGATGGTGTTTAGATCAGTTAGGGCCTACCGGGTTCAACTGACTGTGTAGCTGTGGATATCATTATGATACCTCGATGGTGTTTAGATCAGTTAGGGCCTACCGGGTTCAACTGACTGTGTAGCTGTGGATATCATTATGATACCTCGATGGTGTTTAGATCAGTTAGGACCTACCGGGTTCAACTGACTGTGTAGCTGTGGATATCATTATGATACCTCGATGGTGTTTAGATCAGTTAGGGCCTACCGGGTTCAACTGACTGTGTAGCTGTGGATATCATTATGATACCTCGATGGTGTTTAGATCAGTTAGGGCCTACCGGGTTCAACTGACTGTGTAGCTGTGGATATCATTATGATACCTCGATGGTGTTTAGATCAGTTAGGGCCTACCGGATTCAACTGACTGTGAAGCTGTGGATATCATTATGATACCTCGATGGTGTTTAGATCAGTTAGGGCCTACCGGGTTCAACTGACTGTGTAGCTGTGGATATCATTATGATATCTCGATGGTGTTTAGATCAGTTAGGGCCTACCGGGTTCAACTGACTGTGTAGCTGTGGATATCATTATGATACCTCGATGGTGTTTAGATCAGTTAGGGCCTACCGGGTTCAACTGACTGTGAAGCTGTGGCTCTGATTTATTCTTTTGATTAGAATGATTATTTTGTTATACACGGAAGAATTTGCGAGTGAATTACTAAGACGATGTTAAAAACTGAGACGCTCTTGAACAGAATTTCAAACAGTGTGACGGATTCTACGATTTATTTTCTTTCTTGGATTATTACTATTATTACTATGATTATTACACTGCAAGTGCTTTACTAGTGTTTAATATGAAAACGTATTGTGAAAAGTAGAAAATAATTAAATTAATATAATCCGGTAAAAAAGTGGACAGTGATTACTTGATAAATAAAAGTATTAATTCAAAGAAATTTAAAATACTGATTCTACAGGTTGGGATTTTATTATTGATTTATTATTGGTGACACGGGAAGTCTCCCGAAACAGATTCAACGGATTACTGGCAGAGTTGAATTTATCAATATCATCACGAACCTTAGTATATAAAAACAGTTTTTGCAAAAAAATAACAGTCATACATCGTAGCATTTCATCCACACACGTTGAGCAGCCGAACGATGAATAATAATAATTATTGTATTTTAAAAACATTTTCGAATATTTAAATATCTACATCAACTAGGTCAGTTGCGATTCTATAACACGAGTCTTGGATTAATTTATTCCTATCTTACTAATGATTATTCATGGCACAGCGGTGCAATATTGTCATCGCGGTTGGAATTCTGTGGCAGAAATGCCAGTGATCGGCTGCGACGGGTAATGAAGATTAATTTAAAAAATGTGAATGTGAAATTAGTTTGGTCGGGATGATAAAATAATATTTAGTATATTTAAGATAAATTAACTCATCAAGTCAGTGTCGTTCTCAATATCATATATTAGGAAGCATACATGTCTGCGGAGAAAACATTTAATTACATTCTTCGGAAATTAATTAAAATTAAATATATGAAAATTGAAAAATATTCGTAAGCAATGTAATAAATAAAATGTGAACAAAACAATTACTCCACACTCAATCGCCAAGCGTTCACTACGTGTTTACCTATGCTTGGGCTACAAAAGTTGTTTAACATTATGCCTTTTAGTAAATTCAGTTGTACCAAACAAAACTGCCACAGCCACAGCCTTTTGAACTTGTTTCAAGCTGTTTTCAAAGTATATTTGAACGTAAAACCATTACTAATAAAAGCGGCAAACCAACTTGAAGAGGTAGCTGATGCTTGGTGCAAGTCTGTTACCAAATACAGTATTAAATGTATACATCATAAATATAAACTCCAAAAGTAAAAACCTCGGTCAAACTGAAGTACAACACTCCACGACTTTTAATTTGTATGTTAAGCATATGAAACCCTATGGTATAATATAACAAAGTTGAAAATATGCCGAGGCTATTTTTACCGATATTATATTTCTTGAATAACAATGATAATATTTCAAACCATTCTCGTGCAGTTGACTTTCCTCAGAACACAGGACATAACCAAGTGTTCCTCACATCTAAAGAGATGTGTATAATGTTCGTCAGAACGACACGAAAAATAATGTAGACAGAATGAAGGAAGTAGGAAATAAAAATAATAATTTCCAATATATTTTTCCAAGAAAACACAATTAAACGCCCTTAAATTGCTCATAAAGCTAAACTAGGCTCTAACAGCGAGAACTAACATTATTGCTTCTCTACGTCAAAGAAGTGCAATATTATTTACTACCATGGCGATGGCGAGGCACTATCCTGAAACAACAGCTTTCCTTGTTTACTTCCTTTACTCTTCGACCTTTATTATTCGTGTTCCGTACATCTTCTTATATTTCATGTCCAACAGAGTGCAATGTTTAAGGTTTCTTTTACAAAACTCAGGAGCCGAGACAACCTCCTGGAACTGCTAATGTTATTGGATACCAAGTTAAATGTCTGCCCCGGTAGTTCACCTCAGTTTAGCATTCTCTGAACGCGTTTCTGTAATACCCTGATATAAAATTCACATTTAAAGAGTTTATCTCTTAATTTTAGATACAAAAAATATGATTACCAGAAATTTCTCCCAATCGGGATCAGATCACTGAGCGAAGTTCTTTCATGATTTTAATTTAGCTTTAAAAACACGCCAAATTGCCTTAAATTAACTACGCTATTTGGAACTCCCTTCATCCCCACTTGCAGGTGATGCACCCGTGATACAATAAACACGCCCTACAATGGGAGAGCATCGACCAAACGGAACTTACCATTAGAGCTCTATCCTGCAGCCAAGTTCCACTAGATTTAATTTAACTCTCATAAAGTTAGCGGTCCTCCTGCAACCCATTGCACCACGTTCATTACAGTAGTAATTCACATCAACAACTTGTTTGGAGTATCGCGTTCAAGGTTAATACTAGTATAAAGGCGTTGCATAAGGACGGAGGGTCGATTATAATTAAGTAATTACAAATTATTTTTACATTTCGACTTCAATACTGCGGTCGGCTCAATGTTGGATTTCGCTTTGATTGATCTTATTTTATTTTCTAAACCTCCCTCTGAACCAATCACACTATTGATGTTACGGCGTTAATAGAAACCCCTTTACAAGTGTCATGAAGCACATATAACGGAGAAGCCCTTAAAAGCTTTGCTCGGACACTATTAGTCAATTCGATTAATAGTCCTCATGAAATGTAGAGGACCCCCTAAAACTATCCCTAGATAGTTTCTCACACCTACCACGCCGTGTGCGGTGTGTGTCAGGTGCGGATTTCTTATTCAACTAACATGGTTATCGAATACTTTTACTCACTGAAGATGAATTATTGAAGATTAATCTAACCTAGTGATTATCGTCTGGCTGTCACAAATTATGGGTTTAAAAAGGTAAACCATAAAAATAGACTTGTCACTCTCAACTGCTTTTCAAATATAAATTCGAAAAATCAAAACGTGGACACCAAATTAAATAATCAAAACAATCGGATATTTAATGCAAAAAGAGTAATTGTATTTTTTCTCGATAGGATTGTAACAATAACTTTAAAGGTAATCGAGCATGAAGTACTTAACAATTTACTGTTATGCGAGATCAGGACGAATATGAATTATGGAACTATCGAACGCTACAATCAAAATAAACACAGCGGTGTTAATACCTGTTTTTAATAAAATCAAATATTTCAAAAAAGTACAAACGACGATTAAACATCTGTCGTGGAAATCCGATTCTGTAGCACTCGCCTTATAATGGATCACGTACAGTTCCTTTCCGATGTTCCCGGCATACAAAGCCATCGATCTATTGTCAAACGGCTTTCGAGACATTCCATTGTTGTATTTATGTTATTCAACAATACTCGAGCACTGAAGGACTAGTAAGTAGCCTTGTTTACCAATATCACACATATAATTCGTATTGTTTACCAATACGGCACGAGATATTTGTCAAGATGTAAAGCTAAGTAAGCAATCCAATGAAGTGGGTACCGTGGAGGCTTGGCGGATTACTGCTGACCTAAAGTTAAGAATATTATATCACACGTAATACCTTTGTTTTTCTGATGTTCGATATTCGTATTTCACCTTAAAAAATGCATAAATTCTATAAAATGCTATTTACAAAATTATTTCTCAGAAAATTTACATTTTATATTAATAATAAGTTGTACGTCACGGGGCAACCAAGTTTTTACGTGATGTACAAGTAATTAAAGGTAGGGAAACAGTAGTCTAGAAGGGCTAGGAATTGCTTTAACATCTTGTGATCGTAATCGGGATAACCATAGGTAGAAATGTTAAAATTATATTCTTTTGATAACTTTCAGAAAAAGTCACGCTTACTAAATTATTCTTTTAGATACATGAAACAATAGTGAGGAAAAAACGTCGTCAAATATTGCCTCGACGCGATGACGTAGAAGATAACTTTCAGAAAAAGTAACGCTTGCTAAATTATTCTTTTAGATACATGAAACAATAGTGAGGAAAAAACGTCGTCAAATATTGCCTCGACGCGATGACGTAGAAGATAACTTTCAGAAAAAGTAACGCTTGCTAAATTATTCTTTTAGATACATGAAACAATAGTGAGGACAAAACGTCGTCAAATATTGCCTCGACGCGATGACGTAGAAGATAACTTTCAGAAAAAGTAACGCTTACTAAATTATTCTTTTAGATACATGAAACAATAGTGAGGAAAAAACGTCGTCAAATATTGCCTCGACGCGATGACGTAGAAGATAACTTTCAGAAAAAGTAACGCTTGCTAAATTATTCTTTTAGATACATGAAACAATAGTGAGGACAAAACGTCGTCAAATATTGCCTCGACGCGATGACGTAGAAGATAACTTTCAGAAAAAGTAACGCTTACTAAATTATTCTTTTAGATACATGAAACAATAGTGAGGACAAAACGTCGTCAAATATTGCCTTGACGCGATGACGTAGAAGATAACTTTCAGAAAAAGTAACGCTTGCTAAATTATTCTTTTAGATACATGAAACAATAGTGAGGACAAAACGTCGTCAAATATTGCCTCGACGCGATGACGTAGAAGATGACTTTCAGAAAAAGTAACGCTTACTAAATTATTCTTTTAGATACATGAAACAATAGTGAGGACAAAACGTCGTCAAATATTGCCTCGACGCGATGACGTAGAGCAACCCTTCCCCAAACCGCAATATATATTAACATTATTCAGGATTATTAGATCGGAAGTCAATAAGTTACGAGCGGTTGGCTCTTGTTACGAGCGGCTGGCTCTTGTTTGCTGATGACTCACTAACAGCTGCTTATCATTCATCACACCACCAGCAAAATGATTTACTGCCCGCTTTATAAATATAAATATAGGCGGTGGAAACACTTTAATTATTTACGAGTCTCCAGTAAACATTTTTTTTTTTATTTAATGGACAAACTAGTAAGTAATAAATGATTTCGTACTTATTTTATTGAAAACGGCATCGTTTAGAAGGTACTATATTTAATAAATCGGTTATTTTCCTTCCGTTAGGTTTCTTGTTTTTTTGGTTAATTTAATTTATGAAATATTCAACTTAAATGTCGAGACTGAAAACGCATCTCAAACACATCAAGTTAGGTTGTTATCTTACTAAATCTGAGATTGTTTCCTAAAATCACTCCAAAGTATAATCAAGCTTTATTTTGAATATTATAAAAATGCCCGGTAAGTATTCTAAATGAACTACATTGCCAGACAAAATATTTTATTTGATAGAGTAATTTTCCTCTCATTATTTAAAAATGTTACGCAAAATAGATGTTTACAAGTCGTATCATCCAAAGTATAAAATTGTTAAGGACATCCAGAACTGATGACACCGGAAGGATGTAAGAATTGTTCAATTTATTCGGCAGTGTTCTCCGCCAACGCAGAGAAGACGGATAGTTTGTCTTGAATGATAAACACACACTTCTTTCTTCTTGTTTTGGTTATTTCAAAGTCAAAACACAGTTTTATAAACCATAAATAACTCAGTTAGGTTTCAGCTACTAATCTACTTATTACAACCACGATTTATAACGCAATGATTTACCATAATAACACAGATAAAGGGTTGCACGCATTATTTGGACTAAAATCAAATAACCTTATGTGTAATAAATACAGATAAAATAACTATAAAATTACTAGTAATGTTTTTATAATATGAAAATTAAATGTAAGACATGCAGGATGGTAAACCCTTCAGACTAAAGGTATGACGCAAGACCAACAAAGTAATTGTAAACACCTCGTAAAGCAATGTTAGCCAACACCTCCCCCAGGAATAGTGAGTTCAGCTACTCAAAAATATTGTTTTCGTTGGTATCTCTGGTTACGTTTATTGATCTTGACTAAAATATAAAACACATGATTTTCTGAGCGTTTTAAAACATATTCCTTTGTAAAATAATAAAAATATTGTTTACCAAATTATTTAAAAACTTCGCAATTCTAGGTTTTACAAGATTTCTCACCACAGTTCCATGCCGGTTAGACAGGTAACTTAAACTATTTTCTTTATCATAGTTTTCGAACTTGATCGTTAGAAATATCATCTTCTATGTATTAATCGGCTAAGGAAATTTCTGTGGTTCTGGTTTCTCGTAAATGCGGCATCGTAGAGTTATTTAACCTGGCACACTTATTTATAACTATTAGAAGATGTGTCGAATGTAAATAATTTTGTTTTTGGGTGTATCCGGCTTTGCCCTTTGGACTTTCAAAGTTTACATGATATCCTTATGGGAAGGTGCATTCTTGTTTTCGTTATGCTTTTCATTTAATAAACAGCTGCGTTATTGAAATAAATATGTAGCACAACAGCAAGAACAGATGATACATAAATATAAAATATTACTGACTACTGGAATGATAACATCCTTCTCTTATCTGTTTCAACTCCACAACAATAAGAACAGATAATTCAGGACTAATGTAAATAAAAATATTATTAACTGCTGGAATGTTAACACCTTTCTCTTATCCGTTTTTAACTCCACATAAAAAACGAAACTTGTTTATTAGGTGGAGAGGTTTCAGACATAAATAAAAGGACACTGCATACTGCCCTTCTGTTATCCGTTTTAACTCTACAGTAAAAAAATTATCTGGGGATGGGGGTGGGGCGGGGGAGGCAGAGAGAGGGGGGGGAGAGAGAGAGAGAGAGAGGGGGGGAGAGAGAGAGAGAGAGGGGGGGAGGGGGAGGAGAGAGAGAGAGAGAGAGAGAGAGAGAGAGAGAGAGAGAGAGAGAGAGAGAGAGAGAGAGAGAGGGAGAGAGGAGAGGAGAGAGAGAGGGGGAGGGGGGAGAGAGAGAGAGAGAGAGAGAGAGAGAGAGAGAGAGAGAGAGAGAGAGAGAGAGAGAGGGGGGAGAGAGAGAGAGAGGAGTTAAACTTTTTTTAAATATTTGTCAAAACATTTGGTGGAATTTCGACCATTGGGCGGTCTCTAGTGCCTATAAAGTCAACTAAACCATTTATTTTTCAATGTGATAAAAACACCTTATAACTAGCATACGTTCATAGTTGTTTGAATACATATAAAAATTAAAACGTGTTTTAATACAATTTTGCGTGAAGGTTTTTTTATCCAAATGTAATTAACTTATATCAGTAAAATAGCGTGGAATGCTCGTCATGGGTGTGTCATTATTGTCAGAATATGTTGACCAAGGTAGAACCAGACATAAATATATGTGGATATGTAGACCAGATGTGTTCTCCCACCGAGGGTAAATATTATCACACAATTAAAGTCGAATATCATATTTTTTAACCAAATGAGTCACTGTACAGAACAATCTACGGTCAAATATAAGAATTAACAAAATGTCAAATATAAGAATTAACAAATTGTCAAATATAAGAATTCTTTGGAAGCACAGTATCGATTTCTATTTGAACCAGAGTTTCTCTGAATGACAAAGGTTTAGGTAAAGTATTTGTGTTACCCACTGTAATGGCTGTATCTATTTATATTACATTAAAACATCTCACTCTTCTTAATCATTTTTATAAAGTTCCAACATCCTGTTCTCTAATCTGCAAGGATGTCTCTACTTTAGTAAATTAAATGTATCCAGCTAAATCTAAGTTTTTAAATAAATTTTTGAGAAAGAAAATGAACGATGGAATCATCGTCGCTCTTCACAAATACAAGTTGGCACATTAGACAGATATCTTTATAGTTAAAAAACATATGTATAAGTTTTAATGACCTTAGAATAGTGTTGCATTTGTTCCAATTGCAAATTAATAGACTAAAATGTTATTCACATACAGCATATTGCTAATTTACAGGTTTGTTGACACCAAACCTTGTCAGTAAAATTCAACAAGATTATCTCTAATCTAAAGCTATACACAATCAGATTTAAACATCACCTCCACTTTGTAATTACAATTGTTATGACATAATAGGCTTTTTGTCATAGCTCACATATGTATATATATAAACAAACCTGAAATAACTGCAGTTAATTTAAATTTTAATTAAAATAAACACGCAATTTGCAACCATTTATTATATTATCACGACCAAATTAGAGTAAACTCATAGAGAAAACAAATTTAAAGAGTTTTTCTGTTTAAAGTGGGATATATGTATTAACTAACATATTCGTATATTGCTGAACACTGTTCTGCCAACGGTGAACCGGTAACAGTGTCTCATCGCATAAATTAAGCCTATGAGCATGTTTAAAGTGGGATATATGTATTAACTCACATATACGTATATTGCTGAACACTGTTCTGCCAACGGTGAACCGGTAACAGTGTATCATCGCATAAATTAAGCCTATGAGCATGTTTAAAGTGGGATATATGTATTAACTCACATATACGTATATTGCTGAACACTGTTCTGCCAACGGTGAACCGGTAACAGTGTATCATCGCATAAATTAAGCCTATGAGCATGTTTAAAGTGGGATATATGTATTAACTCACATATACGTATATTGCTGAACACTGTTCTGCCAACGGTGAACCGGTAACAGTGTATCATCGCATAAATTAAGCCTATGAGCATGTTTAAAGTGGGATATATGTATTAACTCACATATACGTATATTGCTGAACACTGTTCTGCCAACGGTGAACCGGTAACAGTGTATCATCGCATAAATTAAGCCTATGAGCATGTTTAAAGTGGGATATATGTATTAACTCACATATACGTATATTGCTGAACACTGTTCTGCCAACGGTGAACCGGTAACAGTGTATCATCGCATAAATTAAGCCTATGAGCATGTTTAAAGTGGGATATATGTATTAACTCACATATACGTATATTGCTGAACACTGTTCTGCCAACGGTGAACCGGTAACAGTGTATCATCGCATAAATTAAGCCTATGAGCATGTTTAAAGTGGGATATATGTATTAACTCACATATACGTATATTGCTGAACACTGTTCTGCCAACGGTGAACCGGTAACAGTGTATCATCGCATAAATTAAGCCTATGAGCATGTTTAAAGTGGGATATATGTATTAACTCACATATTCGTATATTTCTGAACACTGTTCTGCCAACGGTGAACCGGTAACAGTGTATCATCGCATGAATTAAGCCTATGAGCATGTTTAAAGTGGGATATATGTATTAACTCACATATTCGTATATTTCTGAACACTGTTCTGCCAACGGTGAACCGGTAACAGTGTATCATCGCATAAATTAAGCCTATGAGCATGTTTAAAGTGGGATATATGTATTAACTCACATATTCGTATATTTCTGAACACTGTTCTGCCAACGGTGAACCGGTAACAGTGTATCATCGCATAAATTAAGCCTATGAGCATGTTTAAAGTGGGATATATGTATTAACTCACATATACGTATATTGCTGAACACTGTTCTGCCAACGGTGAACCGGTAACAGTGTATCATCGCATAAATTAAGCCTATGAGCATGTTTAAAGTGGGATATATGTATTAACTCACCTATACGTATATTGCTGAACACTGTTCTACCAACGGTGAACCGGTAACAGTGTATCATCGCATAAATTAAGCCTATGAGCATGTTTAAAGTGGGATATATGTATTAACTCACATATACGTATATTGCTGAACACTGTTCTGCCAACGGTGAACCGGTAACAGTGTCTCATCGCATAAATTAAGCCTATGAGCATGTTTAAAGTGGGATATATGTATTAACTCACATATACGTATATTGCTGAACACTGTTCTGCCAACGGTGAACCGGTAACAGTGTCTCATCGCATAAATTAAGCCTATGAGCATGTTTAAAGTGGGATATATATATTAACTCACATATACGTATATTGCTGAACACTGTTCTGCCAACGGTGAACCGGTAACAGTGTATCATCGCATAAATTAAGCCTATGAGCATGTTTAAAGTGGGATATATGTATTAACTCACATATTCGTATATTTCTGAACACTGTTCTGCCAACGGTGAACCGGTAACAGTGTCTCATCGCATAAATTAAGCCTATGAGCATGTTTTCACAATTAAGTTAAATTCTATTACATAGTTTAAAGTACCATGGAAAAGTTACATTTGCATACGTTACATATCGCTTGTAGGGTAAAAAATACAATTACAAACTAAAGTAAATAAGACCAGGAATGTTGTTATTTGTCAAAAGTCTTTTTTGGAGTTTATGTTATTTAATAAATTACAGCGGACATTTGAGAAAAACTAGTTTCACTGCGTTTCGGGATCTGAATTCTGGTCCAGAACACGTGAAACTTGCTTTCTCTAGCCAGTAATAGTGAAATGTCCGTAATAATATCTTAAATAACAGGAATGTTATTGTTATCAAGAATACAAATTTATTGAACTGTTTTATTCTTGTATACAACATATACTAAACAGTACACATTAAAGTATCCTCTACAAATTTAGTCACTTAACGCTACAACCAAAATAATGCCTTAGATATGTTGACATTTAGTGTCGATCTGCAAAGTATATCCTTGTCAAGTATATAGTTGTCGATTAACCGTTGTATTGTGGTAAGGTTAAATGGTATGTTCGTATAACAAACAGCACAAACCGCAGTTACAGTGCACCAATCGTTCGTCTCAGTTTAATCAGAAGTCAGATGACAGAATTGCTATTAATGCTTTGTTTGGCCATAACTGGATACTGACCCCAAACTTGATATTTACTGCTGCCGAGTAGTTTATGAAGGAACTACACAAGCATTTAACCACCTTTAATAACAAGAGAAACCCGTCCTACCTAAATTATTCTGGTTCCAGCTGCACTCACCTGGAACAGAAAAGAAACTAAATTAATGGTATGCTATTTTTAATAGCTTAAAATTAGTCAATAATTAAAAGTGAGAGAATATCCCTTAAAGAGCAATTCGGGGATTGTCACTTACAGATAAACATAACGGGAGCTTTCTAAGGGTTAGATAACAGTAGATATTGTGCAAATAATATGTATCCTACAAATATAATAGATGACAAATATAAATATGTAACCATTGAACTTATGTGCTTAAATGTGTTTTGGAAGGCACACAAAGAGAACGAAACACGTTCTAAAAATTGTGTTTCCTAAATAGTAATTGCGATGATCTATTAACAACTATATCCTCAATATTATTATATTAGGATTATGCAATTTTTTAACTGAAACGAATATAAAAACACGATTAAGATCAACTGTGTTGTGAACATCAAAATGAAATCAACCGTTTATATTTCAAATTAATTGACATACCTATATTGATTGGTAATATCTTTATGAGGTGACGGTAACAGTTATTTGATGTTTTTTTTTATTACCAAAACCATATGAGCAAAATGTTTAATTCAAAATATAACAAGAACAGGGAAAGGGATTTGTTGAAGGGAACAAATGGATTTTACCGAAGGAATAGCAATTTGGTATCTTCAATTGACAAAATACCTAGGGGAAAGGATTTCATTTCGTGTTCAACTGAAGAACCGGGTTTCACCAACATCCACATAGAACGTGAGAAATAATTTAAAGTTTATTATTTAAAATTATTTAGTCTTTAGTCTTATTATTCGATATTAAACTTTGAAACAATAATAAATCACACAAAATATAAACCAATTTTCCACGAACATCAAATAATTTCCACGGCTCAAGGATTTTTATCCGGCAATTCTCAATTAAAATGACATATATTGTTCTTCTTTTATATGAAAATTATTTTATTGATCCTCCATAACTATTTTAAAATGCAACCAATTTAAAATGCTCTTAGCAAAAAACGACGGCTAAAGTATTTAAAGGGACTTATATATAATCCATATTTCAAGTCAATTTTGTCGCAATGGAACTTTGCGTTTTGATTACTTTAACTGTTAAATATTTTAATTTGATTTTTAATCAATAATAGTCTTTTAGCGAATTTCCCCTATAGGGAAGAAGCTATTACCGTAGGTCTCATGGTAAGACTTAAGCCCGAGACCATGATAACTTTTCATTTTGAGGTCCCCAGATGCCAAAAACACCATTCGTTCAATTTTATATATATATATATATATATATATACATATAATTTAAAGTTTATTATTTAAAATTATTTAGTCTTTAGCCTTATTATTCGATATTAAACTTTGAAACAATAATAAATATATATGTATGTATGTATGTATGTGTCCGTAAGCACGATAACTCTCGTAAAAAAGGTCCGATCTTAATGAAATTTGGTACAAATGTGTAAAGTACCATTTAGTTGAACGAGGTCGAAAACCAGATGAATCGCACAATCCGAAGGGGGGGTTTTGTACCCCAAAAATGGGTTTTTTGGGGTTTTCACATGTAATTTCAATTTAAATCAAATTTTAATTTATGCCATTGAATTTAGCTTAAAAAGACAAACAATTTGGTATTTTGATCATTGCTCTACGTCAATTGGTTACCAAGATATTGAAAGTGCTAAACACAGTACGTTGTCTAATGTTATTCTTATGGAGAAAAAGAAAAATTGTATATCTCGCTTATTTATGAACATAAACTGGCGAGATTTGGTATATGGCTTGATCTGGTTGTGGTTTATTGTTGTTTGCACAAAAAAATTTTTCGCCTATGGTTCCTGTAGCAGCAAACCTAGGTACTTGGTCCTCATGTTATTCTTATGGAAAATACTTAAAATGTTATATATCGCTTATTTATGAATTTATATGGATGAAACTTGGTATGTGACTTCAACTAAGATGAGTTCTATTGATATTTGCATAAAAACCCATTATTTTGTGTGCCTTGTTGCAGCAAACCTGTGTACTCATCCCCAATGATATTCTTATAGAGAGTAATTAATATTTTAAATATCGCTTGTTTGTGAATACATTTCTTATGAATCCTGTTAAGTGTTTTAATGTATTATGTTATATATTCATTGGAAATTCGCTGAGTATGCAGGTTTGCTGCGACAGGGGTATTTATCTATACAGGGTGTTCGAAAAAAGTGGGTAAATAATTTACGTAGTGATTCCTTAGATCAAAATAAGCAAAAGAGTTTATATAAACATCCTATCTCGTTTCGTTTAGCGTCTGTCTGTCTCTGTATGTTTTTTAACAAAAACATTCATAACTCCTTAACTGTTTGAGCTACAGCGTTGAGATTCTGCATAAATGTTCATCTTATTGGCCGCTATCTTTGTGCAAAATGTGAATAAAAACTCTTTAGCAGTTTAAAAATGGCGGTTATGTTAAATATTTGACGCCAAATTTCACGAAAATAGTTAATTTTACCAATAAAATAGCAAGATACATAAAATTTAGTCAATTTTATGGAGATTTCAACGATACCTTATTAAGCTTGGTTTGGACAAATAATAACAGAGAAAGTACTTTTCCTTGCTATACCTACAGTTTTCTCCATTTAAACAATGTTAAAACTATATCAAATATCATTAATAACATTAATTTCTCCGTTATTTTTTGTCCAATCTAAGCTTATTAAGGTATTGTTGAAATCTCCATAAAATTTACTAAATTTTATGTATCATGCAGTTTTTTTTTTGTAAAATTAACGGTTTTCGTGAAATTTGGCGTAAAATACTTAAAATAGCCGCCATTTTGAAACCGCTAACGATTTTTTATTCACATTTTGCACAAAGATAGCGGCCAATAAGATGAACATTTATGCAGAATCTCAACGCTGTAGCTCAAACAGTTAAGAAGTTATGAATGTTTTTGTAAAAAACACAAACACACAGACAGACGCTAAACGAAATGAGATAGGACATATGTTTATATAAACTTGTTTGCTTATTTTGACCCAAGGAATCACTACGTAAATTATTTACCGACTTTTTTTGAGCATCCTGTATAATTGTGCAAAACGAGTTATAACGATTTATATTGAGTGAACGAGCAGGTACTTAGGTTAGGAAATCTCCCGCAAGATCCGGAAAGCTTGCAATTTAAGACAGGCTAGAACCGCAGGCGCTTTGGCTAAAACCGTAAACGTAAAAATACATACATTTAAAATAAAATACATACTTTACTACAGTTAAAATCAATCCTGGACAAACTTATAATCGCGGTATATTATAATCATATTGCACATTATAATCTTTACAATTGGTACAACACATAATAATCTCTGTTCTACGCTTTAAAATGTTTACATAAAAAAACTATTTATTATTTAGAAAACTAGCTGCCAACAAATTATATCACCATAAGTTGAATAGTAAATTAAAATATCAATGTCAGAATATGAGGTTGCTCCAGAAAGTGAAGACTATTTATAAAATCGTGATCCAGTGCAACCGTAACTACAAGAGATGGATTAAAATAAATTAGATTGAATTGCGAGGTAACTAATAGTATTAACAGAAGTATATCACCTAATGTTTGAAAAACCTCTACTTTCTAATAAAAACCATCTATATGAATAACCAAGTGTTATACAGTTATCCGGTCACTAATAACTCCAACTGAGACTATCTGAAATGATGGCCAATAATATACAGTTATATGTGGCGCTTGTACCACGACATCCTTGCGTTTGTATGTATAGTTTGGTTAAAGCTAAAACTAATTTTCCATAGGTTATAGATTTGAATAAACTTAATTAGTCTAATTTGAAGTTTCGAATGTCAAACAAATAGAATTACCCTCGCAAATAATATGGTATAAACCCATATGGTTTATAAATAAATATGAATAGGCATTTTTTAACTTTATTAATGGCCAAACTACAAGATTCAGCGGTTTAATCTAATGAGAACATTTCATTAGCCAATATCCGCAACAAACTGCAGTACAATATAACACTGATCAAACGTAGGCTTATATCAGACCCATCGGAGCAGTGTTGCTAGTCTGGTGCGCCGCAATGGTGTTATATTAAACGTACGTTTCCAATGATTCAGGGGGTTTAAAGTACAAATGTATTAAATTAAAATGCATCGGTAACAAACATATTTTTCTTTATCCTATCCTATACTCTATACGACCAATGTGTGTATGACGGTTTGAAAAACTTAACTCGGAATCCAGCATAATGACTTTGCTTAAACTTAAGGATTAGGAGGTTTTGTGCCTACAAAATCGATCGGTAAAAACCTCAACCTCAGCAAAGCTCAAATTTTGTAAAAAAAACAATACAACAATTTTAAATTTAATATTGGGCTTATTTGACGTTTAAATAAAAACCATAATAATCATAAAATTTGTTCACAGTAACACTCACTGGAAATGTATTAAAATAGGATTTTCTGAGAACAGGGACTAGAACAATTGAATGAAGATTTCATGTAAAGTGGACGGACACATCCGAAATAAATAAAATGTACAAATGTATAACAAAAGTACTACATGAAAGGATATTGAGCTATAACAACTAGAGTACCCCAGAGAATATTCATATGAGCGAAGCAAATCTGCCGGTCATATGAAGTGGGGGAGTGTTTAAAAATTACTCCAGGCCTATTGAACACATTGACTGGTCTTCTCTGAGCAAAGCTGAGTCCCCCATATACACCCCATTTTAAAACTACAACCTCCAAATTTGACATTTTAAGCCTTAATGCTTCAAAAACAACCATAAACTGACTATAATCCGGTACAGTAGTTGATACAAGGTAATACAATTATGAGAGTGGGTTCGACTAAAGCAATCACACATGCGACCCTGACAATATGCGAGACCGGAACTCCATCTCCCACACCGCACCGGTACAGTAGTTGATACAACAGAACGATACAAGGTAATACAATTATGAGAGTGGGTTCGACTAAAGCAATCACACATGCGACCCTGACAATATGCGAGACCGGAACTCCATCTCCCACACCGCACCGGTACAGTAGTTGATACAACAGAACGATACAAGGTAATACAATTATGAGAGTGGGTTCGACTAAAGCAATCACACATGCGACCCTGACAATATGCGAGACCGGAACTCCATCTCCCACACCGCACCGGTACAGTAGTTGATACAACAGAACGATACAAGGTAATACAATTATGAGAGTGGGTTCGACTAATGCAATCACACATGCGACCCTGACAATATGCGAGACCGGAACTCCATCTCCCACACCGCACCGGTACAGTAGTTGATACAACAGAACGATACAAGGTAATACAATTATGAGAGTGGGTTCGACTAAAGCAATCACACATGCGACCCTGACAATATGCGAGACCGGAACTCCATCTCCCACGCCCCACCGGTACAGTAGTTGATACAACAGAACGATACAAGGTAATACAATTATGAGAGTGGGTTCGACTAAAGCAATCACACATGCGACCCTGACAATATGCGAGACCGGAACTCCATCTCCCACACCGCGCCGGTACAGTAGTTGATACAACAGAACGATACAAGGTAATACAATTATGAGAGTGGGTTCGACTAAAGCAATCACACATGCGACCCTGACAATATGCGAGACCGGAACTCCATCTCCCACGCCACACTGGTGCAGTAGTTGATACAACAGAACGATACAAGGTAATACAATTATGAGAGTGGGTTCGACTAAAGCAATCACACATGCGACCCTGACAATATGCGAGACCGGAACTCCATCTCCCACGCCGCACCGGTACAGTAGTTGATACAAGGTAATACAATTATGAGAGTGGGTTCGACTAAAGCAATCACACATGCGACCCTGACAATATGCGAGACCGGAACTCCATCTCCCACACCGCGCCGGTACAGTAGTTGATACAAGGTAATACAATTATGAGAGTGGGTTCGACTAAAGCAATCACACATGCGACCCTGACAATATGCGAGACCGGAACTCCATCTCCCACACCGCGCCGGTACAGTAGTTGATACAAGGTAATACAATTATGAGAGTGGGTTCGACTAAAGCAATCACACATGCGACCCTGACAATATGCGAGACCGGAACTCCATCTCCCACACCGCGCCGGTACAGTAGTTGATACAAGGTAATACAATTATGAGAGTGGGTTCGACTAAAGCAATCACACATGCGACCCTGACAATATGCGAGACCGGAACTCCATCTCCCACACCGCGCCGGTACAGTAGTTGATACAACAGAACGATACAAGGTAATACAATTATGAGAGTGGGTTCGACTAAAGCAATCACACATGCGACCCTGACAATATGCGAGACCGGAACTCCATCTCCCACACCGCGCCGGTACAGTAGTTGATACAAGGTAATACAATTATGAGAGTGGGTTCGACTAAAGCAATCACACATGCGACCCTGACAATATGCGAGACCGGAACTCCATCTCCCACACCGCGCCGGTACAGTAGTTGATACAAGGTAATACAATTATGAGAGTGGGTTCGACTAAAGCAATCACACATGCGACCCTGACAATATGCGAGACCGGAACTCCATCTCCCACACCGCACCGGTACAGTAGTTGATACAACAGAACGATACAAGGTAATACAATTATGAGAGTGGGTTCGACTAAAGCAATCACACATGCGACCCTGACAATATGCGAGACCGAAACTCCATCTCCCACACCGCGCCGGTACAGTAGTTGATACAAGGTAATACAATTATGAGAGTGGGTTCGACTAAAGCAATCACACATGCGACCCTGACAATATGCGAGACCGGAACTCCATCTCCCACACCGCGCCGGTACAGTAGTTGATACAACAGAACGATACAAGGTAATACAATTATGAGAGTGGGTTCGACTAAAGCAATCACACATGCGACCCTGACAATATGCGAGACCGGAACTCCATCTCCCACACCGCGCCGGTACAGTAGTTGATACAACAGAACGATACAAGGTAATACAATTATGAGAGTGGGTTCGACTAAAGCAATCACACATGCGACCCTGACAATATGCGAGACCGGAACTCCATCTCCCACACCGCGCCGGTACAGTAGTTGATACAACAGAACGATACAAGGTAAAACAATTATGAGAGTGGGTTCGACTAAAGCAATCACACATGCGACCCTGACAATATGCGAGACCGGAACTCCATCTCCCGCACCGCGCCGGTACAGTAGTTGATACAACAGAACGATACAAGGTAATACAATTATGAGAGTGGGTTCGACTAAAGCAATCACACATGCGACCCTGACAATATGCGAGACCGGAACTCCATCTCCCACACCGCGCCGGTACAGTAGTTGATACAACAGAACGATACAAGGTAATACAATTATGAGAGTGGGTTCGACTAAAGCAATCACACATGCGACCCTGACAATATGCGAGACCGGAACTCCATCTCCCGCACCGCGCCGGTACAGTAGTTGATACAACAGAACGATACAAGGTAATACAATTATGAGAGTGGGTTCGACTAAAGCAATCACACATGCGACCCTGACAATATGCGAGGCCGGAACTCCATCTCCCACGCCGCACCGGTACAGTAGTTGATACAACAGAACGATACAAGGTAATACAATTATGAGAGTGGGTTCGACTAAAGCAATCACACATGCGACCCTGACAATATGCGAGACCGGAACTCCATCTCCCACGCCGCACCGGTACAGTAGTTGATGCAACAGAACGATACAAGGTAATACAATTATGAGAGTGGGTTCGACTAAAGCAATCACACATGCGACCCTGACAATATGCGAGACCGGAACTCCATCTCCCACACCGCACCGGTACAGTAGTTGATACAACAGAACGATACAAGGTAATACAATTATGAGAGTGGGTTCGACTAAAGCAATCACACATGCGACCCTGACAATATGCGAGACCGGAACTCCATCTCCCACGCCGCGCCGGTACAGTAGTTGATACAACAGAACGATACAAGGTAATACAATTATGAGAGTGGGTTCGACTAAAGCAATCACACAAGCGACCCTGACAATATGCGAGACCGGAACTCCATCTCCCACACCGCACCGGTACAGTAGTTGATACAACAGAACGATACAAGGTAATACAATTATGAGAGTGGGTTCGACTAAAGCAATCACACATGCGACCCTGACAATATGCGAGACCGGAACTCCATCTCCCACACCGCACCGGTACAGTAGTTGATACAACAGAACGATACAAGGTAATACAATTATGAGAGTGGGTTCGACTAATGCAATCACACATGCGACCCTGACAATATGCGAGACCGGAACTCCATCTCCCACGCCGCGCCGGTACAGTAGTTGATACAACAGAACGATACAAGGTAATACAATTATGAGAGTGGGTTCGACTAAAGCAATCACACATGCGACCCTGACAATATGCGAGGCCGGAACTCCATCTCCCACGCCGCGCCGGTACAGTAGTTGATACAACAGAACGATACAAGGTAATACAATTATGAGAGTGGGTTCGACTAAAGCAATCACACATGCGACCCTGACAATATGCGAGGCCGGAACTCCATCTCCCACGCCGCGCCGGTACAGTAGTTGATACAACAGAACGATACAAGGTAATACAATTATGAGAGTGGGTTCGACTAAAGCAATCACACATGCGACCCTGACAATATGCGAGACCGGAACTCCATCTCCCACACCGCGCCGGTACAGTAGTTGATACAACAGAACGATACAAGGTAATACAATTATGAGAGTGGGTTCGACTAAAGCAATCATACATGCGACCCTGACAATATGCGAGACCGGAACTCCATCTCCCACGCCGCGCCGGTACAGTAGTTGATACAACAGAACGATACAAGGTAATACAATTATGAGAGTGGGTTCGACTAAAGCAATCACACATGCGACCCTGACAATATGCGAGACCGGAACTCCATCTCCCACACCGCACCGGTACAGTAGTTGATACAACAGAACGATACAAGGTAATACAATTATGAGAGTGGGTTCGACTAAAGCAATCACACATGCGACCCTGACAATATGCGAGGCCGGAACTCCATCTCCCACGCCGCGCCGGTACAGTAGTTGATACAACAGAACGATACAAGGTAATACAATTATGAGAGTGGGTTCGACTAAAGCAATCACACATGCGACCCTGACAATATGCGAGGCCGGAACTCCATCTCCCACACCGCACCGGTACAGTAGTTGATACAACAGAACGATACAAGGTAATACAATTATGAGAGTGGGTTCGACTAAAGCAATCACACATGCGACCCTGACAATATGCGAGGCCGGAACTCCATCTCCCACACCGCACCGGTACAGTAGTTGATACAACAGAACGATACAAGGTAATACAATTATGAGAGTGGGTTCGACTAAAGCAATCACACATGCGACCCTGACAATATGCGAGACCGGAACTCCATCTCCCACACCGCACCGGTACAGTAGTTGATACAACAGAACGATACAAGGTAATACAATTATGAGAGTGGGTTCGACTAAAGCAATCACACATGCGACCCTGACAATATGCGAGACCGGAACTCCATCTCCCACGCCGCGCCGGTACAGTAGTTGATACAACAGAACGATACAAGGTAATACAATTATGAGAGTGGGTTCGACTAAAGCAATCACACATGCGACCCTGACAATATGCGAGACCGGAACTCCATCTCCCACACCGCACCGGTACAGTAGTTGATACAACAGAACGATACAAGGTAATACAATTATGAGAGTGGGTTCGACTAAAGCAATCACACATGCGACCCTGACAATATGCGAGACCGGAACTCCATCTCCCACGCCACACTGGTGCAGTAGTTGATACAACAGAACGATACAAGGTAATACAATTATGAGAGTGGGTTCGACTAAAGCAATCACACATGCGACCCTGACAATATGCGAGACCGGAACTCCATCTCCCACGCCGCACCGGTACAGTAGTTGATACAAGGTAATACAATTATGAGAGTGGGTTCGACTAAAGCAATCACACATGCGACCCTGACAATATGCGAGACCGGAACTCCATCTCCCACGCCACACTGGTGCAGTAGTTGATACAACAGAACGATACAAGGTAATACAATTATGAGAGTGGGTTCGACTAAAGCAATCACACATGCGACCCTGACAATATGCGAGACCGGAACTCCATCTCCCACGCCACACTGGTGCAGTAGTTGATACAACAGAACGATACAAGGTAATACAATTATGAGAGTGGGTTCGACTAAAGCAATCACACATGCGACCCTGACAATATGCGAGACCGGAACTCCATCTCCCACGCCACACTGGTGCAGTAGTTGATACAACAGAACGATACAAGGTAATACAATTATGAGAGTGGGTTCGACTAAAGCAATCACACATGCGACCCTGACAATATGCGAGACCGGAACTCCATCTCCCACGCCACACTGGTGCAGTAGTTGATACAACAGAACGATACAAGGTAATACAATTATGAGAGTGGGTTCGACTAAAGCAATCACACATGCGACCCTGACAATATGCGAGACCGGAACTCCATCTCCCACGCCGCGCCGGTACAGTAGTTGATACAACAGAACGATACAAGGTAATACAATTATGAGAGTGGGTTCGACTAAAGCAATCACACATGCGACCCTGACAATATGCGAGACCGGAACTCCGTCTCCCACGCCACACTGGTGCAGTAGTTGATACAACAGAACGATACAAGGTAATACAATTATGAGAGTGGGTTCGACTAAAGCAATCACACATGCGACCCTGACAATATGCGAGACCGGAACTCCATCTCCCACGCCACACTGGTGCAGTAGTTGATACAACAGAACGATACAAGGTAATACAATTATGAGAGTGGGTTCGACTAAAGCAATCACACATGCGACCCTGACAATATGCGAGACCGGAACTCCATCTCCCACACCGCACCGGTACAGTAGTTGATACAACAGAACGATACAAGGTAATACAATTATGAGAGTGGGTTCGACTAAAGCAATCACACATG
The DNA here is from genome assembly GCA_963675035.1 of Allygus modestus. NCBI lineage: Eukaryota > Metazoa > Arthropoda > Insecta > Hemiptera > Cicadellidae > Allygus > Allygus modestus. The sequence continues at coordinate 160,031,753 of OY776114.1, read as the reverse complement.
CGACCCTGACAATATGCGAGACCGGAACTCCATCTCCCACACCGCACCGGTACAGTAGTTGATACAACAGAACGATACAAGGTAATACAATTATGAGAGTGGGTTCGACTAAAGCAATCACACATGCGACCCTGACAATATGCGAGACCGGAACTCCATCTCCCACGCCGCGCCGGTACAGTAGTTGATACAACAGAACGATACAAGGTAATACAATTATGAGAGTGGGTTCGACTAAAGCAATCACACATGCGACCCTGACAATATGCGAGACCGGAACTCCATCTCCCACGCCGCGCCGGTACAGTAGTTGATACAACAGAACGATACAAGGTAATACAATTATGAGAGTGGGTTCGACTAAAGCAATCACACATGCGACCCTGACAATATGCGAGACCGGAACTCCATCTCCCACACCGCACCGGTACAGTAGTTGATACAACAGAACGATACAAGGTAATACAATTATGAGAGTGGGTTCGACTAAAGCAATCACACATGCGACCCTGACAATATGCGAGACCGGAACTCCATCTCCCACGCCACACTGGTGCAGTAGTTGATACAACAGAACGATACAAGGTAATACAATTATGAGAGTGGGTTCGACTAAAGCAATCACACATGCGACCCTGACAATATGCGAGACCGGAACTCCATCTCCCACGCCGCACCGGTACAGTAGTTGATACAACAGAACGATACAAGGTAATACAATTATGAGAGTGGGTTCGACTAAAGCAATCACACATGCGACCCTGACAATATGCGAGACCGGAACTCCATCTCCCACACCGCACCGGTACAGTAGTTGATACAACAGAACGATACAAGGTAATACAATTATGAGAGTGGGTTCGACTAAAGCAATCACACATGCGACCCTGACAATATGCGAGGCCGGAACTCCATCTCCCACACCGCACCGGTACAGTAGTTGATACAACAGAACGATACAAGGTAATACAATTATGAGAGTGGGTTCGACTAAAGCAATCACACATGCGACCCTGACAATATGCGAGACCGGAACTCCATCTCCCACGCCACACTGGTGCAGTAGTTGATACAACAGAACGATACAAGGTAATACAATTATGAGAGTGGGTTCGACTAAAGCAATCACACATGCGACCCTGACAATATGCGAGACCGGAACTCCATCTCCCACGCCACACTGGTGCAGTAGTTGATACAACAGAACGATACAAGGTAATACAATTATGAGAGTGGGTTCGACTAAAGCAATCACACATGCGACCCTGACAATATGCGAGACCGGAACTCCATCTCCCACGCCACACTGGTGCAGTAGTTGATACAACAGAACGATACAAGGTAATACAATTATGAGAGTGGGTTCGACTAAAGCAATCACACATGCGACCCTGACAATATGCGAGACCGGAACTCCATCTCCCACACCGCACCGGTACAGTAGTTGATACAACAGAACGATACAAGGTAATACAATTATGAGAGTGGGTTCGACTAAAGCAATCACACATGCGACCCTGACAATATGCGAGACCGGAACTCCATCTCCCACACCGCACCGGTACAGTAGTTGATACAACAGAACGATACAAGGTAATACAATTATGAGAGTGGGTTCGACTAAAGCAATCACACATGCGACCCTGACAATATGCGAGACCGGAACTCCATCTCCCACACCGCACCGGTACAGTAGTTGATACAACAGAACGATACAAGGTAATACAATTATGAGAGTGGGTTCGACTAAAGCAATCACACATGCGACCCTGACAATATGCGAGACCGGAACTCCATCTCCCACGCCACACTGGTGCAGTAGTTGATACAACAGAACGATACAAGGTAATACAATTATGAGAGTGGGTTCGACTAAAGCAATCACACATGCGACCCTGACAATATGCGAGACCGGAACTCCATCTCCCACGCCGCGCCGGTACAGTAGTTGATACAACAGAACGATACAAGGTAATACAATTATGAGAGTGGGTTCGACTAAAGCAATCACACATGCGACCCTGACAATATGCGAGACCGGAACTCCATCTCCCACACCGCACCGGTACAGTAGTTGATACAACAGAACGATACAAGGTAATACAATTATGAGAGTGGGTTCGACTAAAGCAATCACACATGCGACCCTGACAATATGCGAGACCGGAACTCCATCTCCCACGCCGCGCCGGTACAGTAGTTGATACAACAGAACGATACAAGGTAATACAATTATGAGAGTGGGTTCGACTAAAGCAATCACACATGCGACCCTGACAATATGCGAGACCGGAACTCCATCTCCCACACCGCACCGGTACAGTAGTTGATACAACAGAACGATACAAGGTAATACAATTATGAGAGTGGGTTCGACTAAAGCAATCACACATGCGACCCTGACAATATGCGAGACCGGAACTCCATCTCCCACGCCGCGCCGGTACAGTAGTTGATACAACAGAACGATACAAGGTAATACAATTATGAGAGTGGGTTCGACTAAAGCAATCACACATGCGACCCTGACAATATGCGAGACCGGAACTCCATCTCCCACGCCGCGCCGGTACAGTAGTTGATACAACAGAACGATACAAGGTAATACAATTATGAGAGTGGGTTCGACTAAAGCAATCACACATGCGACCCTGACAATATGCGAGGCCGGAACTCCATCTCCCACGCCGCGCCGGTACAGTAGTTGATACAACAGAACGATACAAGGTAATACAATTATGAGAGTGGGTTCGACTAAAGCAATCACACATGCGACCCTGACAATATGCGAGACCGGAACTCCATCTCCCACGCCACACTGGTGCATATCTCGCAAAACTCGTTACCGAACAGAGCTTAAAATTAATTGACGCAAATATCGAGTACAATGACGCGGCGCGTTACGATACACAGATTAGAAACAACTTGGGTCAATCCATTTACGTGACGTTTTCACGACCAGGGGCAAAAACACGTTTTATTGTTTCCGTAGGTTTAGGTGTATAGTATGTATAGGTTTAGTAGTGTATGCAATACAACAAACTCACGCTAAGCCGATTGCACTACACCGAGTGTGACTGGCAATTGAAAAACTTAAGCCTTAATTTTTAATGTGCACCTGCCCACAATCAAAGAGTAGTTTATAGATACTAACTGTGACATGTATCGATGGTCGAGGCTGCCATTGAATTGAAACTGCATTTTTCCATTCAACTTAACGTGCGAACATCTCTTAACGTGTTGGTATTTTAGCTATAAAAATAAATAAATAAAGAGTCAGCAGTAAAGAGCAGGTACTGTTTCGAGGTCAAAATATATTCAAAACAGATCCATTGAGACATAACAAAAAGTGCTCAAAAATATCAATAATCACGCCAAATGCACAGAAAAGGTCACTTTATCAATTCCAAATAATTATATCTGCAATCCCTTAATGTAAACTTCAAATACTTTGACAGATGCGCTTCTATCGATGAGTAAATAAATTGGGTGAACGGCGAGCGAATGGATCGTGTTTGTCGACGATAGCACTACTGATTATAATCCCCTCCACAGTCCTCTCTACTGTGTACATAAAGTACAGAGACTACTATAGTAAATAAACTGGGTGAACGGCGAGCGAATGGATCGTGATTGTCGACGATAGCACTACTGATTATAATCCCCTCCACAGTCCTCTCTACTGTGTACATAAAGTACAGAGACTACTATAGTAAATAAACTGGGTGAACGGCGAGCGAATGGATCGTGATTGTCGACGATAGCACTACTGATTATAATCCCCTCCACAGTCCTCTCTACTGTGTACATAAAGTACAGAGACTACTATAGTAAATAAACTGGGTGAACGGCGAGCGAATGGATCGTGTTTGTCGACGATAGCACTACTGATTATAATCCCCTCCACAGTCCTCTCTACTGTGTACATAAAGTACAGAGACTACTATAGTAAATAAACTGGGTGAACGGCGAGCGAATGGATCGTGTTTGTCGACGATAGCACTACTGATTATAATCCCCTCCACAGTCCTCTCTACTGTGTACATAAAGTACAGAGACTACTATAGTAAATAAACTGGGTGAACGGCGAGCGAATGGATCGTGTTTGTCGACGATAGCACTACTGATTATAATCCCCTCCACAGTCCTCTCTACTGTGTACATAAAGTACAGAGACTACTATAGTAAATAAACTGGGAGAACGGCGAGCGAATGGATCGTGATTGTCGACGATAGCACTACTGATTATAATCCCCTCCACAGTCCTCTCTACTGTGTACATAAAGTACAGAGACTACTATAGTAAATAAACTGGGTGAACGGCGAGCGAATGGATCGTGTTTGTCGACGATAGCACTACTGATTATAATCCCCTCCACAGTCCTCTCTACTGTGTACATAAAGTACAGAGACTACTATAGTAAATAAACTGGGTGAACGGCGAGCGAATGGATCGTGATTGTCGACGATAGCACTACTGATTATAATCCCCTCCACAGTCCTCTCTACTGTGTACATAAAGTACAGAGACTACTATAGTAAATAAACTGGGTGAACGGCGAGCGAATGGATCGTGTTTGTCGACGATAGCACTACTGATTATAATCCCCTCCACAGTCCTCTCTACTGTGTACATAAAGTACAGAGACTACTATAGTAAATAAATTGGGTGAACGGCGAGCGAATGGATCGTGTTTGTCGACGATAGCACTACTGATTATAATCCCCTCCACAGTCCTCTCTACTGTGTACATAAAGTACAGAGACTACTATAGTAAATAAACTGGGTGAACGGCGAGCGAATGGATCGTGATTGTCGACGATAGCACTACTGATTATAATCCCCTCCACAGTCCTCTCTACTGTGTACATAAAGTACAGAGACTACTATAGTAAATAAACTGGGTGAACGGCGAGCGAATGGATCGTGATTGTCGACGATAGCACTACTGATTATAATCCCCTCCACAGTCCTCTCTACTGTGTACATAAAGTACAGAGACTACTATAGTAAATAAACTGGGTGAACGGCGAGCGAATGGATCGTGATTGTCGACGATAGCACTACTGATTATAATCCCCTCCACAGTCCTCTCTACTGTGTACATAAAGTACAGAGACTACTATAGTAAATAAACTGGGTGAACGGCGAGCGAATGGATCGTGTTTGTCGACGATAGCACTACTGATTATAATCCCCTCCACAGTCCTCTCTACTGTGTACATAAAGTACAGAGACTACTATAGTAAATAAATTGGGTGAACGGCGAGCGAATGGATCGTGTTTGTCGACGATAGCACTACTGATTATAATCCCCTCCACAGTCCTCTCTACTGTGTACATAAAGTACAGAGACTACTATAGTAAATAAACTGGGTGAACGGCGAGCGAATGGATCGTGATTGTCGACGATAGCACTACTGATTATAATCCCCTCCACAGTCCTCTCTACTGTGTACATAAAGTACAGAGACTACTATAGTAAATAAACTGGGTGAACGGCGAGCGAATGGATCGTGATTGTCGACGATAGCACTACTGATTATAATCCCCTCCACAGTCCTCTCTACTGTGTACATAAAGTACAGAGACTACTATAGTAAATAAACTGGGTGAACGGCGAGCGAATGGATCGTGTTTGTCAACGATAGCACTACTGATTATAATCCCCTCCACAGTCCTCTCTACTGTGTACATAAAGTACAGAGACTACTATAGTAAATAAACTGGGTGAACGGCGAGCGAATGGATCGTGATTGTCGACGATAGCACTACTGATTATAATCCCCTCCACAGTCCTCTCTACTGTGTACATAAAGTACAGAGACTACTATAGTAAATAAACTGGGTGAACGGCGAGCGAATGGATCGTGTTTTTCGACGATAGCACTACTGATTATAATCCCCTCCACAGTCCTCTCTACTGTGTACATAAAGTACAGAGACTACTATAGTAAATAAACTGGGTGAACGGCGAGCGAATGGATCGTGATTGTCGACGATAGCACTACTGATTATAATCCCCTCCACAGTCCTCTCTACTGTGTACATAAAGTACAGAGACTACTATAGTAAATAAACTGGGTGAACGGCGAGCGAATGGATCGTGTTTGTCGACGATAGCACTACTGATTATAATCCCCTCCACAGTCCTCTCTACTGTGTACATAAAGTACAGAGACTACTATAGTAAATAAATTGGGTGAACGGCGAGCGAATGGATCGTGTTTGTCGACGATAGCACTACTGATTATAATCCCCTCCACAGTCCTCTCTACTGTGTACATAAAGTACAGAGACTACTATAGTAAATAAACTGGGTGAACGGCGAGCGAATGGATCGTGATTGTCGACGATAGCACTACTGATTATAATCCCCTCCACAGTCCTCTCTACTGTGTACATAAAGTACAGAGACTACTATAGTAAATAAACTGGGTGAACGGCGAGCGAATGGATCGTGATTGTCGACGATAGCACTACTGATTATAATCCCCTCCACAGTCCTCTCTACTGTGTACATAAAGTACAGAGACTACTATAGTAAATAAACTGGGTGAACGGCGAGCGAATGGATCGTGATTGTCGACGATAGCACTACTGATTATAATCCCCTCCACAGTCCTCTCTACTGTGTACATAAAGTACAGAGACTACTATAGTAAATAAACTGGGTGAACGGCGAGCGAATGGATCGTGATTGTCGACGATAGCACTACTGATTATAATCCCCTCCACAGTCCTCTCTACTGTGTACATAAAGTACAGAGACTACTATAGTAAATAAACTGGGTGAACGGCGAGCGAATGGATCGTGATTGTCGACGATAGCACTACTGATTATAATCCCCTCCACAGTCCTCTCTACTGTGTACATAAAGTACAGAGACTACTATAGTAAATAAACTGGGTGAACGGCGAGCGAATGGATCGTGTTTGTCGACGATAGCACTACTGATTATAATCCCCTCCACAGTCCTCTCTACTGTGTACATAAAGTACAGAGACTACTATAGTAAATAAACTGGGTGAACGGCGAGCGAATGGATCGTGATTGTCGACGATAGCACTACTGATTATAATCCCCTCCACAGTCCTCTCTACTGTGTACATAAAGTACAGAGACTACTATAGTAAATAAACTGGGTGAACGGCGAGCGAATGGATCGTGTTTGTCGACGATAGCACTACTGATTATAATCCCCTCCACAGTCCTCTCTACTGTGTACATAAAGTACAGAGACTACTATAGTAAATAAACTGGGTGAACGGCGAGCGAATGGATCGTGTTTGTCGACGATAGCACTACTGATTATAATCCCCTCCACAGTCCTCTCTACTGTGTACATAAAGTACAGAGACTACTATAGTAAATAAACTGGGTGAACGGCGAGCGAATGGATCGTGATTGTCGACGATAGCACTACTGATTATAATCCCCTCCACAGTCCTCTCTACTGTGTACATAAAGTACAGAGACTACTATAGTAAATAAACTGGGTGAACGGCGAGCGAATGGATCGTGATTGTCGACGATAGCACTACTGATTATAATCCCCTCCACAGTCCTCTCTACTGTGTACATAAAGTACAGAGACTACTATAGTAAATAAACTGGGTGAACGGCGAGCGAATGGATCGTGTTTGTCGACGATAGCACTACTGATTATAATCCCCTCCACAGTCCTCTCTACTGTGTACATAAAGTACAGAGACTACTATAGTAAATAAACTGGGTGAACGGCGAGCGAATGGATCGTGTTTGTCGACGATAGCACTACTGATTATAATCCCCTCCACAGTCCTCTCTACTGTGTACATAAAGTACAGAGACTACTATAGTAAATAAACTGGGTGAACGGCGAGCGAATGGATCGTGATTGTCGACGATAGCACTACTGATTATAATCCCCTCCACAGTCCTCTCTACTGTGTACATAAAGTACAGAGACTACTATAGTAAATAAACTGGGTGAACGGCGAGCGAATGGATCGTGATTGTCGACGATAGCACTACTGATTATAATCCCCTCCACAGTCCTCTCTACTGTGTACATAAAGTACAGAGACTACTATAGTAAATAAACTGGGTGAACGGCGAGCGAATGGATCGTGATTGTCGACGATAGCACTACTGATTATAATCCCCTCCACAGTCCTCTCTACTGTGTACATAAAGTACAGAGACTACTATAGTAAATAAACTGGGTGAACGGCGAGCGAATGGATCGTGATTGTCGACGATAGCACTATTGATTATAATCCCCTCCACAGTCCTCTCTACTGTGTACATAAAGTACAGAGACTACTATAGTAAATAAACTGGGTGAACGGCGAGCGAATGGATCGTGATTGTCGACGATAGCACTATTGATTATAATCCCCTCCACAGTCCTCTCTACTGTGTACATAAAGTACAGAGACTACTATAGTAAATAAACTGGGTGAACGGCGAGCGAATGGATCGTGATTGTCGACGATAGCACTATTGATTATAATCCCCTCCACAGTCCTCTCTACTGTGTACATAAAGTACAGAGACTACTATAGTAAATAAACTGGGTGAACGGCGAGCGAATGGATCGTGATTTTCGACGATAGCACTATTGATTATAATCCCCTCCACAGTCCTCTCTACTGTGTACATAAAGTACAGAGACTACTATAGTAAATAAACTGGGTGAACGGCGAGCGAATGGATCGTGATTGTCGACGATAGCACTACTGATTATAATCCCCTCCACAGTCCTCTCTACTGTGTACATAAAGTACAGAGACTACTATAGTAAATAAAGTATATCTCGACCTTGTACAGTGTTTCGGCTAATCCTGCTCCTTGTAAAACATATTTGGTTTTATCTTATAAACGCGATGCATATTTATCTCTGAAAGCAAATATTATTGAATATTATTTAAATATACAAAAACATTCAGATTAAAACTTATCAACACGACATTACTGGGTACTGAACACTTGTATTTTACTCTGGGAAAAAGTTTTAATCTGTTAAAGAATCATTCAACTAAATATCAGAATTTCCACCAAAACTGTTATTCTTTTCACCATAAACAAATATGCATATATTTTAACATGTACAATAGAGAGAGAGAGAAGCGCTTTGTATCCTCCTTTGGTTTGAATAGGATTATATGTTAATGCACCTGTTTTGACGCGGCATACACACTCGACCACTTCCATTCACTAACTTACTAACTTACCAATTAACCACTAACTACAAACTACCAACTTAATCACTGACTAACTCCCAACATCCCTTCCTTTGAATAGGATTATATGTTAATGCACCTGTTTTGACGCGGCATACACACTCGACCACTTCCATTCCCTAACTTACTAACTTACCAATTAACCACTAACTACAAACTACCAACTTAATCACTGACTAACTCCCAACATCCCTTCCTTTGAATAGGATTATATGTTAATGCACCTGTTTTGACGCGGCATACACACTCGACCACTTCCATTCCCTAACTTACTAACTTACCAATTAACCACTAACTACAAACTACCAACTTAATCACTGACTAACTCCCAACATCCCTTCCTTTGAATAGGATTATATGTTAATGCACCTGTTTTGACGCGGCATACACACTCGACCACTTCCATTCCCTAACTTACTAACTTACCAATTAACCACTAACTACAAACTACCAACTTAATCACTGACTAACTCCCAACATCCCTTCCTTTGAATAGGATTATATGTTAATGCACCTGTTTTGACGCGGCATACACACTCGACCACTTCCATTCCCTAACTTACTAACTTACCAATTAACCACTAACTACAAACTACCAACTTAATCACTGACTAACTCCCAACATCCCTTCCTTTGAATAGGATTATATGTTAATGCACCTGTTTTGACGCGGCATACACACTCGACCACTTCCATTCACTAACTTACTAACTTACCAATTAACCACTAACTACAAACTACCAACTTAATCACTGACTAACTCCCAACATCCCTTCCTTTGAATAGGATTATATGTTAATGCACCTGTTTTGACGCGGCATACACACTCGACCACTTCCATTCCCTAACTTACTAACTTACCAATTAACCACTAACTACAAACTACCAACTTAATCACTGACTAACTCCCAACATCCCTTCCTTTGAATAGGATTATATGTTAATGCACCTGTTTTGACGCGGCATACACACTCGACCACTTCCATTCCCTAACTTACTAACTTACCAATTAACCACTAACTACAAACTACCAACTTAATCACTGACTAACTCCCAACATCCCTTCCTTTGAATAGGATTATATGTTAATGCACCTGTTTTGACGCGGCATACACACTCGACCACTTCCATTCCCTAACTTACTAACTTACCAATTAACCACTAACTACAAACTACCAACTTAATCACTGACTAACTCCCAACATCCCTTCCTTTGAATAGGATTATATGTTAATGCACCTGTTTTGACGCGGCATACACACTCGACCACTTCCATTCCCTAACTTACTAACTTACCAATTAACCACTAACTACAAACTACCAACTTAATCACTGACTAACTCCCAACATCCCTTCCTTTGAATAGGATTATATGTTAATGCACCTGTTTTGACGCGGCATACACACTCGACCACTTCCATTCACTAACTTGCTAACTTACTACTTAACCACTAACTACAAACTACCAACTTAATCACTGACTAACTCCCAACATCCCTTCCTTTGAATAGGATTATATGTTGATGCACCTGTTTTGACGCGGCATACACACTCGACCACTTCCATTCCCTAACTTACTAACTTACCAATTAACCACTAACTACAAACTACCAACTTAATCACTGACTAACTCCCAACATCCCTTCCTTTGAATAGGATTATATGTTAATGCACCTGTTTTGACGCGGCATACACACTCGACCACTTCCATTCCCTAACTTACTAACTTACCAATTAACCACTAACTACAAACTACCAACTTAATCACTGACTAACTCCCAACATCCCTTCCTTTGAATAGGATTATATGTTAATGCACCTGTTTTGACGCGGCATACACACTCGACCACTTCCATTCCCTAACTTACTAACTTACCAATTAACCACTAACTACAAACTACCAACTTAATCACTGACTAACTCCCAACATCCCTTCCTTTGAATAGGATTATATGTTAATGCACCTGTTTTGACGCGGCATACACACTCGACCACTTCCATTCACTAACTTACTAACTTACCAATTAACCACTAACTACAAACTACCAACTTAATCACTGACTAACTCCCAACATCCCTTCCTTTGAATAGGATTATATGTTAATGCACCTGTTTTGACGCGGCATACACACTCGACCACTTCCATTCACTAACTTGCTAACTTACCACTTAACCACTAACTACAAACTACCAACTTAATCACTGACTAACTCCCAACATCCCTTCCTTTGAATAGGATTATATGTTGATGCACCTGTTTTGACGCGGCATACACACTCGACCACTTCCATTCCCTAACTTACTAACTTACCAATTAACCACTAACTACAAACTACCAACTTAATCACTGACTAACTCCCAACATCCCTTCCTTTGAATAGGATTATATGTTAATGCACCTGTTTTGACGCGGCATACACACTCGACCACTTCCATTCACTAACTTGCTAACTTACCACTTAACCACTAACTACAAACTACCAACTTAATCACTGACTAACTCCCAACATCCCTTCCTTTGAATAGGATTATATGTTAATGCACCTGTTTTGACGCGGCATACACACTCGACCACTTCCATTCACTAACTTACTAACTTACCAATTAACCACTAACTACAAACTACCAACTTAATCACTGACTAACTCCCAACATCCCTTCCTTTGAATAGGATTATATGTTAATGCACCTGTTTTGACGCGGCATACACACTCGACCACTTCCATTCCCTAACTTACTAACTTACCACTTAACCACTAACTACAAACTACCAACTTAATCACTGACTAACTCCCAACATCCCTTCCTTTGAATAGGATTATATGTTAATGCACCTGTTTTGACGCGGCATACACACTCGACCACTTCCATTCACTAACTTACTAACTTACCAATTAACCACTAACTACAAACTACCAACTTAATCACTGACTAACTCCCAACATCCCTTCCTTTGAATAGGATTATATGTTAATGCACCTGTTTTGACGCGGCATACACACTCGACCACTTCCATTCACTAACTTACTAACTTACCAATTAACCACTAACTACAAACTACCAACTTAATCACTGACTAACTCCCAACATCCCTTCCTTTGAATAGGATTATATGTTAATGCACCTGTTTTGACGCGGCATACACACTCGACCACTTCCATTCACTAACTTACTAACTTACCACTTAACCACTAACTACAAACTACCAACTTAATCACTGACTAACTCCCAACATCCCTTCCTTTCTACCCTAAGTAACAATGTGTCTTCGCTTATCCTATTACCCCCGTCGCAGCAAACCTGCGTACTCAGCGAATTTCCAATGCATGTATATGTGTCTCACTACTACATAGAGCCACTTACCAAGTTTCACAAAAATAGATTCATAAATAAGTGATATATAGCATTTTATTTATTCTCCATAAGAATAACATTAGGGCTGAGTATGCAGGTTTGCTGCAACAAGAAATATAAGAAATATGTTTTGCGCATTATCAATATAACTCAATCAGGTGAAGCTATTTTGAGTTATAGATTAGTTTTAATCATTTATGTTCATAATTAAGGGAGATGTAAAACTTTACTTATTGTCCATAAGAATAACATTAGGACTGAGTGTGCAGGTTTTCTTGCTATGGGGACAGTAAAAAAATCATTTGTTTGTGAAAATATCAATATACCAGTACTAGTTGAAGCCATATACCAAGATTCATCAATATACATTCATAAATAATCGAGATATCAAATTTTATTTAATCTCCATAAGGATAACATTGGACAACGTACTGTGTTTAGCACTTTCAATATCTCTGCAACGGCAACACGGTTGGAGGTAGAATAACAATTAAAACAGCAGAATTATTGTTGTGTAGAATTAAACCTATAGGGAAAAATAAATAAAATGCCATAGATTTAGATTCTAAGTACGATAATTTTATCGACACATTCAAATATTATTTTGATATTAGCTGTCCAAACTAAATAACCAAGATTAAACCAGGTACTGTGGCCAGGAACAGGTGGTTGAATGATGAAATAGTAGCTGAAAAAAAGTTTCAACAATACTCAACTTGGAAGTTGACAGGAATTATCGAAGACAAACATAAATATTTAGGCTATAGGGAAATATATAGGAATAAAATTCAACAAAGTAAGATTAAATGGGCTCATGATTGCATATCTCAATCGAAGAATAAAACTAAGGACTCTTGAAAAGTTATAAATAGCATTAGGTCTAAACAATCAAATGAATGCAACAACATAAAATAATTGGATATTGATGGGCAAATGGGGGAAAATCCAATAGATGTTTGTGAAACATTTCATAAATTGTTTATGAAAGTCCCAAACACTGTGAACAAAATTAATAACAGGCAAATTTTATCAGGATTCCCGAAGGGTTTAGAGGCAGAGCTGAGGCGATTTCACCTGATCAAACCAGCATATCTGTTAGATATTATTTCAAAGATAGCACCCAAACACTCTTGCAGGTGTTGATGGGCTAGGCATGCATGTTTTAAAATCCTGTAAAGAAGAAGTGGCTAACCCTCTAACCCAAATAATACATTTTTCACTAAGATCTGGAACTTTTCAAAACAATTGCAAAATAGCAAAAGTAAAACCAATATTCAAAAAATCAGTTAGGACCGACCCAGGGAACTATCGTACAATCTCCTTTCTTCCAGCCGTATCAAAATTGTTAGAAAAAGTTTTTTCGGAGCAACTTGGCAATTTTATAGAAAGAAACAACATGCTGTGATAGGATAACAGGCAGTATGTGTTTTGACGAAACAAATCATCGAAATTGGCACTCATCGACTTCATTAATAGCAGTATAGATGCAATGGAGGCTGGAAAAACAGTAGTTGGCTGTTTTGTGGATTTCTCGAAAGCTTTCAATTGTGTCGATTCCGCTATTCTATAAGAAAAATTGGCTTTAATAGGAATTTCGGATTTGGCACTAAGGTGGCTCAAATCTTACCTGAGCAACCGATTCCAAATTACCGAAATTCAGCAAAACACAGAAACAGAAATTGGCAAAGTTCTTTCATCTCCAAAACTGATCACCAACGGTGTTCCGCAAGGATCAGTCCTTGGGCCTCTCCTTTTCTTGGTTTACATTAACAACATAACAGACTTTGTCCCGTTAAGCAATGTCTACCTCTTTGCGGATGAAACAACATTATTCGTGAGGAGGTCAGACTGTGCAGCATTGGAGACAGAGTCTAATGAGAAAGTAAATGATCTGGCAACATTCTTTTCCTCAAACAAACTCAAATTAAAGTCTCAAAAAACAGGATACTTGTGTATCCAAACTGTGCAGAGACAAAATTCAAAAAATAATAGGACTCCGAACCTATTCATTAGAGAGGAGAGAATTGAAAAATCAAAAACTGCGGACTTTCTGGGAGTGAGATTGGATGATAGACTGGGTTGAGAGGAGCAGATCAGAAAGCTTAGGGGTCGTTAGCCCGAGGGCTCTTTGTCCTGAGAAGGATAAAGACCTATGGGAGTCTCCCACTGTAAAAGTTGGTTTACTATGAGTTAACTGAGCAACAAATTTCATATTCAATCATCTTATGGGGTGCTGTAAAGGGAAACCTTGATCAAATCTTTGTCTGGCAAAAAAATAAACAGAACGATTTTAGGTATGTCACTCCAGACCGGCTGAAGAGATGCTTTCAGACAAGTTGGCCTTCTCACAGTCCGCTCTCTTTAGAATATAACGCCAATTTTCACAGACCATGTTTATAATACCCGAAAAAAGGAAAAAATGCAGATCAACATAGACTAACCGCCTTCGAACATAAGCCCAATTATATAGGATTGAAATTTTTTCAGGCCTTGCCAGAAAAATTACTTGAGATTCAAAAAATTTCAAAATTCAAATCAGAAGTTAAAAAATATCTGGTGGAGTCAACCTTTTATAACATTGACAGTTACCTCAATGGTAACAACGTAGATTAAGTACATATAGGCTAAGTTATTCTTTGCTAAGATAAACCTGACCCATCCAATTCCTTGCCGCAAAGGACTACGGTCGGAGACATCATGTATCATATATGTATGTATGTAAATGTGAAGTTTTCAGTAAAATTATGTGAGGAAAATCTAAAAATCATTTTCCCATAAGATTAACATCGGAAATTTTATGAACTCGTTTTTTAGCGAATTTCCCCTATAGGGAAGAAGCTATTACCGTAGTCGGCATGGTGAGACCTAGGCCCGGGACCATGATAACTTTTCGTTTTGAGGTCCCTAGACGCCAAAAACATGAACGAATATATATATGTCCGTGAGCACGATGACTCTTGTACAAATAATCCGATTTTTACCAAATTTGGTATAAACGTGTAAAGCAGCATTTATGACTAAGTTCGAAAACCAGACAGATCGACTTATCCGAAGGGATATTTTGGGGGGAATTTCTACCCCAAAAATGGGTTTTTTGAGTTTTTAACATATAATTTTTGAAAAAGTCAAATTTCACGATTTGGTGTTTTGATCATTCCTCTACGTCAAATGGTTACAGATATATTGAAAGTGCTAAACTCAGTACGTTGTCCAATGTTAGTCTTATGGAGAATAAGAAAAATTGTATATCTCGCTTATTTATCAACTTATCTTGATGAAACTTGGTATATTGCTTCTTATCATTGTGGTCTATTGATGTGTACACACCATTTTTAGTGGCCGATAGTTCCCGTAGCAACAAACCTACGTACTCATCCCCCATGTTATTCTCATGGAGAATAAGTATCGTGCTATCCCCCTTGATTAGGAACATAAATTAATAAAATTTGGTGTGTGGCTTTACCTACTTAAGTTATATTGATATTTGTATAAATCCCTATTTGTTGTGTTCCTTGCTTCAGCAAACCTGCATCCTAAGCCGCCATGTTATTCTTATGGAGAATAATTAAAATGTTATAAATCGTTATTTATGAATGTATATTGATGAAACTTGGTATGTGGCTTTATGTAGTATTAAGATACATATAAATGCATTGGAGATTCGCTGAGTACGCAGGTTTGTTCCTACGGGGGATTTTTTACTTTTCTCCACAACCGTTTAACCTAGGTTAATGATTAAAAATACTGAATTATTTGTTTTTACGCGCTATAAAATGGCTATAACCAAAACTAAGTGTTTTACAAATTGTAGGGTGAAAAATTAAAAAATTTTGGAAAATTTAAATTCCCCATAAAAACCCACTTTCCATAGTCCGATCGATCTTGCTTTCGAACTAAAAGTCATAAATGCTCCTCTCCACATGTGTGCCAAATTTCATCTAAATCGGCCATTTCTTTCAAAAGATATCGAGTTAACGGACACACACATACACACACACACGCACATATATATATATATATATATATATATATATATATATATATATATATATATATTTTAACGAATCGCGTTTTTGGCATCTGGGGACCTCAAAACAAAAAGTTATCATGGTCTCGGGTTTAAGTCTTACCATGCCACCTAAGGTAATAGCTTCTTCCCTATAGGGAAAATTCGATCAAATCTGCATAAACTATCATCATAAACACATTAAAATTGTATTTGACACTGTGAAACTTTTTCATAGTAGATAGATCAGATTTTTACTAACTTCAATTTTGTCACAAAACGTTTAAACATGTATAAATTACAGCCAAACATAACGTACTATCATAGATTAAAGAATATAGAAACATAGCATATGAATGTGCCCAATAAGTAAGTGGGCTACTGCGTACTATACTGCTGAATAAAAATATACTTTTGATATTTTATTACCGAGTCCAGCCCTAGGTTCATTTCACCACCTATAGTGCGGCAGATTTTAGATAACTACAAATTTTGCGATGTCACATTTAAAAATAATTATAAACATTTAACTTAAATTAGACCTATAACTGAAAATTAAGTTAACTTCAAGAAACTTAACTCTGAAAAAACTATGTAGGTAACCAAAAGTGGTTGGTTACTTTTGCAAGCCCGTAAACACTATTTTAATCTTCGCAAAATAAAACCTTTGACTATAGATACTGAAGATACTTCAGTATCTTTAGTCAATGATAAAACTATGCAAGGATTATACTGTTTTTATATTTGTAAGCATACACATTCATATAACTTGATGTAGTACATGGAGTTACTGCGATTCACACGAGTTGAATGTAAACTGTTTTCGACAGTGAAACTCTAAAAGGTTAAACGGTTTCATAAGAATTGCTCTGAATATAATTTTAATATTAATACCATAACGATTTGTACTTAAAGTTTTCTTTTCAATAAATTATGTAACCCACGTTCTTTTTAATAGTATTTTTCATTTTTTTAGTATTTTCAATGAGGGCTATTTTATTTACACAATACAGACATTTTTATATGTATACACTACAAATAGCCAGGTAATATGAAGAATATGGATATGGGAAGATGACATAGATTTTAAATATGTTTTGAAATTTAAGTATGCAGGAAGATAAAAGTTTGATTGTGTATTTTTTTGTAGAATATTATTTAAAACCAGGTTTACATACCTTTTCCGTCCAAACAGTTCAAAAATACATGCTGCCACATACTATGACGACATGTTTCGGAATCTAGAATTCCATCTTCTGGTCATAACAAAAATTATAATTCACACAGATTTTCGTCAAAATTTAAAATTTTTTGTTGTTAAACATTAATACAGTTCAACATAACACACAACACGACATTAAACACATATTTCGCACAAATTAAGACACGCACAAGCCGGCCGGCGATTAGACTCCGATTTTTGGTATGACCAGAAGATGGAATTCTAGATTCCGAAACATGTCGTCATAGTATGTGGCAGCATGTATTTTTGAACTGTTTGGACGGAAAAGGTATGTAAACCTGGTTTTAAATTCTAAACAACAGTTCAGGAGGCATTTTCAAAATGAATAAAGAATATTATTCATCACAGGTTTTGGGCAAACAAAACTAAAATGTCCTACAATTCCAAATGGATGGCGAATGTTTGCAATATGGACGAATTTGGCACCCCCAATCAAAACTGAAACGTGAAATCGTTGTGGAAATGATTACTATATTAAATAGAAATATACATGGGCTATGGGTGTAATAAAGAGCGCGGAAATGAGAGCAAAGTGAACAGAGGCCAATGTGGAAATGTTGCGGTCCGATCGCTGTGCAAGGATTTGAGGAATGAAAAAATAAATGTTAAACTATAAGTCACTTATTGGTAGGTAAAATTTTTTAACTTATGACTAGGCAAGTAAACTAAGATCCGTAAATTAATTATGATAATATTGATAAGGGAGAAGGGTTGGGTCCGGATTTGTTATAACATGTGTTTAGGATTCAGATTAAAATTGACTAAAATAGCCATATTACAAATCCAATATAAGCCAACACATTTTGCCAACTTTAAGAGTAATTCAGCTATCTTATATCTTTGATCAATTACTTTCTGTGCGAGTAAAAACTGGGTCACGGAATCCAGCGGAAGGATGTTGCTCATATTTTGAAAATAAGAGTTTTTGGGCCTCATAAATTAATTGGCAAAAGTCTTAATCCAAGGAAACTCATTTGAAAACTTAAAATATTAACATACACATATTATGTAACGCATTTTCCCACCATTTCAAACCCCCCCTCCTCCATGCAACGCACCATAACGCTTGGCCATACCCCCCACCCCCATGTGTTACGTAACTCAATCGTAGTAGAATAATCGTAACAGCTTAAACCTTTTAAACATCGATTTATTAGCAATTTGTAATATAGATTTCAATGAATCAATAACCTTTAAATTACTTTTTAACACTATTGTTTATTAACTTATTTCAAAGAAAAATTTATACAAAAAAATGCTGTTACTAATAATATAAATGACAAAATAAACTCTCTCAGCTAAAACGTAAACAATTTATTTTATAACTAATACAAATACAAAACAAATTTAAAAACTAAAGATGTAGGTGGCATTAAAAGGTACAAGTCAATCAAATCAAGATTTTACACTCTACAACGAAACAAAACATAGGTGTAAAGCAATACAAACTTACTCAAAAGAAGTTATGTACTTATTAGTGAATTTCCTTTGGAAAGTGAACTATTAGCATGACCCGCACGGTAAAACTTAAGCCTGGGACCACCATAGAAGTTCCTAACGTGACCCCCTGAACACGTTTTGGGGGGACGTTCAAAATTGTATATATATATATATGTATATATAGATATATATATATGTGTGTGTGTGTGTGTGTGTGTGTGTGTGTGTGTGTGTGTGTGTGTGTGTGTGTGTGTGTGTGTGTGTGTGTGTGTGTGTGTGTGCAATCTAGCGGTCGCATTTTTTGTCCGATTAACTTCAAATTTGGTAGGGACGTTCCTTTCTGTAATCAGTTGGACAAAAGTTCGTTGGGCAAAACAATCGGAAAACTCTAAACCCTTTTTTTGGGGATTAATCTTTCAAATTTAGAGTTTTTGGGCCCAAAAAGGGTCAGAGAAGCCCCGGATGTAAAATTAATGCATGTAAAAAGATGGGAATTTGTGAGGCGAAAGTTTTAAGGTCTCTCTTTTAAGGAGGCGAAAATGTGTTTCGACTAATCACAGTACGTTGTCTTATGGGGGTTTTACACTAGAAAAGCCTGCTACTCCTTTGTTAGAGTACTTTTATTATCCCTAGCAACCTCACGCCTACTTTCAAGCCTGACTGGACCTTCTCCTAACATTATAATGAGCAAAATTTTATTCCCAGCTTTGCAGGTAAATGAAACCAGGAGCATCAGAACAGCCAAAAAATCAATGTTTTCAGATTTAAAAAAAATTGGAATACATGTATGTTTTACACATATTTTCAGTTTTAAACTTTTTTGTGGAAATTCACTTCCCTCACGTTAGCGTTCTGCGTGCGAACTCGTTTTTAGTATTAAAATAGTATGGCGGAAGTATTTTTTATATAACTAACTGTAACCTTGATTTAGATATCAATTTGATTATTCTTTAATTTTAAAGATTAATAACAGTATTACAAGATAGTGCACCACCTTTTAGGATTAATATATGTGAGTTAAGTAACGTTGATCCAAACCCCCCTCCCCTCCCCCACATAACGCTACGTCATACACCCTCCCCCCTTAAGTGCGTTACGTAATATGTGTATGGCCCCAGAGCACTTTACGAGCGCTAAATATTAATATCAGAATTTCAATATAAGCAATATTGTTATTGCAACAACACTGGTTTTCGAACTTTGGGCCCTCTTTCTGCACGAAACCACGGCAAAGGCACAGCTGCTCGGGGGTCCTGAGGGAATACCGGATGAGGCGGGGATACGCTGGAGACATGAAAGTCAAACAGTCCCGCCTATTACGGACCACCACCACTCTCTACGGCGGCGGCTGTCGCCCTAACAAGGCCCTTACCTCTGTTTATAGAAAACACGTTATAACCTATACCTTGAAGTATAATTTGTGATAGAATTTGGGCTGTAAGCGTATAATTGATCACTTGACTTTTTGCCAAAAAACACTTCTTCCTGAAATTCAAAACTTTATAGTGCTTCAAGCCCCTAACAATATAATATCCCCCACTATTTGTTGGGGACATTTGAGGTTAGAAATTATGAGGCTTAAATGGTAACAAAATGTAGTATTTTGATTTAGTACAAAATATATTTGCTATTAAATATACCACGAACATGTAAGCAAATTAGTACGTTGAGTTATCATGGTACAGCAAATTGTTGCGGAGATAATTGAAATGTTCAATTAGCAATAAACTAGTATCTACATTGTCCAATGTTATTTTTTTGAGAGGAAATAAACAATAAATACTTTATTGTTCACACATCACTTCCATTACAACTTTGCAGACAAACGCAAACCCAGCTAGCAGCAATAGAGGATACTCTGTATAAATTGACACCTGTCCTCTTTAAAACCACTGTGTGAAGCAAATGACTCTGTAATGCCTACAGTAACAGGATTTCAGATACAAGTTTTCTGTATAGGCTAAAGTACTTTATGTTATACAACTGTAAATATAAAGGGAGTTTGTTTATTAAATACCCCCGTCGCAGAAAACCTGTATACTCAGCGAATTTCCAATGAATATGTAACATAACACATTAAAACACTTAACAGGATTCATAAGAAATATATTCACAAACAAGTGATGTTTAAAACATTAATTATTCTCCATAAGAATAAAATTGGGGATGATTACGCAGGTTTGCTGCAACAAGGCACACAAAATAATGGGTTTTTATGCAAATATCAATAGAACTCATCTTAGTGAAGTCACATACCAAGTTTCATCCGTATACATTCATAAATAAGCGATATATAACATTTTAAGTATTTTCCATAAGAATAAAATGGGGACCAAGTACCTAGGTTTGCTGCCACAGGAACAATAGGCAAAAAATTGTTTTTTTGTACAAACAACAATAAACGACAACCAGATCAAGCCATATACCAAATTTCGCCAGTTTATGTTCATAAATAAGCGAGATATACAATTTTTCTTTTTCGCCATTAGAATAACATTAGACAACGTACTGTGTTTAGCACTTTCAATATCTTGGTAACCAATTGACGTAGAGGAATGATCAACATACCAAATTGTTTGTTTTTTAAGCTGAATTCGATGGTATGAATTAAAATTTGATTTCAATTAAAATTACATGTGAAAACCCCCCAAAAAACACATTTTTGGGGTACAAAACCCCCCCAAAACCCCCCTTCGGATGGTGCGATTTGTCTGGTTTTCGAACTGTTCAAATAAATGGTACTTTACACATTTGTACCAAATTTCATTAAGATCAGACCTTTTTTACGAGAGTTATCGTGCTTACGGACACGATATATATATATATATTTATATATATATGTCCATAAGCATGATATTTATATATACATATATATATATATATATATATGTCTATAAGCATGATATTTATATATATACATATATATATATATATATATATATATACATATATACAAATTTGAACGAATGGTGTTTTTGGCATCTGGGGACCTAAAAATGAAAATTTATCATGGTCTCGGGCTTAAGTCTTACCTTGAGACCTACGGTAATAGCTTCTTCCCTATAGGGGAAATTCGCTAAAAATAGTAAAAGTCAGTTTTTCTGATACCGTGTATTTTATTTTACAAAGCTACAGAATTATAATATCATGATAACGTTTTATGTAAATCTGAAATCGCTCTCGAAACAAATATGGACACAGAGGAGCCTAAACTTCCTGGTGGACTCAGATTCAAGATGGGTTCTCCGAACAGCGGTTCCAATACAGATATTAAACCTTTTCATTTTACGTCGCGTCGGTCATAAAATCCTAATATACCCGAATAACAATATAAATTACATATTGGTCATAATAAAGTACCCTTGCACATGAACAGCTTTTTCAAAGAACAACTCATCCACACTGCATTATTCATTTATTTACCTATGTTATTGCTAGCCTTTTAAGGGCTGTAAAATATTTTATAACTGCATATGGTTTTAAGACAACAATTTGTAAGTTAAAAACATAGTAAAGCTTTCTTAAATGAAATGTTGTTCTTCCACAAGTAACATTTTCCAAATACTTGGGTGTGTTAATTTGACGTATCCACTAATATGCAAAATGTTTCCTTTGACAATTTTTAACTTAATACAGTGGCAAAATTTATTATAAGAACACATATGTTACATTCCTGAAATAAGTCATACTCCCAAAATGTTACGGAACACGATTTCTTTAATAAACATCTGCTTATCTGCCTCCTGTTGCCTTTGCAATTCGCTTCACAAATCATTCTCTTTTACCTTGGTATTAATTATATTTGTTCGTTATGGACATTTGAGACATCCCACTTCAGGTCCTCCGATACCAAACTTCAGTAATATTGAGGTAAACAAAATAGAAAACACAAAATCTGTTCAAACCCCATAAACGTGAAATTAAATCGTTTAACAGCGAGGAATTATAATTAGGGTACATGCCTAATGATTAATGTCGAAAAGAATAAAATCTAGGACTATACAACCGTGTAATTAGGGCTGACAATAATAGCTAAATCAGTTTGCTTTTTACAAGTACAACGTTGGACCTACTTTGAAAAGACAAGTATTATTTGGGCGATTACATGCACGTTTGGGTACCGGGGGATTTTGTATTACAGATTAAACCATTAGTCGCGAGAATTCCAAGAGAAAGGGTAATCACTTAATTGGTAAAACTTGAAACGAGTTGAGTAATTACATAACTTGAAAGCCAATTATAATCATCAGTGAACAAGTTTTAACATATGCACGATACTGTTTTCAGATTTCGTATATGGTATAAATAAAATTATAACTTATAAAAGTGTAAAGTTAACCCTGATACTTGCAGAACGTGATACTGTATGTTTGTGGAACAAGTTTCATTAGAATCGGATCAATACGGGGAAACAAATAAGCGTCCTTTTTACAGTAAATAGGTAAACAAGAACCCGGGGGAAAAATATAACATAATTTCCTGGTTGTGGACACAAAATCGTTGTTGGTACATATCGTAAATGAAAATACTGTACTCATAAAATACATTTCTATAACAGTTTCGGCATTGATGTTTTCTTCTGGAGGATTTGGTTCCTTGATAGTTGAATATCAAATTGAATTGCATGTTAGTGCTTTATTGTAGAGTACTTTCTTCTCAATCACATGCATGAGACGAACACAGAACACTGCGTATACCACAATGGGAAAACCTCAAACAAACGGAAAAGGTCATTAGAGATCTATTCTGCAGCCAAGTTTCCACTACATTTAATTTAATTCCCATAAAGTTAACGGTCCACTTGCAACCCATTACACTACTTTGATATAATATCTACTCAACAACTTGTTTGGAGAATCGGGTCAAGCTTAAAGTTACAATGTTAAAGGTAAAGTACACAATGCAAGTTATGTGATACATAAAATAACGACACGTATTAGTATTTACTTAATTTAGTAAAGTCTAAGAGATACATTAGCAAGGTTTACGGTTAACGTTTATGCTATCTAAATAAATTCTAAAAAAATATACCTATTAGAACAGCTCTACGGTTAAACATTCTAACAGTTTTTAATAATGTTGGATCATAAAATAGAATGTACAGATCTCCTTGACATAAGAGTTACAATATAAAAAAATGAAACAAAAATATTAATAACATAATACAAAAAAATCTGTGCTAGGTCATTATTTTAACACCAATTAAAAAAATGAACACTATCATACTAATATACATGTAATTCAAAAACTGTACAACTTTAAAGAAGCACCGGATTGGGTCGAATACTGCATAATACAATTTTACAAACTGTGTACAAAAATTATTAATTATTACGAGAAATGTTTCTAACATAATTTCATAGTTTTCAAAACAGTAATCCTCACAGTGATGTTTTTATTCAAACGCAAAAATAGTTGTTTTGTAAAGGAAGTAGAATTCTGAGCAAGTGTTTAGTACTTTTTCAAAAACAATCGCATAATTTAAACCATTCGGTACACCTGCGAATCCGGGAAACACAAGAGATGTAATAACCGCCAAACTGAACCGTTACTGAGACTTCTGATCAAACCGGACGTTCAAAAAAGATTCAATAAGTCAAATTAAACCGGTCGGCGAACTATAATGGAGACGTAATTGCGAAAAACACTTGAAAACTATTTGTGTAATGGACATTGAAATTAAAATAAACGTTGAAGAGCTTTATCGACAAATATCAAAGTCGTTGCGTCAGCTGTCCCGCTCTTCCCAGAATACCAAACCATCCATTGTCAATGGCGCTGAGACATTCGACTGTCGTGTTAGCGTTGCTCGACAATATTCACCAAGAGCTTTGTTGAAGCTGTTACAAATTCACAACTGTCAAAAACCCGTAATCTGTTTTCTGACATGTTTATGCATTCGATTATTGTTACTGATTTTCACAGTTTTCCCGATGAAACTGCTGTAATATAATCATCTGTAGATTTCATTGAGTAATGTCGTAGAGCAAAGCCGTTCTTCAAGCTCATTTTTTGACATTAAATGCCCTTATAGCATAATGTAACACATGGTTGTCAAAAATAAGGTAAAAACTTTATTTTAAAATTACATACTTCAACATTATTTATTTAATACTCTAAGCGATCGATCACGTTCTAAATTGCGTGCGACTTCGGGGAGAAACAATGGACGAGAGTAGTTTCTTAAATCACCGCCAGAAAGCGTCAACATAAACAAAATAGGGTTTTGATGAATTAAATGAAAAATACCCTACCAGAAAAGTCATATTTATTTAGTTATGATAACCCCACCAAACCTAATCTAATTAGGGATATGGGTGTGTGTACAAAATAGCAAAGTAACATTTACAACATGTTTTTCAAATATTAAAAAGTAAATTACCATTATACGTTTCGAACCGGACTTCATCATCAGAAGATCAATCCAATATCCACTGAACTATCACGACATCCCGTTTACGGCTGATAGTTACAAATCCATAAGCAATGAACAACTGAGAAGCGCATTCTAGCGGTGATCTAAGAATATATTCTCGTGCATCGTTTCTCCCCTGAGTCGCCCCGTTCAAAATTACAACCGAACACTGTTCTGCAGTTGTGTCCATCAGAACACTCGTAATGGTTCGCTTTACATCCTTCAGACTTTGTGCCACTTTCCAAAAGCAATTATTCATTAGTATTCCTGAGAAAGTGAGTCACAAAGTGAAAGATCAGGACTTATTAGAAATCATGTAGAACATGTTAATTTTACATTAGATTAATTGTTTGGAGTAAAATAAATAGTACATAGTACAGTACAACTAAACGATCAGTAACTTTTTGAACCACCTTGTATTTATGTAACGTGAGTTGAACCGGAACACGTAAAAACGTTAAACAAATTATTTTACGTTGATAGACACCAGAATAAACAAAGTTTGATATGGATCTCGCAATACAATTTTGCTAGTGTCGGATAACAAAAAATAGTTTTAAAGCAAATTATTGGGAATATGAAACTGTAATAATTGACTAGCAGCTAAAAAGACACACGAGCCACTGGAAGAGAAGACATTTCCTACGTAAGCTCTGTCAGGTGGAAAACTTTGAAATCACACCGAGCGCTACCCGTGGCAAATTTTAAATCACAGCACCGTCTACTGCTTGATGAATTGTAACTTTAACTTAGTTCGATACGCTATGTTAGTCTAATGGATATGGCACTGGATTCACGATCATGCGGTCCCAGGTTCAATTCTACCTTTTCGTGTTTACTTTTTAAAGTACCAATTTTTGTTATATTTTACACAAACCCATGTTTGGTTATAAAGAAAAGAGCCGCCATACAGCGCTCTGCGGAGTTAGGTTAGGTTATTTTACTATCATTTTTTTTCGTAAATGTAGCGTTATTTTTTAGAATAAGTAGGTTTCCTCTGTTTGCATTTGAAAATACTACATTTCACTGTTTTCTCATAATAAAGCATCTGTTTTGGATAGTTCGTTCGTCATCGGACGAGTTCGGCTTCCCTCGGGTGGCAAACCTCCTCTTCCAGTGGCTCGTGTTTTTTTTTAGCTGCTAGTTAATAATTGCAGACTTCTCAAACGGTAACGTTGGGAACGATGACAAATTATGATAGTCAAATTTGTGTACACTATGCCATCCCTGAAGTATTTTTATATTTATTTATACTGTTATTCATAAGAAGGAGATAGTATATTCATGTGTCCGTGTTTCAGGCGATACAGACGGAGACGGTGAGCGAGATAGTGATACTGCAGCACTACTTCAACCTGTTGTTCAACACCAACTTCGGCATTAACTTCGCTCTCTACTGCGTCTCCGGGCAGAACTTCCGGCGTGCGCTCATCACGCTGTTCTGCCCGCGACTGCGTAAGCGCCAGGACACCACCCAGGTCACAGGTCAGCACCCCCAGGTCACGTGACTGTCACGTAACGCGTCACGGCATGACTGTCACGTCACATAACGCATGAACCTTCACCCCCTTCATCGTAACAGGTCCAAGTATGTTCACTCACTGTAAATAATCCATTAAGTGCGAACGCTCTGATCTGGTTTTGGAAAGAATTCAATGTGTTAGTATTATGGAATACACCATAGTTGGCCTCCACAATCAAAAGTGTTGTCAAAATTATTTGTTTGCTTCCAGTTGCAATACTATGAACTCGTTTATGTAATTATTTTTAAGTATCGAAATTATTTAATTTACAACTAGAAAATGCGGATTTGACATAGTAACACAATCTCTCAGTACCATGATAAAATTCAATTTGGAGTAGGTGGAAAATTATGACTATTCAGTTGTAAAATAGGTCTGAATAAATCATTATTTCTATAGTATGTCTACACAATCTATCTATGAAGATCAGTATGTGTACTGTAGCTTGCACACTAAAACTATTTAAACAAAATTGTGTACCGGTATCGTTATCTTTTCAAATAAATTATTGAGAGCGAATCAAATTCAAATTCATCGAGGCTCAACTGATTTATATTTTTTCCCGATCAAACCGCTCACACTCTACCTCCCATCTTCATTCCCCAGTTACGTATTATGATGTAAGAGGACATTCCAGAAAACAACCATATAATGTAAATATTAACCCTAAAGTATTTGTAAAATCTTCTCTTCCCTAGTGTTATTCATATTGTTAGGCCGCATATGGCCGATGGTGCCCTTAATCAATCCAATAGCGTTGATAGAAAACCACTAGACGCTTTAATCCAAAGAGCTCTTTTCCCTGAAAAGGTGCTAGTACTAATTAAATTAAAAACTGAGCACCCATCAACGTTACTGTTTCTTCGCCGCTATCGCCACATAAAAATAAATGCATGAATATAACTTGTGGATCAATTAATTGCAAAATATTATACCATGGAAAAGTCATAGATCGCGTTCACAAAATACAGAAAACTGAAATGGTAGTTAACTTAATACTATCAATGCGCACCAAATTTATTTGTTATCTAAGCGTAAAATTATTTAATATCCTTGTGTAGTAACAATCCAAAGTGTAACAACTGTCACTTCTCTGTGTTTACACCCATAAAACCCCCAAAACTGGTTAGATCACAGTTTAGGTAATTTAAACACAAATTAGTGAACGAAAATTAAACAAATGCAAATGATTGGCAGAAACAACTATTACAATACAGTAAAATCACTCACAACGTGTTAAAAAAACAGTTACGCATTAAAATAATCATATTTGTGGAAACTTCGTTTGCAATTTCTGTACTTATAATAATCATGTAAATATATGTTGGAAATAATCATTTGTTTTGTAAAATTGTTTCACACTGAACGTTATGTTTGGTCATAAGGAATTTGTTTTTTTAATGGATTGAATTGTTAAAAAATAACCAACAATCGCAGAAAGAACTGAGAAATATAGAGAGCAGAATTATTATTCTGGACGGAGGTGTAATAAAATGTTATGATCCGCGTGACTCTGATTAAGAGAAGCGCCTAGCCAATTAGCGAAGTTGAGAGCAGAGAACTCCTTGGGGAGAGTTCATCACACGACCTGTGCAATTAGGTCCTCAGTCCTCGCATAACCCTCGAGGCCAAAACAGCTATGATTCCGATATTGATACTCAGGGGAGTTAAGTACCAAAGCCCCGCCGATTTCCGGTTTCATGTGAGAGCGTGGCTGATCGGTAGACCCAGCGTTCGGTGTCGGTATCGATGGTTTATGTGGACACCAGACGGCCAACTTGGGTTGTTGGTGGTTTACAGCCGTCAGGGGTTGTGCAACTCGCGTCTCCCGGCACTGAGGTGCCTGCGTAAAGCCCACTTGGTTTGTCCAGGTGATGTCTTGCCTAAGCATGCTGACACATGAGTATCCCGGTTTCCCTTGTTAAGCGCAGGAGCAACCGTTGGTGGTTCACAGCCGTCAGGGGTTGTGCAACTCGCGTCTCCCGGCACTGAGGTGCCTGCGTAAAGCCCACTTGGTTTGTCCAGGTGATGTCTTGCCTAAGCATGCTGACACATGAGTATCCCGGTTTCCCTTGTTAAGCGCAGGAGCAACCGTTGGTGGTTTACAGCCGTCAGGGGTTGTGCAACTCGCGTCTCCCGGCACTGAGGTGCCTGCGTAAAGCCCACTTGGTTTGTCCAGGTGATGTCTTGCCTAAGCATGCTGACACATGAGTATCCCGGTTTCCCTTGTTAAGCGCAGGAGCAACCGTTGGTGGTTTACAGCCGTCAGGGGTTGTGCAACTCGCGTCTCCCGGCACTGAGGTGCCTGCGTAAAGCCCACTCGGTTTGTCCAGGTGATGTCTTGCCTAAGCATGCTGACACATGAGTATCCCGGTTTCCCTTGTTAAGCACAGGAGCAACCGTTGGTGGTTCACAGCCGTCAGGGGTTGTGCAACTCGCGTCTCCCGGCACTGAGGTGCCTGCGTAAAGCCCACTTGGTTTGTCCAGGTGATGTCTTGCCTAAGCATGCTGACACATGAGTATCCCGGTTTCCCTTGTTAAGCACAGGAGCAACCTCTGTTCTGATGTGAGAATGCTTCGGCTTGCCAAGGGGGTTAATATCATAAATTATTCCATCCGGGTGGTGGGATCCCGGCTTGCTTTTCCGCCCGGATGGTGGAATCCGGGTCCCGGGTATAGCCAACGCTAGGTACCAGGTTAGGTAAGGTGACGGCTTCTAAGCAAAATCGCACATTGGAATGGAATGGGACTTTAATCATTAAATGTTAAGTAAGTAAACAAGAACTAACGAATCACAAAGAACTACTCAAGTCACGAAATCATCAGAGCATGAGTTTGAAGAGCAATCCATACATGAGTTTGATACAAACTGTGGTCATGTGTTCCATCCCAACCCACACGGCAGCTCGCGTCATTGGTAGCGCCGCGGTTCGCTGATTCATTGATACCTGCACACCAGAATGCACAAGCTATCTCTACTTCTAATGAACATTTTTATTTCAGCTGCACCTAATGTTATTGTTGTTATCACGTTTACCTCCACGTGCTATTGTATATTTTTCACTGCAACACCAATGTATCGGTGCAACGCCAGGGCATGAATACACCCTTTTCTACAGGCAGAACACCAGTCGCGGTTGTTACTGTACTGGAGTGCAGGCCTAACGTTCAAACAGGAAAATAGACAGGCTTTGTCCAAGCTCAAAAAGGCATATATTAATCCAATGTAGAACTCACTTAATACAAAATGTGAAGGCATCCCATACAAGAGAATTCACTAGGCATTTATGCAATGGGAAACTGATATATTATCTGATTAGCCAATTACCAAATTCACTACCGGCTGTGGCCGATCTAATTAACCCTTGAGCCACGAATTGACGTATTCCTGTCTATGCAGCCTTGAAATAGTAAATTCAGCAATACTTCATCGCTAGATAAACACATCGATTCAGAACCTTGGATTAACACGAACGTCGTACACAAGTGGCGAACTTTTACAAATGTCGTCCCAAACTAATCTGTAACTTTGCATTATTAGTGATTTCCCTATGGAAAGTGAACTACTAGGGAACTACTAGGGAACTACTAGGGAACTACTAGGGAACTACTAAGTGAACTACAAGTTTCCCTGTACGGTGAAACTTGAGCCCGGGACCACCATAGAAGTTCCTAACGTGACCCCCTGAACACGTTTTGGGGGGTCGTTCAAAATTTTATATATATATATGTGTGTGCACTCTAGCGGTCGCAATTTTTGTCCGATTTACTTCAAATTTGGTAGGGACGTTCCTTTCTATAATCAGTTGGACAAGTTCGTTGGGCAAAACAATCGGAAAACTCTAAACCCCTTTTAGGGTAATTAATCTTTCAAATTTCGAGTTTTTGAGCCCAAAAAGGGTTAGAAAAGCCCCAAATGTAAAATTAATTAATGTAATAAGACGTATATTAGTGAGGCGAATGTTTTAAGTCCTCTCTCGTCATTCTAGCACCAATATTTACAGACTTATTAAAGAAAATGTGTATCGACCTAACACAGTACGTTGTCTTATGGGGGTTTTACATTAGACAAACCTGTTATTCATTTTTTGGCTTACTTTTATCGTCCCCAGCCACCTCATGCCTACTTTCAAGCCTGACTGGACCCTCTCCTAACCTTATAATGCGCAACATTGTATTCCTAGCATTGCAGGTAAATGAAACCAGGAGCATCAGAACAGCCAAAAAATCAATGTTTTCAGATTTCAATAAAAATTTGAATAACTGTTTATATTTACACTGATTTTGAGTTTTAAAGGTTTTTATGTGGAAATTCACTTCCCTCACGTCGGCGTGCTGCGTGCGAACTCGTTTTATTTTAAACGCCATAATTTCCAAATATTTACTTGATAAATGAGTATTTGTAAGGGCTAATGTCACGTTACACTTCAAAGTACATATTTGAAGCCGGTACATTGTAAAATACCTTAACAATCATGATTAATTGCCAAATCATTAACTCGATGTTCCGTAACGGTACACACATTTTGTTCAAGAAATTTCTCTTTAAAACTGACATCATAAAGGAATTTTGTATTTGTCATATAAAACTATCGATGAAATAGCACAGATTCCCCGAAACTCTTATTGGTGTTAAAATGCACTCTCATAATTATGATATTAATTAACCACTCGTCGTTCACGTGTGTTAATTAATACCTATCCTACAATCACAAAACTTGGAAGGCAAATATTTGATGATGTGAGAGGATATATTTTTATAGAAACTCACCATGTAAATTTGTATAAGCTAAATTTACAAAGAAAATTTTGCTTTTAAGAAGATATACCAATCTGAACAACCACCGAACAACCAAGTACAGTAGTATTAATGTTACTGGCAATACAAACGACTGCGCACCGCAAAAAATAATGTTTTAACCTTATTTGTATGTCACAGCACTATCTTCTCGTCCGAGGGGAAAAAATCCTTAAAACCAATCACAAATCAAAACGTTCAACGTTTATATTTATTAACTCCCTTGATAATATCCGAGGTTTCACTTAAGGCTAGTTTAAAGGAGGGAAATTGCATCGGCACATTTATTTCATCCAATACATTCTAAATTTCAAAGAGAATGCGCCGATCAAAGCAGGCTACTCGATTGGTGCTGACGAAATCGCGAAAATAACATTGAAGAGAAATGTGTCGCTTCTAGGTATGCAAAATTATTACATGTTATTGAAAGGAGTTTAAACGTGGCTTGTCTTATAGCAATTAAAGAAACACATCCACACAAATAAATCTACATCAATTTTAACATTCTAAATACATTTTTATCGGAACAAAAACAAAAGTTTTAGTTTCATTATGAAAGTTATAAATATTCGGAAAACTACTATTCTTGGAAAATATAAGCTTAACTTTACCCTTACCCCTTACCCCCCTTTACCCTTAAGCTTTAATAGAAGCTTTTTGTATCGCCGAACAAAAACAGAATAAACCTAAAATACGAATCTTATTCTTAGCGTTATCCGTAAAAATAAACATCGCTTAAGATTTATATACAGCCAAATTATAAACTGTATTTAGCTTGGTAAGAATTGATTGTAATTTTATAGATAAGGTGGGACTCCCCATATACAATAATCTGTTACCTGATGAAATTTCACTGTTCATTGGGCCGAACATAAACAGATCCTTAAGAATCGCCCTACTCACTATAGGATACAAGCCGTCATGTGGAACTTAAATTTATCACTTTATATTAACTCAACCACATCAAGCTCCAGCCATCTTCCCTACCAACCGCAAACTTGTTCGTTCAAATAGAGCGAACAGTTTGCATTTATTTTTTACTTAATATGAAAGAAGATCCACTATTTTGTAAATAGGTACGGATCCAATTTTTAGTCAAGACTATTTGATAATACGGAGTCAATTAGCTTTACTTTTTTGGCTTTCTTGATACCTGCAGCTTAGTATTAATTTTTTCCGCGGAAAATACGATTCATCCTCATTCATCTCTTCTACTTCAACACTGCGTTTGTTATCACTTCACTTTACCCACGTAAAGCTATTGCTTATACCCTTCCGACCACCATGAACCATATGAACCATAAATCATAAGGCAATTATTCCAGTTTAATTATTGTAATGTCTCCAGTAAACCAGCATATTAATAATATAACCTCTCAGCTTCACTTCAACATGTTACCATTTTTTTAAATATGTTTTTGTAATACAAATTTTGTAGTAAAATACAGGATATATAGTAGTATCCAAAATATTTTTTTGATTTTCTGTACACGTTTACAGGACAGTTTCGGGAAAATTAAATATCTGACAAATCAATCGTACAAAAAACTATATAACTCCAAGACAAATGATGGTGCATACAATAAACAAGCCCTATTATTTATTTATGTATATATTTATTAATATTTGTCGATAACATGTGCGTTTAAAACACATCTGCATTGTACTCAACAACCTCTTACATAAGATCATGTTAATTTTACTATAATGATTAAAATAATTAATTTGTTTCTCAAATTACAATATGATTTTAATGGGGGACTTCGCACTCAATAATCCATTTTCATTAAATCATGACCTAATCTTCCGGAAATCCACTTCATGTTCACCCGACTTTATTTTAAGTTTCCTTCGCTTTTATTCTACCCAATTTTCTTTCAAGCATTTATTCAGAACCGTGATGACTATTTTAGGTGTCACCACACTAACATTCAAGCGGCCCAGCGCTACAGACTCGACCCGCTCCTGCCTGACCGTCGGACCGCGGCGAGACAGCAGGGCGTCCTCTAGCTCTGCCTCCTCCGCCTACTGCCAGTGCTCTAGACTGATAACGAGACTGGGGTCAAGGTCACCTGATATCGCCGACCTCCCTCGCGACGAGAACCGCGCTGTGTTCACCTTCCAGATTGGAGGAACTTGGAGTAGTGACGACGACCTCTCTGAAGAACCCCAGTGAAAGGGGTGGTGCACTAGTTGAAATACAAGGTTGGAGGCAAACGTACAAATAAAAACGAGTGAGTCGCTGCGGGGTTGGTAATGGTTAACTCTCGGGTGTAAGGGAAAACTTCAAAATGAAATCAAGTGAGCGAGACGAGTGTGGCTTTGAGTTGGCGATAAGGTGAAAGGGAAACTCCAGAATGTTTTCGAGTGAGCTATGTTTTCGTGTGTGATATGGGAGGATGCAATTTGGAAATTACGATTTGGCGACGATCAACCGTATATTTATTTTGTACTCAAACAACATAGATTACAAAGTAAGGGATTAGAGGTGTGAATTTTACCGTAGCTCGGATTGGCATTATCAATACAAACCTTTTAACTTACTTCTGAACAATCCTTATTCCAAGTTATTGGCGTATGCGTTTTTCTGCAATCGATGCCATTCTCAGCGCCTTATTTTTTCCTGCTAAGAAGATGTGGTTTATAAGATAGTGTTACCGGAATAAAAAGACACTGAGAATGGAATAAATTTCTGAAGCACCTAGACGCCAAGAATTTTTAATAAAGATTGTTCGGTCGAAGGTAAAAAGGTTTTTTGGAGGGGTGGTTCTTCGCAAGGAATATGCTTAATTGTTTAGGTCAAAGGTGCATGTTCGAACGATTAAAACTTACAATGGGACACACGGTATAAATAACATATAGCAAATAAATGCATCTTGTTGAAAAAGTGCAAATTCTTGTTTTAAGTAACTGAGACCACAGATAAACGAAGCCGTAATATACATTTTTCTTTTCCTCTTTAATATAATATTTGTGTTAATAAAAGCTCTCGGAGCAATGGTAAGGTAAGAAAATCTTTTGGTCAGCACAAAACTCCACGGAAGACATGTTTTAACAATAGCTTACGGCTGGAAATTAATTATTTAAATTACTGAAGGACAAGGTAAATTATAATCAGTTATTTCAGTAACGATAAAACGTATGTGATAAATTTATAAATTATTGTGGACATTTACCGTCACTAATTGGACGAAAAACTCATCATAAACTCGCCATCACCAACTTTCAACAAAAGATTATATCTGACAAGAAATGTCTCCCCTTATAACGTTCTCTATTAATTGTTCTAGTCTGAATAATGTAAAAACACAGGTAGTGTGTGTTTTTTTATAGTAAACGTATGAAAGCCACACGTTTTGTTGTGTTTAAATTTAAGTAAATCAGCACTGCGCATTTTTTAGGTTTACTTTGTTAATCTATAATCAACAGAATTAATTAAAACTAATCTACCCAGATAGGTATTTGGTAATATAAAACCTTAGACTCGATTGTTGAATCTTGTTTCGTACCCGAAGAAAACATATCACACAGTATACGCAACCAACCTGGTGTATGGGTTTCACCAAACGTGTGAAACTAAACAAAAATATACGTGACGTGAGCCCAAAGAAATTATTGAGTTTGAAGGAATTGCGCCTGTGGTAAACGAAAATAAATGAAATAAACACTTTTGCACAATATAACTTGTAAACCAATTCAACCAGACTATTGCTCAGCAAACACCACAGCCACAAAAGCCATAACGGAATATTCAACAGGATCCGAATCTTCTTCACCCAAGAAACGCCACGTCTTTGTGTATACGCTGTTGTTAAATTATGTTCAAGCCTCACAAAAACTATTGGTGTTTCTTAGTAAAAGGGTGTAAACGCTGTAAAGTTGCACCTAAATTATAATCACGTTTGTTTTACTTGCAACTAAGGATCGGATTTTTTCTTGTTTAAAATGTTATTAAGTCGACGTAAACCTCTAACATTCGAGATGTTCAACAGCTGTTACAAAGGGTAGGCTCTCGACACCGTCGTATCCGTATCCCTGCAGTTCAAACACCGGGTTGATATACTTACGTCATCATTTTACATTAAGGAAGAGACGGTTTCATGACGAGTCTTAGAGTATGAGTTTAAACTTTAAAGAATTTGCTACTTTGATGGATAAAATAGCTTGATAGATTCCATCGCGAATTCAGTGTAATCTTCAGATACGAAAAACTTGTACTTACCAACATTAGCTTAAACGGGGGAAAGAATCGCAGTATTTATGATTTTGAAATGTACTGCAGTACGCATAAAACAAAGCCAACTGTAACGGAATCAAGTGTAGAAACTAAGACTGATTATACCTGTAAAGAATCACCGACCATGAAACAAGTATTCAACAAAAATATTTAAACATGAGCTTAAGCATTTTGAGTAACAATCTCTAGACATATCAGTTACGAATTTCATATAGAAAGATTTTCAATACTGTACATCCATTCAAAATCAACACATTAAAAAGTGTATTACCAGTACAGAACAGATACAAACTGAGCTGAAAATACAGTTTACTTATTCAGATATGAACTGAAGGCGATTTTATCCGAATAACAAAAACAAAAATTTAACAAATAATATTAAATGAGGTAGAAGTGCAAACTTTGATTACAATTATGGGTTATTGTTTCAACTTCATGATGGAAATAAAAATGTACAGGTTAAAAACTTTATAAGCACGGATTTTATATAAAATTAAATTGCTTTAATGGGTTGTTAGATAAGTATTAAGCTAATTGAATTATAAGGTATAAAGTATATAGCCTAGTATAAAATAATGTTGTAAATGAATAGAGGACCTTGAAGATAAAATAGTTGTCACTGGTATTATTTTAAAAATATCCGTGTCTCTCTCCAATTCTATCACGTGTAGATTCTGAAGCTTCGTGGATTGAAATTCTACAAACGCAAGGCTGATCACAAAGCTTGGTAATTTATTGCATTTATACATTTATTTATTTATAACGGGTGGTCCATAATAACCGCTAACATTTTGTTTTGTGACAGCTCAGCTAATTCATGGGTTGATTTTTGCGTTGAATGGTTCCTTAATTAATAGTATTTTTTGTAATTATAAGTTGTTCAAACTATTCAACTGTTCTAATGGAGGTGGCATAAAAATAAATAATGTGTGAAATCTATGCAATGTTTGCTTTGCGGGTGTGAAGTAATAAATAAAACAACGCTGTGTAAAATAACAATTACAGTTTATTAAAACTCAAAGAAATATTTACAAAATATTTACATAGCTAAACCATTTTTACTTATGGAACATGACATCCCTCATATGATGTCCACCGACATCCAAGCATGTTTCCAATCTTTTCTGGAAACTCGCCATCACCCGTCGTATCATGGACATTGGTATTGTGGAAATTTCATTACGGATGCTGTTCTTCAGATCTGCAATAGTTTGGGGTTTCGTGGCGAAAACCTTGCTCTTCAAGTAGCCCCACATCCAGAAGTCACAAGGCGTTAGGTCTGGAGACCGGGCAGGCCAAGGGACATCGCCAAAACGTTAAATAAGATGCCCTGGAAACAGCCTTCTCAAAACAGTCATTGATTCACCTGCCGTGTGTGCAGAGGCCCCGTCTTGTTGAAACCATAATGAATTCAGGTCTATTACTAAATGTCTTAGGTGTGGAGCTAGAAAGTTCTGAATCATTTCAACATACCTTTCTTTGTTTACATTAACTCTTTCGCCATTTTGATTTTCAAAAAAATAAGGCCCAATAACTCCAAAACGTGAAACGCCACACCATACAATAACTTTTTCACTATGAAGAGGTCCCGGGGATTCTCAAAGGACCAGTAGCGACAATTTTGCGTATTTACAGCACCACATAGCTCAAAGTTAGCTTCATCAGACAATATCAACTGTTGCAAAATGTTTTCCTGCTCAATGAGGTGCAATAACCTTTCACAAAACACCATCCGCCTTTCAGGATCTGCAGGATTAAGTTTTTGAGTGACTGCCAGCTTATATGGATGAAAATTTAAATCAAGATGCAAGATTCTTTGTAAACTTGTCTTAGACAATTCCAACGCGGCAGATTGTTTCCGGGTTGATCGCTTTGGGCTTTGCAATACAGATGCACGCACATTTTCAACATTTTCTGGAGTACGAATTGATTTAGGTCTACCAGTTGGTTTGATTTTCAAAGCAGATGCACTATTTCTAAAATTGTTCACCCACCTTTTAATGGTTGTTGCATGAGGAACTGCATCATTGCGATGAATGTGGAAGTTATTGCGAAATAACCGTTGCGTAGTAATCATGGACTCATATTTTTAAAAAAAGCTTCGACAGCGAAGCTTCGACAGCCCGGTGTTGAACAGTCCACTGCTCCATTTCAACTAAAACCTAACCTAACCTAAAATGCTATCAGCTGGGCTTTTAATTGTTGCAACAATCAACTGTCTAAGTGAAGTAACAGCTGAGAAATAAATGTTTAAAATGTTAGCGGTTAGTATGGACCACCCAGTATATTAATATATATTTGTTATTAACTATATAATTGTACTAATAAACTTATTACAACGAAACAAATTTTACATTAATGATTATTAACAACTAGTATCAAGTGAAAACATTACATTTCTTTGTAAAAGTAAAATTAAATACAAAAGTATAGAATTAAAGTAGAAAACATGTTTTGAAGGTAAAGGATTTAAAGTCACTTTAAATTTATTTCCAAACGGTTTTATTGTGAATATAAATAACGCCAAACGGTGAAAACCAAACCAAATGAGTAAAACCGATTATGAAATAAATCAACAATGAAATTTAATTAACAGATTTACCTCTCCAAAGCCCCTGAGCAAACATCACACAAAACCGAAGCCGAGGTAACCATGTTATAGTACCAGATGGGATTCCTGGTAAATCCCCGAGAGTGTTGGTACACCATTATATTAGTTTAACTAATTACAAATCAAAACATTTATCAATATTAGACAATATATTTTTCCTCGTCGTCAAACAAACTCGCAAACCTGTAATAGATTCTTGGAGAAAATCCTCACAAAAAATTTGTAAATATCGGTATGGGTTTTAATGTACAATTAATTAAGGTGTCGGTATATGTTATACAGTGTTACAGTTTATTTCAGCCCCAGACAGTTAACGTAAGAGATAAGGACTGTGACTTAAATATTGTAACGTTACATTACCTGCCACACGCCTCGCAGACCGAGAGTCGCGTCGGCGAACAAAAATATTACTTTATGACAAGTCACTGCGAGTGAATTCAATGCTAAAAGAATTCAGCACACTGTTTTACCGTAATGTCGGTAGCTCCGTACACATACAATGACGTTATTATAGCTTATGGAGCTATCTACATGCATATAAAACGTATCTAAAGACTAAGTTACGATAATCCCCAAGAAAAGGAGTGGTGGATTCAACCCAGCATTACTTGAGGCCACACGTTGATGTTTACTTGATTTTATCAATCTTTGATTTTATCTTCTTTCTTTTCTTGATTTTATCTTTTGTACAAAAGATTACTTTCTTTTAACTGGAGAATACAATTTGTAGTTTCGACGTCTCATTCGAGAATGTAAATGTAAGCATCACATCACTGCTTAAAATATTTTTTATGCGATAAATGTTTGCAACTACAAAGAAATCTAACAAGTAAATAAACGGTATCAGGAAACTGACATATACTTTCTCCCTTTTAGCCAAACTTTAATGAAAAAATCATTCTGTATTTACTAAATATAGAATATGAAGTACAGATGAATGTACAGAAAATTGTCTGAAATAGTTGTTTTCAGGAATATCCACCCAAATCCCTTTTTGGGAGGCACTATAGAATTCATTGCTACACACAGTGGTTTTGAGAGGAGAAATGCCCCCTTGTCCCTCCCAGGGTTAAATGGCAACATATTTCAAACATCCTCTGTTGTTCAATGCTAACTTGACAAGCATATCAGTTTTAATGAAATTGATCAGTAAATAAGAGAGAAATATTTGTTTGTATTCCCCATAAGAATAACATTGGACAGCGTACTGCGTTTACCAATAAATGAAAATTTCAAATGACAGTTTTACTTTGACAGTTCCCTGGTTGATTATGAACAGCTGTTACAATTCTTTTGTTTTGGTTTGAAACTCCATAAGGCCCAATGTTAATTTTTTTAACTTTTCATTTTAGTTTTTTTACATTATTTGATTTTTCCTGGGGATGAGACCTGTCTAGAACTTATTTTTATCCCAGAAATTAGTTATTTCGAACATTTGAAGGAAATCATTGGAGCCGTTTTTCAGATCCGTGTCGCAAGCAAGCAAGCAAACCTTACTCATATTAGAGTATAGGATCCAAAAAACTGAACTTTTGATGTTTTAAGTCCTGAAATTTCTGAACCAGAATTTTGTCCAGAAATGCAGGTGGAGTCAATTTGTTGGAAATCTAAAGCTCTACAAACCACTAAAGTTTAATCAAAATCGTTAGAGCCGTTTTTGGGAAATTTGGATTTTTCATGCTTTTTGGAGATTTTTGGGGGAATTTTAAGGGTAATTCCCTTAAAAACAAAAATTCAAAAAAATGAAAAAACGCCTGGAGATATCGAGGATTAGTACCTACTTACCAAATTTCATAAAACTCGGTCATTGGTTAGGGCTCTAGCTCTGTACACATCCACAGACACAAACACACACGCACACGCACGCACGCACGCACACACACGCGCACGCGCGCGCACACACACACACACACACACACACACACACACACACACACACACACACACACACACACACACACACACACACACACACACCCCTATCTGGCTAGTGCCTTGTCAGCCCATTGTAGGCAAACGATTTGTAATTATTTGTACTATATAAAATATATTATGGAAATACCCGGTGAGTAAGTGTGACTAGTGTGACTCAGAAATGGCTCTAGTCAAATTGGTCGAAACCTATTCAATTGTAACGCAGTTTCGTGACAGTTTCAAGCACTCGTCGACCTTTCTTAGCAACTTATTGTTGATTGATCTATTATAAAGATAATCAAAATCAAAATCATGCTCAATCCAATTATTTCTCAATAAGGAATTTTTGTTATAAACTCCAAACAAAACTTCGGAACTATCCAATAATGACAATACTGCGGCTGCTCGTTACTCCAAAAATAATCAAACCTGAAACTCATTGGTGAATTATTTGAATGGCTGCCGAGGGCATTGTT
Organism: Allygus modestus; assembly: GCA_963675035.1. NCBI lineage: Eukaryota > Metazoa > Arthropoda > Insecta > Hemiptera > Cicadellidae > Allygus > Allygus modestus. The sequence continues at coordinate 159,990,507 of OY776114.1, read as the reverse complement.
TGCAAGACTTCAGCGACGCTGAATTGTTTTATAAGTTCGTAAACCATTGATATCAATACTCCGTTCATTACTTCCACAAATCGACAAAACGCCATTGCTATTGTGGTGCAAAATTTATTGAATTTGAGATTAAAAAAACTAAGTTATTCATATTTTCAATAATAATTGAAAAGATTAAATGTTATAATGGATTTCTAATGATATGATTTGTTTAAAAGTTAATAACTGTTTTATTAGTACATGTTGAGTTGATTGTATTTAATTGTATTGAAAAGCAACTTTTGTCACTGCCTAGTAACATTACTCGACTACCAATGATACGGTTACAATCAAAAACGCTAAAAGTTTCATAATTTATTCTCGCTTACATCTTATATCTAATATTAAAAACAGGTCAGGGAAACTTGTGAACTATTTTTCTAAATCTAATTCTAAACTACCTTTTGCTATATTCAAAATTACTTTATTGACTTTTTTAACAAAGGTGTAGAAGTTTGATTTCAGGAACCGTTGTAATGATTTTCATAAATATTTTTAAAAATATGTTAACATTGGAACAGGAAAGTGGAACAAGCCCAATGTCAGTCCAAAGGGAATGAATGTGTAAGGAAGAGATGGGCTGATATTGTCCCTTTCAATATTTGCCTCCTGCTCTCTACATTTGTTAGGTTCAAAATAACATAAAATATTTTATAAATTAGCTACTATTTCATTACTGAAGACCAGAGCTTAAAACTTTATTAAAATCAGTTTTTTACAATAGAAAAAGTGATACTACAAATGCCATATCAGTAAATCTATGAGACATATTTTAAAAGCTAATATTTAAAAATGTTTTGCAGCCTTCTTAAACAGTCCCTTTAATTATTTAACATTTAACTTTCTCCTCCAAGAAAACTAAAGTCAACGTGTCTGAGGATATCAATATTGTTATTATTATTTAAAATCTCAAAAAGTTCCAACAAATTAATTGAACACTCTTAACACCAAGCATTAAAGTAAGATTGATGTTAAACAGAAACACTTCAATTATTAAAAAACAATCGGAAAATAGGGTGTAACATTTATACCTATAATTTAATAATCTCAGAACATAGTTCAGTAGAATTATATTCTTGCCATGTAAAAGGTGAAGTAATTTTGATTTTCAGGTATGTTATATGAATTGACCCCATGATTAAAAATCTTAACTTTCGACCTCGTAGCTTTTGTGCGTTTTCCGCTATCTTGAAAAAAATCTCCTAAAACCTGTAATTTTTTACTATTTCCTTAATAACTTGCTTACAGTGTGTCATAGGCAAAAACACCTTTTCACAATTTTTAAATATTATAAAATGTCCTACAAGATTCACATATGATATTGAGAAATACGACTAATGGGAAAGAATAATCAAAGATATTAATTCAGTAAATAAACAGGTAAAAAATGGACTTTATCCCACTTCAGCCAAATTATCTAATTTTACATAAAGTGTAGAGTAAAGTGTGTATGAAGTTAATTTGTAGACGGCGAAATTTCCTACAAGCAACATATAAAATAATGTGAAATATGTCCAACAGATGCATAGGAACAAAGGGTCCAAATGTAAATAACAAGTTAAAAGTTGAAAAGTACGATTTAAGCCCTGCTTTCTTAAATACCTTAGTGTTGCTTAAGTTTAAGGTTGAATATATTTTTTATATTTCTTGGATCACATATGATGGCAAAGATGATTGGAAAGATTGGCGATAGTGTGGATGAGTTAGCTCTTATTATTACGGCTGATTATTTAGTTGTAAAATTCATTCAACAAGGCACTTGTCTTGATTCGGCCAAAGTTTGGAGGAGGCTTAAGGAATAAAATCACGTGTTTTAAAGTTTTTCACAGCTTACATTACACTATGGTGATTTCGTTCGTAGTTTTTCGGGCCGACAGTATTGTCCTAACTTAATTTTAACGTTAACTGTTTAATTTAACATACTTACGTACTATCATACTGTTCTTAATATTTCCAAGCAAGAAGACTTTAGTTTCAATGCAGTTTGGATTCTTTCAGTTTGGCGGAAAACGCACAAGGGCTACGAGGTCTAAAATGTTGATTATTTAACCAATACATATAAGATACCTGAAAATCAAAATTACTCCACCTTTTGCATGGCAACCCCTTAAATTAGGATAATTCTAACTGGCTAACAAGCCAAAACGTATACACAACAAAAATGGTCCAATGACCTAGTTTTATCTTTAGGAGTTAAGGATTAAATTAACAAACCTAACTAGAACCAACCAATCTCCGAAGGTTAATTGTCATTTTAGTTGGATCTGTGGCATCAATAACAGGATAACTGGTTGCCTGCGACCGATCGGAGGATTCTTAACAGCGCATGTTTCTTAATTATATAGGATCGACAAGTACCTCAAAAATGTCATGCCAAAAAATCCCTCAATAACGCATAATAACAACGGTTATTCTCACATACATAAAATAAATATTGAACAGGTTTTTCTAAGAGATGTAACAATAAAATCGTTGTAATACTTGAATAATAATAGTATTTTTTGTAAACTACATCTAAACTGTTCCTGTTAAGTTTTAATATTCTTGTAAACAGAACAAAAATGTAAATTATACTCAAAATGTTTTAGGTTGTCTAACAGGAACTCTGGTCCTGGTTCACATAGTGCCTCAACTGATGATATATTTTGGAAAATAAAAGGTAAACGATTATAAAATACGAACCTTCGGGTGCACTTAGAATAGACCGATTTGCTGAAAGACTGGCTGGCTGTCGCATACATTACCGTTGCGCTAATAGTTTTTAAGTTAAACAGTAAGCTTGATGGAATTAGAGTTTAGATTACTTTATAGAGTTTGAACGTGGTTCGGCTGTAGCGTCGAAGTAATAAAAAACCCATCTACCTGGAAGTGAGTAAAACAAAAACAATCGTTTCACGAGCATATAAATAAGTTTTATTAAGGAGAAGTGTTAAATGCCTCGATCCGTTGGCAATAACTATAAAACCAACAGGCAATGTTCAATATATACTTTACGGGCTTGTTTTATTAAACGCACCATTTGGCTTATAACGCCTCAGATCTGCAGATTACAGCTTTCATTGCCTCTGCAGCATGGCTTGTATTTGTTTTTTGTTTTTGTTTTTTCGAAGCCAAACCAAAAATTACGATAAATGTTATGATCTGTCACCCCCTAAACCTGCATGGCATGGTACATTAAGGTCAGCTATGAATGCTTTAGGGTAATGTATGACAGCCCCTTTCCCCTTCTATTTACAAAATTAATCTCTGTATCTCTGTATTAAATGTTGAATCAAAACATTATGTTTTAATGTCTGTATTTCTATGGTAAAAATATAAGTTGGTTTATATTATTTTACTTGGGCAGAATCTTACACTTGTGCATAAGCCCTTTTTTGAAGGCTTATTTATTGAATAAACAAAATTAAAAGATATAATTATCTGAAATGTCAAACTTAATCTAAAGTTTTGGTTTTCAAATTATACAGATTTTACGGTTCAATGTTGTAAAAGTTAAAATTTCTACATTTAATAAAACCAGTTTTAAGTTAAAATATTTAAGTTTAAAAACAGTACATATTTCCACCAAAAGTGCACTAAGTATTAAAAGATAATTATTATAATGTATTTAAAATCACTTTCACACTTGTAATATATACGTGTACGTAAACATTATCAATAAAATACATGTATTACAAGTATTTCACTACCAAAAATATACATTGGAAAAAATACATGGGTCTATTTGATTTGTAGACTTAAATCAAATAAATTGGAACAAAGTAGCCAATAATTTCAATAATGGATGAAATAAGAAGGAAATTCCCTAGATTGCCCTGGGTTGGAATTTCCATTTTTCTTTTGTAAATATTAAAAGGGTCAACATTTAAAAGTTGCTTGTTTACACAAATCCTTCTTTTACATGGAGTCATCGCCATGGCTAAAAAGCCACGATTGTAATAAAGGCATATGTAAAAAGGCAATTTTCAAGAGTCAAAACAAAAACTAAAAATCTGTCAAGGAGATAAATCACGCCCGGGTCCCACCAACCAACCACCCCCCCCCGACCACCCCCCCACCCACGGACGCGACGGCCGCCCAATTACGTTTTATTGCGTCAAAGAAATTCGAGACAATGGGAATTAATGGACTAGGGAAAACAAACTAATGAATCAGTGCAAACCTCTCCCACTGTCCTACTTGGTTTTAGTACTCAACAATATAAAGACTGGGTTACAATCGTTTGCAGGTAATATATAAACTTTTCAGTTATTGAACGATTGAATTTCTTTAAAGACCATTTCAAATTATTACTGATCTTACCTTACCAACATTTTTGCAAACTAATTTTAATTGTCATATTTTTGACGGCTTTTAAATTTGTATTAGAAATATTATGTTTTTCTAAACGGTAATTATTGTAAAAAATAACATTTAATCGAAGTAAATACAAATGAGGCTTTGTTCTGATATGCAATAGGCGATATACAATCTGATATACAATACCACCCCAACACATAATAAATGGAGAAAGAATTGTTCCCGTCAAAAGTATTATATAGACATGTAACAGTGATAACGTGTGTTTCAGTGGTGTCAGAGTATACTCGCTCCATTAGTTCACTATACCGCCGCATAACTGTGACTCCAAACAACAGTTCCTGGCGGGACACTCACGATCTGATGTATATCACAACCTAAAGTATTATGCAGACATGTAACAGTGATCGCGTGGGTATCAGTGGTATCAGAGAATAATCGCTCCATTAGTTCACTATACCGCCGCAGAACTGTGACTCCAAACAACAGTTCCTGGCGGGACACTCACGATCTGATGTATATCAAAAAGTAAAATATTATATAGACATGTAACAGTGATCACGTGTGTTTCAGTGGTGTCAGAGTATACTCGCTCCATCGGCTCACTGTACCGTCGCAGAACTGTGACTCTAAACAACTGTTCCTGGCGGGACACTCACGAACTGATGCCCATCACAAAGTAGACAACGATGCTATTGGGGAAACTGGATGTGTGAAGAAAAATCACATTAAGAACATTGGCTGTGTAAATAATCTTTGTCAATGACTCAAGGTTGTGTAAATGTGAATATTTTATGTACGTTATATGGGAGATGTATGGGAAGCGTTGTTTAAAAATTTCCAATCGAAGGTAATTCCTCACTTTTTGAGAAGAGTTGTCATTTGTTGGTGTACAGGATTTTGTAAATAAAGGTACTTTAAAGTTTGTAAAATTATTTTGTTACGTGTGTAGGTATACGTTTTAAACATTAAAACTACAGTAGACTTTTCAACGAAGAAAATCAGTGGTGGCTGGAATTTCAGTGTTCTCAGAATATGTTTAATGTTTCAGTTGACAAAACTTGTTATTTACTTGTGTTTAACACGATTACAGCTAATCCTACTGAAAAACAAAGACTAATCAAGAACATGTTTTTATCTATTATTTATTTATATTATTGGAGTTCGGCGTATTTACAAATAAGTGTAGCAACGAGAAACGTCCTACTTTGAATTTTGAAATTAGTAAACACAAACTATTTTTGTCTTAAATCGTCAATTCTATTTCCCTGGAAATATAAGTAAATTGTTAAAATAAGCACGATCCAATGTATTGATTAATGCTTGATTGTTTTAAAAGCACTATGTATAAGTGATATTGTTCTACCTTTTGTAAATAAAACTACAATGAATGTGTTTCACCATTCTTATATTTTTGAATGTTTATTAAAATCTCTACATATACTATTTCCACCAGTTGGTCATTTATTGTACTGCGATTACCCTTATTATATAATTTGTAAGTTCTACTGCACAAAGCTTAAATAAAACAAGTAGCTATTGCACTTCAGAGTGGGGATACATTTTGATGGCAGGAGAATGGATGGCATTGACCTACCCACTTGTCGACGTAATGATCAGTTATGAAGCCTCCAAAGTTACGAGAGGCTGCCGTTCAGCGTGCGAGCATCATTTCTGGTTTCTATCCAAAACTAATACTACCAATGTAAACTAGAACTATTTAGATTACTTCCTGGAAACTGTTTTTCCTTTTGAAGAAGTAACTTTCTCGATCATCAAAAAATTAACTTCAAAATCCAATTTCCCCGTTCCTTCACAATATTTCGTAACAAGTTTCAAACCTCCTCGTGTCGGCTACTTATCATTACCAAGGCTCAGAAAGCTCTTGTTATACTTGGAATAGCTTTGAATACGATTACAGGTGTATTTTATATCAGAGATGTTCCCTAAATGTTACTGGGTTTCTAAGGAATTGATCCTGAAGTTAAATTGACGTTACTTCTAAGGAAATAACAAGACTATTTAAAGAAGTTGAGGAACGACTTTCTCACGTCCTTACAAATTTAACAAAATAATACTTCTAACCGAATTAAGACAGAAATTACAAAATTAACTGATCAATCTAATGAGTAACATAGATTGATAATGATTGTTAGATGATACATTGATGAATTTCGCACCAACGTCTCTGGTACAGCATTTTTATGAATTTTGACACTTAAATCGGCTCTATAATTACACGACCTTCACTAAATACATGTCCTGCCTGTGATGACTGAAATTTGTTCTAGGCGGTGAGAATGTTGAGGCTTTAAGACTTTAAATATATGATATATAATAGTAAACACGGTGTTGAGATTTTACTAAAACAATGATAAACACCCCCGTAGCAACAAACCTGCATACTCAGCGAATTTCCAATGGAGATTTAAATGTCTTAATCCTACATAAAGCCACTTCCAAGTTTCATAAAAATACATTCACAAATAAGCGATATAAACAATTTCAATTATTCTCAACTATGGGAGCTTTTGGTAAAAAATTTTGTTTAGCAAATATCAATAAACCACAACCAGATGAAGCCGTATACTAAGTTTCGTCAGTATGGGTTCATGAGTAAGCGAGATATAAAATTGTTCTTTTCCTCCATAAGAATAACATTAGACAACGTACTGTGTTTAGCACTTTCAATATCTCGGTAACCAATTAACGTAGAGGAATGATAAAAATACCAAATTGTGTGTTTTTTTAAGCTGAATCCAATTGTAAAACCTAAAATTTGACTATTTCAAAAATTATATATAACAAATTCAAAAACCCCATTTCTGGTGTACGAAACACCCCCAAAATACCCTTTTGGATGGAGCGATCTGGCTGGTTTTTGAACTTAAGAGTCAGAAATGTTGCTTTACACGTTTTTACCAAATATCATCAAAATCGGATCATTTTTCCGAGAGTTATCGTGCTCACGGACACACACACACACACACATATATATATATATATATATATATATATATATATATACAGTTTCGAACGAATGGTGTTTTTGGGGTCTGGGGACCTCAAAACGAAAAGTTATCATGGTCCCGGGCCTAGGTCTTACCATGCCACCTATGGTAATAGCTTCGCTAAAAGCACACAAAAACCAAGTGAATTTGAATTTAAAGCCGTGAACCCTTCAAAAACTCTGAGTTGTCCTGTCAATCTAATGTATTTTTGTATAATAAACATTTTTTATTATAAAATACATATAGGGTGTCAAAAAAGTATGTAAACGGCTTAATATATTTTTAATCAAATTGGTTAGAAGACTTAAACTTTGCATGTACACTTTGAAGCTAAAAATCTAATTTATAGTTGATCAGTAAAGTTCTTTCCAACTTTTTACCTCTGATAGGGGACGGCCCGCGAGAAGTCAGTACATAATCTTAAATGTAAACATAGATTAATATGTACATCATTTTAAAGAGCTGAACAAGCAGAGGTGAATGCTGCAAACCGTACTATAAAAACTTTATTCTTTACAAAACGGCGACTGTTCAAAGATTACAAAAAAAACTGCCTAGAATATTATAAAAAGATTAATTTTAAGTACTAAATGTTTAAATTTGTTTAACAATTATTTTCCCTGTTACCTTCAACCACTTAAAAGTATACTTACCTATAAACACCCAATATGTAATTTTAGAATAATTTCTGCCTTTTTCTGTGTGCCTTTTTCTTTATTTTACACAGGTTTTTTTAATGGTGGATTTTTTTGAACAGCCACCATTTTGTAACAAATAAAGCTTTTGAAGTGCGGTTTGCTTTATTCACGTCTAATTTTCCAGCCATTTAAATCTATGTAAATTTCAAAATATGCTTACATTTAATATTATGTCCTGACTCCTGGTTAACCGTCCCCTACTGGAGGTAAAAAGTCGTTAAGAACTTTATAAAATATTGTTTAGCTTCCAAGTGAATGTGCAAGGTTTTTAATTTTCTAACCAATTTAATTTAAAATATATTAAGCAGTTTCCAGACGTTTTTGGACCCTGTTTGTTTACTGCACAATACTGTACCATATATACAATATTGAACACGGGAGAGAAATATCACAAAAAGCTGAGCTTCTCACGTTTGGTTGTTGCAACTGTTTTCTTAATATTTTTCCTTAAAGTTGTTAATGAGCAACACCATGTTACATGATTTACAACATAACTATCAAAGACTTGATAAGTATAAATTGTTATCACACAGATACATCATTTTGGAAAGTGATATAGTGGTCTGTCGTAAACTGCAAAATTACAAAAATGTAAAAAAGTAAGATAAAAAATATTAACCATTAATGTATTAGTGTGAGGTGTAATAGTGTTATTTTTTACATTATAGAAACCCACAAATTCAAAACCTCTTATGAAGTAGAGCAGTTTTATACTAAAATTCTATTCAACAAAAAAAGGTGATGAAATAGATTGTTATTTGTCCAACGGATTAATCAAAACCGATCAAACTGAAATAATGGGTTTTTCCACTCAGGTGTTACTGAACGAAATAAATAGCCTGAGAGAACAAAACTCACTGGTGATAAAGTTGTATAAAGATTTCCTCATTAAAATTTTGATGTACTAGCACCTTCATTAATGTTTTTACACTGGTATCATATGTTTTTAACTTCTAAAATAGTATTTGTCCATTAAATATCAAAACATCAAAAATAGCCTGGTAGACTATATCAAGTTTCACGACACAACAAGAAGTGGGATTTGAGAGAACATATGTGTTGTTTTAAAGAACACGTAAAATACATTGTACAGTACAGGTAATCAATCCAACTTAACTATGGCAAAAGTAATTACCTGGACCATATTTCCAATGGATTAGCATATACCGGTATAATATATCTTGTACTTGCCCTTTGAGACACAAAGTAAATAAGACTGTTGTGAAAACAAAGCCATACAAGCAATTTGTATTTTTTGCAAATTTTGCTATCAATGTAAAACCAGATTATATATAAGGTGATTTATTTATATGTGATTGCCCTAGCATTCCAAAATCGAGTACAAAAATGTGATTTTGATGACCCCATAAACAGGTAGTAGGTAAGTTTTCTACATTAATAATTTTCATATAATTTTCCTACTATAATTAATGAAACACATTATCATGTAGCTTGAAAAATTAATGATCACACTTATTTATTTTCTTTTTAAGATAAGGTCAGATATATTAAACACTATTAAACTAAGTATGACAGTCCCAGTTACAATAATACGTAAATAAAAACCTGACAAAATAAAATCATCGTCTAAAACAAGTAAATATTAAAGTTCTTTTAGTAAGGCCCAGGATCACTTTCTGAATGCTTAAATGGTTTGAATTACCTTATTTATTTAGTCATTCTACTCGTACTCAATATAGGCGACCGGTTTCAACATTGTTTATAACCTCGTCTTCAGGCTACAATTCATGTATGTCGTCCACTCACAAGAGATCGTCGAATATTCAAAACCCATACAGTACATTTAAATTGTAAAGGCAAATGGGGCAGAGCCTCAAAGGATTATCGAGTATTTCATGAATTTTGACACATTTAGAATCACAAACGCTTACGATACACCTTCATATTTGGCATGGTGAATTTCCTATTTTGTTACATGCATTCCAAAATTAGAGTTTTAAACATAAATTCCAAAAGGTAAATGACTGAAATAATTTAAAGTGTGGAGGTAATATACCTAACTATTAAAATATAGTACGAAGAAAAGACTTATAGATAAATATGGAAATGTCGGAACCTAAGATTGGAGACTAAAATATAATCGTGATATTACCATTGCTCCTTTTGTACATTCTCATAAGTAAATATTACACAAATTTCAAACGAAAACAATAATTAAAAACTCCTACAGAAATTTGTTACTAGTTGAATTACCGATCAACCACAATAAGTTATATAAAGTAACGATTGAACATAAAATAGATGTGTGAGGTGTGAGATGATTAAATAGATAATTTTACAGTTTGTGTATTTAACACAATTTGCAATGAACAGATAAGGTCCGTGCCCCACATACTGGTCTGATATCGCCGGTGCCACATTAACACAGCGTAAAAGCAGACTGTACATTAGGGTGCACAATTGTTATTATTTGATAGGGCACATGCTGCGACGTAGCATGGAAATTATTTCAGTTACGCTCCACTAGCTAATATTGTGAATTTGAATTAACTTTAGTATTTGGATACAACTTTAAATGTAGTATTATTGAACAAATTTGAAATTCAAACTACAACTTAATATGCAATCTGTCAACTTTCAGACTCTCCCGCTAAAACTCTTGGAGGAGTTTCACAAACCATTAGTACAATAGTTAATTAGTCTAAAAAATATTCAAACAAAACTGTGACTCAGCTCAGGGGTGCCCATCTCCCCCCCCCCCCCGCAATATTGTGATCCTCTCCAAAAACCATACTTTACCCTTCCACCCCTCCTCTCATCCCAGCGAACCAATAAAATCAGATTTTCCATGAACTATCTTAACCACAAACTTTATTTCATAGCAATTAGTATTAGTATTAGTTAAGTTGAAAACTGGAAAGCAGCTTCTGACTAGCTAACTAACTTCTGACTTCTGAGTAGCTTGCAGAAAATTAAAAAGTGAGATACTAATACACAATATAATGCAGGAAAATACAAAAAATGTATGCGGCGAAATAAAATAATAATGTTGGGAAATGTGATAACTATTGGTGATAAACAAGAAACAATCCAGCGAGTCTCCTGCAAAATAAATATAATAGGCTACTAGACAATGCATAACAATGTTGAACATGAGAGCGACCTAACCATGATTAGACGTTGGTGTTCACATAAAACTTTGAATGCTATTTCTTTATCCAAAGAGAAGATATTTATCACATTTTGTACAAATTCCACATTTTCTAATTTTAATTTTTAATAAATTATTTTATAAATTACCTTCATACTATTATTATTAGTGTGTTGAATCCATATTTTTCACCTTACAACTATTCAAGGACGAGTAAATAAAGAAACCAATAAATCAACTTGAGATGTTTCTTGTAGAAAGACTTACAGTTTTATGTCACAGTCAAATATGAGCTATAAACAAGCCATAAACAACTTTTTTACTAGCATATTACATGTTGTTATATGTTACATGTTGTATTACTGTTAATTGTACTAAACGATTTAAGAACCATGTATCAGCTTGGAAGAACAGGAAACGGGAAAGATCAAACGTAGCGAAACATCTTTTAGAAAAAGGCCACACCATAGGGAAAATAGAAGAAAACCTCAGCATCCTCAAGAATTGTAAAAAAGGAAATTAAATGAATGCATGGGAAGAATTGTTTATATTTAAAGAAAAATGTAAAAATAGAGATAAATTGATTAAAGAACTGTTAACTTCGACTCTGGTGGCACATTTATGAACCTGTATCCGGAACTTCCGGTAGCCAATAGGATATAAGCAAGGACGCCATTTTGATTCTGTCAGTTCTCTCACTGGCCTGATGATGACTGGTGTGACTGGTCGAAATCGATAGCCTAGTACCATCTTTTATATATGTTTACCGTCTGTATGTGAATCAGTATAAGTGTAAATATATCTTAAGTGTTGTAAGAAGTCTTTTATTACATCCCGTAAACAAGCCATGTTTGACTTTTGTGGCTTGAAATTGTAGCTAATTTATATTTATAAAGAAATTAAATGTAAAAGAAGTGATTTTAACCGCCCTTTCCACCCTCCAGAAAATCAATTTCCTCACACAAAATTGTATAGTGTGATACACGCCATCAAACCCCCCTGTGGTTCAGCTAGTGTGAGTTATGAGTAAGTTACTTATTTATTAATCGTTATGGGCCTATTTGAGTGTATCTTTTACCATCAATGAACCAAGACCCCATTTCAGAAACGTTAACCCCCATCCCTTTCATGCCACCTTCAGGTAGTTGAGCCTCCTCAATAAATTTGATGAGTTAATCCAATAGATCATAAATCACACGGTAAGTTTAAAAAACTCTCAAAATTATTCCTTTTTACATTATTAAATTTGTCTAGGAGCGCAACCTTTGGCAAACTGTAAAAAATCTCTGTCTCTTATTCACGGTAAGTAATAGCTTGGGGCTAAAAAAACAAAATTTGTCGTAAACAACATAAGCATAACTAATTAGCAACAGCAATGATGAAACCAGGGTTAAATTCTACTATTGGGCTCAATCAAAATTAGTGAAAATCATAGGTTTGGTAGACAGTCACACAAGTCACCTGTTGTTTTAAAAATCTATATTTGAATCATTCATTTGTAATGTATTAAATCAAACTGAAAATCCACGGAGCCAAACATAAAGGTTTCATTGTGTCAAACCCACCATATATAGCTAGTTCATCAAAATGTTCTTTATGTACGCCGATGTATACAATTTCAGAATATATCAGAAAATATCTGAGGACTTCACACCTCATAGGTCTTTGAAGTTCCAAGATTCCGAAACGGACAAGAGGATTTTTACTTTCTCCCCTTATACATAGTATATGGAGAAAGTATTGTTTTCGTCAAAATTTCCGAATTTGAGTTGTTAGTGGAAATATTCGTTTTGGTGCTCCCTGAACCCAAAAAAGTGGTTTTTACGTGATGTCTGTGTGTGTGTGTGTGTGTGTATGTGTGTGTGTGTGTGTGTGTGTGTGTGTGTGTGTGTGTGTGTGTGTGTGTGTGTGTGTGTGTGTGTGTGTGTGTGTGTGTGTGTGTGTGTGTGTGTGTGTGTGTGTGTGTGTGTGTGTATGTGTGTGTGTGTGTGTGTGTGTGTGTGTGTGTGTGTGTGTGTGTGTCCGTGTGTTTGTGTGTGTGTGTGTCTGTGTGGATGTGTACAGAGCTAGAGCCCTAACCAATGGGCCGATTTTGATAAAATTTGGTAAGAAGGTACTAATCCACGATATCTCCAGGCGTTTTTTTCATTTTTTGAATTTTTGATTTTTACGGGCAATTATTCCCCAATAACCGTCAAAAAACATGAAAAATCAAAATTTCTCAAAAACTGCTCTAACGATTTTGATTAAACTTTAGTCGTTTGAAGAACTTTAGTTTTCCAACAAAATGACACTACCCTCATTCCTGTAAAAATTCGGGTTCAGAAATTACAGGACTTAAAACATCCAAAATTAAGTTTTTTGGATTTTTCTTAAAAAGTCATAAATATAAAAATATATTACTATTCACCATTAAAAATAGCTCAAAAAACTAAATAATTTAGTATTTTGAATTACTATTCTACGATTGCTGGTTTCGGAGAAAATTGAAATTTTCATTTAGCGGTAAACGCAGTACGTTGTCCAATGTTATTCTTATGGGGAATACAAAAATTACTATTTCTCTCTTATTTACTGATCAATTTCATTCAAACTTGATATGCTTGTCAATTTAGCATTGACCAACAGAGTTAATTCCAAATATGTTGCCCCTTAATAACCCTGGGGGGATAGGGGGCATTTCCCCTCTTAAAACCACGAGTGTAGCAATGGATTTTGTAGTGCCTCCAAAGCAGGGATTTGGGTGGATGTTTTTTAAAACAACTTGTTTCCAAGATTTTCTGTACATTCGACCGTGCTTTGTATTCTATATTTAGTAAATAAAAAGTAATTTATTCATTAAAGTTGGGCTAAAAGGGAGAAAGTATGTGTCAGTTTCCTGATACCGTTTATTTATCAGGTGATTATTTAAGTATATAATCTTCCCAGTGTAACTGGGATTGGCATACCTAGTTAAATTTAGAACTTTTTTACATGCAAAATCGGAGTTCAATACAACTGGCTTAACATTTCCCACATGACAGTCCGAATCTACTTACAGTTTAAAATTGTCTCTCTATATAAGGATTACTTCACAAGTAAAGATTCCTCTGTACTGTTTAACTGCAGTCAAAAACAAAGCATTTCAATATTTTCAAACAAACTTAATACAATGCAAACAACTTTCAATTCAGTCAAAATTATTTTGATTTAAGCTGAATTTTAATAATAAGGAAAATATTAAATTCATTCCAGGCATTAACTAGGCAATGTAGTTTATATTAACACTGGAAACTGTACGTTATCGTTCCCCAAAGCATTGTGTAGCATTGTGAACAGAACCCACATCATTATTAAAAGCTTCACAATATTATAGGGAAAGTGTCCCACAATAACAATAACATGGATAACTGTTGGTTAAGCCTAAAACAATTAAATCTAAAACTGAATAGTGAATTATTTTAATGGCTACCGAGAAAATTGCTTAAGAGTTAAGTGACCATCAACTGTGTTATGGGCTCATTAACTATATCGATTGTTTTGCATAATTTCAGTTTAACGTATTGGAAACACAAAACGTCAAATTAAATTCCTCTATCCGAGACGGCTTTTTCCACTCATTCCTTAGCATAGTAAAAGAATATGTTCTTTCTCATCGGGGTTTGATTATGGACTTGACAAGGGTTGATTTTCAGCAATGAAAGTGAGTTGACTTGTTAAATAGTACTAATTTATTTTGTCGTTGCAGCCTGGATCCACAATACATGTGACAAGGTATTACGATAAAAAGGTCTTCCAGCGGTTAATGTCTTCAAAATTTAATTTTTGGAGAAAATAGCAATCAAATAATATTTTACAGTGATATCCAGTTGGGTTTTCTGGATCAACCAAGTTCTCAAGTTCTCCATAACATCAAACTTTTCGCCCTTGCTGTAAAGAGGCGCCCACAGTGTCTAAGCAGCAAGTCAACATGAGTATTCACAGCACAGCACATGCCTCCCTCACTAACTAGGGTAACTAGTGAAAATGCTTACTTCTCCTCTCTATGGCTATCACGAGCCAGTGACACCTTTGCTAAGTTCCTCCAACCCCACAACAGTATTTATGAACAACAATGCAACACTTCTAAAACCATTGCTATGATCTTTACAACACAATTAAGCATTATGAAAAGTGTTTGATATGTCAAAGTGACTCGTTTAAAAATAAAAAAAGTCAAACCAACATATGGTCCACGACTGTGTGGCCCCCATAATGCCATTTGGCTAAGAACAATCTCCCAGTTTGTTTTATCTGCATTCATAACTTTAAGAATATAAATCAATGGATTTGCAAGAACAGAATAACGAATCAGTACAAAACTCTTCTACTGTCTTGTTAGGTTTTCTTAATCAGCAAGAGAAATTAGAATGAAGTTCCCTTACTTTCCATTGAAATGGGTTAATCTCATTTGAATACAGTTACAAACAAAGTTTATTTTATTCAAAGTCGTCGGTTTGATTAAAACATAATCTTAAACATTGTTTTGTAACA
This sequence comes from Allygus modestus, assembly GCA_963675035.1. Classification (NCBI taxonomy): domain Eukaryota; kingdom Metazoa; phylum Arthropoda; class Insecta; order Hemiptera; family Cicadellidae; genus Allygus; species Allygus modestus. The sequence continues at coordinate 159,974,836 of OY776114.1, read as the reverse complement.
CAAGATCACAGACGGAAAAAGTAGAAAAGCTAGTTTTTTTATATCTAACTGTTAACAATTTTTACAGTTTTATTAGTGAATTTCCTTTGGAAAAGTGAACTATTAGCATGACCCGCACGGTGAGACTTAAGCCCGGAACCACCCTATAAGTTACTAACTTGACCCCCTAAACACGTTTTAAGGGGTCGCTAAAAACTTTATATATATATATATGTGTGTGTTCCCACTCTAGCGGTCTCAATTTTTGTCCGATTTACTTCAAATTTGGCAGGGACATTCCTTTCTATAATCAGTTGGACAAGTTTGTTGGGCAAAGAGTCGGAAAAATCTAACCCCCTTTTTGGGGGATTTTAAGTTTTCTAATTTTGAGTTTTTGGGTCCAAAAAGGGTCAGAAAAGCCCCAAATACACACTTAATACACATTAATTTATTGCACATAAAAAGCCAAAGATTTTAAGCCCTCCCTTATCATTCTAGCACAAGTGCTTACCGAGTTATCAAAGAAAATGTTAATTGTCAAAATACAGTACGTTGTCTTACAGGGATTTTACACTGGAAAAGGCTGTTTTTCATATATTGATGTAGTTTTATCACCCCCAATATCCCTACATCAACTTGTAATCCTGATTATACCTCCTCCTAACCTTATAATGTACACCAATGCCATCCTAATGGTGAATTTAAACATAACCAGGAGCATCACGACAGCCAAAAAATAACATTTGTCAATTTAAAAAAAAAAATGTTCCCAGTGTTGTTTTAAACCCTTTATTAGATTTTTATAAAGGTTTTAATACGGAAATTCACTTCTCTCACGTCAGCGTGCTGCGTGCGAACTCGTTTTTAATTTAAACCACTTTTCTCCACAACTATAGTCAATTGTTTGCAGGTTTGCATTAGTTAACAAATACGTGCTTGTAATATGACTTTCCCCTTATATATATATATATATATATATATATATATATATATATATATATATATATATATATATATATATATATATATATATATATCCAGAAAAGCATTTTTTATCATATTATAATATTAAAAGTCTTTAGTGAAAATAGTCTATAAATAAAAATATCTAAAATAATAAAAATAACAAATCAAGGGTCGAAATATTAAGTTTAGGACCAATCATTTTTCTAGTTTAAGTCAAAAAACTAACTAACATTTTTTAGTTTACTGAAGGATACGACTGCTTTTCAATGGCAAAACCATGATAGTATGTAGTAAATTTAATATTATGTTACGTGTAGTTCCCTAAACCATTGTTTTTAATAAGTTTAAATTAGTTAAAATGAGAAGCTTTACTGTGATGGATTCACCGATTTAAAGTAATTAAACATTTGAAATAATTGAAAATATCAAATCAATTAAAAATTCCTTTATTACATAAATTGTTAAATGCATTTATAGCATTTGTTATAGCATTTTGCTTACACAATTTACAGAGGCAGTTCATTATTATCAAATCTCCGTACGTATAATCAACCTGGAGGATGATCCATGAACTATTATGACCCATCCAGCCATCCAGCCATCTCATTCTATCCCACTATGGGTAAGCTCTTAGAAAAAATAAACAACTGTTTTTAACCTGTGCTAATAATTGCATTTAACAAAACAATAAGTTTTTAATCTAAATTATATTTTAAATTACAGACACTATATTAACTACATTCTATGATTAAAATTAAAATGGATAAAAATAAAAAACTGGGATATATCGAGGAAAGTACTTTTTCGGAATGATAATTGTAATCTCCCCTTTACTGGGTTGCTGACTATCACCAGAACCGTAACATTTTATTTCCACTCTGCAATTTCTAGACAAACCAGGAATAACAAATTTATAACTATCTCCCTAATCTAGTTATTCTGAAACGGTTATCACTTTCATCCCCGGAAATAACATGTCAATCACGATTAAGGAAGTTCTCAATTATGTAACTGTAAATCTATCACGCAGTAGGGTCATACTCGGAAAAAAGGTTTCATTCACAAAATATTTACTTTTCCTAATGGGAATGTTGTTACTGAAACTACTAGATAAGCACTACCACCACTTCAGAAGATTATCAGTTGATCAGTTCATAATGGAAAAACTATATTTTTTTACATTACATAGTTGTAAAAGCTGTCATTACTTTCCCGAATAAGATGACAACTAGGATGCACTAGATGGGCTAATGGATTATAACAGCACAATCAGTTGAAGAAGACTATCATCAGAAATTAGACAATATTCTACATTTATTTTTTATACAATTTTTGGATATGATGGATTGTTGTCTTAGTACAAAATGTGGCTATGTGTTAAAAGTAAAATGTTTTGTATAAATTCATTCATGGGAGGTCATCAAGTTGTTGTGTTAACAATGCACTTTGAATTAACTTGTTGTTTACTGGCATTAAGTGTAAAAACTGAATTTGATCACTGAATCCAAAACACATGTAAACCTTTTTAACGAAATCTAAACTCAATTAATTTGTACAATAAAACCTCGATCAACCATCACTCTTTAAACCGTCACTCTCTGTTATCCGTCGTCCGTCTATGAGAATATTACTATTCATTAGACTCAGGATTTGCGCCGTACGACAGTGTCTGAGCGTCTGTATGAGGTATTATATTATTTCAAACAACATAAATATGTATGTAGTGGGAAGTATTATCCTTTTGTACACAGCTTATTTTCATTTCTCTGCCAAACATTTTAAAATTTAGTTACTGAACACGTTTATAATATGATGTTTCTATTATCCGTCTATTCAGTTATCCGTCACAGTCCCGGTCCCGAAGGTGACGGTTAATAGAGGTTACACTGTATATAGCTTTTGTAGTTCAATGAAGGATAATATGTTTTTCAATGATTGTGATTGGAATTAATATGTACTGATAAAATGTAAGACTATGGCAGTGCCTAGTTGTTGAATTGCGTAACAATTTTATGGATATTTTCCTTGTCTCTGTCAGAAATCATTATTCTCAGCTTTCATTTCTACTTGTTGAATACATTATAGCTCGTTGGAGTATTTGTATCACGGTTCAGAAGCTCTTCATTTCATACTTTGTTCTTCACTTTAACAGCCACTAAATAAGAATTACAGCTCCAGACTTGACCTAATTGGTTCTACGGGCTACAAAGCAAAAAGTCAAAGTTTTTTAAACATAGTCATATTCTTACAGTTATTTGGGAAAAAATTGGATCTGGTAAATAGTAATTTATTCTGACAAAGCTGAACATGAAACTATGGAGATGGTGAAAAGAGTTCCTCATGAATATCACACAATCACCATCACACAATCACCATCACACAATCACCATCACACAATCACCATCACACAATCACCATCACACAATCACCATCACACAATCACCATCACACAATCACCATCACACAATCACCACCACACAATCACCATCACACAATCACCACCACACAATCACCACCACACAATCACCATCACACAATCACCATCACACAATCACCATCACACAATCACCATCACACAATCACCATCACACAATCACCATCACACAATCACCATCACACAATCACCATCACACAATCACCATCACACAATCACCACCACACAATCACCATCACACAATCACCACCACACAATCACCATCACACAATCACCACCACACAATCACCATCACACAATCACCATCACACAATCACCATCACACAATCACCATCACACAATCACCATCACACAATCACCATCACACAATCACCATCACACAATCACCATCACACAATCACCATCACACAATATTTCTTAGATATCAAATTCAACTAGATTACGCTCTTTGTCCTAATATGTCGTTATTTTTTTAGATTTTACTGTACAATGTTTTAATTTGTTGTTTTCTAACGTTAAAATGTATAGGGTCTAGTTTGTTGTGTTTCAACATGTTGTTTTGTGTTGATTAAGTTCCTTTCCTTTATTTCCAATTCAAACACGCAACAACAACTGCATATTACAGAACATAAACCATTGTAGGATATAGAACAGGCCTTTAGACCCGACCTGCTAACAATACATGACTAATAGATTAAACCAATAGAGCCACTTGGAGCCTTCGTCACTAATGGCCTGCCACAATTGCATTGCCAGTGAGTAGTATATTGCTCTACAGCAAAACATGATCAACTAACAGAATGTAGGTATCTTTAGTATTGCAAAATTAATGAAAACAAATAGTATTAGGACAAATGTTTGTCCTTTGGTTTCTTTAAATTAGTTATTGTGTCATAAAGCTTGCAATTTTCCCAATCCCTAAATCACAAGAAAAATATGTCTCATGACATATCCTATTTACTGTCATCAGGTAATGAGTTAGTTAATTTACATTATAAATTCTAAAACTTTAGAAACGTTATAATCTTATTATGGTGAAGAAAAATCTTAGTTATGATTATATCATACATATAGATAAAACTTCAGTTTAACAAAATCTAATTCTCTATACAAAATGAGAACAAATCTTCCAAGAATAAAGGCAAACACATTATCATTTGTGAACCTCACAAATGAGAACCAGTCATTGTAATTGAATATTGATACATGTGATGTTTAAATAGTAAATTGTATGTTAAATGTTAAATGTGCTTTAACCCAAAATACACTGAGTTTTATTATTTTGGAGTTGCTAACAAAACTTGACTACAACATCTGCAAAGGAATTTATACTACGTCGTTTATGAATCATTCCTGATTAGGCCTGATAATGACCAGTGTGACTGGATGAAATCGTTGGCCTTGAACTGTCTTTTAAGTATATTTACCATCTTGTAAGTAAGTATAGGTATAAATATATTTGTTAGTGTTTTGAGATGTATTATAGCCTGTTTAAAAGGCATACAGCAAAGCAAGAGGTGAACCTTTATAGTACAAGCTAGAGATTTGTGATAAAAGTAACTTACAATGACTAAAGGTTCAAACCCATTCCATAAAATCACCATAGTAAAGTTGTATACAAGGAAACTCAAACATGGTGGTTAAAACTGCAAACAAATTATTTACCAAGGAACAAATATATTTTCTTAACAAAATATCAAAAGGAAAATTGTTTCTTTTAAAAATGGTGTTTTAAATTTAAGTTAAAAAGCACTAATGAAGGGCCTAACAAAGCAATTTACTTAAGCTCTTTCAGTGTCAGAAGCATAGTCTCTAATTGAGGTCATTAAGAACTTGAAAAAAACAATAATTCATTTAATGTTACTCCTAAAATTCACTATTTATAAGTTTTCTATAGAAATACAGTGTCCTTTTAGAGGGTTTACTGTGATGCCTTTAAAACTGAGGGAAAAGGAGAGGAATCAACTGTTAAATTAATCAAATAAGATTAGTAATTTGAGCACGGCTGACATTTATGGTCAAAGATGAATTTTTGGTGTGATCTCTTTTTCTACTCGTACAATTCTTTTGTATTATGTACATTCGATATAATTCTAGTAACTCTGCTAACACAGCTGATGTACATACCCATGTTTCAACTTGGTATCTTTTTCTGCCCATATCTACATACAAACACAACTTATTTTTTAACTTTCTCAACATTTAATTTTATCATAATATACCTCTTTTTCATCTCAAAATAATTTCCACCAGACCTATAGTGAGATAAGAATTAAAAGTGACTACTTCACCAACTCGGATGTCTAACGATAACGATTTTCCACTCTGAACTATGTAAAACAATCACTGACTTTCCCATAGAGTAATAAACTTGTTTTTCACTCTAAAAAATGTTTAAATCATGTATTATGTATACATATTGTGAATAAAGATGATTTGATTTGATTTGATTTGATTTAAACTACATATTTGATTTTTTTTAGTTTGCTTTCAACAATGACATTCTTTCAAGATTATACATTATGGTTATTAGGGTTTTCCATAACAGTGAGTGGGACCAAATCTCTTACCAATTATAATAACTAATTTGTACTAAAAAATTCACTCTTTAGTTGTTGACAAGAAATCTGAAAAACTATTTTGTGATTTGTACAGTAAGACACATGGTCAATTATCCCGAGGTCTCGGTTATTCCGAGGTTTTATAAGGGCAACTACTACTGTACCTAAGGCAACACTGAACAACATTCCAACCGTATAGAGTCCAAAAGCTAGGTAAACAAAAGTGCACATACTACTGGAACCGTTTATTGTGAGACATGACACTTCAACACAGCCAGCAGATTGTTAGTGGTTAAGAGCGCAGTCGTAATGTGGACTCACCAGTGTCGCCCTCTGCCGGTAGCGGCCCCACGGCACCGAAGAACCTCTTGTCCAGCACCTGTAACAGCTGGAGAGCCGTCTCGTGCACGGGCGTTCGCGGACACCCAGTGTTCATCAGGGTGACGTTGATGATCGCCGTGTAGTGGTCGCACGGGTACTCCCTGCAACAGGGGAGATCAGGGTAAAAAGTGCAAAACTGATGTCATACAGCCTGGAACCAAAAAGAATTGGTGTAGAAGGGAGTTCAAGTATGTTTAATGAAGTTTGCTTTCATTTCAAATTGTTCAGTAGTATTCTATTTCGTAAACAAAATTAATGGTAATGAATAATGAAACATAATTGTAACCAAGGTAGAGTTGAACTCATTCTGCCTGCAAAACAGGTTAAGGTTTCCCACTGGCTACTGGGAATATTCTTTATGTTTGTATGAATGAACTAGCTGGTCCCCGCAACTGTGGTACATAGTTATCTCGGTTCCCAGTGATTCCTGTTTCTTTCCCTAGTGCTACAAATATTGTCACCCTCAAAATCAAGTAACCTCATTACTCGACAACGTGAGTTCTGATAATCTCAAAGTCCTGTTGGTTTAGCCGCAAGGCTTAGTGCTTTGATTAATGGCTAAAAACAATCCTGTCAACTTTTGTTAATGGTTAATGGCTGTCAACCTGAATGACCATGCAGTTTTATTTCAATCGGATGAATTGTATAGCAATGCCCACGGGACAAAGAAACATCCATTTAAATATATATAGACTACCAAAAAAACCAAGAGCTTCATAACTCCTCAGTTTGAAAAAAATACAATGATTAGGGTTTTGTTTATAATTTGTAGTTTGAATCTCTGAACCCAATTGCACACAAGTGAATAAGTCAAGTTGAAATGAATCAATCAATTACATATTATAGCATCATGCTAATATTATACACACTTCATGTTGACTATTAATTAGTGTACATCTTGGAGAAAAATTAATAGGACTTTAGAACATTTTGTAACAATTATTAACTTCAAACAGTCCAATTATAAAAGAGGTTTTGCACTTTTGCAGTGTTAGTTCAGAAAGTACTTATTCTTAATTATTAGTGAAATTATTAACTTACTATCGATGTAAAAGATCCTATTTCCTAGTCTGTGTTACAAACGCACAACTATTTCATCTGTATGAGTTTTCATTTTAGTACAATTAAAAATAAATTATGTTGAATGTAATTAAAATAATCTTCATCTGGTGTATAAACAATTCAAAATATAATATAAGTTTGATGACAACATTTTTATGCATATGCTTTGGTGAAAGTTGGTAAGTGACTTCATGAGAATGAGTGAGTTACTATTTGAATTTATTATTGCTCTGTCCACAACAAAAGGCATAATATAGCTGCCGCTATTCACTATAACAAACTATGAAACTTTCTTCATAACAACTTCGAAAGTGGATCATTTGCTTAGCAGCGGGGCAATAAAGCTGGGACGACCAATATTAAATCTTTCAATACTTTGATTATTTCTTCAAGTAAATTTCAAGTGAACAGCTTATTAGTTAAATACAAACTATATTTATTGCAAAAAAAAACACTTCTGTTATTACAGATGCACGATTCTTTTCTGATTTAGAAGTACCATATACTGATAACACTCCAATATTTTAATGTACAGTGAAATTATGCCACAAACAAATTCATAAAAAACAATTTTATGTTCACGTTTTTCCTTTAGGTATTGTCCTAACAAACCAAATAATATTTGATAACTATATTTATTTGATTCATAATTTGCATAGTGAGTTTTAGTTCTACTTACTGCTAATGTCATATAATGTCACTAAATCTAATTACCTCACCCAAAGAAATGCACAAGATGTAATCAAATAAACATACCCCTTAATTTTGTAGTTGATTTCAACAAATTAGTCACGTCTGTTTGCTATTGAACCTGTCAACCTGTCAACGCGCCCGACGCCCGACGCCCGACGGGAGGTCCATTCACAGAGTATAAAGGACACAAGACAAATTCTCTACAGAGCAGGGTCCGATATTTCATGCAATGTGCCCCGGACATACCCTGTCAGCTTAATAGGGTCCTGCCCCGATAAATCACACCCGAACAGGCTGGACTTGTTAACATTAATATTTTACTAGTATTAAATAATAATTGTTCCGTATTAACAGAGCGGATAACTCATCTTCATTGACACAAAAAGTTAAGAATAATCTGGTAATTCAAGTAACATTGTCAAGTGCAATTTGCTAAATATTCAAACTAGATTATGTTTACTAAATTCAAATAAATAAGATACTTTTTCATATAATTAAACAAATTAAAACAAATTCTAACAGTTATCTTTTAAAAAAATCTTAAACTGAATTGTAGAATTTATCAATATATGGTTTAATCTTTTCAAAGGCACATTTTTGCTCGATGATATATGGATTTCGGAATTTATTGAACATTTTTATTCCCGTATAAGTTGAACATTTTTGAAACAAAGTTTATGGTGGGGAAAGCAAATTTTGAATTGTGTCTGGTGGTTATGATGGTGATTTCCCAATAAGGCTGGTCCGTTATTGATTTAAGTCGTCCTTTTCTTTTGTAAAGTTGTTCAAGTAGACTATTAAGCTATGATTTTTCTCACATTTTTATAGTATCCCTGCAAAAATATTACTGGGCTACTTGAAAATTGTAGTTGAAACTAATTGCATTGATTATACATCCTACGGAATGTAAAGGGATGTATAATCAATGCTAATTGTTAGCTATCCTTACGTTAACATGTGAGATAAACTTAAAAGTAAGTTGCATAATTACATTTCAAACCATAACAACAATTAAAAAAGAGAGTACAAATCTAGACTTGAACTTTTGGGTTAATTTAATCCAGTTTAACAAATACTGGTGAGATTAGTCCTAATCTGGATTAATCTATCAATCTATGAACAGAGCTTTCCTACCGCAAAAGGAAAGAAAAGAGTGCAGTAAGAAAGGGAGGTTTTATCTGTCAGTTTTTGCACTGGACACTTTATATATATATATATATATATATATATATATATATATATATATATATATATATATATATATATATATATATAGACAAGAGAGTAATAAAACACGAAGCTGGTTTAACACTTTATCCTTGGAACTTACCCCCCCCCCCCCATAAACCCTTTAACCCATTGGTCTACCTGAAATTTGCCACCTGACAAACCGTTCAGTTTCCTAAGAAATTACATAAATGTAGACTTTTACTAAAACTGTCACTATAGCAACAATTATTGCTCTATTTACTTACTTTTTGCATAATCTTTAGAGAAATAAATTATCTACAAGATGAAATTTTGACAGCATTAATGTATGGTTAATATTTTATATATATATAGTTTATACAAAAAATTTAAAAGGAGCTTACATGTAAAAAAAATAAATAATATTTCAGCACACAAACAATTATTACTTGTATTTATATATTTTTACATGAAAATAACAAATTTTAGGGATACATTTGTATTTGACCTAGATATAACATATTTTCCAAAATCATATTTTTCTGAAATTTGACTAAGTTTCCCCATTTGTATACAAAATTCCTCAAAATGGTTCATGACATAAAAAATCAATTATACAAAATCTATTCTTATTAGACTAAACGATTGTAAAGAATTATTAAAGTACTTTTTACTCGGGCTTGTGAGCCAATGGTTAAAGAACCAATGTCAATCTCATGAACTACAAATTTTTATTACATTTGATAAACATGTTCTAATATTCATTTAATTGAAATATAAATATATATTATAGTGTTCCTATAGAGATTAAAAGAGGTAGTGAATTGTTAAAAATATATTGGTTTCAAACTAACCTAATTAATAAGCTTGTGGTTTGGTTTGGGTTGGTTACATTTAGGTTTAGTAAAATGATTAAAGTGAAATTACTATTGAACTTGGATTGGATTGCTGTATTTGAAATAAAACTGCCATTACAAATTACTTCTTAATCATGACTGTTGGTTGGCAAACTTGGTTTACTTTTTTCTACGGGGTGGCAACTAATTTCACTCTAAAAATGTGCTACTGATTCTGTTTTATGAGGTGGTCTTTGGACAACAACAACCAGGTACAGAGGGAATGTGCAGGTTTACCCAGTGGAGTATGTTTTTCTTGGAGCTCCGTCACCCTTTTGAACGAATCAGTGATTAAATACTGTTTAGGTACCTAATCCTCTCACAATAAGTGGTTTTCATTCATAATGGTATTATTTTCAAAATAACGTACACAATTATGTTGCAAAAAAAGATTAATTGCATAGTAATTAATAAACTAGCGATCACCCTGAGGTCGAAATTTGAGCAGATATTAGTCTTAAAATAATGGGTGTGTGAATTTGTTATCAAATTCTGCATGAGCAGTTAAACAAAAAAACATTTACCAGTGTCATTATGCAAAAATAACTTAATAAATTTATTTATCATCTAGTAGATCCTGTTACTCTCTCTGTATCGCGCCTTTGGATGACATACAAACGTATCGTTATTCGAAAAAAAAATTCTACCCTTCAATATTCATATACCGGTATTTACAACGAAAATTTCAGGACAGTTTTAGAAAATAAAAATAGCTACAAATTCTCTTTTAGCGAATTTCCCCTATAGGGAAGAACCTATTACCGTAGGTCTCATGGTAAGACTTAAGCCCGAGACCATGATAACTTTTCATTTTGAGGTCCCCAGATGCCAAAAACACCATTCGTTCAAATTTTTATATATGTATATATATATATATATATATTTATATTTATATATATATATGTGTCCGTAAGCACGATAACTCTCGTAAAAAAGGTCCGATCTTAATGAAATTTGGTACAAATGTGCAAAGTACCATTTATTTGAACGAGTTCGAAAACCAGATGAATCGCACCATCCGAAGGGGGGTTTTTGGGGGGTTTTGTACCCCAAAAATGAGGTTTTTGGGGTTTTCACATTTAATTTTAATTTATATCAAATTTTAATTTATACCATTGAATTCAGCTTAAAAAAACAAACAATTTGGTATTTTGATCATTGCTCTACGTCAATTGGTTACCGAGATATTGAAAGTGCTAAACACAGTACGTTGTCTAATGTTATTCTTATGGAGAAAAAGGAAAATTGTATATCTCGCTTATTTATGAACATAAACTGGCGAAATTTGGTATATGGCTTGATCTGGTTATGGTTTATTGTTGTTTGCACAAAAAAACAATTTTTCACCTATGGCTCCTGTAGCAGCAAACCTAGGTACTCGGTCCCCATGTTATTCTTATGGAAAATACTTAAAATGTTATATATCGCTTATTTATGAATGTATATGGATGAAACTTGGTATGTGACTTTACTAAGATGAGTTCTATTGATATTTGCATAAAAACCCATTATTTTGTGTGCCTTGTTGCAGCAAACCTGCGTACTCATCCCCAATGTTATTCTTATGGAGAATAATTAATATTTTAAATATCGCTTGTTTGTGAATACATTTCTTATGAATCCTGTTAAGTGTTATAATGTGTTATGTTATATATTCATTGGAAATTCGCTGAGTATGCAGGTTTGCTGCGACGGGGGTATTTTGTTTTGACTCAACCTCATAACTTCTAAACATACATATTGCGTTAGTATTCCAGCAGTCTTTTCATTGCGGTTGAAACATCTGTTACTTCACCAACAGCAGTCAAATACACAATACAATCGATTACCATAAGATCTTCCATAACATTTACATTGAAACTATAAAGGTATGTGGGGACCGATGTAAAGAATAAGAGTTTTCTGCAAATTTACATGACAATATATTTTCTAAAAGTATGCGTAAATTTCTTCTACGACTCACATACGCTGAGAAAAGCATAGCACAATTTGTGAGCTTGCCTATTAGTATAATGATTGAGACAAATTGATTTAATGTTAATTTTCAGTTTACCTAAAGTGACAATTATTACTAAAGAGAGTCATTCTCAAGGCTTTCAAAAATTAATATTAAATTAGTTGTCTTGCAGGAGCCATTTAATTAGAACTATCATTATAACTTAGGAGGTTTAATTACAGTGGCTCACTTTGAGCTGTACGCTACAAATATTGCTTCTTTAAATTCACCCAACTCGCTCTTTTTTTTTGTTACTGAGCCATAAATTAATAACGGAGAAAAGTATAATTATTTTCACAAACTAAGCAATCTTCATTTAATTTGCCTACTGTTCAAATTTGAATCATATTCAAAGATTACAATAACACGTTCAGTGTGGCGCGCCAGATTTCCAGCGGTTGCCTAACAAGGAAGCAAAAGCAATTATCATGAATATACACGATTAACGCAGTGAATGCGTTTAAAAAATAATCTCTACCGAATGGGTTTTAGTAGTATTTTATATAATGTTCAAAGAAGTTCAACCAAAGTCAATGAATTTTTGAAAAGAGAATCAAACATAAAACACTTGTAACTGAATATAAATTGTTTCTTTAAGTCATATAGACTCATATTGTTTTAAACCGTAACGTTGACCAGGTTTCAACATAAGGCTGAAAACTAGGGGTGTGCGAGTATTCGAACTTCGAGCTTTTTCGAGCCGAATATTGCAGTATTCGGCTCGGCTCGAGATTTGCAAAAAGGTTCGAAGGTCGAGCCGAATATTTAAAACGACGACCAGTAAAAATAGTCGTCTACTAAAGTTAATTTAAAAACAACTTTCCAGAATCAATGTTAGCATTCTCGTAGTTTGCGTCGGTAGAGAGCTCCATTCCATAACAAATATAATCCTGCAGTGCTAATGATTCGGTCCTTCGTAAAAAAATAACCAAACATTAAAGTATTGTAATATTTTACACTGCCGACCTGATCAGTGATCAACCAACGCAATGGAGCTACTTTCTCTACGCTCAATCACATCAAGTGGACCTATCACACTATTCAGTTTGCAGTGCAGTGTTGCCGTTAACCAGTTGAGTTGTGCAATATTTCACGGTTAATAATAATTAGTAAAACAACCGTGCTGCTCCAGAAAAAGTACCACAGGAAAAAACTAAAATCCATTATAACACTTTGTCTAATTATTGCTTCGGTACAGTCTTTTCTACAACTTACAACTTCGTACATTACACAATAATTATATTCCCTGGAGTCTGAAATTATGTCTGGCAACACTGTTGGCATTCCCACTTTGGAAACTGCCTTAAGACGTTAATTGAAGATGGTTATTATGATGTAATAATGATTTAACGTGACCAACAGCTAGGGATAAGGGTGTACATGATGAACGAGATGAGTAGAGTAAGTGTTCACCCTTACTCCACTCATCTTGGGTGATGAACGCCTAATAAACATGACGACGTTATAATGTGCAGTTGAATTAGTACTCGCCAAAAATTGGATAGTACAAAAATTTACTAATTGTGAGGTTCACAAAATCTAAGGATTTTATAAAAATTCTGAATAGTTACGTAACGCATGTTTATAATACCGGTGGTCATATTATTTTAAAGGTTGATTATATTCCATGTACGCCGAAGGCCCTAACCAAGAGCAAGGTGCGATCAAAATGGTGCGGTGTTTTATTACGCTGCACCACAGCTGTGCGATTAAAATCATATTGTTCATATATCCGCGGGATTGTTTGAATTTATGAATAAACATCAGTAGAAGTAAAAACCATATCATTTTGTAATTGTATGCTATCAAATTCTTAACGTTGTGGAAGAAGAATGCATTGACGATCCTCTTCCACCTTCACATAATAGATTAATCTATTAGGTAATAGGTTTAAGCTAGGCCCACGATTAGTAACTTATTCCTGCGAGTACAGTAAGATATAAAGACTGGTTTAACTACCTTATATTTATAATGGCCCCGTCGCAGCAAACCTGCGTACTCAGCGAATTTCCAATGCAGTGATATGGGTATCACTACTAACTAGAGCCACTTACCAAGTTTCATAAAAATACATTAATTAATAAGTGATATATAGCATTTTATTTATTCTCTATAAGAATAACATTAGAATTGAGTACGCAGGTTTGCTGCAACAAGGAAGATAAGATATGTGTTTTTTTGCAATTATCAATGTAACTCAACCAGGTGAAGTTACATACCAAGTTTTATTAATTTAGTTTCACAACTAAGGGAGATATAAAACTTTACTTATTCTCCATATGAATAACATGGGGACCGAGTATGCAGGTTTGCTGCTACCAGGAAAAACAAAAAAACTTGTTGTGCTAATATCAATATACCACAACTAGATGAACCCACATACCAAGTTTCATCTTTATACATACATAAATAATCGAAATATAACATTTTATTTATTCTCCATAAGGATAACATTGGACAACGTACTGTGTTTAGCACTTTGAATATCACTGCAACGGTTGGACGTAAAACAACAATGAAAACGCCAAAATTATTGTTTTGTAGAGCTAAACTGATTGGTAGAAATAAATTTGGAGTTTTTAATGAAATTATCTGAGGAAAATCTAAAAACCGTATTCCCATAAGATTAACATGGGAAATTTTATGGACACATTTTTTGACTTTTCTCCACAACCACTAAACCTAGCTTAATGATTCAAAATACCAAATTGTTTGATTTTTAAGCTCTATAAAATGGCTATAACCAATATCTAGTGTTTTTAAATCTTAGGGTAAAAAGTTCAAAAACAGATTTTTGAAAAGTTTTAAACCCCCATAAAACCCCCTTCCCATAGACCGATCGTTCTGGTTTTCGAACTCATAGTCAAAAATGTTACTCTCCACATTTGTGCCAAATTTCATCAAAATCGAGCGCTTCTTTCAAAAGTTATCGCGGTAACGGACACATATATATAAATTTGAACGAATAGTGTTTTTGGCATCTAGGGACCTCAAAAAAAAAGTTATCATGGTCTCGGGCTTACGTCTTACCATGCCACCCACGGTAATAGCTTCTTCCCTATAGGGGAAATTCGCTAAAAGGATAACCTAAAATTAACTGGGTAGTACTGGGTTTTGGCAATTCCCAAGGCTAGGGCATAAGTCTTTGGTTTCATGAAGAGTACATATTGACATATAGTCAATTATTATTATTATGGCTATTAATAAATACGGTAATATCTGCATTAGTTAACCTGTGGGCTCATCACTCTTGTTAACCATCTTTAGTTATCTTCCTTTGCGTTATTTGTTCTCTATGTAGGCTACCTACTTTATATTGAAATACAAATTGTTCGTTACTATCAACAAGTGGTCCCAATAAATCTTCCTTTTTAGAAGCCTACCGTACTTATTTTGTTATTTCACCACTGTAGGCCTTTATTTATTTAAAGTAGGAAAAACAATCTAGAAAAGGTGAATGAAAGTTGAGAAATATTGAAATTTATAAATTATTTCATATTACCATAATGGATAAAATGTTTATTCTTTTAAACATAATATAAAGAATACATATAGGCCTAATCAAATCAAACATGCTCAAAGCTCGAGAACTTTGAAATAATTCTGCCCGGCGTGGCTCGAGTCAGAAAATCACTACCAGTATATTGCACACTCCTAGAGAAAATTCCCATCAAAAAAAGCTCGGCTTGAGAAAGCTCGAAGCTTGAGAACTTTGAAAAAAAGCTCAGCTCGGCTCGGCTCGAGGCAGAAATCACTATTCGCACACCCCTACTGAAAACCCAAGATTAAGTTTTTTCCATGGTAGATTTTAATATCCAAGATGTGTTTTGTCCCACATACTTTAGGTGTGGAATTAAAAGTATCAATTCCTTTACAATAATGTGCAACGTGTGAATGACTGTTCCCTCGAGTACAGTCCCCCTCAGGAATGTTTTATAAGGATGTTCATGGACACTCCATTACAAGTTTAAGCAGAAAGTTTAAAACTGTGAGTAAATTTGATGTACTTCAATCACAATAAGATTGCAGTGAACGTAGTTAAGTCATCAGTTATCTGGGCTGAGGCACTTTCCTCGTTAATCTCTCGTTAAGCTCTAGATCTTATAATCTGGATGGATTTCATTATAGACTAAGGATCATGCTAATGATGAGATTTCATCTAGTTTTTTAAATATAAATATATACATTTAATACAATCTGAGGTAGAATAGTTTCCAGTTCTACTTCCCAAATAAGTTTACAGTTTGACAGACAGTTGATTAAACTTGTTTTAAAGTAATTGACTATGATTTTATATTAATGCGATTAGGGAAATAAACGCACAAATTTAATAACTTGACGTAATAATGTCAATGTATTTTTTTCAATCTATAGGAGCCTCTTCAATAAGCCTAGAGGAAACTTTCACTTCAGCTTCTTTACGTGGTGAGTAGATTCACTTGGTTTACTTGTCGTTCACTCATGATAAGCAAATGTTTTAATCGCATTCACTTTCCTCTTGATGGCGAGCTTTCAACATGTGTGAGCAGTTTAATCACACTGAGATTTTGGGTAAAAGACTTAAGGGGTGTAATATCGCAGTAAAAAAAATTATTACTGCACCATTAGATACAAAAATTGCTGTTTTAACCTAGTGTTCATAGATAAGTATAGGCCCATCAAGTCAGTTATAAGTAAACTCTGAATTAATGGAAAAGAACTACAATTTTGCACTAAATATATTAAATGTGAAAACCTAAAGAACTATTGATCTATACCTAATTTATATCCACTCTACACTTTGATAGATCACATTGGAGGTGTTGAGACTGAGTTGCGTTCATCAATCAATCAGGTGAATTAATTGCGTTACAGTAGTAATCGTTGCATTTTGTAGTGAACAAGTTAAATTAACTTGATTGTTCAAATGTTTCATTAGCAGATGTCAAAGTGAATTGAATTACCAACTAATCTGACTCAACTAAACTTAATGCTTCATAATACTATCGAAGGAACTGTGAAGGCTCATAGCATAGAACCGACTCCAAAAAACTCCGAAAACAATAAAAAGGCATCAATAAGTTCTCAGAGTACTCTACAATATTGTTATGTTAACCCATTCCAAATTTTATCTTTCTTCCAAATTGGGGGCTGGAGAATTGTTTATTTATATACAATCGTTTACAATATGGTGATTGGATGTTGTATGTTCATAACAGTTGTTCAATAATGATTATAAATATATTCCTTGGTTATTGAGAAGCAGTTAGAGCGCAAGCTAAACCTCCAACAACAGGATCATATCTTAATGTTAGTAAGCCATAAACAGGAGTCACAGCCTGCGCTAATGGGATCAATGCAACAGATGCTGATATATCAGCACCATCAGTTGGCGTTAGGCCGCACTGAGACAACATCTTGGTTAACAAGCCCAATAACTCTGGAGGTGAGGAGGTGATCGTAACTCAGATTCAACACATTCAACAGACATAATATGTTCTCTTACTTCAACACCTATTTGTGATTAATTTAAGAGCTGGGAACAAATATAAGCAGGGATAAAAGTTGGTTGTGGATAAAAATGTCGTCTTTTTATAATAACATTATAATGTAACAAGAGTGATCAATAAAAAATAACTCTGTACTTTCAACGAACTTTTTTATAGCAGTTAAATTCGTATAACTGCATTTTAATTTCAGAGTAAATGAATTTTTATCAATTATACACACTATCAATAGGCAGGTATAATATTTCAAATCTTTCAAGTAACTATTTTTCACACACAAGGGTATATTCTTATTACAAGTAGCATATGCATTGAGTACTCTTAATATGAGTAGTAATATAATTTACCACAATGTACAAAGGGAGTATACAATGTACATTATATTAAACCCATTCTTTAGTTTATTCACACGCATGAATCAGCACTAAACCAAATATTGTATCTTAATCTCATTCGGTACAAGAGTAAGACAAGGGGGGTCATGAGATGACCAACCAAACAAGTTGAGTCTCCAGGAACGATTATTTGCTCCTGTGTTAACAATCCATTAATCAAAAGAGGCTCATTTCTGGCTCATTGCCAACACAACAGCTGTCCGGACTGTCCGCCGCACGGACCACAAGTTGCCATTGTGCTCGTAAATTCTGTGGCAATAACTCACACATTTTAATCTCTATTTAGTGTATTTTCTGAAATCCTGAAAAAGTTATAAAATATATACAAGGGCATAATATTTTGAAGACTCATAACAAATATCCAAAAGCTCCCTTAAATTCATATAACTGTGGCCAAAGCAGGATTTAGGATCCTTAATGAGGACAGCAGATTAAAAAATAGAAAAATGTGTAATATTTAACCAACTTGAAAATAGAAAAATTGGAGCACGTGCTGTTTATAAATCGACCATAATATTCCATCACATGAGGAATAGTGATCAGATTCCTCATCTGATTACTACAAAGTACGTTTGTCACTAATAACACAGTCATAACAATCCACTTCCACGTCCATTTCACAATTATTGAAAAATATCCAACATTAGTTAAACGTACGTAGTTATTCTGTAATATTTCTGAGGGTTACAACACAAGTATTTCAGGTAGCGTGAACTGTTGTCCAACCATTTTGCAATATAAAGGAACTTTGATGATAAAGTTGGGCGAAGTAATATTGAAATACCAGAGTGAGTTGTTTGTTGCTTATTAAAACATGAAATACTCCATGAGAAATTCTTGTTATTCATATCAGTCCAGTGAAGCAGTACCTTCTTTTAACTTCTGAACAGTAAAACTAAAATAGTTTAACCTTTTCAAGTAAATTATTGCAGTTCATAGGCAATATTGTTTAAAACATCATTAATTTTTTTTAAATTTATTTTCAAGACTAATTATTAAAATGGTATGACAAAATTCCTACTTAAAATATCGATGAATATTACACACAAGACATTCACGTTGGTGTTTTCAAAACAATTTTTTAAACAATTTTAATTACAAGGAAACATAATTTTGTATCCAGGTATCTTTAAACTGAACTTGCTCCGGTGAATTTTGTTATGAGAAAGTTACATTTTTCGTCATATCAATTACCGTACTTGAGTTTAAGAGGTGAGTAACCCTGCATTAGATCCTCAAGTAAATTCAGTATTTGATTACTAAAACCCTGATTACAATAAAAACCACTTGAAACTCTGTACTGTGTGTGGTAATTATTGAGCATTTGTTGTAACAATGAATTAAAATTGTTTGAAGTCAAAAAGGATAGTGTAAAATTACTATTTTTTATAAATTCACTGTGTCCGAATAATATTACAATCATGAATTTTGTTTACACATTTTCTGATTTTGTCAATAAAATATCACAGAAGTAATTTCAAACTCTGGTAAGTTTTAAGCCAGCTTCCCTCACAAACCTTCTGATACTGTGTAAAAAGCATCTCTTAACAAACTGCTCCGATCCCATATTTTAAGTAATTCAAATCAATATCTCAAATATGGGATGAAAGATACTTGAGTTGATTACAATTTTGCTCTTCGAAGTTGTGTTTTGCATTCCATAACCAAGTGATAAACTTAAAAAAAATAACTAGAGAAGTGTTATCTTTTTAAGTTTGCAAGTTAAAACTGAAAAATATTTTCCATAACAATTTAACTAGCAAATGACAAATTATCAGATAAAATAAAAGTTTTTGTTATTAAAATGAGAAGACAAAAAATACCTGAATATTCAAAATACAAGTTAACTGAGATAATAGTACAGGGCATTACATTACCAGAACAGTAATGCTGGCACTGATCTAGTGAGGGATTTACAGCCTAAAATATATTGTTTTATCGGGAAGGAACAAAGACAAGTAAGACAAAGCCATTCGCTTCCATCCGATACCGCTCTGACCAACCACAAAAAACATCAGATTTGCTCGTGCCTGTTAAAAGAGTGAACCAGGTTTTTAATAAAATTCTATAATAATAGTTCTAAGGAGGTGGTTGTCAGTCCTAATATTTGTGGTTGTCAGTCCTAATATTTGTGGTTGTCAGTCCTAATATTTGTTCTGTAAACTTGCAACACATCTGAACAGTCTGAGCTGAACTTTGGCAAAAAGGTTTCTAGTATTTTATGTTAAAATTTTCAATTTCATAAATTTCACAACCTCCATCCACCAAAGGTCTTGAAGTTCCATCCATCCTATCTCCATTCACCCTAAAGATTCTATTAATTATCATGTAAACTGATTTGTAAAGTGATAACCTAAAATAACGCTCTGTATATTATTAGTAAATAGACTGTAATATATGTGTGACTGTTATATCCATGTGTGATGAATGGGACACCAACTTGTTTGTAATATGCATAAGAACATCTTGGCCACTAAACAAATTATAACAACACAACAACTGACAAGTTGTTCAAAAAAAGTATAAATTAATTTCCTACTTAGTTAAAAAGATGAAAGAGCACAAGCTAATCCTCCGACATTACGATCATATCTTAATGTTAGTAAGCCATAAACAGGAGTCACAGCCTGCGCTAATGGGATCAACGCAACAGATGCTGATATATCAGCACCATCAGTTGGCATCAGGCCGCACTGAGACAACATCTTGGTTAACAAGCCCAATCACTCTGGAGGTGAGGAGGTGATCGTAACTCAGATTCAACACATTCAACAGACATAATATGTTCTCTTACTTCAACATCCTTACTATCTAGGATGATTTTACCCTGCGAAATCTGGAGTTTATAAAATTAACTGTGATTAATGTGATAAAATGTATATTGGTCAGACAAAAAGAGAACTAAAAAAACAAAACTTAAAGAACATGTAAGCCATTTAAAATTGATCAGGCTAGAAAATCGGCGACAGCAAAACATGGAAACACTGGACATTCCTTTTCAAAGATTAAGTTAATAAAAGGAGTATAAACGCAGAACATCTTGATGCTTTTGAAACAGTTCAAATTTGAACAAATTGAAACTTCCTCGTAAATAATTGATTAGGACTATTGCAAAATTCACAATAATTTTTGTTGTTTCTAATCAAAATATTTCAGTTCTGAATATACATAAAAAATACAATATAATAGTATTTATATAATAATATAATATATATAATATTGTGTGTTCATTATTTGGTTTAAACGTATTTGTTTAGCATACGTGTTTAACCAGTCATATATTTTTACAATATTTATTCATACAATTCATCATATGTAAAAATTGAAATAAACACAATTAAAATTTAATTTGTTGGATGATTTGAAGTGTGTTATTTTAAATTTATAGGTTAAATATGCTATTCCCTCATATTTTTCATTAATCTATACTTTAATAACCTACATTATATGATACAATTTATATCCGCAGAACCAAATTTAAAGGTGTTAAATTGTCAAAAACCTAGAATTTAGGGTTTAGTTCAAAAGGTTCACTGTGACTTCTAGAATGCATTTATAAAATAGGATGCATTGTTCAGGAATTATTTATATGGTTCGTACCACTTATCTTTAAATCCCACTGTGATATATTAAACTATTAAATTAGTATGATTTAAAGATAACATTTGCTTAGTGCATTATTTGACCAAGAGTTCATTAGTGTTCATAAGTTTACATACAGATTATGTAAACCAAGATTTTTTTATATTTACAATGTATTTATGAGTTGTAGTTTAAACTAAGGAATAAACATGTTTGTCATTGATCCATTCATTCATTCAATATGAGATGAGTTCATTATATTCAAGTCTGTTGAATAACAGAAAGGTGGATTAACTTTACAAAGTCCAAGTTTGTGGTCTCATAGTTCTTGTCTTCACAACAATACCTCAAGTAACTACTTATTGTACAGCTCTTGCCAAATAAATCTTGTCCATGTTTCCTTACAAGCTCAAGTCTTTCAGTCCCAAACAATTCTCTAAGTAAACAATGAATTGTTGTGTTTCGCAGCATTATGTTTAATTATTTTACATTTCCTTTCGTCCGTGTTAAGTTATAAATTACTTTTCAAAAACTCGGATGTCATTCTTAGTTTGAATTTAAATTAATTTAATTTAATTGTTACAGATAAATGTATTGATTCACAATCAGTCTTTCAGTCACAAATATTTGTTTAAATGTAAATTATGCTTTGAGCTTTTCATTTGTTTACAGGCAGACATCTACATTAAGGTAGCGAAAACTAACATTTTAGTAGTATAAATTATTAACTTACCTAAATTAAGCAATGGATTATTTTATTTTAAACCCTACAGTAAAGAGTGATGTTTCATACTAGAGATTACATGTTGTTTTTCAAAGTATTCACAGTATCAGCCGAATAGTGAAGTTACACAATCAATAACATGGCTTTTCATGCCAATATTTACTGAAACCAAGTTTATATTTAAAAATAATACTAACAAATAAATAAGCTAGAATCAAGAAATAAACTTGATATTATAATTGTTGTGTCCATAACACGTGTTTCCTTACTGGGATTACGGTTAAAAGTAATCAACTTTATTCTGAGAAAAATAGCCGAACCGAGAATAAAGGAACTTCTATATTAAGTCTAGAACTTAACTGATGCTTAGGTTGTATTTGCAGAAGGGGAGATCGCTCCATCAATCAAGCGTGTTTGTTTAAAATCAGACCATTTCCACAATGGACAGATTACCTCATACATTTTACATATTTTTCCTAACAATCTACTCAAACAAAATTAGGTAATGTTGTGCTACAGTTGAACGCAATTTGTTATAATTATTAGTGGTATTTCACCGTGTCGCACGTGTGTACAGGACAGCTCCACTTGCTGTTCTGCTCAGTATTTGTTATAATTATTAGTGGTATTTCACCGTGTCGCTCGTGTGTACAGGACAGCTCCACTTGCTGTCCTGCTCAGTATTTGTTATAATTATTAGTGGTATTTCACCGTGTCGCTCGTGTGTACAGGACAGCTCCACTTGCTGTCCTGCTCAGTATTTGTTATAATTATTAGTGGTATTTCACCGTGTCGCTCGTGTGTACAGGACAGCTCCACTTGCTGTCCTGCTCAGTATTTGTTATAATTATTAGTGGTATTTCACCGTGTCGCTCGTGTGTACAGGACAGCTCCACTTGCTGTCCTGCTCAGTATTTGTTATAATTATTAGTGGTATTTCACCGTGTCGCTCGTGTGTACAGGACAGCTCCACTTGCTGTCCTGCTCAGTATTTGTTATAATTATTAGTGGTATTTCACCGTGTCGCTCGTGTGTACAGGACAGCTCCACTTGCTGTCCTGCTCAGTATTTGTTATAATTATTAGTGGTATTTCACCGTGTCGCACGTGTGTACAGGACAGCTCCACTTGCTGTCCTGCTCAGTATTTGTTATAATTATTAGTGGTATTTCACCGTGTCGCTCGTGTGTACAGGACAGCTCCACTTGCTGTCCTGCTCAGTATTTGTTATAATTATTAGTGGTATTTCACCGTGTCGCACGTGTGTACAGGACAGCTCCACTTGCTGTCCTGCTCAGTATTTGTTATAATTATTAGTGGTATTTCACCGTGTCGCTCGTGTGTACAGGACAGCTCCACTTGCTGTCCTGCTCAGTATTTGTTATAATTATTAGTGGTATTTCACCGTGTCGCTCGTGTGTACAGGACAGCTCCACTTGCTGTCCTGCTCAGTATTTGTTATAATTATTAGTGGTATTTCACCGTGTCGCACGTGTGTACAGGACAGCTCCACTTGCTGTTCTGCTCAGTATTTGTTATAATTATTAGTGGTATTTCACCGTGTCGCTCGTGTGTACAGGACAGCTCCACTTGCTGTCCTGCTCAGTATTTGTTATAATTATTAGTGGTATTTCACCGTGTCGCTCGTGTGTACAGGACAGCTCCACTTGCTGTCCTGCTCAGTATTTGTTATAATTATTAGTGGTATTTCACCGTGTCGCTCGTGTGTACAGGACAGCTCCACTTGCTGTCCTGCTCAGTATTTGTTATAATTATTAGTGGTATTTCACCGTGTCGCTCGTGTGTACAGGACAGCTCCACTTGCTGTCCTGCTCAGTATTTGTTATAATTATTAGTGGTATTTCACCGTGTCGCACGTGTGTACAGGACAACTCCACTTGCTGTCCTGCTCAGTATTTGTTATAATTATTAGTGGTATTTCACCGTGTCGCTCGTGTGTACAGGACAGCTCCACTTGCTGTCCTGCTCAGTATTTGTTATAATTATTAGTGGTATTTCACCGTGTCGCACGTGTGTACAGGACAGCTCCACTTGCTGTTCTGCTCAGTATTTGTTATAATTATTAGTGGTATTTCACCGTGTCGCACGTGTGTACAGGACAGCTCCACTTGCTGTTCTGCTCAGTATTTGTTATAATTATTAGTGGTATTTCACCGTGTCGCTCGTGTGTACAGGACAGCTCCACTTGCTGTCCTGCTCAGTATTTGTTATAATTATTAGTGGTATTTCACCGTGTCGCTCGTGTGTACAGGACAGCTCCACTTGCTGTCCTGCTCAGTATTTGTTATAATTATTAGTGGTATTTCACCGTGTCGCTCGTGTGTACAGGACAGCTCCACTTGCTGTCCTGCTCAGTATTCGTTATAATTATTAGTGGTATTTCACCGTGTCGCACGTGTGTACAGGACAGCTCCACTTGCTGTCCTGCTCAGTATTTGTTATAATTATTAGTGGTATTTCACCGTGTCGCACGTGTGTACAGGACAGCTCCACTTGCTGTCCTGCTCAGTATTTGTTATAATTATTAGTGGTATTTCACCGTGTCGCACGTGTGTACAGGACAGCTCCACTTGCTGTCCTGCTCAGTATTTGTTATAATTATTAGTGGTATTTCACCGTGTCGCACGTGTGTACAGGACAGCTCCACTTGCTGTCCTGCTCAGTATTTGTTATAATTATTAGTGGTATTTCACCGTGTCGCACGTGTGTACAGGACAGCTCCACTTGCTGTCCTGCTCAGTATTTGTTATAATTATTAGTGGTATTTCACCGTGTCGCACGTGTGTACAGGACAGCTCCACTTGCTGTTCTGCTCAGTATTTGTTATAATTATTAGTGGTATTTCACCGTGTCGCACGTGTGTACAGGACAGCTCCACTTGCTGTTCTGCTCAGTATTTGTTATAATTATTAGTGGTATTTCACCGTGTCGCACGTGTGTACAGGACAGCTCCACTTGCTGTCCTGCTCAGTATTTGTTATAATTATTAGTGGTATTTCACCGTGTCGCACGTGTGTACAGGACAGCTCCACTTGCTGTCCTGCTCAGTATTTGTTATAATTATTAGTGGTATTTCACCGTGTCGCACGTGTGTACAGGACAGCTCCACTTGCTGTCCTGCTCAGTATTTGTTATAATTATTAGTGGTATTTCACCGTGTCGCACGTGTGTACAGGACAGCTCCACTTGCTGTCCTGCTCAGTATTTGTTATAATTATTAGTGGTATTTCACCGTGTCGCACGTGTGTACAGGACAGCTCCACTTGCTGTCCTGCTCAGTATTTGTTATAATTATTAGTGGTATTTCACCGTGTCGCACGTGTGTACAGGACAGCTCCACTTGCTGTTCTGCTCAGTATTTGTTATAATTATTAGTGGTATTTCACCGTGTCGCACGTGTGTACAGGACAGCTCCACTTGCTGTTCTGCTCAGTATTTGTTATAATTATTAGTGGTATTTCACCGTGTCGCACGTGTGTACAGGACAGCTCCACTTGCTGTCCTGCTCAGTATTTGTTATAATTATTAGTGGTATTTCACCGTGTCGCACGTGTGTACAGGACAGCTCCACTTGCTGTCCTGCTCAGTATTTGTTATAATTATTAGTGGTATTTCACCGTGTCGCACGTGTGTACAGGACAGCTCCACTTGCTGTCCTGCTCAGTATTTGTTATAATTATTAGTGGTATTTCACCGTGTCGCACGTGTGTACAGGACAGCTCCACTTGCTGTCCTGCTCAGTATTTGTTATAATTATTAGTGGTATTTCACCGTGTCGCACGTGTGTACAGGACAGCTCCACTTGCTGTCCTGCTCAGTATTTGTTATAATTATTAGTGGTATTTCACCGTGTCGCACGTGTGTACAGGACAGCTCCACTTGCTGTCCTGCTCAGTATTTGTTATAATTATTAGTGGTATTTCACCGTGTCGCACGTGTGTACAGGACAGCTCCACTTGCTGTCCTGCTCAGTATTTGTTATAATTATTAGTGGTATTTCACCGTGTCGCACGTGTGTACAGGACAGCTCCACTTGCTGTCCTGCTCAGTATTTGTTATAATTATTAGTGGTATTTCACCGTGTCGCACGTGTGTACAGGACAGCTCCACTTGCTGTCCTGCTCAGTATTTGTTATAATTATTAGTGGTATTTCACCGTGTCGCACGTGTGTACAGGACAGCTCCACTTGCTGTCCTGCTCAGTATTTGTTATAATTATTAGTGGTATTTCACCGTGTCGCACGTGTGTACAGGACAGCTCCACTTGCTGTCCTGCTCAGTATTTGTTATAATTATTAGTGGTATTTCACCGTGTCGCACGTGTGTACAGGACAGCTCCACTTGCTGTCCTGCTCAGTATTTGTTATAATTATTAGTGGTATTTCACCGTGTCGCACGTGTGTACAGGACAGCTCCACTTGCTGTCCTGCTCAGTATTTGTTATAATTATTAGTGGTATTTCACCGTGTCGCACGTGTGTACAGGACAGCTCCACTTGCTGTCCTGCTCAGTATTTGTTATAATTATTAGTGGTATTTCACCGTGTCGCACGTGTGTACAGGACAGCTCCACTTGCTGTCCTGCGCAGTATTTGTTATAATTATTAGTGGTATTTCACCGTGTCGCACGTGTGTACAGGACAGCTCCACTTGCTGTCCTGCTCAGTATTTGTTATAATTATTAGTGGTATTTCACCGTGTCGCACGTGTGTACAGGACAGCTCCACTTGCTGTCCTGCTCAGTATTTGTTATAATTATTAGTGGTATTTCACCGTGTCGCACGTGTGTACAGGACAGCTCCACTTGCTGTCCTGCTCAGTATTTGTTATAATTATTAGTGGTATTTCACCGTGTCGCACGTGTGTACAGGACAGCTCCACTTGCTGTTCTGCTCAGTATTTGTTATAATTATTAGTGGTATTTCACCGTGTCGCACGTGTGTACAGGACAGCTCCACTTGCTGTCCTGCTCAGTATTTGTTATAATTATTAGTGGTATTTCACTGTGTCGCACGTGTGTACAGGACAGCTCCACTTGCTGTCCTGCTCAGTATTTGTTATAATTATTAGTGGTATTTCACCGTGTCGCACGTGTGTACAGGACAGCTCCACTTGCTGTCCTGCTCAGTATTTGTTATAATTATTAGTGGTATTTCACCGTGTCGCACGTGTGTACAGGACAGCTCCACTTGCTGTCCTGCTCAGTATTTGTTATAATTATTAGTGGTATTTCACCGTGTCGCACGTGTGTACAGGACAGCTCCACTTGCTGTCCTGCTCAGTATTTGTTATAATTATTAGTGGTATTTCACCGTGTCGCACGTGTGTACAGGACAGCTCCACTTGCTGTCCTGCTCAGTATTTGTTATAATTATTAGTGGTATTTCACCGTGTCGCACGTGTGTACAGGACAGCTCCACTTGCTGTCCTGCTCAGTATTTGTTATAATTATTAGTGGTATTTCACCGTGTCGCACGTGTGTACAGGACAGCTCCACTTGCTGTCCTGCTCAGTATTTGTTATAATTATTAGTGGTATTTCACCGTGTCGCACGTGTGTACAGGACAGCTCCACTTGCTGTCCTGCTCAGTATTTGTTATAATTATTAGTGGTATTTCACCGTGTCGCACGTGTGTACAGGACAGCTCCACTTGCTGTCCTGCTCAGTATTTGTTATAATTATTAGTGGTATTTCACCGTGTCGCACGTGTGTACAGGACAGCTCCACTTGCTGTTCTGCTCAGTATTTGTTATAATTATTAGTGGTATTTCACCGTGTCGCACGTGTGTACAGGACAGCTCCACTTGCTGTCCTGCTCAGTATTTGTTATAATTATTAGTGGTATTTCACCGTGTCGCACGTGTGTACAGGACAGCTCCACTTGCTGTCCTGCTCAGTATTTGTTATAATTATTAGTGGTATTTCACCGTGTCGCACGTGTGTACAGGACAGCTCCACTTGCTGTCCTGCTCAGTATTTGTTATAATTATTAGTGGTATTTCACCGTGTCGCACGTGTGTACAGGACAGCTCCACTTGCTGTCCTGCTCAGTATTTGTTATAATTATTAGTGGTATTTCACCGTGTCGCACGTGTGTACAGGACAGCTCCACTTGCTGTCCTGCTCAGTATTTGTTATAATTATTAGTGGTATTTCACCGTGTCGCACGTGTGTACAGGACAGCTCCACTTGCTGTCCTGCTCAGTATTTGTTATAATTATTAGTGGTATTTCACCGTGTCGCACGTGTGTACAGGACAGCTCCACTTGCTGTCCTGCTCAGTATTTGTTATAATTATTAGTGGTATTTCACCGTGTCGCACGTGTGTACAGGACAGCTCCACTTGCTGTCCTGCTCAGTATTTGTTATAATTATTAGTGGTATTTCACCGTGTCGCACGTGTGTACAGGACAGCTCCACTTGCTGTCCTGCTCAGTATTTGTTATAATTATTAGTGGTATTTCACCGTGTCGCACGTGTGTACAGGACAGCTCCACTTGCTGTCCTGCTCAGTATTTGTTATAATTATTAGTGGTATTTCACCGTGTCGCACGTGTGTACAGGACAGCTCCACTTGCTGTCCTGCTCAGTATTTGTTATAATTATTAGTGGTATTTCACCGTGTCGCACGTGTGTACAGGACAGCTCCACTTGCTGTCCTGCTCA
Organism: Allygus modestus; assembly: GCA_963675035.1. Classification (NCBI taxonomy): domain Eukaryota; kingdom Metazoa; phylum Arthropoda; class Insecta; order Hemiptera; family Cicadellidae; genus Allygus; species Allygus modestus. The sequence continues at coordinate 159,945,807 of OY776114.1, read as the reverse complement.
GTATTTGTTATAATTATTAGTGGTATTTCACCGTGTCGCACGTGTGTACAGGACAGCTCAACTTGCTGTCCTGCTCAGTATTTGTTATAATTATTAGTGGTATTTCACCGTGTCGCACGTGTGTACAGGACAGCTCCACTTGCTGTCCTGCTCAGTATTTGTAGCGATAAAAGTGATGTATTGTCCGAGGCTGCACTACGCGTGTCTGGACGGTTGTTTTTTTATGGTCTGTGTCAGAACAACCATTGTAATAAATTTCTGAATCTGTTTGTTATAATTCAGCTTCTGGTACATAAAATAGGAGAATGTGGCTTATACACAAACAACGTGTATTAGTAATTTTTTATTTACAATTATTTTGAAATCATCTGATAAGGCAATGTTTGTTAGTAGGCTACTAGCGAAACGATTATGTCTTGAATAATTGTGTATGTGTTATTTGAAAGCCCTCGGCGTCTAGATGTGCCTTTCGGGGTTTTGGAAAACATTGACCTTCAGGACTTTGCCCCTGGGCTTTTAAAGTTCCAATGTTAATCTTATGGAAGAGTATAAATCAAATTAATTGAACATCTGACAGCTATCGATTGTAACGAAACACAGTACAGGAGCAAGAAAAGCTGTTTCAATCTAACTTCTGGAATGGAATCGCAATATAAACTAGTAGGATTATAGGAGCTGAATAATCCCAAATGGAAAAAATATTTCCTTGAATTCAGCTATATTTAAAAATACCCCCGTAGCAGCAAACCTGCGTACTCAGCGAATTTCCAATGCATATATATGTATCTTAATACCACATAAAGCCACATACCAAGTTTCATCAATATATATTCATAAATAAACGATTTATGAATTTTAATTATTCTCCATAAGAATAACATGGCGGCTGAGTATGCAGGTTTGCTGAAGCAAGGAACACAAAAAATGGAGTTTTATACAAATATCAATATAACTCATGAAGGTAAAGCCACATACCAAATTTCATTAATTTATTTTCATAATGAAGGGAGATAACACGTTACTTATTCTCCATAAGAATAACATGGGGCTGAGTATGCAGGTTTGCTGCTACGGGAGTCTTTGGTAAAAATTTGTTTTTTTGAGCCAATATCAATGGTCCACGACCAGATGAAGCCGTATACCAAGTTTCGTCAGTATACGTTCATAAATAAGCGAGATATAAAATTTTTATTTTCCTCCATAAGAATAACATTAGACAACGTACTGTGTTTAGCACTTTCAATATCTCGGTAACCAATTGACGTAGAGAAATGATCAAAATACCAAATTGTGTGTTTTTTTAAGCTGAATCCAATGGAAAAAATAAAATTTGACTATTTCCAAAATTACATGTAAAAAATTCAAAAAACCCATTTTTGGGGTACAAAACCCCCCCAAAATACCCTTTCGGATAGGCCGATCGGGCTGGTTTTCGAACTTAAAGTCATAAATGTTGCTTTACACGTTTATACCAAATTTCATCAAAATCGGATAATTTTTACGAGAGTTATCGTGCTCACGGACACATATATATATATATATATATATATATATATATATATATATATATATATATATATATATCTACAGTTTCGAACGAATGGTGTTTTTGGGGTCTGGGGACCTCAAAACGAAAAGTTATCATGGTCCCGGGCCTAGGTCTTACCATGCCGACTACGGTAATAGCTTCTTCCCTATAGGGGAAATTCGCTAAATATATATATATATCTATAAATAACATACATAGTTAAAAATAATAACAAATTATGAGACAGACAACCAAATAGCTAAATGTGCTATTCTGCAACTTTATTTGAAAGAGTATAAGATGATGCACCAAGTAGATTAAACTGTTTATTGTGTTTATTCTGGACTATTAATAATGTTATTGATGGATCTCATGTTACCAATAATGAGTTTGAGTTATTTGAGATGTAATTTATATAAGAAATGACCTTGGATGAAACTATCCAATTTGACATTGCAAGTCTTCAGAAAACAACAATGGATAACGAAGTGCCTTCTGTAATGTAATTGATTTATATTTCTTCTTCCACTAATATCTTGCTGAAGACTGAAGATCACAGATAATGTATATAACATTATTTTTCTTGTTTCTCAGCCATTTAACTTATTCTATCAGTTAAGTTTAAAATAAAATCAGGTGATTTAATCTTTACCCATGATTTCATATTCAAATATAAGGTTATCTTCTACTTAAATGGAACATATCAATCTTAATCTTCTAAACTTTTAATTAAGTAAGCTGTAGTGTTAACTGAACTGAACATTCACATTCTTGATAACAACTTAATTTGAAGTAGTAACAGCCATTTGATCATCTCGCCCAATGAGAATAGGCCTGATGACGAACTGGTTGAGATCAACTACCTCATACCTTCTTTTATGTTTATATTTATTGTCTTACTTGCATATAGGTCCTTTATAGTGTGTAAATACACTTTGTAGTATCGTAAAATGTATCTTTTTGTAAAAACAATACATGATATACAAATAATTTATTCTTCACTAAAAACAAAAAAAAACTATTTCTTCTGCCCCCAAACATGAGTTCTTTTTTTACATTTTTTACTTTCTCCCCCTTATACGTAGTATATGGAGAAAGTATTGTTTTCGTCAGAATTTTCAAATTTGAGTTGTTAGTGGAAATATTCGTTTTGGTGCTCCCTGAACCCAAAAAAGTGGTTTTTACGTGATGTCTGTCTGTGTGTGTGTGTGTCCGCGTGTGTGTGTGTGTGTGTGTGTGTGTGTGTGTGTGTGTGTGTGTGTGTGTGTGTGTGTGTGTGTGTGTGTGTGTGTGTGTGTGTGTGTGTGTGTCTGTGTGGATGTGTACAGAGCTAGAGCCCTAACCTATGGACCGATTTTGATGAAATTTGGTATGTAGGTACTAATCCACGATATCTTCAGGCGTTTTTTCATTTTTTTGAATTTTTGATTTTTAAGAGTAATTATCCCCCAAAAACCGCCAAAAAACATAAAAAAATTCAAATTTCTCAAAAACGGCTCTAACGATTTTGATTAAACTTTAGTCGTTTGTAGAACTTTAGTTCTCCAACAAAATGACACCACCCGCATTTCTGTAAAAATTCGGGTTCAGAAATTACAGGACTTAAAACATCCAAAATTAAGTTTTTTGGATTTTTCATAAAAAACATAAATATTAAAAAATATTACTATTCACCATTAAAAAGAGCTCTAAAAACTAAATAATTTAGTATTTTGAATTACTGTTCTACGATTGCTGGTTTCGGAGAAAATTGAAATTTTCATTTAGCAGTAAACGCAGTACGTTGTCCAATGTTATTCTTATGGGAAATACAAAAATTACTATTTCTGTCTTATTTACTGATCAATTTCATTCAAACTTAATATGCTTGTCAATTTAGCATTGACCAACAGAGTTAATTCGAAATATGTTGCCCCTTAATAACCCGGGGGGGGAATAGGGGGCATTTCCCCTCTTAAAACCACGAGTGTAGCAATGGATTCTGTAGTGCCTCCAAAGCAGGGATTTGGGTGGATGTTTTTTAAAACAACTTGTTTACAAGATTTTCTGTACATTCGACCATGTTTTGTATTCTATATTTAGTAAATAAAAAGTAATTTATTCATTAAAGTTGGGCTAAAAGGGAGAAAGTATGTGTCAGTTTCCTGATACCGTTTATTGTTGCTAAAAACTATTTTCATTATTTGATGTTCAATCCTTTCCTTTTATGTACCGTTCCAGTTCCAACAGTCTCTAAACATCAATATGAATTTATTTCTTCTTAGGAATTAAGTTTTTCTGTGTGTGTGTGGAAACAATATACAGATCTTGCAAATAAGCTCAATATTTGTGCTGCATGTAACATAAATAAATAGACTAGAAGAGAACCATTCCTGAACAAACACGATCAGCTCTCTGAATCTTCTTTCGCCCCGACAACAGTCACAGTCTTTGACAGTCGTGCTGCACATCAGTATTAGCGAGCATCACTCTGACACATCATTTGTATGCAAATACGGGCAGTTACACACAACAAAAAGCCATTGCCACGTGCCCATGTTACTGACCCGATAACCCCCGGAATAGTCAAGTGGCTCAAAATGATCCATAAATGTGACCAGAGGGCGAATATATCTGATTTGATAAAACCTTATTAGATGACGAAGAAACGTTCTTGAAAGTATAATATTGATTTAATAGAATTCAATTTTTTTCTTCAGTATGCTCCTCATAAATCTTTTACTAAGAATTTATTTTACATTTTTTATAGGTTTTATCGGTACAAAACCGATTTTCTGTAGAAACAAAAGGGGGGGAACTAGATTATACATACTGTTGACCCGGAGTTAGGCTTCTTTTTCTTGCAGTTTTTTGTATAAAATAAAAACAATAACTGTTGTGTTTTATAGAGAATTTTGGACTTTCAATATATTTAATAATGTAGCATTAACATCATTTGTTTGTTTTGGTTTGCTGCCATAAATAATAAAACAGATGATTAACTAAGGAACAGTTATTATTTTGTGTAAATGTGTTGAATAATTGAATATTAACTCACTGCAGTTCATTATTTATTAGCGAATTTCCCCTATAGGGAAATGTATAGCTATTACCATGGTCGGCATGGTAAGCCCTAGACCCGGGACCATGATAACTTTTCGTTTTGAGGTCCCCAGACCCCAAAAACGCCATTGGTTCGAAACTAATATACATATATATATGTGTATGTCCGTGGGTGCGATCTCTCGTAAAAATGGTCCGGATTTTGATGAAATTTGGTAAAAACATGTAAAGCAACATTTATGACTTTAAGTTTGAAAACCAGCCAGAACGCTATATCCAAAGGGGTATTTTGTACCCAAAAAATGGATTTTTTGAAGTTTTTATATGTAATATTTTAAAAAGTCAAATTTAAGTTCTTACCATTGGATTTAGCTTTAAAAAACACACAATTTGCTGTTTTGATCATTTCTCTATGTCAATTGGTTACAGAGATATTGAAAGTGCTAAACACAGTACGTTGTCCAATACTATTCTTATGGAGAATAAGACAAAATTTATATCTCGCTTATTTATGAACGTATACTAACGAAACTTGGTATACGGCTTCATATGGTTGTGGTCTATTGTTATTTGCACAAAAAAAATTTTTACCGATAATTCCCGTAGCAGCAAACCTGCGTACTCAGCTCCCATGTTATTCTTATGGAGAATAAGTAACGTGTTATCTCACTTAATTATGAACATAAATTAGTAAAATTTGGTATGTGGCTTATCGTTAGAGCCGTTTCTGGGAAATTTTGATTTTTCATGTTTTTTGGCAGTTTTTTGGGGGATAATTACCCTTAAAAATTAAAAATTCAAAAAATGAAAAAACGCCTGGAGATATCGTGAATTAGTACCTACATACCAAATTTAATAAAAATCGGACCATTGGTTAGGGCTCTAGCTCTGTACACATCCATACAGACAGACAGACAGACGCACAGACATTACGTAAAAATCACTTTTTTGGATTCAGGGAGCACCAAAACAAATATTTCCACTAACAACTCAAATTCGAAAATTGTTATGAAAACAATACTTTCTCCATATACTTACTATGTATATGGGGGAGAAAGTAAAAAATTATAACTTCTAAAAGAAAGAAATATTATATGTCTATAAATATATTAAAGTAAATACACTTACTTCACCTTTCCTAACCAACTTAAGTAATACAATTCTTAATACATTTAACATTACAAATTAAACTAACCAGGTAGCCCTCTAGATAGTACCAAGTAAATAAAAGACAGAAAATATAAGGATAAGTTGGGAAGTTATGAATAAATAACTCTATCAGCATTCCAATTGAATTACGGAAGGGTGATTACTACCAAAGTAATCAAAAGACAATCTCTCTTGCAGTGAAAGGGGTTAGAACTGAGTTGGGATAACACAATCACTGGTAATGTAAGATTAATGACTGTTCTCAGTTCAATCAAAGTGTCACAACCTTCATTGTCTGCAATTCCTCTTATGAGGTGATACCTGAGATTGAGATAACACAATCACTAGTAATGTAAGATTAATGAATGCTGTCTGTTAAACTTAAGTGTGAACACCTTCACTGGTAATGTGGGATTAATGACTGTTCTCAGTTCAATCAAAGTGTCACAACCTTCATTGTCTGCAATTCCTCTTAAGAGGTGATACCTGAGATTGAGATAACACAATCACTAGTAATGTAAGATTAATGAATGCTCTCTGTTAAACTTAAGTGTGACCACCTTCACTGGTAATGTAGGATTAATGACTGTTCTCAGTTCAATCAAAGTGTCGCAACCTTCATTGTCTGCAATTCCTCTTATGAGGTGATACCTGAGATTGAGATAACACAATCACTAGTAATGTAAGATTAATGAATGCTGTCTGTTAAACTTAAGTGTGAACACCTTCACTGGTAATGTGGGATTAATGACTGTTCTCAGTTCAATCAAAGTGTCACAACCTTCATTGTCTGCAATTCCTCTTAAGAGGTGATACCCGAGATTGAGATAACACAATCACTAGTAATTTAAGATTAATGAATGCTCTATGTTTAACTTAAGTGACAACACCACCACTGTGTACAATTTATCTTCAAGGGATAATAGCTGGGACTGGGATAACATAATCACTGATAATGCAAGATTAATGACTGTTCTCTGTTCAAGTGCTGCCACCTCCACAGTGTACGACTCCTATTCAATGGGTGAGAGCTGAGATTAAATATACACAATCACTGGTAATAGAAGATTAATGAATGTTCTCAGTTCAATCAAAGTGCCGCAACCTCCACTGTATCAAATTCATCTTTAAGAATAGCTGAGATTGCGATAACATTATTCCATGGTAATGTAATATAAATTAATGTTCTCTGTTCAATCAAAGTATCACCACCATCACTGTATACCATTCCTCTTGAAGGGGTGAAAGCTAAGACTGAGATAACATTTATAATTGTAATATAATATAAATTAATGTTCTCATTTCGATCAAAGTGCTGCAACCGCCACTGTGTACAATTCATCTTTAAGGGGTGATAGCTGAGTTTGAGATAACATATACAATTCTCACACACGCATTTGACTGTGTTATTCATAGTAAACTTTTTGGACTTTTTCCATAGTTTTGGTATCCAGAATAAAGAATATAGGTGGTTTCAGTCTTAGAATATCGGGTGGTATATTTGAATAATCGTCAGCAGTAAGTACAAATTGCACAACAGAATGGGAAATGTATTGATCAGTTTTCATCTAAATTGCAAACAATTCATCATGGAGTACCTCAAGGCTCAATTTTGGGTCCGTTTCTTTCCATTAGTTTCATTACAGGATTGCCAGAAGTAACTTGCAATGAACACAACAGCTTTGCTTATCTGCTGATGACACAAATTTGCTTGTGTTTCCAGTAGAGAAATCATTGAACAATCTTCAAACAACTCTTTTAATTTGTTAAGGAATGTTTCAATGATAGAAATTTGTTACTTAACACAACCAAAACTAATTTAATCTCATTTAAATCAAAGCAAGCCAGGTTATACTTTGAACTAGGTATTTATGTTATTGATGATAAACTTTAATTTAATCGGTCACTCAACATTTCTTGGTTTAATGATTGATCAAAATTTAAGGTGGGATTTCCGTGTTGATGAGTGTTGAGTGGGTGAGGAATAAGTCTAAAAAGTGCAGTCTGGAAACTCTAAAAAACATTTACTTCTCTTTGATTCCGTCACATTTTTATTACAGCATCTGTGTATATGGATCAACTAAAAAAGTAATTTGGACAACATTTTAAAGCTGCAGAAAAAAGCTATTAGGATAATGCTAAATTTAGAGTGGAATGATTCAGTACAAATTCTGTTTACGGAACTAAAGATATTGACCGTTTACAACATTTACAATTTAGAAACAGTTATTTTTACATTACGATTAGGAATGCAGATTGTTGTAATTCAAGATGACACAAGATATCTACTCTGAGTAGAAAAACATAATTAAGAATTTTTTAAGAACAAAACTTCATATATGGGTTCAAAACTTCTTAAATATATTCCTGCAGAAATAAAAAACATTAGTGAAGGAAAAATATTTAAGAAAGCTTTGAAGGCATATCCCATAAATAATCCTGTATATTACATGAATGACTTTTTTTGTTTATACACTGTACCTTAATTCTGGTTTAGTGCACGATATTGTTATAATTTATTTTTAATGACCTTGCTAAAATTGTTTTCACATAAAACTTTTCAGTTTTTTTATTGTTACTATCTAGTTTTAGTTTATGGTACATAAAAAGTACTTTTATTACTCTATTCTGTCTATATAATATGTACAGCATATTTTAAATAAAGATATTTGAACTGAATTGAAATTCTAATGTAATATGACTAAATGTTGTTAGTTCAATCAATGTGTCACTATCACCACTGTGTACAATTTATCTTTAAGAGGTGAACAGTCTATCTGAGACTGGGATAACACGTTCACTGGTAATGGAAGATTAATGAATGTTCTCAGTTCAATCAAAGTGCCGCAACCTCCACTGCCAACAATTTCTCTTCAAAGGTGAGAGCTTGGACAGGGAGTACACAGTCACTGGTAATGGAAGATAAATGACTGTTTTCAATTTAATCATCATATCCACTGCCTATTTTAATGCTGAGGTTATGATGCCAATAACTGGTAATTTTTGTATTACCAATGAATCTGTTACTGTGCCTGTTTCAATGAATGTTTAAAGTTCAATCAGAGGGTGTCCTCTACTCAGCAAGATTCCTCTCCATGGAGAATCTAAGAATGTGATAATACAATCACAAGTGATACAAAATCTTACATTTATTAATACATAGTGTGAAAGAGAATATTTTCAAGTTTTAGTTTTGTCCTAGTAAACTTTGACAAGTGCACCATTAGTTGCTCTACATAGCTCAATACGATTTTCCACTTCTCACCTGGTATTCCCCAACATTGCATGTGCGACTGACGCAACCTGGTTACCTGGAAGCCCAAATTTAACCCCACTGGACTTTTTCTTTTGGGGACATGTAAAGAATGTGGTATATGCTGAAAATATCCGTGACATTTATTATTTACGATGATGGATCATCGGAGCAGTTCGTCAGTTACACCTTCAATGCTGGCAAAAATACCTGGTGACAAGTGAAAAATCGTCTTGATCTGTGTAGAGCAACTAATGGTCCGCAAGTCAAAGTTTACTAGGACAAAATCAAAGCTTGAAGATATTCTCTTTGACACTATGTATTCATAACTGTAAGATTTTGTATGTTTCACCATTAAAATTGTGCTTGAAAATACGGAGTTCTTTTTCAAACACACGGTATATAAATGGTGCTACTTTCAATGTCGTAATCAAATTAGAATGACAATCATATATTTTTAATCCTCAATATATAGATGGACTATTTTCAATGTGATAATCAGAATAAGTTTTAAACAATTGTGTTACTGAAGTAAGTGATGAATTCTGTGAAGCAAAAGCTTTTGTACAACTCCCTGAAAACCCCCTGGCTGTCAGATTTATGTCACATTTCTTTGTTGATTGGTGCCACATGAATATTCTGCTGGTTATTAGTTAGTGTCATTGGCACGTAACAATGGCTTTGCATTGGACAATTTCAAGCAAACTGCCCCGATTTGCACACAAATTTACTGTGGTAATGATGTAATGTGCTGATGCATCGCCTGGCTTCCCACCACTGTTAATTATGAATTATTACAGTTGGAAATCTAAGGCAGAGGCTGATCTAGAAATATGTTAATAAATAAGGAAATTTATGGTTATCTATTATAACTTTCAACAGTTCTTCAGTATCACCTGGTGGGCAAAACCCTATTTTCACTAAGCATATTTACATTTTGGTAGGAGCCAAAATATTTATTTTAAAATATTTGTTTTTTCCTACAATTTTATAGTTAAGTAAATAACTTTTACTCCCATGATTTATTAACAAAAATTGTTACGAGTTTTTATATTAAATATTTGTTTAAAGATTTAAAATTGTATTTTGATTTAAGTTTGTTTATGTAAATTTATTGCTCAAATAAACGGAATAAATAAAGTAATTGTTTCAATTTACTGTAAATGAGGCAGAAACAAAATTCCAAAAGTTAAATTATGTTTATAAGTTTATTTGTATGTTCTAAACTGAATAACATATCATCCTGCAAGAACTGAGAGCAGTGATAAAACAACAGCTAATGATGCAGGATTGATGGCATATTCCGCAATCAGTCTCAACATCCCCATTATGGGTCATAAAAGCGGATAGTGATAGTGATTAACGAATGGACCCAGTAAGTGGAACGTACATTCCCCAGTAGAGCAAGTAAGGCTGAACAGCCCTGCAGAGGCTGAGGCTGAGGCAGCGATAACACAATCACGGTGATGCAGGATTGATGACGGACCCAAGTTAATCACATTATCACTTTCACTCTCAACATTTACACTTGCCTCCACCAATGATTTCTGATCGGTGTTATTTTGAGTTATACCACTGACAATGACATTTGGAATAATTTAGAGTAGATAGATGAAACATAAAAATAACACTCAATTTGGTTATGTCTGTTTAAAATAACCAGCACCTGGCTAAATCACAAACAAAGACTGTAGGGACTAAAGTTGTATTTCAAATTATCTGTGTTCCCAGTTATTCAATTCAGAACTAACCCTTTAGTTTTGTAGTCAAATTGATGTGATTTATGACTAGTTAGACGGCCACAAGAATAACGGTTTGAAATCAAATCATCTAACTAATAACAGGTGTTTGTTTACAAGTGCTCCATGTTATATATGTTGATTTGGTAATTTGACGACGTTTAGACATTTATCTGTAAACAGACTTCAAACTTGCTTTTCCAACTCAGTTTCTATTAATATTGTAACAAAATTTAACAAGCTTAAGGTTGAGGTTCAATTTTAACTTAACAGAATCCTATTGACTATCAAATAAACGTGAATGGCTGTTTTATTTGTTCATCACACAATACTAGACCTCGTGTGGATCTTCATGAAGCCTGGGTGTTATTGGTGAAAGTGGTTTAAACGGGTTTTTTGGGGGGGTGAGCGATTGACATTTTTCTAAGTCTGTTGACTAAAAATCGCTTGTTATGTGCCAAACCAAAAACATTACAACCACAAAGTGATAGTTATAAGCAAAGAACATAGGTTAAGACTGTCCCACACATTTCAGTTACAGGCCTGAACATTCGGCCGAACATCCTCCCGAATGTTCGCTGAACATTACGTCCCGTATTCTTGCTACCAGTACCTACACTATGGCCCAACAAAGGCGAACTAAGGCGAGCGCGATATTGTACTCAGGGTGCTCGTAAATGTTCGGGATAGTCCTCCTCACCATGATTCGTGTTCACCTGTGCTCCATTTTTTGTCGGGTTTTTGCCTCGAATCAAAGGAGATGAGCGGAAGTGATTGGGCGAGCCTATACTGGGTTAGTTCGTTGTGCACAATCGGTTGATTTGGTGCAAGATTCGTTGTCGCGACTCGTTCCAAACGTTCGACGAAACATTTGAGTGAATCATTCGGGATAGTGTACTGGTACCAAAAAGTCTGTGCAGCTCCAACGCTTCTCGTGACTTCTCCGGACAATTCGGAATTCGGCCGAATGTTCGGGCATATTCACGACAAGTGTGGGAGAGCTCTAATTGATTAGGCCTAACAAAAATTCTTTTCATTTGCCTACATTATTAGTAATTTCGGATAAAATGTTGAAATTACAAATAAACAATCAGCAAAAGCAAATAAACTATTTTAAGAGTAAACAAACAGCTGATGGTAAAAGAACAAATATTCCAACTATACTGCCTACATCAGTGAAAAGTTCAATGGCTTGTGTTGACGATTCCATCTGAAAAGAAACTCAAGAAGCCTAATGTAATCATTTAGAATTTTGTAAGACATAATTCAAAATACAATACTCAAAAACATAAAGATTATATTGTCAATTATGGTTTAGATACCATCCTCGTGTTTATAAAGACTATCATAACAACTTAATTACTATAAAATATATTTAATTTACAGAGTAGCCAAATTTGTTCTGCAGGAATAGTGTTATGACACATGGTATTGTGAATTTCCCCTCCAACGATTATCCCCCCCCCCCCCCCCCGCTGGCAACCCCTACTCAGGCTTCACGAAGATCCGCACGAGGTCTACAGGACTGGAATTTCCTGTGCGCAATGAAACACCTGTTTTGAAATAGAACTTGTTTCAAACTGCTTCAAGATGGTGCCACCAGTACATTAACAAATTTCATAAATATGTGAGAATCACTAACAACATTATGGTTTTTATAGTTTTTAATTGCTTATTTTATCCTTTTAGTGATGAAGATTGTCTTCAGTGATGGCTCAATTATTGGTTCTGATGATGTGTTTCAGAAAGGGGTGATGGCCTACTTTTAAAAAAAATCCTTGAAAAATAATATATAAAGATTGATCAAGTTGAAATTTTGTAGGAAGATATACACCTTCTCTGTATGTTATGCCATCCATATTTGTTAACAAATTATAGATGAATTAGATTTGGTTACTGCAGTTATTCAACTATTTCAACAACAAAATTGTCTACAACTTTATTTTTGACTAACATTAGAATTTATTCCTTAATATTTTAATTTTATTTGTTGATCAAACATATGATTCCATGCATTACATATATGATTCTCAAGGAACATCTACATAAAAGCACCATACAAGGAACTTCAGAGAAAAGCATCAACCAAAAACCAAATACTTAAATAAAAAGGTTTTGTTTTGAAAATCTGAAAAAAATATTATAGTTTTGTTACTAAACTCATTAAAAAATAAAAATATCAAAATGAAACATATTTTAACAAACTTAGGTTAAACAACTATGAGACTTTATTTTAATAAAACAATAATACCCACGTCGCAGAAAACCTGCATATTCAGCGAATTTCCAATGAAGATATAATTGTCTTAATACTACAAAAAGCCACTTACCAAGTTTCATAAAAATATATTCACAAATAAGCGATATATACTATTTTAATTATTCTCTATAAGAATAACATTGGGGCTGAGTACGCAGGTTTGCTGCAACAAGGAACACAAAAAATGGGTTTTTATGCTAATATCAATATAACTCAACAAGGTGAAGTCGTATACCAGTTTTTATTCATTTATGTTCATAATTAAGGGAGACAGAGCATTTAATTATTCTCCATAAGAATAACATGGGGCTGAGTACGCAGGTTTCCTGCTATGGGAGCCTTTGGCAAAAAATTGTTTTTTATAGCAAATATCAATAGACCACAACGAGATGAAGCCGTATACCAAGTTTCGTCAGTATATGTTCATAAATAAGTGAGATATAAAAGTTTTTTCCTCCATAAGAATAACATTAGACAACGTGCTGTGTTTAACAGTTTCAATATCTCGGTAACCAATTGACGTAGAGGAATGATCAAAATACCAAATTGTGTGTTTTTTTAAGCTGAATCCAATGGTGAAAACTAAAATTTGACTATTTCAAAAATTTTACGTAAAAAATTCAAAAACCCATTTTTGGGGTACAAAACCGTCCAAAATACCCCTTCGGATAAAGCGATCTGGCTGGTTTTCGAACTTAGAGTCATAAATGTTGCTTTACACGTTTATATCAAGTTTCATCAAAATTGAATCATTTTTACCATAGTTATCATACTTACGGACACGTATATGTGTATATATATAAATATATATTTATATATATATAAATAAATAAATATATATATATATATATATATATATATATACAGTTTCGAACGAATGGTGTTTTGGGGTCTGGGGACCTCAAAACGAAAAGTTATCATGGTCCCGGGCCTAGGTCTTACCATGCCGACTACGGTAATAGCTTCTTCCCTATAGGGGAAATTCGCTAAAATCGAATGAGAGGAACAAGAGGACCCAACTAGTAAAACATAAACTAAACAAATGAGTTGAATAATACATGATTATTGATGTTAGCAAATTGGTTTCAATTTCTTTCTAAACAACGACATCGGATAGCAAAAACGTTGAGTGCACTTAATAACAGACAAACAATACTTGAAGCCCTTTTCCAATTATTTAACGAGCACTTCACCATCCAATGTTATTTTTGTATTAACTTCCATTATTAAATTGGTTGTTACCAGGAGCATTTCTAACATCACATACATCACCAAACTTATTATTTAATAAACCCATTACGTTTTTATTGAATATAACTTTAAATATATAGTTTCTAATTAAGATCTACAGGTAAATCTAATAATTTATCACTAAACAAATCATATACCTGGCAATTTGTTGACATTAAAATATATTTCAAAAATATCTTTAACCAACTATCAACAGATTGTTTTGATTGTCACGATTATTTTGACTGTAAGATTCGCGACATTTCCTACTAAGAATATCACGAAAAAAGGTTGTTTAAACATATAACCTTCAAACTATGAAATCCACATGCACTACGTAAACCAAAGTCTGATTTATACAATGAACATTTGCAGCAATAAATTACATTAGTCGTTCTGACACAGATTGCACCATAAAAAAGCAATTGTCCTGACACATAGAGCAACAGCCTCGCACAATATTTCATTTTTATAGCTGTAAACACACAAACACAGAGTAGAGTGTAAAAAAGGGCTTGTAGTGAGTTCAAAACATTAATCTTCCCTTGAAAACCCACTACTGACTTACTTATACAATTGTATTTATTATTGAATGTCACAATAAATTGTAGCAGATATTTATTGTGTATAAAGTACATAATTCTTTCTTAAGCTAAAACTTAATATTTAGACATGCTGAACCAATCAGCTCTAACCATCAATGTGAGGAACCAATCCTCATGCTTTTACACAGCCATGACAGTTATTACGAAATAACAGTCTTGCTTACGCAGAAAGAGTTCACATACTGTAGTTCCACACTGAACCCTTCCCAAGCGGCGACTGTGGGGCGAAGGCCTACTCTGTAGCTATATATTTTTTCAGCGAGGTAAAAAAATTGATTTTGAAATATTTATTTTTTTCCAATTTAATTTGATGGTTAATGTAACTTCTGTTCACTTTCATGAAAAAAATAATTTTTTTACACATTTTATGGCCCAAATTAGCATGTCATATTTGCGTCAATCACTCACTCTGAATGTCATTTTGAAAAAAAAAACGACACAGTAGAAAACTTTGCAAAACATCATTAGCTTGTACTTCACACAAAAACTTATAAATAATTGACCGAACATAAATAAACTGTTTGAGACTGTAAACAAAAGGAATGCAAAAGCCGGCCAGTCTATAACATCTGTTATAAGAACAGCGTTGCCAACTCACCGAATGAAAATGTACAACTAAAATAAAATAAACTAAAAAATAGAATAATGGCTTAAAGTAACTGTAAATAATACGGAAACAACCATACAATAGATAAATTCAATTTACATGTCTGGCGTATATATTCTTCATACGCTTGCTAGTTTCAAATTGAGTTGCGTATATATACGTCCAACGCTCGCAAACGAATATTACCGTTAGCTTATATATACGTCCAATGCTATTGGGAAGGGTTAAATAGCCGTAATCTTCAATACTGAGTAATAAGTAATATTAATAAGTTTTGTTGAAGCAGACTGTTTATGAATAAAGTGTGACTGTTGTCACCGCTGCGATCGCATAAAATTAACTGTTAAACAGAATTAAATGTATACTAAATTAGGAGAACGAATTTCCACATTCCTATTTAAAAAATAAAATAATCTTATAAAAAAACTGAATTTATTGAAAATTTAGCATTTACCTTTTTATTCCTAAAAAATATGATTTATTGAAAACTTAGCTTCAATTGCTACTTGTTAAGCCAACATGCCTTCAACAAATGAAAAGTTCTGAAAAATGGGAATCAAGTCTGCCTGTGAATTAAACTTAGTCGTTTATGACTGTCACAAAGTTCAAATGAAGTGTAATACAAATAAAACATAAAGCAGGAAAACACAACAGTTTGTTATTTACTTAGAGACAACAGGATGACACTGAAAGACAAAGAGCTTTGAAGGAAATGTAAGTAAGATTTATACGGGAGATCTATTGTAGTCTACAGTATAGTATTGTTTCCAATTGAACGCTTTACAAAAAGCATATTTCTAATGAGATAATTATGGTACTCTAATACCAACACTTTGATTCTTTTAATCATGTCTCACTAATATAAAATAGATTTTCTTATAAACCACAATAGAAAAGTGTGTGATAAGATGTACACCAATGAACGTGAAAAACTTGGTATTGGTTCTAAAGGAACAATTTCTAAATTTTTTAAGAACTTCTATAAATAATTTGGACTTTCTTCAAAGTTACTTTAACAGTTACAAGTGTTTTAAAAGCTTCTATAACAAATTTGAGACAAAATCTATATTCAGATTTACAGTTCCAGTTTTTCTTCTTTCAGTTTATTTTACATTAACATTTTTTTTCTGTAAAATCAGAAGTAATGTATTTAATATTCTTTATACTCTGGCAACTCTAAATTTAGGGATAAAGATGTATATACTCTTGAACGATACGGCCTAAGCCCGTAATAGTTTTATGAATGCCCATAAAAGGAACACTGGCAACACCACGTGCAAACTAAGCAATACTGACCAATTCTCGGTGTATTCCCTTTCTTATTCCCTTTCCCTTTCCAAATCTTTTCTAGTCTTTGGAACTATAACAGTGAAAATTGTAATGGTGATTTTATACATACAGGGTGTTACAAAAAAGGTGCAATGGCTATATATGTTTTATATGTTGAGTGACATTTTGTTAAATTCCACTCAGTTTAGCATCACTCGGTCTGTTTGTGTTTTTTACTAAATCATTTATAAAAAAGGATGTTATTTTCTTAGTTTGTATATATATTTGAAGTTTATGGACTCGGACACCGTTGGACCGTTTGCCATGAAACTTGGCATATATGTGTAAAATTTCTCGGAAAAGGTTGTTAAGCCATCCATTTCATCCTAACTCAATTGGGTTCCTCCCAAGAGGCCCAAAAGGGTTCCTATATTGTTGTTTACATAAAAGCTAATGACATGTTTACTTGAACAGGTGATCTTGGTGATTTTGGTTTTAGTTGGTAATAGTAATAGTCAAAGGCATGACGTCTGCCGGGTAACAGCTAGTTTAGTATATATATTTTGAACCGTTAAAGGTACTTGGCATACTTCATGCCTATACTTAATGATGTTTTGGTATTGAATTTGAAGTTTGTATCTTTCACCGTTTCAAAATGGCGGCCATTTTTTTCAAAACTAAATATCTTAAAAACCTTAATAATTAGCAAAAACCTGTAAGAATGCAAAAATGTTGTCTTTTGTCCCAAAAATAATATGGTTTAGTGATTATAACAATAGGATTATAAATAACAAGAGAAATTTTGATTTTTATTAGTTAAAACATGATGATTTAGTCCATAAATAGCAAAACAGCATGTTTTAACTTTCAAAAATCACATTTCTCAGTTATTTATAATCCTATTGTTAAAATCTTGAAATTATTATTTTTGGAACAAAAAGACAAAACTTTTTGGATTCTTACAGGTTTTTAAGATATTTAGCTTTGAAAAACAAAAATGGCCGCCATTTTGAAGCGGTGGAAGAAAAAACTTGAAATTCGAAACCAAAACATTATTAAATATAGGCATGAAGTATGCCAAGTTTCAAAACAGCACCTTTAAGGTTCAAAATATATACTAAAATTTAGTAAAATACACAAACAGACCGACTGACGCCTAAACGGAATGGAATTTCAAATGTCACTCTACATTTTTGCTTATTTTTGGGGTGTAGAATCCGAAAATATATAGCCAGTGCACCTTTTTTGTAACACCCTGTATAGAAAACACTAAAAGAGTAATCAAATGACTAATATTCAAAACAACACCTATGGGAGTAATATTGTTTACCTAAATAAATAAACAAATAACTATTTGTGTCAAAGAATGAAAAATGTTACGTTTGATTCCTTAATTATCTGTAACTAACAATTTAATTTCCTAGACTTTAAAGAAAAACAATATAACCTATAATTTTAGTTTTTTCTGATATACTGTACTGAAACAACTAAATGCCATCAAAAAGTTTTAATCATCTCTTTGTTTTATTTTAATAACCTACATAAAAGGGAAAACCTTTTGTTGGTCATAACTAATTCTCCACATTCCCG
The DNA here is from genome assembly GCA_963675035.1 of Allygus modestus. Classification (NCBI taxonomy): domain Eukaryota; kingdom Metazoa; phylum Arthropoda; class Insecta; order Hemiptera; family Cicadellidae; genus Allygus; species Allygus modestus. The sequence continues at coordinate 159,927,535 of OY776114.1, read as the reverse complement.
ATATGCTGGAGCAATGAAATTTAGTACACTGATTCTTTATGTCTAAATAAAAAAAAGTAAAGGGTTTAGATTCAGATTTTACCTTAGGTCGTCGCTCGATGGGTCCAAAAAATTCCAATGTTATTCTTATGGGCATTCTATATTTTTTATTTTATTTTAACAGTGGTAGTTTAAACAGATGTTAGTTATTCAAAATAGTTCCACAGGTTAACCAAAGAATGCAGCACACACAACTGGTGTAATCCCGGTGAATCCGGGTACATAAGGTGGCTAGACTCTTGGTAAAAGAGAAACAATAAAGTTTCCTAAAGCCTGAACGCGAGCGCACCACATTATTCAAACAGGGGACAGTTGAAGCTCACTTGAGATATGGCATTCTATTACCGGATATGAGGGTGCAGATGACAATAAAGTTTCCTAAAGCCTGAACGCGAGCGCACCACATTATTCAAACAGGGGACCGTTGAAGCTCACTTGAGATATGGCATTCTATTACCGGATATGAGGGTGCAGATGACAATAAAGTTTCCTAAAGCCTGAACGCGAGCGCACCACATTATTCAAACAGGGGACCGTTCAAGCTCACTTGAGATATGGCATTCTATTACCGGATATGAGGGTGCAGATGACAATAAAGTTTCCTAAAGCCTGAACGCGAGCGCACCACATTATTCAAACAGGGGACCGTTGAAGCTCACTTGAGATATGGCATTCTATTACCGGATATGAGGGTGCAGATGACAATAAAGTTTCCTAAAGCCTGAACGCGAGCGCACCACATTATTCAAACAGGGGACCGTTCAAGCTCACTTGAGATATGGCATTCTATTACCGGATATGAGGGTGCAGATGACAATAATTTGTCACTATTATATTATAGTAGCTTTCTTGTGCATCATCACCAGTTTTATAAGAACGGATTGCTTTCCCAAAATATCTACATACTAAAATAAGCTTTTAATAGACTGAACATTTAACTTATTAAAGTATTTACTAAATTTTAAAAGTTACTATTAAACTAGTGAGAATAAACCTTTGGGGTCCAATGGTTAGAGGAAATGGTACTGTTTTAACAAATTGTTATGAGTAATCAAACATCTTTTTAGATTTTTAGATACTTTAATTTACTTTTTTGACCCAAATTGTTATCGAGGTTTCACTGTAAGCATTACAGCCTTGTCCATTGTCCATGCCACAACTTGTAGCACCATTCCACAAACACAACGACGATTTGTAACGTGTGCAGCAGATGGCTGTTAAATTGGAAACAAGCCAGAAACACCTCTTCTGATTAATAGATTGTTAGCACAGGAGAACACAACGGAACTAACCATTGCTCTACGTTTCACCATTGATAAGCCTCTTCTGATTAATAGATTGTTAGCACAGGAGAACACAACGGAACTAACCATTGCTCTACGTTTCACCATTGATAAGCCTCTTCTGATTAATAGATTGTTAGCACAGGAGAACACAACGGAACTAACCATTGCTCTACGTTTCACCATTGATAAGCCTCTTCTGATTAATAGATTGTTAGCACAGGAGAACACAACGGAACTAACCATTGCTCTACGTTTCACCATTCACAAGCATCTTCTGATTAATAGATTGTTAGCACAGGAGAACACAACGGAACTAACCATTGCTCTACGTTTCACCATTCACAAGCATCTTCTGATTAATAGATTGTTAGCACAGGAGAACACAACGGAACTAACCATTGCTCTACGTTTCACCATTGATAAGCCTCTTCTGATTAATAGATTGTTAGCACAGGAGAACACAACGGAACTAACCATTGCTCTACGTTTAACCATTCACAAGCATCTTCTGATTAATAGACTGTTAGCACAGGAGAACACAACGGAACTAACCATTGCTCTACGTTTCACCATTCATAAGCCTCTTCTGATTAATAGACTGTTAACACAGGAGAACACAACGGAACTAACCATTGCTCTACGTTTCACCATTCACAAGCCTCTTCTGATTAATAGATTGTTAGCACAGGAGAACACAACGGAACTAACCATTGCTCTACGTTTCACCATTCACAAGCATCTTCTGATTAATAGATTGTTAGCACAGGAGAACACAACGGAACTAACCATTGCTCTACGTTTCACCATTCACAAGCATCTTCTGATTAATAGATTGTTAGCACAGGAGAACACAACGGAACTAACCATTGCTCTACGTTTCACCATTGATAAGCCTCTTCTGATTAATAGATTGTTAGCACAGGAGAACACAACGGAACTAACCATTGCTCTACGTTTAACCATTCATAAGCCTCTTCTGATTAATAGATTGTTAGCACAGGAGAACACAACGGAACTAACCATTGCTCTACGTTTCACCATTCACAAGCCTCTTCTGATTAATAGACTGTTAACACAGGAGAACACAACGGAACTAACCATTGCTCTACGTTTCACCATTCACAAGCATCTTCTGATTAATAGACTGTTAGCACAGGAGAACACAACGGAACTAACCATTGCTCTACGTTTCACCATTCATAAGCCTCTTCTGATTAATAGACTGTTAACACAGGAGAACACAACGGAACTAACCATTGCTCTACGTTTCACCATTCACAAGCCTCTTCTGATTAATAGATTGTTAGCACAGGAGAACACAACGGAACTAACCATTGCTCTACGTTTCACCATTCACAAGCCTCTTCTGATTAATAGACTGTTAGCACAGGAGAACACAACGGAACTAACCATTGCTCTACGTTTCACCATTCACAAGCCTCTTCTGATTAATAGACTGTTAACACAGGAGAACACAACGGAACTAACCATTGCTCTACGTTTCACCATTCACAAGCCTCTTCTGATTAATAGACTGTTAGCACAGGAGAACACAACGGAACTAACCATTGCTCTACGTTTCACCATTCACAAGCCTCTTCTGATTAATAGACTGTTAACACAGGAGAACACAACGGAACTAACCATTGCTCTACGTTTCACCATTCACAAGCCTCTTCTGATTAATAGATTGTTAGCACAGGAGAACACAACGGAACTAACCATTGCTCTACGTTTCACCATTCACAAGCCTCTTCTGATTAATAGACTGTTAGCACAGGAGAACACAACGGAACTAACCATTGCTCTACGTTTCACCATTCACAAGCCTCTTCTGATTAATAGACTGTTAACACAGGAGAACACAACGGAACTAACCATTGCTCTACGTTTCACCATTCACAAGCATCTTCTGATTAATAGACTGTTAGCACAGGAGAACACAACGGAACTAACCATTGCTCTACGTTTCACCATTCACAAGCATCTTCTGATTAATAGACTGTTAGCACAGGAGAACACAACGGAACTAACCATTGCTCTACGTTTCACCATTCACAAGCCTCTTCTGATTAATAGACTGTTAACACAGGAGAACACAACGGAACTAACCATTGCTCTACGTTTCACCATTCACAAGCCTCTTCTGATTAATAGATTGTTAGCACAGGAGAACACAACGGAACTAACCATTGCTCTACGTTTCACCATTCACAAGCCTCTTCTGATTAATAGATTGTTAGCACAGGAGAACACAACGGAACTAACCATTGCTCTACGTTTCACCATTCACAAGCCTCTTCTGATTAATAGACTGTTAGCACAGGAGAACACAACGGAACTAACCATTGCTCTACGTTTCACCATTCACAAGCCTCTTCTGATTAATAGACTGTTAGCACAGGAGAACACAACGGAACTAACCATTGCTCTACGTTTCACCATTCACAAGCCTCTTCTGATTAATAGATTGTTAGCACAGGAGAACACAACGGAACTAACCATTGCTCTACGTTTCACCATTCACAAGCCTCTTCTGATTAATAGACTGTTAACACAGGAGAACACAACGGAACTAACCATTGCTCTACGTTTCACCATTCACAAGCCTCTTCTGATTAATAGACTGTTAACACAGGAGAACACAACGGAACTAACCATTGCTCTACGTTTCACCATTCATAAGCCTCTTCTGATTAATAGACTGTTAGCACAGGAGAACACAACGGAACTAACCATTGCTCTACGTTTCACCATTCACAAGCATCTTCTGATTAATAGACTGTTAACACAGGAGAACACAACGGAACTAACCATTGCTCTACGTTTCACCATTCATAAGCCTCTTCTGATTAATAGACTGTTAGCACAGGAGAACACAACGGAACTAACCATTGCTCTACGTTTCACCATTCACAAGCATCTTCTGATTAATAGATTGTTAGCACAGGAGAACACAACGCAACTAACCATTGCTCTACGTTTCACCATTCACAAGCATCTTCTGATTAATAGATTGTTAGCACAGGAGAACACAACGGAACTAACCATTGCTCTACGTTTCACCATTCACAAGCATCTTCTGATTAATAGATTGTTAGCACAGGAGAACACAACGGAACTAACCATTGCTCTACGTTTCACCATTCACAAGCCTCTTCTGATTAATAGATTGTTAGCACAGGAGAACACAACGGAACTAACCATTGCTCTACGTTTCACCATTCACAAGCCTCTTCTGATTAATAGATTGTTAGCACAGGAGAACACAACGGAACTAACCATTGCTCTACGTTTCACCATTCACAAGCATCTTCTGATTAATAGATTGTTAGCACAGGAGAACACAACGGAACTAACCATTGCTCTACGTTTCACCATTGATAAGCCTCTTCTGATTAATAGACTGTTAGCACAGGAGAACACAACGGAACTAACCATTGCTCTACGTTTCACCATTCACAAGCCTCTTCTGATTAATAGACTGTTAGCACAGGAGAACACAACGGAACTAACCATTGCTCTACGTTTCACCATTCATGTATGTTTTTCTATAATCTCAAACCTGTTAAGCGGCCATCATTTTTAACCCAGTTCGTGTTTTTATTTGACATTGTGGTTCTTACTTCAAAGCTCAATCTGAAACTGTGTCATTGAAACAAAACAAAAAAAAATCGTTTAACTTCTCCAGTAAAACTGATAGCGTCATTGACTTATTTCAACTTAATTGAAACGTAACTGTAACATATTGATTTCAAACACAACAAAATGGACAGTATGCAATTAAATATTAAGCTGTTAATTTAACCTTAGCAGGAGGCTAGCTAAAGAATAGTAAGAAGCTCAATTGTACCTAATGATTTTAATAAATAATAACTGAATCAAAAAGTTCTTCAAATGGGTCTGTCTGTGGATAAGAGAGATCTATAGCTACAAAGCTCAAAGTCATAGACAAAAACGCCACCTAGATAGTACCACCGACCACCAATCAAATAACAAATTAGGTGCTTTAACCATTCAAAAATGATCACCTATATAAAATGTCTCTTGGTATGAGTTTGTGAATTCGCCTCTTAATGACACAGCCTCAATCGAGAAACAGCAGCTTGATGTCTCATTGAGGAACAAACATTACCTTCAAACCATGACATGTCATGCCATTCCCATTAGTGACCATAAACAAAATTATTATATGAAGATTAGAGAACAAAGGTAGAGTTTTTGTTAAGTAACCAAGCAAATAACAAAATGTATTATTTAATTTTAAAAAGAAGCTCACTAATTGTGCAAAAAATAATTGGGCTTGATTCTTTTTTATGTTTAGTGTACCTTGAAGTATCTTAAATCGTAGAGTAGGGTTAGGGTGGCTACAGGCCATGTACATTCAAATTGTGGAAGGAAAGAGGTGCTAGAGAACTTACCCATAAAGAAGAAGTGTAAATCAAGCGGGGAAGATTCGTCAATGGCACAATAGTAACATAAATACACACAAAACTTGATAATTTTCGGGAAAATTTGTCCCTTTCTCAATAAATTGAGATAGGAAATAATCTTTAGTCCTAAATGGAAGCAGGCTTGCCAACTTAATTTGTCTTAACTTTTCTTACGCTAGTTTACCATGTATACTACTTTTATACATACAATCCAAGTTTTTAAAAGTTCGCTGGTTATGGGAAGGGATGGTTGGTAACATGTTTGTTGTAAAATATTTATCTGATATTTAAATTGGGTAGATCTCAGGATTTTGTTATCCACTGATGGGCTGGCTCCCATCTTCTGAGTTGAGAAGGATTGCAGTTTTGTGGAAGTATCTTGACTAATTTTATGGCGAAGCATTCAACAAAGGTTATGTCATGCTCTATTAAGGGTTTTGGACTAGGATTTTTCAGATTTGTTATTTTAAAGTCATCTCTCTGATAACTCATTCGTTTAAGTCACTTAGGAAAACCGCCTAAAACAAACAGTTTACCCCAAGGATCATTCCCATGGAACCGGACTGCCTGAAAAATCTGCACAATTCACCAACCCACAACCAGTTCAAGAACTCCCTAACCAATAGAGAATACACCATAACAGACCACCACACTTGTCGTTCCACCAACGTAATCTATCAATTACAATGCACTCTCTCCCCAGCCCAGTACATCATCGTTATAACCATAAACACCCTACATAGACCAACAACATAGATGCATCTCACGGTTAAATAACTTACTGACCAAACACAAACACAAGAACAATACAGAAGACAACTTGAACTCACCGCGCACTGAATATCGTAGCGAGTGCCAGGAAGCAGCCGTCAGCAACCTTGGCTGAGGCTGTGTAACAACGGTCCACCACCCAGTCCAACAGAGGGCCCATGTCGGGGTTGCATTCCAGTAGGAGTACCACACTGTCACACGTCAGCTTGTATATCTGGGGACAACAGTGAGGTTAGTGAACTGTATCGCAGACGACACACGGACGCAGCCGTCAGCAACCTTGGCTGAGGCTGTGTAACAACGGTCCACCACCCAGTCCAACAGAGGGTCCATGTCGGGGTTGCATTCCAGTAGGAGTACCACACTGTCACACGTCAGCTTGTATATCTGGGGACAACAGTGAGGTTAGTGAACTGTATCGCAGACGACACACGGACGCAGCCGTCAGCAACCTTGGCTGAGGCTGTGTAACAACGGTCCACCACCTAGTCCAACAGAGGGCCCATGTCGGGGTTGCATTCCAGTAGGAGTACCACACTGTCACACGTCAGCTTGTATATCTGGGGACAACAGTGAGGTTAGTGAACTGTATCGCAGACGACACACGGACGCAGCCGTCAGCAACCTTGGCTGAGGCTGTGTAACAACGGTCCACCACCTAGTCCAACAGAGGGCCCATGTCGGGGTTGCATTCCAGTAGGAGTACCACACTGTCACACGTCAGCTTGTATATCTGGGGACAACAGTGGGGTTAGTGAACTGTATCACAGACGACACACGGACGCAGCCGTCAGCAACCTTGGCTGAGGCTGTGTAACAACGGTCCACCACCTAGTCCAACAGAGGGTCCATGTCGGGGTTGCATTCCAGTAGGAGTACCACACTGTCACACGTCAGCTAGTATATCTGGGGACAACAGTGACGTTAGTGAACTGTATCGCAGACGAGACACAGTGTTGGATATTACTATTAAACAAATCTACTGAAATGGTATAAGGAACATGGCAGTCGGAAATATGTTGCAGGTACAGTCTAACATGACACTAACACAAGGACAGTCGACTTGTCACTAGTACAGTCCTGCGATGGTTGGTGCCTGATTTGCGCATGCGCAGTAATGCCTTTTTCCCTCCACACGTCTTTGTACAGTCAGCTTACCAATATGGATTTTTTCTATTGTTTTGGTCATTGTTTACATTTGTGCTGTTGTTGCAGATTACGTAAATTAGCAGGCAGTATGTAATCATAGCAGGAGTCAAGTCACAGAACTGTCCATGCGAAATTTTGAGTTTATGGTACACAACTGTTGGAGGGGAAAAGTAGTGGGGGGTTCATCATCGCTCTCGCACTACCTCCCCTTCACGCCAGGCACGGTGAACAGATTTGTACCGGAGAGTTCCCCCATTTTCCCCTCACGCAATATAAGTTGAATCTCGCTCTTCCATCTTGTATGGCCAATCGCCAATTTAATTTCTATCCCCCAAACATTTTTATCTTTTAAACAAGATGTAATATGTCTAAGAAACAATACAAAATATATTTACACTTATATTGAGCTAATAAGTGGATCCGGTATGTCAATTTAAGTTTTATGTACAATACCAGTAACCATTAGACCAAACAGTAATCAACATCAACCAATCGCTTTTTATAATCTTTTGTGTATTTATTGAGTTGAGAGTAAGTACAGTGTAAGTGTAAATATACTTTATAATGCTGTAAAGAGAATTTAATTACATTTTGTGTAAAATATAGAAGGTAAAATGCTAAACAAACATTGTTTCTGATAAATTAAATACCCCGTCGCAGCAATCCTGCATACTCAGCGAAGTTTCAATGTATGAATATTTTTCTCGCTACCATATAAAGCCACTTACCAAGTTTCATAAAACTACATATATAAATAAGTGATCTATAGCATTTTATTTATTCTCCATAAGAATAACATAAGGGCTGAGTACGCAAGTTAGCCGCAAAAAGAAGAGAAGATATATGTTTTTGTGCAATAATGAATATAACTCAACCAGGTGAAGCTACAAACTAAGTTTTATTAATTTGTGTTCATAATTAGGGGGGATATAAATTTACTTATTCTCCATAAGAATAACATTAGGGGTGAGTATGCAGGTTTGCTGCTACGGGGATAATCAACAAAAGATCTATTTTTTGTACAAATATCAATATAACTTTAGTTAGATTTTAAGTTCGAAAACCAGAAAAATCGGATCATGGGCAGGGGGGTTTATGGGGGTTTTAAATTTTCCAAAAATAAGTTGTTTTTTTATTTTTTACCCTACATTTTTAAAAAACTTAATTTTGGTTTTGACCATGTTATAGAGCTTAAAAAAACAAATAATATGGAATTTTAAATTATTAACCTAGGTTAAGTGGTTGCGGAGAAAATCCAAACAACCTACTCATAAAATCTCCCATGTTAATCTTAAGGAGAAAAATATTTTAAAAAGGTTTTTGGCTTTTTCTCAGTTTATTTTAATGTAAACTTCACATTTGCTTTTACCAATCTGTTCAGTTCCACAAAACAATCATTTTGGTGTTTAAATTGTGATTCTACGTCCAACCGTTGCAGAGATATTCAAAGTGCTAAACACAGTATGTTGTCCAATGTTATCCTTATGGAGAATAAATAAAATTTGATATCTCGATTATTTATGAATGTATGTTGATGAAACTTGGTATGTGGCTTCACGTAGTACTGGTATATTGATATTTGTACAAAAAATTGATTTTTTGTTTATTATTCCCGTAGCAGCAAACCTGCATACTCAGCCCCCATGTTATTCTTATGGAGAATAAGTAAAATGTAATGACTCCCTTAATTATGAACATAAATTAATAAAACTTGGTATGTAGCTTCACTTGGTTGAGTTATATTGATAATTGCATAAAAACCCATTTTTTTGTTCCTTGTTGCAGCAAACCTGCTTACTGAGCCCCCATGTTATTCTTATGGAGAATAACTAAAATGTTATATAGCGCTTAGTTAAGATTGAATATTGATGAAACTTGGTATGTGGCTTCGCCTAGTTATATTCTATTTATATTTGCATAAAAACCAATTGTTTGTGTTACCTGTTTCAGCAAACTTACGTAATCATTACCAATGTTATTCTTATATAGAATAATTAAAATCGCTTATATGTGAATATATTTTATCAAACTTGGTATGCGGCTTTATGTGGTATTAAGACATATATTATGCATTGGAAATTCGCTGAGTACGTAGGTTTACTGCGACGGGGGTATTTATTTATTATTTTAGGCTGACATGTTTCGTGCGCTTGACCAAAAAAATGGATATAAAAGAAAAATAATTGACAATATGATTGAAAGAAAACTAAAAAGCAAAGAAAAGAAATTCTAAAAGGAAATGCAGAACCCAGAGAAGAAAATAAATAAATGTGCATACCATACAACAATTGTATGAACAAAGCCATAAGAAAAACATTTAAAGATTCCCAAAATAATATAAGTTATAAAACTAAGAACAACATCTTTAAAATATTAAACAACAAAATAGCACATCGTCAGGATAATAAAGACGACATATATAACAGATCTGGAATATACAAGATAAAATGTAGTGATTGTGATAATTATTATATAGGACAATCATCTCGAAACAAAACCAAAAGTTATCATTGTCTCGGGCTTAAGTCTTACCATGAGACCTACGGTAATAGCTTCTTACCTATAGGGGAAATTTGCTAAAATCAACTAGCGTTGAAATGGAGGATGAATTATTGTTGGCGAATATTCAAATAATTTGTTAACTTAATGATTTAAATAACTCATTTATTACGTTAAAACTCACTTGGTGAAATAATGTAATTAAGAATTTAAAATGAAATGTTTCCAATGAAATAACAATGTGTAGGTGTTTTAATGAACGCTGATTCATTAAACTGAATGAGCCGGAAAGTTATCCTATCCAGTGTCACAGGTGTTGTCGGACGTTTAACGAGTGTGAACGTGATTCTCTTAAATAATTAAATCTCAATTGTTTCAATGACAGCTACTGCACTCTTTTCAAAACTAACTGGTCCAAAATTACTTTACTAACCAAAATAAATATCTTACAGAGAGAAAAATGATGACGGTTAAATGTATTTTACTTTTCCAAGACTTAATTTCTAATGAAAACTCTATATTAAATAACCATATTTTAAGATATTCTTTTTTTAGACCAAGAATTAGGCTTTCTTTATTCTTTTTAAAGTAAAAAATGTATATTTGACCTTCTAATGAATATGCAGCCAATAAGCATGATTCACTTTTTAAATGATATTTATGCGTATATGCCATCTAAACACATCTACACAATATGGCCTACTCTACTATGTCCTCATGTTAATGTTACAGATTAATTTGTTTCCTAATCAGATGATTGATTTAACTTGAATTACTTATTTAATTAAGACAGTTCATTAAATTCACTACATAATTATAAAATGTCTTTATTAATGAGTTTTGCCATTTATATTTACGAAGATTTTCTAGAGGAGATTTTCTTAAATAATTTGAATTAATTTTTAACAGCAAAAACATTTAGATGATTAATTTGATGTACAGATCAGTTAACTTAACAAGTTGTTGAATGTAGTTGTTTGTGCGATAAGTGCCTCTGTCATTAAAGACTAACATGGTGAGCAAATAGTATTGGTAAAAAAATGGTGTTGCAACACTGTATGACATAAGGAAGAGATTTTTGATTAATGGTCTAACATGGTAGTTGGTCACCACACAAATGAAAGAAGGTAACACCAAGCTAAACCAACACATGTCCAAGTGGTCAATATACAAACAAATAATGCAACACTGTATGACATAAGGAAGAGATTTTTGATTAGTGGTCTAACATGGTAGTTGGTCACCACACAAATGAAAGAAGGTAACACCAAGCTAAACCAACACATGTCCAAGTGGTCAATATACAAACAAATAATGCAACACTGTATGACATAAGGAAGAGATTTTTGATTAGTGGTCTAACATGGTAGTTGGTCACCACACAAATGAAAGAAGGTAACACAAAGCTAAACCAACACATGTCCAAGTGGTCAGTATACAAACAAATAATGCAACACTGTATGACATAAGGAAGAGATTTTTGATTAGTGGTCTAACATGGTAGTTGGTCACCACACAAATGAAAGAAGGTAACACCAAGCTAAACAAACACATGTCCAAGTGGACAGTATACAAACAAATAATGCAACACTGTATGACATAAGGAAGAGATTTTTGATTAGTGGTCTAACATGGTAGTTGGTCACCACACAAATGAAAGAAGGTAACACCAAGCTAAACCAACACATGTCCAAGTGGTCAGTATACAAACAAATAATGCAACACTGTATGACATAAGGAAGAGATTTTTGATTAGTGGTCTAACATGGTAGTTGGTCACCACACAAATGAAAGAAGGTAACACCAAGCTAAACCAACACATGTCCAAGTGGTCAATATACAAACAAATAATGCAACACTGTATGACATAAGGAAGAGATTTTTGATTAGTGGTCTAACATGGTAGTTGGTCACCACACAAATGAAAGAAGGTAACACCAAGCTAAACCAACACATGTCCAAGTGGTCAATATACAAACAAATAATGCAACACTGTATGACATAAGGAAGAGATTTTTGATTAGTGGTCTAACATGGTAGTTGGTCACCACACAAATGAAAGAAGGTAACACCAAGCTAAACCAACACATGTCCAAGTGGTCAGTATACAAACAAATAATGCAACACTGTATGACATAAGGAAGAGATTTTTGATTAGTGGTCTAACATGGTAGTTGGTCACCACACAAATGAAAGAAGGTAACACCAAGCTAAAACAACACATGTCCAAGTGGTCAATATACAAACAAATAATGCAACACTGTATGACATAAGGAAGAGATTTTTGATTAGAGGTCTAACATGGTAGTTGGTCACCACACAAATGAAAGAAGGTAACACCAAGCTAAACCAACACATGTCCAAGTGGTCAATATACAAACAAATAATGCAACACTGTATGACATAAGGAAGATATTTTTGATTAGTGGTCCAACATGGTAGTTGGTCACCACACAAATGAAAGAAGGTAACACCAAGCTAAACCAACACATGTCCAAGTGGTCAGTATACAAACAAATAATGCAACACTGTATGACATAAGGAAGAGATTTTTGATTAGTGGTCTAACATGGTAGTTGGTCACCACACAAATGAAAGAAGGTAACACCAAGCTAAACCAACACATGTCAAAGTGGTCAGTATACAAACAAATAATGTAACACTGTATGACATAAGGAAGAGATTTTTGATTAGTGGTCTAACATGGTAGCTGGTCACCACACAAATGAAAGAAGGTAACACCAAGCTAAACCAACACATGTCCAAGTGGTCAATATACAAACAAATAATGCAACACTGTATGACATAAGGAAGAGATTTTTGATTAGTGGTCTAACATGGTAGTTGGTCACCACACAAATGAAAGAAGGTAACACAAAGCTAAACCAACACATGTCCAAGTGGTCAGTATACAAACAAATAATGCAACACTGTATGACATAAGGAAGAGATTTTTGATTAGTGGTCTAACATGGTAGTTGGTCACCACACAAATGAAAGAAGGTAACACCAAGCTAAACCAACACATGTCCAAGTGGTCAATATACAAACAAATAATGCAACACTGTATGACATAAGGAAGAGATTTTTGATTAGTGGTCTAACATGGTAGTTGGTTACCACACAAATGAAAGAAGGTAACACCAAGCTAAACCAACACGTCCAAGTGGTCAGTATACAAACAAATAATGCAACACTGTATGACATAAGGAAGAGATTTTTGATTAGTGGTCTAACATGGTAGTTGGTCACCACACAAATGAAAGAAGGTAACACCAAGCTAAACCAACACATGTCCAAGTGGTCAGTATACAAACAAATAATGCAACACTGTATGACATAAGGAAGAGATTTTTGATTAGTGGTCTAACATGGTAGTTGGTCACCACACAAATGAAAGAAGGTAACACCAAGCTAAACCAACACATGTCCAAGTGGTCAATATACAAACAAATAATGTAACACTGTATGACATAAGGAAGAGATTTTTGATTAGTGGTCTAACATGGTAGTTGGTCACCACACAAATGAAAGAAGGTAACACCAAGCTAAACCAACATATGTCCAAGTGGTCAGTATACAAACAAATAATGCAACACTGTATGACATAAGGAAGAGATTTTTGATTAGTGGTCTAACATGGTAGTTGGTCACCACACAAATGAAAGAAGGTAACACCAAGCTAAACCAACACATGTCCAAGTGGTCAATATACAAACAAATAATGCAACACTGTATGACATAAGGAAGAGATTTTTGATTAGTGGTCTAACATGGTAGTTGGTCACCACACAAATGAAAGAAGGTAACACCAAGCTAAACCAACACATGTCCAAGTGGTCAGTATACAAACAAATAATGCAACACTGTATGACATAAGGAAGAGATTTTTGATTAGTGGTCTAACATGGTAGTTGGTCACCACACAAATGAAAGAAGGTAACACCAAGCTAAACCAACACATGTCCAAGTGGTCAGTATACAAACAAATAATGCAACACTGTATGACATAAGGAAGAGATTTTTGATTAGTGGTCTAACATGGTAGTTGGTCACCACACAAATGAAAGAAGGTAACACCAAGCTAAACCAACACATGTCCAAGTGGTCAATATACAAACAAATAATGCAACACTGTATGCCATAAGGAAGAGATTTTTGATTAGTGGTCTAACATGGTAGTTGGTCACCACACAAATGAAAGAAGGTAACACCAAGCTAAACCAACACATGTCCAAGTGGTCAGTATACAAACAAATAATGCAACACTGTATGACATAAGGAAGAGATTTTTGATTAGTGGTCTAACATGGTAGTTGGTCACCACACAAATGATAGAAGGTAACACCAAGCTAAACCAACACATGTCCAAGTGGTCAGTATACAAACAAATAATGCAACACTGTATGACATAAGGAAGAGATTTTTGATTAGTGGTCTAACATGGTAGTTGGTCACCACACAAATGAAAGAAGGTAACACCAAGCTAAACCAACACATGTCCAAGTGGTCAGTATACAAACAAATAATGCAACACTGTATGACATAAGGAAGAGATTTTTGATTAGTGGTCTAACATGGTAGTTGGTCACCACACAAATGATAGAAGGTAACACCAAGCTAAACCAACACATATACAAGTGGTCAGTATACAAACAAATAATGCATTGTATGACATAAGGAAGAGATTTTTGATTAGTGGTCTAACATGGTAGTTGGTCACCACACAAATGAAATAAGGTAACACCAAGCTAAACCAACACATGTCCAAGTGGTCAATATACAAACAAATTATTAGTTCAGCCTGTTTTAAGCTTTATAGTGATGTTCAAGTTTGATCTATTACTCCTTGAAGAGAGTATTCATGAAATATTGTATTTTTGCTTTTAATAAACGACAGTTTATTAGTTCTCTATGTACAATAAAATTGAACTTGAAAGGAATTTTTCTGACATTTAGAACTATTTTCCTCTGAAAATACCCTTTCTTTGTATCATGTTAGCCTCACTTTATGGCATTTTACAGAGGAAATGCTTTTATGTAATATACATCACATTTAACAGGCCCTGCTGTGTGATGCTGGCCACATGTAACTTATCGCACACCAGAACGGTCTAATCCCAGCGCATCACAAGCCAGTACTGCATGATATTGCCATCACGTCCTGTGTTTACTGATTGGACCCAACTATGGGACAGAGATCATTGTAGCACCCCCAAGTAATTACTGATCAGACATGTAATATGTCACGCAATTCCCTAATGGTTGGTGTGGATGTTAGTTTTTGCTACCTTAAATTTTTAATTGATGATAATTTTGCTACCTTAAATTTTTAATTAATGATAAAAGTCTCAAATTGGGATGGATAAAGTTTAAGTTAAAAAGTACAGTCCAACAAGTGTGGTTTGTAGTTTTATTTTATGTTTAAAAATGAAATAGACGGCTATATTTTGAAATATGTTAATTGGACTATTTTTGTTTCCTTTTTTCTCCTAAAATGTCACATTTAACCTGTTATAATGTCTGTCCCAGTCAAAACGCAAGGAGAAACTGACATTCCATTTAGTAATATTAAATTATATTTGACTTACACCTACTATAACTCTAAAACTGAAGAATTTGTAGAAAGAACACTTTTGAAGTTATACTAAATGACCATCAGTTACAACTGTTAAACAAAAAGTAACAAGTACATCATTACTGATTTTACTAGCAGATATTCACCCTACTGTTTCATAAAAATCAAGTAACTAGGTCATGTGTATTCGATAACACTTTGCATAGAAACTTTGTTTACAACAATTTGTTGAATGATGCAGAAAAATCAAGGATACTTCATCTACCATTATAACTTCTTCTGATACATTGCTTGATTATTTCCACTGAGTTAGTTTGCCTTCAGTTTTAGAATAACTTTATTCATTAATTTGTACAAAATGTAAACAAATAAAGAATGGTGTCCACATGAACGAATGTCTGAAGATATCAAATAAGTAAAAAAAATACTATAACGGAATACAAAATTCTAATTTTTTTACAATTTGCAGTTTTTCAAAACAATATAGGCCTATGACTAGGGAATCCAATCCCGGACGATATTTTTAATCCCGGGATTGTTTTTTCTAATCCCGGGATCCCGGGACCAATCCCGGGATTTACATAATTTACGAAAAGCTTGGAAAAATATGTGATTACGTGTACTTTTGTATATGATGACGATAATTATAGTAAATGAATACTGTATTATTTGTAAAAAATACAAAACAATTATTTAAATAGCACAAATGATCAACCGTGAAAGATAACACCGTATTACACTATTAGTACTATTATGTTTGGTCTCACATTGGGTAGGGCTTCGGGTATGCAATAAACTAATAAAGAAACTCAAGATTGGGTTTTTAACACTATGAAATGCATTTACATTGACAGAAAAACTCTTTCAAAAAGTATCCATGAACAAATATTTCTACCTAAAAATTTGAAGTAGAAGCACATTTTTTCAATGTGGCTGCAAGCTGCATATGAATGAAATTATTAACTTATTACTAAGACTAGTTATGAATAAATCCCACTTGATAAAACAAAACTAGAAACAAAACTATCCTTTCAATAAACACAGTACTTTCATAATAAAATCATGTAACAGTTAGTAAACGATCTAAAATTAATCGAGTAAATTAACAAATTCCAATGAATTTACTCATTATTACATTGGGATCAAAACAAACTATTTTTTTTAAGAAAAAAACATCAACTATCATAAAAAAGGTATAATTATCTGTCAAACATCACTTACCCTATTCAGGTAAAATCTGATTGTTTCAAGTGACTGTAAGAAATTGGATTAAAATATAAACCTATAGTTAATATATAAGAAAGAAAAATATAATCAAGTAAAGACATTTTGATTTAAAACTTTATTAAAGTGGTTTTATAGTGATTTATTGTGGTTACATCAGTTGGATACATCACCTGTATTGCTAACTTGAGACAATTTAGCAATCCCGAAAATCTCGGGATTCAACATTTGAATCCCGGGATGGAAGAAACAGTAAAATTGGGTGGAATCACGGGATCCCGCATCCCGAGATTGGATTCCCTACCTATGACCTTCTCTATCCAATATGATTTAACAACTTTTTAAAACTTATTAGTGTCTGATAGTGTACATGTTTCTTATAGAATCTTTAACAAATATTTAATACCAGCAAAAGTTGATTTTTGGTCAAAAGCTTTAGTCTATGATCTTGAATGGCAAATATATTTCCATTACGTGTTTGATAAACATGTGCATCGCCTAATTTTGGCAAAATATTTTCAAATTTATTTTCTATCATTACTGTTTCCAAAATGTCTAAAATATATATTGTTAAATTACCCAGTTTGGGAAAGAAAACGTTGACAGACTCATCATAATTAAGATTAAATATTATCCGTAATGCATTTTTTGACAAACTAAAATTGTTGGTAAGTTTTGGTAGTAGACCCTCCATACATCACTATATCAAACAATATGAGAGTGTATGTGAGAAAAATATATAATTTGTCATGTTTCAATCGGACAAAAACTAGACATTAGCTTTAGAAAATATAATCCTGAAAATATACGTTTTGTTAAGAAATCGACATGACTGCCATCATATGTAAATATTATCATGTGTTCTTGTAGATTTATGGAAATGCATGAAAAGTAATAAGTATCGTTGTTTTAGAAATCTACTTCAAATATAACTAATATATTGAAAAATTAAAATATAGTATTATATTTTAAAAGTTGCAAGTAATTTACCTTTCTCAATTTATAAGAAAAGCACTTACAAAGGTAATTTTTAACAATCTACATCTTAAGGTAATCTTATCTTTGATATTGTGATCTTACATTATTTGACGGGGTCGAATAACAAAATAACGAATGAAGCACAGAGGTGGAGACCTATCAGAGGACTTCATTAGCTCTGTAAGTCGCTCGGAGCACAATCAAGCCAAGTTCATTTTTCAAAGCTCCTTCTCTCCATAGTAAATTGGTTATGCAACTTTGACAGCTACCGTGCTAAAAGCATTATTTGATAAGACCTCACCTAACAACTCTCTTTGTTTGAAGGACAATTTTAATGGGGTGGGTCTAATTGCCTTATTTTCCCCAGGGTGCTTTTATTAATATTGTAATATTGCTTTACTGAAATCTTTACTGAATTAAGTAGGAAAAATAACAATAAAATTATAATAGTAATGAAGGACAAAGGATTTTTTACATCTATCACATTTGTATTATCAATTGTTTTATGAATTTCAAGTTAAGTGAACATTCAATTAACCCCAAAAAGAGTTTATGCCATGTAAACCAAAACTCACACAACAAGTGGGACAAGAAAAGATTTGATCTAAGGTAATAAATTCTCCTTGCTTTATAACACAAAGCCAATGTAAATTGCCCAATGTACAAATTCAAATTATTTATTAATTTTATTTGCAGCAAGACAATCTTACAAAATTGAATTACAAACATCGTATTAGATTACATATTTTTATTTTTACATAAAACTATTCTACAATATTCATATAAAATACGCCAAAAAACATACTCACATAAACCAACCAGCCAAAATTTGTCAACAGAGGAAAACGCTCTCTCTATTAGGAACTCTTTTAATACATTTTTAAATGTTCTATGAGTTTCACTGGTTTTATGTGATAGAGAACATTACTGAACAGTGTTGTGCCAATGTTTTGGGGAAGGGAAGCAGATACATTCGATCGATGGGAGGTTTGCCTGCGGTGGAACCTATTCCTTGTGTTGTAATTAGGGGTGTGCGAGTACTCGAAACTTCGAGTTTTCGGCCGAGTATTTTAATACTTGAACTCGACTCGAAACTTTGAAAACTACTCGAAAGTTCGAGCGATTATTTACCGCTGATTTCCGGACGATTGCTAACGATCGCGACCAGCCAAAACGCGAAGTAACGGCCGCAAAAAGCAATCGTATCAAGTAAAATCGGCCGAAAATGACGACCGCGAACAATTGTGACCGGCCAAAACGCGTAGTAACGGCCGCAAAAGGCAATCGCAACACGTAAAATCGGCCAAAAATGACGACCGCGAACGATTGCGACCGGCCAAAACGCGTGGTAACGGCCGCGAAAGGCGATCACATCACGTAAAATCGGCCGAAAATGACAATCTGATTTCGTCATTTCGGCCGTAACTAACGATTTCGTTATTTAATATTGATTGTAAGCCATGTCTGGACTAGGTGAAATTGGCCAAATGACAACCGGGCCTTGTTTCATCGGCCAGAAATTAATGTCAAACCATATTTTGTTTCTCAATACGTTTGGCTGTACTGGCCAGAACTTTGTATTGCTACCATGTATTAGGTAGAAACCATGTTTGGATTATTAAATCTAGGATGGTATCCAAATCCCATTACACTATTTTAAACTACCAACTGATGGCAACTACTCGCTCGAAAATACTCGAAACTCGAAAATAATTGGCACTACTCCACTCGATTTAAAAAATCACTACTCGCACACCCCTAGTTGTAATGATGTATGTCTGCGCTGATTTGGAATGAAGAATATTTAAATTTATAAAAAAAGAATCATTTGAAATACATGTTGGAATGCTAACGTTAAAATGTTTAATGACAGGGCTCGGGTCCCAATACCGAGCCCTGAGGAATCCCGAAATTCAATTTGGCATTTTTAGTTGCAGGTTATTTATTTTAACTCTTTGACTTCTGTTTTCTAAAAATGATTCAATCCAGTCTAAAAAAGTACCTCGCACTCCAAGGTTATAGAGTCTGATGATTAAAATCTGATGATTTGAAATGATTTTAATTGATAATTTGAAGCATTTCTATACAGTCAAACCCTTTTCGTAGGTCTAAAAATCCACCCACAGTTTTACATTTTACATCCAACACAAGAGAAGCATTCGTTGGGAGATCAACCACAGCATCTATTGTATTTTTGACCTTTACAAATACCTATTGCTCCTTACAAAGCAAGTTAAACTGAGACAAAAAGTGTATTAGCCTTTGTGCAAAAATGTATTCAAATATCAACAATATCAGATAAACCGTTTGAGAGGGACGGGCTTTGAAAGTTAACTCTTTCTGCTTGAATATCAGGACAGCCCCGCCCACCGCATTTAGCTATGTTGTCGCATGTAGGGCCTGACCCGCACAGCCGCACATACGTTTTTTTAAATTTGGTTTGTCCCCTAATCAACTGTATCAAAATAATACCCCCGTAGCAGCAAACCTGCGTACTCAGCGAATTTCCAATGCATATATATGTATCTTAATACCACATAAAGCCACATACCAAGTTTCATCAATATACATTCATAAATAAACGATTTAAGACATTTTAATTATTCTCCATAAGAATAACATGGCAGCTGAGTATGCAGGTTTGCTGAAGGAAGGAAAAAATTGGGTTTTATACAAATATCAATATAACTCATTTAGGTAAAGCCACATACCAAATTTCATTAATTTATTTTCATAATTAAGGGAGATAACACGTTACTTATTCTCCATAAGAATAACATGGGGCTGAGTACGCAGGTTTGCTGCTACGGGAGCCTTTGGCAAAAAATTGTTTTTTTGAGCAAATGTCAATGGTCCACAACCAGATGAAGCCGTATACCAAGTTTTGTCAGTATACGTTCATAAATAAGCGAGATTTAAAATTTTTCTTTTCCTCCAAAAGAATAACATTAGACAACGTACTGTGTTTAGCACTTTTAATATCTCGGTAACCAATTGACGTATAGAAATGATCAAAATACCAAATTGTGTGTTTTTTTAAGCTGAATCCAATGGTAAAAACTAAAATTTGACTATTTCCAAAATTATATGTAAAAAATTCAAAAAACCCATTTTTGGGGTACAAAACCCCCCCCAAAATACCCCTTCGGATAAAGCGATCTGGCTGGTTTTCGAACTTAAAGTCATAAATGTTACTTTACACGTTTATGCCAAATTTCATCAAAATCGGATAATTTTTACGAGAGTTATCGTGCTCACGGACACATATATATATATATATATACACAGTTTCGAACGGATGGTGTTTTTGGGGTCTGGGGACCTCAAAACGAAAAGTTATCATGGTCCCGGGCCTAGGTCTTACCATGCCGACTACGGTAATAGCTTCTTCCCTATAGGGGAAATTCGCTAAAAACACAAAAGTCTGTTTTTTATCAAACAAAAGAAAAATTAAATAATTAAGTGACTAGCTGTGATTTTAAATGCAACTGGGTAGGAATAGGAATAGGCCAGACTAAATTTGAGAGTGGACAGGGTTAATTGGGGGAACAAGGTAGAAAAGTTAAAATGTTTGTGACTGGAGCACCTTCTTAATATATTCCAAGTTCCATCAGTACATCAAAAACTTTTATCTGTGTTTCTGTTTGTAGTATTATCCGTAATATCAGCTAGAAAATAACAGACCAGTAAAACTACTCAAGCTGATGTTAGTTTAATCCGATGTAATCAGGGTAAACCGGGCATGATGGCAATATCGCACAGTTCGGATTAGCATTGTCGGCGGCAACTGTGGTCGATATCGCAGCTGCTGGAGGGAACGCAATATCGGCTGGATGCCTGGGATCCTGTACTCAGTGAATTACTACAGATGAATATCTGTTTAGCGGGTGGTTCTGAGGAAGCTGCATTTCCAATCAAATGTGATACATGTTGTAATAAAATCAAATGTAACAACATGCTATGACTAGGAGAAAATTATTTAAAACTCCATGTTGTTTGGAAAATACAATTAGAGTTTAGAAGTATTTCAATTAAAAGCTATCAAAGTACATTTGTAACTTAGGTTTCAACGATTCATAATTTTGTTAGTTAGTTAACCTTAACTATGAAAATTAGTACATTTTAATACTGGCTGTTTATTTTACAGCCTTTTTAACCCTTAGGCAGTAAAATGTATTCAAAATATTTTCTCAGGAAAGTATTTATGTACTACATTCGGAGAAATCTTACAAGGTGGTATGAAAGGCTTTGAAACGTTTGCTGTAAATCAAAACCAATTTATAAAATGATAAAACTGACTTTTTATGAATCCCAACAACCCCTTAAAAATGTCATTGAAAATACTGAACTTGCAAACCATTTCTTGAAATCATGCCCAATACTTCAGAGAGACATTTAACAACCGATGTGACCAATATAAAAGGAGAATAGCAACATTCGAATCATATCTACTAAAGAACTTGGTAATTAAAATTATTACATTTTGACTATAACAAAACCTATCAAAATTAGGGGTTCATAGAAAAACTTCTATTGGAAAAGTTTGGTGGAGATATTATACATATATACTAATTTGTACCATACTTTGTATTAATCATAAAACTTGTATGTGATATTCAACTATATATAATTTATAATTCTGCTATAATTTGTTTAACTTATAGTTGAGATCAGTGATTTTATGAAAGAAGATTTTTTAAATTTAAACTTAAAAGACTATGTTTTAAACACATTTCTGAAATATTCATGATAAATCTATAAAGGGAATTGAAAACGTATATATGAGCCTCAAGGAATTCTTATTAAGCTGGATAATTGTATTGCATAAGTTGCTTAACTGATTAATATAACAAGTGCATGATAATATAACAAGTATTGGTTTAAAAATTAACAATGAATTAAGTCCAAAGCCCATAGCAAAATATCCTTTGTGTAGTATAAGCTTATGGTGAAGCATTTTTGGACATTTAAAAATGTTGAGTGTCCCCTAAAGTAGAAAATGTTTTGGAAAGCTTAATGATACTTTCCCTAAGAAAAACAACAAAAAACAGTATGACTAGATTCTCTGTAACCTTGGCACCTCCTTGTTCATTTGGGAGCTGGTTTCTTTAAATCTCAGACACCCAGTCAAGTCCAATACCTTGGAGGGAGTAATGGAACTGCCTTGGATGTCCTACACACCTCGGGAGTGCCTGGTAAGAAGGGCTCTAGACTCTAACCAAACAAACTGACTAGAGGGCGAACTTTCCAGGGGGAATAAAACTACCCAAAGGATATGTGTTTATTTTAACTTGGTGGGTTCAAACAATATTTTTATGACCCTTGGTTGATTTCTACTGATTATAAGTGACAAAATGTTGGAGTTTAACTGGTCACAGAGGGACTGACAAGGACAGGCCATAATAGTAATCACAAGGCAATAAAACTACAACATTTGTAGAACTTAAGAAATAAGGTTACATACCTTGTCGTCATCAATCCACTAGTTTATATGATTACTAGTTTCGGGACTAGTTTTGTCCCATTATCATATCTTGCTGTATCACAGAATAAAATACTGTCATGGTCTTGAGTTTAAAAACATTTTAACACTAAACACAAATTTGTACTGAACATAGAAACATTAAACATTTAAAAATTTACAATAAGTGCACACTTTATTTCCCATGTGTGGCCGGGCCAAGGACAAGAGCAGACTCGATGACAGTATTTTATTCTGTGATACAGCAAGATTTGATAATGGGACAAAACTAGTCCCGAAACTAGTAATCATATAAACTAGTGGATTGATGACGAACCTTATTTTTTAAGTCATACCAGGAGGCAAATAGCATGAATAAATTTGTAGAACTATCGTCATCAAAGATAACATTCAGTTTTACTGGTTCAATTACACGCCAAGAGAGCAGCAGGTGTCATCATTAACATTCAGATCAATGGTTTAATCACTAATCGTTTCACCCATATTGAAACTCAATACCTGTGCCAAGCCTTTCACTAACTAGTTGCAATTAACTGATTTAGTTGAATAGGTTGTTAGCATGAAGACTGAGCTTGCAAATAAAAGTCGATTAACTAAATCGTTTTACTATCTTTGATCGCAGTAACGGGAATAGAAACTAGATTATAGAGAGGCTTGATGTGATCAGTGATTGTTAGTTAGGCATTATAAATTCAGTGGGAACGTTTGGATCTATTATTAAGCTCTTATGAACTTTTCTGTTGATGGCAAACAATGTCGGCTTTACTGTTGGCGAGAGAAAAGAGGACCCCTCGTCAGCATTCATTGTTTACAGTTTTATGGTTCTTACTTGTCAAAACGCATACTGGTAATTATTGTTACGGTATCATGGTGTCAGCAGGCACTTACCAAATGTTAACATGGATGCTGCATAAAGTGCTAGCTCGTAGTGACCATATGGTAGCACCTGCAATTTGTGTGTAAGCCAGACACCAGGGGTCTTCTTTGCTCATTCAATCATCATATTATCAATTCATTTATTATTTTTATATCAGAAAGAATATGAATATTCAATTAAATGTTTTTCAAGAGGTCCGTAGTTATTATTATTTTTTTTACCTTACTTTTCTAATACATAGACCTGAGGCTTGTATGTGATTACCCACTTAGGCAAAGGTGAGACAAAAAGTACCTAGGTGGACAGTACTGAAAAAACATAATTGCAAGGACAGGGATTTCAACATACACTGGGGCTTCACACTTTGATGTCTTGACAAGTACTCCCACTTCTTACAAGTCATTTTATTGAGAAAAAACTTACTGCAAAAGCATTGTGAAATTTAAATAATACCCCCGTTGCAGCAAACCTGCGTACTCAGCGAATTTCCAATGCATAATATTTGTCTTAATACCACATAAAGCCGCATACCAAGTTTCATAAAAATATATTCACATATAAGCGATTTTAATTATTATCCATAAGAATAACATTAGTAATGAGTACATAGGTTTGCTGAAACAAGGAACATAGACAATTGGTTTTTATGCAAATATAAATATAATTTAACTAGGCGAAGCCACATACCAAGTTTCATCAATATTCAATCATAAATAAGCGCTATATAACATTTTAGTTATTCTCCATAAGAATAACATGGGGGCTGAGAAAGCAGGTTTGCTGCAACAAGGAAGAAAAAAATGGGTTTTTATGCAATTATCAATATAACTCAACCAAGTGAAGCTACATACCAAGTTTTATTAATTTATGTTCATAATTAAGGGAGTCATTACATTTTACTTATTCTCCATAAGAATAACATGGGGGCTGTGTATGCAGGTTTGCTGCTACGGGAATAATCAACAAAAAATAATTTTTTTGTGCAAATATCAATATACCAGTACTACGTGAAGCCACATACCAAGTTTTATCAACATACATTCATAAATAATCGAGTTATCAAATTTTATTTATTCTCCATAAGGATAACATTGGACAACGTACTGTGTTTAGCACTTTGAATATCTCAGCAACGGTTGGGCGTAGAATCACAATTTAAACACCAAAATGATTGTTTTGTGGATCTGAACAGATTGGTAAAAGCAAATGTGAAGTTTACATTAAAATAAACTGACGAAAAGCCAAAAACCTTTTTCCCATAAGATTAACATGGGAGATTTTATGAGTAGGTTTTTTGGATTTTCTCCGCAACCACTTAACCTAGGTTAATAATTCAAAATATTATATTATTTGTTTTTTTAAGCTCTATAACATGGTCAAAACCAAAATTAAGTTGTTCAAAAATTTTAGGGTGAAAAATGCCAAAAACTGATTTTTGAAAAATTTAAAACCCCCATAAACCCCATTTCCCATGGTCCGATTTTTCTGGTTTTCGAACTTAAAGTCATGAATGTCATTTTACACATTTGAGCCAAATTTCATCAAAATCGGTCGTTTTTTACTCAAGTTATCGCATTCACGGACACATATATAGATATATAGATATATATATATATATAGATATATATATATAGATATATATATATACATATATATAAATTTGAACGAATAGTGTTTTTGTCATCTGGGGACCTCAAAACAAAAAATTATCATGGTCTCGGGCTTAAGTCTTATTATGAGACCTACGGTAATAGCTTCTTCCCTATAGGGGAAATTCGCTAAAAACATTTAACCACCCTTAAAATTTAAGGAGGATTACTGAAATGATTTCCAAAATAATTAAATAGCTAAGTAGGGGAAAAAACACACTTAGCAAATATGCTATGTTTGTAAATATACTATTCATGAAACTCCATACCTTATCATCGGTGGAGGCGAGCAGGGAGTCGAGCCAAGGGTACAGACATCCGTCCTCAGCCAAGGCCGACGGTTCAAAACATGGGCCGCAACACAACACCGCACTCATGGCCTGCAGAGCACAGAACTGGGGCTCCTCCTCCTCCGGGGCCTCTGGTGGGGGGGCGGAGCCAGTGGAGGCGGGCGGGGCTCCGGCCCCCGTCAGGGCGGAGGCTAGGGACCGGCCAAAACTGCCGCTCCACCCCGCGAACAATATGAACAAGTTGCGGCGCAGATCTCGCTTCAACAGTGTGGGGTACGTCTCCACTGGAAAGTGAGGAAAGGTTTTAAAAACCAGTTAAAAGATTTTTGGAAGTCTAAAGGGAAAAGAATACTGTGCTCTTAAAACTGCAATAAAAGAATTGCTAAACAATATGAGTCAAAAATTATTTAACACAAAAAATACTATTAAATATGTTTTTTTATTAAAAAAGAATAACTATATTCAAAGATTTGAAACCCAGAACCTCATCGCACTAAGCTGATGCCCCAGAACCTCATCGCACTAAGCTGATGCCCCAGAACCTCATCGCACTAAGCTGATGCCCCAGAATCTCATCGCACTAAGCTGATGCCCCAGAACCTCATCGCACTAAGCTGATGCCCCAGAACCTCATCGCACTAAGCTGATGCCCCAGAACCTCATCGCACTAAGCTGATGCCCCAGAACCTCATCGCACTAAGCTGATGCCCCAGAACCTCATCGCACTAAGCTGATGCCCCAGAACCTCATCGCACTAAGCTGATGCCCCAGAACCTCATCGCACTAAGCTGATACCCCAGAACCTCATCGCACTAAGCTGATGTGTACCCACTAGACCGCTGCTACATGGCTGAAGCTGATACCCCAGAACCTCATCGCACTAAGCTGATGCCCCAGAACCTCATCGCACTAAGCTGATGCCCCAGAACCTCATCGCACTAAGCTGATGCCCCAGAACCTCATCGCACTAAGCTGATGCCCCAGAACCTCATCGCACTAAGCTGATGCCTCAGAACCTCATCGCACTAAGCTGATGCCCCAGAACCTCATCGCACTAAGCTGATGCCCCAGAACCTCATCGCACCAAGCTGATGCCCCAGAACCTCATCGCACTAAGCTGATACCCCAGAACCTCATCGCACTAAGCTGATGCGTACCCACTAGACCGCTGCTACATGGCTGAAGAAATTAAATGGCTGCGTAGTAAGCCTCATAGCATCATGTTAAACTGTCACACAGCTGTTCTAAAGAATGTCCCTGCATCAGTTGAGGAGCCCGTTTAGCACTGAACGCTTATTTTTTCCTTTGTAATGCAGTTGTTTCACTAAAACGAGTGTAAAATTAAATTGACATTTTACACAACTACGTAAAAACTTTCAAGCTTTGGTGCAGTAAGTAAAATATAATTAACACCTTTCTGTAAGCTTCTCAAAAATACTTCTTATTTCTATTCTTCTACGTAATACATTTTGTAAATCAATTAAATCTACATTTTATGATTCGTACACTTACATGGAAAGCTCTTGAGCATCTTTCTGATGAAGTTGCAGAAATGGAGCTTGATGTCTTTGAGCGCCTCTTTGTCAGGTTCTGCTTCCAAGCACAGCCTGGCGCCGTCCACGTACTCCACAATGGTGGGGTGGAGGGACTGCGAGTCTCGCTCCAGCACGCAGGAGCTGCGCAACAACATTAACAGTTACAATAAACTGTATCCCGCACCTGCTCTCTTTTCATTGCAGATGTGAGTCACACTGCGCTTGGTCCTGAAAATTGACATTTGTAAAAAACAAACACTGACATGCCAATTTTTCACCAATCATATGACCAAACCCAGTGGATCACAGCTTTGAATGATCAGTGGAATAGTAGTTATTGATGAGTAAGATCCAGGTAATAAGCGTGGTTACAAATTTAACCTTAACTAACTTATTCAGATTGTGGGAACTATCACATTTCTAAATGAGTATGTAATTCCCCACATGAAATTGAGTTACAAAGAAAAAGCACTTGGCTTAGGAGTTTCATTGGAAAAATATGGGATTCGAAGTAACTGGTTCAGTAGAGCACGGCATCAAGAACACACACATTAAATGTCATCTTTGTGTTGCTGTGCTCATGTGAATCAGTTGTTTCCAGTGATTTAGCTGTGCAAACCAGGTTTTACCAATGATACACCTAGAACTGTAAAATCACACTTTAACAGTTCAGAGGAGTGGAAACATCAGATTTTATCAATGTAACACTTGTACCCTAATCTAAGTCCATCCTTTTTATACTTTGCACATTTTGTTTGATTTACCGTAACTGACCAAGTGTTATAATTTTTTTATATGTCAAAAATAAATAGTGTTTTAATGTTATTGTAACCTTTAGCAAATTAATTTGTCCTGAGTGTGTACACCTGGATTTGTTACTCACCTTAAAAAACCACAAAATAACACGAATATTTTCTTTAATTACAGACTCTAATGTCACGAATACTACAATAAAGCCAGAATGTTGTAGCACATACATGTTTTATCAAGACTGTCAAATGACATATTAAATCAATGAACTAGAGATAGATTTCATTGAATAACAAAAAATATATAATCACTTCTTTGTACAGTAGACACTCAGAAAACCGGATCGGCTTAGTCCGGACTCCAGGTAATCCCCGGATGATCTTGATTTTATTAGCGAATTTCCCCTATAGGGAAGAAGCTATTACCGTAGTCGGCATGGTAAGACCTAGGCCCGGGACCATGATAACTTTTCGTTTTGAGGTCCCCAGACCCCAAAAACACCATTCATTCGAAACTGTAGATATATATATATATGTGTCCGTGAGCACGATAACTCTCGTAAAAATTATCCGATTTTGATGAAATTTGGTATAAACGTGTAAAGCAACATTTATGACTTTAAGTTCGAAAACCAGCCAGATCGCTCTATCCGAAGGGGTATTTTGGGGGGGTTTTGTACCCCAAAAATGGGTTTTTCAAATTTTTTACATATAATTTTGGAAATAATCAAATTTTAGTTTTTACCATTGGATTCAACTTAAAAAAACACACAATTTGGTATTTTGATCATTTCTCTACGTCAATTGGTTACCGAGATATTGAAAGTGCTAAACACAGTACGTTGTCTAATGTTATTCTTATGGAGGAAAATAACAATTTTATATCTCGCTTATTTATGAACGTATACTGACGAAACTTGGTATACGACTTCATCTGGTTGTGGAAAATTGGTATTTGCTCAAAAAAACAATTTTTTACCAATGGCTCCCGTAGCAGCAAACCTGCGTACTCAGCCCCATGTTATTCTTATGGAGAATAAGTAACGTGTTATCTCCCTTCATTATGAAAATAAATTAATGAAATTTGGTATATGGCTTTACCTACATGAGCTATATTGATATTTGTATAAAACCCCATTTTTTGTGCTCCTTGCTTCAGCAAACCTGCATACTCAGCCGCCATGTTATTCTTATGGAGAACAATTAAAATGTCATAAATCGTTTATTTATGAATGTATATTGATGAAACTTGGTATGTGGCTTTATGTGGTATTAATATACATATATATGCATTGGAAATTCGCTGAGTACGCAGGTTTGCTGCTACGGGGGTATTTTTTATTTTTTATTAAATAAAACTCAAATCCTCGTTTTGGTGCCTATAGTTTTCACGCGATTAGCCCGCAATGCATAAACGTCACGTAGTTTGCATCGTCGGGCGCTCTGTGTTTCGGTAACATTGATGTTGATTATGATTAAAAGGCAGTGGAAGTTGTCGTGCAGTGGGAGGACGGAGCAGGAGAGTCTCAGTTCACTGTGGCACTCTGTTAGTGCAGATGCCTCTTTGCCTTGTTTGTGTCTCATATAACTTGAGCCCACTTCTGAGAAATCTGGATTTGTTCGAAATCCTGATTGGCCATCCGCCACACTAGTCCGGATTTCGGATTTCTGAGTCTTCTGTAGTACTTTACCAACCTATAAAACACCTCTGTAACACGATTACAAAACATATTTCAACTTACCTGATGCCGAAGGTGCCGTAGCCGGCGATCAGCTCGAACACCTTGACCAGCTGCAGTCTGAGTGCGTCCCTCCGCCGCCGCCGCCGCATGTTCTCCTGCTTCCGGTCGACCGCTTCTCGGATGTAAACCACCAGCTCCTCCATGAGGTCTCTGTGTGGAAAAACGGGATTTGGTGTAGCCCAAGATAACTAAACAGTATACTAAAGGCTGTCCCACACTTCTCGCGAACAGGCCTGAACATTCGGCTGAATATTCTCCCGAACATTCCGTCCCGTATTCAAAATTTCGTGCAGCTCCCACACTTCTCGCGAATACTCCGAACATTCGGAGTTCAGTAGAATGTTTGGGCGTATTCGCGAGAAGTGTGGGACAGCCTTTACACACACTAACATTTTTGGATTCACACCATGATGGACATAGGTGTGCTCTTTTGCAGCTTTATTGATGTCACTTTGGGGTAAATCACCTGGTAATCATCCAACAAACTACATCTGTAATTTACATCTTGTTGTCAACATGTATCTTTATTTTTAATGTTTACACCATGAACGGAATCTTATACGTACAAAAAAAGTCGGTACCTTATAGTAATAGTAAAACAAAAATATGTTATCAACTTCGGGGATGCCAAATTTGATCGGCGTTGGAGTACACCTATGTCTAGTATTTATTTGCATATCATGGATTTAAACATTAACTATTACTACTACACAGTAAAAGCCTATTTTCTAGCCTTTGATATAATTGTTTTATTTTATTCAACAAAAACAAAAACTTTCACGTAACATGGTTTTGTAAGATTTTTTTAAATGGGATGAGTTGTTGAACATGATAAAACACTCGGAATCAGTAACAATACCATCAAATGCAACTAAACGACAAACTAAAACTTACTATACATAACTGGGTCGGCCATAGCTTACAATAAAAATAAATTAATCTTTGTTTGAGCGGGAGCAACTGCACCTTCATTACTGACAACCACAATTCATCCTAGCAGTGTGACATTCGCAAGAGTATCATGTGTAGCACTACTATTGATTAAGAATGACTTGATTATTTTCAAGCTTGCCTAACTATTACAAGATAATGCAAACAAAATCCTAATCAATAAAATAAATACACAGTTTCTGTTTTTACTGTCAATGGCAACTCTAAGACAAATACATAGTAATTGTTAGTTGGATATAATTTTTGGATTCAAGATTGATTTAGATTATTTTGTTTACCTGAAACATTTAATCCCTAGTAGGCATCCACTAAATACTATATACTAAAATAATCAGGTCATTTAGTTCACACAGACTGCGAGACAACCAGTTGACGGATTTCGATGATTATTCTTTTGATATTAAGGTAATTTTTTGTATAGAGTCGTAACGGAGACAGAATTTTGATTTAGGCCTCAGGGCTCTGCCCCACAGGACTTGTTATTAATATGGAGGAGAGTTTTATTTGGTTTGTGTCAGATATGTTTTTCTTAGCTCACTAAAATTAACAGCTGTTATGAGGATCATATTTAACTACAGATTGTCATTGTTTTCGTTAAATTTGTCTACTCTGTTATTTATTATGCATTTTTTAACAGCAAAATTTTGCAGGGGAGTAGCTCGTTAAAGTTTAGTTTAAAATAACAGAAGGTTCCAAATTGTATGACCCATTGCCGTGCACATTAGTCGATAGTCTGTACAGAGAGTCTGCTATCCCCATTCCTCACCCACTCATGGCTAAAAACAGTTGTTTCCAATGTAAAATGAAACTACGAGGTTAAATATGAAACCTTTACTGTGAGAATCCATAAATCAGTGATCAGGTGGATACACTATTTTTATCGTTAGTTCAATTAATCTGCATTAAATAATTTGTATTTTAATTTAGTAACTTGAGTGTTATTAAAATAAATATTTTAAAAAATAGGCGGTCATTTTATTTTAAAAATTAATGTAAAATAATTGTTAAAATGGTTAATTTTCAGTTAAGTATCAACACTATAGCTAGATAACAAGTTGAATCTTAAGCAGGACAGGGAAAAAATTCCCTTTAGTTTTTTATTTTGTATTTTATTTGTAAATGAAGGAGACTATTTGTTCTTCACAGTTTCAACACTTGGTTAAAACTGTTTTCCACAAAGTGTAAAGGCGAACTCCGAATGTTCGGAGTATTCACGAGAAGTGTGGGAGCTGCACGAACTTTTGAATACATACGGGAACTTAAGAGACGGAATGTTCAGTGAACATTCGGGAGAATGTTCGGCCGAATGTTCAGGCCTGTTCACGAGAAGTGTGGGACCGCCTTAAGTTGCCTTAAGTTGTGGGACCTTTCCTGTGGTTGTATCAATTTAACATACTCCATATTTTAAACATTATCAAAACTTATTTTGTTTCTCTTCGCTACCGCGAATAACACATACTGGAATCAATTATTTAAACAGATAACCAATCTTTGTACCCGACAAAATATGTAGTCTTTTGCCAATCATGAGCACACTAACGATAATTAAACGATGTTAGTGCGGTAATTAATATTAAATCACTCACACTATTACACTTTTCAACCACCCCATTTTAAAATCCTCAAGATTATAAATTTACACCATTACTCGAAAATAGCTTTTTAACAACACATTCATAAATTGAAATCCATAACAAAATCCAAATACCCCCGTTGCAGCAAACCTGCATACTCAGCGAATTTCCAATGAATATATAACATAACATTAAAACACTTAATTCATAAGAAATATATTCACAAACAAGCAATATTTATAATATTAATTATTCTCCATAAGATGTAACATAATTTGCATACTACATAATTAACATTGGGGATGAGTATGCAGGTTTGCTGCAACAAGGAACACAAAATAATGGGTTTTTATGCAATTATCAATAGAACTCAGCTAAGTGAAGTCACATACCAAGTTTCATCCATATATATTCATAAATAAGCGATATATAACATTTTAGTTATTTTCCATAAGAATAACATGGGGACCGAGTACCTAGGTTTGCAGCTACGGGAACCATAGGCGAAAAATTGTTTTTTTGTGCAAACAACAATAAACCACAACCAGATGAAACCATATACCAAATTCCATCAGTTTATGTTCATAAATAAGCGAGATATACAATTTTTCTTTTTCTCCATAAGAATAACATTAGACAACGTACTGTGTTTAGCACTTTCAATATCTCAGTAACCAATTGACGTAGAGCAATGATCAAGATACCAAATTGTTTGTTTTTTTATGCTGAATTCAATGGTGAAAATTAAAATTTGATTTTAATAAAAGTTACATGTGAAAAACCCAAAAAAAACATTTTTGGGGTACAAAACCCCCCCAAAACCCCCCTTTGGATGGTGCGATTCGTCTGGTTTTCGAACTCGTTCTAATAAATGGTACTTTACACGTTTGTACCAAATTTCATTAAGATCGGACCTTTTTTACGAGAGTTATCGTGCTTACGGACACATATATATATATATATATATACCCCCGTAGCAGCAAACCTGCGTACTCAGCGAATTAACAATGCATATATATGTATCTTAATACCAAATAAAGCCACATACCAAGTTTCATCAATATACATTCATAAATAAACGATTTATGACGTTTTAATTATTCTCCATAAGAATAACATGGCAGCTGAGTATGCAGGTTTGCTGAAGTAAGGAACACAAAAAATGGGGTTTTATACAAATATCAATATAACTCATGTAGGTAAAGCCACATACCAAATTTCATTAATTTATTTTCATAATGAAGGCAGATAACACGTTACTTATTCTCCATAAGAATAACATGGGGCTGAGTACGCAGGTTTGCTGCTACGGGAGCCTTGGGTAAAAAATTGTTTTTTGAGCAAATATCAATGGTCCACAACCAGATAAAGCTGTATACCAAGTTTCGTCAGTATACGTTCATAAATAAGCGAGATATAAAATTTTTATTTTCCTCCATAAGAATAACATTAGACAACGTACTGTGTTTAGCACTTTCAATATCTCGGTAACCAATTGACGTAGAGAAATGATCAAAATACCAAATTGTGTGTTTTTTTAAGCTGAATCCAATGGGGGAAAAAAAATTTGACTATTTCCAAAATTAAAGGTAAAAAATTTGAAAAACTCATTTTTGGGGTACAAAACCCCCCCAAAATACCTCTTCGGATAGAGCGATCTGGCTGGTTTTCGAACTTAAAGTCATAAATGTTGCTTTACACGTTTATACCAAATTTCATCAAAATCGGATAATTTTTACGAGAGTTATCGTGCTCACGGACACACATATATATACAGTTTCGAACGAATGGTGTTTTTGGGGTCTGGGGACCTCAAAACGAAAAGTTATCATGGTCCCGGGCCTAGGTTTTACCATGTCGACTACGGTAATAGCTTCTTCCCTATAGGGGAAATTCGCTAAAAGGAGACTATATCCTTTTTTTTGGACCACATCGAATCATTAAATTATAGGCAAAGATTCCACTTGCAAGGAAGACACTATTCAAAATATGTTTAAGCTGTATTTAGACATTGCCCATCGCTAAAGCAACACCGTGACATTTTTACTCACTTGAGTGCATCAGAGTTGACTTTGCCGAGAGCGTGGACGGCAGCATCTCTCACGTCTGCCACCTCACACCTCAGCAGGGGTACCACCAGCTTGTAGAGCCCGCTGGGTGACGGGTTGGCAGCCCTGCTGTCTGAGCGCTCTGTCAGACTGTCCGGAGACGAGCTGTAACATTCCACAATGACTTACTGAGCGATAACAAAACTATTACAACAACTTTTACATTCCGCCCTATACATAGTTTATAGAGAAAGTAATCATTTTCACATTTTCTAATTTGAGTTTTTGGTGGAAATGTCCGTTTTGATGCTTCCTGAGCCCAAAAAAGTAGTGTCTTTCTGTCTGGATGTCTTGTGTCCCAGTCCACTTACTTGTGTACACTACCGCAGAGCGTTTAATTTTATTACTTTAGCTAACTTAGATTTTGCTGACATCCATCCATCTTAATATCTGGCTGAATTTATTATGTCTTAAACTTCAACTTTTCCCCACTGCCACCAAATTTCAACAATTCATTTGGATCCCTCAACTGTACGCTGAAATTGAAATTGAAAATAGCTCAGGTCCTTTATTGTTAACTGTCTAATGCTAACTATTTAGTCTCAAACCTGCAAAACCTATGATGTATGTTATGAGCATTTTACTGAACCATAGACGTTTTTTATGTCATGTATTGAAATTGTCAACTAGATTTGTATTCAGTTACAAAATAAAGTAGGGGTGTGCGAGTACTTGAAACTTCGAGTTTTCAGTAGAGTATTTTAAAACTCAAACTCGACTCGAAGTTTGAAAAATACTCAAAACTTCGAGCAAGTATGTCTCGCCAATTTCCGTACGATCGCTAACGATTACGACTGGCCAAATCACATAGTAACGGCCGCAGAATGTGATTGCATCACATAAAATCGGCCGAAAATGACGATCAGACCGCGTAATTTCGGCCATAAATGACGACGGGATCACGTAATAAAGGCCGGAAATGACAAAGTTATACATAAT
Source organism: Allygus modestus (assembly GCA_963675035.1). Lineage (NCBI taxonomy): Eukaryota > Metazoa > Arthropoda > Insecta > Hemiptera > Cicadellidae > Allygus > Allygus modestus. Next base: position 159,891,682 of record OY776114.1, on the reverse strand, counting down.
ATCGGCAAAAGTAGCGAAGGGGCCACTTAATATCAGCCATAACTAACGATTCTGTCATCTAATATTGAAGCCGTGACTACCATAATATAATATAAGCCACACCTGGACCAGGTGATATTTTCCAAATGACAACCAGACTGTGTTTATCGGCTGGAAACGAATTTCAAACCGTGTTTTGTTTGTCAATACGTAATCCAGTTTGATTGTACTGGCCAAAACTTTGTATTACTACTCATCTATTAGTTAGAAACCATGTTTAGATTATCAAATCTGGAGTGGTATCCAAATCCCATTACACTATTTGAAACTACCAACTATTAGCAAATACTTGCTCGAAAATACTCGAAACTCAAAAATGATTGGCACTACTCGATTTGACTCGACTCGATTAAAAAAATCACTACTCGCACACCCCTAATATAAAGTAACTAAAGGCTAATAGCTAATTGATATCGTAGCTAATTGATAATATGCTATTAAAACTGTCTGATGACTCACCTGCTTCTTTTGTGCCGTTTTGGAGGTGGGGTGGGAACACAGTTAATGGAAAGAGTATCGGAAAATGATTCGTCGTCAGAGAGACTCGTGGAAATGCGACCTGAGGGCAAACTGTCGAAGACAGCTTCGTTAATGTGGAAAACATTAAATAAAAGCTCAGATGACTCGGTAAAGCTGACAAGAACCTGACAAAACCGAGGCCTTGAATAAGCCGGACCCATCACAGCACACAACAAAACATCCAAGTAAGCAGACACAGCAGACAACAAAGCCTTCAAGAGATAGTTGTTTGATTCACCTACAAAAAAAATCATCATTTTGGTTTCTGGCAATAAAGGATAAGTTCCTCTGCAATACCTAATGGTTTTAAAAAAGGTACCTCAGCCAAAGCTAACCACATTCAAATACAAATCATTGGGTGGATATAAAAGATAAAACCAATTCAGAATAAAAAGTTTTAAAAACGGAAAAAATATCTGCGTCTGGCGCCTAAACTTAAGTGAAGACCATGACAAATCTTGAGAAAATCGAACTAAATATTGTTGATAAAATGATACCTACACAATGAAACAAATAAGCTAAATAAGCAAGAGCAGAAGAATTTCTGAAAGCAACAACAACAAAAGAAGCTGCCACAAAGAAAAAAACCATGAACCTCGCATTCAATACCTAAAATACGAACAAACTTGATGATAACTAAGATGCCTAAGAACACAGCAGTAGCAAAGCTTCAAAGCAATGAATCATGGACAAGCAAAAAAGCTACACATTTTTCATCGAAAAACAAAAGCAACAAAGCCCAATTCCCAAGACAAGAATGTCCAACATAAGACAAAAAAGTCTTTAAATTTATTTAACATATACAGGCAATCTCAAAAGATTTTTCTTAAATACTCAAATATGTATATGTATATCATCAATAGCTGCACTGCATGTTTATATTTATTTATCATGGGAAAATATTTAATGTTCAGACGACAATGAAATATTTGGGATAAAAAACTTCTGTCATGATAACAAGAGATATTTTACATAGCAAAACACTTCTGTCTTGACTTGATGAGAACTAACTGAACTACCACAATCTTCACAACCTCTGTCTTGACAAGAATAAATAAAATATTTACCATACAAACAAACTTTTGAAAAATAATTACTGTTGTGATAACTTTAAATATTTACCATGGCAATAATAAACATTTGCCGCATGACAAAACTTCTGTCGGAATACTTGCCATGGCAAATTAAACAACTTTTTGATTAGCATGTTACGTGTTGTTATTACTTACGGGATGTAATAAAAGACGTCTTACAAAAATTAAAACTATATTTACACTTAAACTGTATTCACATAACAGACGGTAAAGATATATAACAGATGGTACAAGGCTATCGATTTCGACCAGTCACACCGGTCATCATCAGGCCAAAGATAGAAATCCAATGGTCATTTACATCATTGGCCTGATGATGACCTGTGTGACTGGTCGAATTTGATAGCCTTGTACCATCTGTTACATATGTTTACTGTCTGTTATGTGAATATAGTGTAAGCGTAAATATATTTTTAACTGTTGTAAGACGTCTTTTATTACATCCCATGGCAAATTTTATATCAGTACCTAAGTATTTCCGTGCACGAAACAGTTGTTGTTACCTGAGGCTGAGGTCCGGGGAGGCGCACCGGACGATGGGACTCGGCGCCGGTGGCACCACCCGCATGGCGAAGGTAACGTAGTTGCGCCACACCGCGAGGTGCATGTCCCTCTCGGTGATGGGCTTGCGCGGCGGCGCAGAGCTGCGCAGGAGTGAGGCGCGGTTGTCACTCACCGGCCTGTGCAAAACAACAGGATGAACTATTTTCTAAAGCATGACTGTGTTTCATGTGTTTTTATCACCAGAATACAAAACTGAAAATAAATCGTATTAATACAGTCACACCTTTGGGAATTGTTAATTAATTACTTTTTAACCCTTTTATTGCCGACGTGCGCATTTGCGCACATCGAGAATCGTGCGAAAAACGCCGACGTGCGCATATGCGCACGTCACTAATTGTGCGAGAATCGCCGACGTGCGCAATAAAGCACGTCTAATATTTCTAACTTATTAGTTTTAAATGTTTACCAAATGCCACGAAACTTGAGATACTCGATGTCACGACTATGAGGAACATAGAAAAGTACAATTTATACTCTATGATTTGTATAACCTATAAAGTTATACTCATTGATTCCCCCTACCGTCTGTGCATAGTCGACAGTTGCTCTGTGTAGTGAGTGTTGTCTGTCGTCCGTCTTTCAATTGTTGTTTATGTTTACTGTTGTTGGTTTGTTGGTTAAGTTTGTGGATTTATCCGTGGTTTAGTGAGTAAAGTTTTGATGTCATTACGAAAATGGACAAGCGGAGTAGATCGCCAGTAAGTGAAAATACCATCGTAAATAGGTGTTCACCCTACCTGTTTCGGTGAGCACAGGTGTTGAAAGGGTTTTTTGTGAAATTTTCTCAAATATTCTAAATATTTTTTCCGTTGTTAGTTTAATTATTTTAGTATGTTTTTAGTGTTATTTTATGTTCCTTACAACATTTTTCAATTTAGAAGCCAAATGTACATGTTTTTATAAAAAAAATATTGTCAATTGTATATGCAACTATGTTCAATTTTGAAAATATGAATAAATTTTGAAAAAAAACAGAATTCCTGCATTTATCAAGGTAATGGCATGAAAATTTGGGTATGTGTTTACTAATACCTGTTTTACAACATGTATAAATAAAATTGGTTGAGGTATAAGTTTTAGAGGTAGTTTTTATAGTCCAAACTAAAAAATATATATATATTCTTTTATTTGTATATATGTATATATATATATATTTTAACTAAAAAACTATTACATACACCAAAGTATATATTTTATTTGAAACAAACAACTCAATACAAATAAAACAAGACCTAACTTATAAATTTCTGATGCAAAATAAAAAAGTTACAAATTTTTTAATGTGAGCGTGAAATTTGGTCTAATTGAACCTGGCAGTCTTGGCAAGTAAATCTTAATAGTGGTCTGGCATTTTTGGTGACGTCATAAAAAAAATGGTCGGCAGTAAAAGGGTTAAATAAAATTTTAATTTTTTCCCTTGTCCATTCTAAAATGAGAGTATTATTGGTTTAGTTCATGCTGTATACAATGCTAATAAAAATTGGCCACTAAAAGTCTAATCAAGCAGATTTTAGAAAAATCTGAAAAATGTAATACAGTGGAGCCCCGCCAATCCGAAATAATTGGGACCGGACCCATTTCGGATTAGCGAATATTTCGGATTAAGCGAACTATTATTAAAATAAAGATAACAATAAAATACAAAGTGCAATTCCATAAACTAAGCGCCGAAACGCCGAATCACGCCAATCGCGGTACGAGAAACGGCATTGGGACGCCGCGGCTGCCTTTGATCTAGCGCTACGCTACGTAGAACAACAGTCCGTCGCGACCCCAGCCAATACCTTGTTCCTGAGGCGCCGGCGGTATTACGCTTCAAAAGAGAGGTATTCTTCTCTTCGAAAAAAATGTTACAGACTTTTTTAAACCAATGTAGTTTTGTTCTGTAACACTGTTCTGTTTTGCTAATTACATTTTCTAACTATGAAACGTACTGTAATATTCAGAAATACACTTAATTAATGTTTTTCCTAGTTTTTATTTATTCCTTAATATATCCCGATTTCGGTTTCGGATTAAGCGGATTTTCGGATTACCGGATTTCGGATTAGCGGGGCTCTACTGTATTGGTAAAATTATTTAGAATTATGGTAGGCCTAAATATAAGCTTTTCCATAAATTGTGAATAATCATAAATTAAAATTAAGGATGAGTAGATTCCAATTGTCGATTCTCGATTCCACCGATTCTATCGATTTCAGGCCATCGATACTCCCGCCGTTTAACCAGATTTATGCCGCTAACCATCGAAAATTTGAGTCGAGTTGTTGAAAATTGTATTATACTCCCGCCGTTTACCCAGGTTTACTCTAAAGTAAAGACTGAAATAAAGAAAAACAAGCCTAAAATGTATTTTTAGCTCATATGAAAGGAGACAATGACAGGTGAGTTATTTATGGATATCTGTGAAGTAAGAGAAGTAAGAGAAGGACACTGGGAGTGTTTGGGACGGGGCAAAAATCTGACCTTGGAGATAAGGAAGGAAGACGGGAGGGGAGGGGAGGAGTGGGTCCGGCTGACCAACATTATTTCTTTGAGTCATTATCTTACAACCACGCTTTTCCCAATGAATTAGGAATTTACTAGTGGCTTGAAGAGGCAAAGGCCCCTAACCTTGCTCCAAGTAGGAACACCTGTCATTTCGTAAACAAAGTAGGCCTACACGCTTAATCACATGTTTTAATGTAAACAAAGCAGAAGTTTTTCAATCCCCATGCTTTTCTTATGGGGATGTTTTACAGTATTTCTCGTTTGCTGGTAACATTTTAGAAATACTGCTATTTTTCCCCGAGTCCCTGGGATCAAGACCTTTAGTTTGAGCCGTCTCCCATCATCCTGCGATTTGCCAAACTCCCACAATTTTGACTTAAAAATTTTGCTTACAGATTTATATATAAATATATTAAATATTAAACTTTTTTTCTTCTTCTATATTACTACAGTATACTAGTGAAATTAACATTAAATTATGTACAAATTGCATTACAAATTAGTTTGATAATTAACTACAAAAAGCTTAAATAACATTACAGTATATTTAAAAACGTTGATCTACAATTATTAAAAATTAATTATTTAAAATAAATTGCTTTCTAACTTTTATACAACAATTAAAACCCTAAATTTAACATTACAAATGTATTTCGATCGGTCAAGAATAGTTAACATTCAAAGTAATTGTTTTATATCACAAGAAAACCAATTTTAAAAAATATCATGGGAGATTTATATAACTTAAAGCATAACAAGAAAAATAAACATGCAATTCAACTTTTTTTCTATTATTAAGTTTAAGTTTAAGTAGTGGTAGTAGTTTGTTTAAGTTTATTTTATTAATGAAAAATAATCACCAACCAACTGATTGTCTCAATTTATTAAATCAAAATCAATTAATGGCTAACTTCTTGTCTTTAATCATTTTTAAAACATTACTTTGCTGTTTCACCTATTATTAGGAATCGATGGAATCGAGAATCGAGAATCAATTTGTAAGAATCGGAATCGAAAAAAATTGGAATCGACTCATCCCTAATCATAATATTATATTTCATAGTGTTTTTGTTTGTTTCTGTTTTTTTATCTGAAAGGCAGAAGAAGGGGTTTTAGTTAACGTCTCCAATATCAAGAAAGTTAGTTTTATCCAATCAAGAAATAATGTAAGACTTTTTACTTTTTCCTATTAACGCAAATTCCTATATGGTCACATACCTAAATCCGGAACATTATGAAATAAAAAACATAGTGAATTATTGATAACATTGAACTCTTTGAACACTTAGAAATTCTATATATTAACACATATACAGGGTATGAATTCACAATAACAAAGTATAGGGCTATCAATTTTGCCCAAACAGGTCTTCATCAGGTCCAATAAGAGAAAGACGGAATACGATTTCAATAAATAAAATTAATAATTTGTTTATTCCATCACACTCTAATTGAGTCTGATGATAACCGGTAAAATCAATAGCTTTGTACAAAGGTTTTTTTATTCGTTCTCTCGATCATTGGGCTCGTTAATGACCAGTTTTGTTCGTCAAATTTGATAGCACTGTTCCTCTTTTTATATATTTACCATCATGTATTCACATACAGAATAAGTGTGTATATATTTTTTAATGTTAACAACATGAAATTTTTGCAACAAGAAATCACTGACGTAAATCGCGACAACGAAAAACTACTGCCCTGCCACAGATCCCTGGGGGTCACCGTTACTCACGTGGGGTCGATGACTGTGAAGAGCGAGTGGAGCCTGGAGTACACTGTGGGCCAGGAGTGAGACACTGCGGAAGGGCAGAGGCTCAGCACTCGGCCACGTTCCAGGAACCCGAACAGGCAAATGGCCCACGGGTCACTGGCCACGCTGGCCAGACTGGCACCGGTGGACTTGGTGCTGTTCTCGTCCTGTAGGCCTGCAAGTAGACATGTGGTCCGTTAACACTTGGGTGTTCGCTTACAAGATCAAACTACAACTCACTGTAGTATGTATAGGATAAGTACCAGTTTACATATGGATGCATGTGATTTGGCTTCAGTACGGCGGGCAGTTTTTAGCACTGATCAGTGCCAAAACACAGCGATCTTGCTGGTGGCTAAAGAAGCTGTATGGCTAGGAAACTCAGGCCTACCTTGGAAAGGTAGATGTCCCACTGACAGACCACAAAACTCTACACAGTAGAAGAGATTAATGTTTAGGGCCACTCTTTATTATAATATCTAATGTTCCCAAGTACTTTCCAAAAAACCTTAAAATAAACATTTCTGCTGTTAAAAATAGTTAACTTCCAAGGAGCTTGAGGACAAATTTGAATCAATTACAAAGAGAAGATATACCAATCCAAAAGAATGTTAGCACCGCTAACATATCAACCAAAGAATATTACCAGTGTGTTTTAGTGCAACTGAGTGCAATTAGCAGCCATTTCTAATAGGAAATTTACCAATTATGTTTTCTTTTATTACTGTTTAAAATTCCATAACTGTGCCTAATGTGTTTAACCATAAATATAACGTTTATAATACAATTTTATGAGTTTTATATATTTAAATTTATGTCCTTTCAATCACAAAGTATCCAAATAAATGAAAATACTACCTCCAGTCCACACAGAGGAGTTCCTGTCTGCAATCCACTGCAGGTCGACGTTGGAGACGGACACAACTGCGGCTTTCTCAGCCGGGGGCAGCAACGGAAGACAAGACTCCACCACTTGGGGGCAGCACCGGTCTATCACGTCGATCACTGCCTGGTCATCTTCTAGTGCACCTGCAAACAGACACATTGAAAAATATATGTATATTAAAATATTGAGGAAAAATAATTTTTGCTAACGTAATATCAGAAACTATTTAATACGAAAAGTAAAAGATAAAGGCTATTAACAATCAGCAAATTAGCATAAATTGGGCAAAAACGTAAAGCCAATATGAGAATAAAACTTCTCCATTCCATGACTCCTACACACACAAAATAATAACACATCTGAAAAGCCCCCATTTTAGTTACCATTACAAAGACCTCCTCTTTCCTTGGATTTTCTTACAAAAGGTTTTAAAATCTGGCACCAGCCTAAACTGGCGTTTTTGCAAGGAGTGATGTAGTAGAAGAACCATGCGTGGTTGGATATACCGTAACAACATCATCAAAATCGTCATTAAAATATTACAATTTTTAAAAATGAGTCTGCAGATCTTCTGGATCATTCCTTTGAATGAACAGGCACAAAACTTGCCACTTCCACCTTCATTTTTCAAAATTTCAGAAAATTAAACTGATCTAGCCCAGAATGTTAAAAAAAACACTACTACAGTAATTTTCAGCATAGCCAACCAGAGTTTGCAATTAGGTAATTTGTGATGTTTTGTATAGCACAGCAAAATTATAACAGTGTGACTTAAAAATTTGACATTTAAAAGTAAAAATAAGCCTAAGGATTGTTCAAGTGTGTGTGTGTTCTGCATTCAAGCTGTATTAATAAAAAATACACTCTGACAATAATTCCCTGCAAAATGTTGAATGGCTTCGTCATCTTTAATGATTTATGATGTCTTAGCTTATCCATATCATGGTAATTCCTGAAACAAAGTGATGATTACTCCTTAGCCTCTCCTTTTCCGGAATTCCTTATTTTCGCACAACAAACATTTCTCTAAATAGTTCAGATTACATTTTCAAATAATTAATAAATACCAACAAAATGTTTCAACTAACAGAGGTTATTAGGTCAAAACCCACCTCGATTGCTTACACAAACTTATTATTTTACCACAGTCCTATAACTGTGCATCGACTCACCGAAAGCTTTGATGAGTGTTTTGACCTCCCTCAGTATGTGGACCGCCAGCCTACGAGGGCACAGGCGGTTGTGGCACAGCATGACCAGCGCGAACCCCTCCACCTGGTGGAACACACTGCAGGCCGACTGCTCTCGCTGTGCACAGAACGGACACAGATATTGGATAGTAATAGGCTAGAAACACAGCCTAGAGCTTTCCCAAAACAAACCCAGATACAGATATTGGCAACTGTTTCGCTTCCTTGTGGTTACAGTCGCTTCAGTTTTTAAAATATGCAAAGAGCTAACATTACTTCAAATTGATTATGTTACATATGTTTCTATATTGACATTTCAATTTCAATCCCAATTCCAGACTCTGTGTATAATTTTTTTATACAAAACAAACAATTGACGGCATTTGTAAAAGGGCATTCACCCGAGATTTTTCTATAACCAAAGTAATTTTTCAGTGCCACAGTCGGCAGGATCTGAAGCAAATCGTCAAGGGTTCTTTTGGAAATAATTACAAAAAAAGTTCAAGTATGGTTTTAAACATTATCTGTTATAATGAGATTGTTATAAAAAACTGTGGACAATGTGTCGACATGTCATTTTAGTAGTTTTTGAAGGAAAAATAAATACCAGTGTAGTTAAGTACAATTAAATAATAAGTACCATTTGTTATACAGCCCTCCTTTATTTACAGTGATTTATGTGAGTCCAGTAATGTGGTGTAACAATATTTTTTCCTACAATTATACCTAAAGTTACCTTTTTCAAACTCACTGCAAAACAGCCGTTTTCAGTTTAGCAAGTGAAAAAGTCTTTTTCGCTCGCTACACCAAACTGTTCCTCTCGCTGCAGTAATAAAACAGGTAATTGTTGCTCTTTACCAATTGAACGACTTGGTGTGTATAACCTCAATCTCGTGAACTAGCCAAAAAGGATGAAATTGAATTTGTGTATATTGTTTGGTATCCAAAATTGCAGTTGTAGGAAAAACTGTATATTATGTGATTTGAGTGTAGAGTGTCTATATCGCTTTTGAAAAATTACCAGTTTCCTCTCAAGCGATAAAGACCCTTTTTACGCTCTTGATACATAAACAACAATTTAAGTGTTGTTAAGATGTTATTCTATTACATCTCGTGGACTCACCAGTGCGTAGTCCGTCCTGCGAGGGGTGACAGAGGTCCGGCTGGGCTCCTGGTCCTTCACCCTGTCCTTGGCCGGGCCAAGGGCATTCTTCCAGCTGGTGAGCAGCTGCAGCAACATCCGCAGCCCGTTGTCCAACAGCTGGGTGAACGTGTCCTGCACGTCTCTCGCCAGGAACTGGGTGAAACCTGTCGGCAATGATCAGAGTAGGATAAGAATAAGAAAGCCTTTGTTGATATTAAACACAAACAAGAATAAAAGACAGGTTTTAGCGGGATGGAACAATAGACAGACAGATATTCAGACACCACCTCATTTTTATGATAGTGGTTAAAGATAAATATAAAAATAGTCAGCTCTGAACACTTGGGTGAAAGAATAAACTCATTTTTTAAATGTAAAAATTTTTTTTTTTATTTATTAATTACTGGAAATATTTTTCCTGGACACCAGCCTATGTTTTGTACAGAGAGTGTTATAGAAACAGAAAGTTGTTATATAATACCATAATATCATTTTCTTATAAATACATTTTGTAATTACAATAGTTCTACACAGTTTCCTTACTCTCTAATATTTTTTCCAAGAAAACAAATCTCAATTTAGTCAACTTTGGACATCTGCGAATTTTGCGACCCAAGAAAACTCTCCTCATTTACGTGAATGAAACAAAATGTAACAATTAAATGTAGCTCTTAAATTATGCATTTGTTAGGGCCTACCTTGGTATAATATTGATGAAAGACCCTTCATGGCAACACAAAATAGATAATATTCAACACTAGACAAACATATGAAAATTTGGTTACATAACTTTTTCGTCTACAGTTCATTTTTGAACATGTAACAAACTATTTACATGTTTTGGTTCATCGGAACCATCTTTTGAATGCAGTAATCACCGTTGTCATAAAGTTAAAAAGTTAACTTTATGACAACGGTGATTACTGCATTCAAAAGATGGTTCCATTGAACTGTAGGCAAAAAAGGTATATAACCAAATTTTCATACAGTTCAGGGGCTAAAATGGATACAAGTTATAATTAGACAAACATCAAAATTTGTCTGTCCACAATCTTACTACATTTGTCACAGTACATATTTAAGGCTCCGGTCTACCCTAGAGAAAAATCTGCGCCGCCGCGTAAAAATATTATGATAAGGAAAAGTAGTGGTGCGGAGGTTTGCAGTATTACTGTCTGCTATGTTAATTAATTATGTTATTAATATACTATGAACAGGATTTGATAGAAGAAAGGTAATTCTAGTAATGCTCTTTTTTAGAATTTTAAAATAATGTTTCTTTCTCAAGTTGTTGTAGTTTGAAAAAGCTCATTTTTGTACATTTAAACGGGCTTGTAAATGCAACTCAATAAAATAAAGTAAAGAAGTGCATTTGTAGATAATATTTTCCTCTTCAGTATTATACTTTAACTTTAATTAAAGGGTTTATGTAGCAGCTTCAAAGAGTAATCCTGCAAACCCTTTCCTGGTGCTGCACGGAAGGGGGAGACCGGAGCCTTAACCTCTCAAATGGAAACTCATGTACATTGCGCGCGCGTGTTGATATTGCTAAGGCCTGGTGCACATCAGCGGTTTGCGGTGGCGGCGACGCGGCAGTGGTGCCGGCGCGTTCATAGATTTCAAATTCTTTATTTTCTCGCATGCACATTCGATTTTTACGCTGCAGTGCATAATTATCTCTCTAAGCTTAAAGCTTTTTGAGAGAAAATAATTAAGCGTAGTTTGCAAGCATATTACATACAGTTTGTTTTACGTTTTTTTACTTTTCTTGATCTTATTTAAATTACTTTATTCTGACGGGCATAAACTATAATTTACATCTGGAGTAGTCTATCTATTGTTACTGAGAGAAAGTGTGACGCTACCCAGAAATAACCGTAACCGTCTGGTAGCCCCGAGTCCAAGAAAAAATTTAATGTGTTTGAGTCTAGTGACGCCTAACTTCTCCTCTACCCCCGTATTATTGCAGATACAAAATGAAATCAATTACATTTTGGACTTGAATTGTAATATTTGGACTTTATACATCAGAACTCCTTTAACACCTTATCTACATATTTTTAAAAAATCCTGCTTTTTATTCACTCACTTCCTGAAGTTAATACTTAACCGATTTTGATGATTCTTTTTTTATTTAAAAGATAATTTCAAGTTCTAATTCACTGTCTAGCCAGAGTTTCAATTTAGTCACCAGGCCTCTGCCCCAGGGGACTTCCAAGTTCCCATGTTATTCATATGGAGGAGAGTTTTATTTGGTTTATGTCACATGTGTTTTTTCTTAATTCAATAAACAGCTGTTATAATGATTATATCCGCAAAATATTGCGGGGAAGCAGCTCGTATGTTTGAAATTAATTCAGCGTGTTTTCAAAATTATAGTGTTATAGCTTTAATCGAGACAATTATTTTAAATAATTTAAAAATAATCAATTAAATTGAAATCAATTAAATTTTGGACTTGAATTGTAATATTTGGTTTTCATACACCAGAACTATTATCTATTTGAAATTAATTTAGCTTGTTATGTAATATAGTTGTTTTATATTCTTAACTCTTAAGGTTTCATTTAATTAAATACAAAGCCTTTAATAAGATATAAAAAATATTATTAGATAAAAAACATATGCTACAGTATATTTGAAGGTAATTTGTCTTAAACATGCCAGCAATAAATAAATATCTTATCATAACACCAAAAACAGAGTTTACAATCATTCATAAGTATTGTAAACTAATAATAGCACTGATTTAATATTTGTGCAGTACAGTATTTACTTAGATTCGTACATTTATATTTTAAGTAACAAATTTAATATCGAGTTGTAACCGTGTCTTTTTCTAAAACTGTTGTTGTTTATTATTTATTTTGTTACTAAAGTTATTGTTAGGCCAGAGTAACATACTGATTAATGCCATTGATACCTTATGTATGCAATCAATGCTAATACTATATAGCAATGTATTCATTACATTGTACATAGTCACTGCCCGCGCCGCACACCGCTTGTTCCTAGAGTAGTGCGAGTGCGGGTGGGGACGTGGAGCAACAGCCTGATACTTCACATCACAGCCGCCCGCGCGCCACCAGACAGCTCTGTCTATGACGTCATAGAGGCCTAGTTCAGTGTCCTTCACGAGGGAGCGCGCCAGTAGTAGTGTCTTCAAGGATAACAATAGTTTGTCCTGTCCACTCATGTATATAGTAATGGTTATATGCCCATGTTGTCAATTTGTGCCAATTTATTTACTTCCATTTGAAAAGCAAATCCCGAAAACAAATATTTTAACCAGGACAGCATGTCGCAATGCAAGGGGGGGATAAGGGGAGTGGAAAGGTACTTGGCGTCGAACCTTCCAAAGGTGTGACGCTGACTCAAGTTTTGTTGTCTAATTTATTGTTGCTGACATAAAACTCAGGACAAAGTTTTAAATCAAACTCACTTTCATTCAAGCTTTTTAACAATCAATCAACCAACTTGCTTGAACTAAGTTAAATGACAGACTGCATTTGCAATTAATGTGCCTATTAGATATGTAGATAAATTTCTGGTAGAAGACATTATAACATACTGAGATGAATAACAATCTGGGTCATATAGCTACGTATACTCAGTTCATGCAATTAGTTTAACCTTCGAATAAACATTATAGGAGTTTCTGTTAGTCTTTTGCAAAATGTTGTTTTTTACAGATTCAGGGACTAATAACTGCTTGTTGTCATACTGCTTCAAAAACTGCTGTTTTCAACACACACATAAAATGCTAAAATTTTTTTATTGTTTTGATGATCATTTTTGTCCTGGGACTAAAAAAACATCATCTGATGACAATTTTTGGTCGAGGTCATCAACTGCTACTTTGCTTATAAAATATTAATTTAACGTTATTAAATTATTTCAAATAAACAGCTGTTTGTTTATAGTAGCAAGATCAAGATGAGCAAACTTAGTGAGAAAACTTTTGAAGGTGAACCGGGAATACAAATTTAGTTTTTGTGGAATTGTTATCTCAGATATTGTTTACAGTGTGACGAAAAACATAGTTCATCACTAGGACCAAAAGTGACTTTACGATCATCGCTCGTTTTCCAGAGACTCAGCCATTAAACTTTAAAACCTTCACTTTTGGCCCTATTGATGAAATATACTATTATTCATCTCCACACAGATAAATGACGCCTTAATAGTATACTTCATCTCTAGGACCAAAAGTAGGGGTGTGCGAGTACTTGAAACTTCCGGTTTTCGGCTGAATATTTTAATACTTGAACTCGACTCGAAGTTTTGAAAAATACTCAAAAGTTTGAGCGAGTATTTCCCGCCGATTTCCGGACAATCGCTGACGATTAGCGATCGGCCTAAATGCGTAGAAACGGCCGCAAAAGGCGATCACATCATGTAAAATCGGCCGAAAATGACGATCAGACTGCATAATTATAGCCGTAAATGGCAACAGAAAACATATTATCGGCCAAAAATTACGAAAGGTAATAAAGGCCGAATATGACGACGGTACACATTATATCAGCAAAAGCGGCGACCGAGCCACTTAATATCGGCCGTAACCAACGATTTTGTTATTTAATATTGATTATAAGCGATGTCTGGACCAGGTGATATTGGTCACATAACAACCGGACCGTGTTTTATCGGCGGGAAACGAATGTCAAACCGTGTTTTGTTTGTCAATACGTAATACTGTTTGATTGTACTGCCAAAACTTTGTATTGCTACTCATGTATTAGTTAGAAACCATGTTTAGACTATCGAATTTGGAGTGGTTTCCAAATCCCATTACACTATTTTAAACTACCAACTGATAGCAGTCTTGTAAATCTTTTTTTAGGGAATTAAATATTTTAACTCTTCCTTCATTGTATATTTTTAGATGTTTAATTTCTGTACATAAACAAATTGATACTTTTTATGATAGGCAAGTAGTTCATTGCTATAACACACGGTCCAAGGATCAACTCCAATATCCCATACATAGACTAAAGTTATATGAAAATACTCCCCACTATATGGGTTTAAGGTTTTACAACAAATTGCCAAATCATTTTAAGGAATTAAATTTAGTAAAATTTAAGTGTGTCTTAAAAGAAATTTTAGTTGATAAGGTTTATTATAAAGTACATGATTTTTTGAATGACGATACATTGGAGTTGGTCTAAACAACAAATTTATTTGATATCTTGTTCATGTATAGAATTAGTTTATTTTATAAGAGATATTGACGAGCAACCTGTTTAGTTTGCAAATAATGTATTGTTTGTAAACTGTATGAATGTTATGTTGCAATAAATATCTTGAATCTTGAAGCAAATTTTTGCTTGAAAATACTCAAAACTCGAAAATAACTGGTACTACTCGACTCGACTCGATTAACTAAATCACTACTCGCACACTCCTAACCAAAAGTGACGCTTTTCAATCCGAGCTCAAGTTTAACGGCCGAGGCGGAGCCGAGAAAAAGTCCTTAATCACTGGTTCTCACCCAGTATCACGTCCTGCCGCCAGTCGGGGAAGTCGATGACCAGCGTCTGGAGGCTCTGGTAGGCAAGCCCGCGCAACTCCTCATCCATGTGCACCGTCAGACGGGCCAGCAGGTCTACCAACTCCGCGCCCGTGATGCCCTCGGGGATCAGTCTGGGCACCGCAGCAACACACGTGCGGAACAGGTCGATACGAGGCTTCCGCTCACCAGTGATCATCTCGTCTGGTTCCTGGGAAAACAACAAGACATGCTATGAAAAACTATTACAAGGACCAATATAAGGAAGAAACAACCAGTTTTATCTTCAATACAAATTATTCCTATTTCTAACAAGGTTTTTCCCAAACATGCTTCTTAACTGAAGGGGAAATTTCTATATCAACTGTCATAAAACATTCAATTTCTGAATTCATTTTCCTACTGCTGGAAGTTGATGTTTAAAATCAGTAATAAAATTATCTTGTTACTTTTCAATATCCTGTTGCGTTGGGCTATGCTACATGTTTCGTGGCAACAACCACATCTTCAGGCAGTATCTTCAAGATTTTTCATATTAAAACTTAAAATATAAATAAATAAATTTAAAATTTATATGACAAATCTTGAAGATTCTGCCTGAAGATGAGGTTGTTGCCACGAAACATGTAGCATAGCCCAACAAAACAGGATATTGAAAGGTAACAAGTTTATTCTATTACTGATTCAATATCTGTGTGACATGTTAATCTGTTCTACTGAACAAAGCAACAAAGTTATTGTTCAATGTGAAAAATAAATAACAATTTTATAATGCCTGAATATGGCCTTTTAAATCCCTCAATATATCATCAGGATGAAGAAATCAGAACTGTTCAAATATAATCAAGTACATAAAATGTAGTCTTGCATTTAGTATTTTGTAGGATAGGTTGCTGATCATTAACACAGATTTTGTTAAATAAAATTGACTTTTTTCTTAAGAGTATTGGTTTAATTAATCTGTCCCCACTCCGCAGGGTCCGAGTAGTGGCGCACTCACCCGGGGATGGGATGGCACCATTGCACCGCGCCAGCCAGGTGTCTAGCCAATGCGGCGTCAAATAAAAACATCTAATGATTTTTTGTCTGTTTCATGTACCGCCTCCGTCGATGATGGAGTTCCGTGCTGACCACGAGCCAAATGGAAGGAGGAACATTGGTTAAAAACAAGTCGGGAGGCCCCCTGGTTTCTCACAACGCTAAGTATAGGTTAAGAAAGGGAAACGGTGGAGGGATCAATCTTGTAACCCAAAAGTACCTCCATTCCAGGAGTGTGTGGACGGTGCGGAGCTAGCATCAGGTAATGGAATGCAATTAGGTATTGAATGGTAACAATTTTCAAACATTTCAGGTGTAACCCACCCTTCCTAACCCCAAGGTGTTTGAAGCTTCTAGGTTTCAACCAGCAAAGCACCTCCCTTTCCCATGATACAGTAGCTGGGTTCGCCCAGGGGTCTGTATCAATATCAAGAGTATTGGTTTAATTAATCTGTTTGCATAACTTTTAACCAGAACATTTATTTTCCATACACCCTATATGAAATCCGTTACCTTGGTATTTTATCAATAGAATCAATATTGTCATCAAAAGCTTTTCCTCCTCCACCTTCAACTTATTGCATGATATTCTCGTTAATTCTTTGCAAAAACACTATTCACAGGCAATTTAACCGGTTTTCACTTTTATCAAGTACATAAACACAACCTACACCAATAATTGGTTGGAATCCAATCCGACTCGAGGCTGTGGTCACTGACCTTGTTAACGTTCTGAGTGCTGGTCATCATGAGTGGTCGGCCGTAGTGGACGTCGAGTGCCCTCAGGATGTCGACAAACACTCGTCTCACGTGAGGGAAGTATGCGGACATTCCGATGCTTCGGGCCGTGTCCTCAGTCAGCATCTGTGAGTGGAACGGAACATTTGTACTGTAGAGGAAATGTGATTTGGATAATGATGATTAGATATAATTCTTGAATCCACCAGACCAGTAGTTACCCAAAGTTTTTATATAAATGTTAAACTGTACCGGGAATTTTTGGGAAACCCGAAACTCTGACACCCGTCAACATCCTTGAATGAAAGGTCTTGGCATATAGCTTTTGATAATTAATTGTTTCTATTTATATTACTATTTTTACTAAACCTCACCTAAGGGTATAATCAACCTTCATCAAAATATTAAATTGAACAATAGACTTAAATGAATTGATCAGCTGTAATATTTGTATTAGTTATAAAATTGAAATCTCTTGAGGGGGCTATAATTTTAAACAGTGACAAACTTAAACTTGTAACAAAAATAACTATAAGTTTATATTAAAACTTATATAAATAAGAAACTGTTATTATGTCAAATTAATTTTAATGTGGATATAGTTAATTAAAAGTATATTTCATATTCTTTAAAAAATCTGCCTAAACAAGCATCCAGAGAAAAAAAAATACATTTACAATTTACCTTAGTGAAACTGTTCGTTGTTAGCAGCTAAATTATTAATTGGCTGGATAGCAGAGTTGTAAGAGTGATTTCTTCAGAACTTAAGAGTATACAGTTAAATCAAGAGCAACATTTTAACATTTTGTTTAAGGTTTAAAACTAGATTTAGCTGCCGTTTATCATTGAGCTCTTAATTAATTACCCTTTCCAAGAAATGGTCAACTTTAAATGGTATCAAAACCACGGGTTTGAACTGTTCCCAGTCAAAGCATTAAAACTACCACCAGAAAACACACAAAATAAGGTTAATTTCTTAAGCTTCCTACATCTTGACTGTAGGAAAAGTCTATGTCAACAAATCGGTTTTACCTGATCTTTTCCATTTGACAACTGACTAACTGACTAAATGACCAATCAACATACGGCCCTGTACACACCTTATTGAGGAACGTCTTCTTGACACGCAACGTGTTCCCGGAGGGTAGAACGCCAGAGGTGCGCGGCATGGGCGGTTCCCCCTCCTTCTGCTGCAGACTGTCCGCCACCACCAAGAACGCCCTCAGGCCGATAGACATGCGTTCCGGCGTCAGTATCAGCTTGATGGGCCGTCCCACCGACAGCAGGTCAAACACAATCTCCCGCATGGCAAAGTCTAGTCTCTCCTGGAACAAGTTACATCGAGGAACTGGATATAGTTTTGGAATGGACAAAATACTGCCTCGAACCTAACACACCTCGCTAGCCTAACGGTTATCGTCTTGGACTTCAGTGCAAGAGGTCACGAATTCCATTCCCAAGACTGAGTGGGTTTGGACCATTGATCTATAACAATGCCACTGGTGTAGACCAGCAAAATAAACCGTAAGGCATTACTCATAGAGACTAGAAACATATTACCATTGTCATATCTATCTTTGTAATTGAAATATTAGCCCCAAACCCCTTATCAACGTCTCAGAATCTTTAAGTATGTTTAAAACAAATTTAAATTACACAAGTTGAGGTTAAGTAGAACAAAAATCTGAAGGATTGCAGTTAAAAGACGTAGAAAAGGTAGGAGTTCCACAAATTCCATCTCTAACAGGCAACTCGGCTGGCAATGGTAGCCCGTAAAAGATTGCACTAACATACAACTAGCTGAACTTTTAAAATTCCACCATTTACAACCTGATTGTGCTTTTACGATTAGGTTTGCAGCAATGTGAGATTAAATTTTTGCACATGACCTACGCTTGTTACTTTCAGAGCAGTAATGTATAATTAACGGTTGTAGTGTTGGAATAAAAATGAACCCCTTACACAAAGGTTTAACTATACATGAACATTTTATAAAGTCACTATAGCCCACTTACGACTTAATAAAAATACCATAAACTCATTAAAACTTCCGACCTATCTAAAAATTAAATAAAATTCACAAAAATGAATAAATTACGAATACATTATTTATTTCCTTGTTTATGATACAAATTGCATAAAAAAAGCAAGTATTGAGGAAAAAGTCTCCTTACTTGTGCGATGAACTGTATGATCTTGACGAATATGTTGAGTGGCGTGTCCCTGGGCACTACAGCCTTGGAACCCTTGGGGAACAGACTGTTGACGATACTCTGCAGCCGCGACTGAGTGGCAGAGTTGCTCTCACACTTGATCCTGATCATGTACACCCACAGCAGCCGGTACAGGGCCTCTGGACACAACGAGAGAGTATGGCGTTACGTAAACAAATCAGGGTACTTGAAAGACTGAAATATTTAAATGTATCATTGTCACAAACATGTGACTGCAAAGTAAACCACATCTTAACAAGTGGATTTCAAGCTTTGATTTTTAACACTCCCTAGGGTTGGAAATAGTCTCCCAGTTTATTCTGCAAATGGCAAAAACATGGTGAAATATCTTGGGTAACCAATTTAACTGGTTGACCATTTTTTCGCTTTTAACTGATTTTGGTGATGCCACCATAACATTTTGATTTGAGAATGATATAACCATAAACATTTCAAAAACCAGACAAAAAATTATAAATATGAAGTTTACCCAGAATCAGTATGAGTACCATGATGAGTTAGTTATTATAAAATTTGCAACACTTTTTCTTTACAACATACTCAACTTCCACATTGATCCTGTTTAACTTTATATCTGTCTTCATAACTGTTTTCTTCTGGGAGTTGATGGATTTTTGTTCATTTTACATAATTTTTAGACTAACTGCGGTAACTTAAAATTATTATTTGTGTATTAATAGCGTAAAGTAGGTCTTTACCGCTTGAGAGAACACTGTTACCTAACAACGCTATGCGTCGCATGGTAATTTTCCAAAATTGATAGACACTTGACCCTCAAATTACAATACTTGCACAATTTTGCCTAAAATTTCAATTTTGGATACCACACAACATACAGTACTACAAAAATTTACTTTCATCCATTTTAGTTGAATTCACGAGTTTTGTTTGGTCCAAAGAAACAATTAATCAGCTGTTTATTACTTCAGCAAGCGGAAAAGTAAGGCAAAGACTTTTTTGCTCGCTTAACAGAAAACAGCCGTTTTATAATGTATTTTTAGGTCGTAAAGAAGCACTTTAGTTGTCAGAAGCGTTTGGTTAGTTGTCGGAAGCGTGGTTGTCGGAAAAATTATTTTAATGTATGTTTTCTAACTGGCACTACATTGGTGGGACTTGTACATGTTTGCTTGCAATGCCTTTTTTAAAGGTGACTATGAGGTTGTCAGGTCCCGGTATTGCAAAGAAGCCAGTTACCTTTCATAATCTTCTCGTCTCATCAGAAACAAGCACTCACCCAGTGCGACCCTGCACATCTTCGGATCCCTGTTCTTGAGGTGGGACAGACACATCGCCAGGAAGTAGTGCCAGTTCTGCAGGAAGAACGTTTTCTGGGACACACAGAGCAGGCATGTGACCAGGGGGAACAGCGCCAGCCGGTGCTTGGACTTGGTGCACATGTCCAGAGTCTGGGAGTACAGGGACTCGACAAAGTTCTTGAGGCACGGCACATTCACCTCATTCTTCACAGTCTGGAATAGAGGACAAAATTATTTAGTTTTAACAAAATAAAGTGAAAAATTTCAAATTTGAATTTATAACTAGGGGACTTGATGCTCAAAATTGAAAAAGCTGCATGTTAGACAGAAAAATGTTATTCAAAATTAAAAACAAAACAAAAATCCACCTACTGTAGCAAATATTTATGCCTATCAGACTCTTGTTACTTCCTTGCAAGACTTTTTTCTTTTAAGACCATTATTGTAATAACTCTTTGTTTTTGACTGTAGAACTTGACTGGTTTCCATGCTTGATTAAGTTTATGACAATAAAGGCTTCTTGATTCTTGATTCTTGAATAACTTTCAGCTTCAGTATTTGTTATGGGCAAATGCCTTAAAGCTTTACAATGTCCAAATATAGGTTGCAATTCCTTTTCAGCATTTTTTTATTCAAATTATGCGTATAATGTCCAATTTGGCTCTGCAACTGTGTTTTGTAATAAAAAATAATTTGAACGACCTCTTAATCACCACAAAAGGATATAATTTATTTTGTAACATAGAACCACTGTTGCCAAAATGTTGAACCTTTCTTGAATTTGATTTATTCCCTATTAAAATCTGTAGTGTATTGCCAAATCTGTTAGTAAAACCTTTTGATGCATCTAATATTAAAATTGTTCAATCATTGTAACGTTATGATTTAGATTAAATACAAATACACTTGAAGATATTAAAATATTTTAGGCCTACACTATTTTTTTCCTTTGCCTTTAATTTAATCTTATTACTATTTAACCATAATTATAATATTTTACAGAATACATTTTATTACCTAGCAAAAGATACTTTTAATAGCCAACTTACCGCTGCAACTGGGACGAGAATTTCTACAAACAACCCGGCTAGGGCATGTTTGATATCTTTATCTTTAACTTCGAGAAAATATTGTGCACATTCTTGCATGAACTGAAATGAAGCCTCGAACTCCTCAATAGGAACCATCTGGAACAAATCAAAATTGTTTAATAACAAACTAGCCACATTTATTTATATAATGGGCTTTAGCCTACCACAACTTTAAATTGTATTCCATAAGTCAATAAGTTTTTTAAAGACTCTTTTAAAGCTTGAGAGCAAGATATTTATACTTTCATATGACTACATTATTATGTCTAAACACTTCTAAAAGACAGCTTCAAAGCCAAAGGAATGTTGTAATGTTGGTTTAAACAGCTTACATAACAAAACTACTTTTGTGAAGCAGCTTTTGTGAAGGGCATTTTGAGCCCTCTGTATATCGTGGAACGCGTTCCAACATTTCAAGTGCCTGGAGAAATGTTTAAAAAACTGCCTTTTGAGGGCTTATACGGTCAGACATAAAAGACACATTTTGAAGGCCTAAAGTACATAAATACTACCTTTTGAATGCCTGAAACTATTTGTTGCAAAACGACATTTTGAATGCTTGTAACAATCAGATATAGACACGATATTTTACCTTGAACTATGTAATATAGAAGTGACCTTTTGAATGCTTTAAACTATCAAATATAGAGTTGTTCATAATAAATCAGTTATTTTTTTAATAAATCGACGAAATGGTATTTATTTGGTGATTGGAATCGTATGAAATTGATCGTTTTAATGAAAATCATGATCCTGTCCTCAAATAAATTGGAAATGAATAGATAATACGTTTGATAGAATGACACTTGACAGCTATGTAATGTTGAGGAATCAGATCATGATTGTGATTAGAGAAGATAAAAAAAGGGATTCGTTGTCTCAGCGGGCACATCAAATCAAATCAAAATTCTTTATTCAGAAAAGCATATACAGTATATACAATGAATAAGTCATGAATATGTACAGATAACATATACAACATAAGCCTTATAAATCTATTGTCTTAATCTATTTATTATTTAAAAAATTGTCCAATGAGTAAAAAGCTTCCTTTACTAGGTATTTTTTTAACAATTTAAGAAACATAATTGATTAGATGAGTTAAAAACTATTTCTAAGACCACAACGTACCTTTATTCTGAAGAACTTCATGCCCATGAGCAGTGAGATGATGCTCTGGGTAGTGTGGGAGCTCGGCTCCTTGCCCCTCAGCTCCTTGAGCTCCGACATGAACCTCTTTCGGACAGACAGGAAGCGGGAGTGAGCCAACACTCCGATCACCTCTGCGTACAGGTCTGCCACTGTGTGGACATTGCTGGCGTTCAGGCTATTTTGGACTCTGCAAGCAAAGAAGAGATTTATTCAGAACAGACGAAACGCTTATCCATGAGAACGCCTTTTATTCTGCACTAGAAATTATTTGGCTTAGGCCTCAAAAGTGGAAGTCAAAACGTGTAATAGCACAGAGCAACGACAACCAGTTCTCTTTTTCTTTGTTTATACTAAGGTTAGGTTAGGTTATGTTGTGTTGATTAGGTTGTGGGAGACGTGTATCCAGATTTACGTATAACAAGTTTATAGGGTTGTTATTACCATAATGGATGGTATGCTTTTCTTACACAACAGAAGACTCAAAACAAAGCAGGTTTACATACCTTTCCGTCGTCAATCCTTTGGTTTACTAGCAGATGACTAGTTTATAGGGTTGTTATTACCATAATGGATGGCATGCTTTTCTTACACAACAGAAGACTCAAAACAAAGCAGGTTTACATACCTTTCCGTCGTCAATCCTTTGGTTTACTAGCAGATGACTAGTTTATAGGGTTGTTATTACCATAATGGATGGTATGCTTTTCTTACACAACAGAAGACTCAAAACAAAGCAGGTTTACATACCTTTCCGTCGTCAATCATTTGGTTTACTAGCAGATGACTAGTTTATAGGGTTGTTATTACCATAATGGATGGTATGCTTTTCTTACACAACAGAAGACTCAAAACAAAGCAGGTTTACATACCTTTCCGTCGTCAATCATTTGGTTTACTAGCAGATGACTAGTTTATAGGGTTGTTATTACCATAATGGATGGCATGCTTTTCTTACACAACAGAAGACTCAAAACAAAGCAGGTTTACGTACCTTTCCATCGTCAATCCTTTGGTTTACTAGCAGATGACTAGTTTATTGGGTTGTTATTACCATAATGGATGGCATGCTTTTCTTACACAACAGAAGACTCAAAACAAAGCAGGTTTACATACCTTTCCGTCGTCAATCCTTTGGTTTACTAGCAGATGACTAGTTTATAGGGTTGTTATTACCATAATGGATGGCATGCTTTTCATACACAACAGAAGACTCAAAACAAAGCAGGTTTACATACATTTCCGTCGTCAATCCTTTGGTTTACTAGCAGATGACTAGTTTATAGGGTTGATATTACCATAATGGATGGCATGCTTTTCTTACACAACAGAAGACTCAAAACAAAGCAGGTTTACATACCTTTCCGTCGTCAATCCTTTGGTTTACTAGCAGATGACTAGTTTATAGGGTTGTTATTACCATAATGGATGGCATGCTTTTCTTACACAACAGAAGACTCAAAACAAAGCAGGTTTACATACCTTTCCGTCGTCAATCCTTTGGTTTACTAGCAGATGACTAGTTTATAGGGTTGTTATTACCATAATGGATGGTATGCTTTTCTTACACAACAGAAGACTCAAAACAAAGCAGGTTTACATACCTTTCCATCGTCAATCCTTTGGTTTACTAGCAGATAACTAGTTTATAGGGTTGTTATTACCATAATGGATGGCATGCTTTTCTTACACAACAGAAGACTCAAAACAAAGCAGGTTTACATACCTTTCCGTCGTCAATCCTTTGGTTTACTAGCAGATGACTAGTTTATAGGGTTGTTATTACCATAATGGATGGCATGCTTTTCTTACACAACAGAAGACTCAAAACAAAGCAGGTTTACATACCTATCCGTCGTCAATCCTTTGGTTTACTAGCAGATGACTAGTTTATAGGGTTGTTATTACCATAATGGATGGCATGCTTTTCTTACACAACAGAAGACTCAAAACAAAGCAGGTTTACATACCTTTCCGTCGTCAATCCTTTGGTTTACTAGCAGATGACTAGTTTATAGGGTTGTTATTACCATAATGGATGGTATGCTTTTCTTACACAACAGAAGACTCAAAACAAAGCAGGTTTATATACCTTTCCGTCGTCAATCCTTTGGTTTACTAGCAGATGACTAGTTTTGGGACTACTGTCCCATTATCAAATCTGGTGTCGATAAATTAAAATATGAACACATGGTCACAATTTAAAAACACTAACATAACACAATTGGACGGTAGGATTAAAACAAAATTTATTTGGTTTGGCTGGCCAAAGACAAGTCCAGACAGCAGGACACGAACACGCGGAAGGCTATCCATTATAACAAGCTTTCGTATCACCTTGGTTCCTCCAAGTACAGTATCTATGCAAGAGTTAGCTCTGATTTCTCATCTGAGGACAAACACACAATGAAGACACCTAGAAGAGGTCTCCTTTCGAGGCAGACTGAGTAGCATACATAGGTAAAGTGGCTGTCCCTGCCAAAAATCAATTCTTTTCCTACCAGTTTCCAGGGCATGCTTTAGCGATGTTTGCCAGTGTTACCATTAATACTGAAGGTGACATCCCATCTACAGTGTGTAAAAAAAGTCCGTCCCCCCCCCTTTAATTTTTTGTTTGTTAAAACAAACAAATCACCTTTGGGGAACGATAATAACTTAACCCAAAGTATCTTTTGACGTTATCAAAAATGTTGAGTGTCCCCCAAAAATGGGGGATTTTGGGGGCAACTCAAAATTTCCTAATGTAAACCCCTTTTTAAGGGACTGAATTTACTTTTAACTGTAACCCTTCGCCTAGGTTTAAAAATCTCTTTAAAATGAGGGGTCACGCAAAAGGGGTTTTACATTTGAAAATTTTGAGTTGCCCCCAAAATCCCCCATTTTTGCGGGACACTCAAAATTTTAAATTTCACCAAAAGAGTTCACTTCTTCATTTAATAGCATTTCTTTAAGAGTCGTTCCAGTTTTAAGTCACCAAATGTGAAATTAAAACTCCAAAAGTCTTAAGACGCCAGGTTTCAAGAATGAATTGTATTCAAAACTTTGAAAAGCTGCCATTTTGGATAGAAATACGTTACAGACCTCCAACCTCCACCATTCGCCTATTTTTTAAATCTCTTTAAAATGAGGGGTCGCTCAAAAGGGGTTTACATTTGAAAATTTTGAGTTGCCCCCAAAATCCCCCATTTTTGGGGGACACTCAGAATTTTTGATAACGTCAAAAGATACTTTGGGTTAAGTTATTATCGTTCCCCAAAGGTGATTTGTTTGTTTTAACAAACAAACAAAATAAAGGGGGGGACAGACTTTTTTTGCACACTGTATATAGCTCAGCTGTCCCACTTTTAGTGTTAGCTAGAATTTGAAGTGGACGTAGTTTGATTAGGTCACCGACAGATTATGCTGCTGTCAACTATTTATTTAACATTACAACTATTACTTGAGGAAGTATACTCTGTTGGTGATTAGTGTAACTACGTCCTCTTTGAATCCTGTCACACACAAAACTAGGGACAGCTTTTACAATGGCAATGAAAAGTCTAGTTCAGTATTTACAGTCAATGACGTAACTTAATCAACTGTTCAGTAACAAAGCTACCGATGAGCACCACTGACCCCTCCTTGTGCCTGAAGTGCTTGAACGCCACGTCCTCGATGTACGACACCAAGTCCTCGTGTCCGGGGTGGAATTGCAACTGCTTCAGCACATCGATCAGCACGAGGCAGAAGATGAACTCCACGGCCAGCGCCCGCCGCTCCTGCAGAGCCTCTGTCTCAGCTGCGTCTCCGCTACGACAGAAGGAAATTAGTAATATTAACACTAGCAGACTCATTGCGACTTCGCCCGCGTAAACTGTAACAATTGTGTGTGCTGCATTCTGTGGTTAGCCCACGGAACTGCTACAAATCAATCGGCTGCTTGAATTTTCATCAACTCAAACCAAAGTGAATGTCCATAAGGAATACATGGTAACTTTGAAGCCCCATGGGGCAAAGCCCTATAGTTGAATCGGTATGAAAACACTTTAAATTTCCTATTTTAGACCTGAATCAAGATACCAGATTTCACCACTCTAGCATGCCGGGAAGTTGGAGAATTAATGATGAGTGAGTGAGGGCTTTGCCTTTTATAGGTATAGAAGATTTGTTGTCTGGAATGTAGGGATTAAAGAAGTCCCTGATCTAGGGAAAACAGAGTTTATAGATAAATTGTTTGAGAGACAGAAAATTGGTGTACCATGATGAGAAATTTTAATTGTTCAAAATGATTGACAGTAGTTCTACTTCCTGCTTTTCCAGAGATTTTAGCAGCAATTAGAAAGCAAAACAGTCTTATAAACATGAATTTTTGTAAGTTTGTAAAACTAATACAACATAAAAATTAGGCTAGTGCCGATCTAAACAATTCTTACTGTAGTTGGGTTAGGATTTTCATCCCAAATTACACCCTAATGGCTATTAACATGAGTCTGGTTGCTAAAATAATGTGTCTGAATAATATCTTTATTTATGTATTTTGATTTCTTTTGAAGCACCCGCCAAGAAGTGGGTATTCCTACGAGCTGCAAGGTGTTTGTAACAGGCTTGCTGATCACAGACTAACCAGTTGCAATGTCAATGTCAATTTGCAGTTGACATGTCTTCACTATATATAGTACTATATATGGGACTTCGCCCCGCAAATAATTTATAACAACTATTACAGTTGTGTGTGCTGCATTCTGTGGTTAGCCCGTTGAACTACTACGAATCAAGATCAGCTGTTTGTATTTTCATTAGCTCAAACAAAAATTAATGTCCATAAGAAATACATGGGAACTTTGTCGGGATCTCTGGCGGAGCCCTAAGGTCAGATCAGGATGTAAACCATTTAGTTTTCCTATTTTATGCCTAAAGAATCAGTGTACAAAATTTCAGCTTTTTACCTACATGGGAAGGTGGAGAATTAGTTATGAGTGAGTCAGTCAATCAGTCAGCCAGGGCTGTGCCTTTTATAGATATGGATTTATTTTTTGTATTATAACAAATTTGTTAAAAAGAATTTTGCTAAGCCACATAAAATGTATTTTGTTCTTGAAGAATTTATTTTATAATTTTTACAGAAAAACTTAAAAAATATAACTAGATGTTTTGATTAATTCTAGGAAATGTACTTATTTAGTGAAAAACCTTGCCCACTAACTTTAATTTGAGATGTAAATCATAATTTTCTGATAAGAAATAAAAGAGATACATGCATTCTGTTTATCATTGATACTTATGAAGTATAAAGTCTTCAACGTTCTCTTAACCAATCCCATCAGCTTATGATCGGTTTTCATAGAATACCTTTTTCCCTTCTGCTCGACTTTTTTCGCCTCAGTTACGCCCAGGTCGCCCAGCTGCCTCTCGTACCACGCGAACAGAGCCTTCAGCATGGAAGGCAGGCAGTGCTCGGCCACACAGCCAAACGCTGAGAGAAGCTGGTCGAACACCGGGTCCTCCCCCCTCTGCAGCACTTTGGACAGGGGCTTCTCCTGAGGAAAAGTAACAGTAGATAGCACCCAAGAATCACAAATATTAACCACAATGTAGAGGATTTCAAACAGATGGGACACCATCATGGGACACCAAGGATTTTAGCGAATTTCCCCTATAAGGAAGAAGCTATTACCGTAGTCGGCATGGTAAGACCTAGGCCCGGGACTATGATAACTTTTCGTTTTGAGGTCCCCAGATGCCAAAAACACCATTCGTTCAAAACTGTATAAATATATCTATATGTGGGCCTATATATATGTGATCGTGAGAACGATAACTCTCGTAAAAATGGTCTGATTTTCATGAAATTTGGTACAAATGTGTAAAACTACATTTATGACTGAGTTTGCAATCCAGACAGATCGACCTATCTGAAAGAGTATTTTGGGGGGGCTTTGTATCTCAAAGTCAAATTTTTGTTTTCACAATTGGATTCAGCATAAAAAGACACAAAATCTGGTGTTTTCATCATTGCTCTATGTCAATTGGTTCCAGATATATTGAAAGTGCTAAACACAGTACGTTGTCCAATGTTATCCTAATGGAGAATAAGAACAATTTTATATTTTGCTTATTTATGAGCGTATACCGACGAAACATGGTATATGGCTTCATCTGGTTGAGATCTATTGTTATAAGAACAAAAAACTAATTTTTACCAATGGTTCCCATAGCAGCAAACCTACATACTCAGTCCCCATGTTTTCTTATGGAAAAAAGTAAAGTATTATATCTCCCTTAATTATAAACATAAATTAATAAAACTTGGTATGTGGCTACACCTAGTTGAGTTCTATTGACATTTGCTTAATAACCCATTTTTGTGTTCCTTCTTATACCAAACCTGTGTACTCAGCTTCCATGTTATCCTTATGGAGAATAATTAAAATGGCATACATCGCTTATTTATGAATGTGTATTGATGGAACATGGTATGTGGCTTCATCTAGTTGAGTTATATTCATTTTTTTTTTTTTAACACATACTTTTTGTTCCTTGTTGCAGAAAATCTGCAAACTCAGCCCCATGTTACTCTATAAAAAATATGTAAATAACAGTTATGATTATTGTTACTTCAATGTTTTTTTTTTTTTTGGTGAAATAAATAAATCGAGTGTGTTATTCTAAATGTACTTCCTATAATTTACTCTGTAATTCAATAAGAAGAATACCCCCGTCGCAGCAAACCTGCGTACTCAGCGAATTTCCAATGCATATATATGTGACTCACTACTACATAGAGCTATTTACCAAGTTTCACAAAAATACGTCCATAAATAATTGATATATAGCATTTTATTTATTCTACATAAGAATAACATTAGGGTTGAGGACGCAGGTTTGCTGCAACGAGGAAGATAAGTAATGTGTTTTTTTGGCAATTATCAATACAACTGAACCAGGTGAAGCTACATACCAAGTTCTCTTAATGTAGGTTCATAATTAAGGGAGATATACAACTTTACTTATTATCTATATGAATAACATGGGGGCCGAGTATGCAGGTTTGCTGCTACGGGGACTATCAACAAAAACTTGATTTTTGTGCTAATATCAATATACCACAACTAGTTGAAGCCACATACCAAGTTTCATCAATATACATTCATAAATAATCGAGATATAGAATTTTATTTATTCTCCATAAGGATAACATTGGACAACATACTGTGTTTAGCACTTTGAATATCTCTGCAACGGTTGGATGCAGAACAATGATTAAAACACCAAAATGTTTGTTTTGTTGAGCTAAACACATTAATAAACAGAAATGTGAAGTTTTTAGTAAAACTATCTGAGAAAAATCTAAAAACCTTTTTCCCATAAGATTAACATGGGACACTTTTTTTGGATTTTCTCTGCAACCACTTAACCTAGGTTAATGATTCAAGATACTAAATTATTTGTTCTTTTAAGCTCTATAAAATGGTTATAACCAAAATTGAGTGTTTTTAACATTTTGGGGTCAAATTTGCAAAAAACAGATTTTTGGAAAATTGTAAACCCCCTTCCCATAGTGCGATCGATCTGGTTTTCGAATTTAAAGCCATAAATGCTACTCTCCACATTGTGCAAAATTTCATCAAATTCGGGTGTTTCTTTCAAAAGTTATCGCGGTAACGGACATATATATATATATACATATATATAAATTTGAACTAATAGTGTTTTTGGCATCTGGGGACCTCAAAACGAAAAGTTATCATGGTCTCGGGCTTAAGTCTTACCATGCCACCTACGGTAATAGTTTCTTCCCTATAGGGGAAATTCGCTAATATATGTGTGCATCAACCACAATAATTTCTGAGATGAATTAGTAAATATTTGAGATATTTTCATCAATATGCTATAGGGCTTTACAAATTTTTTTCAAACAATCAACGTAGGTCAAGTTTAGTTGGAATCTTCATTGTAAGAACCAAAAATAGAAACATCTTTCACCTTTTTTAGCATGAACAATTATACAGAATATAATTAACATCTCAATTAAGTTATTTTAGCGAATTTCCCCTATAGGGAAGAAGCTATTACCGTAGTCGGCATGGTAAGACCTAGGCCCGGGACCATGATAACTTTTCGTTTTGAGGTCCCCAGACCTCAAAAACACCATTCGTTCGAAACTGTATATATATATATATATATATATATATATATATATATATATATATATATATATATTATATTATTTAGTTCACTGCATAGGGCTACTGTTATAATTATTATTTTTAGCTGCACTGTGATCATGAGGTAAACCTCGAAACACATGTCAGTGAATTAAAAATGAATTTTGAAGGGTACTCTGGTAATTTTCTTTTAAAAATAATATATATATATATATATATATATATATGTGTGTGTGTGTGTGTGCGTGAGCACGATAACTCTAGTAAAAATTATCCGATTTTGATGAAATTTTGTATAAACATGTAAAGCAACATTTATGACTTTAAGATCGAAAACCAGCCAGATCGCTCTACCCAAAGGGGTATTTTGGGGGGGTTTTGTAGCCCAAAAATGGGTTTTTTGAATTTTTCACATATCATTTTTGAAATATTCAAATTTTAGTTTTCACCATTGAATCCAGCTTAAAAAAACACACAATTTGGTATTTTGATCATTTCTTTACGTCAATTGGTTACCGAGATATTGAAAGTGCTAAACACAGTACGTTGTCTAATGTTATTCTTATGGAGGAAAAGAAAAATTGCATATCTCGCTTATTTATGAACATATAATGACGAAACTTGGTATATGGCTTCATCTGGTTGTGGTCTATTGATATTTGCTCAAAAAAATAATTTTTTGCCAAAGGATCCCGTAGCAGCAAACCTGCGTCCTCATCCCCATGTTATTCTTATGGTTAATAATTAAATGCTATGTCTCCCTTAATTATGAACATAAATTAATAAAACTAGTATATGACTTCACCTACTTCAGCTATATTGATATTAGCATAAAAACCCATTTTTTATGTTCCTTGTTGCAGCAAACCTGCGTATTCAGCCCCAATGTTATTCTTATGGAGAATAATTAAAATTGTATATATCGCTTATTTGTGAATATATTTTTATGAAACTTGATAAGTGGCTTGATGTAGTATTAAGACATTTATATCTCCATTGGAAATTCGCTGAGTATGCAGGCTTGCTGCGACGGGGGTATCTAATGTTATTCTTATGGAGGAAAATAAAAATTTTATATCTTGCTTATTTATGAACATATACTGACGAAACTTGGTATACGGCTTCATCTGGTTGTGAACCATTGATATTTGCTCAAAAAAACAATTTTTTGCCAAAGGCTCCCGTAGCAGCAAACCTGCACACTCAGCCCCATGTTATTCTTATGGAGAATAAGTAACGTGTTATCTCCCTTAATTACGAAAATAAATTAATGAAATTTGGTATGTGACTTCACCTAGTTGAGTCATATTGATATTAGCATAAAACCCCATTTTTTGTGTTCCTTGCTTCAGCAAACCTGCATACTCTGCCGCCATGTTATTCTTATGGAGAATAATTAAAATGTCATAAATTGTTTATTTATGAATGTATATTGATGAAACTTGGTATGTAGCTTTATGTGGTATTAAGATAAATATATATGCATTGGAAATTCGCTAATTAAGCAGGTTTGCTGCTACGGGGGTATTGATTTTTCATAAAAAAACATAATTATAAAATATTACTATTCACCATTAAAAATTCACGTTAGCCCGACAGCGCCTTCCATTTCAGTAGATGTTAACGGCAGTACATGCGTGTATTGCAGGTGTTTATTTAAGTTTGCAGGCGCTGTTAAAAGTCCGACAGGAGCGCGGTGACCTTGGGACCGACCTTGCCCCCTGCCTCCCTGGCGCCTGGGCCGACGTTATCTCTATTTTATCGCTCCATTCATTCTTATTTCCCGGAATTTACTATTTATCATTTATATTTAATTTCATTCCGATTAGTTTGTATTAAATGCCAGTTCTTTCATTGATGTTCTTTTGGAGAATAAATAAAATTGAATATCTTGATTATTTATGAATGTATGATGATGAAACTTGGTATGTGGTTTCACCTGGTTGTGGTCTATTGATGTTTGCATCATTTTGTTCGATTGTCCCCGTAGTAGCAAACCTGCATACTCAGCATTAATGTTATTCTTATGGAGAATAGGTAAAGTTTTATATCTCCCTTAATTACAAACCTAATTTAATAAAACTTGGTATGCAGCTTCACCTGGTTGTGTTGTATTGATAATTTAAAAAAACATCAAAACCCATTTATTATCTTCCGTGTTGCATTAGAAATTCACTGAGTACGCAGGTTTGCTGTGACAGGGTTATTATTTTCCTAACATTTAATCTTAACGTTATTATTTGGTAGCATTTACCTAATTAACTCAACGTAACCTTAAGATTTTCTTCAAGTGATATTGAAAGTCAGATATTGGAATGTTATAGTATTTTTTTTAGCTAATCGCTCTAAAATGTAATATAATTTATCTTACAAGAATCGAAAATATTCGTAAATTTACCCGCCTGTTGCAGATCAAGGAAAGTGAGAAGGTTTTAGCGAATTCCCCCTATAGGAAAGAAGCTACTGTATTACCATGGTAAGACTTAAGCCCGAGACCATGATAACTTTTTGTTTTGAGGTCCCCAGATGCCAAAAACACTATTCGTTCAAATTTATATATATGTATATATATATACCTATATATATATATATATATATATATATATATATATATATATATATATATATATATATGTGTGTGTGTGTGGTCCCCAGATGCCAAAAACACTTCGTTCAAATTTATATATTTGTATATATATATATATATTTATAAATGTGTCCGTTACCGCGATAACTTTTGAAAGAAACGCCCGATTTTGATGAAATTTGGCACAAATGTGTAGAGTAACATTTATGACTTTAAGTTCGAAAACCAGATTGATCGGACTATGGGAAGGGGGTTTTATGGGGGTTTTAAATTTTCCAAAAATCAGTTTATTGAATTTTTCCCCTAAAATTAAAAAAAAACTCAATTTTGGTTATAGAGCCATTTTATAGAGCTAAAAACAAATAATTTAGTATTTTTAATCATTAACCTAGTTTTAGTGGTTGTAGAGAAAAGTCAAAAAAAGTGTCCATAAAATTGTCCATGTTAATCTTATGGGAAAAAGGTTTTTGGATTTTCCTCAGATAATTTTACTGAAAACTTGACATTTGCTGATACCAATCAGTTCAGCTCTACAAAACAATCATTTTGGTGTTTTAAGTGTTGTTCTACGTACAACCGTTGCAGAGATATTCAAAGTGCTAAACACAGTACGTTGTCCAATGTCATCCTTATGGAGAGTAAAAAAAATTTATATCTCGATTATTTATGAATGTATATTGATGAAAATTGGTATGTGGCTTCGCGTAGTACTGGTATACTGATATTTGCACAATAAATGGATTTTTTGTTGATTATTCCCATTGCAGCAAACCTGCAAACTCGGCCCCCATATTATTCATATAGAGAATAAGTCAAGTTTTATATCTCCCTTAGTTATGAACCTAAATTAATAAAACTTGGTAGCTTCACCTGGTTGAGTTATATTGATAATTGCAAAAATACACATTTTTAATCTTCCTCGTTGCAGCAAACCTGCGTACTCAGCTCTTATGTTATTCTTATGGAGAATAAATAAAATACTATATATCACATATTTATAAATGGATTTTTGTGAAACTTGGTAAGTAGCTCTATGTAGTAGTGAGACACATATATATGCATTGGAAATTCGCTGAGTATGCAGGTTTGCTGCGACGGGGGTATTTATTTTCTCTGCTGTTTTTTTTATGAATTTATCTTAGAAAATTGAGCCAGTAATAACTTTCATTGCTTTATTTTGTGTTACAATATTTTGTTTTAGCGAATTTCCCCTATAGGGAAGAAGCTATTACCGTAGGTTTCATGGTAAGACTTAAGCCCGAGACCATGACAACTTTTTGTTTTGAGGTCCCCAGATACCAAAAACACTTCGTTCAAATTTATATATTTGTGTATATATATATATATATATATATAAATGTGTCCGTTACCGCGATAACTTTTGAAAGAAACGCCCGAATTTGATGAAATTTGGCACAAATGTGGAGAGTAGCATTTATGACTTTAAGTTTGAAAACCAGATCGATCGCACTATGGGAAGGGGGTTTTATGGGGGTTTACAATTTTCCAAAAATCTGTTTTTTGCCAATTTGACCCCAAAATGTTAAAAACACTCAATTTTGGTTATAGCCATTTTATAGAACTTAAAAAACAAATAATTTAGTATCTTGAATCATTAACCTAAGTTAAGTGGTTGCAGAGAAAATCCAAAAAATGTGTCCCATGTTAATCTTATGGGAAAAAGGTTTTTAGATTTTTCTAAAAGAAGCGCCCGATTTTTATGAAATTTGGCACAAATGTGGAGAGTAATATTTATGACTTTAAGTTTGAAAACCAGATCGATCGGTCTGCGGAAAGGGGGTTTTATGGGGGTTTAAAATTGTCCAAAAAACAGTTTTTTGAACTTTTTACCCTAAAATTTTAAAAACGCTAGATTTTGGTTATAGCCATTTTATAGAGCTTAAAAAAACAAACAATTTATTTTTTCGAATCATTAAGCTAGGTTTAGTGGTTGTGGAGAAAAGTCAAAGTATGTGTCCATAAAATTTCCTATGTTAATCTTATGGGAATACGGTTTTTAGATTTTACTCAGATAATTTCACTAAAAACTCCATATTTCGTTCTACCAATCAGTTTAGCTCTACAAACAGTACCGGCTCTAGGGCAGTGCGAGCCGTGCTCTAGCACGGGGCGCGCGGGGCGCGGCGCTTTTGGGGGGGCGGCGCTCGGCGCTCATAACGGGTCATGGGATCGGTGGCGTACCGTCGTAGTTAGGGCCTGGGGCGGCGGATGTATTTGTAGGGGCCTATATATACATTAGGAGTTGAAGAGGAAGGCCTAATCATATATAATACGATATATTAGGGGCGTGCGAGTACTCAAAATATCAGTATTTAAATAGTCAAATGAACTCAAAGTTTTGAAAAATACTCCAAAGTTCGAGCGAGTATTTCCCGTCAATCTTTTGACGATCGTGACCTGCCAAATCAAGTAGTAAACGGCCGTCAAAGACGATCGGACCAGGTAGAATCGGCCGAAAATTACAAGACATAACATTATGTATTACACATGAATCGGACATAGAAAACAACCTAACTGTGTAAATGGCGTTTTAACGGCCGTAATTGAAGATGTTGCAGATTATATAATCTGGAATTAACGTCCTTGCCGCGTAATATCGGCTATAAACGTCGATGGAAAACAAAATACTGTCCAAAAATGTCGAATTTACTACGTAATAACAGCCGAAAATACGACAGTAGATCGGTAGCGATTCTCCGGAGATCGGCGGATTCTCCGGAGATCGGCGGGAAATACTCGCTCAGACTTTCGAACATTTTTCAAAATTAGGGGGCCTATGACAAAGCGGGGCCTGGGGCGGACCGCGCCCCACACCTCCCCGTCGGTACGCCACCTGGTGCGGGGTGGGCGGCATTGGCCATAGCGCTAACATAAAGTATTTTGTAAATATATAAAAACCAAACTGATGTTGTAAATTGTTGTATATTAGTATTATAAGTTGTTGAAAAGCAATAATTGATGGACAGTTGTGAGTATTCACCATGTTTTGTACCTTCATAATACTTAAACATTAAATTTACATATCAGATAATACTTCTGCTCCCCTCTATTCCAAAACGAGCAGTTTTGTTGACCTCTATCGGTTTGTGACAACTTCAGGGCATTCTGATTGGTATTGAGAGTTTGAATAAAACAAGAAATTTGCAATGTTAAAATATAAAGTAACACAATGCAACTAATTGTTTTAATCCGCCCACGTCGATTGTTTTAAACTAATTTCTATAGATGAGGAAGTATATGGTTTGGAGACTGGAGAGTATTGAATAGGGATTTGATCTATTTGAGTTTAGTATTATATGAAATAAGGGGGCAATATATGATGCACTCTCTTCAAATTTTGGCGCCCCCTTGCGTCGTTACTTGTAACGTCCACTTGTTTAGCTTACTTTGAAAATTATAGTTTATCGTTCCGTCTGTTTAGTAACCATTTCAACTAAGTTGTTATTTATCAACTGAGAAATTTCGGAGAATTGGAGATGGAGTGGGAAATGTTAAGAATTGAACATATACTTCTCCTCACTACAGATTAAGATTATTTGAGCTTTGGTCGTGGTTAATTGACTAATCATCTGTATTTCTTAACAAATTGGCAATACTTTAAATAAGTTGCGACAGTATATCACAGTATATAGTAATAACAAAAAAAACATGTTTGCACCCAACTTGAGTTTTTAGAGTAATTGGTATTATTTTAATTGATCCAAACACTTTTAGAAGATAAGATTCAATATATCACAGAGTAAACAAAAAATTAAAATAAGCTTTATAGCTACACAAAACCTTAAAGATTAAATACTTGAAGATAGAGTCCGTATAACTGAAAAACGTGTTATACATTAGAATCAATAAACAAATATTATATTCAGAAAACATTAGTTTTTAGCGAATTTCCCCTATAGGGAAGAAGCTATTACTGTAGTCGGCATGGTAAGACCTAGGCCCGGGACCATGGTAACTTTTAGTTTTGAGGTCCCCAGACCCAAAAACACCATTCGTTCCAAACTGTATATATATATATATAATCTCTCTCTCTCTCTCTCTCTCTATATATATATATATATATATATATATATATATATATATATATATATATATATATATATATATGTGTGTGTGTGTGTGTGTGTGTGTCCGTGGGTGCGATAACTCACGTAAAAAAGGTCCGATTTTGATGAAATTTGGTACAAACGTGTAAAACAGCATTTATGACTTTAAGTTCGAAAACCAGACGGATCGAGCTATCCGAAAGGGCATTTTGGGGGGGTTTTGTACCCCAAAAATGGGTTTTTTGGGTTTTTTACATAAAATTTTTGAAAAAATAAAATTTTATTTTTCCCCATTGGAATCAGCTTAAAAAGACGCACAATTTGATGTTTTAATCATTGCTCTACGTCAATTGGTTACTGAGATATTGAAAGTGCTAAACACAGTACGTTGTCCAATGTTATTCTTATGGAGGATAAGAAAAATTGTATATCTCGCTTATTTATCAACTTATCCTGACGAAGCTTGGTATATTGCTTCATTTCATTGTGGTCTATTGATATTTGCACAAAAACCCATTTTTTGGCTGATAGTTCCCGTAGCAGCAAACCTGCATACTCAGCCCCATGTTATTCTTATGGAGAATAATTAACGTGTTATCTCCTTTAATTATGAACATAAATTAATATAACTTAGTATGTGGCTTTACCTAGTTGAGTTATATTGATATTTGTACAAAAGCCCATTTTTAGTGTTCCTTATTTCAGCAAACCTGCATACTCAGCCGCTATGTTATTCTTATGGAGAATAATTAAAATGTCATAAATCGTTTATTTATGAATGTATATTGATGAAACTTGGTATGTGGCTTTATGTGGTATTAATGTAAATTAATATGCATTAGAAATTCGCTGAGTATGCAGGTTTGCTGCTACGGGGGTATTTTCAAAAACGAAAATAACTCTAAACAAACTTTGCTGTATCCATCTCAAACTTCAGCCTCACAGATTCCAGGAACCGTCAGAATCGCGGTCGGTTTTGATCAGCGTTTTGATTATTGTTTTGGTTACCCTGGACGAAATCTTTCCCTCGCTCAGAACAGATGTACTGTGATCAGTATGCACTTTAGCGTTCCTACTCAGTTTTAAGGGTTTGTTTTATTATTTTTCATAAAGAAACCCATAATTGTTTTATGATACACAGTTTATTGTGATACGTTGACTACAAGTGTGCAAATTTGTTGTTTTAATTAAAAATTTAGATTTTTTAATTATTTGAGGTTTTAGATTTTTTTATGGCAAAAAGTTTAGTGGCGCGGAAGATTGGAAACGGGATACATTTCCAGGACGATAATATATGAAATCAAGATTTTGACCTACCCGTGTCTCTTATCTGAATGTGTTCCATAGCTTGTCAATTCAGATGATCATAATAGCATGGAACCAGAAACATCGCGAACGCAACAACAAGCGAGGGAGCGAGGCGCGCAAGTGACAGTCTGTCTCAGAACTATTGGGTAGGGAGGTTTTGGTTGATGGTGGGGGGCGGGGGGCGGCAAATTTGGTCTTTGCACGGGCGCTGAAAAACTGACGGGCCGCCCCTGTCTACAAAACAATCATTTTGGCGTTTTAATTGTTGTTTTACGTCCAACCGTTGCAGTGATATTCAAAGTACTAAACACAGTACGTTGTCCAATGTTATCCTTATGGAGAATGAATAAAATGTTATATTTAGATTATTTATGTATGTGTATTGATGAAACTTGGTATGTGGCTTCAACTAGTTGTGGTATATTGATATTAGCACAAAAAAATGGTTTTTGTGTTTTGCCCGGTAGCAGCAAACCTGCATACTCGGCCCCCATGTTATTCATATGGAGAATAAGTGAAGTTTAATATCTCCCTTAGTTATGAACCTAAATTAATAAAACTTGGTAGGTAGCTTCACCTGGTTGAGTTATATTGATAATTGCAAAAAAAACACATATCTTATCTTTCTTGCTGCAGCAAACCTGCGTACTCAATTATAATATTATTCTTATGGAGAATAAATCAAATGCTATATATCACTTATTAATGAATGTATTTTTGTGAAACTTGGTAAATGGCTTTA
Source organism: Allygus modestus (assembly GCA_963675035.1). Taxonomy (NCBI): domain Eukaryota; kingdom Metazoa; phylum Arthropoda; class Insecta; order Hemiptera; family Cicadellidae; genus Allygus; species Allygus modestus. The sequence goes on along the minus strand of OY776114.1, from coordinate 159,852,131 downwards.
GGAAGTAGTGATACCCATATATATGCATTGGAAATTCGCTGAGTACGCAGGTTTGCTGCGACGGGGGTATTTAATTTATACTTTATCAATGTAAATCAAGAGTAGGTCCAATTTGATCAAATTGAACAAGAGTAAACTCAAAACAAATCATGCTAAAGCATCTAGTTCAAATAGCAACTAAAACTAAATCTAATTCAAAAATCAATTATGCGGTACTAGGTCTAAATGGCATTTGCCTCCATTGTCCACCATGTTCTTATCACGTGATGTTATCATTAACAGCTAGCTTGTCGAACAGCTAGCTTGTACTTGCTTCATTGGACAATGAGAGCATTAAATATGTAGTTTGACTTGAAGTGGAGCTTTTCATTCAAAATGTATTCTTTGCCTTCTCTATTATCCTTGTAAGCCTTATAAATTTAAAACCCCTCCAAAGTGTTCATTGAATATCCCTTTGACAATAATGGAGTAGTTCAAGACCGTTGGAAATGTTATTCATATAGCGATTAGTGTTGATAAGGAGCTGGGCAAATCTGATTTCTGTTTACATTTTCTCTGATCTGGACAGTGTTCTCTGTATCAGGTTGAAAAGCCTCTTCCAGTTTGACCAATGTATGTACATGGGACAATCCACACACGATATTTTGTAAACATCCGTTTTCTTTTTGTTTTTTTCAGTTATTTCGTTTGTGTTAATCTTCTTTGAATTTAAAATGTTGCGAATAAAGCAGTCAACAAAACATTGTGATTTAAGCTGTTCCATAAAATCACTTCAACTTTTTAAACTCCAGATAAGAAAACTATTAGGGCCTAATCAAGAATTACATAGATCGACAAAGTTGGCAACTTTTAAATAAACCAACAATTGAACCAAACCAACTTGCTGTAAGCCCTCCTCTTCGTGTCACTACTGAATCCAGCTGTCCCATCTGTATTCCTGTCAATTCTGCTTGCCATTCCAGATGCTTCGAGAGAAAGTCGCATAAACAGGTACTTTTTTTAATTACCTATCAATTGTTAGTTATTAATAATGTAAGTATTTTCTGTTTATATTAAATGTTAACGTAGAACAAGTGGCTTACATGACTCTCTCGAAGCCAACTCGTCTGGAATGGCAAGCAGAATTCACAGGAATGCAGATGAGGCAGCTGAAGTCAGTAGTGACACGAAGAGGAGGGCTTACAGCAAAATTGGTTTTAGTTGAATTGTTTATTTCTTTAAAAGCTTACCAACTTTGTTGCTCTATGTAATTCATGATTAATAGTTTTCTTACCTGGTGTTTAAAAAATTGAAGTGATTTGTGGAACAGTTTAAATCACAATGTTTTACGTTGCTATGGATATCATTTCTTCAAAAACCAACAATGAGTTGAATAAGTTGCCAAGTTTAAAGTGTTAAAACAGCCAAGCCTCTGATAATCAGTAGAACACCATAGTTCTACAATTGTATAATGTGGTTTTATTTACAAGTCCAGGAGCCCCGAAAAGCAAAAGTGTGATTTCCCCCTCTATCGCTTTCAGTCAAATCACAACTTTTATATAGTCTGTATTAAGAATTTACATATATAACACATTTCATGAATGTATATGCAATTGTAAATTACTTTTGTGACGCTGTATAATGCATCAATGTTTTATGCCAAATGACAAATAAGAATCTTTAATCTTGAACCCAAAATTTTACCTTCAGAAATCGCTATAGATAACTTTAGAAATATTTCTAAGAAAATGTATCTATTGCTGGACTTGTGACAGACCTCACAGATCATTATGGACAGTTATTGGAGATATACATCTTACAAAAATAGTACAGCAATTCTCAGAACCTAACACAAATTTGTTTAAAGTTTGCTGATGGAAATAATAATTATAGTTCATTTAATAAGAAATTAAAGACAAATCATGGTTAGACATGTCTCTGGCACCTACAGAGATATAGTTTGATGTATTCCATTTGTATTAATATCTGCTTTCCTGAAGTTAAAACTAGAGTCATCCCAAAAAGCAACAAGTGATTCAATGATGACGTAATGAAAGACAAAGAGGAAATTATCAGTTTAAAGTAAAGCAATTAGAATTACTAAGGATAGATTCTAAAAATAAAATTACAAAGATTTTCAGTAAAACAAAAACAGAATTACAACAATAATTAATGAGCACAAAATAAAGTTCATAGAGAATCAAATTAATTGTTCTGATAATGTATGTAATAAAAAACATCAAGAAATAAAACACAATCCAAAAGTCATAAAGAAATATCTTGATGGTTAACGATGAGCAATATTCTGATCAACAGAGAGTCTTGTCAGGTTTTTAATGATTACTTTCTGAATGTTGTAGATGATCTAGTAATACCAATAGTAAAAATAACAATCTTAAACTCACTAATTTGATTCAGTAAATTGCATACACCTCCTGTTAATGATATAACTGTATTTTATATGTATTAGTAAACAAAAACATTAATACCAGTTAGTATAGGTAATTTAGGCCCAGAGTAGAAGAGACAATGAACTAAAAACTTTAGCCTACTAAAATGCCCTTATAACATGATATCAGAGAAAAAAAGGATTTGTACATATTAGACACATATTTTAGGTATAATTGGATTTAGATAAGTTTCATCTCTGTAATATAAGTATTGTAAAAACATTTAACCTATGGTACTTACTGTGAAATAATAATCCAAGTCTGACAAAACGACCTAACCCCACTAAAAAATAAGTTTGCAAAAGTGATAGATTTCATCGAATTGGCCCCGACACAGATATATTTGCATGTCAGAACAATATAATTTTGTACATAAACTTTTTATTAACCACTCATATTGTATATATAGTCTATAAACTTATTAATTTGAATGTAAAACTCTGAATTGTAAACATTAAGAAAATACTCAAGATTTCCCCAAACGAAGACGCCATGATTGTTAGTTCGTTGTGGATCCACCAGAGTGTTTGCAGACCATTTGGAAAGACCTGACCGTCTGGTACTGAACTCTTGCGGCGAACGATGGAACTGCGTTAAGAATGTCATACATTCGCAATTGTAAATTCAGATATTTTGTTTTCTACGTTTTTTAATTAAGTGTAAGGTTTTGAGTAAAAACTAATGATGTTATAAATTCCTAAAAAATAATCTGAAACTTTTGGAAATGTATACGTAGCAGGAATATATGGTTTAAGTAATACGTAATTTAATACAGATATTATTTGTTGCTTACCTCAATCAGCTGTTTGTAGGATGTTAGAATAAGATGCAATTATGAGTGATTTAAACTAAATTTGACTTATTTTATTAACTTTAACTATTGGAAATATTATTTTATTGGGTTTTCGATATAAATTTACCTTTTCCAAATTAAATTAAATAGAGAAATATTATTTTTTAAATTCAGTGAAGTGTTGACCAATAAAAACTAACTATTACCGCTGACAGCCAATAAAAAAATTACAGTGTTCCAATATTGTTGGGATGAACTCTCATTGGAGGAAGCCTTTCTTCTCCAAATGTGGAACGAGGTGGATAGTGAACAAGAATAAGTGAACAATACGTCAATCACTGAGAAGACAGACACTCATGGATCGTTTGTAACACCTTTTTAAGTTCCAAGGTTAGGGCTTTACTTATACCTGAGCAAAATCCTAAGAACATTTTGTGAAGGTTCAAAACTGGACCCAGCCATTAATGACCCTGGCCAGAGAATCTAACTCGTAGTCAGTAACAAGACTACACAAGGTTTCTCACCCATTCTACACTCATAATTCATACATATTCTCCTTAAAATACGCCCTAATTGCGTGGGAGTCTTAAACAGTGATTAAGTGATTAAAGTTTAATTGCTGATCTTTGTTGCAGAGTCTATAAGGCTAATGGTTTTGTGGGTGTAATCGGCACTATGGCTGCTGTTGGAGAGGGCATATTTGCGATACTCCCCCCTCCTCCTGCGGATACTTCTGAGAGTGGTCCCTCAAGCCCTGTTCCTAGACCCATAACATCCCACCCCTTTAGACTCATTTGTTATTGTTGGTTTAGTTTTATTGTTAAAATGATAAATGTATTGTTTATTAAACAAATACAAATATTAATAAAACTTATATAAATATTATCTGTTTCATTTTGTGTTTAAGTGTGAGACAGGTTTGGTTAAAATTATATTTTCGACAATTCAATAACTTGCAAACAATATATTTTTATAATTTAAGCAAATGAGTAGGAATCAGGTTTCTTTTATGGGGCCATCACTGTTTGATAAATACTAGTAGGTGCCTGCCGAAATTCAACAGATAAAATACTAAGTTTGGCCGACAGTACCCTGTAGGAACAACCACCAACAATGTAATATTTAACTTAAAATATTACAAATTATGAAAGTGCACTTTTATATATATAATATAATTGTTAGCGACCCCTAAAAACGAGTTTAGGGGGTTCTAGGAACTTTTATGGTGGTCCCGGGCTTAAGCTTTACTGTGCGGGTCATGCTAATGATTCACTTTTCCATGGTAAATTCACTGATAAATCAACAGCTTGATAAGCTGATCAGCTGTCTAATGAAAATCAAAGAGTTGGGATTGTAATCAGCTGTTTGTTGTAAACAAAACATACTATAAATCCCACCAAATTGGTTTGTAGACACTTGCATTGTGCATCACTTAACAAATTTAAAAGGAGAAAATTATAAATCTGACAATTTTGGGGAGTATCGGAATGTTTCAGCTTTGAATTGGTATAAATTCCATCACAACACGTTTCCTGATTTCCTCTAAGGCCGAGTTCCTGATCAAAAATTCGCCCATATGAATAACATAGGAAAATTTGAGGACTTTATAATTTATACCTTTAAATAACCTTAAAGGGAGAAAATGATAAATCTGACAATTTTGGGGAGTATTGGAATGTTTAAGCTACAAATAGGTAAACATTCCATGGCCACACGTTGCCTGGTTTTCTCAAACTAAGGCCGACTTCCTTCAAAATTCTCCCATATGAATAACATGGAGACAATTTTAGGACTTTATACTTTGTATCATTTAACGAACTTAAAAGGAGAAAATGATGAATCTGACAATTTCGGGGAGTGTCAGAATGGTTAAGCTACGAATTGGTACAAACTCCATGACCACACGTTGCCTGGTTTTCTCAAACTAAGGCCGAGTTCCTGGTAAAAATTTCTCCCATATGATTATCATGGGGAAATTTGAGGACTTCGTGATTTATATCATTAAATAAACTTAAAGGGAGAAAATGATAAATCTGACAATTTTAGGGAGTATCGGAATGTTTAAGCTTCTAATTGGTACAAATTCCATGAACTCACGTTGCCTGGTATTCTCAAACAAAGGCCGAGTTCCTCTAAAAATATTCTCCCATATTAATAACATGGGGAAATTTTTTAAATGTCAATATTTTAAAAACTAAAGTGGTATTTTTGAGTTTTACATTTTTCTGTTAATTTGCAGTGTAAACACTTTACAATTACACATTGATTGTCCAAATTGGTTGAGATATAAGGACGTAGTGGGGCGAAAACGAAATTCCTTAGCTAATTAGTTTATACGATTCAGGTTGACTAGCAGAAATTATGGAAATATTCTTCCTTCTTTACCCCATGTAAACAAATACCCTCGGCGCAGCAAACCTGCGTACTCAGCGAATTTCCAATGAATATATATAATATGTCTTAATAACACATTAAGCCACTTATCAGGATTCATAACAAATATATTCCCAAGTAAGTGATATTTAAAATATTAATTATTCTCCATAAGAATAACATTGGGGATGAGTACGCGAAAAGGAACGCAAAATAATGGAATTCAACTAAGTGAAGTCACATACCAAGTTTTATCCATATACATTCATAAATAAGCAATTTATAAAATTGTAATATCTATAATATTATAAAGAAGAGGTGGTTTCTGTCTGTCTGTCTGTCTGTCTGTCTGTGTCTGTCTGTCTGTCTGTCTATCTGTCTGTCTGATGTTCCGGGTGAACGCAAAAACTACTGAACCGACTGGGCTGAAACTTTACACAAAGGTAGATCTTGAACCCATGCAACACATAGGCCTATTCACTTCCTTAAAATCCCCTCGGGCTACGCCCCGTGAACGTTCTAATTTTCAATGTTTACATTTCATAAGAAAGTAAACATTCAGAAACTGTAATCCGAACAGCTGAGGGCACTTACATTTGACAGCTTAAAGAGCAGAAGCAAGAACAACAGCTGTTTCAAGCTAACTAAGATACAAATTGCGTTGACTAAAGAACGGGTAGAGAAAACCCCTGTTCGAAGAACGGGTACGTCAGCTAGTTCTCTATAAGAATAACATGGGGCTGAGTACCCAGGTTTGCTGCTACGGGATTCATCGGCAAAAAATTGGTTTTCTGTAAATTGCAAACGACAATAAATCACAAGCAGATGAAGCCATAAACCAAGTTTCGTCAGTGTTTGTTCATAAATAAGCAAGATATAAAATTTTTCTTTTTCTCCATAATAATAACATTAGACAACGTAATGTATTAAGCACTTTCAATATCTCAGTAACCAATTGACGTAGAACACTGATAAAAACATCAAATTGTTTGTTTTATTGAGGGGAATCCAATGGCGTAAATTTTGTTTCAATAAAAATTACAAGTGAAAAACTAAAAAAAAAATACGTTTTTGAGGTACAAAACAACCCCCCAAAATACCCCTTAGGATGGCCCGATCCATCTGAATTTCAAACTCGTTCAAATAAATGCTACTTTAAAAGTCTGTACCAAATTTCATCAAGATCGAACCTTTTTTACAAGAGTTATCGTGCTTATGGACACATAAATAAATATATATATATATATATATATATATACACACACATACAAATTTTAACGAATGGTGTTTTTGGCATCTGGGGGCCTGAAAATGAAAAGTTATCATGGTCTCGGGCTTAAGTCTTACCATGTCACCTACAATAATAGCTTCTTCCCTATAGGGGAAATTCGCCAAAAAGATAAAAACTGTTGACTGAATCTAAATAGAGAAATAATTATCCTTCACTTTTTTTAATAAAAAATAAATCATTTTCTCGTTTATAGTAAGTACCTGGGGGCCAAGCTTTGCTCGAAGGAAGGCCAATCAGATTGTTTAGATGACTTGGAGTAATATTTCACCTCTTCCCCCTACTGATAATCGGATTTTTATAACTCATTTGACTCTTTTCTACATTTTTAAGGTCACTCCAGTTGTTATTAATAGCCCAATGTCCCTTTGATTTATTTTACTACTCTACATATGTAATCTTCACTCAAATCTTTTAATCTCTGGTCTCATGAAACCAAATGTTAATAAACATAAACAACATGAGTATTACTTAGATAGTTCATTGATTGATTATAAACAGCTGTTGCAATTCTTTTGTTTTGATTTGAAACTCCATAAGCCCAATGTTAATTTGTTTAACTTTTCATTTTATTTTTTTACATTATTTGATTTTTCCTGGGGACAAGACCTGTCTAGAACTTATTTTTATCCCAGAAATTAGTTATTTCCAATATTTGAAGGAAATCGTTGGTGCCGTTATTGGGATCAGTGTCGCAAGCAAGGAAGCAAGCAAGCACGGGCGTACGCACGCAAACCTTACTCATATTAGAGTATAAGATAAGATTATTTTCTGTTTTAATTATTTTGTTTTATGCTAGAGTAATTGTTTTAGTTTATAAGGTTCTAGCATTTATTTATTGCCACTTAGTTTTAAAGATTTAAGTATTTTTCTATGAATGAAAAAATTCCTTATGATGTAGGGTAAAAAAATTAGTGTTAAGTGTCATAAATGACTAGTGATGTGCCCCAAAATCACACCTGTGATTTTAAGATGATGAGTGGACCTGTGATCACGACTTCTAAAGGAACAGTGATTTACAGTGATTAGTGGTGCGCCGTGCTTCTCGTTATTGGATTGGTAGTACCTGACATCGCCGCATAACGCGCTTCAATCATGCAATCTGTTGCCGGCTTCCCACGCTTTTTTCTGTCAAACCTAAAAGCTAACCTGTTAACTTCTTTCTCTGTCCCCACCTTCGGCTGATTTCTTTCCTAAGCATTATGACGTGATTGATCTTTTATATTTTAAAATGCCAAAGTCTCAAAGATGCCTCTTTATAGATTTGTCACTGTGACCAGTGATAGTTTTGCTGTAATAGTAATACTGTTGGTTTCAGAATTGAGTTGAGTCGGGTTTGAACTTAAATATATATTAGGCCAATTGCAAAAAAAAATGATATATTAAAATGTATCTTTTTCAAACTAGCGGTAGGAAATGTGAGCTAGGGCCTACATTTTTATGGAACAATTAATATTTTGAATACCAGTCAAAGAGACAAAAATGTTTCTAAGAATTTTCTGGTGTAAGTTTGTTATTTATGCAATATATTACAAACATTCCTTTAACTTTAGGGCAGTATCATTTTGTAGTATCACAAATTCAAATAGGTTTTAATCCATTTTATTTTGTTTTGTAATTAAAAGTTATCCACAAAGAGTAAGAACGGTTGGTCGAAAAATTATCCACTTGTGTTAAAACAAATAAACTGAGACACAAATTTATAACAAATATACCTATTTTTAGTTGCTTTGCTTCTTAAAGATCTTGATTCCACTTGGTAAATCCGACCCAGTACAAATCATGGTAAGAGCGGAAAAAGTGAAATCATGGTAAGAACGACAAGAGTGAAATCATGGTGAATCACTGTTTAGGAACAGGTCGGGCAATCCAGTGTCAGCACTCTCCCATCACTATAAATTACTAGAATGTGACTCGGTTCAATTACAAATGTACTATGTTTGAGTAAATAGAAAATTCAATGACTAATAATTATTTAATACTAGCTGGTACCCGGTGCGTTGCTGCCGCAGAAGAGGCATTGAATTTGTTTTATGTCAAATACTCGTTCATTAGTGAATATCCTTTAGAAAGTGAACTATTAACATGACCCGCACAGTAAAACTTAAGCCCGGGACCAACATAGAAGTTCCTAAAGTGACCCCCTAAACAAGTTTTGGGGGGTCATTCAAAATTGTATATATATATATATATACTAACACATTAAAACAGATAGATATAAATGATGAAAAAGAAGTTTTTTACAAATTTTCGTTTATAATACAAACGTTTTAAAGCAATAAAGGAGAAAGAATGGAATTTGAACAGTAAATACATAAAAATAAACAAATATTTTACATCTGACTTTTAAAAACTAAAACATGTAATTTTAGGTACAGGTAAAAAAATAAAATCTAAATTAAAGTCAGCTGAGTTGAATTATTTTAGACTTAAGAAAAAATTACCTGAGATTTAACCCAGAAGGAACCTTGGTCTTCAATACCAACTGATGTGCCAATTCAGAATTTTTTAATATCAGTTGGTTATATTTTGGATTTTGATGTGGTTTAATTTTGTGAAGTGCTTTTAGTTCATAGCACCCTTCAAAATTTTGGTTGTGGTGAGTTGCATGATTATAAATTTGTTTTCGTTTGTCTTTATGTACCACATCAAAACGGTGGCCAGTCATACGTACTCGCAAGCAAGGAATTCGATGTCTGACCAACATAATCTTTTGGGCAGTGTTTACACGATAGTTGGTAAATCACATTGTGGGTGTCACAGGTTGATTTACCAACTATTGGGTAAGTCTTGTTTGTGACACTGATTTTAAATTCAGTTGTATTACACATAATTTTGCAAATGCCACACCGAGGTTTGTGGCAAGGTTCGCAGCCGTGATTGATTTCCAAATTGTTTTCAGGCTGAGAATTTTGAATTTTGGGTCTCACCAACATATTTTTCAAATTTTGTGGCCGTTTAAACACGACACGTGGTGGTCTGGAAACATTGTCTGTGGTAGGGGATGATTTTAAAACACTGAAAGCTGCTTTCATTATATTGTTAATTTTTTGAAGCCCAGGAAAATATTCTGTGATAAACTTTGGATCGTTAGAAAAATGTGTGTTTGCACTCCAGCGGTCACATTTATTATCCGATTTACTTCAAATTTGCTAGGGACATTCCTTTCTGTAATCAGTTGGACAACTTTGTTGGGCAAAACAATCGGAAAACTCTAAACTCCTTTTTTGAGGGATTAATCTTTTAAATTTCGAGTTTTTGGGCCCAAAAAGCGTCATAAAAGCCCCGTATGTAAATTTAATACATGTAAAAAGATGGGAATTAGTGAGGCGAAAGTTTTAAGCCGTCCTTTGTCATTCTAGCATACATATTTACCGAGTTATTAAAGAAAATGTGTTTCGATCAAACACAGTACGTTGCCTTATGGGGGTTTTACACTAGAAAAGCCTGTTATTCCTTTGTTAAAGTACTTTTATCATCCGCAGCAACCTCACGCCTACTTTCAAGCCTGTCTGGACCTTCTCCTAACTTTATAATGCGCAAAATTGTATTCCCAGCTTTGCAAGTAAATGAAATCAGAAGTATCAGAACAGCCAAAAAATCAATGTTTCAGATTTCAATAAAAATTGGAATACATATATATTTTTACACTGATTTTAAGTTTTAAAAGTTTTTATGTGGAAATTCACTTCCCTCACGTCAGCGTGCTGCGTGCGAACTCGTTTTCAATATAAGCTCGTTCACTACGCAGACTCGCCTATCGAAAAGAGAATTTGAGTTGCCATTCAAGTAGTTTTTAGCGAATTTCCCCTATAGGGAAGAAGCTATTACCGTAGGTCTCATGGTAAGACTTAAGCCCGGGACCATGATAACTTTTCATTTTGAGGTCCCCAGATGCCGAAAACACCATTCGTTCAAATTTGTATACATGTATATATATATATAAATATATATACATTTATATTTATATATTTATATGTATATATGTGTCCGTAAGCACAATAACTCTCATAAAAAATTTCCGATCTTAATGAAATTTGGCACAAACGTGTAAAGTACCATTTATTTTAATGAGTTCAAAAACCAGACGAATCACACCATAAGAAGGGGGGTTTTGTACCCCAAATATGGGTTTTTTTGGGGTTAACACATGTAATTTTTATTTAAATCCAATTTTAATTTTTACCATTGAATTCAGCATGAAAAAACAAACAATTTGGTGTTTTGATCATTGCTCTGCGTCAATTGGTTCCTAAGATATTGAAAGTGCTAAACACAGTCTAATGTCTAATGTCACATGTCTAATGTTATTCTTATGGAGAAAAAGAAAAATTGTATATCTCGCTTATTTATGAACATAAACTGACGAAATTTGGTATATGGCTTCATCTGGTTGTGGTTTATTGTTGTTTGCACAAAAAAACTATTTTTCGCCTATGATTCCCGAAGCAGCAAACCTAGGTACTTGGTCCCCATGTTATTCTTATGGAAATAATTAAAATGTTATATATCGCTTATTAGTGAATTTCCTTTGGAAAGTTAACTATTAGCATGACCCGCACGGTGAAACTTAAGCCCGGGACCACCATAGAAGTTCCTAACGTGACCCCCTGAACACGTTTTGGGGGGTCGTTCAAAATTTTTTTATATATATATATATGTGTTTGCACTCTAGCGGTCACATTTTTTGTCCGATTAACTTCAAATTTGGTAGGGACGTTCCTTTCTGTAATCAGTTGGACAAGTTAGTTGGGCAAAAGAATCGTAAAACTCCAAACCCCTTTTTTGGGGATTAATCTTCCAAATTTTGAGTTTTTGGGCCCAAAAAGGGTCTAAAAAGCCCCGAATGTACAATTAATGGATGTAAAAAGGTGGGAATTAGTAAGACGAAAGTTTTAAGCCCTCTCTCGTCATTCTAGCATAAATATTTACCGAGTTATTAAAGAAAATGTGTTTTGACTAAACACAGTACGTTGTCTTATGGGGGTTTTACACTAGAAAAGCCTGCTACTCTTTTGTTAGAGTACTTTTATCATCCCCAGCAACCTCACGCCTACTTTCAAGCCTGACTGGACCTTCTCCTCACATTATTATTATTCTTTGACATGTCGAAGGCCTTTGACACCATATCGCACAGCTTAATTTTAAAGAAATTTAGTTTTTATGGTTTTGATAACAGTGTAGTAAGTTTCTTACAATCTTATTTGTCTGACCGATATCAATCTGTTCATTGGAATGGCATAGCTTCTGACTTCTTAAGGGTCGAATCTGGGGTCCCGCAAGGCTCCATTCTGGGCCCCATACTTTTTATACTCTATGTTAATGACTTACCCTCCAATGTAAATAAGCAGCTAGTTCACTCTTACATGTTTGCTGATGACTTGGCGATTAAGATTTCTAGTCAGGATAATGTGGCTCTAAGTAGAGAATGTGTTGTGATTGATGGTGTTGTTGAGGACTGGTGTGCAGCTAACTTTTTATGTTTAAATAAAAGTAAAAGCAGTACCCTAGAGTTTAGCTTGGATGTGATGAAACCTGCTCAAGAACCAGTCAAATTTCTTGTAGTAATGCTAAAATCTAATTTTAAATGGCACGCACATATTGATCATGTCTGTAAGATGATTGCTTGTAGTAATTTTATGCTAAGGAAACTAAAGCTTTGTGTTAGTCATGATGTATTGAAAGCTGTCTATTTTTCTCACATACAAAGCTATCTGCAGTATGGGATATTGGTCTGGGGTAATGATAGTAATATTAAGAGAGTTTTGATTCTTCAAAAAAGAGCGGTTAGATTAATATTTGGTGTAAATCAAAGAACTCCAGGTAAACCTCTTTTTAAGGAACTATCTGTTTTAACAGTTTCATCTCTCTACATATTAGAATGCCTAATGTATGTTAGAAATAATTTATGCAATTTTCCAACCAATAGTTGTAAGCATAGCTATGATACCAGATTCAGGACAGATTTAAATATCAGTCATTTTAATTACAGTATGACACAAAATAGCTTTAATGTTGTCAGTATTAAACTCTTTAACGCTCTGCCAAATAAAATCAGAGAGTTAGACAGCCTAGCCTTTAAAAAAATTGTTAAGACTATTACTTGAGTTAGCTGTATATAGCATTAATGAGTTTTTAGACGTGATCAAAACCCATCAGTTTTAATATATTTACTGTTATTATGGTTTTTAATATTTGTACGGAACTGTTAGTCGGTCTCCTTCTAGCCATCACTGTGAGTTGTTATAGTGTGTAATTATTTTATACTGAAGTTCCAGTCTATGTTCAGTTTTGACAGTGTTAGGACAGTCATATGTAATGCACAAATATCTGTGATATAATATTAGTGTTATCATGACGATGCTATGCAATGTACAAATTGTTACGGCAATAAAGATTTTGATTTTGATTTTGATTTTATAATGCGCAAAATTGTATTCCCAGCTTTGCACGTAAATGAAACCAGGAGCATCAGAACAGCCAAAAAATCAATGTTTTCAGATTTCAATAAAAATTGGAATACAAGTATGTTTTTACACTAATTTTAAGTTTTAAAAGTTTTTATGTGGAAATTCACTTCCCTCACATCAGCGTGCTGCGTGCGAACTCGTTTATAAATGTATATGGATGAAACTTGGTATGTGACTTCACTAAGATGAGTTCTATGAGTTCTATTGATATTTGCATAAAAACCCATTATTTTGTGTTCCTTGTTGCAGCAAAGCTGCGTACTCATCCCCAATGTTATTCTTAAGAAAATAATTAATATTTTAAATATCGCTTGTTTGTGAATATATTTCTTATGAATCCTGTTAAGTGTTTTAATGTGTTATGTTATATATTCATTGGAAATTCGCTGAGTATGCAGGTTTGCTGCGACAGGGGTATTTTATTTCCATTATGAGAGTTGCCATTCAAGTAGGTTTTTTTATTTCCATAATGATAAACAGCTGTTTACAATATTTTAAGTTATAGATATCACCTGATAAAATCAAAAGAAATCTTTCTTCCATAAGAATAACGTTGAAACATTAGGCACAGCCCTAATGTCCTAGGTGTTCGGTTAGTCGCCTATAACCTTCCCAGGGTTAACCTGTATTACTATAGAAAATTTCAAAGCAATCGGATGAACGGTATGGCAGCGTATAAAATAAGAACAGACAGCCGAACAGACAAACAGACGAATAAACATTGATTTTTACTTTCTCCCCTTATACATAGTATATGGAGAAAGTATTGTTTTCGTCAAAATTTTAAAATTTTAGTTGTTAGTAAAAATATTCCTTTTGGTGCTCCCTGAACCCAAAAAAGTGATTTTTACGTGATGTCTGTCTGTTTGTCTGGATGTGTACAGAGCTAGAGCCCTAACCAATAGTCAGATTTTTATGAAATTTGGTGTGTAGGTACTAATCTACGATATCTCCAGGCTTTTTTGGAATTTTTGATTTTAAGGGTAATTATCCCCCCAAAACCGCCAAAAAACATGAAAAATCAAAATTTCTCAAAAACGGTTCTAACGATTTGAATTAAACTTTAGTTGTTTGTAGAGCTTTAGTTTTCCAACGGCACCACCTGCATTTTTGTAAAAATTCGGGTTCATAAATTTTAACATCAAAAATTTAGTTTTTTTAACCGTTAAAAAGAGCTCAACAAACTAAATAATTTACTATTTTGAATGACTATTCCACGATTGCTGGTTGCGGAGAAAATTTAAATTTTCATTTTGGGGTAAACGCAGTATGTTGTCCAATTTTATTCTTATGGGGAATACAAAAATTACTATTTCTCTCTTATTTACTGATCAATTTCGTTCAAATCTGATATGCTTGTCAAGTTAGCATTGACCATCAGAGGATATTCGAAATATGTTGCCCCTTAATAACCCTGGGGGGGAGTAGGGGGCATTTCCCCTCTTAAAACCACGTGTGTACCATTGGATTCTGTAGTGCCTCTAAAACGGGATTTGGGTGGATGTTTTTGAAAACAACTTGTTTACAAGATTTTCTGTACATTCGACCGGGCTTTGTATTCTATTTTTAGTAAATAAAAAGTCATTTATTCATTAAAGATGGGCTAAAAGGGAGAAAGTATGTGTCAGTTTCCAGATACCGTTTATTATATATTAGATGATTATCTTTTTGCGCAGATTTTTAAACATTGATTAAAAACTGCTGAAATTTAAAAACATAAAACTATCCCGTCCCACCACAAGATCCAATCCCGTCCATCCCTAATTTCCTCTGATAACAACAGCGAAGACACACTATCACTCACATGCTCGGAGAGTACAGTCTCTATTTTCTTCTCCGCCTGCAGTGTGAAGTCGGCGAAGAGTGTGCGCATGACAAACTCGCCGGGCCGAACGTCCATGTCCATGTTGAGGGAGGTTAGCTGCGGGGACCTCTCCTTGTGCACCCCCCACGGCAACATCGTGGCTATGCTGACACTGCGCCTCTCGCTCTCTACAACAACGGAGAAACCACTTATATGTATTTAAACTTATATGACAAATTTATATATGTCACTTATGTGTGTGTCCATGAATGCGATAACATGAGTAAAAAACGTCCGATTTCGATGAAATTTGGCTCAAATGTGTAAAGTGACATTTATGACTTTAAGTTTGAAAACCAGAAAAATCGGACCATGGGAAGGGGGGTTTATGGGGGTTTTAAATTTTCCAAAAAATCAGTTTTTTTGCATTTTTCACCCTAAAATTTGTAAAACACTTAATTTTGGTTTTGACCATGTTATAGAGCTTAAAAAAACAAATAAAATAGTATTTTCAATTATTAACCTAGGTTAAGTGGTTGCGGAAAAAATCCAAAAAAACCTGCTCATAAAATCTCCCATGTTAATCTTATGGGAAAAAGGTTTTTGGCTTTTCCTCAGTTAATTTTACTTTAATCTTAACATTTGCTTTTACCAATCACTTCAGCTCCACAAAACAATCATTTTTGTGTTTAAATTGTGATTCTACGTCCAACCGTTGCAGAGATATTCAAAGTGCTAAACACAGTATGTTGTCCAATGTTATCCTTATGGAGAATAAATAAAATTTGATTTCTCGATTATTTATGAATGTATATTGATGAAACTTGGTATGTGGTTTCATGTTGTACTGGTATATTGATATTTGCACAAAAAATAAATTTGTTGTTGATTATTCCCGTAGCAGCTAACCTGCATACTCAGCCCTAATGTTATTCTTATGGAGAATATGTAAAGTTGTATATCTCCCTTAATTATGAACATAAATTAATAAAACTTGTTAATGTAGCTTCACCTGGTTCAGTTATATTGATAATTGCATAAAAACTCATTTCTTATCTTTCTCGTTGCAGCAAACCTGCGTACTCAGTCCTAATGTTATTCTTATAGAGAATAAATAAAACGTTATAAATCACTCATTTATAAATGTATTTTTGTGGAACTTGGTAAGTGGCTTTATGTAGGAGTGAGAAACATATAAATGCACTGGAAATTCGCTGAGTACGCAGGTTTGCTGCGACGGGGGAATTTACTTTCTCCCCCTATACGAAGGACATATACAATTCAAGTTCCTATAGTTTCGAAGGAATGGTGTTTTTAGGGTCTGGGAACCTCAAAACGAAAAGTTATCATGGTCCCAAGCCTAGGACTTACCATGCCGACCACGGTAATAGCTTCTTCCCTATAGGGGAAATTCGCTAAAACACTTAATTTTGGTTATAGCCATTTTATAGAGCTTAAAAATACAAATAATTTGGTATTTTGAATCATTAACCTAGGTTAATTGGTTGTAGAGAATACCCCCGTAGCAGCAAACCTGCGTACTCAGCGAATTTCAAATGCATATATATGTAACTTAATACCACATAAAGCCACATACCAAGTTTCATCAATGTACATTCATAAATAAACGATTTATGACATTTTAATTATTCTCCATACGAATAACATGGCAGCTAAGTACGCAGGTTTGCTGAAGCAAGGAACAAAAAAATGGTGTTTTATACAAATATCAATATAACTCAAGTAGGAGAAGCCACATACCAAATATTATTAATTTATGTTCATAATTAAGGGAGATAACACGTTACCTATTCTCTATAAGAATAACATGGGGATGAGTACGCAGGTTTGCTGCTACTGGAACTATCGGCCAAAAAATGTTTTTAGTACAAATATCAATAGACCACAATGATATGAAGCAATATACCATGTTTCATCAGGATAAGTTGATAAATAAGCGAGATATACAATTGTTCTTATTCTCCATAAGAATAACATTGGACAATGTACTGTGTTTAGCACTTTTAATATCTCTGTAACCACTTGACGTAGAGCAATGATCAAAACACCAAATTGTGCGTCTTTCTAAGTTTATTCTAATAGAAAAAACTAAAATTTGATTTTTTTTTAATTATACGTAAAAAAATCAAAAACCGATTTTTGGGGTACAAAACCCCCCAAAAATACTCCTCCGAATAGGTCGATATGTCTGGTTTTCGAACTTAAAAGTCATAAATGCTGCTTTACACATTTATACCAAATTTCATCAAAATCAGATTATTTTTACGAGCGTTATCGTGGTCACGGACACACACACACACACACACATATATATATATATATATACAGCGTTATCGTGCTCACGGACACATTTATATATATATATATATATATATATACATTTTTGAACGAATTGTGTTTTTGGCATCTGGGAACCTCAAAACGAAAAGTTATCATGGTCCCAGGCCTAGGTCTTACCATGCCGACTACGGTAATAGCTTCTTCCCTATAGGGGAAATTCGCTAAAAGTCAAAAAAGCGTCCATAAAATTTCTTATGTTAATCTTATGGGAAAAAGGTTTTTGGATTTTCCTCAGATAATTTTACTAAAAACTTCATATTTATTTTTACCAATCAGATTAGCTCTACAAAACAATCATTTTGGTGTTTTAATTAAGCCTCTGATTGTTCTCTGATTGGGCCTGATGATGACCGGTGTAACTGGTTGAAATCGATCGCCTTGATCTTAAGGTTCTTGATTGATCTTTTGTTTATATTATACCGTCTTGTATGTAAGTACAGTATAAGTGTAAATATTCTTTATAGTGTTGTAAGACGTATTTTATTATCCTGTTTTAATTATTGTTCTACGTCCAACCGTTGCAGAGATATTCAAAGTGCTAAGCACAGTACGTTGTACAATGTTATCCTTATGGAGGATAAATAAAATGTTATATCTCGATTATGTATGAATGTATATTGATGAAACTTGGTATGTGGCTTCAACTAGTTGTGGTATATTGATATTTGCACAAAAAAGGTTTTTTATTTTCCCAGTAGCAGCAAACCTGCATACTCGGCCCCCATGTTATTATTTTTTAACCTAAATTAATAAAACTTGGTATATAGCTTCACCTGGTTGAGTTATAATGATAATTGCAAAAATACACATTTTTCATCTTCCTCGTTGCAGCAAACCTGCGTACTCAGCCCTAATGTTATTCTTATGGGGAATAAATAAAATGGTAAATGGAATTTTTGTAAAACTCGGTGAGTAGCTCTATGTAGTAGGGAGACACTTATATATGCATTGGAAATTTTCTGAGTAAGCAGGTTTGCTGCGACAGGGGTATTTTTTCTTGGGCACTTTTTTCACAGACTTTACAAATTAAATAGGCTAAATTAAAATAGATGGTTGAAAAGTTTAATTTGGAAAAAGATAAATCTATTTTCTAATTACATAGCCTAAATGCTATATATTAAAACACAAAATTAAAAATCTCCCGGAAGTACGTGTGAGACTTCCCCTGGACCGATTTACACGCGGGTGGTGTCAAGTGAAAGGGAATAACCCCTATATTTATTACCTTAAATGTTGGTATCTGGTCGATAACTATTTAAAAAACCAGATTAAAAGTTGTCTTATGGCAATTTAACAAGGGGTAAAATTTCAACTTTGCACCTCTTTGATCAGTTCATTTGAGGTTTCCACTGAACCGTTTTACACATGATTTGTTTTAAATGAAAGATCAATCTTTCTATATTTGCACAATCTACTTATATTTTGAGATAATTTAATTTATAATATAAAAAAGGAACTTTTTAAAACCTATTTTATCACGATTTTAAGTTTCTCCAACCAGCTGATTATTAAACACGTATTTCGTGAAGAATCTAAGAACAGACAAAAGGGAATCACCTGACTTAGAGAAACTCATAGTATCTTTCAACGACGCACCGCATATATATCAATTACCGCAGTCAATTCAGGCTGACCCGAAGAAGAAGATAGTATTTTGTCTCATATGTTGCAATTATTGCGGTATTAATTTACACAATCTATAATGTATACATAACCCTTTTACTTTCTCCCCCTATACGTAGTATATGGAGAAAGTATTGTTTTCGTAAAAATTTTTGAATTTGAGTTGTTAGTGGAAATATTCGTTTTGGTGCTCCCTGAACCCAAAAAAGTGTTTTTTACGTGATGTCTGTCTGTGTGTGTGTGTGTGTGTGTGTGTGTGTGTGTGTGTGTGTGTGTGTGTCTGTGTGGATGTGTACAGAGCTAGAGCCCTAACCAATGGGCCGATTTTTATGAAATTTGGTATGTCGGTACTAATCCACGATATCTCCAGGCGTTTTTTTTCATTTTTTCGTATTTTTGATTTTTAAGGGTAATTATCCCCCAAAAACCACCAAAAAACATGAAAAATCCAAATTTCTCAAAAACGGCTCTAACGATTTTGATTCAATTTTAGTCGTTTGTAGAACTTTAGTTTTCCAACAAAACGACACCACCCGCATTCCTGTAAAAATTCGGGTTCAGAAATTACAGGACTTAAAACATCCAAAATTCAGTTTTTTGGATTTTTCATAAAAAGACATAAATAAAAAAAAATATTACTATCCACCATTAAAAAGAGCTCAAAAAACTAAATAATTTAGTATCCTGAATTACTATTCTACGATTGCTGGTTTCGGAGAAAATTGAAATTTTCATTTAGCGGTAAACGCAGTACGTTGTCCAATGTTATTCTTATGGGGAATACAAAAATTACTATTTCTCTCTTATTTACTGATAAATTTCATTCAAACTTGATATGCTTGTCAATTTAGCATTGACCAACAGAGTTAATTCAAAATATGTTGCCCCTTAATAACCCTGGGGGGGAATAGGGGGCATTTCCCCTCTTAAAACCACGAGTGTAGCAATGGATTCTGTAGTGCCTCCAAAGCAGGGATTTGGGTGGATGTTTTTTAAAATAACTTGTTTACAAGATTTTCTGTACATTCGACCGTGCTTTGTATTCTATATTTAGTAAATAAAAAGTAATTTATTCATTAAAGTTGGGCTAAAAGGGAGAAAGTATGTGTCAGTTTCCTGATACCGTTTATTTAAGTAGTGACATCCCATATATTTAGTTTCGTCCCTTGACCTCAGAGTAAACAACAGCGCTGGTGTCAATACCTCCATAGCGCCTGTTACTTCTCCATGGATACACGAGGGGGGCTTAGTTCATTCAACCCATCAAGTGTCAAAACGTTTGTTATGTAAACAATAGAGTATCAGGTTATGACTGTCAGCTGTCATGAAAACCAAATCCAGCAATTTTCAAATGTTTTAAACCAGCCGACTGAATTTAATATGTCCATAACTTAAAGCACTCAAGCGATCCAATAAGCGATTCCATCAATTTTGTTTCAAGGTTCTTAGAAGTTTCTTCACTAAACTAGATGCAAATATTTATACAATTATCCTATCCATAGATTATCTCTTTTTGAAAAAGCCCAGTGTATATGGCACTAAAGGTTTGCAACAGTATCCCTATGTAAATAAGGAATTAAACTCCAAACCTAATGTTATCAAAATTTAAACAATTTCTTATTGAAAAAGCTTATTACAGGGTTTCAGATTACTTGGTTGAAAATCCTGTGGAACAAGTTAAGTAGTTTGGGGCCTGTATAGGCCCTTAAGCTCCAACACATTTTTATATTATTTTCATTATTTTATTATTTTTCATTATTTTATATTAAATGCATTGTATAGTATGTAAACTGTTACACATTTTACGTTATGAAAGTATTTGTAATTATGTAAGGTTCTGGACAAAGCACCGGTTTGCACTATCCTTGTGATGTACTCTCAAATGTTATGTGCTAATAAATTTATTTGATTTGATTAGCCTAACTGTGCCGTTATCGGTGTCTGTTATTGTTTACACATCCGATGCGCTGCTCCATTCAGGTCTTCTCCTGTCGATGACTCATCACTAGCGACGTAAATCAATAGACCGGTGGCACTTGGCATATGAACGTAAATGCATATCGTCATAATTGTTCACTATAAAGGCGGAATTTATGATTCACGCCACCACCGGGAATCCGGATTTTTCGAAAAAATCCGGACCGGCCGTCCGCCACAATGGTCCGGATTTCTGAGAGTCTACTGAACTATTTTGACGAGGGACCTCTGTGTGACGGCTTGTGGCTCCAGAACAGCAAATGAGTTACGCCCATGCCAAAACACCACACTGTAATACTGCACACAGGGGAAGGAGGCAGTCCTGTAGTGCTCTTTATGCTACTGCTTTTTAACTGTTTTTAAAGACACTGGTCTTTTATTCAATAAATATCAATTTTTTACAAATGTTTAGTACATAAAACCATAATTAACTCTTGTCTAGCTGTAAACGTAATTTTGATGTTTCTTATCCCCCGCATAGCGTCTTGGCATCTTGGTAGCAGTTAGCATCTGGCATTTCAGTATAAGGGGAACAGAGTTTGATTCCCGAAATGTCAACACATGTTTAGAATTCCCTAGAAAACCCTAATACACGAAAGTGTTATACACCCTCAATAAATGTTCATGGTGTCTATATACAACAAATAAAAAATAAAGTACGTTAAGCTCACCAGGAGTGGCCGAGGTGATTGTATCAGTGCGGCTCTCGGGGCGACTCTGGTAGTCATCGTCTCGGCCTCCGGTCGCGTTGTCACTCTCCTCCTGGCCCCCACCTCCCCCCTCTCCTGCACTCTCTGGCAACACAACACAATAATGTTACAATACTGGTACAGGTACAGGGTGCAGCTACAATTGGGTATGGTTATTATGCTTTTCTACTAAAGGCCTCTTCACACTGACGTAGCGTCGTTAGAGCAAAGTCTTCGGATGACGTAGCACGTATCCCGTAAATTAATACTCGAGATACGAACAGTTAAACCTGAAAGTGATGTCTTATAAGCTAAGTATTGAAGCAGTAGGCAGAAGCACAGCACTGTCAACTGAGCACGTACTCGTTACAGGCTCAGAACGTAGCACGGGAGACGCATACTGTATTATTAACTCAGTAGCCTATGCGACACTATCCTACACCAGTCTAAAATGTACCATTACACTGGATTAGGAAGTTCATCCAAGACGTCTTTCAAAACACATCGCTTGTCGCTTAAGTTAAGCTACGCCGGTATGAAATGGCCATAACATAATTCTGTTATGACCTACAAAATTACAAAAACCATTCAAACTCTACCCAAACTTTCATCAGACACTGTTTGAAAATGTTAGAAATGTTTAGCACAAAATAACCTTGCCATGATAGTTAATAAGCAATATGTTAAGTTTGTTTTTATCATGTCAATAAGTCCTACCAACATTTAGCAGGATGGTAGACTAGTGTGGCAGTGAAAATAATCAGTTATTTAAAAATAGTTAACAAATTTCCCTAATTGGGGAGAAGCTTCTTTTTTTCTTTAGCCCATTAAGATAGTAATATTATTCTATTCGCAATAGCCTATAACGGGATTTGATTGGTGCTGCACTCTAGTAGCAAAATTTGTAACTAATGAAGGCAGGTCACTACGGTTCTCTCCGCTAGGGGCGCGGACTGACTGATAACCCTAAATAATGACGCTATGCCTTTGATCGTGTTAGCTGAGTTGGCTACATCGTGGAAACACCTTCACCAGGTGATGATACGATGTTCGTGGATCGTGGGTTCGGTTCCTGCAAACAACCAAAACTGACCAGTCGTGCAACTCTCAATGAGTTAACCGGTCTGTGGCAACGTTGGTGGAAGGGCCCAAGTAAAATAAACAGTGGCAGGCTTGCTTGGAAGTTGATGGGATCCATTTAAAATTACTAATTTCAATTCCAATTCATAGGTTTAAAAAATTACAAGTAAGGAACGAGACCAGCTCGTATGTCTATACCAATGGGTACACACACGTCAAAAGCTAATCATGTGAGCTAAGCTTATTGAACTGTTGTGTGAATATATATGTGAGTTAAGAGAACAAAATGTCGACCATTCTATTGAAATAAAACATGCATATTCAAACAGTAGAATATTAAATAAATCATGTTAGCCAATGCGACATATATTAACTGAACTATTGTAAGCTTTTAAAATAAATTACAACTATATATATATATATATATATAGATCTAATATAAAGAACACTAATTTAGGCTACTTTTTCAATTTAAAAAGAAATTGAATTAAACCTTTTTAACTAAAAAATTTAAAAACTGAATCTAAACCTTCTCTCACAAATCACATCACCTTGTCCTCCATTAAATAAATACTGATTGATATAGCTGAGCAAACATCTAACCGAAGACATGAAACAAATAAACACAAACACAAATTGGCATGCTTCCACTCTGCCTCAACCTCAACAGTGGAAAGGGTATAGTGTTGAGGTGCGAGTGATAAGTTTGATAAGGCTGTCAAGCTGATAACCAATATCCAATCTCTACCTGACTCATGGTCCGATTATTAATAGATAACTTATCAGACAAGGCAACCACAAAAAAACCAGCTACTTGTTATGAATGAAATGTATACTATAATAAACAACTAACTGTTTAATAGATTATAGTTCAATAATAACAATTGTAATAAATAATTTCTTGATTTCAGAAAATTACATTTTAAAAACAATATAAAATAAAATCACAAAACAAGTACTGTATATTTAAACATTTTTGCAAACACCACAGACACTAGAGGCCTAATCACTGAAGAAATAAAAACTAAATACAACCGGTATCACAGCACTAACTGAACTAACAAATATTTATCTCAGACAGCATACGACGTCCTACTGGTATCCAATTAGTGTAAAAAATGTACATGATATCCGCAGGATAATTGGGACATACAGCGATTATCCATACGACATCCTGAACATATATTTTCCAGGACATACAGGATATCCTGAGGACATCTGTAGGATGGTGCAGATATTTACACTCAAGCTTTAAGATCCATTGTGCGCCCTCTTATCTTACTGGCAGGAACAAATTATATGGAGAAGCGTTCATCTTATTTCATCTATGAAAAGATGGAAGGACAACTGAGAACACTAAGTGAATAAAGACTAGTTAGCATGACGACTATCCCTTCTCGTCATGACATACATCATACATCCAAATAACAATATTCATCATAAAATAGCAATGGCCAATAACTATATTAGAGAAATAGCGGCTCGAATAGAAAATGTATGCTTAACTGACTTAGATATTCTCACAAGAGCTCATTTCACGCAGCAAGGCTTACATCAGAGGCAAGAAAAAAATCAGTTTTTTGATCATCAACATCCTGGAAAACCTTCATTTAGAAAAATAACAAATACCCTCTAATATAAACTCAGACTCGCACCCAGTGCCATCATCACAGTTGAACTCTACGAAGGCTCTGAATAGTATTATTAATCCAAATGCCAACCTATTTTCCTTGATTCCAGAATCAAAAGTCAACTACCAAATCTGTGTTACTGACGGTAACATGAGAGATTATAAAAAAATGCAGGTAGAATCTGAAAACAGGTTTTGCTCACTGTATTACAAGAGATCTTCACGACCAAAGAAGCCTCAGTGCTGGAGTAGCAACAATCTTCAAGGTAAAAGTTAGGAAAATCTAAGGCACAAAACTGTCTAACTGACTATTTGACTTGTCAAACACTGAAGAAAGGTGCAACTGTAATGGTTTAATGGCAAAGGAACAATATTTAAAAAAACAACCATTAATGACTACAGTACTGCATTTAGACATTTTACTCAAGATTTTAAAAACAAAAGCCTTAATCATCTTATTTGCCCCCTGTCGGCTGCGTTCGGGATGAAATTGATCTTAAACAGTTTGTCTGCAACATAATGGAGTTCAGTCGAGTTACAAGACCTTTGTTAATATCATAACATATAATGAACATTCATACCGTGAGTTAAGGAATGGGCTTACATTTGCACAGTTCAAGGATAGGTTGACCAACCTTATCTCACAACAGTGAGGCAAAGCATTATCTTCCATATCAAAATCAGTTACAGAAGAGAAAATAAACTCCATAGCAGAAACAACAGCTTTTCTAGAACAGGAAGTCCAGACATCTACTGCAGCTTTGATGGTCGAGGACAGTAACGAAATTTGTGATGTGCATGAAGAGCTTCAGGTTGGACCAGAAGAGAATTTATCAGTAAGGGAACATTTACACGAATATGCTATTGGGACCTCAGAAACTTTTTCACTGCGTCAGAACTTGTCACCTCCTATAAATTAAACCATCTACAATCCGACTTTCAAGCCAAAAAATTCATCCGTAACAGTAATTATTTGTTATCAACCAACAGCACTCAGAATCAACATGGTCAACATCTGTCTTCCCGGTTTTTAAAAACTCATGAAGACGATATCAGACCAGACATATACTAAACTCATGAAGACGATCAGACCAGACATATACTAAACTCATGAAGACGATCAGACCAGACATATACTAAACTCATGAAGACGATATCAGACCAGATACTAGCGATCTCTGAGCATAAACTAAGAAAAGATTAAATTGACTTTGTTAATATACAACATTTTAGAAAAGTTCATATTTTTGTAGATCTGAACACACTGGTGGTGGTGTATTAATCATGGTTCATAATAATATTAAAGCTAAAGAAATTCCTATTCCAGCTATTAATTTATTAATTTATTATTTATTAAGAATTTGAGTGCTGTGTTTCTCAAATTACTGTGTAAGGAATTTCTCTTTTATACTAGTTTGCCTGTATGGATCTCCTATAAGAATTTTACTAGAGTCATTTCTTTTAAAGTTGGAAATTTTATACAATATTTTGACACAAAAATATAATACCCCCAACGCAGCAAACCTGCATACTAAGCGAGTTTCCAATGCATGCATATATTTCTTACTACCACATAAAGCCATTTACCAAGTTTCATAAAAATACATTTATAAATAAGTTGTACATAGCAATTTATTTATTCTCCATAAGAATAACATTAGGGTTTACACAAAAAATATAAAAATAATAATATTAATAAAATATGCACGTTTACTGCAAAAAAATATATAAGAAATGTGTTTTTATGCAATTATCAATTTAACTCAACCAGGTGAAGCTATGTACAAAGTTTTAATCATTTATGTTCATAATCAAGGACGATAAAAACCTTTACTTGTTGTCCATAAGAATAACATTAGGGCTGAGTATGCAGGTTTTCTGCTATATAGACAATCCACAAAAAATCAATTTTTGTGTGCAAATATCAATATACCAGTACTAGTTGAAGCCACATACCAAATTTCATCAATATATATTCATAAATAATCGAGATATCAAATTTTAATTATTCTCCATAAGGATAACATTGGACAACGTACTGTGTTTACCACTTTGAATATCTCTGCAACGAATGGACGTAGAATCACAATTTAAACACCAAAATGATTGTTTAGTAGAGGTGAACCGGTTGGTATTAGCAAATGTCAAGTTTACAGTAAAATTAACTGTGGAAATGCTAAAAACCTTTTAGATTAACATGGGGGACTTTATGAACACGTTTTTTGGATTTTCTCCACAACTACTTACCCTAGGTTAATAACTCAAAATACCATATTATTTGTTTTTGTTTAAGCTCTATAAAATGGTCAAAACCAGTGTTTTAAAAATTTTAGGGTAAAAAATTCAAAAAACTGATTTTTTTGAAAATTTAAAACCCCCATAAAACCCCCTTCCCATGGTCCGATATTTCTGGTTTTCGAACTTGAAAGTCATGAATGTCGCTTTATACGTTTGTGCCAAATTTGATCGAAATCGGATGTTTTTTGGTTTGCTGCGACGGGGGTATAATATATTAACTATAGGTTTATATTTTAATTCAATCTTTTACAGTCACTTGAAACAATCAGATTTTACATGAAATAGGGTAAGTGACGTTTATCAGATAATTATGCCTTTTTATGATCATTGATTTTTTTATTTTTACTAAGAACAAATTTAGTTTTTTTATCCCAATATAAAAAATAAGTAGGGAAAATTATGGTATTAAGGTATTAAAAATAAGGTAGATAGGTAGGGTAGGTATATAAGTAAATTCATTAAAATAACAATTTTTTAAGTAAAGTTTACTAGATTAATTTTAGATTGTTTACTAATTGTTACATGATTTTATTATGAAAGTACTGTGTTTATTGAAAGGATAGTTTTGTTTCTAGTTTTGTTTTATCAAGTAGGATTCATTCATAACTTGTCTCAGTGATAAGTTAATAATTTAATTTATCTGCAGCTGCAGCTACAGTAAAATAAATATTCTCCTACTTCTGCTTTTTACGCGGGAATATTTGTTCAAGGATACTTTTTGAAAGAGGGTTTCTGAAAATTTAAATATTATAGTGTTAAAAACCCAATCTTGAGTTGCTTTATTAGTTTATTGCACACCCGAAGCCTAACCAATGTGAGATCAAACGTCAACGTAATAATACTATTAGTGGAATAAAGATTTGTATCTTTCACCGTTGATCATTTGTGCTATTAAAATAATGGTTTTGTATTTTTAATAAACAAAATAGTATTATTTATTTACTATAATCATCGTAAACATATACAAAAGTACACTTAATCACAGTTTTCCAGGCTTTTTGTAAATTAAGGCCAATCCCAGGATTGGTCCCGGGATCCCGGGATTGTTTTTCCAATCCCGTAATCCCGGGATTGAAAATATCATCCAGGATTGGATTCCCTAGACCTATAGTAATAGCTTCTTCCCTATAGGGGAAATTCGCTAAAAATGTGATTTTTACAGGTGACATAAATATTGATGTTCTTGACAAGGATTCTTCATATTTCAAATTTAGAAAGCATTCTGAAAATGTTTAACTTAAAATATTTGATAAATTTCCCCACAAGGATCACAAATACATCTGAATCTGCAATCAGGGCCGCCACATGGGGGGCTACCGGGACTACTGTCCCCGGGCCCGGGCCCCGTAGAGGCCCGGCCAGGGCCCGCAAAAATGGTAAAATATTACCAACTTTTATTGCTTTAAATGGTAAAAGTTTTCCAGGTTATTTGGTATTTATCGTTTAACGTAGGACCAACGAAAAAAATAATGTCATGTATCATTTAACATTAGAAAATCTACAAGAATACTGATTATTTTGCAAGGTTTGCCGCTTTTTTTGTCTGTTGCATCACAGAGTAAGCAATGCACTCTGCTACTGAATTCACTAGCGAGGATGTCGCCTGCCGCGATGTCGCGGATGGCCCCAATCTTCTCTCCATTTCCTGCTAATGAGTCATGTGCGCGCATATGCACACACCACCGAAGCAACAGCGACGCCGTGTCATCTTTACCCTACATCACGCATGCGCTAGATTCGCCCCTCACCCCCTCCGCATGCTCCACACCGCTCCTGTCCTGTCACAACTAGCAATGACTACATGTAGTCATTGATACTAGTCAGTTTTTTTACTTCCACTATTGCATCAGTATCAATTCTGTCATTTTTAAAAGAACGGTTTAGTTGTGATATTTTTACATTTCGTGTGTGGCGATCTGTTCTTTGTTTTGTATGTATTTTTTTTAATAATATTTTAAATAGACTAGAATAGTAATTGTTCAAAAATTAGAATGTCATATAAACACAAATCTGTAGCAACGAAAAGGTGACAGAAGTCAGAGCGAGAAGCTGAGACAAATCGTAAACAAATTACGTTTTTTAAAAAGCAGAAAGTAGATAAAGGGATAGATTGGCAGTTCCGTAACCTCTGCTGACCAAAATGTTGTATGCAGCGAAGATATTTAAATTTGTGTTAAAATTTGTTTATCTGTCTGTCTTTTTATGAGCCAGATTTGGTCCGTGATGTATGTATTTTTTTTAATAATATTTTAAATAGACTAGAATAGTAATTGTTCAAAAATTAGAATGTCATATAAACACAAATCTGTAGCAACGAAAAGGTGACAGAAGTCAGAGCGAGAAGCTGAGACAAATCGTAAACAAATTACGTTTTTTAAAAAGCAGAAAGTAGATAAAGGGATAGATTGGCAGTTCCGTAACCTCTGCTGACCAAAATGTTGTATGCAGCGAAGATATTTAAATTTGTGTTAAAATTTGTTTATCTGTCTGTCTTTTTATGAGCCAGATTTGGTCCGTGATGGGTTACAGGTGTATTTTTATTCAGTTAAATTAATTTTACTAGTTAAAATAGGCAATGGTATTAGTTGGATGTGGGGTCATTGAATGCTGTTTAGATAAGTTAGGGGAGGGGGCCTGTAGTCAGAATGTGGCCCTGGGCCCGACCTTGAGATGTGGCGGCCCTGTCTGCAATAGACAACTTTATAACCAATATCAATAAAAATGAGCTAAAGGTTTCAGGTTTAATTACTATGGTTTCGGACCATGACGGTCAAACATTAGAAATAGTTAATACTGGAAATGATTGTGAAGTAAAATTAAAAAGGTATTGTAGAAAATTTAATGATATGAATGTGAACCACTTTTTATGCGATTTAAGTAGAGTCTTGGGTTGAATTGTATAGCGCAGATGTAGCGATAAATATGATGTTTTTATTTCAATATTTTTACATATTTTCAATGTACATTTTCCCAAGATGTATAGGCCAAATTGTAAAGTTGATCACCACAATTTAAAATTGTTCAACAAAAACTACTTATCTTGGCAATAAATTCCTTTATCATTTAATTTTTAGATGAAACAAATATGAAAACTTTTAAAAATCAATTGAGAGATTATTTACTAAATTTGTCTTTTAGCGAATTTCCCCTATAGGGAAGAAGCTATTACCGTAGTCGGCATGGTAAGACCTAGGCCCGGGACCATGATAACTTTTCGTTTTGAGGTCCCCAGACCCCAAAAACACCATTCGTTCGAAACTGTATATATATATATATATATATATATATATATATATATATATATATCTATATATATATATATATATATGTGTCCGTGAGCACGATAACCCTCGTAAAAATTATCCGATTTTGATGAAATTTGGTATAAACGTGTAAAGCAACATTTATGACTTTAAGTTCGAAAACCAGCCAGATCGCTTTATCCGAAGGGGTATTTTGGGGGGGTTTTATACCCCAAAAATGGGTTTTTTGATTTTTTTACATATAATTTTTGAAATAGTCAAATTTTAGTTTTTACCATTGGATTCAGCTTAAAAAAACACACAATTTGGTATTTTGATCATTTCTCTACGTCAATTGGTTACCGAGATATTGAAAGTACTAAACACAGTACGTTGTCTAATGTTATTCTTATGGAGGAAAAGAAAAATTTTACATCTCGCTTATTTATAAACGTATACTGACGAAACTTGGTATACGGCTTCATCTGGTTGTGGACCACTGATATTTGCTCAAAAAAAACATTTTTTGCCAAAGGCTCCCGTAGCAGCAAACCTGCGTACTCAGCCCCATGTTATTCTTATGGAGAATAATTAAAATGTCATAAATCGTTTATTTATGAATGTATATTGATGAAAATTGGTATGTGGCTTTATGTGGTATTAAGATACGTATATATTCATTGGAAATTCGCTGAGTATGCAGGTTTGCTGCTACGGGGGTATTTACTCCTCTGATGTTTTTTCAACTGATCCAACTGCTATAAGAAAAAATCCCATATATAACCTCATAGTTGATTTTTTTTGTTTAAATAGTTCTTTTTGTTGTTTTAGCGAATTTCCCCTATAGGGAAGAAGCTATTACCGTAGTCGGCATAGTAAGACCTAGCCCGGGACCATGATAACTTTTCGTTTTGAGGTCCCCAGACCCCAAAAACACCATTCGTTCGAAACTGTATATATATATATGTGTCCGTGAGCACGATAACTCTCATAAAAATTATCCGATTTTGATGAAATTTGGTATAAATGTGTAAAGCAAGCCAGATCGCTCTATCCAAAGGGGTATTTTGGGGGGGTTTTGTACCCCAAAAATGGGTTTTTTGAATTTTTTACATATAATTTTGGAAATAATCAAATTTTAGTTATTCCCATTGGATTCAGCTTAAAAAAAACACAATATTTGGTATTTTGATCATTTCTCTACGTCAATTGGTTACCGAGATATTGAAAGTGCTAAACACAGTACGTTGTCTAATGTTATTCTTATGGAGGAAAATAAAAATTTTATATCTCGCTTATTTATGAACGTATACTGACGAAACTTGGTATACAGCTTCATCTGGTTGTGGAACATTGATATTTGCTCAAAAAAACAATTTTTTGCCAAAGGCTCCCGTAGCAGCAAACCTGCGTACTCAGCCCCATGTTATTCTTATGGAGAATAAGTAAGGTGTTATCTCCCTTAATTATGAAAATAAATTAATGAAATTTGGTATGTGACTTCACCTAGTTGAGTTATATTGATATTAGCATAAAACCCCATTTTTTTGTGTTCCTTGCTTCAGCAAACCTGCATACTCAGCCGCCATGTTATTCTTATAGAGAATAATTAAAATGTAATAAATCGTTTATTTATGAATGTATATTGATGAAACTTGGTATGTAGCTTTATGTGGTATTAAGATAAATATATATGCATTGGAAATTCGCTAAGTACGCAGGTTTGCTGCTACGGGGGTATTTTTCTAATATCTTAAAATGTCTGTGTAATACAACTAGCATTTGTGTACAGTATAATAATGTAGGTATTATTACTTGAAAATGTAGGTATTACCTTGTTCAATATCCTTTGTGAGGTGTGGTCACGACATGTTTCGTTGCAACTGCCACATCTTCAGATGATCCTCTACAGTAGATTCGTCATTAGAATCTGATGTTTTTTCGTGATTCGTTACCAAGAATGTGTAAGTGTATTGTAACTGTTTTTCGTAAATTTGTTTGTGTTTTGTGTTCAAATTTTAAATTCTAATGACGAATCTACTCTAGAGGATCACCTGAGGATGTGGCAGTTGCAACGACACACAAAGGATACTGAACACGGTAATACCTACATGTTCAATTGATTCATCAATATCCAGTAGTAGGAAAAATAATTAATTCAAAAAATAATAAAACTGAATGTTTGTATATAATTAAACCATTGATGATGCTATTCTTGTACCACAAACATTTATGAATAAAGTTTATTCGATTTGATGTCATCTCTACGATGCCGTTTTATGGAATTTGTGGCTACCACCTCATTAAGCACATTTGTTTGGAAAATGTGTTATTGCCGTCCAAGGTGATCTTATTATACATTGTAACTGTTAAGTGAAAATCACAAATAATTTATACTATAGGCCTTATGTATTATAACAAGGTTTTGTACAAGATTTACTTAACAGTAAAAGTTATTTATTTGGTAGTTTACTAAATATTATTATTTTATTTATATTTAATCAATTTCTCTTTGAATATATATTCAACACGATATGTCTAATAACTGCAAAAATCAGCTTTAGAATTGTGTTCCAGGTGCTGAGGGACTTGGAATAAAGGTAACTAATTGGTAATTTTTAAATCCCAGCCCAAAACCTACAATTATTTTGAGACAGACTAGCTGCGAGCGCTAAGGCGTGTGCACAGAAAATTGAAGATAATGGGTTCAAGACCTAGTCAAGTCAGTATTTTTTTGTAATTCAAATCCTATTGAAAAACATAAATGTTATTGGTTAACAAAGCAATTTAAGTGTTAAATTCAGGTTTTAACAAAAAGAATCATTAAACAGGTCCAAAAAATATCTATAATGGGTTCAACAAATATTTGTATAGATTAAATTTGGACATCCGTCAGACGCCCAAATGTGTAGTGACATTTGAACTTCCAGAGGACATCCATCAGACATATTCAGGTTATTGATGGATATCCATAGAACATCCAGAATATCCGATATGGACATCTGATGGACGTCCGTGGATGTCTCTGCATGCTGAGTAGGATAATTGACCATAAAAACAAATCCAGTTGTAAATTACAAATGGCCAATCACTCCATTTTTATGAACTAATTGTTCATACATTTTAATTCTTAGCCACAGTGCACTATTCAGTAAGTATCGGTAGGGTGATAATGATTATAGGACTGAGATATGTTGTTAAGATAATATGCCACATAATAGCATAAACAGCATAATTGGATTTTTATCAGTAACAATAATATACTATTATA
This sequence comes from Allygus modestus, assembly GCA_963675035.1. NCBI lineage: Eukaryota > Metazoa > Arthropoda > Insecta > Hemiptera > Cicadellidae > Allygus > Allygus modestus. The sequence continues at coordinate 159,818,803 of OY776114.1, read as the reverse complement.
AAATAACAGTATTGCAACAAATCAGACAGACTTACCACGAAATCAAAATCAATAATGGTTCTTCAAAGACCCCAACAGTCAAAATCTTGGTAGGACTTCACAATACAAATTAACTAGAATTTATTTTATCACAACCATGACCAATAAACAAAATTTAAAATAAAAATAAAATAAAATCTAAAATTGGCCGGCGGATAACACAACACAATACAACTGGGGTAGGTAGTGGCCAACAAGTGATGCCTTGAAAGTGAGGTGAAGCCAGGCAACCCCTAATGCAATCAGTAGCAACTGAGAGGCACTAACGTAGTTTCTTGCATCACCTACGCACTTACAACACACCCTGGGCATTCCATTTTTCAAATGATTATGAGTTCATTGTATTAAATTTTCCATATTTTTTAGGCTACAAAAATTGTTATTTTAATAAGACTCGTATTTCTTTTTGTAAAATTGTAGAGGGAACAAATTATGAATTGTAAAATAAATGTAAGTTCTTGTAATAAACTGTTCCAATGAAATGGTTAGATGTCTATAAAATAAGTTCATCCATCTACGATACCGGTACTAAATACAATAAGCTGTTTTAACTCTCTTGATAACCGTACCTGAAGCATTATCAGACTCCATTCCACTGTCTTCCGGCTGCTTGCCTCCACCTGAAACATTTAAAGGCAATTGTAAATTGTATTTATTTCATAAAAAAAATGTTTAACACTTGGAGGTATTAAAATAAACTAACATTGAAAACTACTTTAGAGACACCTTATGAATTATTAATACAACAGAATGTCACAGTGCGGAACCTGTTTACTTGAGCCATTTGACTTAGTTGATGTAAGCATTAGTTCTCTGCCACAGAACGGTCATACTCCCCTACTGTGGATATCCTGTAGTGAAGAAAAGAGATGACTGACTTGGGCTATTTACAAAGTATGCTTTGGATAAACTACCTTACCAATTGTATCACCTTTCAAAACAAAACCAAACCTCTGGTTTAACAGACCACTTCATGAGTAGGATCAGGGCATAACTCTATAAGCAGCTATTTAAGGCCAAATACAGTGTGTTCTTTAAAGGTTTGATGCTACATCAAACACCTCTCGGTGCCTCATATAGATCCTTCGTCCTTCTTATCAACAAAGGACATCTGTTTTTTCAAAACACGACATTTATCAGATTTTTGGCGATAAAATAAAGATTTAATGTGAAACACAGAGGCTTACAATCATAAAGCTCTGCAGATTCAAGTTGACTGAGCTTTAAATTGATTGTAATATTGTGTAAACTGCAATGATCACTTTTACTTGTAAAACTAAACATTTGCAGGGTTCTAAAATCCAAAGCGATATTCTCAAAGCTTAAAGGTTGCAGGTAGCCTACTCTTACAAATAGATTGATATGATTGTGACTAAAGTAAGGGAAACCTTGGGTCTAATCATCAGGATTGCCTGACCTTTTCAAAGTAATATATCTTATGTGAACTGTTAAACCCTTTACTTCATTTTCATACAAATTGTGGCAGTAAAAAACAGATCATGTAAATTCTTAACGACAGATGAAGTTGGCCTGGTAGTAAAAGTTATATTGTGATGTTGTGCCCTCCACCATTTAACAGGATCATAAACAGGATCATGAAGTGGGTTGATTTAAAGGGAGGTCACTTTAGGCGGTATCCTCAACACATCCTCGACTGGCTTTGACAAGACTTAGAAGCAGTAACCATAAATGCAGCCACAGCTCATGGATTCCATAAGCCAAACTTCCGGTTCTTCCAATAACATGGTATGACACAATCACCAACCTGATGAACAAGGCTTAAGATCAGTTTATTTTTGTGGTACACAGAGGTTAGACTCAGTTTTTGGCACGTACAATACCTCAGTAACTGCTGGAAATATAATCTTGGTTAAAATGTCTCTTCAATCAGAAAATTATTTTTATCATCAAACTATGAACATTTGTAGGGCCTACAGCATTTAATTAACCAGTTTCAAAAGCCAAACACGGCTAGTCTGCAGCTCACTGTTGAATAAAATAGATTACAAAGATGTCTTATCTTCAGTCAGTGTTGTCCTCCTTATCTCTCTTAAGTCTTATGATCACTATCACCACACTTGTTTCACCAAACTTGTTCTGCTATCAAGATTGTAAACCCTACTTTTACGTGCAGCAATAAAACCTATTAGACCCATGACTGAATATAGTATCTAATGTTAAAAGAGCTATATTACAAAACAGATTGTGAAACAATATTAGTAGGCCTATGTGAATAAATAGTGGGGTATTTTTAATTTTAAAGACTAGATCTTTGAGGAAAACTAATTTTGTCCAAAGTGTGACGTTAGACCAAACCTTTCATCAAACCTAAACTTCTGAGAATCACTGACCACAACTGGACATAGACCTGGATGCTACGGCACTTTTACTGTAGTTCTCAGCGGTCAGGCAAGCCATGACTTGCTTGTGAAGCGGCTTTTTTAAATGAAATCAGGGCAGCCTGACACAAATACAGGAATTTCCCACCTCATCATCACTGAAACAATGAGTATTTGCCTCCCGGGGAATTTCACTAGACTGTCTTCTAGAGCCCATGTCATCAACCTCATTAATAGTGGTGGCTATACTCTTTCATCGTTCAATGTGCAGTATGGAGCACCCATAAGCCATGTATTTGGAAACACAGTTTGAGACGTGTTAATCGTTCTGAAAACATTAACTTACCTGACTTTGTAATAGTGTTTTATTGAATTAGGTCTAATTACACTTTTTTTAGTCCGATCTTTTTATTTTTATTTCATAACCCTTTAATCGTGACAAAGGCACGGCAGATAACACACATTTGACCTTGTCGTACTTATTATACAGTACAGAAAGTATTAAATTCTACTTTAGCACCGTTAGATCGGCCAAGAGTACAGTTGACGCAACGATGATGATGATTATTACAGCTCGGGTAGTAGCATGGCTATCTCCCATAACACCTGTACTGCACAGTAAATGTGGAATGGAGTAACAAAGCTAACCACCGCAAATAATACAACCTCGTGATGACCTTTTGATCACTCCGAACCACTCAGATGGTGATGTATTGGAAATGCCCTCTGACTACCAGTCAATCAGATACTCCTTCTGTTACTGTACTCAAAGTATGCTGGTGGTCATCCCTCTTACGATTTTTATTTTTTAAGATTCCTGAGACAAGGGATTAGGGAGGTGAACAAATGCATCTTTACAGAATGCTAAGTTAGATGGTACTGAAGGCACTAAACTCATGTGAATTCAGATCCCATATTATCCCACTGTGTCAATTTAGGAAAGTTACAACAGCATCAGACTCTGCTGAATGTCTGGCTGCATAAGGATAAGAGGGAATGAGGTTGCAGACCAGCTTGCAAAACAATGCTTAAGCAACTTATGCATAAAGTAATAAATGCTTAAGTAACTTAATGCATTAAGCAACAATGCTTAGTTGGACACTTGTAAGGCACAACCTCCCAATGGAATCTATGTTTAGTATATACTAAACAGATATAACATACAAGGTGTGTCAGTTTTACTCACTATTTCAGCAGGTGGCTTTACAAATTAAATCAGAGAATTAATTATTGTAATAGACTCTATATTGCAAATTCACAATAATCACGATCATTATAATTTATGACATTCCCCCCCCCCACCCTACTATTGAAATACCCACACAAATGAGGCTAAAATGGCTAAGAGGGATGGTAAAATTATATGGCAAACTGGAGCAGACACCCCAATAGTGGCCTAAAGTTAGTGCCGCCTTAGATTTCATTGCAAGAGATCACTGATTTAATTCTTAGGGTGTCCACATACCTTTGAGAGGTTTGAAGCATTGTCCTCTAATAACATTTGTGTAAAATACTACTGGCATACACATGCAAACCAATCTTAGGAGTGGTAGTGAAATGTGAAACTCACAGACAGTGCACTAGTTAGTGGTGGAGTTGAAGGGGAAGTCACGCCTTAACATATAACACCTCACTCCTAGACACAATAGAGCTTTCATAAAGTGACAGCTAACCGATTTACTGGCAGAATTTTATAACCCTGTCATCTAGTTTGTAAAATATATTATTTCTTATCGTCAACAATGAACCTGTTGATTATATAAAACAGGTGGATAATTTTTCCGATGCTATCAGGGTAAAAATTTGTAATAATTACTAAAAAGTAACTTATGTGCGTAAGCCTTACGAGAATAGAATCACTTTAGCCTGAATTGCACTTTAGAAAACTTTCAACCATGATTGCAAAATCTAAAAAATTGCAGCAAATATTAACCTCAAAATCCAAAAAAATCTACATTAGCAACCTCTAACAATTTAGTTGATGCACGAGGTTGGTACTAAAATGATTAACATATCATTGCAGTCCCAGGACTACCTTAAAACTGGTCTATACCAGTTATGATGCTGACATTGGGTAGAGCACAGCAAATGAAGTTGTCATTACATATGGTAAGTCTTTTGGCTGTCCATTATGACAAACTTCCCTTTCATCTTTGGTCCCTCCATTTGCAGCGGCTAAGGACAGAATCTCCGGGTATGGTCCCCACCTGCCAACCTGACAATGGATGGTCCCTGGCTGTTTGACATGGATACCATGTCATTTGAGTTGACCAGTTGGAGGGCAGAATACCGGTCCCCTGTTTGACAGCCTCATCCTAGCTGTCACAGGGGCACAGGAGTTTGACCTCTGATTGGTCGATTTGGCTGCCGTCCATCCCACCCTTTCCTTTCCTGCTATATCCCAACTTTCCGGTAACCTGCGCAATATTCCCGCTTGTGGAAGATGTGACTATCAGCTATGCTGGGGTTTCCTAATCCCCAACAATGATGATGAGGATGATGATGATTATGGTGATGATGCTATTTGCAGTAGGTTGTTTTTGACTATTTCAGACCATCCACGGGAACTACTCAGTCAAAATCTACCACAGTACCAATGCGTGTTTCTCACAGCTTTAGAAACAATCAACAGCGGCAGTATTTGCTGGATGGTTTCTGTTGATGAGAGGGTGCTGCTAGGCTACCTCTTGAGCTCAACGGAAACTATTTTCTCAAACTTCAAAACAACTTGATTTTTTTTAAATTTTTTAACATACCTGGTGAAAGTCTAGTTTTATAACTCGGTAGCAAATGTGTTAATTAATGATAATGGGACCAAGCCTTTCAGTTGTGTGTTACAAAAGCAAAAGATAAAAGATTGGTGAATTTCTTACCATCAATCATATCTTCATTTTCGACGTCTTCTAAGATCATTGCACTTAAAAAACGTTTTATTGCTGAATTAACTGCAATTTTTGCAATTTTAAGATTGTAACGAAAAAACACTACGATTGCTTGTATAATAAACCCTAACTTAACCTGTAACGCTATTCCGACACTACATTTTAAGAGATTTTGCAGTAAGTGATTTGAATAGCCCGATAATTAAAAACTGGAATTTACATACGAGTTTTTTTATAAACACCGACAGGGTAAATTAATAATAATAATCCTATCTATATTAAAGTTATTCGGTAATCTAACTTCAATTAATAAACAAACAACTCCGGAATGACGGATGACTCAGATAACTGATTTGCTGAGAATGACACAAAAAAGTCGAACATATGTAACAAAACTAGTAAAAATAAATAGAGTATATGAAATAGAGTAGATGTTTTTATATATATATTAATTACTTCTAGTAAATTTCTTATATTACTAATTGATTAGTTATGTTTCGCAGTCAAGCTGGTTTTAAACCATTGTATGAATGATATAAAAAGTAAAGATGAAGAAATATAATTATATACTAGATAAACACTTCCTGGTGGGGAACAGCCCTTTTTGGAAATTACTAAATCATTTGTGATGATATACCATACAAATTCATTTCAGTATAGCCAGCCTCATATTTTTTCCGGACCTCCTGAATGGGAGGTTTAATTTAAATAACCAGTTACGCAGGACTGGATTTAGGAAGAGTAGGCCCCTAGGCGTAACCAGTGGCACGGGCCCTTGTAACATAGGTCAGCAACCTGGTGACCCTTTTTTGATTGTTTGAGGCTTTTATTTATAGTTTTTTTGTAGTGCCCTCCTATGGACGAAGCAGAGAGGGTCCCCAAAATAGTGTATGTAGTCTATGTTTTAATCCGACCCTATTGCTACACCACACAAGTTGCGGTTTCTACATTTTTACACATGCGCTTACTTACAAAGTGTTTTATTTGTGTTCGCCTTCACAGTATGTTACTCTTACTCTTGACTATTAACAGTTTCTCCTCATTTTTTTCATTTTATTATTCTCAACGGCAATCCCATTACATGCATATATAACTACAATACGGTGGCTACAACTATTGAAAATGCTACAAACAATTATTATATTGGATTGGCAAGAAGACTAAACTAGAAAATATAATAATGTCATAAATATAGTACTTAAAAGGTAGTGTGAAATTGCTTATATTTATGAATAAATATTGCAATAAATAAATATAGTGAAAATTTGAACATTTTTACCCAAACATGAATATATAAATCAATGCACTTTGACGTATTTAGTTGCATCCTGTTATCGGTACACCACTACTTGTGAATGCAATCAAGAGAACGCTGAAAACGACAATGTGTCTTCCTTCTCCAGCAGACCGAACAGTTTAAAATCATCTGTAATAAGCAGAAACTTACTCTCAATAGCCTTGACAATGTCGTCAATAAACAGATTGAATAAGTATGGACCTAAAAGGGAACCTTGTGGACCCCTGGCTTATTGATATTGAAAGGGTCAGAAAAGCCACCAGCAAGCGTAACAATGGATAGTTTCTCTGGCAATATATAACTATGAAACCATGATAACAGGGGATCAGATATCTCCATAGGATTTAAGCTTCGAAACAATGAGAGAATTGCTCACTCTATCAAAAGCTTTGCTGCACTCCAGATATAAAGCATCCACTTAAGAGAAATGCCCAAAGGCCGAAAGAATAAAACCCTCAAACAATACAATATTTGTGACGATCAGCCAGCTGTAAACCCATGCTGCTCGGGTTTAAGGATTGAAGTTAATCTTAAATTTCACTCTGTCTAGTACAATTGATTAAAATATCTTCGTGATAGGTATGACTGAATGGTCACAGGGCGGTAACTGCAGACAGAATTTGTTTCCATCCTTGTATATAGGGACGACATAGGGGGCTAGCTGGTTTTCAATGATGATGGATAAACACCTTCTCGAAGGCTTTGCTAAAAAACATGAGAAAGAGGCTCACAGAGCAAGTCACTACAACAGCGACGCAAGGCAATAGTAAGAGTGCAATCAGGTCCAAAACCCTTAGCAATGTCCAGAGCTAATCTTCTGTTATACCTCTTCAGGGGTGCACTGGATAAGTGATAGTGAAACATTATTGTCAACTTCTAGGAGATCCAACGATATCTGTAAGTACAGAATAAGTAAAATGAACATGATGAAAACAAGCAGACAGTGGACAAAGCTAACTGGATAAAATATTTAAAATGATCAACAAATAACACACAAAAAAAATAACAGATTGACTAAAATATAGCCCCATACCCCCTATTTTTGGGGGGATAAATAATTTAATCAACACATAAAAAATGTATAAGAGTTATAAGAACCTTATTTAAAAACTGACTGTATATATATTATATATATAATAAACAATACAGATGTCACCGTAGTTCTTCTTGCATTTGTTTTGAATTTGTTGACTACTGGCAACACTGGTTCCCGTTCCTAATTTATTCTCCATTCTGATGCCGTGTTGGTGTTGTGAAGTTGTTAGGTTATGTGTCGTCTGACAACCTGTTACTGGTAGTTTAATAATCTATGAAAGATGACTCTTCCTGAAAGTATCATTGGAGAAACAGAAGAAGTTGCTCACTTTAATCCCCCACTTATTCAAGATAATGTTACAGGATGGGGGCCTTGTGATATGCCAGAGCAGTTCAAAGATATGCCTTACCAACCATTCTCCAAGGGAGATAGGCTAGGGAAAGTAAGAACATAAGTTTATAGACCTAAGTTGTAGTATACATACATATTTTTCATAGGCTGCTTGAAGTCTGTGCTGATAATCGTTCCTTATACAGTATTAGTGTTAAACTGTTTACAAGTCATTGAGTTGACACAACTAGGCCTAGGCCCTAGACTTAACACGTTGGCTGCGCGTCACCAACCGGTCGGTGGTCCGAGCAGTCGCCGGGCGCTGACTACCGACCGGGCAGTAGTGTCTCCATGCAAACTAAATGCAAGTCTAAATAACCAGCACTCGACCTAGGCCCAGACAGGCTGCTTGTTTCCCACTCTTTGGAAAGACTTCTTCAATGTAGTTAGGTTGGTACTAAATTTCCCTGTAAAATTCCCATTCGTCAATGCTTAGAAAACCACTTTTTGTCCCATTATTCTCTCTCCGATTGGCAATACAAGGGGACCAGCTACTAGGCCTATATCCAGACAGCGCTGCTATCTGTGAGTGTTTCAGTGAACTACGTCCACTCTCATGGTAATGCAGTACAGCGCCGCACAATGTTTTGCGATTCGTCAGACCAAAATATTTGAATTCGTCTGTGCCAATCGGGATTGCCCGCCATTGGTGACGCGCAGCCAACGTGATAAGATTAGGCATGTAGTGCTTTCACAGTAGGCTATATGTCACCATTCTAGATATTAGTATGTATTCATAAGAGGAGGCCTACAATTATTTCCAACTGGAATTTTGATATGTTACTGTTAGAATTTCAATCAAATGATTTTCAAGTAGGCCTAGGCCTATTTTATGTTGATGTTTTTCCTAAGCAAAGAGTACAATTATTACTGGAAATATAAAACAGATCAATATATTCTATTTTAACCAAGTTAACGAATAAACTATTTATTTGTCTTTATGAATTTTTGCTATTTTTGTAAGTAGGTTTAGTACGTAATCTCTCATATGTGTTGCATTGTTGTATGCATGAAGAAAGTGAAAAAGGACCGGCATGAACTCTCCCAAATATTCTTTTATAATTAATTGAATGCTACATTGTAATTGGGTGTGTGCCTGTTTTGTAGTATTTTTTCAGTAAATAAATAAAGATGTGTTTTCCATTAACAACGTAATACTAGGCTATGTAAAATCGGTTATATATCAACCTCCAGACATCAATGATTTTTACAATTATTTTTAATGTTCAAAATAATAGGCTATCTTCCTTTGAAAATGGTACTCATTTTTTGCAGAAATGTTGGGAAAACGACCGAAATATATTTCTTTTCAAATATTAGGTTGTGGGTACTCAAAAGGTGTGGAATTCCGTCCTGAACACGATTATGTATATTGTTTGAATCCAACAATGTTTGAACGGAAAAATTAAAAATCATTGTCAGTTAAAAAAAAATATACCTATAGGTTGTCGGTACTCAAACTGTGCGTAATTCCGTCCTGAACACGAATATGAAACCTGTTTGGCAATTGAGTAAGTGCTCACCAAGCTATTGTCAACAACGTGTTAAATTGTACAATCTAGGGGGTGTTGGGATTTTGGGATAAGTTAATTGGTTGGGAATTTTCTTCAGACTAGGTTAAATTTATTGAAAGGAAATTTTTCCCAAAATGGGAAATTATTTCCAAAACGGGAAATATTTCCAAAACGGGAAATATTTCCAAAACGGGAATCCCGCTAGGTAAGGGTACGATAAATAATTCATAAACTATTTACCTGATACAGCAAATTTGTATTTATCTATCATAACCTAACCTATCCCAACCATGCAGAGCGCTGTATGGGAAATTTCCTCAAGAGATTTTCCTTTAACCGGCAATCCCGCTGTACAAAGCTCTGCGGAGTTAGGTTATGATAAATAAATACAAATTTGCTGTATTAGGTTTCAATATTTTGTGTATATTTATCATAACCTAACCTAACTCCGCAGAGCGCTGTATAACGGGATTCACGTTTAAGGGAGAAATTTTCCATTTTTGGGACATTTTCCCGTTTAGGGGAATCTTTTCCCGCTTTGGGGAAAATTTCACTTTTAATAAATTTAACAGTTGGAGGAAAACTCCCCGCCTAACTACTTCTGAATCCCACCGGGCCCCCTAGATTGATTGGCTTTAACACGTTTTTGACAATAGCTTGCTTAACACTTATTCAATTGCAAAACAGGTTTCATATTTGTGTTCAGGACGAAATTCTGCAGTTAGAGTACCCACATTCTATATAATATTTTTTTTAAATTGTCATGCGATTTTCCCGTTTTTCCCTGTTTCCCCGTTCAAACATTATCAGATTCAAACAATATTTACAAAATCGTGTTCAGGTCAGAATTCCGCACCTTTTGAGTACTCAACCTAATATTTGAAAAGAATTTTATTTCGGTTGCTTTCCTGACGTTTCCACAAAAAATGAGTACTATTTTCGAAATGAGGATATTATTTTGAAATTTTTTTAAAATTGTAATAATTGTTGGTGTCTGGATATAATTACCTTAAAATCTGTAATTTGCACTGTTCATAGTCCTATATATTAAGAAATGTTTCCCGTTGTAGGTCGCTGTAATATGTTATGCAAATTCACAGAAAAACTAGCAGTGTTAGTTTTATTGGTTTAGTTACTTGTAAATAATGTAAGATAACCTAACCTAACTACTATTTTGTGCTGTTGGTTGGAACTCCACACAAAACCATAGCTTACCATTTCACCCCTGGAGGTCATTCTTACCGCCGTAGGGATTTTTCCTTCAAATGCCTTAGATGATCCTCACTTTTCTTTGTAATATTGCTTTTAAAGAAAGAACAAACATTAAAAATGTTCTAGGCCTACTCAGGCTAATTTAAGGTGGACGATTTGAATGATCGCTGACGACCAACAGATAGAAGGGAGGAATGGTAGACTTGCAATAAGAAAGCTAAAAATTTAAAGCAAGTACCGGTAATGTTGTATCTGGCACACAAGACTCACAATTTTTGTTGGATCGACAAACATATGACAATATTCTTCCTATCACAGGAGTACCAATCGTACAATTTTGTATGAGCATCAATAACAGCTACTGATGTGTTGTAATTCGCATCACAGAATTAAAAAGACATTGTTGATAGAATATTGAATGACGGAGCAGGATGTAACGTCATAAAATAGCTGTAGGTTTAGAGTCTAAACACAACTTTTATGATGTTTTATAAAGTGGTTGAAAGGGATTTCCTAAGATAATAATGTAAGCCTTGAGCAAACTGACACCCCATTGTTTTATATGTTGCAAGCAACAGTATCACTTTCTAAACTTTAAAATTTCTCTAGCTCATGTTTTTCTACCATTCTACTATCTAAGTTATAAACTAATGAGTAAAAATATAGCGAAAGCTGTCGTGCAACTCAGAGGAGGAATTACAATAGAAGTTGCTTTGGATATTGCTCATTTCTTTTTTCTTATGCAACAGGAGTTGCATGACCATCTTTACCCAGAGAAATTGGCTAACGTAGATATGCCTTTAGAATTTAACTTAGGTCCCTCTTTAGACTACTTATTTATTATTCTAACTTACATATTTTCCAGATATCTGATTGGACTGGTGCTGCTTTTCAAGATAAAAAGTATACCAGTAAGTTTTTAAGTTATAACAATCAAATAAAATCATGAATACTACAAAAATGTCATGATTTAAGCTTATCTTAATTACTTAGTTAGTCAAATGTTTCAGTTTAAGAAGGTGTATATTGTATGAATACAACAAAACATAAATGATCTATACAGTTAGAATTGTCTACTCCTATTATTTGCAAATTCAAGTGGACTAAAATCATGTTAATAATCTTTGGTTGAGTATGTTGGAGAATTATATTTAACGGTGTTTTAGTAAGGCTAAATTATATAGCTTATGTACAACTCAGTCTTGGCAATTAATCAATTGAAACAAGGATGGTAAAAGTTAACATAGGCCTAAATATAATCTACTAACAATGCTGGCCTTAGCTTTGCCTTTATTATTATGAGGAAAGCATTTTATGTAATCTATAAGCCAAGTACTTTGCTCTAAATATCAATTATTTGCACTTCTTTTCTTAAAGAGTGATTTCAGTGAATTTCTTCTATAGGGAAGAAGCTATTACCATAGTCGGCTTGGTGAGACCTAGGCTCGGGACCATGATAACTTTTGCTTGATTATGAATATAAATTGGTAAAACTTGGAATGTTGCTTCATCTAGTGGTGATCTATTGGTATTTAAATAAAAACCCGATTTTTGTGGTCCTTGATGCAGCAAACCTGCATAATCAGTCTTAATGTTTTTCTTATGGAGAATAAATAAAATGTCATATCTCGCTTAGTCATGAATATGCTTTGATGAAAGCTGATAAGTGACTTCATGACATGGTGAAGTACCATTTGAAATTCTCTGAGTATGCAGATATGCTGGAACAGGGGGTATTATTATTTCCCCTAAGGACTGGTTTACAACTATATTAAAACTTAGTCCAATTTAGGTGCTGCATTCTAAACCTGTTGATCATCTTGATTAATGAAGGCAGATTCGAGTAACAGTATTCATTTGTATCTCTATAGGCTAGTAATATGGTAATAAGCCAATATAAAATACATATCCTGTGGTAATTAGGTTAATTTGTTTTTGCAAGCAGATGAATACATATTATATTTTTCTTTTGTCTTCCATTAGTATTTAGCCATGTTATCTTGTATCCTCCCAAGTGAAAAGGAAATACCCCGTCGCAGCAAACCTGCGTACTCAGCGAATTTCCAATGCATAATATATGTCTTAACGCATTCAGTGCGGCGTGCGGGATTTCCGGCGGTTGCTTAACAAGGAAATAAATGCAATTATCATGATAAAACATGATTAACGCAGTGAACATGTTAAGACCTCATAAAGCCGCATACCAAGTTTCATAAAATATATTCAGAATCAGCGATGTATACAATTTAAATTATTCCCTATAAGAATAACATTGGGGATGAGTACCGGTACGTAGGTTTACTGAAACAAGGAATGCAAACAATTAGTGTTAATAAAAATAAAAATATAATGTAACTAGGTGAAGCCTCATACCAAGTTTCATCAATACCCATTCATAAATAAGCGATATATAACAATTGAATTATTCTCTATAAGAATAATATGTGGGCTGAGTAAGCAGGTTTGCTGCAACAAAGAACACAAAATATGGGTTTTCATGCAAATTTCAATATAACTCAACTAGGTGAAGTCATATACCTAGTTTTATTAATTTATGTGCATAAATAAAAGATATATACTATTTCGATTTTTCTCCATAAGAATAATATGGGTACTGAGTACGCAGGTTTGCTGCTACGAGAATAATCAGTAAAATTTTTTTTGGTAATAACAATAGGCCACAACCAGATGAAGCCTTATACCAAGTTTTGTTTGTATATGTCCATAAATAAGCGAGATATAAAATGTTTCTTATTCTCCATAAGAAATCATTGGACAACGTACTGTGTTTAGTACTTTTAATATCTCTGTAACCAATTGACATAGAGAAATTAACAGAACACCAAATTGTATGTTTCTTTTTCAAGCTAAATCCAATGGTGAAAACTAAAATTTGACTTTTTTAAATATTACATGGAAAAACTTAAGAAAAAAAACATTTTTGGGGTACAAAACCCCCCCTAAATACCACTTCGGATAGGTCGATCTGTCTGGTTTTCGAACTTAAAAGTCATAAATGCTGCTTTACACGTTTGTATAAAGTTTAATCAAAATTGGACCTTTATTACGAGAGTTCGCACCCATGGACATATATATATATATATATATACAGTTTCAAACGAATGGTGTTTTTGGGGCCTGGGGACCTTAAAACGGTAATAGACTACGGTAATAGCTTCTTCCCTACAGGGTAAATTCGCTAAAACCGTCAGTGGCAAGGTCTTTATTCAGCAGATTCACTTTGGAGAACTGCTCTAGTTTCCACTTCAGTTTGTAGCCTACAATTAGCTGTGGTTCATTGTGGTCCTGGTTTGCAGACAAGTACATGTCGCAGCATGGTTCGTCCAACCAGTACGCTTACTACCATGAGGAGGACGAGAGCACCTTCCACTTGGTGGACACCACTAGGATCCAGAAGCCTCCGTACCAGCGCGGCCGCTTCCGCCAGAACCAGCGTAACATGCGTGGCCGTGGAGGTCAGAGGGGCAAGTGAGTATTAACAATGATTAGGTTTTTTGGCTGTTTACATAGAACATTTTAAAACTTTTTAATAAAAAAAAAACCTCAATAAACACATCCTTTTAATTTAATAAAACTCAGCTTAAGCCTTCTTTGGAAGGACAATTTTCAAATAAACTAAACAAAACTATAAATTTAGGTATTTAAGCTGAGGTAGGTTAATTTTACCTTATTTTATAAATAACCCTAAACAAATTTCTACTGAACATGGCTTCAGATCCAAAACATTTCACTTAAAATAAAACTTTACTTAGGTATAAACACTCAGACTCAGTTTCATAATGAGTATTAATTAACTTATACTTGTTGCTTTCAGTTAATCGTAGTCAATCTAAGCTTTATGAACTAACCTCAAAATAAATTTAATGATCTTTGATCTAATTTTGTCCTAGAATTTAAACAGAGTAATCGTATCAGTTTTACAGAAATTCTCAATAATTTGTTTTCACAAGAGGTATATTACATTTCTGAATGAGGTCCTGAGTATTGTTAAGTATTTATCATACTATCCAGATGATTATACGAATTTTAGACATAGCTCCAGAAAAACTCATGTAGCCTTCTTATGATGATTATCGGTCTTAGTGTTTTAGATCTGTCTGTTCCTCTAGCTCTTCCAAGATAATTTAACAAGGTTAAGGTTATATTTGTTGGAATAGCTTTATGGTATTGGTTACAAGATCGCTTCTCAGATTTCAAGGAGCTCTTTTGAAAATCGTAGTGTTAGCAAGTAAACCAGCCAATTCCGTTCACGATCCTTATTGCACTCTTTTTATGTTGATTTTTCTAAAAATTTAATTCAGATTTTGCTAGCTTTTCCCACATACTAATTTACTTGAAGCCGTGTCCTTAGCTACAATGACCGCAAGGGTCTACCTGGGGCACGCAATAAGTGGAACAAGCAGATGGGCATGCGCAATCAGAAGAATACGGCGCCCATTAAGAACAGAGACGCGTCTGTGACCGTCCGTCCCGACTGGGTCACCATCGAGGAGATGGACTTCCCGCGCCTGGCCAAGCTATCGCTGCCAAATGTCAAGGAGGGAGAGGACATGTGAGTTGTTTGTAGCCTAACTCCGGCATTTCCGGTCATTATCCTCCCTTTTTTATTTGCTAACACCAGTTACATTTTTTTTTTTTTCATTATTAATGAAGCCTAGTGCTCTAAAAAAATAAATAAATCGAATAAATAAATAAGTATATCTAATATAATTGTTGTAAATTACCTAACTATGAATAAACTTGTCTATTGAAGCACAGTTGTCCAAAAATCTCCAAGTCATGAGAGCACCCCTCCAGAAATCAAACCCATGATGTTTAAGTTAAATCCAACACACTCTTTTACATTGGGCTGCCCATGAACAGCTGTTTTGAGTTAGTTGAGCTTGTCGCTGTAAGATAGTGCCACTAGTAAGTTGACAAGTAAATAAGTGAGAATCTCCCATTAAACGATCATTTTCAAGGTTTGAAGTTGTTTGTTTATTTTTTTGCATTTACTAACGGATGTAGGCCTAATCTTATTCAATTATTGTTTTGATGAAGTATTTAGGGAGATAGGGCCTACCGATAAAAACGTCCTTGGGAAATAATACAGGCCTATAAAGCAGAGAATTGATATTAGTTGTTTAGGTACTTTGGTATTATACGAATGCCACTATTTTTGGAGGTTAAACTTTTACCGGATACAAAGGATAACTACATAATTCGAAAAAACGTACTTTTATTGACTTACTGTACAAATTTTACATCATTCTGATGAGCGGTCTTTGTGTTGTGCCTCCCAAAAGGCCGCGATGTCCGCTAGGATCGTGTTGAATGCATCGCCGCCGCTAGCAGCCACACCCGATCGCCACATGTACTCCGCCAAATATACAGCGCTGCGGCAGTTATGTTAGGATGGGTTATCATAAAAATACGTACGGTTTTCTCTTCATTTCGAGGTAAATCCCACACCAAAAGAACGTCACTCATTATGAAAACAAATGTAACGTAGTGCATGGCAATAAATCACTCATGACACTGACCCAGATTAGATACAGGCGGTGATAGGTGATGCGCGCGCTCCGGTCAACGACCTGACCTTGGCCTATTTGGAGGGGGTTTGGCGGCCGGAAGTATGACTCATCAGGTATCATTCGATTTGTAACGAAACAAGGAAAGTCCTACAATCATTTTTATGATAACCCATCCTAACATAACTGCCGCAGCGCGCTGTGTAAGGGTGGCATCCGTATAATACCAAAGTACCGTTGTTTATTGAAAGTTTTATTTTTCTAGCTGAAAATTGTCTAATGTTTAGATTATAAGTTTTGTTTGGATTAAGTTTTAATCAGGTGTGTCAAAAGTTTATCTATACAAATTTATACATTTTTCACTAAAAGTAGCCTACCAAAAAAAGAGATCGGAAAGTTTATTATTAACTGGAAATTAAAATCACTCTGCTACGATATAAGTTTTAGCTGAACTTGCTAGGTAAACAAATGATATATGTCAAATGCACTCTTTTTAAAATCAAATTCAGGTATATTCCCCAGCTACACTTTTCTTCAGATAGTTGTTAGGTTGCCCAGTTGATCGCAGCCCTAATGAAGCTGTGAACTGTGATGATTCAAAAATGAATGAAGTGCGTTTTTCAAAATAAGGAGAGAACAGCTAACTCTGCATTTAATTAAATATAATTTAATCTACCAGAATTTTAAAATATACATTTAATGTGATACTTGCTGTTTAGCTATAACATTATTTATCAATATATTACCAAATGAATGAGTCAATCACAGATATTTCAACTAGTTGAATTGTTTGCAGTGAATGCTGTGGATCTCTCGAGTACTACGATAAAGCTTACGACCGAGTGAATGTGAAGAACGAGAAGCCCCTGCAGCGCATCGACCGCATCTTCCACACGGTCACCACCACCGACGACCCCGTCATTCGTAAACTGTCCAAGACAGTCGGCAATGTGTACGCGACTGACGCTATCCTGGCCACTCTGATGTGTTGCACTCGTTCCAACTACTCCTGGGATATCGTCATCGAGAAGATCGGAGACAAGTTGTTTTTCGACAAGCGAGACAACACCGAGTTTGACTTGTTGACCGTGAATGAGACTTCTGTCGAGCCGCCGCAGGATGACTCAAACAGCCTCAACTCGCCTCGCAACTTGGCTTTGGAGGCGACTTTCATCAATCACAACTTTTCTCAGCAAGTTTTGAAAACCGTGAGTTGGCCTATTTTATTTAAATATAACAGTTTCAATCATATTTACTGAGGTGGTGGTGTAAAATCAAAATTTTTGCCAAGAAATAAAAATTGTTATGGTTATAGGGAGTTGTTTTCCATTATGTCTCTTTTTGGTTTGTGAAAGTCCTGAATTTTATTATTTAGTCTAGTGTACTCACAGTAATTGTATAATTAATATATACCGTTTTTGATGGTTAATTTGGAATCAGACATAGGCTAGGGAATGCAAAAATTGGTTAAAATTTTTAAATTACCACTTATAGTTAGGTAATATATGCCCTAAGTAATGACAATTTTCATTTGTAATTTTTTTAATTCCTTTAATTCTTTGTTTTGAATGTATTGTTGGTGAGTTCAGTTATATATGGAGTAAGTGTACGTTTGCCGTATTGCACATTGTTTGTTCCACCGATTTCTACCCATTGGAGGGAGGGAGACAAGCAGTAGAATGTCCATCGAGATTTCTTTTCTACGTTGGCAAATCCTTTTATGTAATTCCGTTAGTGAAATTTTTAATTTGATAAACTGTCAAGATTTGATCAACCATGGGATGGTTGAAGAAGGGTGAAATGAAAAGTCTTGGCTAAAGATACTCAGGAAGAACGATTTTTTCAAATATTAAATGCCAACTATAAACAAATTGTCCCCGTAGGAAAAGAATGAAGATTTTAAAACAAATGCATTGTGTTTGCTTTACATATGTTTATGTAGAGTTTGCTTGCCATGTTAAGGACAGGCCTATATTACATTTGGTGTAATATAAAATAGGATTTTGAATACTGGTACACATAAATTCTTACAACTGCAAGACATAAATTTGTGCACAATAATGTGTAGTCTACTTGTAGGCCTATATAGCTTCCTACCAGGTTTCTCTTCCCCTGGAAATAGAAAATACTTGCTCCTCAAGATAAGGTTTAAAAGCTTGTTTTAATATTAACTAGTCGGATGACCTGCTACACAAACTCGAGTAAATATTCTATTAATTTATGAATTTATGAATACTCGTAACGTCAAATGTATACAATTCAGCTGATTGATTTTCTTTCATTGGAATTACATTGAAGCTTAGCCTGTGGGGCTGAGTCCTTAGAACAAATGTTAATTCAAGCAAAAATTTGGTTTATTAGTTTTCTAGATCTCGCTTTATGAAAACCTTCTTGTATATAAAAATAATGATGAGTATGAAGATTACGATTTACACTGTCCTGGTGTGATTGGCAGGGAGAACCGCGCTACAAGTTTGACGAGCCCAACCCGTTCATCTCGGAGGAGGAGGAGGGGGAAGTGGCCTCGGTCGCGTACCGCTACCGCAAGTGGGACTTGGACAACAGCATCGTGCTGGTGTCTCGGTGCGAACACGACGCCGTGTTGCCCACTCCTAACGGGGAGCTGCAATTCCTCACTATCAAGGCCCTCAACGAATGGGACTCCAAGGTAAGCGGACCGAGGTTGGATTAGTCAAGTGTCGTGCAAACACCGTCATTAAAGTCATCATTAGAGAGGTTGTCTAACTTGTGAGCTTTTAGGGTTTTTACAAGTTCTTGGGACCCTTTTTGTAGATTCATTACTTTGGTCAAGACATACATAAAATGTCCCTGTAGCAGCAAACCTGCGTACTCAGCGAATTACCAATGCATGTATATGTTTCTCACTACCACATAAAGCCACTCACCAAGTATCATAAAAATGCATTAATAAATAAGTCATATATAGCATTTTATTTATTCTCCATAAGAATAACATTGAAAGCTGAGTACGTAGGTTTGCTGTAACAAGGAACACAAAATATGTGTTTTGATGCAATTATCAATATAACTTAACCAGTCGAAGCTGCATACCAAGTTTTATTAATTTATGTTCATAATTAAGGGACATTACATTTTACTAATCCTCCATAAGAATAACATGGGGGCTGAGTATGCAGGTTTGCTGCTGCGGGGAAAATCAGCAAAAAATAATTTGTTGTGCAAATATTATACCAGTACTAAGTGGAAGCCACATGCCAAGTTTCATCAACATACATTTATAAATAATCGAGATATCAAATTTTAATTATTCTCCATAAGGATAACATTGGACAACGTACTGTGTTTAGCACTTTGAATATCTCTTCAACGAATGGACGTAGAATCACAATTTAAACACCAAAATGATTGTTTTGTAGAGCTGAACTGATTAGTAAAAGTAAATGTGAGGTTTACATTAAAATGAACCGGGAAAAACCTAAAAACATCTTTCCCATAAGATTAACTTGGGAGATTTTATGAGTACTTTTTTTTTATTTTCTCTGCAACCACTTAACCTAAATTAATGATTTTAAATACTATATTATTTGTTTTTTAAGCTCTATAAAATGGTCGAAACCAAAATTAAGTTTTTTAAAAGTTTTAGTGGGAAAAATGCAAACAACTGATTTTTGGAAAATATTAAACCCCCATAAAACCCCCTTCCCATGGTCCAATTTTTCTGGTTTTTGGAACTTAGAAGTTATGAATATCATTTTACACATTTGAGCCAAATTTCATCAAAATCAGACGTTTTTTACTCAAGTTAGCGTGTTAACGGACACATATATAGATAATTTGTTGAGGTTATGTAACTCTGAAGATGGCCATTATGGTTGAAACTAGTTAGTCTCAATGAAAATGTTTTAAAAAAAGGTACTTCTTAGTAATGCTTTTAAAAATAATAGATATATATATATTATATACATATAAATTTGAACGAATAGTGTTTTTGGCATCTGGGGACCTCAAAACAAAAAATTATCATGGTCTTGGGTGTAACTCTTACCATGCCACCTACGGTAATAGCTTCTACCATATAAGAGAAATTCGCTAACAGTATGTAATAGTAATTACGTTTAAAATGTCTAAATCTGTATTGTCAGTTGGTCAGTTTGTGATATCTATACATTTTATTCTTTTGGGATCAAGGAGCAAAATATTTCCACCAATAACTCAAATTTGAAAATGTTGACAAAACAGTTTTTTGGCGCTCACAAAAGTCCCATTCCCTATTTTTCAAAATCCCATTAGTCTATTCTTACTTATAAATGTAAAGCGCTTTTATTAATGGAACAAGTAAAATATTGAGTAGAGCAACAGGGAACAAAAATGTTCAGATGTAACCTAAATTACCTAATAAGTATTGCCTAATATACAAACGATAAGTATAATGCCTGGAGAACTTCATTACAAACTAGATTTAATAGCAGTTATTAATATATTGACAAATTACTGTTTTTCAGCTCTCAGGCAGTGTGGAGTGGCGTCAGAAGTTGGATACTCAGCGGGGAGCTGTGCTGGCGAATGAGTTGCGAAACAACGCTTGCAAACTGGCCAAGTGGACTGTGCAAGCTTTACTGGCTGGATCCGATCAGATCAAGTTTGGGTGTGTTATCTCAATGTGAACCCTCAATGTGTATATTTCCACCCTCTGAGAATACCAACACACTGGATAAAGAGGAATATACTCCTTTGCATCATGCTGCTCTCAACGTGTTTCTTGAAATAGGCTCTAACTTCAAAGGAATATTAATGTTTCCTCCTTCTTCAGATTACTTGTACTGATGGTACAGTTGAACAACTTTCAGTTAGAGACCATATAATTTGAATTAACTCGATGGTGAGGGGAGTAAGGAGAGGAGTGTTTGTTTCTCTACAAGATAAATCAGCTACTGAATAATCCATACAACAGTAATAACAGGCCAGTAATTTGGCTAAACCCCAACTAATTACACTTGCACAGCCCGAATGGGTAAAAATATTAGAGTTGCATCCTAAATAATTATACTATTTGTTTAAAAACCTGCTCAACCTTGCTAGCTTATTATAAGAGCTCAAATGGTCTCACATAAATGACAGAACTTATAACAAAGGTGCATTTTGAGACTTGCCAGTAAGTATAAAATCAGGCAGGTATCTAAATAGAGTTAATGGCACCTTAAAATGTTAACCCCTAAAAATAGGTTAATTTAACTTGGATATACTGCATACAATCCTAATATTGTAGAATCATTTGACAGGTACGTGAGCAGAGCCCATGTCCGCGACTCTTCCAAGCATGTCATTCTCGGGACCCAACAATACAAGCCCAACGAGTTTGCCACTCAGATCAATCTCAACATGGACAATGCTTGGGGAATCCTGCGATGCATCATAGACATCTGCATGAAACAGAAGGACGGCAAATATTTGATTATGAAGGATCCAAACAAGGTGGGATGTCGGTTCTTAATGTTCAGTACAGATATTGATGCATTTTTGTACTTATTTATATGTATTTTTGTTATACTCTTAGACTTTTAGAAATGGTTCATTAAACTGATAATTATTTTGGTCGTATACTATATTGTCAAGTCTTGATCACCAGGGCAAGGTAAAAAATAAGTGATTATTAGTATATGTTTGTCACCGGTTTTCCCTAATGGAAACACGTTCTCTCTTGTAACAAGAATTATAAACCATTGTTCATTAATGTCCCAGTTTGAATGAAGGAAACACTTATTTAGGCTCTGGAAAAAAACATCTCAGTGCTGTTAAAGTAAGGTTTGCGTGATTATATTAACAACCACATACATTGTAGAGTCAAAGTTAAGGTGCAATAATGAAGAGGGTGAAATTTACTTAATGTCACACGTAAGAAAGAGCCATAAACTATTATGTAAGCCTATTTAAAAACCATACTTTTTTCTGCACTTTGTACTATTTTTCAAGCTAAAAAAATGCCAAGTGAATTAGGCCTTTTGAATTTGACGCCGTAACTTGTTGTTTGGAAGTGTAATCTTGCTAACATTTGCAATATTATATTTATGATGTAGTTTTGTGCCGTTACATAATTACATTTGAATTTGGAGGGTGAATTGTAGCCATAATTTTGTTTTTTCAGCCGATGATTCGTCTCTATGACATTCCTGATAACACGTTTGAGTCCGAGAATGAAGATGCAGATGAGGAAGACGGTGGACTTTAAACATTTCATGTTAAATAAAGCCTTGGCTGAAAGCAGTTGAATGTATTTGTTAACCAGCTGTTAAGAAATACATTAATGTGTGTTGGAATGGTACTTTGTAAAACATTTTTGATGTTCCTTTTTCCATAAGTTTATTTTTTTTAAATATATGTCAACAGTTTGCTTAAGAAAACATGCCAGGATTTGAAATATTTGTATGGACAAATCTTGTTTTAAAGAGATTATACTTGTTTTGAAGTGAAATCTATTTTAAATTAATGTAATCAATTAAATGGGAAATCTGTCATAACAAAATTGAAGGCGTTATCATGTCAAAACCCTATAATAACATATCAGTATGTTCATTATTATTCCTTTACATATTAAAAACAGAAAATATTCAAAAATGTCTTATGATTTCGCCTTTTAGCCTTTAATGTTCTAACGGTGAAAGAAATGTTTACTATAATCAAGCCTACATATGACCGGGATCTGGGCATGTGCAAGAGGCAGTCCGGGATTAAGTAATGTACAGGATTTTTTTATTGGGCGCACGATGACCAGTAAGTTTCACACTGCACTAGCTTATAAGACTGTGGTAAATTTATTGAATGAAACATTATTCTTCTTGCAGAAATATATTTCATATAACTTAGTCTCATTGAACAGTCAATTCCAATTGTTGGATTGAACAGTGTGAAAGATAAGAGGACAAATGTTTCACAGAAGTTGTAAAGCCAGTGTCACAATATGCTACTTATAGTAAAAACACTGTCAACAACAATCCTAAAGTTCATGTGTCAACAATTGATCCGCCCCTATATCCCATCATCAGCACAGGAGTCTTCAAGGTTAAAACATGATGATCATGAAGCTCATGTCAAAAGTTAAAACGAAACATTTAGGGAAAACACGTCACAGAAACATTGAAAATGGCAATTCAGTAGTTACGGGACTTAGTGCACTATATAATACATGTTTATTCAAGTACTTGTGTTTTCAATTTCTTATATGATAATGACCTATAAAACAGTGAAAATAATTCTAAACATTGTACTACAAATAAAAGTTGTGGAATTTCACTGGAATATTTTCACTGGAAAGTGTTTGCCTCTTTTAACTTAAAAAAATAACCCCTACCTATAATATGTACGGGGTTGGTATTTAAAAATATAATAACTCTAATAAGGGAGTCGAGGTTTACAAATGTAAGTTCAACATGCTTTACATGTTTTTACAACATTTCATAAACAAAACGATGAAAAAAGTCTATTTTACAAAAGTTATTACACTCACAGACACAAATCTATACAGTTTTAAACAAATGGTGTTTCTGGCATCTGGGGACCTCAAAATGAAAAATTACCATCATGGTTTTCCTTATTCTCATAAGTTCTCATTCATCTTTGGACTGAGTCGCAGTAGCTTGCACAACTTTAGGTGAGGGATCAAAATCAGATTTTTCATCACTTCAAGAGGACGACTAAAGTCGGAATTACTTTTCTTCTGAATGTCAGATACCAAGTTTTTAATCCATATACATTCAATAACAAGCAATATATTACTTTTTAATTATTCTCCATAAGAATAACATGGGGACCCAGTACCTAGCTAGGTTTGCTGCAACGGGAACCTTAGGAGAAAATGTTGTGCAAGCAACAGTAAACCACAATCAGATGAATCCATATACAAAGTTTCGGCAATTTATGTTCATAAATAAGCAAGATATAAAATTTTTCTTTTTCTTTATGAGAATATCATTAGACAACATACTGTGTTTAGCACTTTCAATACCTCAGTAACCAATTGACGTAGATGAATGATCAAAATACCAAATTGTTTGTTTTTTTAAGGTTAGTTCAATATTACAAGTTAAATTAGACTAAAATAAAAATTATATGTGAAACCCCCGAAAAAGCATTTTTGGGGTACAAAACCCCCTTCGGATGGTGCGATTCATCTGGTTTTCGAATTCGTTCAAATAAATGGTACTTTACACATTTGTGCCAAATTTCATCGGACCTTTTTTACGACATTCATTTTGCTTACGGACACTTAAATATATATACGAATTTGAACAAATGGTGTTTTTGGTATCTGGGGACCTCAAAACGAAAAGTTATCATGGTCCCGGGCCTAGGTCTTACTATGCCGATTACGGTAATAGCTTCTTCCCTATATAGGGGAAATTCGCTAAAACTATGACAGTTGTGTGTCCTTTCTTCTGTGGTTAGCCCGTGGAACGTGGAACTACTACCACGAATCAAGATCAGCTGTTTATATTTTCGTCAGCTCAAACAAAACTGAATGCCCATAAGGAAAACATAGGAACTTTTTCGGGGTCTCTGGCGGAGCCCTAAGGTCAGATCAGGATGAAAACCATTTCGATGTAATCTGGAGTCACCACTCTTGGTTAAAAAAGCGTGCCGTTGTGTTGTGAAAGCCAGATTTCTCCGTTGTGTTGGTAGTAAACGTGGTGGGAAGATGACAAAATCTCCCATTTGATTTAATGTAAAAACTGTGATATTCAAAGTCTTTCAATATTAATATCTTGTCGCATTTTAAGTGAAACTTGATGTTAAACTTAACTTTATTGGCTTGAGACATATTTTAGATGGAATTTGATTGTTTATTGCGAAGCAAAGTTATTATTTGAGGTAAATGAAAATACCTTTGTGATGTGGCTTTGGAAATAGTAATAGTGTTGTAAACAAGGTTGAATGACAGCGTCCCACCACCAACACGACACCACAACAGAGCAAAATACGAAATACCCCCGTCGCAGCAAACCTGCGTACTCAGCGAATTTCCAATGCATATATATGGGTAATACCTAGAGCCGCTTACCAAGTTTCACAGAAATACATTAATTAATAAGTGATATATAGCATTTTATTTATTCTCCATAAGAATAACATTATAATTGAGTACGCAGGTTTGCTGCAACAAGGAAGATAAGAAATGTGTTTTTTTGCAATTATCAATATAACTCAACCAGGTGAAGCTAAATACCAAGTTTTATTAATTTAGGTTCATAACTAAGGGAGATATAAAACTTTACTTATACTCCATCTGAATAACATGGGGCCGAGTAGGCAGGTTTGCTGCTACCAGGAAAAATCAACAAAAACCTTTTTTTGTACTAATATCAATATACCACAACTAGTTGAAGCCACATACCAAGTTTCATCAATATACATACATAAATAATCTAAATATAACATTTTATTCATTCTCTATAAGGATAACATTGGACAACGTGCTGTGTTTAGCACTTTTAATATCACAGCAACGGTTGGACGTAAAACAATAATTAAAACGGCAAAATGATTGTTTTGTAGAGCCAAAGTGATTGGTATTTTGCTCCCCCCTCTTCGATTTTGTATTTTTATTTTATGCCCCCTCCATTTTAAATTTTTGCTCCCCACCCCGATTTTATATTTTTACTCTCCCCCGGTTTTTATTTTTGCACCCCCCCGATTTTTTATTTTATATTTATGCCTCCCTCCCCCGCCCACAATAATTTTTAATTTTTGTTGTACTTGAATTCTTTTATTTCTAAAAGCGAATCCAAAATGTTATGTGTACCTATTTGGAGTCGCAAACCACGCGCCGTTTCCTACCCGACTGAGTTCCTTGACTTAGCAACAGTACCCGAATTATCTGCCAGTATATATTTCGTTAACTCTTTGATTTAATTGTACATCAAACGTGTAAAATGTAATTTTAATATTGTAAAATAATGTGGGTTGTTATTTGCTTTAGTTAATCTACCATTTATGTACAACCCGTAAGAAGGACGGGTACAAAGCTAGTTAATTAGTGTAATTAAAATAAACATTGTTTAACCAGTTACATAATTTTATCAGCTGCTATTTTATTAAAATAATTATTGTTTTGATTTATTTGTATTATTAGATTCATTCTTTTGGATTTTAACTTTCTTTCTGCATGTCTAGTGACAATTTAAATTAGCTGTACCATTGCAAGGTTGGCAACACTTATACTACACTTGTACTGTACGTTGTTGATTTATGCATCAGCTGGACGCCCTCGTAAGACATCTTTCCTGTGAACGTGTGAACATTACTCTTATGCAAATGGTCATACCTGTGCTGAAAGCTCTACGAACCTTGAATGGGAAGTAGGAGAGTTCGTGATGAGTGGCTGAGTGAATCAGTTAGTGAGGGATTTGCCTTTTATAGGTATATAGATGTTTAGGAGCAATTAATCATTGAGCAAAATATGTGCTACAATTTCTGAAACCGACATAAAGGTAAAATAATTATTATGAAAACCATGAATAGTGTAGGGAAATATGAAAATTTCGTTTTCAGAAAGGGAAATCTCACGGTGAGAGTGGAAACCCTGTAGTGTTGTTGTTGTTGTCGCTCAGTTCCAGTTGTCACTGTTTGTTAGTCTGTGATTTTTTTAATGTATTTAAGTCGGTTAGTGGTCAGATGTTTGGTGTTGGTGTTATTTTGTTGATATTTGCGGAATTTAATTAGTTTTCAGCGATTGGTTAGCCATAATAATGACTTAGATCGTACATATTTTGATAATTGTGAAGGGGGATTTAGTGTGAAACACTGGTTTCGTATTTAAAGTATCTTAAGACCCTATTTTTCCCAACTAGTAGGTAACCCCTAAAAGACTAACGTCTAGGTTAAGCGTTGACAATTTACCTCCCTAACGCAGGGACTTATTTCTTCATTTTATTGAGGTTAAGAAGGATTATTTGAAGATGGGTGATAGTGATGAGGATGAAGGTTCGAGAAGTGATTTTCAACTGACTGGTATACTATTTGGTAATATTGATGAGACTGGACAGCTCGAAGATGACATCCTTGACAGTGTGTCTAAAAGACATTTAGCATCTTTGGCAAGATTGGGCTTGAGTTCTATTATAAATGAATTGATTGATGATGCTGAACTTGGTGACAAATCAAGTCAAAGTAGTGGAAATACTGACCTCAATAAAAGCTCGGAGGAGCTATCTGTTGGCAATGACCAATTTTCTCAAGACTATGATATTAAATCACCTTCAGCGATTGATTATTCTGACATAAATGAATTAGCAGAGGATTATATAATCAGTGACAATGGTTTGAAACAAGTAAAAAAAGAAGAAGATAACACTGACTATGATGCTGATGATGAGGGTCCAATGAAAGACATGCAGCTGATGCCTCCCCCTCCGATGCCTGATGCCAACAAAGATGGTACAGAAGATTTATCAGAGAAGAAGTTAGAAACTCCATTGGCTGCAATGCTTCCTTCAAAATACGCAGATGTTGATGTTCGGGAACTTTTTCCTGACTTCCGTCATGATAAGGTAAACCTATAAAAAAGTAAACATGATAAAACTTAATTAACTTACTTGAGTGAATTCTTCAAAATTTATATTTGGCCTAACTTAATTATTTTTAATTTTTCAAAAATGAAAGATTAGGCCTAAGGCCGCTGGCCTACAAAGTCTTAAATCAGCCTATTGGTTTTAGCTTATTGGGACTATGTTATAGGCAAACTAAACAACCAACTAGTAGGGAGCCTAAGTTAAGCTTAGTTATTCTATTTTATTCAAGAAGCTAATATTTTCTTTTAAAGTATCACCAAAGTTATTATGATGTTTTTATAATAGCGGACAATTAAGTTGCCAGTTGAGGGCATGGTTTGTAAGGCTATCAATTAAGATCAGCTAATAGTAGACGTGCTGCATTGCCAAAACTCCACACCAGCTAAGTTATTCAGATTTATGTAATTGTGACTGAACGACGACTAAATTATTGAAAGCTGTACTCACGCTACAATAATTTTCACTGAGGTGCACAAAACCAAGCCTTTCGGAAGAGTGTTGACTTCTCATGAGCGGTACGAGGTGGATGGTGGTGACTTGTTAAGCCAATTTGTCACAAACGTCAAACACTTCTTCACGCTAGAGGTGTCAAACACTTTCTTATACACTTCGCCAATTTGTCAATTATTTTCAGACATTTTCACATCGCTAGCACTTAGAAATGAATCATGGCTCGAACCTCACAAATAGCAGCATTCTCAATCGGTGGTGCCATTTTGAATGTTCACCAAAACGAAATACTCCCGTCACAGCAAACCTGCTTACTCAGCGAATTTCCAATGCATAATATATTTCTTAACACCACATAAAGCCGCATACCAAGTTTAATAAAAGTATATTCACATGTAAGCGATGTATACAATTTTAACTATTCTTCATAAGAATAATATCGGTGATGAGTACATAGGTTTGCTAAAACAGGAAACACAAACAGTTGGTTTGTATGCAAATATAAATAGAATTTAACTAGGGGAAGCCACATACCAAGTTTCATCAATATTCAATCATAAATAATAAGCGCTATATACAATTTTAATTATTCTCCATAAGAATAACACGGGGGCTGAGTAAGCAGGTTTGCTTCAACAAGGAACAAAAAAATGGGTTTTATGCAAATATCAATATAACTCAAAAACGTGAAGCCACATACCATGTTCTATTATAATTTATGTTCATAGGGAGTCATTACCTTTTAAAATTCTTTATAAGAATAACATGGGGGCTGAGTACGCAGGTTTGCTGCTATGGGGATAATCAACAAAAAATCTATTTTTTGTGCAAATACCAATATACCAGTACTACATGAAGCCACATACCAAGTTTCATCAGTATACATCCATAAATAATTGAGATACCGTACACTTCGGGTCACAGTGCTTGGCATCTGGTTAGCGTATGCTCTGGAATGACTTTTTGCCTCTATTTGGCTTAATATCGATAGTGTTACAGTCTGCTTTTGTCAACCAAAAGCAAAAATCACTTATGTAATTTTAAAACATTTGTTTTGGTTGGTTTTGTTAATGTCTACTTTTATATACGAGATATTTCAGTAGTTTCTCGCCTTTCCCAGGTGCTAAGCACTGTGAACCCTAGCTGTATCAAATTTTATTTATTCTCCATAAGGATAACATTGGACAGTGTTTAGCACTTTGAATATCTCTGCAACGGTTGGACGTAGAATCACAATTTAAACACCAAAATGATTGTTTTGTGGAGCTGAACTGATTGGTAAAAGCAAATTTGAAGTTTACATTAAAATGAACTGAGGAAAAGCCAAAAACCTTTTTCCCATAAGATTAACATGGGAGATTTTATGAGTAGGTTTTTTGGATTTTCTCCGCAACCACTTAACCTAGGTTAATAATTCAAAATACTATATTTTTTTAAGCTCTATAACATGGTCAAAACCAAAATTAAGGTTTTTGTAAATTGTAGGGTGAAAAATGAAAAAAAAAAAGATGTTTGAACAATTAAACCCCCATAACCCCCATGCACGCTAGCTTGCTAGCTAGCGACATGGATCTCAAAAACGGCTCCAACTATTTCCTTCAAATGTTCGAAATAACTAATTTCTGGGATAAAAGTAAGTTCTAGACAGGTCTCATCCCCAGGAAAAATCAAATAATGTAAAACGAGTTCGCACGCAGCACACTGACGTGAGGGAAGTGAATTTCCAAATAAAAACTTTTAAAACTCAAAATCAGTGTAAAAACATAAATTTGTTCAATTTTTATTGAAATCTGAAAACATTGATTTTTTGGCTGTTCTGATACTCCTGGTTTCATTTACTTGCAAAGCTGGGAATACAATTTTGCCCAATATAAGGTTAGGAGAAGGTCCAGACAGGCTTGAAAGTAGGCGTGAGGTTGCTGGGGATGATAAAAGTACTCTAACAAAGGAATAACAGGCTTTTCTCGTGTAAAACCCCCATAAGACAACGTACTGTGTTTAGTTGATACACACTTTCTTTAATAACTCGGTAAATATTTATGCTAGAATGACGAGAGAGGGCTTAAAACTTTCGCCTCTTTAATTCCCATCTTTTTACATGCATTATTTTACATCTGGGGCTTTTATGACCATTTTTGGGCCCAAAAACTCGAAATTTGAAAGATTAATCCCACAAAAAAGGGGTTTAGAGTTTTCCCAACGAACTTGTCCAACTGATTACAGAAAGGAACGTCCCTACCAAATTTGAAGTAAATCGGACAAAAATTGTGACAAAGTAATACTCATGTTGTATATGATTATAACATGTGGTTTCCTGAGAGCAGAGATTAAAAGATTTGAGTGAAGATTACATAAATAGATTAGTAAAATAAATTAAAGGTACGTTGAGCTATAAATAACAACTGGAGTATCCTTAAAAATATAGAAAAGAGGCAAATGAGTTATACAAATCTGATTATCAGTAGGGGGAGGTGGTGAAATATTACTCCAAGTCATCTAAACAAACTGACTGGCATTCCCCCAAGCATAGCTCGGCCCCCAGGTACTATTCATCAATAAGGGAGACATCACTTTTTACATAATTTTCTATAAAAATTATATTAGGGCTGAGTACGCAAGTTCGCTGTTACATGGATCACCTACAAAACAAATGTTTTTCTACCAAAATTTAATAGACCAGAAGATGTCACATACCGTTTTATTCTAATAATATATTTGTAAATAAGCGAGCTATACAATTTTACTTATTCTCCATAAGAATAACATTTGACAGCCATGCTGTGTTTAGTACTATTAATGTCTCAATGACCAATTGGCATGTATCAACATTCTAAATTGTTAAAGACTTTTGCATAATCACGTAAGGATAGGTTATCATAAAATGTACTGTTTGAGTTCCGATTGCACTCAGATGACAACAAGATTTTTTTTAAACTAGGCTAAATCAAAAATAAGTTAGGCCCTGGCAGCAAAAATACAGGTTCAATGAAATATCAAAATCATTATCCATCCCATTTTATACTTGTTTAGGTGTTGCGGTTTTCCCGGCTTTTTGGCCCAGGGAAGGCAAGCAGCATGCCACAGATATGGAGAAGTGTCAGAAAGAGGAGGAAGAAGCGAAAACATCAACACAGCAATCAGCAACAGCAGTCCGACTCTGGGTCAGACCAGGAGACAACCCGTCAGAAGAAGGTCGGATGGGTTTTGCAATACGGGTCACCACCGCCCACGGAGAAGTGCAAATCTGATGACGAGGTGAGGTTTTAACTGATTTCTTCACTACAAATGAAATCTGAGCACTCCCGAGCAACAGTTTCATGTAAAATTATAGTACGTATATTACATGCATTCATGGTCATATAAATCATACTCATAATCAAACGGGTTTTTAATGGAAAATACAAAATAAGCTTGTCTAACCCTTTTCGAAGGCAGTTCCATCTTATACTCTGGTTTTTTTAAATTGTAACTTTCTACTAAACCCCAAAGTAAGAGGTATTATCTCTTCCCCTAAAGATCTTGGTGTTATTTATATTCGATTCCAAAGTTATTCTGTTCTTCGTTCACTACAATTTTCTGTTATTGCAGGAAAAACTGCTGCGTCCTCAGGAGAGCCGAGTACTGAACAAAAGCGTGGACAACGGAGATACCTCGGACATGGGGCCTAAGGTATGTAAGACACCTTTGATATTAGAACAAAGATAAGATAGGCCTAATAACTTCCATTTCTTATTTTTCCCTAGATAAAAATATCTTTACAATAGAACCACTCATGTCTATTGCCTTCGTCACCAAGCCAAGATTGGAACAAAAAAACTGTTGGATGATAGAGGAACAAAAATCAAGGATCAAAAGAGTGAAAAATTCAACTCTACACTGAGACAAATGCATTTATATTGTAAAAACACTTGTTTTTAACTCTGCTTGATTATTTTCATTTATCTATTCCATTATTACATTTTTCCAACTAAATGGTTTTGGATCTCCAATTGCACTCAGAAATAGGAGAGATAATTGATGGTAAATAGATTAATTTCTACGAGACTGTGTCTCCTAATATTAAATCACCGTGACGTGACCCGTCTGGGCGCAAGACACGCGGGCCAGTGCCGAAGTTGTCCGATAAGGGTTCCGGCCTGGTTTTTCCCCCGCGGCTCCGTAGGAGGTTTAGTGGGTATACCTCGTAAGAGGGAGTCCCACACTGTTCCTTTGGGTTCGCGCATAAAGCGTTCCTCCTACGTAAAAAAAAAAAAAAAAAAAACAAATTAAATCACCGTATTCTCAACATGTAGCACCTCTATACAGATGAAATCAAAACTTTATTACCAGCCTTTTGGATAGCTTTCAAATCTATTTATTTCATTCTTTGAGATGCCAAAGCTTTAATTTGTGATTTTGAATACAATAAACCTGAAACAACAAATTTTCGTTTGTAGATGTGTATTTGTAAACATCACGTTTGAAAATTGAAACACTTGAAATTTGAATGGTGAATGTTTATAAAAAAGTGAATTTGATAGCATTATTGATGATGACTGGTTTTTAGTAAAAGAGACAATAGTGTGGATGATGAACAGTTTGAAGGTGTGGTGGTTAAAGAAATTGTCAGGGAAATAAGCAAGCAAGAGTCTGCTTTTAGGACAAAAATAATAGGCTTTCCCAGTACTTACAGGGCTTAAATAAAAATAGGTAAGCAAATTGGTTGAATCGTACATAAAATTATGCTTCAAAACAGCGTGGATTAGTCTCATAATACTTTTTCTAAGAATATTCTGTCGTTATTTTTCTACGCAGGTGGCAGACTGGAGGTTTGGGCCAGCCCAGGTGTGGTACGACATGTTGGATGTGCCAGAGACTGGGGAAGGCTTCAACTATGGATTCAAACTGCAAGAGAAAGTAAGCTCAAACTATTTAAAATCACTTTAGTTCAGTTCTTATATAATCAAGTTTCATATTTAGTAGGGGTGTGCGAATAGTGATTTTTGGCTCGAGCCGAGCTTTTTTTTCTAAGTTCTTGAGCTTCGAGCTTTCTCGAGCCGAGCTTTTTATGAGAATTTTCTCTAGGGGTGTGCAATATACCAGTAGTGTTTTCTGACTTGAGCCAAGGCGGGCAGAATTTTTTCAAATATCTCGAGCTTTGTGCATTTTTGATTAGGCCTATTCTTTATTTACATTATGTTTAAAAGAACAAACATTTGATTCATTATGGTAATGTAAAGTAATTTTCAATGTTTGTCATCTTTCATTCACTTCTTCTATATTCATTATGCCTGTACATTCAATAAATAAAGGCCTACAGTCGGAAAATAACAAAATAGGTAGGCTTCTAAAAAGGAAAATTTATTGAGACCAATTATAGACAGTAACGAACAATTTTTATTTCAATATAAAGTAGGTAGCCTATATAGGAAAAAATAACCTAAAGGAAGAGAACTACACATTTTTAACTAGACTGATAAGCCCACAGTTAACTAATCCAGTTATTACCGTATTTATTAATAGCCAAAATAAACGGACTATATGTCAATATGTACTCTCCAAGTAACCAAACACTTAGGCCCTAGCCTAGGGAATCACCAAAACCCAGTAGCCTATATCTCTCATTCAACTGTTTGTAAATAGTAAATTTTAGGTTATCCTTTTATAAATATAAGTTAGTTAAACCAGTATTTATATCTTATTGTACTCACTGAAATAAGTTATCCAATAACGTAGGCCTAGCTTATGTTGTATCTAACCTATTAACTAATAGACAACCTATTACATCTGCTTCTGCAACAGAGGGTTTCAAAAGCAGAAAGTGGAAGAGGATCGTCAATGCATTGTTCTTCCATCACTGGTTTAAAAATTTGGTAGCATACAATTACAAAATTATATGCTTTCTACTGATGTTTGTTCACACATTCAAACAATCCCGCGGAGTTAACAATGTTAAAATGTGAGTTTAATTGCACAGCTGTAGCGTTACAAGTTACAAAGCACTGCGCCATTTTGTTCGCGTCTTGCCTTGCCCTTGGTTAGGCGTACATAGAATATAATCAAACTTTTAAATAATATGACCACCGGTATTATAAATATGCATTACGTAACCATTCAGAGTATTTTTTATCTTTAGATTTTGTGAGTAGTGATTTTGAAGTGTAAATTATTACAACAATGATGTAATACTAATTATTGTTAACTTTAACAACTACAATATGATTACAGTTGTATTTATATTCGCTTTATCTCTAAGTACTTTAGGTTCTACCGTAAACTGACAATTTTTTAATAATATAATTTTTGTAGAGTACTATTTCAGCTGCAAACTAAAACGCCCTCGTGATTATTAATCGTTCATCACCTACAACTTTCAGCTTAGCTATTGGTCACGCTAAAACATTATTAACCATCTTCACTCAACGTCTTAAGGAAGTTCGTAAAGTGGGTACGGAAACAGTGTTGCCAGACGTAATTTCAGACTCCAGGGAATATTATTATTGTGTAATGTACGAAGTTGTAAGTTGTAGAAAAGGAAAAGACCGTACCGATGCAACAGTTAGAAAAAGTGTTTTCATAGATTTTAGTTTTTTGCTGGGGTACTTTTTCTGGAGCAGTACGATTGTTGTATTAATTATTAATTTGATTACTAACCGTGACATATTGCACAACTCATCTGGACAACGGCAACACTGCACTGCAAACAGAATAGTGTGGTATGTCCACTTGATGTGATTGAGATAAAGTAGCTCCAATGCGTTGGTTGACCAAGTCGGCAGTTTAAAAAAGTACTTTAATATTGGTTTTTTTAAACGGAGGACCGAAAGCATTAGCATTGCTGAATTATATGTGTTAATTAGCTCTACAGACGCAACTACGAGAATTCTAACATTGATTCTGGAACGTTTTTGCTTTAAATTTACTTTTTTAGACGACCCTTTTCACTAGTTGGCTTTTTAAATATTCGGCTCGAACTTCAAACTTTTATGCAAATCTCGAGCCGAGCCGAATACTGCAATATTCGGCTCGAAAAAGGTCGAAGTTTGAATACTCGCACACCCCTAATATTTAGTCACTGTTAAAAATCAACCTTTCAGGAGAGATTTGCCCCAATATGGGTTGGTGTAGAGTGAAAAACCAATTACAATGTATCAAAACTCAAATAAATTTAATTTATTTCCAGTAAATTAATTTATAATTTATAGTAAACCAAACAATTTATAGGGCCTAGTACAGAATTGGAACGTCTGTGCACAGGAACAAATCATTCAGTCAACCAACAGTATATAATTGTTTATTTTTTCTGTTTTATAAACAGACAGAAGAAGAAGAGCAGGCAGCCCAGGAGGGGTTTCCCGATGATGCCTTTCTGATGGTGTCCCAGCTGCACTGGGAGGACGATGTAGTATGGAATGGTGACGACATCAAACATAAGGTAGACCACCTAGAGACTGGGAACTCGTGGAACACAAATTGTTCCTCCCTTCAACAATATATTTTTGAAAATTTACTGGTATCTCAGGTATTTAAATTGATACATACATATCCATCTTCCAAAGGAAAAGTAAAGCCCTTCAGTGAAAATGGACTCTAAAATTTATCTTTGCAAGTTTAACTCAGAAGTGGGTGGACAGCTTTGACAATTTTGACACCCCTGGATCCAATTGTTTTGCCACCCTGCCCTAGTTCCCCTTTGGGGAGGGTTAGCTGGATCAGATTAAATATTTTTTTCCTTCACACCTATTTTAAAAGAGGAAGTTCAATTGTAGGTTACGTGCCTTAAGTAGATATCCACTCCTACCTACATAATATAAAGGTTGTTTATTTATTTTCTTCTGTCTCGCGGCAGGTGATGCAGAAGTTGAACAGCAAGACGAACGCAGCAGGCTGGCTGCCGAGCAGCGGCAATCGCACGGCTCAGGCATTCAGCCAGCCAGGCAAGGGGGTCCCGCAGCTGCCAGGCAACGTGAGACTGGCTACATCCACCATCAACTCGCCAGGCAGCAAGCAGAACAAGTCTATGATGTGAGTCATCGTCCTCATTCACTGTTTGTTTTTCTTTACTTTTTGTGTGTGTTTATTGTCAACGCCAGTAGCATTTTTAACGTTTTAACGGAAAGCAATTGAAACTGACATCATTGTTGATATCCAAAATCAACTGGTCCTGAGAAATCATTAACACATTTTATAATGAACCAATGTCAAATGGCATCTGGGTCGGACTTTGAAATTTTACAAAATGTTCATGATTTTTCTCTTAATCAGTTTAAGGAACCCCAGACTAAGAGGTGAACACTCTGACCACTACACTGCCCAACCGTGTTGTTAGTAGGACTCAAATATTGTCATTATTTTTTAGCGATTTTTTATTTGAATTCCCCTATAAGGAAGAAGCTATTACCGTAGGTGGTGTGGTAAGACTTAAGCCCAAGACCATGATAAATTTTCAATTTGAGATCCCCAGATGCCAAAAACACCATTCATTCAAATTTTTATCAGTTAAAATACCCATACATATTTATGTCTCCGTAAGCACGATAACTCTTGTAAAAAAGGTCCGATCTTAATGAAATTTGGCACAAGTGTGTAAAGTAAGTTACCATTTATTTGAACGAGTTCGAAAACCAGACGAATCACACCTTTCGAAGGGGGTTTTTTGGCGGGTTTTGTACCCCAAAATGGGTTTTTTTGGGTTTTCACATGTGATTTTTATTTAAATTAAATTTTAATTTTCACTATTGAATTCAGCTTAAAAAAACAAACAATTTGGTATTTTGACCAATGCTCAATCGGTTTCTGAGATTTTGAAAGTGCTGAACTCAGTACGTTGTCTAATGATATTCTTATGGAGAAAAAGACAAAATTATATCTCGCTTATTTATAAACTTAAACTGACGAAAATTGGTACATGGCTTCATCTAGTTGTGGTTTATTGTTGTTTGCAAAAAAAAACAATTGTTCGCCTATGGTTCCCGTAGCAGCAAACCTAGGTACTCGGGTCTCCATGTTATTCTTATGGAGAGTAATTAAAATGTTATATATCCCTTATTTATGAATGAAACTTGGTATGCGACTTAATTTACATGAGTTCTATTGGTAGATATTTGCATAAAAACCCATTATTTTTTGTTCCTTGTGGCAACAAACCTAATCCCCAATCCCCAATGAACTAATCCCCAATGTTATTCTTATGAAGAATAATTCATACTTTAAATATCGCTTATTTGTGAACATATTTCTTATGAATCGTGGTAAGTGGTTTAATGTGTTATTAAGACATATATATTCATTGGCAATTCGCTGAGTACACAGGTTTGCTGCAACGGGGGTATTTTAAATTAATCTTCTCCTGGTCAGTGTAGTTTTATAAGTTAAGTGTTAATCATTACTTTTGAAAATAACGATGACAGTAAAGATGGGATTTTTATAAAGTTTCTCTGGGTGCACATGATAAGGGTTGAGATAGAAAGTGAAAGTTGTAGGGGGGGCAGGTTGGGGAAATCCAGTATGCTTTGAACATGTCAGTCAGATTTTCTTGTAGATTCAGAAGTGTTGTGTACTTTGGAGTCATGTTTTGTTATCAGTTTGTCAGTATATTTATTTTATCTAATATTTTGTTAATTCATTTGTCATAGTGAAGTAATAATTATATAGCATAACATCTAGAAATACTATTCTTTAGATGTCTGTAAATATTTTTGTAAGCAAAATAATTCTTGTGTTATTAATGCATTTTGTCACTTTAAATATTCTTATGCAGACTATCTTATGTCTTTAAATACTGTTAATAACCTTAGATTATGCCTGCATTTATATAAATTATAGGTTAAGTTATTTCAAACACCCAAAATGACAAAAAATGTTATTATGAATGTTTTAGATCCACCTTATATTTTGCTTGGCTCATATACCTGTACATGATTAGACAGAAAATAAGCTCTGCCCAGTATTTATGGAAAAGGTAGCATTCGTGATAAGTCGTAAATTACCTTTCCACTAAGGTCAAATTAAACCTGATGAATTAATAACCTACCTAAACATGCCAGAGGTGTCAGAACTACCTGGATCAACCATTTTTAAAACAACAATAGTCGATACCTTTTCTATCCAGTATTTATTTGGGAGTAGAAAGATATAAAAATGAACATTGAATTTTATCATCACTCTTGTTCCTTTCTAGGATGGGAGGAAATAAAGGCCAAGGGCGGCCAGGAGAAGAGAACGGAGACGACACGTGGTATTCCATCTTCCCCGTGGAGAACGAGGAGCTGGTCTACGGGACTTGGGAGGACGAAATCATCTGGGACGCGGAGAACATGACCAACATCCCCAAGCCGAAAATACTCACTTTGGATCCAAACGATGAGAACATCATATTGGGAATACCGAACGACATCGACCCCGCCAAACAGAGGATAGAGTCCACGACTCCTGTAAAAGTGAAGATACCTCATCCCCACGTCAAGAAGTCCAAGATACTGCTGGGGAAGGCGGGGGTGATCAACGTGTTAGAGGAGGACACGCCCCCTCCCCCACCCAAGTCTCCGGATAGAGATCCGTTCAACGTGTCTAATGACAGGTCAGTGTTAGAGTCCAGGATGTTGCTTTGGTTAACAATTGGATAATCCTTAAAAAAATAAATCTTAGACTGTTTTCCTCGTGATCTCTTACAGTAAAAAAGTCAGTAATATTAGTAACTCCCACCACTCTTTATTTAAGTTATAAGAATGTAAAATATAATTCCAGAAACTAATCAAGAAGATAATTTTTTGTTTTGTTTTTATAGCCCATAGGAAAAATGTGTGAAGTGTATTGTCAGATTTTTGAAGTATCCTAACAATATCATACCACATGTTTGTTTTTATCAAGATCCTAAACTAGAAAATATTGTAATTTTCTGCCAATGTTTTATAATTATATAAATTAAGTTATTCAATTAATTTATGACCGTATTAATCATGACAGCGAGTTTTGAGCACTTAAACCAACTCAGTTATAATGAACAATTAATTAGAATTTATAGAAATTAGTTGATTGGAGTTTTTCTGTTTTCTATCTGCTCTTGAAATCATTTTTTGAAAACTGTGTAAACTACTTGAAAATATTTCCAATTTAACTAAATATAACTCAAGCATTCATTAGGGGTGTGCGAGTAGTGATTTTTGTAATCGAGTCGAGTCGAGTAGTGTCAATTATTTTCGAGTTTCGAGTATTTTCGATCGAGTATTTGCCATCAGTTGGTAGTTTAAAATAGGGTAATCTGATTTGGATACCACCCTAGATTTGATAGTCTAAACATGGTTTCTAACTAATACATGAATAGCAATACCTAGTTTTGGCCTGGACAATCAAACTGGTTTATGTATTGACAAACAATATGCGGTTTGACAATTCTTTCCGGCCGATAAAACACGGTCCGGTTGTCATTTGGCCAGTATCACCTGGTCCAGACATTGCTTATAATCAATATTAGATAACAAAATCGTTAGTTACGGCCGATATTAAGTGGCCCGGTCGACACTTTTGCCAATATTATGTTTTCCATCGTCATTTACGGTCGAAATTACGTGGTCCGATCGTCATTTTCGGCCGATTTACGTGATGCGATCGCCTTTTGCAGCCGTTACTACGCGTTTTGGCCGGTCGCAATCGTTAGCGATCGTCCGGAAATCGGCAGGAAATACTCAAACTTTCGAGTATTTTTCAAAACTTCAAGTCGAGTTCGAGTATTAAAATACTCGGCCGAAAACTTTTAAGTTTCGAGTACTCGCACTCCCCTAGTTTTCATACCTAACAGCTAATTTAATTAATGTTTGGTTCAGCAGGAATTTATATGGATAGAACAAGCAGGCTTACCTTGAAAAGTACAGGATGATACACTTCATAAAACACATAAAAGAATATTACAAGGCCACTGGCCTCTTGGTCAACTTGGAGAAGAATGGCACTTGTTCAAGTAGGTCCTAGTGCCCCAGAACCATAGGAGAGTTACTTCCTGAATAAGTCTTATTATTTTCCAAGATGACAGGGGCCAGTGGCCTTGGAATATTATTTTATGTTCTTTATGTAGTGTTTTAGAAGTGTGCTATCATTAAAATGCCCGTACTTTTCAAGGTACGCCTGCTTGTCCTATCCATATATTTCTTCTTAATGTTCGGTTTGATCTTTGTGTGTTACAGCTACTACCAGCCCCGCTCTTCAGAGACAGTTCTGCGGCTGAAGGTTGGCGGGGGCAACCTGATACAACATTCCACCCCCGTGGTGGAGCTGAGGGCCCCGTTTGTGCAGACCCACATGGGCCCCATGCGGCTGCGCAACTTCCACCGACCCCCCATGAAGCGGTACAGTCACGGGCCCCTGGCACACCCTGGGCCTCACACCGTCATACCGCTTGCCAAGCACATCAAGAAGAAGGCCAAGGTAAGCTCCGGATGTGGTTGTAGCTGATTCATATTTACGCTACAGTTTTAACTGACTGGTAGTGCCAACTGGACTGAAGTTCGAAGGTAAGTTTAGGTGAGTTGTAGATTCGCCTCCAACTAAACTCTCCCCCCTCCCCAAACAGTAAAGTAGCATAGTCAGAGGAGCTACTAAGTATCCAGTGTCCGTCCTCACATACGCAACTGAAGTGTAGAAGGAGACAGTCTCTGACTAACCTGTAATGCGCTTTTTGCTTCGCCTCAGTTGAGACTATCTGTTTCCTTATGCAATAATACTACAATGCTACAACAATACTTTCAAGGGTGCAAACTAGGACACTCCCTCTGCATCGCACCCTGTTACCTCTTCCTTTAACCAGTAAGTACCAGCTCTTGATCAGTGCAAAAGCCTAAGCTATTGTCGTGTGATTTTCAAGCAGAAAAAGTAAGGAAAAGTGTCCTAAATGCATCATGCCAAACCAGAAACTTTATCGACTTCCCTCAACGCAGTTTGACAGATTCTGTTCTGGTTCAGGGTGTTCAGTAATCTCATTCAGGTACTAAGTTTTTTTGTCTAGTATAAAGTGTATAAAATAGTACCATGATACATATAAGGTTTTTAGCGAATTTCCCCTATAGGGAAGAAGCTATTACCGTAGGTCTCATGGTAAGACTTAAGCCCGAGACCATGACAACTTTTTTTTGAGGTCCCCAGATGACTAAAACACTATTCGTTCAAATTTATATATTTGTATATATATATCTATACATATATATATATATATATACATATATATCTATACACATATATATATATATATATGTGTGTGTGTGTGTGTGTGTGTGTGTGTGTGTGTGTGTGTGTGTGTGTGTGTGTGTGTGTCCGTGAATGCGATAACTTGAGTAAAAAATGTCCGATTTCAATGAAATTTGGCTCAAATGTGTAAAGTGGCATTTATGACTTTAGTTTGAAAACCAGAAAAATTATGGTAAGGGGGGTTTATGTGGATTTTAAATTGTCCAAAAATCAGTTTTTTCATTTTTTACCCTAAAATTGTTAAAGCACTTAATTTTGGTTTGGACCATGTTATAGAGCTTTAAAAAAATAATATAGTATTTTGAATTATTAACCTAGGTTAAGTGGTTGCAGGGAAAATAAAACAAAAACCTGCTCATAAAATCTCCCATGTTAATCTTATGGGAAAAAGGTTTTTATCTTTTCCTAAGTTAATTTTTAATGTAAACCTCACATTTGCTTTTACCAATCAACTCAGCTCCACAAAACAATCATTTTGGTATTTAAATTGTGATTCTACGTCCAACCGTTGCAGAGATATTCAAAGTGCTAAACACAGTACGTTGTCCAATGTTATCCTTATGGAGAATAAATAAAATGTGATATCTCCATTATTAATGAATCTATATTGATAAAACTTGGCATGTGGTGTCACGTAATACTGGTATATTGATATTTGCACAAAAAATTGATTTTTTGTTGATTATCCCCGTAGCAGCGAACCTGCATACTCAACCCCCATGTTATTCTTATGGAGGATAAGTAAAATGTAATGACTCCCTTAATTATGAAAATAAATTAATAAAACTTGGTATGTGGCTTCACGTTGTTCAGTTATATTAATATTAGCATAAAAACCCATTTTAGCGAATTTCCCCTATAGGGAAGAAGCTATTACCGTAGTCGGCATGGTAAGTCCTAGGCCCGGGACCATGATAACTTTTCGTTTTGAGGTCCCAGACCCCAAAAACACCATTCGTTTGAAACTATATATATATATATATATATATATATATATATATATATATATATATGTCCGTGAGCACGATAACTCTCGTAAAAATTATCCG
Organism: Allygus modestus; assembly: GCA_963675035.1. Taxonomy (NCBI): domain Eukaryota; kingdom Metazoa; phylum Arthropoda; class Insecta; order Hemiptera; family Cicadellidae; genus Allygus; species Allygus modestus. Next base: position 159,776,306 of record OY776114.1, on the reverse strand, counting down.
ATTTTGATGACATTTTGTTTAAACGTGTAAAGCAGCATTTATGACTTTAAGTTTGAAAACCAGCCAGATCACTTCATCCAAAGGGGTATTTTGGGGGGGGTTTTGTACCCCAAAAATGGGTTTTTCGAATTTTGTATATATAATTTTGGAAATAGTCAAATTTTAGTTTTGTCCATTGGATTCAGCTTAAAAAAACACACAATTTGGTATTTTGATCATTTCTCTACGTCAATTGGTTACCGAGATATTGAAAGTGCTAAACAAAGTACGTTGTCTAATGTTATTCTTATGGAGGAAAAGAAAAATTTTATATCTCGCTTATGTATGAACGTATACTGACGAAACTTGGTATACTGCTTCATCTGGTTGTGGACCATTGATATTTGCTCAAAACAAAATTTTTTTCCAAAGGCTCCCGTAGCAGCAAACCTGCGTACTCAGCCCCATGTTATTCTTATGGAGAATAAGTAACGTGTTATCTCCCTTAATTATGAAAATAAATGAATGAATTTTGGTATGTGGCTTTACCTACATGAGTTATATTGATATTTGTATAAAACCCCATTTTTTGTGTTCTTTGCTTCAGCAAACCTGCATACTCAGCTGCCATGTTATTCTTATGGAGAATAATTAAAATGTCATAAATCGTTTGTTTATGAATGTATATTGATGAAACTTGGTATGTGGCTTTATGTGGTATTAAGATACATATATATGCATTGGAAATTCTCTGAGTACGCAGGTTTGCTGCTACGGGGGTATTTTTGTTCCTTGTTGCAGCAAACCTGCTTACTCAGCTCCCATGTTATTCTTATAGAGAATAATTACAATGTTATAGTGCTTATTTATGATTGAATATTGATGAAACTTGGTATTTAACACCTAGTTAAATTCTGTTTATATTTGCATAAAAAACAATTGTTTGTGTTCCTTGTCTCAGCAAACCTACGTACACATCACCAATGTTATTCTTATAGAGAATAAATAAAATGCTATATATCACTAATTTATGAATGTATTTTTGTGAAACTTGGTACGTGGCTCTATGTAGTAATGAGACACATTTATATGCACTGGAAATTCGCTGAGTATGCAGGCTTGCTGCGAAGAGGGTATTTTGGCATTTCATTCCCAATAAAATATCAATAATGTTTTGTTTGTTTTTATCTTTTATTTATGGAGTTCAATTTATACACACAATCTTCTAATATATTGTTGAAGATAAACATTTCTTTAAGTTTAAATCTTCTGTAGGTATAAATCTTATCAACTTTCCAAGAAGGGGCCAAGTGCCATTTTTAATTTTAAATCTTCAAAATAATTACAATAAATAAAATATTTTAAATTAAATTTTGTTCTATGATGAAAGACATATTTTGGAACCACCTCTGAACTTTGTATGAACTTGTCTTTTCAAAATTTAATTGTTAGATTAACGGAATATCTGTTGTAATATCACAAGCGCATTATTGTTACATTGTTTGACTGCAGCAAAGAGAGCAGGAGCGTATGACCTCGGGAGGAGGGGACGTGTTCTTCATGAGGACTCCGGAGGATCTGACTGGTTGTAATATCACAAGCGCATTATTGTTACAGCAAAGAGAGCAGGAGCGTATGGCCTCGGGAGGAGGGGACGTGTTCTTCATGAGGACTCCGGAGGATCTGACTGGTTGTAATATCACAAGCGCATTATTGTTACAGCAAAGAGAGCAGGAGCGTATGGCCTCGGGAGGAGGGGACGTGTTCTTCATGAGGACTCCGGAGGATCTGACTGGTTGTAATATCACAAGCGCATTATTGTTACAGCAAAGAGAGCAGGAGCGTATGGCCTCGGGAGGAGGGGACGTGTTCTTCATGAGGACTCCGGAGGATCTGACTGGCAAAGATGGAGACTCTATCTTGGTCGAGTTCAGTGAGGAACATCCTCCTCTCATCAACCAAGTATGTCTGTCAGAGTCACCTGTAGTTCACCTTTATAGTCAAAAGCCATCCCAGGACTACCTTAAAACTGGTCTATCCCAGTTTTGAGGCTGACATTGGGTACAGCAAATGAAGTTGTCATTGCATATGGTAAGTCTTTTGGCTGTCCATTATGATAAACTTCCCTTTCACCTTTGGTCCCTTCATTTGCAGCAGCTAGGGACAGAATCTCTGGGATTGGTCCCCAACCTGCCAACCTGAGAATGGATGGTCTCTGGTTGTTGCACATGTATACCCTGTCAGTTGAGTTGACCAGTTGGAGGGCAGGGTGCGGGTCCCCTGTTTGAGAGCCTCATCCCAGTTGTTACAGGGGCACGGGAGTTGGCCCTCTGAAGGGTCGATTTGGGTGCCGTCCCATACCACCCTTTCCTTTCCTGCTATATCCTATCTTTCTGGTAACCTGCGCAATATGATGCTTGTGGAAGATGTGCCTAGCAGCTATGCTGGGGTTTCCTAATCCGCAACAATGATAAATGATGATAATAGTCAAAATCCAGAAAGAAGTTCCACCACTACCTCCTACCATGCAACTTACCGTTCTTGCTGTTTAATTTTTAAAAGGAAGGTTTTCTCCTAACCGATTTTTTAGAGAGCTTTTTCAATACTTCTACAGTTTTGACTCACCATCCTCATAGCAGCTGTAAAAATGAATGAAGTAACATGGCTATTGCATAAAGCTATTAAATAAGTCTTCCGAATGTTTTATTATATTAATTATATTTGTAATTAATATAATTTAGGGGTCTGCGGCACCAAAAATGTCAGATCAGTACGGTAAAAGATTTTGTACCTCGGTTCTTGGTACAAATTCGGTACAGTACAATGTACCGTCATATATACTAATTTGTACTAAATATTAATTTGTATGTATCATATAACAAAATTATTGAGTAATACTTAAGGTCATGTACAGTTTTTATTATTAATTTGATTAAAACAAAAAATAACTATACTATGGATAAAAATATTTTTTTAACCTGCATCTTTGGAGTATTGAATTTTAACATTTTTATTAATGTTATTAATACAAGTTCTTTAAATATTCATGATAAATTAATTAAAAAATTACTTGAAAATCAATCACTTGCATAAGTTGCTTAACTGATTAATTATATTGCTTTCAATATAAATAAAAACTATTAATTAAAACATACAAACAGCAAAAGCTAAAGTTTTATAAATACCATTCTTGGCGCATTGGGAGAATATTGTATGAATAATACAAAGTAAAATAAAAATAACTTTAAAAACTATGCATGATGTGAAACTAAAAAATTATAAATCAGGCCTTTAAATACTGAAGATTAAAATCAAAACACTCTAAAATTGCTTAATTACGCTGCTAAATTCCAAATTTTAAGTCCATACAAATATTTATTTGAGTACATTTATTCAAACGTAAGTACCATGTACAACTGGAAGATAAAGAAATAAATTAATAATAGTACAGTGATGTTCTGTTAATTTGGCTCTCATCTTTAAAATAATTAGCTATTAACCTCATAAAAAAATAAATTTGGTTTGTTGTTATAATTAGTTTTCAACCATTATTAAACCGGTATTATATAATTTAAAATTAATTTCAATAGTATATTTCAATAATAATAATAACACATAAATTAAAGCAGTTTAATTTAAAATCATAATGGAGAAAGAATGTGATTAAAAGATAGTATTCCTTTTCTTACTGAAGGAATGATGTTGGACAAACAACTGATTTATAGCTAATTGCCGGACCTCTCCCCCTCACCCCTCACGCTTTCCTACTCTAGACCTTTCTTATTTTCAAGGACAGATTTTTTACCAACCCTACCTAGCCCCTCCCCGCTCCCCTTGCCGACCTTTCTTATCTCCATTCTCGGTCAGCTATAAATAACACCTGTCAACGCCTCTTTTCATAGAGTTTTGGGTCTTAAAGGAAATGACTAGTTATTAACAGGAGTCTGTCTTATTTCAACCACTTATTTTTTTAAACATTGTTTAGCTTATCTCTGTTTATTGTTTTGAAACAGTGAACTGTACCGAACCGAATTTGTACCGGGGTTATGTTCTGTACCGAACCGATGACAGTAATTAGTTTTGTACCGTACCGGTTTTTTTTTTTCGGTGCACCGCAGATCCCTTATATAATTAAATTGGATGAAAATGAAACTCTTCTCAAGCATGTTAAAGGCCTATAATCAACATTATTTCACTTTACTTATATAGCTCAAATAAACCAGTTACTTAGTAGTATTATAGATAGATAGTAGGGGTGTGCGAGTACTCGAACTTCGAGCTTTTTCGAGCCGAATATTGCAGTATTTGGCTCGGCTCAAGATTTGCATAAAAGTTCGAAGTTCGAGCTGAATATTTAAAACGCCGACTAGTGAATAGAGTCGTCTACAAAAGTAAATTTAAAGCAAAAACGTTCCAAAATCAATGTTAGAATTCTCATAGTTTCCGTCAGTAGAGCTAAATAAAAAATGTAATTCGGCAATGCTAATGCTTTCAGTCCTTCGTTTAAAAAAATAACCAATTATTAAAGTACTGTTTTAAACTGCCGACTTGATCAACCAACGCAATGGAGCTACTTTCTCTACGCTCAATCACATCAAGTGGACATACCACACTATTCTGTTTGCAGTGCAGTGTTGCCGTTAACCAGTTGAGTTGTGCAATATTTCTCAGTTAGTAATCAAATTAATAATTAATACAACAATCGTACTGCTCCAGAAAAAGTACCCCAGCAAAAAACTAAAATCTATGAAAACACTTTTTCTAACTGTTGCATCGGTACGGTCTTTTCCTTTTCTACAACTTACAACTTCGTACAGTACACAATAATAATATTCCCTGGAGTCTGAAATTACGTCTGGCAACACTGTTTGCGTACCCACTTTACGAACTTCCTTAAGACGTTGAGTGAAGATGGTTAATAATGTTTTAGCGTGACCAATAGCTAAGCTGAAAGTTGTAGGTGATGAACGACTAATAATCACGAGGGCGTTTTAGTTTGCAGCTGAAATAGTACTCTACAAAAATTGTATTATTAAAAAATTGTCAGTTTACGGTAGAACCTAAAGTACTTAGAGATAAAGTGAATATAAATACAACTGTAATCATACTGTAGTTGTTAAAGTTAACAATAATTAGTGTTACATCATTGTTGTAATAATTTACACTTCAAAATCACTAATCGCAAGGCTCACAAAATCTAAAGATTAAAAAATACTCTGAATGGTTATGTAATGCATATTTATAATACCAGTGGTCATATTATTTAAAAGTTTGATTATATTCTATGTACGCCCACCCAAGGGCAAGGCAAGACGCGATCAAAATGGCTCAGTGCTTTGTAACTTGTAACGCTACAGCTGTGCAATTAAACTCATATTTTAACATTGTTAACTCCGCGGGATTGTTTGAATGTGTGAACAAACATCAGTAGAAAGCATATAATTTTGTAATTGTATGCTACCAAATTTTTAAACCAGTGATGGAAGAACAATGCATTGACGATCCTCTTCCACCTTCTGCTTTTGAAACCCTCTGTTGCAGAAGCAGATGTAATAGGTTGTCTATTAGTTAATAGGTTAGATAGAACATAAGCTAGGCCTACGTTATTGGATAACTTATTTCAGTGAGTACAATAAGATATAAAGACTGGTTTACTTATACTTATAAAAGGATAATCTAAAATTTACTATATACACAAACAGTTGAATGAGAGATATAGGCTACTGGGTTTTGGCGATTCCCTAGGCTAGGGCCTAAGTGTTTGGTTACTTGGAGAGTACATATTGACATATAGTCCGTTTATTATGGCTATTAATAAATACGGTAATAACTGCATTAGTTAACTGTGGACTTATCAGTATAGTTAAAAATGTGTAGTTCTCTTCCTTTAGGTTATTTTTTCCTATGTAGGCTACCTACTTTATATTGAAATAAAAATTGTTTGTTACTATCTACAAGTGGTCTCAATAAATTTCCCTTTTTAGTAGCCTGCCTATTTTGTTATTTTCCCACTTTAGGCCTTTATTTATTGAATATAGGCATAATGAATATAGAAGAAGAGAATGAAAGATGACAAATATTGAAAGTTATAAATTACTTTACATTACCATAATGAATCAAATGTTTGTTCTTTTAAACATAATGTAAATAAAGAATAAATATAGGCCTAATCAAAAATGCACAAAGCTCGAGAACTTTGAAAAAATTCTGCCTGCCTTGGCTCGAGTCAGAAATCACTACCAGTATATTGCACACTCCTAGAGAAAATCCTCATAAAAAGCTCAGCTCGAGAAAGCTCGAAGCTCGAGAACTTAGAAAAAAAGCTCGGCTCGAGCCAAAAATCACTATTCGCACACCCCTAATAGATAGTATTCAATTATTAGGTACTATAGATATTGAAGTACGGATAGAATTCAATAGAGGCATGAAGTTTCCTAGAGTTTGTAGTACTCTTCCGTACTAATAATAATACAGGCACAAAAAAGTCACAGACAAATTTGGAAATAATACAGACAAAGTTCTCCCTTGTATTTTCTGTTTGTAATGTGTTGAGTGGAAGTAAATGTGGACATATAAAGGTATTATAAGTAGAAGCAACCGAAATATCGGTTTGGTTTGATGTTGTGATGTGTCATGTATCTCTGTGCAAGTAGAAAAGCAAGCCACACTCTTTAATACTCGGCCAGTATTGTAAGTCCTCAGAAGCTTATCTCTTCTGCCCGCAGGTGGGGATGTGCACCAAGATCAAGAACTACTACAAGCGCAAGGCGGGCAAGGACTCAGGGCCACCGGACTACAAGTACGGAGAGGTTGCGTACGCCCACACGTCACCCTTCCTGGGCGTGCTGCCTCCAGGTAGGCAAATGCTCCCTGCAAATGTTGATTAAATTGTAAATTACATGCCTGCCAGTCGAGTAGTTTATGCAAATAATGTGTTAAATTTCAGGGCTATTAGTTTTTTTAGTTACAAACTCAAATACTGATTTTGGTTTGGTTGTAACTTTATCTAACAAAATTTTTTTTTAAATAATTTTAATTTTTTCCATAGAAATATTTCATGTTTCATTACATACTTTACCAAAAAAATTAACAATTTTTGTTTTTGTAACAGGAAAGTCCATTCAAGTGGTGGAGAACAACCTGTATCGGGCTCCTATCTACGAACACAAAATACCCAGTACCGACTTCTTGGTTATCCGTACCAGGTATGTGCCAAAAGTGCATGGAAAAGTATGGAAATAGTAGTACCTCTACACGGGAAACATACTGAATGTTGAGTAAAATTGATTTCCAAAGAATAGCCTAAAAAAGTCCATGGAAAACATCATTTGAGTTTACAAGCTGTAATTCAAGTCATTTATGTATTTATAAAACTTTGTGTTTTATATAAGTGAAATTTTTAAGAATAATTACTCAGACCCATCCTACGATTTTGTATGATAAACAACTCTATCTTGATATTTGTAATATTATTTAGAATAGACCTGTTCTTCCAATATTGCCAATAATTTCTATTGCCAATAACAGTGTAACTCAGACAATATGTGGCCACTTCCCAATCCTTTGTCATTTCATAAAGCCCAAATCCTATTTAAATAATGTGTAATAAAGTTGTCTGGCCAGATAAGATGTAAAGGGAAATTGTAATACTAAATAAAAATGATGAGGTATAATAGCTTAGCCAGCCACACTTAGAGTAGTTGCTCACCAGCTGTGGTCATCCTATGAAGCCTCACTAATGTATTTTATACAATTGTCAGTGTTAATAACAAGTTTTGATCAAAATATACTAGTATTTTTCATGTCAAACCTCAAAGCCCTCAGTGATTTAAAGTAATACAGTCCACTCTTATTTTATCGGAGAAGTTATGTTTGTTTTTTAGACATTGGCCTTCACATTTCAGGAGATTCACAATTTATGCTATTGCTGGTAGGACAGTTTCCTGCCAGCTTAGATTCATATAAAGATCACACAGTTGAATAGAATTTAAATTTGTAGGTAATTTGTCTGCTTTTTGTTGACTGTCTTACTGTAGAATTCAAATGTTGCTTTTTTGCAGACAGCAATACTGCATTCGGGAGTTGGATTCCCTCTTTGTCGCCGGTCAGCTGTGTCCCCTCTACGAGGTGCCTGGTCCTAATTCCAAAAGAGCCAACAACTTTGTGAGAGACTTCTTGCAGGTCAGTTGCTGAAGTTGATTTTGAATCTAAATAAGGTGACTTTTGGGGCTATATCCTCATATATTTTCCTAAGCATCTTTTAAAGTTAAAATTAATTTGTCATTCAGATTAAATCAGTGGTTAAACAGCTTAGCGTTATTTATATGGCGATTGACAACTGACGTTTAAGGGTAAAATTGTCTTTTAAAAACTTAGAGGAAGTTTAGGGAAAAATACCAAATAATGAAAATGCCATAATTTATTTTAAAAATCCAAAAACAGAAAATTAAAGGTTTGCATTTGTGACAGTTTGGAAAATGGCAGGGGAGGTCACCCATTAGAAATGTCCTGCAAGTATTTTTTTTGAGATGCGGTACCAGTGGTGGTCCAAATTAAATGAACCCCCTATATATTTTCATTGGAAATCCTCTGAGCACTGAGCCTATATTTTCAAAATCAGTTGTTAAAATAGTTGTTGGACAGTATGATACATTTAATAATATTTCTGATGTCATAAAGAACTGTAATAAACATTTTCCTTTCAAAGAAAAAGAGAATATAAAGTACTGTTGCTCACAGTTAGAATTATTACATCACGAGTCACTTAAATAACAATTAAATAAATTAAATTGCACCTGTAAAACAAAGAAATGATACAGTAGACCCTCTCTTAACCGACTCTCACGGGACTGGGCCTAGGGTGGATAACCTAAAAGGTCGGTTAAAACGGGCAACTACGTAAACATGTAAAGTACTATAGAAATTAATGTATTATTGATATTATGTGAATAAAAAACTCAGCTGCATATATTAAAGCTTACTTTTGCAATTTTTTCATATGAAACATACTCGAGTAACTATGAAAGTATGCAAAGTGATCGTGTACATACATACCTGTACCAATTGCTGTACTGTAGAAAAACAATCTCTCTTCTATACGTGTAGTAGTGTATACTACACATTTTACACTTGACAATAGGAATACTTCATTAGAAAAAACACACAAATTTGAATTTTCACCACGCTGATTAATATTGCTTAAAAATACACACACATATTTTTGAATATATCGTCAGAGTAACGATAAACTGATGTTGAGTGAGGTTCCACAATATCGTCAGCCTCCCATGTGATTCATAACAAAACTTGACCAACGGATACGTTTCTATTTGATAAAGCGATAAGGATGGGATCGGAAGCCTCTCGATTCCTAGAAAAGGTCGGTTAAGCCGTCCAGTTATAAAATTCAAGGCGGATAAACCGACCTTTACTTTGTACCCGGGCAGAGGCGGTTAATCCGAGGTCGGTTAAGAGAGGGCCTACTGTAAACTGATTAGAAAGTTGCATTTACAAAGAAGATTTGTTTTCATAAAAGAGTCGGATTATCAATCATTCAGAATAACTTAATTACTTAAAAACAAATTACCTTTGTATTTGGCTTTAAAATATACTACTCAACAAATTATGAATTGTTTATTTCATATTGTCTTTACCATAAACATGACAGCTAAGACATATTTGTAAATACATTAATATAGATAATTATTAAATATATATAAATACATAATTTGAAATTTTTTAGTTAGAAATAGTCATTTTTATTTTACAAAATTGTCATTGAAATATATTTCATAGAAGATACGCCTTAGTAAATTTAACATAGAACAGCACTTTATTGTTACAGTAATTGTGGATTGGACTTAACTAGTTTATTCATAAACGGATGTTTGTTTGCCACAGGTATTCATATACAGGCTGTTCTGGAAGAGCAGAGACACTCCACGGAGAATCAAAATGGACGATATCAGGAAAGCTTTTCCATCTCATTCTGAAAGCAGTATTCGAAAGCGGTTGAAACTCTGTGCAGACTTTAAGCGAACAGGTAATTGCTGATTGATACTGACATTTTTGCCCCAGCTTTTCAAGGATGCACTTTCAGGTTTTCAAAGTTCAGTTGAACAAGTAAAATGGGATGAGCTACCTTAAACATTAATTATTTTTAAATAAACCTCAGGAAGGACTGTTATACTTTTGTATCTAATACCTCTTATTAAATTATTACTAGGTTACTAGGTGTGCGCAAATGGGTTAGGCTTGAAAAATCATGATTTTCAATACTCGATTCAAAGTTTTAAAAAATTATTCATAATCAACAACGTATTTCATGCCGATCTGCGGTGATTCGTTAAAAAATCACGAATACCGGATTGGTCATTGATGATGTTTGGACCACTTGACACCAGCTGTAGTGGACATGAATATCGGCCGTTAATGACGTTGGGAAATGTAGAATCAACTGAAAATGAGTCCAGACTGCGATATATCGGCCGTAAATGATGACGCATCATAAATTGGCTGAAAATGACAGTCAGACAACATTGACTGTAAATGATGAATAAATCATGCCAAATTATCTGTAAATGATGCCCGGACTATGTACAGCGGCTGTAAATGACAACCGGCCCACATAAATTTGGCTATAAATGACTTCTGGACTGTGTAATAACAGATGTAAATGAAGATTTAAATATAAAAAAATAAATAAATCTCTATTTTGCCATATACAACATTTACAATTTCCCAGTAAAAAAACAAAAACAAAACAATATCCATAAAAATAGAATATTATACATTCAGTAGCTACTACTCAAAATACTAAAAACCAATATGAATACAGATTATTATTTTTAAAGAATAGAACGAGAAAGAAAAATACAACCAAAACAGTGTTTAAACATACATTGGGAATAAATTGAACAAAATAAAAGGCAAAATAAATAGGGATCCCCTAGGATAACCTGAGTCGGGATCGCCATCACATGTATATAAAAGAAAAGTAAAAAAGTCATTCGGCCAGCAGCGACGCACAGCTCACAAATAAAATAAAAGTTTAATTAACATTGAAAAATAACTATTCACTCTGTGTGTTGAAACTGAATATAGATCAATACAATCCAAAATATTCAAACAAACAAAAAAGTTCATGCATGAAATAATGGAGCAAATTTAAAACTTAATTTTATATCATAGTAAAAAGATCATACCTTAAATTTAACTAAGCAAAAGATTAAGTAACGAGAAAATAATAAGTTCAAGGCTTAGTTGACCATTAATAAGATTTTCAAGTTGTAACCTTTAGCAGGTCTTCAGCATTTTCTTGATCAAGAAGGCATTTTAATAAGTTATTACAAAATTGCCTACAAGTTGAGAAGTTTCCAATTCTATAATTTAAAATATTGAATAATCTCGGTGCTACACTACTAGATTTAACCATGCAATACCAATATCGATCACATGCGGTGAATGGACCAAGTGGCATTGACCAAATGGCACCTGGACGTATTTTATCGTCCAAAAACGTTGGCCAAGCCACATTTTATTAGTTAAAATATAAAACAGTTTATTACACTGGCCATATGTGAATTGCCACTCGTAATATTGGTTAGGAACCATAATTAGTCTGTGACATTTATTTAGAGGGGTTGCCAAATCCCATTATATTATTTGTAACAACCTCCTGACGATGATTTCTGCTGATGGTAAATACTTGCTCGAAAATACTGTACTAGACAATAGTTGGCAAAACTCTACTTGACTCAAAAACAAAACAAAAAATCACTACTGTACTTGCAACCAATAATTGATATGTTTTACAGTTATTCATCATATCCTAATTTTTAGCGAATTTCCCCTCTAGGGAAGAAGCTATTACCGTAGTCGGTAAGACCTAGGCCTGGCAGCATGATAACTTTTTGTTTTGAGGTCCCCAGACCCCAAAAACACCATTCGTTCGAAACTGTGAATATGTGTCCTTGGGTGCAATAACTCTCGTAAAAAGGTCTGATTTAGATTAAATTTGTTACAAACGTGTAAAGCAGCATCTATGACTTAAAGTTTGAAAACTAGACAGATCGACCCAATCGAGAAAAAGATTTGTATATATTGTGTTAATGAACATAAACTGACGAAACTTGATATATGGCTTCATCTGGTTGTGGTTTGTTGTTGTTTGCTCAAAAAAATTTTCAGTTACGGTTCTCATAGCAGCAAACCTAGGTACTTTGGTCCCCATGATTTTCTTATGGAGAGTAATTAAAATGTTATATATAGCTTATTTATGAATGTACATGGATGCAACTTAGTATGTAACTTCACTTAGTTGGGTTCTATTGATATTTGCCTAAAACCCCATTATTTTGAGTTCCTTGTTGCAGCAAACCTGCATACTCATCCCCAATGTTATTCTTATGGGGAATAACTAATATTTCAAATATCGCTTATTTATGAATATAATTCTTATGAATCCTGGTAAGTTGATAATATGTTATTGAGACATATAAATTCAATGGAAATTCGCTGAGTTTGCTGCAACGGTTTGCTGCGACGGGGGTATTTCAGTATGTTCTAATATTCAGTCTGTGTGTTAAGGTATGGACTCCAACTGGTGGGTGATCAAGCCAGACTTCCGTCTGCCCACGGAGGAGGAGATTAGAGCCATGGTGTCGCCTGAGCAATGTTGTGCCTACTTCAGCATGATAGCTGCCGAGCAGAGGCTCAAGGTAATAAACACATAAGCTGCTTTAAGGTATCGGTGACTTGAGTTCCACTGACAACAAATTATTGGTGATTGGCGCTTTGGTGATAACACGGTGAGTAGCCGAGTATCACAGCTCGGAAGGGTGGGGAGGGAACAGACTGGCACTGCAACTGTCTGAAAATAGGTGACTAACAGCGGTGACTGCTGTATAGGTGACAGCGCAGCGAGTAGTCAAACTTAGTTTCAGCCACTGCCGGATCAATGACTGCAGATTAAATACCCCCGTCACAGCAAACCTGCGTACTCAATGAATTTCCAATGTCTTAATACCACATAAAGTCACATACCAAGTTTCATTCATATACATTTATAAATAAGCGATCTATAACATTTTAGTTGTTCTCCATAAGAATAACATTGGGACTGAGTACCTAAGTTTGCTGCTACGGGAACCATACGTGAAAATTTTGTTTTTTGTGCAAACAACAACAAACCACAATCAGATGAAGCCATATACCAAGTTTCGTCAGCTTATATTCATAAATAAGCGAGATGTAATTTTTTTATTTTTCTCCATAAGAATAGACAACGTACTGTGTTTAGCACTTGCAATATCTTAGTAACCAATTGAAATAGAGCAATGATCTAAATACCAAATTGTTTGTTTTTTAAGCTGAATTGAGTGGTATGAATTAAAATTTGATTTAAATAAAAATTACATGTGAAAACAAAAAAAAAACATTTTTGGGGAACAAAACCCCCCAAACTCCCCTTTGGATGGTGCGATTCATCTGGTTTTTGAACTCGTTCAAATATATGGTACTTTACACATTTGTACCAAATTTCCTTTAGATCGGATTTTTTTAAGAGAGTTATTGTGCTTACGAACACACACACACACACACACACACACACACACACACACACACACACACACACACACACACACATATATATATATATACAGTGTGTAATAAAAGTCCATCCCCCCTTAATTTAATTTTTTTGTTTGTTAAAACAAACAAATCGCCTTTGGGGAACGATAATAACTTAACCCAAAGTATCGTTTGACGTTATCGGAAATTTTGAGTGCCCCCAAAAAGTTGGGGGCAACTCAAAATATTCAAATGTAAACCCCTTTTGAGTGACCCCTCATTTTAAAGAGCTTTAAAAAAATAGGCGAATGGTGGAGGTTTGTAACATGTTTATATTCAAAATGGCAGCTTGTCAAAATTTTGAATACAACTTATTTTTGAAACCTGGCGTCTAAGACTTTTGGAGTTTTAATTTCACCTTTGGTGACTTAAAACTGAAGCGACTCTTGAAGAAATGCTATTAAATGAAGAACTGGTCTCTTTTGGTAACATTTAAAATTTTGAGAACCCGCAAAAATGGGGGATTTGGGGGGCAACTCAAAATTTCCTAATGTAAACCCCTTTTGAAGGAGTTAAATTTACTTTTAACTGTCACTCTTCACCTAGGGTTAAAAAGCTCTTTAAAATGAGGGGTCCCTCAAAAGGGGTTTACATCAGAAAAGTTTCAGTTGCCCCCAAAATCCCCTATTTTTACGGGACATTCAAAATTTTAAATATCATCAAAGGAGCCCACTTTTTCATTTAATAGCATTTCTTCAAGAGTCGTTCCAGGTTTAAGTCACCAAAGGTGAAATTAAAACTCCAAAATTCTTAGACGCCAGGTTCCAAGAATGAGTTGTATTCAAAACTTCGACAAGCTGCCATTTTGGATAGAAACACTTTACAGACCTCCAACCTCCGCCAATCGCCTATTTTTTTAAAGCTATTTAAAATGAGGGGTCACTCAAAAGGGGTTAACGTTTGAATATTTTGAGTTGCCCCCAAAATCCTCCATTTTTGGGGGACACTCAAAATTTCCGATAACGTTAAAAGATACTTTGGGTTAAGTTAGTATTGTTCCCCAAAGGTGATTTGTTTGTTTTAACAAACAAAAAAAATTAAAGGGGGGACGGACCTTTTTTATACACTGTATATATATATATATATATATATATATATATATATATATATATATATATACAGTGTATAAAAAAGGTCCGTCCCCCCTTTAATTTTTTTTGTTCATATATATATATATTATTTTTTTAAACATTACTAACAGTACCCTTTTTTGAAACATTTTTATTTGAACTGACTAGTTTCAACCATGGCCATTTTCAGAGTCACATAACCTCAAGATGTGACTTATGTGATACTGAAGATGGCCATTATGTTTGAAACTAGTCAGTTCAAATAAAAATGTTTCAAAAAAGGGTACTGTTAGTAATGTTTTTAAAAATAATAATAGTAGCCCTAATATACAAGTCAAGCAATAGATATATAAACAATTGAACGAATGGTGTTTTTGGCATCTGGGGACCACAAAACAAAAAGTTATCATGGTCTCGGGCTTAAGTCTTACCATGAGACCTACGGTAATAGCTTCTTCCCTATAGGGGAAATTTGCTAATAAGATTAACCTTTAGGATTATTTAATGGATGCAATAAACTGATATTATTACTCAATATCAAAAGACAACTTTTTTATTAGCATATTACGTGTTGTTATTACTTACGGGATGTAATAAAAGACGTCTTACAACACTTAAGATATATTTACACTACATATTTGCATTGCCTAGTACCATCTTTCATAAATGTTTACCGTCTGTATGTGAACCAGTATAAGTGTAAGTATCTTAAGTGTTGTAAGACGTCTTTTATTACATCCCGTAAATATCAAAAGAGTGTCAAGGTATAATCATCCCAATATTCGAATATGATGCAAATTAATACCGGTAGGGCCTAAATCATTTATGCGGGTAAATTAAGGCAGACACTGTGAGAAATAAGCGCTGTCACCAAAATCGCTGAATTACCTTTTTTTGGCTCTCTTGTCACCTATATTTCAATTCAGTTCAGGTTGGGTGAACTTACGTTCGTGGTTAGGTTCGTATGCGTGTGCGAGTGATAACAGTATCAGCTGGCCTCTCTCATATCTCAAAATTAAAAGTATTTTGCTTAATTTAGTTTATGAGTAAATCTTGTTTTTGATTGTATCCTTTATAGGTAAAAGTTATATTAGTATTGTTTTAAATATTATTCTTGATATTTTTGTTGGTGTAAAGTTAATTACAGTCTGGCATTGTTACTCCTTTTGTATTTTTATTTGTCGTATTGATCAAACATCACAGGGAGCAGCTTTACATGTTGAGCTAGACTGAGGTATTATTTTATTTTTCATTAGCTTTATTTTAGTTTTACTGACCACACAACTGGTTAAAGTGGTCAGTTTATTTCCAACTTCTCCACTGTACTTGTTTTGTATTGCTTTTTAAGGAAATAAAATCATTTATCATTTTATCATTTATCACTTTAAGTCAAAAGTGACTAAGTCAAAAGTGGCAGACAAATACCAATGATTTTTCATTAGTACAAAAAATCAAACAATTTCACTTAATTTCAGGTGATTATCATCCTTTGTTAGCAGGATGAAGTCTACAAGTTGTAATATTGTAAGAGTGATCTTGTTGAGGCTCTCAAATTAATTGTAGACGATAGCTTGGTCAGACATTATTATTTATTTTTACTTTTTGTTATTAAAATAACACTGAACCCCACATTGTCTATTTAAAAGACTGGGTTTATTCTTGAATGTTATTTGTCCTCAGGATGCAGGGTATGGAGAGAAGTTCATCTTCACTCCCCAAGAAGATGACGATGAAGATCTTCAGCTCAAGATGGATGATGAAGTGAAAGTAGCACCTTGGAACACCACAAGGTAACATTTTAACTCAAGATTCTACTGGTGTTTAAATTTAAATCTCACACTGGTTTTACACACATAGTGGTCAATGGAGTTGGCTGAAGTTTTTGACCAATATTACAAGGATCATTGGCAATTTCACACAAATTGTTGTGGATTCTGGCTCATATTATCTATAATGTTATTCATTTTGAAAATGCCTCCTGAACTGTTGTCATATTAGGTGGCAGCATACATTTTTGAACTGTTTGGACGGAAAAGGTATGTAAACCTGGTTTTAAATTCTAAAATGTTACTTTGCCTCTAGATTAAAACTACAACTAATTCATTGCTTAAAAATACTGTTATAGATCTTTCTTATAGTTGATAAATGAAATAGACTACTATACAAACACATACCGATTCTATTGGTTTATAAAATATATGTGGTATGCGCTTTGCAAACGGGAAGACTGAAACGCAATGGGAATTGTATGCAAGTTAAGCTGTTGAGTTGTCTGTGAACTGACCAATATAGGCAGGTGGGACTCTGCTCTGAACTTCTTCGTAGTGATTGTATGTGAAGATTAGCTTTTGTTACTTTGTTCAATCCCTGCCAATCACTAATAGCTTTTAAAGTACTGCAACTTTGTGGTTCAGAACCAACTTTAAGCTGTAGGACCACCTGTCCAGAAAACAACTGGCTAATTCGCTTGAGGCAAGAAAATCTTTCTCTTAGTTGGTGAACTCCTTCCTTAAACACTGTACAAATGTTATTAATTTCTTTCACTGTAGAAAGTAGCTCTTTCTTTTTAACGACATCTCTGACATGAAGTGTGTGGATGTTGGTGAAGGGCTTACATCCAGGCCATGAAGGGCAAGTGCCTACTGCAGCTGACTGGCCCGGCGGACCCCACGGGCTGCGGCGAAGGCTTCTCATACGTGCGGATGCCCAACAAACCCACGGTCAGCTCACCATCTTACATACTATATCCCTTATCTATTTGATAATAATATTTCAATCTCGTTATAAGTAAATTAAGTATAATCATAGATTAAGCATACTCCTTAGGAGATATTGCATGGGCAGGTTGTCAGACGAAGACGGGTGAACAGTGGCGTGCTCCTGCGGGACTTTCTAGTACTAGCATAGAATTAGTGCCGACGGCATCAGCGCAGTGGCGCAGCTCGTGGCCACGTGAGGAACCAACGATCCGCGGGCTAGGAGGGGAAACGACATCGGTGTGCGAGAGAGAGCGGGAGTACTTGTGCGATAGAGAGAGAGGGAGTGAGAAAGGCGCCGCCGACGCGACACTGCCGTAGTGCTGTGGCTCGCTCGCACTCGCAGGGCGTCCGCCAGCCACCAGCCACAGTGCCTTCGTGCCTTCCTTTCGTCAAATCGTATGCGGCTTCTTCCTTGATAAATGTTCTACGTTCGCTTGTGAACATACTCTTACAGTTATAATTACAAATTAGTGTAATAGGTGTATAGTATGTATAACCGATATTTCATTACCAATGATTCAGTGAATTCATAACATAGAATATTTCCTTATTTAAAATCCCACTTAATTCTTTTTCACAATTTATTATTTTTTTCCTTTTAATTTCGTCGGGGCGGAGAGTAAATCCTCATGGACACTCAAAAATCCGTAGTCGAGAGTATTGCCGGACTTTTACCGGCTAAAAAAACTCCGCGAAAAATTTAAAATTATTAAAATAAATAAAGTAATTTCTGTGATTTGAGTAATTAACTTTGAAAACCTTTATTAAGTTCAAATAAAATTTATGTTCTTTTTGAAAAATTGAGAAACATTAAGAAATTATACAGGTTTGAAACACCTACGAAACGGCCAGTCCGATTTTAACGAGAGACCTATGAAATGAACGGAAATATTGTCAAATTTTATATTACGGAGTTTCAAATCTTTCCATTGCTTTTTTAAATTTATATAAGGAAAAACGGTGTAAAATATCGGTGTTTTTTTACAATGTGTGAGTAAATCTCAAATTTAAACGATTATTACAAAATATCAAGTAAACGTATCTGCTTAAAATTGTTATGGCGTATATAGGCCTAAGGGTTATTTAAAACACTTTTGTCACGTTTCATGAAAGGAATTCATGACTACCTATATAATAAAAATAAACTTAATTTTAATCAGGCAAATATGTGTAATTCAAAAAATATATACAGGGTGTCACAAAAAAGCGTGGTGTGATTCGCAGAATTTGATTCCACATATGAAAATAAGTCAAAATGATCTACAATTGGTTCAATTTCAGTGCTACGTCTGCCCGGCAGCATCATCTCGACTTGTCGTCTGATTGATGCGTCGTCAGTCAGATTCATATGCCTTCTGTAATACTACTACAGAGAGTTCACAGGCATTTCGGTGAAAATTCGTTAATTTAGTTTTAAAACGTCTTTTTCGGCCATTCTCGTTCATGCGGCTCGGTTGTCGTTCCCCAGGGAGGTAAAAACCATGGAGAGCTCGTCAAATGGACAGAAAACGGTCCGCGCATTGTCAGGCTAGACCCAAAGTGCAGGACACGGCAAATCTGAGTAATCCCGAGCGGTGAGCCCGTTGTCGTTTACACGCTCCTATACCTCTTAATAATAATACAACTACAATGAAACTTATATATTTCTTTTCTGCATGAATGTCCGCATCTAACGGTATCAATATATTTTAGTTTAAAATTTTGTGTAATTTGTAATAATTAAAATATTAGAAGGTTGTAAGAACATGACATAAAAAAGTAAGTAAGCGAGAAAGTTTTTTATTCCTGAGGTAAAATTAAACTTCCAGCAAGAAAGTTGTAGCTAATTAGTTTATCTTCAAAATTTATTCGAAGAAATTTTTGATAGAGCTTCTAGTTTCTTCAATAATTTGATATAAATTACGGCTATGTTCAGTTCTACGCGCGCCGCCGTCGTCGTCGACCACGGCCCCACGCCGCGCCGTACTACCACATCAGAATAATCGCTTCTCATTTTACTTAGATTTGTATAAAAAGTAATTATATAAATATATATTTGACTCCATATTATATTGAGGTTATTAGCGAATTTCCCCTATAGGGAAGAAGCTATTACCGTAGTCGGCATGGTAAGACCTAGGCCCGGGACCATGATAACTTTTCGTTTTGAGGTCCCCAGACCCCAAAAACACCATTCGTTCAAAACTGTATATATATATATATATATATATATATATATATATTTATATATATATATATATATATATATATATGTGTGTCCGTGAGCACGATAACTCTCGTAAAAATTATCCGATTTTGATGAAATTTGGTATAAACGTGTAAAGCAACATTTATGACTTTAAGTTCGAAAACCAGCCAGATCGCTCTATCCGAAGGGGTATTTTGGGGGAGTTTTGTACCCCAAAAATGGGTTTTTTGAATTTTTTACATATAATTTTGGAAATAGTCAAATTTTAGTTTTCACCATTGGATTCAGCTTACAAAAACACACAATTTGGTATTTTGATCATTTCTCTACGCCAATTGGTTACCGAGATATTGAAAGTGCTAAACACAGTACTTTGTCTAATGTTATTCTTATGGAGGAAAAGAAAAATTTTATATCTCGCTTATTTATGAACGTATACTGACGAAACTTGGTATACGGCTTCATCTGGTTGTGGACCATTGATATTTGCTCAAAAAAACACAATTTTTGCCAAAGGCTCCCTTAGCAGCAAACCTGCGTACTCAGCCCCATGTTATTCTTATGGAGAATAAGTAACGTGTTATCTCCCTTAATTATGAAAATAAATTAATGAAATTTGGTATGTGGCTTTACCTAAATGAGTTATATTGATATTTGTATAAAACCCCATTTTTTGTGTTCCTTCCTTCAGCAAACCTACATACTCAGCCGCCATGTTATTCTTATGGAGAATAATTAAAATGTCATAAATCTTTTATTTATGAATGTATATTGATGAAACTTGGTATGTGGCTTTATGTGGTATTAAGATTCATATATATGCATTGGAAATTCGCTGAGTATGCAGGTTTGCTGCTACGGGGGTATTGTTACTTAACACAGCTTTCAATTATGATAAAAAAAACATCTATCGAGATCTAATCTGAATCATGATTAAAAATTACATATTAAATATTATAAATGAATATGTAATTAAATTAAATGAAAAATAATATGAGACTTATTTGTTGTACATAGTAAAATTTTATGCAAGAATAAACATATTTGTTTTGTTATAACGTGGTTGTGAAGAAAAAATTCCTTAATAAATACTTTAATTGTCCATTTTCTAAGTTAAAATACAGGAGTCATAACCTCGATATGTATTGGATTTTATCTAAACATACTTTTGCCTTTTATTTAAACCCTTCTCTCTTTAAAATTTGTATCACTTAAAAATTTTTCCTTCTAGTTCTAGCAGTTATTTATTACATCGTTAAATTAGATTGTATTTAAATTTTAAATGTTTTCAGGTTTATCATCCTTAATTTTATGGTCACATTTTATGATTTTAATTGTGAACATTGAAATAGAAGAGAATCAACATCTGTTTACAGAAACTTAAGTTATACCTCCCTAACAACTATTCAAATAGACTTATAATTTGATTTTGTGTGAATAAATAAGGAATAGATCGGAGAAATGAAATACAAAGTCGTAAGTAAATATGTGTAGCTAAATATTTAATCGAAATTATGAATGAACTTATGGTTTTACGTCGAAACTCAGAACTAAGCCTCTACATCAGCCAATACTGTAATAACCAATCCTTTAAAAATCATATTGGCGTTAAAAGTTGAGGAACATGTCAAGGAACTCGAATACGAAAGATACTTAATTTTGAATAAACTTTTCTACCAAAGCTATAAAGGCGATGGTATGGAATCAAATTTGTTGTGTCAAAATTCAAAACTAAGCCTCTTTAAAAGCCGTACAATTGTTATTATATAGTTATTTTCACGAAAAGAGTTGACTCATGTATCGAGTAAATAAAATATGGGAGTCATTGAGTCGTTAATTAATTAATTTCGATGAAAATCCAGGTTGAGTACGTGAAAATCGAGATTTGTATGCTAATATTGAAACTTACACGTGTTTTTACGTCATAATTAGAGGTTAAATACATTTTAATTTAGTACCAAAAGATAAAGAATTTATTCAGTAATTCGATTCCAAAAACCATTTTACTATAAAAACATCCCTTGCGCCGTAAACCTCATTTAACTGAGGACGCGTCGCCAATAACCCATAAGACGCTGTACTGAGCGCTGCGGCTGCGACCGCCGAATCCTACACTTTGAGATGTGACCTTGAGCCCAGCCGTACCGAATTTTGGTCTATCCCGACTATGGGCGCGAGCATGGTCTATCCCGACATGTTTTCTACCTCGCTGTCGTTCCCAGTCAATAAGGGAAAGTTTTGGTTGTCATTTTCAGACAATAAAAAATGTTGCCGATCGTCATTTCGGGCCATTAAATGCAAGTAAATTCCTGTTTTTGATCCATCCGATGCGGAAAAATAGGCGTTCTTTGGTGATAGATCGGGGTCGAATCGCCGACTGTATTCGTAAAAAATACGTTCCGGTTGTCGTTCGGGCCTATAAAACGGAATCCGGCTTTATTTTGCGTTGGGGAAATGTGGTCCGATTGTCAATTTTTATGATAAATCACGGTTAGATTGTGATTTTTGGCATATATTGAAGCTCGGTCGTCATTTTCGGTCAATAAACAAGTTGCGACCGTCGATTTCGGACTTTAAAATGCTAGGAAAACGGTTGTTTTCGGCAAATAGAATGAAGTGGAATTGCCTATTTTGTTTAAACAATTTTTTTCTGTAAAACGCAGACTTTTTCGGCCGATAAAATGCGGCCCTTAAATTTTTTGAGGTCAATGTTTTTGCCCTACAAATCGCAAAAGGGGTTTGTTGGTCAATTGCTTTTTTCGGGCGCTAAAACAAGGCTATATTGCTATTTCCGTGGATAATATGCGGCTCGCTTGCCACTTGAGGCCAATAAAACGTGGTCCATCCCATTATACTTAAAAAATTCACTCATTTTGGTGTTTTTGACCACCAAGTTGTGGCAAAATTTATGTTTTTACCGATAAAACACGACCAAATATCTGATTTTGCCCGGTAAAATGCGTTTCGGACTTCGCTTTTGTATATAAAACACGACCCGGCTTTGTTTTTTACCGAGAAAATGCGGTCCGATTAACGTTTTTTAGCGATTAAGTACATTTCCGGCATTAAATAAGGTTGGTACTCAATTTTCAGCCGATAACAAACTTTGCGGTCGTATTTTGGCTAGCAATTTTGCTGTAAAATTGCCGATAACATTATCGATTTTGGTTGATAACACACACCCGATCGGTAAATTTTTCTAATAACACAGTTTGACCGTTTTCAGGCTAAAAAATGTGGTCCGATTGACGTTTTAGACGGCTAAATTAGAATAAATTGCTATTTTAGGCCAATAATATGTATCTCGGGTGTCTTTTAAAATCGCCGTATCTCGGCTGATAAAATTTCTTTCGATGTTAGTCTCGGTAAAATCTTTGTTTTCGACGATAACATACTTTGATACTTCCGCTGGCGGTTGGCCTTTGAATTGCGGTTTGAGTATAAACTATTGCGGTATTTTTGCCCGATAAACTACGTTCATTGGTCGTTTTGGGTCTAAAAGTTACGGCGACCATGAAATGCGGTCAAATTGTCATTTTTATCCGAAATAACTACCAAAGTTCAAATTTATGGTTCGCAAAATATAAAATACCCCCGTAGCAGCAAACCTGCGTACTCAGCGAATTTCCAATGCATATATATGTATCTTAATACCAAATAAAGCCACATACCAAGTTTCATCAATATACATTCATAAATAAACGATTTAGGACATTTTAATTATTCTCCATAAGAATAACATGGCAGCTGAGTATGCAGGTTTGCTGAAGTAAGGAACACAAAAAATGGGGTTTTATACAAATATCAATATAACTCATGTAGGTAAAGCCACATACCAAATTTCATTAATTTATTTTCATAATGAAGGCAGATAACACGTTACTTATTCTCCATAAGAATAACATGGGGCTGACTACGCAGGTTTGCTGCTACGGGAGCCTTGGGTAAAAAATTGTTTTTTTGAGCAAATATCAATGGTCCACAACCAGATGAATCCGTATACCAAGTTTCGTCAGTATATGTTCATAAATAAGCGAGATATAAAATTTTTCTTTTCCTCCATAAGAATAACATTAGACAACGTACTGTGTTTAGCACTTTCAATATCTCGGTAACCAATTGACGTAGAGAAATGATCAAAATACCAAATTGTGTGTTTTTTTTAAGTTAAATCCAATGGGGAAAAATAAAATTTAACTATTTCCAAAATTGTATGTAAAAAGTTCGAAAAACCCATTTTTGGGGTACAAAACCCCCCCAAAATACCCCTTTGGATAGAGCGATCTGGCTGGTTTTCGAACTTAAAGTCATAAATGTTGCTTTACACATTTATACCAAATTTCATCAAAATCGGATAATTTTTACGAGAGTTATCGTGCTCACGGACATATATATATATATATATATATATATATATACACAGTTTCGAACGAATGGTGTTTTTGGGGTCTGGGGACCTCAAAACGAAAAGTTATCATGGTCCCGGGCCTAGGTCTTACCATGCCGACTACGGTAATAGCTTCTTCCCTATAGGGGAAATTCGCTAAAATTCTTCCCTATAGGGGAAATTCGCTAAAATATAAAAAATAAATTAAATTTATTGGGACAACTCAAAAACAATTAATATAATCATTAATCAGATTTATAAGGCAAGGTCGAACATATTCTTTCTCAGTCTTCACCCGTTAATAACTAGCGTATAATAATATAACATTGTAATGTGAATGGGTCATGACATTCCTATGAAAATCGAAAGACGCTTGCGGCAGTTTCAGGCAGTACACCACCTCGGCGAGGCGCCTCGGCCGTTGGCGGTGGCGGGACGTGGTAACGGGCTTCGGTCGATGCACTCAGCGGAGTGTGTGTGTTGGGGGTTGGGAGATGGGAGATATAAGAGGGGTTAGCGGAGGGGCTGTTAGGATGGGCGCGCGGTCGAAGGGGGAGAGGGGAAGGGCAGCGACAGCAGCGCGGCAGCGTAGACGTTCCGAACTAGCTCCGCCGTCGCCTTGGACGTACAAGCAGACCGTGTACGCTTGTCCCATTACGATGGGTGATCTCCTAAGGAGTATGCTTAATCTATGGTATAATGTTCATTCATGTGGGCACAATTTTAAAACAACTTGATATATTTTAGTTCCATCATGCAAGAAATCAGTGTTGTTTTGATCTTATTTATGTAAGCCTACTTTTATTTGCCGTATTTAATCTTTTTGTTTTATTTTTTAAATTCTCAAGTTTGATAATAAATGGTGGTTTAATCAAAGGTAAGACTGATAATTGTAAATACGTCTTGGCTGATGTTTGATGCCGCTTTAGAAAAGACATATCAGCTTCCTACTTCATCTGGTTATTTCGTCAATATGTAACTGCGGATACAATGTGATTTCTTGCAGTTGGAGGGCCTATAATTTACATTAAGGCCACGTCTTGTTGTTGACTTTCAACTCAATCATAATTTGTTTGAGACTTGGGGATTTTAAGTTGCTTTTTATGATCAACCTAACCATCCGAACATTTGTTTCATTGCAGCAAAGCAAAGAAGAACAAGAGGCTCAGCCCAAGAGAACGGTGACAGGGACGGACGCTGACTTGAGAAGACTCTCGTTAAATAACGCCAAAGCTCTTCTGCGGAAATTTGGAGTCCCTGAGGAAGAGGTAATTTTACACATAGTAATCACTAGAATTATGTATAGTTTAGACAAACATTTATATTTTTCTGTTTTAAGACATGAAGTGTTTGGTTTACATTTTCATTATTACTCGATTACTGTCAATAAGAAATAAAACAAAAAAATAATACTAGACCAAATTTTAACAATTATTGATGGCTATTACAGATTAAGAAGTTGTCTCGCTGGGAGGTTATCGACGTAGTGCGAACCTTGTCTACTGAGAAAGCCAAGGCCGGAGAGGAGGGCATGACCAAATTTTCCAGAGGAAACCGGTTCTCTATTGCTGAACATCAGGAGAGGTAAAGTTGCGGGATCAATAGTAAAGCAGAAATTAGTAATGCTCTTTATCAGAGTTAACAACATTTTGACTGTTAAAATATTATAATTTGAATCCAACTAATTTTATAATATAACTCTCTCTAAATAGATTGAGGGATTCAGTTAAACCAAACAAAAATTGTATGAGGCAATTTAGTATTTTAATCGGTCACACCAACAATCATCAGGACCAATGAAAAAATATTATGGCAATATTTGCCATTTTCTTGTTTGGCCTAACGGTGATCAGTGTGACCGATATAACGACCCGCTTCTTCAGGGATTATTTAACTTAATTTTCAGCCCACGTGCACTGAAATGTGCACTTTTGAGTTCCAGAACAAAAATTAGGAGAGTGAAGCACAATAGTGTCTCGAACAATGGAATACACCTCACCCAAAATTATGTCATCCAGAAATAAAATATAAATGCCTGAAAATTATAATTTAAAGATTACCCTTTTCTAATAAATAAATACAAAATTATTTTGAGTTAATTTGGTATAATTAATTTTTATTTTCTATTAACTGTTATTGGTACCATTAGGGAGTTCTTGAAAAAAGTCGTTGTTACATAAAGCAGCATCCATATTGTCGTTTTTGTTTTTAGGAGTTGTTCTGCTCGGTGATTGCAGAACGTTTCCTATTCTTGAAATGTGTCTTGTCACAGGTACAAGGAGGAGTGCCAGCGGATATTCGACCTGCAGAACCGAGTGCTATCCTCGTACGAGGTGCTATCCACTGACGAGGGCGAGAGCTCCGACGAGGACAGCTCGGACATCGAGGAGATGGGCAAGAACATCGAGAACATGCTGGCCAACAAGAAGACTAGCACTCAGGTCGGTCGCAAGGACATGTTATCTGCTGAGAACGTTAATCTGTCCAAGTACAGTAGAAATGCGGTAATCCGACCTTGGATGGTTCGACTACTTGCTTAGTCCGACCGTGCCGCTATAATAATAATAATAATCTTTATTTTCCCAAAACATAATCAGATAGGTACATCATTTGTACAACTTAAACAACAATACATAAGGAACAAAACATACACAAATTTAAATCTTCATTCTAGGCTGACCTTACCTTAGATAAACAACATTTAACTATTAATACCAAAATTGTATTGTGTTTTGGTTTTCCGCTGTCCTGAGACAACAACCTCCCAGGCAATGCCTGAGTGGAGGTACAAAACACTAACTAAAAAATATATTCATGAAGTTAAGACAGTACTTAAAATTGAAATACTTATTACTTAATTAGATAATTACTTTAAACCTCCAAATTCTTGAGCATTATAAAATTATAAAAAAATCACCTAATACATAATAATTAAATGCATAAATAGTTTTGTTAAGAGTCCAAAGTTGTATTGTACTATTCATTATAATACTCTAAATCTTTATATACATGTATACTTTATTAGTGTTTGTTGTTGGTTACTTATCCTGTGCGAAGCTCTGTTCAAATCCTCTCCTGTCGATTTCTCATCATTGACGATGATCAGACTGGTGACATTTTGTATCACAGTATACTTAGTTAGTGATTTACAGTAACATTACATCTGTTACACTATGTCAGTTGAATGTATGTATTGAAGTACATTAATTTCAATATTTTCAGTTTAACCCACAGTTTTATCACATTTATATGTCATAAATATGTTTCTGATAATCTGACCTTTTTGTGTTTTGACCACGCTCTCAATCCTGTTGGTAAAAGGGTTCTACAGTACATTTCAATAGTTTCAGTTAAAAACTACAGTTATATCAAGTTTTCATGTAAATAAATATGTTCCTCTGATAATGCACCTGATCTTTTTGTGTTCCGACCATGTTCTCAGTCCCATTGGTGACGTTGTAGGGTTCTCATGTACTATCAACCTTAACATTTTGATGGGTGACATTTTTGGTCCGAATGGCCTTTAGATTTGCATTACTAAATTAATTTTAGATAGGCCTAGTTTAATATTATAAAAGTTAAAAGACTTTTACTATTGGGATTTCTTTTTCCAGCTTTCACTAGAAAAAGAGGAGCAAGAGAGACAAGAACTTCGCAAGATGATGATTATGGGGGACAATGAGAACGATCCTCGCAGAAAGAAGGATGTCAAGAAAGAAGACGATGACATGAACTCATTAGCTAATTACACTGGTCAGCCTGGTAAGAGCCTTTACTGAACATTCCATTTTCCTCTCTGTCTCGATTTGTAATTGTAAATTAGCCTTATCTTGATGGTTTCAAATGTTTGAAGTTAGCTTATGTAGACTATCACATTCTACGGACTGTTAAGAGCCGCAGAATAGCTATTAGCAGGCAACCTTCAGCGCACATGAAAACCAGAGTCGAAACACAGCACAGGGTAATGAGAAAACCAAGAACCAAGAAGCGAGAAACCAAGTTGGCTTCCTGGATAGGAGCCGAGAGGCCCAGAGCTTCAAATTTGGATTGCTATTTGTTAAATAGCTGTAAAAAACACAAGTTTGTAAGGCTACTCAATGTTAACCATGAAGGTGACCTGTGTCCTTGTGACTAGAAGTATCAAAATATGAAAACCATTATACACAAATATGGATCGAGGCATTTTTATATTTCAGTCATCGTAATCGGTTCAGAAATACCGTTGTGACAAAAAGTCACGGTGACGAAAATGACCTTATTGTACCATAGATATAGAAGGCGATAGTGAAAATGTTTGTTTGTTTATACATGTTGTTTTAGCGAATTTCCCCTATAGGGAAGAAGCTATTTACATTTAGGACAGATATGGTTTGCAGTCGAAATAATTTATTTTAGGAAGCCTCCCTTTAAAATTTACGTGTACGTTTTGGGTTAAAGACAATTATTTACGTTCATGAAAATACATTTACTTGATTACTGTTCCACATTCCAGGCAGGGTCCTGAGAATCTACCGAACGTTCAGGGACACTGAGGGGAAGGAGTACACTCGGATGGAGGTGGTGCGGAAAACGGCAGTCATTGATACCTACGTCAAGATCCGGTCCACCAAGGACGACAACTTCATCCGACAGTTCGCCACGCTGGACGACGCTCAGAAGGAGGAGATGAAGAGGGAGAAGCGGAGGATACAGGAGCAGCTGCGGCGGATCAAGCGGAACCAGGAGCGTGAGCGGATCACCGCGGGCTTCAACCGCCACCCCTCCACCTCGTGTAGGTCTTGGGGAGGGTGACAAATTAGTGAGAATAAATAGGGGAAATTAAGGGGTTTGACATTCCCACCATCAAAGAAAACGATAATTATTTGTATGGTGCTGAAGGTCAGGTATTTCTATTAATCTGATAGTTTCAATTTGCTTGGGTACCAGTTTTTCTTATTATCACAATACTTGGTGAAGTTATTAGTGATTACAGGAGATTTGTGTGAAGTTACTATTACAGAATATATTAGTATCTTCACAAATGACAAACACTCATGGTGTAGGAAACAGTCACAATATTCAAAAATCAAGGAAATAACATGAACAATTTTTTTGTGGAGTTAGTTGTGAAACAGTAAATAGAATTAAACGTCATGTAAAAAATAAGTTCATGGAAATAGAAGGTGAGATATTAAAAGTAAATTGAAGTCTAAACGAACAAATTTGTTTTCAAAATTGTTGATTTTTTCTCAAATCCATTGAATCTCATTTATTGGTTTTCGTCTCTCAATGTGACTTTGTGACTTGCTGTTGCAGTCTCTACTCTAGGTCAAAACACGATGACCGGAGACAGCAATGAGTCGTCAGGCCCCGCCACGTCTCCCAGCAAGCCCATCTTCAGTGGGTCCAAGCCCGCTGCCACCCCCACACCGCCGCGACGCCGCAAACCGAACAAGCTCAAACCTGACCTCAAGCTCAAATGTGGAGCTTGTGGCAATGTGAGTAAACTTAGTGTATACAAAATACACATTGTGCTTTGATTTTAACCCGAAAGGGGTAGCCAGAGGAGGTCATGGAGTAAATCAGTACTGACACACATGATCTGAACGATTAGTTATAAAGTAAAGTTAGTAGTACATCCCACTCGAAAAACATAACTTAAAAGACACTGAGGCAGATTGTACTTTGATATGAAAAAATATACATATTTGAAACCAAGAGTGTCTTGAGTACAGTAAAAGCTCCCTTAACCGACCCCTACGGGACCGGGTCATGGTATGATAACAAAAAAGATTGGTTAAACCGAATAATACCGGAAAAGTCACAATAAGTGTTAAAACCAATCAAACTTGTGGAGCAAGGTAAACATATTGAGAGCAACTGACTGAATTTGACTATCTACGTGAAAATGTAGTTGACTTGTTATAACCTGAATGATGTTTTCGGAACAATATCGCGACATCGGTTGCTGCAGCGAAGTTTGTCTTTTCTTGGAAGACGGTCGGTTAATCTGACGGTCGGTTGATCCAAGGTCAGTTAAGAGAGCTTTCACTGTAATTATATTTTTTATAAAATTAGGGTTTTAATGTCAGTTGTCTTTCCAATTATCATTGGCACTAGATAGTTTAAATATTAATAAAAATTATACAAATAATTATTTGTTTAATTGTTATGATATACATCTAGTTACAATCAGCTAAAGACTATTTATTCAATTGATTGGGGAATGATAGGGCGAGTCATCAAGCTCGCCATAAAGTGGAGAACTTGCTGTGCGCATGAAAAATACACTTCACAGGAAAGGATTGATTTTTCCTTCTCTGTCTGAGATCAAGCTATATAATGTCTTAATACCAAAACTTTTCCTGTGTTGTGACTCTTTTGTAAGTTCTCCACTTTATGTTAAACTCTCCCTATCATTCATTCCCCAAACAATTAAATTGTACAATGTGGTATGCTAGTCACCTGGGGTGGTATTTTAAAAACTTTCTAGTGGGCACAAGTTTTTCATTCTTGCATAAACCGAGTTCTTTCCTCAACTACCTCTATCAGACTAATGTATAATTGGTCTTGTATGTGAGTCACTGTGGATGTAGATTTATTTGTGAGTGTATTAAGACATATTCAATCACATCATGTAGATATACAACACCATATTATGCCAATAAAAACATTCTAATTACAAATTTGTGGTTCAGGATATTAAAGCATTTGCCTTTAAAGCTTCATCCATTTTATCCAGGAACAAGTGAAATTGGATCAAATAAACCTGTTAAAGGGACTTCACCTATGGTAAAATGGCAATGTAATGTGTTAGGTTGGGCACATGAGGACCAACAAGGCATGCCCGCTGTACCAGGGGTCGGCTCCCAACCCCCCGCTCAACGTGGCCATGACTGAGGAACAGGAGGAGGAGATCGAGAAGCAGCTCAACGCGGACGACGAAGACTTGGTGAACGTTGACGGAACCAAAGTTAAACTGTCCTCCAAACTGCTCAAGGTTAGACTTTGTAGAAAACCCACCAAGAGATAAAAATTGTTTGTTTACATTCTGGCCAAGGTCTATTGTCAGAGTTTTCAAGTCGCACTAGTGCCTCTGACACAACCTATTGACTACTTATGTAGCCAGGACTAGTCTGAGTTTCAAAAGTCAGATGGATTTCTCCGGGAATTTAACCTGGGTCTTTTGGGTGGTAGGCCAGTACTCAACCCACACAGCTATGACTACCACCACTAAGAGATTTCATTTGGTTACAACGGACTTGTCATGCAGCTATAATCACACAAAACACGTTGATACACAAGTCCAATTTTTGAGTCGGTTTAGGCTATACCATTCTTTCTGGATAAACCAAAAGGTTGGATTTGTTTATTCTATCTGTTTTATGTGTGCAACAGTTCACAAATTATGTTGACAAACATTTAATAACAATAATTAAGTAGGCCTCTAGAAATAATGCGTAAGAAGTTATAAACCCTAGATAGGCCTATATAAAAATGTATGTGCCCACATAAGAACTTAATTAGGCTTATGCATAATTTTCATGTGCATATAAAACTGTCTTTTTTATTAGCCTATTCATATAATCATGTCATATAAAATATTTCATAACCTTGTCCAATAATGGTGTAAACTACTTCAAACACATATATAAATGAAATCTGATCTCAAATATAATATTTAGGGGTCTGCAGTGCACCGAAAAAACGGTACCGGTACGGTACAAAACTAATTACCGTCATCGGTTCGGTACAGAACATAACCCCGATACAGATTCGGTACGGTACAGTTTACTGCTTCAAATATTAAACAGAGATAAGCTAAACAATGTTTAACAAAATAAGTGGTTGAAATAAGACCGACTTCTATTTATAACTAGTCATTTCCTTTAAAGAAAACAAGCCCCAAAACTCATAGGAAAAGAGACGTTGACAGGTGTTATTTATAGCTGAACGAGATTGGAGATAAGAAAGGTGGGCAAGGGGAGCGGGGAAGGGCTGGGTAGGGTCGGCAAAAGAATTTTCTTGAAGACAAGGAAGGTTTAGACTAGGGGTAAGGGGGGAGGGATCCAGTAATTAGCTATAAATTAGTTGTTTGTCCAACATTATTCCTTTAGTGAGAAAAGGAATACTGTCCAACATCATTCCTTTAGTGAGAAAAGGAATACTTTCTTTTAAATCACGTTCTTTCTCCATTATGATTTCAAATTAAACTGTTTTTATTTATGTATTATTGTTATGATTTTATTGAAGTATACTAGCCGAGCCGAACTTTTTTCTAAGTTCTCGAGCTTCAAGCTTTCTCGAGCCAAGCTTTTTTATGGCAAATTTTCTCTAGGGGTGTGCAATATACCAGTAGTGATTTTATGACCCGAGCTGAATTTTTCTCTGTATAATTTTATACTTTCAGTATTGGTCATTCACTTTCATTCACTTCTTAGTTTTGGCCAGCACAATCAAACTGGATTATGTATTGATAATCAAAACGCGGTTTGACAATCGTTTCCGGCCGATAAAACACGGTCCGTTTGTCATTTGGTCAATATCACCTGGTCCAGACATCGCTTATAATCAATATTAGATGATGAAATCGTTAGTTATGGCCGAAATTACGCAGCCCGATCGTCATTTTCGGCCGATTTTACGTGATGCGATGGCCTTTTGTGGCCGTTACTACGCGTTTTGGCCGGTCGCAATCGTTAGCGATCGTCATTTTCGGCTGATTTGACTTGATGCGATCGCCTTTAGCGGTCGTTACTACGCGTTTTGGCCGGTCACAATCGTTAGCGGTCGTCATTTTCAGCCGATTTTACGTGATGAGATCGTCTTGCAGCCGTTATTACGCGTTTTGGCCAGTCGCAATCATTAGCGATCGTCCGGAAATCGGCGGGAAATACTCGCTCTAACTTTCGAGTATTTTTCAAAACCTCGAGTCGAGTTTGAGTATTAAAATACTCGGTCGAAAACTCAAAGTTTTGAATACTCGCATACCCCTAGTTCTGATTTACATAACAAGTTAGAATATGTCTAGATTAACTCTAGTTAGTTGGATTAATTCTAGATTACAAGTTAGATTATGAGTAAAGATCCTTTTATTGTACCACCTTTTCAATTTTAATCATATTACCAGCTCTTCCATTATTAGAAATTTCTCTTAGATTCCTTATTGGAACAAGGTATATACTCCGGGCCCATTTTAACTTCGAGCCGCCCCTAGGCCGTATGAACCTTGCCGCCCCCTCCCCCCCAACTAGGGATAAGGAAAGAAGTCGAAGTACAGGTGTGGTAAAGGAACTGCGTCGGCTGTGGCCGAGAGAGAGTGTTCTAGGCCCGAAATAAGCGCTATTTATCTTATTGTCAATTTTAAATAATTTTTCACCCTCTTCAGCTAGGAAAGCTCCTCCTACTAGAGCAATTAGCAGCTGGAATTGATAAGCAAATTCTCAGCCAGTGCTATGTGTGTATTTGGATATACACCCTGAAGCTAATGATACCTCAGGTAATTTGAAATGCGTAACAATGAACAGCCTTCGATTTCTCAACTGTAGCTTCACAGTATGCTTACAAATTGCTAAACTCATTTACAAAATTGTCAGCATAATAGTTCCTGTTGATATCGACAAAATGTGTTGCATTTAATCTCACAGACCCACAATTCACACAAGCGATCCATTCTCGGCGAGATCACAGCGAGCGGGGAGATATTACTTACATTATGCAGGGGTCGGTTTAGAAATAAACCAATAAATTAGATTAAAGTCTAAACCAATCGGAATTAATTCAAATCACAATTTAAAACAAATCTTATTACAAAATGGATTTTATAACGTAGATGAGTTTATGTACCACTCAGGAAAAAATCCAAATATTTTTAGAACTATCAAAAATTTGGTTTGTTTTTAAACTTGTTTTAGTTTGTTTAAACATCTAGGATGTGTTAGGTTGAAACTATTATAAATATTGCAAAGTTATAATCATTAGTTAATATCAAAATTTATGTATTTGTTACATTGATCCACAACTTTGTGGTTGTTTTATAATTTTGTGAAGGTTCGATACTGAATCCAGCTGCCATTGGTCATTGGGCTATTAATTAATGATCCTGGCTAAAGAATCAGTCAGCCTTGCTCAGTAACAAGGCTCCACAAGGCATCTCACCCATTCTATATTCATTCATATTCGCCTTAAAATACGCCCAGGTTGCGCCGGCGTCTTAAAGAGATATTAATATATATATATAAATCTATATCAAGAAAATGTTGTTATTATTATTACCTTACGTTAAGGCAAGAAACACGTTAATATGTAGACATTGATTGAGTACAGTCAGTTGTTTCCTTCAAGTTATAACACATTTTTCGTTAGAGGTTGATTTTATATTTTACTAATAATAATTAAAAATTAGGGGGGGCAGATCGACCACAATGATGTTATATTCTTTAAGCTTATGCAGTTTCCTACAAATTGATATAAAGCATTAGTTGACATCATACTAATATATAAAAATGGGATGGTGTGTGTCTGTCTGTCTGTCTGTCTGCTTTTTGTTCCTCAGTCGCTCAAAAACTACTGAACCGATTGGCATGAAAATTTACAGGAATTTTCCTTATATACCAAATAAACACATAGGCCTATTTTTGTTTTGAAAATTCTATAGGGCTTTGCCCCAAGAACGGGACTTCCAAGTTCCCATGTTATTCTTATGGGCATTCATTTTTGTTTGAGCTGATAAAAATACAAACAGCTGATCTTGATTCGTAGTAGTTCCACGGGCTAACCACAGAATGCAGCACACACAACTGTCATAGTTTTTATAAATTATTTGCGGGGCGAAGCCTGCGGGAACAGCTGGTTTGTAATGTTTGTATTACTATATACGAATAGAAAAGCTAGTCCAGAGGCAAAAGTTTATGGAACAGCCTGTTAATAACACATAACTGCTTAGTTTTTCTACTCTGAATTTGTTTCCCCGTTGCTAAGCACGGGATTAGCAGCTAGTAACTATGATAAAACAAAGGCAAACTGTAAAGGTTAACTGTAAAAAATAATTAATTTGTTAATAAATTTTTAATGTATTTCTTAAAATGTAATATTTTACGTTTATCCTCCAAAATTGTTTATTAATTCAGACTTTCATAGTTTTTTTATAATCTACATAATTGGGTTTCCAGTGAGGGGTTGAATATAAAAATCTGAGTAGTGGGACTGAATATTAAGTTGTACTAAGTTACCCTTACATTAATTATATTTTTCAAAATATGTAACTAGAATTAGAGGTATTTTTTTCTGCAACTCAAAAACTGGGGTAAATCTACTAAAGTGGATGGTGATTTTCTTAAAGTTTGGAAAGTATACTACCAACAGTCATTATGCAATTCTTAAAAGTAAGAAATGTTCATGTTGGTTACTTTCACCTACACAACTAATGCCAAATACCCTTCAAATCACATAGCTTATACCAAATAACCTGATACCCTCGTTAATGTACTTTATATTCAGTGTTTTGGGTAAAAAACAATGCACCATTTGTTTATTTTGTCTGCTACTTTGTACGAGGAATACTCGCCGTGATCTCGCCGGTGACACCGCCCTTCATGACTGGCAAAGGCGACTAAACAAATTAAATAGTTTGATCTCTGCGCCCTTCCTGTCTTCGGCAAAACATATCAGCTAGTTATTTTTACTTGATATTAAAGATGAATTACAAAGTTTAAAAATGTAAAACTATTATTGCAAGTATGCTTACAATATTTGAAATCCATATAATCTGTAGACAAATTTATATTTAAAAAATGTGCTTCCAGAAATTTGCCGCCCCCAAAAATTTGCCGCCCTAGGCCGCGGCCTACTTAGCCTATTTAGAAAATAGGCCCTGAATATACTGTAGTTTAAATTCTGTAACATGTGGCGCCACATGACTTTACTCTGCTCCTTTAATGTGGATATTTTTGTGATGATTGCATTACAAATTGTACATAATCTTTTTAGCAGTAAACCGTTCTATTACTTTTATAAATCAAACTCTACTCAGTGCAATAACAATTCTGGCCTGAGATTATAAATTAGATTCTTCTTAAATTCCAAATTCTATACACAGATATACTGAACCGCAGTGACTTTGCACTATAATTTTCAAGTTAGTACAGATATTTTTGACATATAGTGGCAACGGCAACACGGTATTACACAGTCACATCCATGAAGTAGGTTCAATTGTGGTGTTACCTACTGCAGTTACTAACGCTACTGGCTAAGGTGTACTTTAGTATTATATTTCATCACTGGAACCAAAAGTAAAGCTTTTAGATATGATCTCAAGTTTAACGGCCGAGGCCGAAAAATGAGCGAGAATCGAAAAGCCACTTTTAGACGTAGTGATAAATTATATTTTTTGCCATACTTCAAAAAATATTAAGATAACAATTTCACAAAAACTAAATTTTGTTACCTTCAAAATGTTGCTTCCATCTTGATCTTACTACTGAAAAAAACAGCTATTACAGAAGATGTTATTGTTTTCAAGTTGAATAATTTGTTCAGTTCATATTTAAAAGCTGATGACCACGACCAAAAAAGTGTCGTCAAATGATATGACGGAAAACATCTTCAAAAGAATACTTTATTTTATCCGAGGAATAAAAAGAAAAACTAGCATCTCGTTGCATATGTTGAGAATAGTGGTTTTGAAGCAGTATGACAAAAAATAATTTGGTGATTCTTTGCAGCACGCGGAGGAGATTAAGCGGCGCTCGCTGCTGCTGAAGGTGCCCAAGGATGCGGTGAACAGCCGCAAGCGCCGCAAGCCACCGCACGAGCTGCACTGCGACTACCTCAAGCGGCAGCAGCGGCCGGCCAACCGTCGGCGGACCGACCCCGTCGTGGTGCTGTCCACTATACTGGAGTCGATACTCAACGAGATGCGCGACCTGCCCGATGTACAGCCGTTCCTGTTCCCCGTCAACGCCAAGGTGCGGACCGGTTTGATTGATTATTTTTGTTAACGATGTTTTTTACTAACACCTTAAGGTAGTGATTTTGTTCTATTCGTTATAGCATTGACTATAAATACTAAAGTAGGCTTCTCATTGTCATTGTAAAATCTGTCCCTAGTTTGTGTGTGCCAGGATTCAAAGAGGACGTAGTTATCAGCAACAGAGTATTCTGCTGTCAACTATTACTTATCCTCTCATGGAGGGGATAATACAACGTTGGCGTGTCAGGAAGCAAACATAAGTTGATTAATACTTGATTTTTGGGGTGGAGATATTTTATAGTGGGACAGCTGGGCCATATAGATGGGATGTCTCCTTCAGTAAATATAGTCAATAATTATAGCCTACAACGGGATCTGATTAGTGCTGCACTCTAGTAGCAAAATTCTGTAAATAATGACTGCGGGGAACTATGGTTCTCTTCTGTAGGGGCGCGGACCGACTGTTAACCTATAAAACGCCTCTAGGCCACTCGGCTGTGGTAGCCGAGTGGGCTAAATTGTAGCCAGGTGTTCTTACGAAGTTCGCGGGTTCGATTCCCGCTCACGACCAAAACTGACCAGTCGTGCAACTCACAATGAGTTACCGATCTGTGGCAATGTTGGTGGGGTAAAATAAACGGTGGTAGGCTTGTTTGGAAGTTAACGGAATTGGTTAATTCTTTGTGAGTTGCACATGATTAACATTGATTTTGCTACTTTTTACTTACATGTAGTGTGTGATTATGACTCAACTGAAAGAAACTTATTTCAATTACCATTTGAATACAAAACTTTTTGTTCCAATTAATAGGTTTTACAAAATTTAAAAGATTGATTAAATAAAACTAGTTTTCACTAAGCTTACACAAATTCACCAAACTCAAGAGACAAAATCAAGCTAGAAACATTTAAAGTTATATACAGTACAGTAGAACCCTACTAATTCGTCCCCACTGGGACCGAGAGCATGGTCGGAACACAAAAAAGGTTGGATTATCAGAGGAACACATTTTTTTACATGAAAACATATTAAAACTAGTAAAACATATTAAAACTGAAATTTGTTAATGTGTACACAGTTTTTACAGATTCAATAGTACTGTAGATCATAAATACTGTATTAACTGTCACACTGATTACATCTTCAATGATGTCATCGACAGGAGAAGGCCTGAACAGAGAGGTGGACCGGATGTGTAAGCAAACTCTGATTATGTCACGGTTGGACTATCCAGGGGTAGATTAGCAGGGTTCTTCTGTATGTTTTTTTCTCTGAAGCTGTTCCTATGGAGATGTAGTATTTTATGAATCGCTTATTCTTTCACTAATTTTAGTTGAACGTTATATTCACGTGTACAGTAATAAGAAATTTCAAATTATAACTTAAAAGCCCCACCATCAAAAAGTCCAGAATAAGAAAGAAACTCAAAAAATCGGGTTTTAAATTTTTTTCTAGAAATTCAATACACTAAATTTTTGTTATACTTGAGTCCCGCTAGTCCGAACACGGGTAATCCAAACGTCCGCTTAATCCGAACAGGTTCTGGATTTTTGTTGTAAATACTGTGCACTAATAAAAAAAATTATTTTACATAATTAAAAGATAAAAGATTGAAAAAGGTAAATAATGTTGTAACGAAATGAATACAAAGTAATATTTTGAAGAATACAAATGTTTTGTTTAAAATGAAAAGACTA
Source organism: Allygus modestus (assembly GCA_963675035.1). Taxonomy (NCBI): domain Eukaryota; kingdom Metazoa; phylum Arthropoda; class Insecta; order Hemiptera; family Cicadellidae; genus Allygus; species Allygus modestus. Next base: position 159,737,641 of record OY776114.1, on the reverse strand, counting down.
AATTTACAAACAGTACAAACAATAGCAGACTACCTACGTCAAGGTTTTGTTATGATTTTGGCGCTTGAGCTAGTAGTAGTGGGGAGGCATACGTACAGTCTCGGTTGGCAGTGTGTACAGTCCACGTGCAGTATCGTCATGCGTACAGCCCCGCTTGCCCGCTCACATCACATCACAAAACTACACACAGTGGGCCAGTGTGCTCTCTGCAATGCACTGTGCATATTGTTGATTCTGTGTTTGAAAGAGTAAACAGTCTATTTATACTTGTTTTTGTGTATCATTTGTTCATATTACAACACCACAGACCCGTTCAGTTGCTTCATTCTCCAATTAGTTCGGATTAGTCATGATTACTCATGTGTATAACTTTTTAAAGCTTATTTAGAAATATGTTGGAAATGGGTTTGCTACAGCAACGGATAATCACATTTTGTTATCTCAAGTAGTTTTATAATGAGGCAGTACTATACTATGGATATTATTAGGATATTAGGATGTGAAACTTTGGGCGTTTTAGGGGGGAAACGATGGACGAGAGTAGTTTCTTAAATCACCGCCAGAAAGTGCTGGCATATCGCCAACATAAACAAAATAAGTGGGTTTCTATGAATTAAGTGACCAATACCCGAGCAGATGTCATATTTAGTTATGACTAGCTGATGAACCCGTTACTCGCACGGGATAGACCAAACAACAAATACTAATAACTGTGTTATAAGTTAGATTGAAACAGCTGTTCTTGCTTCTGCTCTTTGAGCTGTCAAATGGAAGTATCCACAGCTGTTTGCATTACAGTTTCTGAATGTTTACTTTCTGTTCTGACCTACATTCTGTTTTAAAATGTTAGGGCATCTATTTGAACAATAGCGTGTTCTACTTTTCTTTGTCATACATACTTTTGTGAGGGAAACATTGGAAATTGGAAGGCTGCTCTAAGGCTAGCGTGAACAGCTAAGATTCCAAACACTCAGCTAGATAGTACAACTTATCTTTTCAGAAAATTGCATCCTTGAATTTGTTAAAGTTTATGTTTGGCAAGAAACAACCCACAAAAGTATTTTGATTGAAGAATATTGTTGTTTGATTCGTCTTGACACTCCAGTTTTAAGCAAAGCTGGGTCAGAGGGTTTATTACAGTCTTAAAGCATCTTTCCTCTGTAACCTGTAATGTAATGTAAAATGTTCAAAATATTTTTGAAACAAGGTGTGATAATTTGTCTTCCCATAGGTGGTGCCAGATTACTACAAGATTGTGCAGAGGCCAATGGACTTGCAAACAATTCGTGAAAACCTGCGCCAGAAGAAATACCAAAGTCGAGAAGAGTTTTTGGCTGATGTTAACCAAATAGTGGAAAACTCTACTCTTTACAACGGTGAGTTTGGACAATGTAGATGTCATGAATGTTTTGATACTTCATTTAGTTCCATTTACAAAGCATTGAAAAACAAGACCAATATACAATTAAAATGGCAAAACACTAGAATCTACTTTACTACAGCGTTCTTCATAAAAGGATGACATTTCATTCATAGGATTTGAAAGGCCTCAGCACAGCTATCTTAGCCTTATGGCTTTATCCGAGAGACAAGGGGGCATTGTCATTCCACAATTCACTAGATGTTTTTTTAACAATATGTGTGATCGTGTAGTTTTGTCTAATGAAAGTAACTTTATTTACAAAGTAGAAAGCTTGCGTTTGTCTATTGTACAGTCATTACATAAACGGTAAATCAATCCTCCCTTGGTACAAAAATGTACAACCTTTTATTTTTTAGTCTTAATAATCTATGCATTAGTCTGTATTGTTGTATTTTTAAGCCAGTCTGAATATGGACATTTTGTGGACTTTTAATTTTTTTTTTTTGCTAGAAGAATGGGAATTTTTAGACTATTATTATTTTTTTATGTGCAAAATTGGAAAGTGTACAAAAAATGTAATATTTTTAGAGAAAAAATAAATTATTCTTATTCTTTTATATAGCATTATTGAAAGACAATTAAAAGATTCATTTAATTCAAAATATGGTAATTTTATAATTATAAACAATTTGATCATATTTTCGTAGAGGTGAGTACAGGACCTGTGGGGCGGAGCCTTAAAATTGTATGTGGACAGTATCAGTACTATTTGTTAATGTGATATGTAAGCTATGTTCATGCAAAATTTTAGCTTAATATGTTCAGTAGTTTTTGCGTGATGGAGCTACAAACATCTACCCAAACATACATACATCCAAACTTTCGGAACGACTCAGGGGAGAAACGATGGAATATTTTCTTAGATCACCGCTACAATGCACGCTTCTCAGTTGTTCATTGCTTATTATAGTTGTATATTGCTTATTGCTTATAACTTGTATCTCTCAGCCGCTATGATTTGTCGTGATAGATCTGTGATATAGGTTTTAATTTCTGATCATGAGGTCCAGGGTTCGAAACTCATTATGATTGTTTACTTTTTATGTTCGAAAAATATTTTATAATTGTTACTTTGATATTTTTACACTAACCTATTCCCCTAATTAGGTTAGGTTTGGTTGGGTTATCATAACTAAATATTATAAAGAAGAGGTGGTTTCTGTCTGTCTGTCTGTCTGTCTGATGTTCCGGGTAAACGCAAAAACTACTGAACCGACTGGGCTGAAACTTTACACAAAGGTAGATCTTGAACCCTTGCAACACATAGGCCTATTCACTTCCTTAAAATCCCCTCGGGCTACGCCCCGTGCAACTTCCTAGTTTCAATGTTTACATTTCAGAAGAAAGTAAACATTCAGAAACTGTAATGTGAACAGCTGTGGATACTTCCAGTTGACAGCTTAAAGAGCAGAAGCAAGAACAGCTGTTTCAATCTAACTTATTACACAGTTATTAGTATTTGTTCTTTTGTCTATCCCGTGCGAAGAACGGGTACATCAGCTAGTCATAACTAAATATGACTTCTGGTCGAGTATTGTTCACTTAATTCATAGAAACCCACTTATTTTGTTTATGTTGGCGATATGCCAGCACTTTCTGGCGGTGATTTAAGAAACTACTCTCGTCCATCGTTTCTCCCCTAAAACGCCCAAACTTTCACATCCTAATATCCTAATAATATTAGTAAAATAACCTCTTTATTTGATTTTTGTATATTATCACCTAAACAAATAAAATTGATCCTACAATAATTTAATAGGTGGTAAACATAAATGTTTTATAACTCGAAAATAATGTTCACCTACTACTATATATTTAGAAAAGAAAACCATTTAGGCTGAGAAGTAGTATTCTCCTAATATACTGTATGCCCCAGGAGCCAAGAGTTCGCTGACGGTGGCGGCGCGCCGGATGCTGGGGGTGTGTGTGGACCGACTGGCAGAGAAGGAGGAGAAGCTGATGAGACTGGAGAAGGCCATCAACCCCCTACTGGACGATGATGACCAGGTGGCGCTCACCTTCATACTGGACAACGTGGTCAACAACAAGCTCAAGATCATGTCGGAGAGCTGGCCGTTCGTCAAGCCGGTCAACAAGAAGCTGGTCAAGGACTACTACAACATCGTCAAGTACCCGATGGACCTGGAGACCATCTCCAAGAAGGTCAAATGTGAGTTTATGTGGTGTAGGCTGCATTAGCTAGTAGTGTGACGAGCAGATACAAATCTGCCCTCTCAGGATTTATTTGTCTGCGTCCTTTGTCACTAACTTGATGTAGCCTGTAAAATAATTCATGGTTCAAACTTCCTGGAAAGTCAGGGAAAATGCTTAATATTTTATAAAGTCAGGGAATATTTTGATTTAATCGTAAACGCAAAGCAATACTGTGTGGAAACAAAACTTATTAGATTTTTGTTTAGTCGGTTTTTACAGTACCAAGAAGAGGAAATGAACCGTAACTGGTTAGGCAATAAATTGATGGACAACAAAAAAAAGGTAAACATAAAAAAAATAAAAAGCTAGAGCATTTGACAGCTACCTAAAAAAATTGTAAATAAAGTGTATATTCCAAGTGTGAGTGAGTGAAAATTAACTCTGTTGCATAGGGAAAGTCTAGCAAAATTAACTTTTTTGGTTAAAGAAAGTCAGGGATATTATTAACAAAATTAAAGTGTGAACCGTGTAATCGTAAGAATTACTTGTGAGGATGGCGAAAGTAGGTGCATGGAATTACAAATTAATTAGAAATAAATGTCGCATCGTAAGTTGGTTTAGGGTACCCAATCAAATTTTGAAATATGCTAAAAGAACAGATAAGTTGAAATACTGATAAATAATTTGCATTCATGAGCTCATGTTGATTCATTGCTTATCTGGTTGTTTTAACACTGTATTTTAAGGCACAATCATATTTTGACTGAATAATCAACAATAGCGTATTTTTAGTTGGTTTATCAGTTTCTAAGGGTGGGGACAGTAAAGTAACTCCCTTGATGAGGCCGAGAGTGGATTCAAAATATCACATCAAGCTATTGATCAATATATTTTTAATCCACTGGTTTCTTTGCTAATATTGGAGGGGAAAGGTTTGTTTTCATTACTAGCCTAATAACACATTTTCTTTCTGTTCCTCTGTTTTTCCAATACCAGTACTGTTTTTTAACAATCTGATCAATCTTGGACTAAATCCTCCATACAGGACTGGTTATGAAATTTAAGCATTCAAGAGGCAGATCCACAATTTTTGTTGCCTGGGTGTTTGTTCTGAATAAAGTTATAAAAACATACACAGACTGCCCTGAACAATACAAAAATTACCTGAAATTTAATTTATTAACCCTTTCAATGCTAGAATTTGTTACAGTTTTTTCCGGAAAGTGCTAGCAATTTTTACATGTTGTATACTGAAAGTGCTAGGGTAAAAATGGCGATTTTGTAGAGCTTCACTAAAAAAAATCACCAATTCCTTAAATAAAATGATATTGCCCTGAAACGTGTTTTGTTTTGCAGGAAATATAATCCTCTATTTTATAAAAATTATATATGGATTATAAAATGTAAGAAATGTATATATATATATATATATATATATATATATATATATATGTGCGTGTAAATAAAAAATTTCAATTTTTAGTCAAGAAAACATACCTAAAATCAAAATTATTGATACCAAATGCAATAATTTCTAAAATTACATATTGTTGAGAATAAATAAAAACATTTAATATAAATTGTTTTATTTATAAAAAAGTTATTAAGATAAACATATTTACTTACAGAAATAAAATCCGCTCAGCAACTTAGAACTGGCTGTAATGTCAAACTGGCATAGAACTGGTTAGAACTGGCATAAAAGTACTTGTCTTGAAAAAAAAAACCTGTAGTAGCACATATTTACTAGGCTTACTGTTAGTTTGTACATATATTTATACTATTTACATTGACTTTCATGACTCTTACAAGCACACATGGTTTATAAGGCATTCTGGGTGCACGGCAGCCCCGCATCGCACGCACATAGTTCTGGACCGTCGCCTTTTCCCTTCAGGATGATTGGTGATCAAGCAAAGTTTGCAAACCTTTTCTTTACCTTCAGGAAGTTTCCTGAGTCCAAATCCATTGTGTGGATCATCACCTCCACCACCATTATTCTCTGGGGTACATATTGAAGCAAGCCACTCCGTTGTCAGTTCCTCTATTACATCTCTCATATGATCAGCCATCATGGCTTGGGTTGTATTCAATTTGTAGGAATTCAAAATCATAGGGCCAATCACTTTCAAGGTAACCTTTTTTACATGTTTCATTGTTCGTCTTTTGTCGAGATAAACATACAACATTTGATCGGAGGAATCTATCCCACCCATTCCTATGTTGTATTGAAACTGCAGTTTGGGTTTCCTCTTGATCACTGCTCTTCCAGATCTTCTTATGTTATACTGTACTGGTTTGGCTTGACAATCAGTAGATAAACTGTGAGCTGTTGGTCGGTTTCTCTCGGTATGCCATTATTAGGAGGGATCCTTTCCTGACGCAAGTCTTTTGGCCCACTCGATATTTTCCTAGTAGTTGGCGAGGGACCCCTACCCTATCTTTTCTTAGGGTACCAGTTACAAAGGTCTTGTTACTGTAGAGGGGTCTAGCAAGAGAGATGTAAGTAAAAAATTTGTCCAGAAACATGTGGTGACCTATATTGAGACACCCAGCCATTCGGAGAAGGGTCATGACTACGGTGCTTGCCAGACCAGTCTCTACAATTCTATCGTTTTCTTCTGTCCTCTGGGCCCCCTTATAACAATAAAACTGTACGCAATAGCGGTTTACTGAATCACACAAAACCCACAACTTGATTCCCCACTTGTGGTGTTTTTTTATTTTCAGCATGTATTGCATAAAGCGATACGATTCTTTGTCCCAATTAGGGACTCGTCCACTGACAATGCCTGGGTTGGATAGTAGTGGAATTTGAATAATCTGTTGGTGTGATCGATGATCGGTTGAAAGCGACCGCAAGAGTCATTCCCTGGCTCTCTCTTTTTTGATAACAAGTCAACATCAACAATGTGTAGGAACCTCAGAATTATTTGAAAGCGATCTCTGGCCATCATTTTAGAGAAATACCGGGTTTCTTGACTGAAATGACTGTCCCAGTAACTCTTGAGACTCGGTTTGCGGATCATCCCCACATTTAGGGTTATTGCAAAAAAGGCTTTCAACTCAGCAACAGTAATATCGACCCACTTTCTCATTCGACAAGTTTTGCTGGGCCGCTAAGAATTTTCGAGGATACTTGTTTATGTTATTGACAGACATTTGCAACAAGGTGGCTGTAAAAAATAAACTATAGTATGCAATGGGCTTTGAATTGACTGGAGAACAATGCTTGGGTCCACTATGTTCTAACAATTGGAAAGCATGGTTGTAAGGAGGTTCATCATTGCCTTCCTCCACCTCATCCCAGCTGCTACTATCTTCCTGTTCATTTTCAGGCCTATCGTTTTGCCCATTAGCTTAGCCCTAGGCCCTCTTCCACCCCCTCTTCTGGCCCCTCTTCTAACCCCTTTATTGAACCTCCCATCTTTAGGTACAGATATAATAGGCCTAGGCGTAGGCCTGGTTGGTTCCTAGGATCATCCACCTCAGAGTCTGATGACTCATAGCGGGGCATAGGCCTACCCAGTAACAAAGTCTGCTGTTACGCAGCTGTACCTGTTGAAGTACCAGGTTGTTCAGGGTCGTATGTTGGGTCTTCATCAGTATCGTCAATAATATCACTTTCACTATCCAGACTACTGACATCATAATTATTTTCATTGTCACTGTCACTGAAGTTAATAACCAGCCTGCACTATTTAGCAAATCCTGCTATGGTTTTCCCACTAACTGGAGAATCAGGACGTTGGTCGTCACCCATATTATTCTAAATTAGACACAATATGAAAATAAAATAACGATCACATAATCAACAAAAGCTGGCAGACTTTAAACAAATAACAAACCACGACAACTTATTGGTTATGACTGCACAGTAGTGGTCAGTAGACGGCCAGCTGACACCACTTCCAACTGGATTCACGTTGTGTTTGTGGCAGATATACTATATAAAATGATGAAATGAATATTATATCCTTGGAGGAAATTTATTTACCTTTCATTTGCTGTGACTTATGTGAAAATATAATAATAAATAACGGCTTGATAAAGAAAGTGTGTAGGGCCAATATATTGGCACTTGGCATTTTTCGGGAAAACAACGGGAGCCATTATATTGGCAGTTAGCACTTTTCGGGAATATCGCAAAAGCCGATATAGCGGCTCATAGCAATGAAAGGGTTAGTTGGGTTTTTTGAGAAGATTAATTTCTTTGACATTTGACAGCCCACAAATATCACTCCCGGCACGAGTTTCTGTCAGACGTGGAGAGGATACTGCAGAACTGCATCACGTACAATGGCAAAGACTCTGCCTTCACACAGAAGGCTGAGACTCTGTACAGGGCTGCGCAGGAGACTCTGGAAGAGGTTGGTGATAACTTGGTGCTCTTGGAGGATCTCAGCTGAGCTCAGCTCGCCAGATTGTTACAGACCCATCAATAGGAATACAGATGAACTGAATTTATCTTTAAAAAATTAAGTGTTAGTTTGAGACTTAAAAACACATTCATTTTATGGTTACATGCTAAATTAATAAAAGACAATTTTAGCCATTTTTGGTGGTTTATTTTACTTGATATTTTATAAAATCTGGAAGTATATTAAACTATTGAGCTTCTGCTATAAATGATCTTATAACTAAGCATCGGTATGTTGCTCAGTTTTTTAAAGCAGAATGGAAAGCTGAAGGATAATTGATATCTGTAGAAGCTTATCTTGAGAAGCTTGTTTGTTTGTTTGTTTTGGGGGGGATTAGGAGACCCCGGCATAGCCGGCTAGGCACTTCTCCCTTAGGATATTGTATAGCCACCGGAAAGAGGGAAAAGAGGAATGGAAAAGGTGGTAGGATGGGGTCAGTCTGCCTCGTTCCAGAGCCTTACCTAGCTCCCGGACTCTGTGGGTGACAACACCCCAGGACAATTCACCCTCTAACCTGACGTCCCCCCACCAGATAGGTACCGCCATCTCGCAGAGCCTCTAACCTCTCAGGGGTCGGGTGGCCCCAGAACGGTTCATTCCCCAGCCCGGCAGACCGAAGACCGTCGGGTAAGGGCCCTTCCTCCCAGGTTGCAAGGAAGATCCACTACTCCCTCCAACGACTTGGACTACACTGGGTATCCAGGCTCAACTGGGAGTCAAGCCCCCAGAAGAGACAAGGAAGAACCAAGGAAGGGAATTTGTCAACTGGATAGCCAAAAGACTTACCAATATTGTGACAGCTTCATTTTGCTGTACCGTATGTCGACCTCTGTACTAGTATAGACCAGTCAGAGAGCCGTCGAGAGCCTTTGTCAAGCTTAGTACATCTTGTTGCCAGAGAGAGTCAATAAAAATACTATAAAATCCATTGCACCCAATTTTAGTTATTGCATTAACAACTGTCAAGTTTGAATTTAATTATTTACTTTTTCCCAAGATCTAAAAATTGAACTCATCTTTGTACTAAAATCATGAACATTATTTATGTACAAACAATAATGTAACTTAAACAATAAAATAACTGCAGTTGTTATAGTTTGTGAAGGACAAGTTTTGATTGTTGATAATTTGTTGCAGTATGACGAACATCTTACTCAGCTAGAGCGGAAGATAAGTCTTGTACAGGAGCGAGCTCTGGAGCAAGCCGAGACTGACTCTCTGGGCACCTGGCATCTGGACGAGGAGATGCAGGAACAGGATCATCCTCAGGTAACCTCGAGACGTGGACATTGTGTAGAAATGGCAAAAATAGCTCTTTCTGCTATGCTTGCTCTGGAGAAACTACCTACTTTTTTAGTCACATTTTTCAATTTGAGTTATGGCTTGAAATATTTGTTTTTGTGCTCCCTGAACCCAAAAAAGTGGTTTTTGGAGGTAATGTCTGTCTGTATGGATGATTACAGACCTAGAAACCACATCAATGGACCAATTTTGATAACATTTGGTATGCATGTACTAATCCACAGCTTCCCTAGGCGGTTTTTTTTTTATTTTGTTGAGTAATTTTCCTCAAAAAACTGCTGAAAATATGTAAAATCTGAACCCTCAAAAATGACAGAAGTTTTATTTAAAATTAAGTGGTTTATATTGCTTTAGGACTCTAGGGCTTAAAGGTCTAAAAATTTGTTTTTTAACGAATTTCCCCTTTAGGGAAAAAGCTATTCGTAGGTCTTATGGCAAGACTTAAGCCCAAGACCATGTTAACTTTTTGTTTTAAGGTCCCCAGATGACAAAAACACTATTCGTTCAAATTTATATATGTGTGTGTGTCCGTGAATGCGATAATTTGAGTAAAAAACGTCCAATTTTGATGAAATTTAGTTCAAATGTATAAAATGACATTTATGACTTTAAGTTCGAAAACGAGACAAATCGGACAATGAAAAGGGGGGTTTATGGGGATTTTAAATTTTCCAAAAATCAGTTTTTGGCATTTTTCACCCTACAATTTTTAAAATACCTAATTTTGGTTTGGACCATGTTATAGAGGTTAAGAAACATACAATATGGTATTTTAAATTATTAACCTAGGTTAAGTGGTTGTGGAGAAAATCAAAAAAAAAATCTGCTCATTAAATCTCCCATGTTAATCTTATGGGAAAAAGGTTTTTTGATTTTCCTCAGTTAATTTTAATGTAAACTTCACATTTGCTTTTACCAATCAATTTAGCTCCACAAAACAATCATTTTGGTGTTTAAATTGTGATGATTCTACGTCCAACCGTTGCAGAGATATTCTAAGTGCTAAACACAGTATGTTGTCCAATGTTATCATTATGGAGAATAAATAAAATTTGATATCTCCATTATTTATGAATGTATATTGATGAAACTTGGCTTCACGTAGTATTGGTATATTGATATTTGCACAACTAATTGATTTTTTGTTGATTATTTCCGTAGCAGCTAACCTGCATACTCAGCCCTAATGTTATTTTTATGGTGAATAAGTAAAGTTTTATATCTCCCTTAATTACTAACATAAATTAATAAAACTTAGTATGTAGCTTCACCTGGTTGAGTTATATTGACAATTGCAAAGAAAACACATTTAATATCTTCCTCATTGCAGCAAACCTGCATACTCAGCCCTAAAAAAAATAAAATGCTGTAGATCACTTATTTATTTATGTATTTGTATGACACTTGGTAAGTGGCTTTATGTGGTGGTGAGAAACATATATGCATGCATTTTAAATTCGCTGAGTACGCAGGTTTGCTGTGACGGGGGTATTTTTAGTTAAATCATAAACTTGAAATTAAATGTACTTATTATCATTAAACAAATCTCAACAAACTAAATAAATTAGACTTTTGAATTATTATTCTATGACTAATTGTTGCGGCGAAAATTGAAATTTTCATTTAGCATTAAACGCAGTATATTGTACAATAATGAAAATTAAAATGTTGCATAAGAAATAATAGGATACTGTATCTACAAATGATTATTAAACCTAAACGATGAGGCTTGAAGCTTATTGTTGATCATGTTTCCGACCATGACATTTTAACCAAGTTAATCTAATTTTTCGATGTATTTCATTTTGGAAATTTGTCCAACAGTAAGATTACATTTTGTTTGGTGTTCTGTAATTACTTAACCTAGTGTCAAGTAATTAAATCCTAAACCGAAGTGCCAGTTATTTTTGTTTCACCATGACCATGAATTAATTAAGATTAAACATACAGATTGTAAAATTCTTAATTTTTACCATCCTGTTAATCTCAGGATTGACGACCGTTCAATCCCGATATTTGTAGGTGTTCAGGGATTGAAACCCCCAAGTCATAAGTGTAAACTGTGTGTTTTGCCACAGAGCCAGCCCGGGTCTCCGTCACCTTACGGCAAGCCCCAGCCGGAGGAGTTTGACTTTGTGGATGTGGAGGGCGACATGGAGGGCGCCGACATCAAGAGCAGGATCAAGAAGGAGGCTGGAGTGCTGGAAGAAGGTGCGTATTCCTGGGAAACTGTAGTCTGTAGTAGTTGTGCAATGAGGTCTTGGATTGTGGATTATTTGCTTTTAAATAAATCCTAAACAAGTTGTAAAAATCCAACTATGCATATCTTGATGTCAGTTTAACACTTTCAACGAAACATTTCAGGAGGTGGAAAATTAAAATTGTTGTGGCATCATTGCAAACACGAGTAATTTCTGAGTTGCGAATATAAACACAGTGTAGGGACCGTGAGTGTACTTGAGATTATGTTCTAATGGGTCGAAAGGAAAGTTATAGGAGCCTAGCTGCCATCGTACCTGGTTCACTGGGAATAAAACCTGTGGTGTCTGCTGCATTCTGTGGTTAACCTGTGGAACTAAAACGAATCATGATCAGCTGTTTGAATTTTTATCAGCTCAATTCAAAGTGAGTGTCCATAAGAATAACACTGGATTGGAACTGACTCCCCGTGGGGTTGAGCGCTAAGGGAATTTCTTAAAATCCTTTCTTGGTGGTCACTTCCGTTACGGAAAGAGTATATGTGCCAAGCCAAGAGTTTCGTGGATGTAGGTGTAGAGGTTTGGACTGGGGGGGTGATCGGTTTTTCTTATTTATAGTTATAGATAAAGCTTTTTTAGGTGAAAAGGTAAACATCGTTGTATTTTTAATATTTTATTATGATTTTATAAAAAATGTAATTCAACTTTTTGTTATTAACAGACTACTTCCTAGGAAACATTATTTAGAAAAAAATTCTTCCTGAAATACCATGAACATTAGATTTTTATGACCCACTCGACAACTGGGTATCATACTGAGGTTAATGTTGTGTTGTCTTTTGCAGACCTGCAGTTCTCCAGTGAGGATGAGCTAGAGGAGGTGGGGGAAGGGGAAGGGGATGGGGATGGGGGAGACCCTCACTTGGATGATGACAGTCAACAAGCAGCCGAGGCTATGATGCAGCTCGGCAACATAGCCTACTGTGTGCCACAGGAACAAGGTATGTATATTGGTCCAGTGCTACGTACTGAAATGCCAGTGTCAACTTCTGGATGGTAGAAAAGGAAAAGTTGTTCATGACCCAATAAATATTTATTTGGATATGTAAAACAAAAATGCAGAAAAAAGACTAATTGGAAGATAACCAACTCTTGCTCCCTGCTCTGGTTTTGATAGAGCGCCATAATATTTGCCCAGAAGTCGGCATTCGGGTACTGTAGTCCCACACCAATAAGTATTGAAACCAGATATCGAATACAAACAGTATCGAAACTTCTCTAAATTTTGTTAAGCCATCATTTATACAGTTTTTAAAATTGTTCCCAAGTGCTTTACCCGATTTGCCAATTTTTTTAACATGAACATAGTTGCCATGTTAATCTTACGTAAACAATTTTATTGAATCATACTTTTTCTGATAGATATGGTCATTAATTGATATAGTTGATAAGGTTCCTCATTGAATAGAACCGTTGAATAGTTGGCTGTCTATTGCTTACCTTAATTTATTGAATATTTTCTGTAAGTGGGATTCGTGTAGTTCTTGATTTATGTAGAAAACAGCCTAATGCGACAATTTGAAACAATAGACTAAAACATCACTCTTACTAATGGTAAAAATGTCATAGCATAGAGAGGTTACAGCGAGTAGCAGAGGAATGAAAATCCATTAAGAAAGATCAGTTGTCCATTATACTAGAAAAGCAGTTACCTACGGCAGTACAACAGTTCTACACTTGTACACTGTTCTTCCCCAAAACCCTGATAGCTTATTTTGTTCATAAAAGTGCAATCTGATTATTAATTACAGATGAAAGCATGGACGTTGACCCAAACTATGATCCTTCGGACTTCCTGATGCAAGGACTTCCGGGTCGGGAACACAAACCTCACACCAGTGAGAAGATACACGACGACTTGGCCGTGAGCGAATCAGACGAAGAACACCACAAGGAAGATAACAATGATAACAACATCAAACTGGAAGACAACGATGTGGACGCTGGAGTACTTTGGTTCTAACTTGATCCAGTCATTTGTTTTATATTGTAAATAGAGAGAATTATTTTGATTTGTAATTTTTTATTTTACAGTCAGTGCTGTATAGCTGTATTAAATTAGTGTGATAAAGTTGTATATTTATTTTACTAATTAGGAAATAAATTGTTTTCTTTAAACATCGTTTGGCTTATTCTGATAATGATATCATGTATATTTAAAGTACAGAACTTTTCAGAAACGCGTGATAGTTGTACAAATTTAAATTCCAAACAATACGTTTTCGATCAGTTTAACTCATATTTTACACTATTGAATTTTCAAGTATGGTTACGCAAGATGAACAAATAGTAATGCATTGAATTAACAATTTCTATTTATTGAGGTTTGATGAGCAAGTTGCTTATCAATGTTTGTGTCTTAAAATAATTCCACCGAATCATTTACTGATTTCTCCTTTTAAATAAGTTTAGATTTATGTAATAAACAAGCTAAATTTTGAGACAAGTTATGGCCAAATTAATACTATCTGCTTTATTGAGACTCAAGGAAAGTTACTGAAACATTATCCTATTTAAATACTACCCCAGTGAGAAGTACTGAAGATTAGATTCAACCCTTACATAGCTTCTACTGCTACAAATTATCCAAAAATATGTTTTTCAAGTACTTTTTTATGTTTCTCAAATACATAACACCAAAAGACCTATCTGTAAGGTCTGTTACAGCAGTGCTAAGGTGTGTGTCTGCCAGACCTTAGTAGTCAGTTGTATTGTACTGTATGTGTATGTGTTGTACTGTACTCAATTTTTACCAAATAATTTACTACAATAAATCTAAACAAAATATGCAAAACCAATAACATAAATATATTTTGGAGCCATAAAACATAGGATGAAATTGAATATTAAAAATTGGACAGTATAGATATGAATGAATTGTGATAAAAAGTGATGAAATAAAATAAATATGGCGATACTTCTCAGTTTTCCTATTACTGGCACTACCGTCCATTAATAAACTAAAATAATTCTAAACAGAGGTTTCAATTGTACCAAGTGCTGGTGTGCTAAGCCTAAATACACTAAAATGAAACTAAAACACATCTTAAGGAAATCATGAATTAGAACAGTATTGATTTTTCACATTTTTATTTAATTTCAGGATTACAAAATTGAAAAAAGAATGGTGTATTTGTTACTAGTGGCTCTATTTCAAAATATTATAAAAGTATAAAAATTTGTATAAAACCAAATTCGATAAAAACTTGCACTAACCCTTGTCAATTTTGTACGCAATGATAATATTATTGAGACGAAGTCGCGAACCCCTCACAGTTTAGCCTAGGCGTGCCCGGCGAGTGCGGAGGATGACGGGTAGTGGGCCCGGGTCACCTGGCAGCGGTCCTTGTCGATGTACAGAGAGTTGCGTTTGATCTGTATCTCCCGCTCCAGCTGTCCCCTCACAGTGTACAGCCTTACCAGTGCCTCTTCCGCCTCCTTCAGCCGACCTTGAAGGCAGCTCACCTGCTCTGCCAGGGTCTTGACCTCTTCAGCCAACCTGCACACAGTTACATGTGAAACACAGACCTCTGATTCCTTCAGGTTCAAAGCTAAGAAAACCACTACAAAAGTAATAAGTAGGGGTGTGCGAGTAGTGATTATTTGGATTGAGTCTAATAGTGCCAATTATTTTTGAGTTTTGGCTACTTGAGAGCAAGTATTTGCTAGATTTGGTTGTGTAAATGTGGTTTCTAAGTAATATATGAGTAGCAATACACATTTTTGGTCAGTACAATCAATTTGGATTATGTATTGACAAACAAAACATGGTTTGACCGTTGTTTTCAGCCGATAAAACACGGTCCGGTTGCCTTTAGGCCAATATCACTTGCTCTGGACATTGCTTAAAATCAGTATTCATCGTTTTTACAGCCGATATTATGTGGTTTGGCTGTCAGTTTTGACCAATATTGCATGGTCCAGCCGTCATCTCTGGCTAATATTATGTGTCCCAGTGTCAATTATGACCCATTCGCCGTTTTTAGCAGATATTGTCTTTACCGTCGTCATTTTCAGCTGTTATTATGTGGTCAAGTCGTAATTGTTGGCATATATTATATTTTCCGTCGTTGTTTACTGCCGATACTTAACAGTAAGCTTGTTATCAGCGGTTTTGTAGTTAGCTCGGTGATATGTTTCTCGTCTAACATTTTTGGCCAATTTTGTCTGCTATGATTGTCTTTTGCAGCCTTACAATGTGGTTTGGCAAGTCGCGATCGTTCAGAGATTGAATGGAAGGATTCAAGTATTTTAGTCCCTCTACAATTACATTTTCAAAACTTCGAGTCGAGTCGAGTATTGAATGACTTCAAATTGAAGTACTAAAATTTTTGAGTTATCTCACATTCCTAGTAATAAATAATAACAACACAAGTAATCTTGTCACCCACCCGAACTGAGGCTTGTCACGGCAGCTCTCTATGCGAGTCCGATGCATCCGGTTGTCCAGGCGAGTCTGAGCCGTCTTCATCGGGGCGTCCATCGCTCGGATTGCTGCTTTCAGTTCTACAATCAGCTTCTCTGTCTCGGCTATTCTCCGCACAACCTGCAAATTCGTTAGTGAAATTATTCACAACAATTTTGATGGGGTTAAGGATTCTATTTTTGCCTTGAGTCGAGGAAGAATTCCGTTTAACTTCATATCTCATACCGAACTTTGAATTGCAAACTCTAGACTGATAATTATTCTATAGCTAAAAATGCCTTTGGGTTTGGCTTACATACATTTTGTACATTCTTAACCTTCCATCGGGCGCATCACGGAAGTTACCTCCGGGACACTACATTTTTCGTTATAAAAACCATAGTTTGCGTTCGGCAGGGCTGTCGCCTGCCGTACCTCACACGCCTCTTTCGCGGAATCGGTTTCGGCAACTCCCACCCCTTTCCCAGTTGTCAGTCAACCTTGGGGAGCGGTTCGCGTCACTACTGGAAGTAGCTTCCGTGTGCGCCCTGTGATGTAACCGGTTTCCCGGAGCCTAGTTCCGTGTTTGACCTTATTTTGCGATATTATAAAATGGATGAAGAACGAATTGTGCGATTGTTGGCTAGTGTTGAAAGGAAGGACAGGGAACAACCTTTAGTGGAAAGACCTACCGGTGTGTTTGTTCGGGAACTTTTTTGTGACAGTGCAGAGGAGGATTCGGGCCTAAATGGCGATGGTGATGAAAAAGAAGGAGAAGAAGAAGCGACTGTTGAAGAGAATAATGAATATGAAGAAGAATTAGTGCCCGAATATGACTCCGAAATTCCAAAAGATATTTGTCCTGAATTAGACTTTGATGATAATAGAAGCCTTACTACCTCTAAAAACTCGACTAAATTAAAATATTGTTAGCAGAATCTATGGTAAACTTGCTTACTTTAGTAAAAAGAGGGACATGTTATGGGACTTAGATTCTGTTGTAAATCAAAGAAGAACACCTCAAAAAAATGTAATAAGAATGAGAATGGGCTGTTTCACAATCCGCCCATGAAGCTAAGACTGTAGGCGAAGTGTGGAAGTTATATTTCACCGATGAAATGATAAATGAAATCACAGAATGTACTAACATTTATATAAATGAAAATAAACACAAATTTAACAGGGGAAGGGATGCAAACACTACGAACCCGGAGGAAGTGAAATCTGTCATTGGCCTTTTATACATGGCTGGAGTGTTGAAAAGCAGCCATGAAATTCTAGAAGACCTATTGGCTAGAGATGGGTTTGGGGTAGAATTGTTTAGATGTACCATGTCAATCAAGCGTTTTAAGTTTTTGCTTCGGTCCTTGAGGTTCGATAATATTCTAACTAGAGAAGAAAGAAAAAGTTTGGACAAAATGGCACACATCAGAGATTTGTTTGAAAATGTTGTAGAAAACTGTAAAGAAAACTTCATTGTCAGTGAGTTTGTTACAGTTGACGAAATATTGGAATCATTCAGAGTCAGGTGCAGCTTTCAGCAATTTATAAAGTCAAAGCCAGCTAAATACGGCATCAAAGTTTATGGTATGGTTTGCGCTAGAACTTTTTACACTGCAAACCTTGAAGTCTATGTTGGCAAGCAGCAGGATGGACCATTCATCACAGATAATTCAGGAAAAGAAGTTGTGATAAGAATGATCGAGCCAATTTCAGGCACAAGAAGAAATGTAACAGTGGACAACTTCTTCACATTCCCCTTTGTGTCCCTTTGCGTTTTTTTTAAATTTTGTATGGCCTATTGATTGACCATAAATTGACTATGGTAGACTCTTAGGAAAAATAAGAGAGAAATCCCGTGTGAGTTTTTACAAACTAAACACAGGCCAGTGGGCAGCTCCTGTTTTGCCTTCAAGAAAGAGGCGACAATTGTTTCATACAAAGCAAAAAAGAACAAAGACGTTCTTTTGTTGTCTTCTATGCACACTGACGATGCTATTGACATGGATGTAGAATCAGCAACTTATGGAAAACCTGAGATGATCCTTTTCTACAATTCTAGCAAAGGTGGGGTTGATACTGTAGATAAGTACAAAGAATCTTATTCTACAGCAAGGATCACGAATCGGAGTATTCTACTCGCTACTTGATATTGGAGCTCTAAATGCCTTCATCGTCCTGAAGAAAAGTATTGGTGAACCAAAAATGAAAAGACGTGTGTTTTTGAAAGAACTTTCTAAAAGCTTGTATAAAGAATATGCTCAATCAAGACTAACAATCAGAAGTGTACCTAGAGACTTGAAAAAGCGGATTCGAGAAATCATGCATATTGAACAAGATCAAACTCAACGACCCAAACCAGCTGATGACATAACTTCTGGGAGATGTTTTCAGTGTAACTGGAGACAGAATTGCCTATCGAAAACAAGGTGTTCCACATGCAGAAATTTTATCTGTCAAGAGCATACGGCCCCAGCAAGATGTGTTGACTGTGTGAATGGTGATGATGAGGAAGACATGGAATTAGACCTTTGACAAAATGAGTAGTCCTTTTAACAAGATTTTTCTCATTAGACCATAGGTTTTTTATGTCATACACCATTGCAATTGTTTTCTAATTTTATACGAATATTGTATATGTACAAAAAGTAAGTCTTTTTTATCCATAACACTTACGTACTTTTATTGTTTATTACGGTATAACATTTGCTATTTTATATACAACTTAAGTAATAGTGTAATAACTCCTAAAAAATGGTTTTCATACAGTTTTATCGCTATTAAAAGGTGTTTTGCTCATCATTGTTTAGTTCTTGTACTCCCGGAGGTAACTTCCGTGAGCGCCCTTTGGTGTTTGAAAATCAATGCGCCTGACGGAGGTTAATATTATCTGTTCACTGGCAAAGTTTGGAAGACCCCATAACAATTATATATAATTCTGTAACCAAACTTTTTAATTCAAAATTGTGGAAGTTTGGAAAATCGCAGGATAGTGGGAGACGTCTCAAAATAAAGGTCTTAATCCCAGCACTCAGGAAAAATAGCAGTATTTCTAAAAAGTTACCATCAAATGAGAAATAACGTCAAAACTTTCCCCATAAGAAATGCATAGGGATTTAAAATTGTCTGCATGTCTAAAACATGTGATTAAGTGCCTACTTTGTTTATGAACTGACATGTGATCCTACTTGTAGCAAGGTTAGGGGCTACCACCCCTTCAAGCCACTAGTAACAATTATATTGGTAACATATCTTCTGTTATTTTCAGATATCTTTGACCGTTTTGATTTAAACATCTTTTGAAGTGTACAAAAACGACACCTGTTCTTCGTTCACTGATGTTCATAAAAATGGACTGTTTGCAAAATGTCAAATGAAAGCATTGGGATTAATGTTTAGACACCACTTCTATTAGGTAGTTATAAGAATCTGAACAGTTTTAAAATAATTGTAAATTCACCCTTGGTTAAAAAACTATCAAATATTTTTCCAGCATAACACGTTCAGTGCGGCGCGCCGGATTTCCCGCGGTTGCCTAAAAAGGAAACAAATGCAACTATCCTGAATATACGCGATTAACACAGTGAATGCGTTAAACAAACAACAGTCATACATCTGGAACCTCAGAGGAAAGGGCTTCTCGCCTGTCACTAATTGGGCTGTTAATACCACTATTAACACTACCACCAAAACCCTATTTTTATAACGCCAACTGACACCCTGGGCCTGAGAAACCCTTTTATAGCTATACCATTTGTTAAAATGTCATATGTTTGCTATACGAAATGCTTTTAGTTCAGCAGTTGCATTCAATTTGAATTTTCAGTATTGTGTTCAGTGCCATAGTTTTAATTTTCAGCTGTGTTCTTGAAAAAGTATTTTTTATCTGTAATAAATGTTTGCAATGTTTTTCTCCTTGATATTACATTATATGAAACCCTGGTCTGGCAGACTAACATACTAGCAATCAATGGAAAGAAGCAACTACACCATCTGAAACCTTGGGCCTCACAGACCGTTCCGGAAACAATTTTATTTTCACACAAATAAAACTTTACAAAAGTTAACAATAACCAAGTAGCTCTAAAGAAGGTTAAGTGGCTCAAAGTTACTACGCGAAAGAGCAGTTTTTTATCACCAGTGTAGCAAAACAATTTTAAATTTCAGCCTGCGGCTATGAGAACAGGTAACATTGTTAAACCCCACATGATCAATTTTACAACTCGTACCAAGATAATCTACATCTACCCTTCCACAACAACCGTCTAACAATTCAACACGATGGTCTCACCACTGCTAGCTCGTTCTCCAGCGCCTGTCTGCAGAGGTCAGTCTCGCGCACGCGGCGCGCAAGGGCCTGGTCCACGCGGTCCGCCTGGGCACGCAGGTCACGCACGCAGTCACTGAAGATGGGCCCGTCGAGCAGTGCCCTCAGCTCGCACGACTGACCCTTGACCTCCTGAGCTGTCTGTAGGACGTCGCGCACATTGTCCTCCCACCCTGCCGGGGTGGACTGGCTGCAACAGGAACACAGGGAGGTAGTACTAACCCTGGACACGAGTAGGATCAGGAGTGGCCTTTGAGAAACCAGATATAGAGCTTGAAAAATGTCCTGATGTTTGTTTGGCTTTCTAATCCATCTCATATGAATGTGAGTTAAAGTTAAGTCAAATACACATTCAACTCATTAGCTGAGTTTCAAATGAAATATCTGGAACATTTGTATTTTGATTGATATTAATTTTCTAAAAATCTGAGAATATTGTCATGAATAAGTGAGGTCCAAAAATTAAGCTTTGATGAAATAAAATTCCTAACTACCACTCTTGAATAAGGGTACTTTGGTATTATACGGATGCCACCCTTATACAGCGCGCTGCGGCAGTTATGTTAGGATGGGTTATCATAAAAATGATTTTAGGACTTTCCTTGTTTCGTTACAAATCGAATGATACCTGAAGAGTCATACTTCCGGCCGCCAAACCCCCTCCAAATAGGCCAAGGTCAGGTCGTTGACCGGAGCGCGCGCATCAGCTGTCACCGCCTGTATCTGGGTCAGTGTCATGAGTGATTTATTGCCGTGCACTACGTTACATTTGTTTTCATAATGAGTGACGTTCTTTTGGTGTGGGATTTACCTCGGAATGAAGAGGAAACCGTACGTATTTTTATGATAACCCATCCTAACATAACTGCCGCAGCGCGCTGTATATTTTGCGGAGTACATGTGGCGATCGGGTGTGGCTGCTAGCGGCGGCGACGCATTCAACACGATCCTAGCGGACATCGCTGGCTTTTGGGAGGCACAACACAAAGACCGCTCATCAGAATGATATAAAATTTTTACAGTAAGTCAATAAAAGTACGTTTTTCAAATTATGTAGTTATCCTTTATCCGGTAAAAATTAACCTCCAAAAATAGTGGCATCCGTATAATACCAAAGTACCTGAATAAGTTGGAACAGAAATCTGGGCTACCTTCAAGTTAGTTGCCAGTGACTTAATTTCTACACTCTTTCAAATGCACTAGACATTATTATCATCGGATTTAACTACACCATAGGTGTGTTTAAAAGTTCTGGAACAGCCACGTATCAATAAAAAATTAAGATAGGAACTTAAAACTTCTCTAAAATCAACTCAATGTTGATTACTAGTTGCTCCTGAGCTTTCACTTCAAAATACAAGAAATTTAAACATTTTTAAGCAAAGTTCATTTACCTGTACTAGTTTGTTGGATCAGTATTTATGATAAGAGCAACAATCACCATCTCACTCTGTCCTTCACTATCTCACTCACCTTTCAGGAAAGCGTGTGGCCCCGGGCTTAAACAAAATGGTCGGAGACTTGATAGTAA
This sequence comes from Allygus modestus, assembly GCA_963675035.1. Lineage (NCBI taxonomy): Eukaryota > Metazoa > Arthropoda > Insecta > Hemiptera > Cicadellidae > Allygus > Allygus modestus. The sequence continues at coordinate 159,715,820 of OY776114.1, read as the reverse complement.
GGTTTGTGTTGACCGATTCTATCTCATGAGTTTGCTTCTTGTCTGACCAATCGTCCTCCATCCGAGCTTTGGTCGCTTTGTTCCTCTCTTGTTGTTCATCAATCTGAATGAGTGTTCTATCAATCAGGTCTTCGATTTCCTTCACCAGTGCTGCTTCCTGATTCAGACAACCAATAACAATGTCTAAAAAGTTCAATATTTGTATTATATATTATTTAAAATTCGTTGTTATAAAGTATTAAGTGCATAAAAGTTGCTCACCTTTTTGCTACTTTTCTATCTCCATTTGAGGACATACACAACTCTTAATCCATCTATAATATTATAAAGAAGAGGTGGTTTCTGTCTGTCTGTATGTGTGTGTGTGTGTGTGTGTGTGTCTGATGTTCCAGGTAAACGCAAAAACTACTGAACCGACTGGGCTGGAATTTTACACAAAGCTAGACCTTGAACCTGTGCAACACATAGGCCTATTCACTTCCTTAAAATTCCCTTTGGCTGCGCTCCGTGAACGTCCTAAGTTTCAATGTTTACATTTCAGAAGAAAGTAAACATTCAGAAACTGTAATACGAACAGCTGTGGATATTTCCATTTGACAGCTTATAGAGCAAAACAAGAACAGCTGTTTCAAGATCTCAACCTTTCTATCCGTCGGAAGAACGGGTTCATTCTACTAGTTTCATAAATAGTAAACATAAAGTTTTTGTAACCTTCTCTCAATGGTCTGTTGTCAGAGTTTTCAGGTCACACTAGCCCTGCCTCTGATATGACCCATCGATTACTTCTGTATCCGGGACTAATGAATGTGCTCTCTGAAGCACAGATTAAGTTTATATCAGAAATAGCATTTGGCTAACCTATCCTGTCTGGCTTATGGGTACATTCCTCAAGCCTGGCGCCTCAGTAGGGTGGGCTTCATTCCCAAGAGAGGAAGAGCAGACTACTCAACTGTAAAATCGTTTCATCCCATTAGTCCCTCATCGTCTCTCTTGAAGACACTGGAAAGACTGGTAGAAAGATATCTAAGAAAGGGAGTGTTTTCAGGTCCTCTTCCACTTCATCGAAACCAGAATGCCTATCAGCCTGGTAAGTTCTGCGAAACAGCCCTGCATCAATTTGTGAGCAGGGTGGAGGACAGCCTTGCTGCTAAGGAAATCGCTCTATGCACCTTCATGGACATTGAAGGTGCTTTTGACAATGTTCCTTACACGGCCATGGTCCAGGCGGTGCGTGGGCGTTGTCTTGAGTCTGCTGTTTGTAGGTGGATTGAGACCGTGCTCTGCTTCAGGCGGATTAGAGCTGATCTTCAAGGTGAATCGATAGTGATCGTACCCACGAAAGGTTGTCCGCAGGGAGGTGTGTTTTCGCCTCCTCTGTGGAGCCTTGTGGTGGACGGTCTCCTTCGTGAGCTCACTAGCAGAGGCGTCTTTGTCCAGGGATATGCAGATGACATAGTCCTCATGGTACAAGGAAGGTTCACGAATATTGTTGCTGATGTCATGTATGTCAATCTTCAATGTGTTAATGTCTGGTTTCTTGGAGAGGAACTAAGGAACTAACCTCTGAAAGACAGTAGTTGTTCCGTTCACAAGGAAAAAGAACCTGGAAAAGAACCCGGCCGAGACTTGGACTAACACGGCTTGAAGTATCAGGTACAGTCAAATACCTAGGGCTGACGATTGACTCTAAGCTGACTTGGAATGATCATTTGAATAATACACTGCATAAGGCGAAATGGGCGCTCATGACGTCCAGGAGATTTGCAGGCTCCACGTGGGGGATCAAGCCTCACATAGCGCTGTGGCTGTATAAGGTCTCAAGTCACATATGGATCACTAGTCTGGTGGACATAGGTGAACCAAACTACAGCCACAGCCAACTCACAAGTTACAAAGGCTGGGCACACTTCTAGTCACAGGAGCTTACAGGAGCAGCCCGTCAGCAACTCTCAAAGTTGCTCTTGGATTACTGCCTTTGGATATCTTCATCAAGGCAGAAGCACGAAAATCAGCCTATTGATTAAAAGTCGCAGGCCAATGGAGGGAAGGCCTGTCTGGAACAGGCCATTGCTCCATCACCAAAGCCATTGCTCACAGCCCTGTGCTTGAAATGACTTCAGATGTCATGAGTACGGAGATGGTTTTCACTAAACCTTTTTCTGTTGAATTCTGCTCCAGAGAAGAGTGGACATCTGAGGAAGGGCCCTATTTCAGGAAAGGCAGCCTTGTCTGATACACGGACGGCTCTCTCATTGAAGGAAAATCTGGCTACGGGGTGTACAGTGAATCACCCAGAAAATAACTCTGCGCAAGTCTTGGCAACACTGTACTATTTTTCAAGCAGAAATTTGTGGCATCATGGTTTGTGCTAATCTAGGCCTTACCAGACGCTATTGCGACAAGCATATAGTAATCTTGTCAGACTGTCAGGCTGCCCTCAAGGCTCTTGATTCCAACGAAATCAAGTCACAATTAGTGTGGGAGTGTTAAAACGCACTCTGCAAACTCGCAACATGTAACTCGGTGCATCTTGGTTGGGTACCTGGCCATGTAGGCATATGTGGCAATGAGTGTGCAGATAAACTTGCTAAAAGAGGTTTGTCATTCTTTGGTCCAGAGCTAAGTTGTGGCATAAGCAAAAACAACTGCTTGTCACACAATCAACAAATGGTCCAGGGACTTACATCCCCAGCAATGGCAAGGTTACACTGGTCAAGCACTTGGCAAAAGGCTGCTAGCAGACACTAGCTCTTACTTCACTAACTGGTTGGTGAGGTTGGGCAGAGGTCGGGTTAAGCAGTTGATTGCTTTGATAACTGGACACGGCCACTTCAGGAAACATCTCCACACTCTTGGATTTAGAAATGAAAGTCAGGTGTGTAGGCTTTGGAATCAGTCTGAAGAGATGCCAAGCACATCATACTGGATTGCAAGAGACTCGGCACCTTCATCACCTTCTCCCATACTGAAGGCTTCGTTGAGGTGCTTTGTCAGTTTACATTGGCTCTTGGCTTTTGGTCTAAGAAACAGAATAAATAAATAGGCTTTCCTTTCAAGTCCTAGTTGTGGAAGATCCATGTCAGGGCTTCCGTCTAGTGCTGTAATGGCTCAATCTTTGCTTTCGTGTTTAGTTGGTTGTATAAGCCTGAGTCACTCTGAATGGTTGGTTAAGGTTGAACATATAGCAAAACATTCCTAATTAAAATGAAGGGACTTATTACAGAAGCAATGTCTTTAGTGCATAACACCTTACTAAAAAGCTAAAACTGACCTTGATGAGTTCTTCTTCAGCCTCATCCCTGACCAGATCTGGTTCCATCCTCTTGGCTCTACGACCAAGGCACTCTTTTGCGATATTCTTTACTATGCCTGTCAAAATTATGGCAGTTGTTAAAATTTAAATTTAAATAATTTTACCTAGATTTTCTAAACTGGAGCATGTTGCAAAACTTCCCTAAGTCTTCAGGGTTTTAGCGATTTTCCCCTATAGGGAAGAAGCTATTACCGTAGTCGGCATGGTAAGACCTAGGCCCAGGACCTTGATAACTTTTTGATTTTAGGTCCCCAGATGCCAAAAAAACCCTTTGTTCAAAACTGTATCTATATATAACTAGCTGTTACCCGGCAGACGTTGACATGCCTTTGACTATTACCAACTAAAACCAATATCACCAAGATCACCTGTTCAAGTAAACATGTCATTAGCTTTTATGTAAACAACAATATCTTTCCATAAGGTTCATATGGGAACCCTTTTGGGCCTCTTGGGAGGAACCAAATTGAGTTAGGATAAAAACCTTCTCCGTGAAATTTTACCAAGTTTCATGGCAAAAGGTCCGAGTCCATAAACTTCAAATATATATACAAAGAAATAAATCAACATCCTTTATTATAAATATATGTGTGTGTGTGTGTGTGTGTGTGTGTGTGTGTGTGTGTGTGTGTGTGTGTGTGTGTGTGCGCGTGTGTGCGTGTGTGCGTGTGTGCGTGTGTGCGTGTGTGCGTGTGTGCGTGCGTGCGTTGTGGGTGTGATAACTCTCATACAAATAGTCCAATTTTGATGAAATTTGGTAGACACATGTAAAGCAACATTTATGACTTTAAGTTCGAAAACTAGACAGATCACTCCAACCAAAGGGGTATTTAGGGGGGTTTTGTCCCCCAAAATATTTTTTTTTTACATATGATATATTAGTAAATCCAATTTTAATTTTCACCATTGAATTCAGCTTAAAACGAAATTGGTGTTTTGATCATTGTTGTACATCAGTTGTAGTCAGTTGTAGTAGTGTAATAAATTGATGTACTTTTTACACACCCAGAGCAGTCTTAGCTTGTCTCGCCCTTCTCCTCTGCTCCTCTAGTAGAGCAATCTCAGTGGTCATGTCCTCCAAAGCTCTCTCTAGCTCCGTCTTCCATCGGAAAACCTCGTGAGCTCGCTGGCCTAGTCGCAGCGTGTTGTCGTGTTGCTTCTTATCAGCTGCCGCTGCAATATTCCCCATCGCTTCTCTGGCATTCAGCTCCACTCTGCAAGAATATTAACATTGTATATCGGTTTTCATGTCATCCAAAGCTCCGTCTCATTGCAGCACCTTGTGTGTTCACTAACCCACTTGCAGCGTGTTGTCTTGTTGCTTCTTTATATAGATTAAAGAGGATTGCCGCAATTTGGGTTCTGATAATTGCAAAACTAAAATGTTTATTCGTGTTATTTGTGGAACAAGTTTCAATTTTAATTTATATATAACCAGAGTTATAACCACCATCTTGTTTTTGGTGTTCTGATTTTGATTTTCTTAACTCAGACCAAATAAAGGTATTAGACATCCTTTGAATTTTTTTAGTAATTAAAACTTGATCAGTTTAATCAGGCAAGAGGAGATCAGTTGAAAGTTTGTAAAGTATTTCTTCAACAGTACTCTTCAGTGATTATATTGCTAGGAACACATCAACTCACGCATTGGCACGTCTCTGGTCCTCGCTTGCCCCACACAGCACATCGTGGTTGTGCTTCCTCCACTCGCCCTCGCTGTACCGCGTGATGCTGTAGCTGTCCACTACGGGCCTGGTGCCGGTGAGGCCCGCCAGGGGGCCCCAGTCCACCTGGCCCGAGGCCCAGGGCCCGATGGGGCCCATTTCGCCCTCCGGGGTCTTCACTATGTCATCACTGGGCTGGGGCAGGTAATGCGGCTCTGATGTAGTCCTGGGTTCTCCCGCCCCTCCCATCGCCTCCTGAGAGAGAGCAAAGCAAAATTAACTCGGAATTTAAAACTTACTTTTTGCAGCTGATCGCGCCAAATTAAATATTTTTGTAATGTTACCGGTTTTGAATAATTTGCAATCCACTTTATTCATTTTGAAAATGCCTCCTGAACTGTTGTTTAGAATTTAAAACCAGGTTCACATACCTTTTCCGTCCAAACAGTTCAAAAATATATGCTGCCCATTCTATGACAACATGTTTCGGAATCTAGAATTCCATCTTCTGGTCATACCAAAAACGTCCGTAATTTACACAGATTTTCGTCAAAATTTAAAATTTTGTTGTTGTTAAACATTAATACAGTTCAACATAACACACAACACGACATTAAACACATATTTCGCACAAATTAAGACACGCACAAGCCGGCCGGCGATTAGACTCCGACTCAAAGCTCCAGCGAGTCGGAGTCTAATCGCCGGCCGGCTTGTGCGTGTCTTAATTTGTGCGAAATATGTGTTTAATGTTGTGTTGTGTGTTATGTTGAACTGTATTAATGTTTAACAACAAAAAAATTTTAAATTTTGACGAAAATCTGTGTAAATTACGGACGTTTTTGGTATGACCAGAAAATGGAATTCTAGATTCCGAAACATGTCGTCATAGTATGTGGCAGCATATATTTTTGAACTGTTTGGACGGAAAAGGTATGTAAACCTGGTTTTAAATCCACTTTAGCCAGTTTATTTTTTTATCAAATTTATTAGCTTATCACACATCCATGCTTGCTAAGAACTTAAAAAAAATAAAATAAAATATTGTAGAAAAGTAATTTTTAAACACTTTTAAAAGATTTGGCCTTGATCAAATCAACAACATTAGTTTTTAACCTTAATTAAACGTTAAAATAAAGTGTTAAATTTACACCAAATCTAAGACTTAAAATACCCCCGTCACAGCAAACCTGCGGACTCAGCGAATTTCCAATGTTTTTATATCACATAAAGCCGCATACCAAGCTTCATACAAATATATTCCCATAATAATATATACTACATATATAATAAATTATATATACAACTTTAATTACTCTCCATAACAATAACATTGAGAACGCAAACTATTGGAAACATAGGAAACAAGGAACGCAAACCATTGGTGTTTATGCAAATATAAATAAATATAATTCAACTAGGTGAAGCCACATACCAAGTTTCATCATTATACATTCTAAATAAGCTATATATACCACTTTGAATATTCTCCATAAGAATAACATGGGGGATGAGTGAGCAGGTTTGCTGCAACAAGGAACACAAAAAATGGGTTTTCATGCAAATATCAATATAACTCAACTAGGTGAAGCCACATATTAAGTTTCATAATTATACATTCATAAATAAGAGATATATACCATTTTGCTTATTCTCCACAAGAATAACATGGAAAATGAGTACGCAGGTTTGCTGCAACAAGGAACACAAAAAATGGGTTTTTATGCAAATATCAATGTAACTCAACAAGGTTAAGCCACATATCAAGTTTTTTTTTCAAGTTTATGTTCATAATTACCAAGTTTCATAATTACTAGTTGTCCTGTTGCTCGAATCCGAGCAAGTTTTTACCCAAAGAAAGGTTTCTTCAGTTGTAAAAAAAACAAACCCCCTAATATTAAAACGGATGATAACAACGTACTTTCAATGAATGAGTTTAGACTCCCGCCGTCGGATTCGGATAATGCCACTGTTCTGCAAATTCAGCCCCTTACTGTGTTTAAGTGATGCTCTTTCTTAAAATTCCGAGACGTATTGGTAAATCTATGTAAAAATACCTTTAATTTGGCACCTCAAACGTTACAATCCGTCCAGCCGTTATCGAGTTATAACTGTGAAGAAAAAACCCCTAGATACATTCATAAACGAGTTCGCACGCATCACGCTGACGTGAGGGAAGTGAATTTCCACATAAAAAACTATAAAACTCAAAATCAGTTAAAAACATACATTTATTCCAATTTTTATTTAAAAAACTGAAAATATTGATTTTTTGGCTGGTCTGATGATCCTGGTTCTATTTACCTGCAATGCTGGGAATACAATTTTGCGCATTATAAGGTTAGGGGAAGGTCCAGGCAGGCTTTAAAGTAGGCGTGAGGTTGCTGGGGGATGATAAAAGTACACCAACAAATGAATAATAGGCTTTTCTAATGTAAAACCCCGATAAGACAACGTACTGTGTTTAGCCGATACACATTTTCTTTAATAACATAGTAAATATTTATGCTAGAATGACGAGTGAGGGCTTAAAAGTTTTGCCACACTAATTCCCATCTTTTTACATGCATTAATTTCACATCCGGGGCTTTTCTGACCCTTTTTGGGTCCAAAAACTCAAAATTTGAAAGATTAATCCCCAAAAAAGGGGTTTATAGTTTTCCGATTGTTTTGCCCAACAAATTTATCCAACAGATTATAGAAAGGAATGTCCCTACCAAATTTGAAGGAAATCGGACCAAAAATGCGACCGCTAGATTGCATACACATATATATATATATATAAAATTTTGAATTAACCCCCAAAACGTGTTCAGGGGGTCACGATAGGAACTTCTATATTGGTCCCAGGCTGAAGTTTCACCGTGCGGGTCATGCTAATAGTTCACTTTCCATAGGAAATTCACTAATACGTGATATCTACCATTTTGCTTACTCTCCATAAGAATAATATGGGGGCTGAATACGCATGTTTGCTGCTATGAGAATCATTCGTAAAAATTGCTTTTTTGTGCAAATAATATTAGACCACAACCAGATGAAGCCGTGTACCAAGTGTCGTTAGTACGTTCATAAATAAGCGAGATATAAGAATAACATTGGACAGTGTACTGTGTTAAGCACTTTCAATGTCTCTGGAACCAATTGATGTACATAAATGATCAAAACACCAAACTGTGTGTTTTTTAAAGATAAATTCAATGGGGAAAACTAAAGTTAGATTTTTTTTAATATTGCATGTAAAAACTTCAAAAACCCATTTTTGGGGTACAAAACTCCCCAAAAATACCACTTTGGATAGGTCGATCTGTCTGGTTTTCGAACTTAACAGTCATAAATGTTACTTTACACGTTTTTACCAAATTTAATCAAAATCGAACCTTTTTACGAGAGTTATCGTGCTCATGGACACACACACACACACACACACACACACACACACACACACATATATATATATATATATATATATATATATATACTGTTTGGAACGAATGGTGTTTTTGGGGTCTGGGGAAGTTCGCTAAAACAAATAGCCAAGGGACAGTGCCCTAGAAACTATTCCGCAACACTATCCCCCCTATTTGACTGGGACATTATCGTGTGTCTTATTGTATTGTTGGGAATTTCAGCTGCAGTGTTTTCAATCATGAATCAACAAATTGACATTATGCCAAACATCTAACTCATAACACACGGAAATAATAAATTAATCTATAATTGGTTATGGAAGGGTGTTACATAATACTAAATTTAGCAGTGTTATTCAGTAATCTGGGATTAGTGATATTTAAATTTCTAAAAAGCTAATTAGTCTCAAGATTGCAATGAATGAATCGGTCTAGACTGATAGACTTTTTGGTTTGAATTATATTCAACAACTCTATTCACACGATATAGAACGTCGCCAGGAGGGGCTCCATCAGTCCTCTGTTCCTACCTGCTTGTCCCGTATGACCAATAAGTCCATCCGTCTCTTCTCAGTGGATTATCCAAAATCGTTGATTTATGGTTCATTTGAAAGAGCAACAAAATCCTAGCGATTTCAATGAGCAGCATTTCGATACCACAAATAGTTCATCCATAGACAAATCTTAAATAGTTAATATGCTGTTTAAATTTTGTTGAACCATTATTGTTTGTGATGTCAAACCTTAGCTGCTCATTGAAATCTCTAAATCTTTTTATCTTTAAAATGAGCCAAATATCAACGATTGTAGATAATGCGTTGAGGAGGGACAGGTTACAAACAAACAAAAATAGACTTATGGGGGAAGCAGGTAGAAACGAAAAATGATTTGTGACTGAAGTCCAGCGTTAACATATATACGTAGTCCAGCCTTAATGTATATTTTAGGCCAATTTATTTTGTTATTCTTCAGTCAAAATGTTATTTAAACAATAAGATGACATAGTCCAAGCAGGTAAAGGTGAGAGCCAATTTTTAGAACCGACATTTTAAGTTATGTTGACTATACAAAATTAAACGGTGAAAGATTTACTGTGATGGCCTGAATGGCCTATATTTAGTCTTTCAGTTGATTTTTAAAGAATAAAATACTGATTACTAAATGACCGGAGCGAGTTCGCCCACTGTGAAGATGAATTATTCTGCCGAAGTGATGAATTACTTTCCCTTAGAGAAAGCCCAATCACCCCATCCACCCTCAGCAAGTACACAGCATTTACTTTTATATGACTCGCGGGTGAGGCCACGTTAAGCAGTTGGTGCTGACTACCAAATGAAGAGACTTGTAACTATAAAAGAACATTCAGTTGCAAAACGTCGCGTAAGAAATGACAACACGTATCTCCATTTTTATTCACTGTAAGATATGGTTACCACCAGATTCAAAGAAAAATAACGCAACTTTCTGGTGATAGTTCGTATCTCAGGAAAAAATTATATTTGATATAGTATCGTTTTAAAGTGATTACTCGTATACCTTTGATTACTATGGCAGTGTTTCTGAAAGTTGGGTTTCAAGAGATACGTGTTGTCACTTCTTAAGCGACGAAAAGTCGTTAGGGGTCCATGCATTTCAGGACTTCGCGTCGTCGCGTCGCCGGCGCCACTGCAGACCACTCGCATTGCCGGCCGGTATCACCCGTCTCCGAATCTAATCTGATTTTGCCACTAAAGTGAAGCGGCTATTTTTAGGATGTTCAATAAGAAACCAAGTTTTCGTACACATCTAACTCAATGAGAACACCGTTCGTTACTACCTTGTACTCATATCAACTATAATATTATACTCATCGAAATTAGTTTAATTTACTCATATTAGTTTTGTTTGTAGTTTATTTCACTTAACTTGTATACTATGGCAACAAACTTAAGATCACTTTGATAAGTAATCTTAGTTTTACGCTATAATATAAAAAGTTATGAGAAATAAAGTGTAAAACCTATAAAGTAATTTTCTTGTATGAAATCGTATCAATACTGTAGAACACGGTGTTTATGGCTCATTCCAATGAACACTTAGTAGTACCAAAGTTCGCACACGTCAAACACCCGAAGACGGTTTTACACATTACTCGAAGATTTCAACGAAGTAAGTAAACACAATTACTGGCATAAATACATAATTATAAAACTGAAAACAAACTTCTAACCTTCCCATAATCGCCGAAAACTTTGTTCTGCCCTTCGCAGGTGCATTCTTGCTGCGGCATCACTATTTATTTTGAATTTGTTTGATTAACTAACAAGAAACTGAAGACTGAAACACCACAGTAAACACAAGGGACACAACATGTTTGACGACGCCGGTAACTCGACTTTCGTATCCAAGGCAACTGATCAAGCGGTTGATAAAGGTGGATGTTTGCTTAACAGCTGTCGTCTACAGAAGGACCGTTGTAAATAAACTTCGGTAGCGCGGTTGGTATAAATACTTGGCATATTAACTCGACTAATAACAGAAAAACACCTAATTTAATAATACATAAAATATAGTGCAGATGTTTATTTGAGCAGTTGTGCTTCATTGAATATTTGGAGATTGTACAAACGTGTTTAGAACAGAACAAAGATGGGGACGGCCAGGAAGTTTGAAAGATTATTTGTAATGTAATGTAATTTTAAAATTTTTTTATTAAAAATATTTTGCTACTGTATCTACTTTGGAATAAAAACTCTTGACACCGTTGAAATAAAACAGCAAACCTAATCTTGTAATGTAATGAAGACAATAGTGAAACCTAAGAGCTAGCCTAGCGTTTAGCGGATTGAATTGCTTCACAGCTGTGCACGGGGAATATTCCCTGGGTTCTCATATCATATGATTTTCAAGCTGCCGACGAAAGTTGTCCAGTAACAAATCGATTGCAAAACTATCCGCCTTATATACCCGGTTTCACCCGGGAATACACATTTGTGTGTGTTTCACTATGTGGTTAAGGCGGTCCCACAATTCTCGCGAACAGGCCTGAACATTCGGCAGAACATTCTCCCGAATGTTCACTGAACATTCCGTCCCGTATGTTACCGCATGCGTTCAAAAGTTCGTGTAGCTCCCACACTTCTCGCGAATACTCCGAACATTCGGAGTTCGGCCGAATGTTCGGGCGTGTTCGTGAGAAGTGTGGGACCGCCTTTAACCTTTTGAATGAGTTCGCATAAGTATCATCTGTTTATGCTATCATATTATGGTGGAATAAATTAATTTTCACATGGATAACATTTAAACTTTGACGACCCGTGGGGCGGAGCTCTAGGCTCGGATCGGAAATTCCTTTCTTAGTGCTTATCTACGTTGTATCATAGAAAAATAAACCAGGTATTATTTTTCTATGGTTATATTACTCCAGTACGAAATTTCTTACTTGTTGACCCAACACTGTTTAGGCCGTGTGTAAGTTGTTGGTCAGTGTTTAGAATTGTATTAAGTAGATGTCATTGACGTTGCGAGGACCAACAAAAACGAGATCGCTCGCAGCACGCTGACGTGAGGGAAGTGAATTTTAGCATTAAAACCTTACAATAAGGGGTTAAACCAACACTGGTGACATTTTTTTTTTAAATTGAAAAATTATATTTTTTCTGTTCTGATGCTCCTGTTTATATTTTAATTCGCTATTAATATGGTAATGCTGTACATTATAAGGTTAGGAGGAGGTATAGTCAGGATAACAAGTTGGTATAGGGGTATTGGGGGTGATAAAACTACAATAAGTCATGAAAAACAGCCTTTTCCAATGTAAAATCCCCAAAAGAGAACGTTCTGTGGTTAGACAATTAAATTTGTCTTTAATAAATCGGTAAATACTTGCACTAGAATGACGAGGGAGGGCTTAACATTTTTGGCTTTTTACTTACAATAATTTAATATTCAATAATTTTACATTCTGGGCTTTCCTGGCCCTTTTTGGGCCAAAAAATTCAAAATTAGAAAAATTAAAATCCCCAAAAAGGAGGTTAGAGTTGTCCGATTGTTTTATCCAACGAATCTGTCCAACTGTTTACAGAAGGAAAGGTTCCTATCAAATTTCAAGGAAATCGGAAAAAATTTCGACCGCTATAGTGCGAACACACACACACACATATATATATATATATATATATATATATATATATATATAAAACATACATATATATGTATGGAACGTTAGGAACTTCTATGGTGGTCCCGGGCTTAAGTTTAACTGTGCGGTTCATGCCAATAGTTCACTTTTCCATAGGAAATTCACTAATATCAAGAAAATCACTTGACGTCTAAAACCCACTAAGGAATGACTATGCCAGTTTTAATTTTCCCGGCTTAGTTAACCAAACAGTTGTTTCGCTGTATACAAAGCTTCTCAGTATATCCCAAGCAAAAATTATGTGCGTTCTCAGTAAATAGAGTAGAGCATTATATGACACAGAACATAATTAAGGAAACTGAGGGAGTCTATTACAATTTATGATTTAACTTAGACGTGAAGTAGGACGCGCTGTTCGACTTGAACCAAGATTTTGTCAAACGTTTTGGAGGACAAATATACTGTATTGAAGTGTAAACCCAGATTCGTTCAATGTAATACCTGATATCACAAAGGCAAAAAATAATCGAAAATCGTGCTTCTCCATCTTCATTTTCGTTGACCAGTGATGTTAACGCAGTTCGTAGGTGTCAGGCACGCCTTTCATAATGTTATTGAACCCAAACAGATAATTCAATCAATGGTGTTGAATAAGCGAAATATTTACGCCACTGTACTCTCTTGAACGATACTTAGTCTAGGTGACGGTGACTCTTTACAAAAGTCGCCTTCAACTTTCAAATATGAGGTACAAAATTTAAAATTAGGATATTATGAGTTTTCATTGGATCGTTTTTCATTCATTTCCATAAAATATCAGTTAACCCGACTCTAAAAAATACTTTAAAATTGAATGAAATATTCTTGAAAGTAGGCTACAGTAAACAGGAGGTTTTATGGGCTAATGTTATGTCTTGGATCGCTTCGGTACAATGGCCAACACTTAGAACGACAATTAATTGTGATGTTTAAATACTTACAGGTAGATATACAGTTAGGCCCAGATTGATTGCACCCGTTCATGTGAAACGTTTATTGCTTCCTTAAAGTTCATTGCTACGGGACAGTGTTATTCCCACTCACAGTATCTAGAACGAGATCGCACGCAGCGCGCTGACGTGAGGGAAGTGAATTTCCACATACACAACTTTTAAAACTCAAAACCAGTGTAAAAAATACATTTATTCCAATTTTTTTGAAATCTGAAAACATTGATTGTTTGGCTGTTCTGATGCTCCTGGTTTCATTTACCTGCAATGCTAGGAATACAATTTTGTGCATTATAAGGTTAGGAGAAGGTTCAGTCAGGCTTGAAAGTAGGTGCGAAGTTGCTGGGGATGATACAAATAACCGACACATGAATCAAATGTTTTTCTAATATAAAATCCCCATAAGACAACGCACTGTGTTTACCTATATACATTTTATTTAATAACTCGGTAAATATGTATGCTAGAATGACGAGAGAGGGCTTAAAACTTTCGCTTCACTAATTCCCATATTAATAGGTGCATTAATTTTACGTCCAGGGCTTTTCTGACCCTTTTTGGGCCCAACAACTCAAAATTTGAAAGAATAATCCCCAAAAAGGGGTTTAGAGTTTTCCGATTGTTTTTTCCTAACGAACTTGTCCAACTGATTATAGAAAGGAACGTCCCTACCAAATTTGAAGTAATTCGGACAAAAAATGTGACCGCTAGAGTGCACGCACACACACACACACACACACATATAATTTTGAACGACCCCCCAAAACGTGTTCTGGGGGTCACGTTAGGAACTTGTATGGTGGTCCTGGGCTTAAGTTTCACCGTACGGGTCATGCTAATAGTTCGTTTTCCATAGGAAATTCACTAGTAATTATACGGTAGTAGTTGTCATAAACCAGTTGCGCAGTAGGTCAGTGACGTCAGTGGTGCCCACCAGCTGTTTGTGACACAACAAACGTCCCCATCTGTCTAAACTAAACTCTATTAGATGCTGGTTGTTTTCACTGTGAATCGCCCATTATAATTCAATAAAACATACAAAAACACACTGTTCATTATAGTGTTGTAAGAAACAATAAATGACAGTATTTAATACAGTACTGAACAGTAGTGGTGAAACCACAAAGAGGCGCCACTTCCGGCGCTTTTTTCCCATGTTATTCTTATGGGGAGCCGTTTTTGCACCGACGCCAGCTCCCGCCTTACACAAGTTTCCTTGTTAGCCTGTACTAATACCCAACCCTTGCCTATATTAAATGTATTTTCCCAATCCCCATCCCTCCTCTATATTTTTTAAAATTAATTTTCAAATTCAGGCTAAAAAACTATCTTTAGTGTTTATAGTCCGATTTGTCTGCAATTTGGATATGTTACTGTCCTAGGCAAGTGTTTTAATAAATTCCACTTACATTTCCCAAATTCACTATAACGGTCAAATTAAAAAATATTTTTGAAAAATACTATAGTGCCAATTGCCACCTTCTTTATTAACTGTCCGATTTGTTTAAAACTTGGATATGTTACTGTCCTAGGCAAGTGTTTTAATAAATTACACTTACATTTCCCAAATTCAC
Source organism: Allygus modestus (assembly GCA_963675035.1). NCBI lineage: Eukaryota > Metazoa > Arthropoda > Insecta > Hemiptera > Cicadellidae > Allygus > Allygus modestus. The sequence goes on along the minus strand of OY776114.1, from coordinate 159,700,750 downwards.
TATTACAGTCAAATTAAAAATTATTTTTGAAAAATACTGCCAATTGCCACCTTCTTTATTAACTGTCCGATTTGTTTAAAACTTGGATATGTTATTGTCGTAGGCAGGTGTTTTAATAAATTTTACTTACATATCCCAAATTCACTATTACGGTCAAATTAAAAAATATTTTTGAAAAATACTGCCAATTGCCAACTTCTTTATTTACTGTCTGATTTATTTAAAATTTGGATATGTTATTGTCCTAGGCAAGTCTTTTAATAAATTCCACTTACATATCCCAAATTCACTATTACGGTCAAATTAAAAAATATTTTTGAAAAATACTGCCAATTGCCAACTTCTTTATTTACTGTCCGATTTGTTTAAAACTTGGATATGTTATTGTCGTAGGCAAGTGTTTTAATAAATTACACTTACATTTCCCAAATTCACTATTACAGTCAAATTAAAAATTATTTTTGAAAAATACTGCCAATTGCCAACTTCTTTATTTACTGTCCGATTTGTTTAAAATTTGGATATGTTATTGTTGTAGGCAAGTGTTTTAATAAATTACACTTACATTTCCCAAATTCACTATTACAGTCAAATTAAAAATTATTTTTGAAAAATACTGCCAATTGCCAACTTCTTTATTTACTGTCCGATTTGTTTAAAATTTGGATATGTTATTGTTGTAGGCTAATGTATATGCACCATCCACATTTTACAAATATTGCGGTTAAATTTTAAAAAAATTTGGAAAAATACTGCCAATTGGCAACTTCTTTATTTATGGTCTGATTTGTTTAAAATTTATATATGTCATTATTCTAGGCTAGTGTATATGTACCATCCACACATTTGACAAATTAACTATAATGGTCAAATTAAAAAAATATTTTGAAAAATATACTAACAATTTCAAACTTCTTTATTTACTGTCTGATTTATTTTCGGATATGTTATAGCTCTTATATAGGTAACAAGACCACACTACCACACGTTCCATTACCCCCTATAATACAGTATTTTGTCTTTTTTGTTTGTTTATTTTGCTGTAATCCCAAAACTGACTTTGCTGTTTATTGTCCGATTTGCATACACTTTGGATATTGTCCTAAGCATTTATTGTCTGATTTATTTTTGGATATGTTATAGCCACCAACTATTATATCTAAAATTACAATATTATTTCCACCTATAATACAGTTGATGTGTTGTTTGTTTTGCCACAACCTAAAAACTAACATTGGTATTTGTGTTTTTACAAAACTATATTTTGCGGTTGGATTAAAAAAAAAAATACAAGCTTATTATATTTGCCACAAGCTTATTATATACATCCAGCTGTTATATTTGCCACATTTCCAATATTGTTGTGACCCTCTCAACTACCTCTCATTGTAATATAATAAGTAATATATATCCACAATTATGGTCAGAACTGCCTAAATTTTGGATATGTTTTAAGCCAATGCGATAACAAAAAATAAATTTTTAAAACCCAAAACAACTAAACACAAAACACTAATCTTTCTTTGTGCTTGTTTGGAGTAGTCTTTATTTTATCCAAATTAATTTTAATTTTGTAGTTAAAATCAAACTTCCCACATTCTAGCTCCCTTTCCAGCCAGTGGTTGGAGACATAAAGGTTACGAATATTTTCAAACTGTACAATATATCTTTTTCTACCCCTATGTTGGACTTGTTTAATAGCGCTTATTAATAATTCCGCACCATATTCCAAATCCTCCAGTCTACAACATTCTTTAAATTTAACATTGCCTTTAATATCTTGCATCTCTATGTCTTCTTGTCCAACATCCCACTCATTGTTACGGAAACTTAGGTTTTCTATTTTTGGAAAGGAATTGCCATAAAACGTTGCGGTTCCGTTAGTGTTAAAGCTTGCAAGTGGCTCGTTGGTAGGTAGATAAATAATGTCCAAATCACCACTGTATGGCAACACGCTATAACCTTGCCTATTCTTATTTATCTCTATAAATACAGTTTTACAGACACCTTTAACATAGTATACACCCCTCCGTCCATCCTTTTCTGCCAACACTCCCACAAACTTGTTGTTTACTACAAACGCATACACTATATAATGTCCATAATGCTCTAGATCCTCCCAACGTCGCAGGAAGTAATCTTTTAATTTATCCTCTCTTTCCCTTCTTTCTTGTTCTTTAGCCAACTGTGCTTTGTATTCCTCTGCAACAGTATTTTCCACATATTCCAATTTACGCTTATTACTGTCAATGTCTTCTAATTCCAATTTCCTCTTTTTGGAACAACTCTCTAAGAAAGGCTTGGAAAGTGGCTCTATTTCTTTAATAGTGTATGGGTACAGTTTATTGGTCCGGCTTCTTAAAACGTAGGGAGTAAGGTTAGGACTTTCCACTAAGCCTAATTCTTCTAAATTGATGTGTTTAGGTATAGTGGAGAAAGGTGTATTTGATTTTGTAAAACATGTGCCCCCAGATTTGATGTAACACTTATGCTTTACACTTATGGCATCAGGAAACTCCTCTATTACCTCTACATAGTTAGTTGGTAAACAGTTAAAGCTAAATGCAGATAGAGCATACTTTATTAACTTTTCCCTTTGTGTACTATCTTTTGGCAGTTTTAGTTGTACTCCAGTTATCTTCTTCGTATTACTATTACCCCAATATGCATCGTTAAACACTAAACAACAACTGTTTTGTAATTGATTGGCAACTTTCACCCACATCTTATGCAGAGGTACAGCATAGAATGGAGCATTTTGAAAGTACCGTTTGTTGTCTTCTATTAGACTTAAACAATCTCTTAAAGGTTCAAACCCTTTACCAAAACCTCTACAATAGTTATAGATTGTTGCCTCTAACCTTGTTATTCCATTCTCTCTAGCTAGTTTAGACGAGAATGTTTCTTTTAGTCTCGCATCTGGACAGTTTACAAAGTTTATTATATGGTTTCCTATACTTTTAACTACTCCAGGGCTTGTAATCTGGCATATAAATTTATTATATATTTTTACCCTGCTATTTACATTAAACCATGTTAAACAGTCTTTACTAACATTATCTACAATAACATTATATCCATTCTTGTACTCCCCTTGGTAGCAAAAGTTAAAGTTTTCTGTAAGATATTGGCACATTTCCTCTTTATTAAATATTCCAGCCAAATCTAGTGTTATATCGAAATCCATAAGATAGTACATTTCTTTTTCCAGATCTTGCAGTATCTTTGGAAGATCTTCCAACAAATCCTTAATTTTAACATTTGCAAGCTCTATTTTATAGGGAATTGCTATAGGATCATCATACTTTTGTTTAATTTGGTCAATATCTTTCTTTATTATTTGTAACACACCCTCGCTTTGGACCCCAGAGGACCTCTCCAAGGAGAATGGTAGTTTGGCCACAACACCATGTCGAGCTAAAGAGAACTTTTTAAATATTCCTCGTAAGTAGCTATTAAACGAGCCACATATTTCCTTCTTAACTTTAAATTTATTCCGAACGTCCCCATCACAATCTGTAACATTGGTTATCTTAACTAACATTATGTTATCACAAAACGCATCCGTTATAGATGTTAAGTTATTTAATTTTGGTTCGCCCTCGCAATAGTTTATATTACCTATGTCTGTAAGAAGATTACGTAGATTTTCTAATAAAAACCATATACCGAATCTTTCGTTAGTAGGTTTAATACAATTTCCCAATAAATGGCTAACAGAGTACATTTCTTTTATACAAAAAAGTAGCGGAAACATGTAAACAGGACAGATTACACTACAGATATATATGTGTTGTAAATATATGGATATTGTATATAAACATAGGCGAGCGGTAAGTGTAACATGTACGTGGACACCCATATGCAAATATGGAATACCCACTATTAATATAATTCCAAATTCGACTAAATAAGTTTATAGTCTCAATATAATTAACATATTAACATTAGTACCCAAATTGTCGAAATTCTATAACTGTCTATTCTTAGTCCTTGTATTAGGTTTTGTACTATTAAACCCTACATTCTTATCCTGTGCAGTAGAGTAATATATGTATTTAATACAGATACGCACATTCTACAAGACCTATACATCTGTTGTATAAGCAGCAGAATAGACATCTCATTGTGTTGTTGTAAAGTAAAACATAAATGTAAATTGTGCTGGATACAACCAGCTAGATATTAGACAGGAAATGTGTTGGAAGTGTATTGCCAAATAGTAAGACAAACACCACATAGTGCAGCATGTAAGCAATCCATTACTATTTAGACAGTATTGGTACAACATCCGATATATTAGCCAAACCCACAATCAAACTTGGAAAACAAACAGTAACAAATTAATATTATAGTAACAGAAATAGTAAGAGTATAAGGACATAGTAATATTTAAAGTTTATAAAACAACACAAATGACACAATAACACACTCCAACACATTTGGACACAGGCACAGATACTGGTTTACAGCCATTTAACACAACTTTACAGGTTCTGTCAACTGACACAAAAAATAGTTTGTAAATTGTGTAAGAAATATATGTAATATAAACAAATTTAACACAATCATAACATTTTGAGGACACAATGTTTGGACTGGGTTTGGCTAATATATCGGATGTTGTACCAATACTGTCTAAATAGTAATGGATTGCTTACATGCTGCACTATGTGGTGTTTGTCTTACTATTTGGCAATACACTTCCAACACATTTCCTGTCTAATATCTAGCTGGTTGTATCCAGCACAATTTACATTTATGTTTTACTTTACAACAACACAATGAGATGTCTATTCTGCTGCTTATACAACAGATGTATAGGTCTTGTAGAATGTGCGTATCTGTATTAAATACATATATTACTCTACTGCACAGGATAAGAATGTAGGGTTTAATAGTACAAAACCTAATACAAGGACTAAGAATAGACAGTTATAGAATTTCGACAATTTGGGTACTAATGTTAATATGTTAATTATATTGAGACTATAAACTTATTTAGTCGAATTTGGAATTATATTAATAGTGGGTATTCCATATTTGCATATGGGTGTCCACGTACATGTTACACTTACCGCTCGCCTATGTTTATATACAATATCCATATATTTACAACACATATATATCTGTAGTGTAATCTGTCCTGTTTACATGTTTCCGCTACTTTTTTGTATAAAAGAAATGTACTCTGTTAGCCATTTATTGGGAAATTGTATTAAACCTACTAACGAAAGATTCGGTATATGGTTTTTATTAGAAAATCTACGTAATAATAACCTTCTTACAGACATAGGTAATATAAACTATTGCGAGGGCGAACCAAAATTAAATAACTTAACATCTATAACGGATGCGTTTTGTGATAACATAATGTTAGTTAAGATAACCAATGTTACGGATTGTGATGGGGACGTTCGGAATAAATTTAAAGTTAAGAAGGAAATATGTGGCTCGTTTAATAGCTACTTACGAGGAATATTTAAAAAGTTCTCTTTAGCTCGACATGGTGTTGTGGCCAAACTACCATTCTCCTTGGAGAGGTCCTCTGGGGTCCAAAGCGAGGGTGTGTTACAAATAATAAAGAAAGATATTGACCAAATTAAACAAAAGTATGATGATCCTATAGCAATTCCCTATAAAATAGAGCTTGCAAATGTTAAAATTAAGGATTTGTTGGAAGATCTTCCAAAGATACTGCAAGATCTGGAAAAAGAAATGTACTATCTTATGGATTTCGATATAACACTAGATTTGGCTGGAATATTTAATAAAGAGGAAATGTGCCAATATCTTACAGAAAACTTTAACTTTTGCTACCAAGGGGAGTACAAGAATGGATATAATGTTATTGTAGATAATGTTAGTAAAGACTGTTTAACATGGTTTAATGTAAATAGCAGGGTAAAAATATATAATAAATTTATATGCCAGATTACAAGCCCTGGAGTAGTTAAAAGTATAGGAAACCATATAATAAACTTTGTAAACTGTCCAGATGCGAGACTAAAAGAAACATTCTCGTCTAAACTAGCTAGAGAGAATGGAATAACAAGGTTAGAGGCAACAATCTATAACTATTGTAGAGGTTTTGGTAAAGGGTTTGAACCTTTAAGAGATTGTTTAAGTCTAATAGAAGACAACAAACGGTACTTTCAAAATGCTCCATTCTATGCTGTACCTCTGCATAAGATGTGGGTGAAAGTTGCCAATCAATTACAAAACAGTTGTTGTTTAGTGTTTAACGATGCATATTGGGGTAATAGTAATACGAAGAAGATAACTGGAGTACAACTAAAACTGCCAAAAGATAGTACACAAAGGGAAAAGTTAATAAAGTATGCTCTATCTGCATTTAGCTTTAACTGTTTACCAACTAACTATGTAGAGGTAATAGAGGAGTTTCCTGATGCCATAAGTGTAAAGCATAAGTGTTACATCAAATCTGGGGGCACATGTTTTACAAAATCAAATACACCTTTCTCCACTATACCTAAACACATCAATTTAGAAGAATTAGGCTTAGTGGAAAGTCCTAACCTTACTCCCTACGTTTTAAGAAGCCGGGCCAATAAACTGTACCCATACACTATTAAAGAAATAGAGCCACTTTCCAAGCCTTTCTTAGAGAGTTGTTCCAAAAAGAGGAAATTGGAATTAGAAGACATTGACAGTAATAAGCGTAAATTGGAATATGTGGAAAATACTGTTGCAGAGGAATACAAAGCACAGTTGGCTAAAGAACAAGAAAGAAGGGAAAGAGAGGATAAATTAAAAGATTACTTCCTGCGACGTTGGGAGGATCTAGAGCATTATGGACATTATATAGTGTATGCGTTTGTAGTAAACAACAAGTTTGTGGGAGTGTTGGCAGAAAAGGATGGACGGAGGGGTGTATACTATGTTAAAGGTGTCTGTAAAACTGTATTTATAGAGATAAATAAGAATAGGCAAGGTTATAGCGTGTTGCCATACAGTGGTGATTTGGACATTATTTATCTACCTACCAACGAGCCACTTGCAAGCTTTAACACTAACGGAACCGCAACGTTTTATGGCAATTCCTTTCCAAAAATAGAAAACCTAAGTTTCCGTAACAATGAGTGGGATGTTGGACAAGAAGACATAGAGATGCAAGATATTAAAGGCAATGTTAAATTTAAAGAATGTTGTAGACTGGAGGATTTGGAATATGGTGCGGAATTATTAATAAGCGCTATTAAACAAGTCCAACATAGGGGTAGAAAAAGATATATTGTACAGTTTGAAAATATTCGTAACCTTTATGTCTCCAACCACTGGCTGGAAAGGGAGCTAGAATGTGGGAAGTTTGATTTTAACTACAAAATTAAAATTAATTTGGATAAAATAAAGACTACTCCAAACAAGCACAAAGAAAGATTAGTGTTTTGTGTTTAGTTGTTTTGGGTTTTAAAAATTTATTTTTTGTTATCGCATTGGCTTAAAACATATCCAAAATTTAGGCAGTTCTGACCATAATTGTGGATATATATTACTTATTATATTACAATGAGAGGTAGTTGAGAGGGTCACAACAATATTGGAAATGTGGCAAATATAACAGCTGGATGTATATAATAAGCTTGTGGCAAATATAATAAGCTTGTATTTTTTTTTTTTAATCCAACCGCAAAATATAGTTTTGTAAAAACACAAATACCAATGTTAGTTTTTAGGTTGTGGCAAAACAAACAACACATCAACTGTATTATAGGTGGAAATAATATTGTAATTTTAGATATAATAGTTGGTGGCTATAACATATCCAAAAATAAATCAGACAATAAATGCTTAGGACAATATCCAAAGTGTATGCAAATCGGACAATAAACAGCAAAGTCAGTTTTGGGATTACAGCAAAATAAACAAACAAAAAAGACAAAATACTGTATTATAGGGGGTAATGGAACGTGTGGTAGTGTGGTCTTGTTACCTATATAAGAGCTATAACATATCCGAAAATAAATCAGACAGTAAATAAAGAAGTTTGAAATTGTTAGTATATTTTTCAAAATATTTTTTTAATTTGACCATTATAGTTAATTTGTCAAATGTGTGGATGGTACATATACACTAGCCTAGAATAATGACATATATAAATTTTAAACAAATCAGACCATAAATAAAGAAGTTGCCAATTGGCAGTATTTTTCCAAATTTTTTTAAAATTTAACCGCAATATTTGTAAAATGTGGATGGTGCATATACATTAGCCTACAACAATAACATATCCAAATTTTAAACAAATCGGACAGTAAATAAAGAAGTTGGCAATTGGCAGTATTTTTCAAAAATAATTTTTAATTTGACTGTAATAGTGAATTTGGGAAATGTAAGTGTAATTTATTAAAACACTTGCCTACAACAATAACATATCCAAATTTTAAACAAATCGGACAGTAAATAAAGAAGTTGGCAATTGGCAGTATTTTTCAAAAATAATTTTTAATTTGACTGTAATAGTGAATTTGGGAAATGTAAGTGTAATTTATTAAAACACTTGCCTACGACAATAACATATCCAAGTTTTAAACAAATCGGACAGTAAATAAAGAAGTTGGCAATTGGCAGTATTTTTCAAAAATATTTTTTAATTTGACCGTAATAGTGAATTTGGGATATGTAAGTGGAATTTATTAAAAGACTTGCCTAGGACAATAACATATCCAAATTTTAAATAAATCAGACAGTAAATAAAGAAGTTGGCAATTGGCAGTATTTTTCAAAAATATTTTTTAATTTGACCGTAATAGTGAATTTGGGATATGTAAGTAAAATTTATTAAAACACCTGCCTACGACAATAACATATCCAAGTTTTAAACAAATCGGACAGTTAATAAAGAAGGTGGCAATTGGCAGTATTTTTCAAAAATAATTTTTAATTTGACTGTAATAGTGAATTTGGGAAATGTAAGTGTAATTTATTAAAACACTTGCCTAGGACAGTAACATATCCAAGTTTTAAACAAATCGGACAGTTAATAAAGAAGGTGGCAATTGGCACTATAGTATTTTTCAAAAATATTTTTTAATTTGACCGTTATAGTGAATTTGGGAAATGTAAGTGGAATTTATTAAAACACTTGCCTAGGACAGTAACATATCCAAATTGCAGACAAATCGGACTATAAACACTAAAGATAGTTTTTTAGCCTGAATTTGAAAATTAATTTTAAAAAATATAGAGGAGGGATGGGGATTGGGAAAATACATTTAATATAGGCAAGGGTTGGGTATTAGTACAGGCTAACAAGGAAACTTGTGTAAGGCGGGAGCTGGCGTCGGTGCAAAAACGGCTCCCCATAAGAATAACATGGGAAAAAAGCGCCGGAAGTGGCGCCTCTTTGTGGTTTCACCACTACTCTGAACAACGTTTTGACATCCATAAAAGAGTACGTAATAATGCGGATAATTAATGACCTTTGTCAAAGTTACAATCTTCGAATACAAATTTACAACCCCACCTTTGTTAAGGGTATTGATATGGAATGTTAACAAAACAAATAAACGGTATCAGGAAACTGACACATACTTTCTCTTTTTTAGCCCAACTTTAATGAATACATTACTTTTTATTTACTAAATATAGACAACAAAGCACGGTCGAATGTACAGAAAATCTTGCAAACAAGTGGTTTTCAAAAACATCCACCCAAATCCCTGTTTTGGAGGCACTACAGAATCCATTGCTACACGTGGTTTTAAGAGGGGAAATGCCCCCTATTCCCCCCCAGGTTTATTAAGGGGCAAATATTTAGAATTTCCTTTGTTGGTCAATGCTAACTTGACAAGCATATCAAGTTTGATCAAAATTGATCAGTAAATAAGAGAGAAATAGTAATTTTGGTATTCCCCATAAGAATAACATTGGACAACGTACTGCGTTTACCGCAAAATGAAAATTTAAATTTTCTCCGCAACCAGTAATCGTAAAATATTAATTCAAAATACTAAATTATTTAGTTTTTTGACCGCTTTTTAATAGTGAATAGTAATATTTTTTATATTTATGTTTTCTTTATGAAAAATAAAAAAAACAGAATCTTTGATATTTTAAGTATTGTAATTTCTGATCCTGAATTTTTATAGAAATACGGGTCGTGTAATTTGGTTGGAAAACTAAAGTTCTACAATCGACTAAAGTTTAATCAAAATCGTTAGAGCCGTTTTTGAGAAATCTTGATTTTTCATGTATTTTGGCGGTTTTGGGGGGAGAATTACCTTTAAAAATAAAAAGTTCAAAAAATTCAAAAATGCCTGGATGTATCGTGGATTAGTACCTACATACCAAATTTCATAAAAATCGGACCATTGGTTAGGGCTGTAGCTCTGTACACATCCAAACAGATAGACAGACACACAGAAATCACGTAAAAATCACTTTTTCGGGTTCAGGGAGCACCAAAACGAATATTTCCACTGACAACTCAGATTCGAAAATTTTGACGAAAAAATACTTTCTCCATATACGATGTATGAGGGGAGAAAGTAAAATGTAAACAATGTGACGTCACTGGTGCCCAACCAACAGCAGACGGGTATCAAAGCGTGATAAATACCGTATAATTTTCTAGATACTGTGTTACCATCTGATGACAAACCCCGTAAACAGCACAAATTTATCTTCTATTAATTTTACTTAACTATACTAAACTCGAAACCAACTTAAATATTCTCTAAATAACCAGTTGTTAACATAAGTTTTCGTTGATGACAAATTGAATAATTCGTTCAATGCATATTATTAACAGCTGCTGTTGTGTTGAGTGTCTCCATGGAGTCTCACCAATTTTCACCGAGAGAAATAAAAAGCTCGTCTGACTGCTAAACAGTGTCTAGCGTGGGTGTAGCGATTTAATTTCACCCGCGGTTTGCAGTTCTTTCGCTAAAAGTAGCCCGGCAGATTCACACCATTGTGCGCGCGCTCACCCACTTCTGTCTGCAAATGTAATCAAAATAGCACCGCCATTAATATCACAGCACTGCTGAGCAACAATGGGTCAGCTGATACGCGGGAGCGGGGTGTGCGAGTGCGCGTGCGTGCGTCGGTCAGCTGTTGGCGCTATCAGTGGCACAGCTGCGCTTGTCGTTACACCTGATAACCGCTAGGTGGCGGGGCGAGCGGCTGTTACTTTTCCGCGGGGAAAAATCGATAGTTGTGAGAGTTTGCGGGAGTGTTTCGAACGCGTTTCCGATTGTGTTAGTGTATTGTATTGTGATAGTGTGTTTGTGTATTAAGTGCAAGCTTTGGTTTAGTGAAGGGTTAGCAACAACGTACTACGCTTCGTTCAAAACGTTTTACTACTTCGTAAATTCCCATCTCCTCAAAGTATAAAACTTGAAGGTTTTTATCTGTTAGAAATATCGAACTTTGAGTAACACCTGTGAATTTTTTTGTTAAATTAAAATTTCCGCGTTTATAATTAAATACATTTGCTGTAGGTAAATCTCGGTGTAGGTAAATATTTTAGTGGGTTTGTTGCTAGTAGGCTATATTAACATAATTTACCAAAACCTATAACAAATCATCAAGTTAAGTGAGTGGAACGACAAATAAATTTGTGTTTAGATTCAGGATATATATATATAAACACGGGCGTCGATATGACCTAAGGCCGTAAATACTTTTCCAAGTACGTCTAGTGCAATTTGATGACACAGCTTCAAAAATCGTTATTTTTTGAGATATTCACTTTGCTTTGGTAGAATAAAAATCCTGTCAAATCCAATACTGTTAAAATATGTTTTGAGCAGCAATACTTTGATAACAGCAGTATATTGTTTCAATCAGTGAAATCCACTAAAGAAAAACGAACAAAAGTTACGATAACAATTACACACCTACAAGGTGCCATTTACATGTTTATTTTAGCCTAAATACCACCATTCACATTTCTATCTCCAGATCCGCTCCGCGATTTCAACCAACAATCAGACGTTCTAATTAACAATAAACGTTACTGGCAGAAACTTGGTATCATCCTATTATTGCCACGGGACATGAACTATCATATGATCGCCGTATGACTCATATTGACAAAAGCGTCTACTCATTATGTCTGTATAGAGTGCTATTGTTGGATAAACATTGTGATTGTTGGAGGAATAGACAGCTGTATAATACGCGTGTGGGAGCAGTGGCATACACAGGACAAATCCCACTTGATACTTCGCCAACAACAGGATGTATCTTATATTTATTCAACGTTATATCCTTAATCTTAATATCCTTGATTACATTATCAGAATAACTAAGTGGCAAGGTTCAATTTAAAACTTACCGAATAATGAAATGAAAGCATTTTGTTGTCACGAGTAACAAATCATTTCTCATTTATAATTGTTTATTCTCGTTACTCCAGAAATGGTGCCTTGTTGCTTATTGTGGATAACGAACTAAATTGTTTATTCCGGAAATTTCATAACGTCGGTTTTTCTTGTTTGTAAATTTCTAGGTTATAAAAGACACTGATAAGAAATGTAATATATTTTCATTTAGGCCTATCTAATATTTAAGTATGACTATTTGAGCTGCGATATCAGTGCAACCCCTTATAATTATAATTATAATGTATAATTTGAGCCTTATAATTTTGAGCCGTGTCAGTTTTTTTCGGCTCATATTTTGTGTTGGCTGCACTGATCACCAATGTATGTTTCTACGAGGAGGCCGGATGGAAAAGTTCTGTCGAGAACCAATTGTTGAGCTTGTGATATACATTTCACAGAAGTATACGTTTGAAGCAGAAATACCCCCGTAGCAGCAAACCTGCGTACTCAGCGAATTTCCAATGCATATATATGTATCTTAATACCACATAAAGCCACATACCAAGTTTCATCAATATACATTCATAAACAAACAATTTATGATATTTTAATTATTCTCCATAAGAATAACATGGCGGCTGAGTATGCAGGTTTGCTGAAGCAAGGAACAAAAAAAATTGGGTTTTATACAAATATCAATATAACTCATGTAGGTAAAGCCACATACCAAATTTCATTAATTTATTTTCATAATTAAGGGAGATAACACGTTACTTATTCTCCATAAGAATAACATGGGGCTGAGTACGCAGGTTTGCTGCTACGGGAGCCTTTGGAAAAAAATTGTTTTTTTGAGGAAATATCAATGGTTCCCAACCAGGTGAAGCCGTATACCAAGTTTCGTCAGTATACGTTCATAAATAAGCGAGATATAAAATTTTTCTTTTCCTCCATAAGAATAACATTAGACAACGTACTGTGTTTAGCACTTTCAATATCTCGGTAACCAATTGACGTAGAGAAATGATCAAAATACCAAATTGTGTGTTTTTTTAAGCTGAATCCAATGGAAAAAAACTAAAATTTGACTATTTCCAAAATTATATGTAAAAAATTCGAAAAACCCATTTTTGGGGTACAAAACCCCCCCAAAATACCCCTTTGGATAGAGCGATCTGGCTGGTTTTCGAACTTAAAGTCATAAATGTTGCTTTACACGTTTATACCAAATTTCATCAAAATCGGATAATTTTTACGAGAGTTATCGTGCTCACGGACACACATATATATATATATATATATATATATATATATATATATATATATATATATATATACAGTTTCGAACGAATGGTGTTTTTGGGGTCTGGGGACCTCAAAACGAAAAGTTATCATGGTCCCGGGCCTAGGTCTTACCATGCCGACTACGGTAATAGCTTCTTCCCTATAGGGGAAATTCGCTAAAATAGAAAAAAACTAACTATTAACCTACACAATACAATACAATGACGTAGTTAATTATTATTAACTATGGAATATTAACAATATGTCATCATGCTAATGGCATATTGTTCACTAATAATTAACTTAAATAAATAACTTCAACATTACTCTTTAACAACTAACTTTTTTTTCATTTTCACAAAATATAAGAAAATCAATGGTAGGCCTATAAGTAGTAAATATTTATTTAAATATATAGTCAAGTAATTCGAATAACCAGTAGAACCCTTATAAATTAAATCTAAAGTATGTTTTTATATTTTTCCAAGAAATAAAAATTGACTGTAAAACAGAATATTCTTAATCAATTGTACGTCTTATTCAGCAAAAAAAGTCAAGTCAACTTGGTGACAGGCCTTCGATCATATTATACGCAGTTGCAACTTAAGTCAACTTGGTGACAGGCCTTCGATCATATTATACCCAGTTGCAACTTAAGTCAACTTGGTGACAGGCCTTCGATCATATTATACCCAATTGCAACTTAAGTCAACTTGGTGACAGGCCTTCGATCATATTATATCCAATTGCAACTTAAGTCAACTTGGTGACAGGCCTTCGATCATATTATACCCAATTGCAACTCAAGTCAACTTGGTGACAGGCCTTCGATCATATTATACCCAATTGCAACTCAAGTCAACTTGGTGACAGGCCTTCGATCATATTATACCCAATTGCAACTCAAGTCAACTTGGTGACAGGCCTTCGATCATATTATACCCAATTGCAACTTAAGTCAACTTGGTGACAGGCCTTCGATCATATTATACCCAATTGCAACTTAAGTCAACTTGGTGACAGGCCTTCGATCATATTATACCCAATTGCAACTTAAGTCAACTTGGTGACAGGCCTTCGATCATATTATACCCAATTGCAACTTAAGTCAACTTGGTGACAGGCCTTCGATCATATTATACCCAATTGCAACTTAAGTCAACTTGGTGACAGGCCTTCGATCATATTATACCCAATTGCAACTTAAGTCAACTTGGTGACAGGCCTTCGATCATATTATACCCAATTGCAACTTAAGTCAACTTGGTGACAGGCCTTCGATCATATTATACCCAATTGCAACTCAAGTCAACTTGGTGACAGGCCTTCGATCATATTATACCCAATTGCAACTTATGTTTTTGTTTTTATTGTGTGTTATTTCGAATTAAGTTTTTATTAAGTGCTTGCAAATATTCATCAAAAACCAAGTCGCTTTCTAAACTAGAAAAAAACAAAAACAAGTAGTGTATGTTATTTGAAAGCCGTCTAGATATGAATTTTGGGGTGATGGAAAACATCCACCCTTAAGCTTCGCCCTGGGATTTCAAAGTTCTAGTGTTAATCATATAGAATAATAGAAATCGATTTAATTGAACATTCAACAGCTATTGAAACCATACTACTATAACAAGTAAATAAATAAATAAATATATATACTTATTTAAAATATATACTTAATGAACAGTTCCTATATATATATATATATATATATATATATATATATATATTTATGTATATGTATATATAAATGTATGTATATATATATATATATATATATATATATTTAGGAACTGTGCATTAAGTACGCACGTCCCCTATAGAAGCAAGAAAAGCTGTTTCAAGCTAACTTCTGGAGTAATATAGGATCGTAAAGGATCTAATTGGAGTAATCAAAAGAGAAAATTGATTTGCTAGTTACATGATAAGAAGATTAAAAATAAAATATACCTATTACTTCTCTCATCTGCTAGTTTGAACATTTCATGATCAATTTAATTAGTTTGAACATTTTATGAACCATTAAACGCCAATCAACTTCACGAATTGGCTTAGCGTATTGTCTTCACAAAACAAATTCGTACATGACTCATCAAAAAACAAGGTATATACCATGGCCCATTTCACTTGATGACCATAACATACAAGTAGTTAAAGACACGAGTAGTTACAAGCTCAACTTGAGACTGGGCCTCGCCGTGTGAAAGTTAAACTTGGTCTTGAAACTTTATTCATTTCGTAAAAGGTTAACTGGCAAATTTCCAATTGGGAGGAAGCTGTGACCGTCAATGGCACAGTAAAACCAAGGAACTATCATAGGAACCGTTCATTAAGTAAGCTGCAACGGGCGTATTTTAGTTGTATTGGCCTTCATTCTTTAGGACAATTGTCCAACTGTTTTTTACACAGAAACAAATAAACTGTCTCAATGAGTAAGTATTTATTGCATTGCTCGGCATTAGTAAACACAACGTAAAAAGGCAATAAAGCCTTTAATGAAAGAAAACTCTGCTAGCTTAATTATTTGCTAAATTATGGCCTACCCAAAACTAGTTGTGTTGCCGAATCACTCATTATGTATTCATAACACATCCATACTCGCCTTAAACTACGCCTCAGGTGTGTTGGCACCAAGATTACCATTATTTATTGAACCAACCATTTATTGAACCAAGATTTTGTTCTTGTTATTCATTCTGGTCCTGTGTAGTGTAGCATTTTTGGTAATAGTAATTCTAATACTGTAAATGGTTCAAAAATAAAAGCTCTTCCATGCGGAAGAGGTGATTTTCATTTAATATCTTTATACATTGTGACAGATTTATGTTTGATTACCTATTTGAAATTCATATATTTTGTTTTATAAATATGAAAGAACGCCGTGATCAGCCATAACCAGTTTAGCACTTGTGTACCACCTTCCCCATACACCCAACATATAGAGCTTTACACCATGAGTAATGGAAGAGGTTGATATTTCTCACCGAACACAATGTTATCATCTCATGGAACCGATATGATAGCAGCTCTTATCTCAGGTGCCTTCCGCCTGCCGTGTGCTCCCAGCGAGTCCGCGCCATTATTCTACTGCACAGTCAGTAATGGAAGAGGTTGATATTTCTCACAGAACACAATGTTATCATCTCATGGAACCGATATGATAGCAGCTCTTATCTCAGGTGCCTTCCGACTGCCGTGTGCTCCCAGCGAGTCCGCGCCACTATTCTACTGCACAGTCAGTAATGGAAGAGGTTGATATTTCTCACCGAACACAATGTTATCATCTCATGGAACCGATATGATAGCAGCTCTTATCTCAGGTGCCTTCCGACTACCGTGTGCTCCCAGCGAGTCCGCACCATTATTCTACTGCACAGTCAGTAATGGAAGAGGTTGATATTTCTCACCGAACACAATGTTATCATCTCATGGAACCGATATGATAGCAGCTCTTATCTCAGGTGCCTTCCGACTGCCGTGTGCTCCCAGCGAGTCCGCGCCACTATTCTACTGCACAGTCAGTAATGGAAGAGGTTGATATTTCTCACCGAACACAATGTTATCATCTCATGGAACCGATATGATAGCGGCTCTTATCTCAGGTGCCTCCCGACTACCGTGTGCTCCCAGCGAGTCCGCGCCACTATTCTACTGCACAGTCAGTAATGGAAGAGGTTGATATTTCTCACCGAACACAATGTTATCATCTCATGGAACCGATATGATAGCAGCTCTTATCTCAGGTGCCTTCCGACTGCCGTGTGCTCCCAGCGAGTCCGCGCCACTATTCTACTGCACAGTCAGTAATGGAAGAGGTTGATATTTCTCACCGAACACAATGTTATCATCTCATGGAACCGATATGATAGCGGCTCTTATCTCAGGTGCCTCCCGACTACCGTGTGCTCCCAGCGAGTCCGCGCCACTATTCTACTGCACAGTCAGTAATGGAAGAGGTTGATATTTCTCACCGAACACAATGTTATCATCTCATGGAACCGATATGATAGCGGCTCTTATCTCAGGTGCCTCCCGACTACCGTGTGCTCCCAGCGAGTCCGCGCCACTATTCTACTGCACAGTCCGTTTAACTTGATTTATTTAACCCTGATAAAACAATATATCATTGACGAGATTGCATCGCATTTGGAGCTTGCGAACAATAAAACTGCATTTGAAGGTTGATTTTTAATGGTATATTTTTCAATAAGTAGATTTACACTCAAAGATATTTTTCAGAAAAGTGATGTGGCTAATAAAAAGTGTAAAGAACATTTATGTAAACAAAAGTGTAAACAATATTTGTGTAAACAAAAGTGTAAATAATCATTTCCTTCTTTCTACTTGGTCTAACAGTAAAGTTTCAAGACATTGAGCCAAATAAATTCATCTTGCCTGAATATTTTTTCAAGGGTTTAAATTCTACTCAAACTCACATTACATACTGGGGTCCTAAAACCTTTTATGATAATTTTGAATTTGATAATTTTTGAAAGTAGGTCATTATATACTAGCTGTTACTCTCGCGGCTTTGCTCGCAATCACGTACAATTTTAGTACGATATTATTTAATGCATACACTAATAACACTATTTCTATTTTTCAGGCAGAATTGTTGTTTTATATAGTAAGTAATAAATTATTAAATTTTGTATCCTGGACTAAGACTTACAAACAATTGTATCAAATTTCAGGTCAATCGTTCCAGAAAATACTTAATGGTAATGAGGTAATGGGCATTCTTAAATTCCAAAATATTTTTAACGGGAGTATGCCTAAGCTTAATTTTAGTATATTACAAATATTCCTACAAAATGTCTCACCAATCGGTCACATATTTTGTAAAGCCTAAATAAGATTGACATGGGA
Source organism: Allygus modestus (assembly GCA_963675035.1). NCBI lineage: Eukaryota > Metazoa > Arthropoda > Insecta > Hemiptera > Cicadellidae > Allygus > Allygus modestus. Next base: position 159,682,304 of record OY776114.1, on the reverse strand, counting down.
ATAATGAAGGCCAGTGTGTTTGAGCCCTAATAGGTACACTTTGAAAAATGATAGCAAATCTATGTGACTGTCGTGTATTAGATAGATAGATTTTTATTCAGCTAACTAATAATATTTGTTTACAAATAAATTTATCACGACATAGTTCATGGAAATTGCATTACTATTATTGTTTGTACTCAATTTGACCTCAGTTGGATGGGTTGGTTGGTGGGTTTACATGGGAATCTTTAAGGTCAGTTGGGTGAAGTCCTAAATACATTTCTTAACGGAAATAACAAAAGACCATGTTTGTGTGTGGTGCAAACAATCAGTTAGATTTCACTTGAAACATGTAAATTATTACCAAATGCACAAACCCTACTGAACAATACCTACTTTAATGGTTGTATTGTTTTCTGCTACATATTTCAGTCACTGGTCATAACTATTCTTGCCATTTCTTTATCAAGAGCAGTTTCCACAGTTTTCATCGTTCCTGGTAATATTATTAGCTCTTGTCGCCGTCATTACTGAGTGATGAGTGTTCGCTGTTATCAGTAACGTTCCACGGGTCGTGCCTCAGTCAACCTGCACCTTCCATCCCGCGAATGATAAGCCGCGTTCTCATCCCAATAGCATCGTACCAGTGGTTTCAGGCATGATTCATATGCATTTTCAGTATTTAGATTTAAGTATTTCGTGTTTAACGCACGATATGAATCTGATTCATCTGATGACCATTTCAAATCGAACATACAAGTAGGAAATGACATTCATGGTTTAATGACATGATCAGTAAAATAGTTTAATCTTAATATATAAAATCCAAATACCACTGACTGACCTATCACGAAATCTCCATAACTATAAGGCCTACAGAGTTGAAATTTTACATATAGGTTCCTCATTGGCCCTAGGTACTTGCTAAAGGCGGTCTCACACTTCTCGCGAACAAGTCTGAACATTCGGCCGAACATTCTCCCAAATGTTCACTGAACATTCCGTCTCGTATGTTCCCGTATGTATTCAAAAGTTCGTGCAGCTCCCACACTTCTCGCGAATACTCCGAACATTTTGAGTTCGGTAGAATGTCGGCTGTGTCCAAATTCACCAATGGTTGAAGGGTCAGGAAAAACATACAAATTCACCAACCCCAAAACAAGTAGAAAAACCAGGCCTACAAATCATTCAAATTCACCAACTGTGGCCTAGTCGGGTTTCCAACCCCTGGGCCATGTGATTGTTTATTTCCCGCACGAATTAGCACCAATTCAACAATCATTATCTTCCTGTCTAATTTAATTTTGTGGTTTTAAGATAAGAGTCTTGCCATGGATCCGTGTTTCTGTGTTTTTAGCTGGGAATTTTGGCTTTTTGGTTCATTTAAAAGAGTAAACTTATTCCAATGTAATATTATTACAGGCCACCTATAACTGGTGTACCAAACATTTTGTTAAATTGTTTTATTTTTCATATTTTTGATGACACCTTTTTTTAATAATGCACTTTAAACAGAGAAGTTCCTTTCACTCTATCACTTGACGAAACTTTACGCAATTACGTAATTACGTTACGCATTGCGTAACTTTACGCAATTCATTAAAATAACTGCAAGGAATGAGACCTAAAAACGAAATATGCATTCCTTAAGCTATTTCACTAATGAGTTTAGTTATGTATTCGGAAGCAAGCGGATTCCCGAAATTGGTGGATTTGGATGTTTTGCCGGCCTGGATTTTCTACCTGTTTCGGGGTTGGTGAATTTGGATGACTTGACCGACCCTCAAACCATTGGTGAATTTGGGTACGGCCGAATATCAGGCCTGTTCGCGAGAAGTGTGGGACCGCCTTTTAAGAAACGGTATTTCGAAATTCCCCCTGAGTTCCGCCCTGATGGGTCCCAAAATTCCCATCTATTCCATATGAACTTTGGTTTGAGCTGATGAAAATTCAAACAACTGATCTTGATACGAATTAGTTCCACGGTCTAACCACCAGATTGAAGCATACACAAATGTCACAGTTTACGCGGGCGAAGCTGCAATGGATCGGCTAGTTATACATATAATTTATCCATACACAATACTAACAGTTTAATACAAACGATTTAAAAGTATATTTGTTTTTCCAGGACATACGTGCCCGGCTGTGCTCCGATTACATTTATTCAACACCGCTATATGGCGAATGGGTAGCAGTTGAGCTAATTTATTGTATGGGGGGGATTTACATATATTAATATGCATGTAAATATCAATGATTTACAAAGATCTTCTACTTTCCAGTGATTATACCACTGTGCAGTTTGTGCCAAATGCATGATTTCACATTGCATTTTATATAGGCTATTAAACTGTATTATTAGCACGACAAAATCAACTGTTATTCTTATAAATTATATTTTTGAAACCCATAATAGCGATGGATTTGAATTTATTTTTCGATTTATTTGGACTTTACCTATCGCTTTAAACACTGAATCGATAGGTAAAGTCCAAATAAATCAAAAAATAAATTGTTATAAATGTTAGGAAATGGGAAGGGTTCAAAGCTTTTTCTTATTTCTGATAAGAGTTTTCTTGTTTCAATTTCCTTTGACAACCCGGATTCAATATGCTCATATACCGCTTGAACATTCACTATCCACAAAGTTTACATTCAAACGGCGTTGCTAACCTTTCGCTAACCTCTTTAGAAACCGGATTCCTGCTGTCACGCGTCCCAGGAATATCGCCAGTGACTTGTGCGCGAGTGAAATGAATTGCCATTCTGATGAGTGCTAAAGCAGTTCACAAGATCTGCAGAGACCCAGGGGACACGGAGTCCAGTGAGGAGGATTTGACAGAACCGTCGGACCTCCTGGAAAGGAATGGAAGGAGTCCGGACAGCTTTGCCCTCAACGAAACCCTGCTGTCGCAGAGAACACGCCACGACAGTAGACTCTCCAACACGTCGTCCCCGGATTGGGGCGGAGTCGGGGATAGCGACAGCGAGAGTGACAGCTGGCTGAGTTACCAGAAGGATGTCGGTGTCGGGGTCAAATACATTTCTGTGTCTCCCGATATTCACAGGGTCGATGTCGATAGCGATAGCGAAAGCGAGAAGAGTTTGGCCCTGAGCAAATCTTACTGTAGTTCCACTACCTCGTCACCTCTTAAACAGGGGGAGTCTTTGAGTAACATTTTCCTAAGTCCTCAAAAGTATCGGTGCGAGACACCGAATGAGACGAAAAATGAGAAAAATCTTCAACCAGATTCAGATACAAAAGTAAGTGAAATTTCTCCCAGAAAGGTGAGGGGACATGTTAGAAATTTGAGCTTATCTCCTAAAAAGGAAGAGATTTACTCTTTAATCACCGAAGAATCAAAATCGTTTAACAACATAAATGAACCAGCTCCACTACCTCCACTTGTGGAAAACAATATAAAGAACAGAATCGAAATCGATCAAAACACAAGAGTGACTCAAAACCAAACTTTCTTAGATGCAGACAAATCTGAAATCGTCAATTACGGAATTTCAGAACTACAGATTAACAAAAACATCAGAAAGATCGCTCCCAAAAAACCAAAACCGATTATAAAACAATCCAGTGTTGTAAGTGAAACCAGCCCTAAGTTAAACAGGAAATTCAACAGCGTCTCCCCTAAAAGAAAGAAAAACAAAACGTTGGCAATATCACTGGATGGAGATTTGGAAAAAGGAGATTCAGACATTGCTCAGCACAAACAAGACGACGAAGGGATCACAAGTGACGGCGGAAGCAAGACAAGCTTCGATCATGAAAGACAAGCAAGAACCCCGATTAGAAGAAATACCTACTTGAAACGTGATTGTAGACCCAAAAGTGAGGCTTTCCTAGACTCCTTGGCGAAAGAGGAAAAGTCCGAGGATCTTTACAAGAGCAACGCGAGTTTGTTCAGTGTCAGCGCTAGTGTTCAGAGTTTCCGCAGTGAAGGAAACGGTCGGAGAATAGAAGAGAATGGCGTCAGCGAGGAAAACACGGACGGAGTCGGGAATGTGGAGTCTAAACGGTCCAATTTCGCCTTTATTAGGGTGAGTAACACTTTATTACGTAGCATGGCTTTCATAGTTTATACTTAATCTGTATTTTTTTGAGGAGCTGTATGAAGAAGTGTTTATCGTTTTTTATGATTCCCAGTTTTGAACGCACTACAGACTACACCAATAAAATCTTAGACAACACTGTAAGAATGAAATTTGTGATTCTTTATAGTTGAATGTTGCATTCACTATACGTAGTTACAACGTCACGCTTTCACGGCAAGAAATATAGTATTTTAAATTGTTTTAGTTACCTAGGGGTTTTAAACCCTTCACCGAGAACTTCGTATAATAAATCTATACTAGTTATCCTGTTGTTCAAATCCGAGCAATTTTGTACCCAACGAAAGGTTTCTTCAGTTGTAAACAAAACATAACAATACATATGATATTAGAACGGATGATAACAACGTACTTTCAATCAACACGTAGTTTAGACTTCCGCCACTGTTCCGGAAATTGTGTTTAAGTGATGAAATTTCTTAAAATTCTGAGACGTATTGGCAAATCTACGTAAAAATACTTTTAATTTGGCACCTCAAACGTTAAAATCCGTCCAGCCGTTATCAAGTTATGACTGTGAAGAAAAAACTCCTAGAGTATTAATATATTGATTTTAATAAGTAGATAAATTTAAGGTATTGTTTGCAATAACAAATTGGCCAGAAAATATATTGGGGGGGATGGGATATCTAGGGAGCTCTTTACTCTATTGTACCTAAACGGTGAAATCTGATGACTGGCCGATTTTAAGATTTGCCCAGCCTTTTATCCATCGCTATACTTTGTAGAACATTGCATTGGCCTGAGGTTAGGTGCTGAAGCTTCGTTTCGGTTTCCATTGGACTATGCGACAATATTTCCAAATTTGACAACCACGACCACGTACGCTTGTGCCCGGTCACGGTGCCCCTTGAAGGGTTGTCTTGGTCGCAACCGGACACCGAAAGCCCATTCCGACTCTTACACAACCACCGCCTCATTTGTCTCTGAATCTGGTTGTCGTTTTTTAGCAGATACTTTGAACTGTACAGTTCATTTGTATTCTTTGAAAGTTTTTTTATAGGTATGTATTTTGTTTTACCACTCTTAGATATGAAGTGCAAGTTGAATTGATCTTATTGTTTTGGTTGTGCGGTAACGTTGATATATAACTAAGGAATAACGGTTTAATATGTTTTATTAGGACAATTTGTTATGCTACTAAGAAAATCATACAGTTTGCTAATTTTTATTTTAACCGTTATACTTATGTTGCAATTCCAGCATTAAATTACATTTTAAATTTCTATATGTTTTCCCTTTTGACAAAACAAAAACTAGATGAATAAAACTAAAACTATTTAGGAAATAACCATTTATGTTCGGATAAAACTTGTTTATCATTCCGACGACTGGTAAATGTGGCCTATGTGGGTCATATGTGTTGCTTTGTAACTAGAATGGGCATCTGGCCTATGTGGGTCATATGTGTTGCTTTGTAACTAGAATGGGCATCTGGCCTATGTGGGTCATATGTGTTGCTTTGTAACTAGAATGGGCATCTGGCCTATGTGGGTCATATGTGTTGCTTTGTAACTAGAATGGGCATCTGGCCTATGTGGGTCATATGTGTTGCTTTGTAACTAGAATGGGCATCTGGCCTATGTGGGTCATATGTGTTGCTTTGTAACTAGAATGGGCATCTGGCCTATGTGGGTCATATGTGTTGCTTTGTAACTAGAATGGGCATCTGGCCTATGTGGGTCATATGTGTTGCTTTGTAACTAGAATGGGCATCTGGCCTATGTGGGTCATATGTGTTGCTTTGTAACTAGAATGGGCATCAGTGCTAAAGATTTGAGAAACGTCATGAAAAGAATTAAAATGAGCGAAGTGGAAACGGTCGCTATGGAAGCAAAAGAGTACAAAATTTGGCCGATTTGCAAAGAAAGTTATGGGAAACTATTTTACCAGACAAAACAACTGAACTGTTGACGAACTCATGACAAATGGAAGTGTTATTTAGAGTGATATCCGTTTGGACTTTAGAAGCAATAGGTAAAGTTCAAATAAATACATTAATCTACAAAACAAGTAGCTTTCTAAAGCAAAGTTCGGTTCTCAAGTATGCAATATTTATGTAAATATTGCAATGAGTTTATTGAAAGCGTAGCTTTACTTGCCTCCCAAACTTGTTCGTCGGTTTGGTGCATTTCTCTTGACCTCCAGCTGAAAGGCTCGTCCTCCCGTCTCCGAGCCTGATGATGTCGTCATATTACACTCGGTCAACTCACCATTCGGCACCATTACATTTACTCTGAGTGTAGGATTCGCTTAAAGAGTTGGCCACGGCATTATGGGATATTAGTTTTGATTATTCAGTTTTTGTTGTGTCGTGCAATTCAGAAATTTTTGGTTGTTAACATCTTAAATATTTGTCACGTCGAGTTTCCTTCATTAAAATCTGCACTCCAAATTTCCCTTTCAATTTCACCCTAATTTTCCCTCCAGTTGTTTGTCGTACATGTAAAACCATGGAACTCGAACATATGGTTTGTGAGGGTTGACAAGAGGATACCAATAACCTCCAACTCCTCAAATACCAACCTCCAGGAGGGTTGGAGGGTGTCAAATTGCAAGACGGCTTAATATTATTGGATTATAGCCCCAGAGTGATTGCGTGTAAGTAGCCAAAACCCTTCTTGGGCGTGAAAACCACTACCAAGATCAATAGTAAGACTGTTAGTAGCCATGCGATAGCGATGCGGTGGTCTACAGTGGGGTATTGTAATGTTTTGAGGAAGCCTGATAAATGAGGAAGCCATTCTAGGCGTTACGAATAGTGATGACGCAGTTGTATTCCCGATGACACCACCAACCAAATGTAGGAGTAAAGTTTATGTTTATATGATGCAATTTGGGTGAACGAACAAATTCAGCTGTGAAAATGTTTATTCATGAAATTATGGTGGAAGTAAGATATACATCAATAATTTGGATAATGACTTAGCAAAATGTATCTTACCTAACATACACAATAGGCCTATACAGAATTTACCCATGAAAACTATCATGCTGTGGCTCGAAATTAATTCTCACTTTTCCAGGTTGGTAGGTTTGGTAGGTCGGTGACTGGGGCATTTGTTGCATTCACACGATCACGATCATGCAGACAATGTCAGTGGTATACACTTCTTGGTTTGGTAGGTCGGTGACTGGGGCATTTGTTGCATTCACACGATCACGATCATGCAGACAATGTCAGTGGTATACACTTCTTGGTTTGGTAGGTCGGTGACTGGGGCAATTGTTGCATTCACACGATCACGATCATGCAGACAATGTCAGTGGTATACACTTGACGTTTCGCGATCTTGGTTGATAGAGGGCTAGCAGAGTCTGAGTCCATTGTCACGACCATGCAGGCATTGGCAATAGTAGCAATTCTCATGATCATGAAGGAATTAGTACGGTATTGGCTGTATTCAAGGAGGTTTATTGTATAACTGGAGGTAACACTGCTTCACTATTTTTGTCGAAAGGAGAGCCGGTGATTTTGTCAGGTTGGTGCACTAGTAAGGCAAATTTTTCGATCTTTGAACTATCCTAACGTGTTTTTTTACTCCTATAAGAGAATCTACTCATATACAAATCACTGGAATAAAAGTATTAACAGTTGGAACAATTCCATTATTTTCTTGTTCGATTTCAGCGAGTAGTTATTTGCATCGCCAAAATTTGCAAAGAACGGCTCACAATGTTGTTAATCAGTGTTGCCTCCACTATCACCAATAGAACTCCTTGGCTGTATTCACTGGGGCCGATCGTGCAACTAGTGGTACCAATACTGAACGTCGAACGCTATCGTGGTCATGAATGCATTGGTCAGCCAGTGGCAGTGGCAGTGGACGGTAATGTGATCATGTATAGCATGGACGTGACGTCATGGCCAGTTCAATTAGCTGTGGGCGTTACTCGTGCTGGAAATCAACGCCGGGCTGATTACTTTCATGGCTTTCGAAACGCTCGATACTCACTAAATTGAAACAGTAAGGTATCGATACAATCGAATCAAATGTGGCGTAGCAATATTCAGTCCAAGAAAAACTTAGTTTTATAATTTGCGGTATCAAATTTGTATATATTAACATTTTCTCTTCATTATTTAAATTTTGAACCGATCTACAATTATTTACAAACAGGATGCAATAAGTTACGTCTCGCACCACTACGAAATATATTTACACTTATATTGCACTTAGATACGTGACGGTAAATTTACATCCAAGATGTATAAAATTATAAAATTTACCTAGACATTAAAGATAAATGTAAAGTGAAATACCAGTCTCACTGATTTAAATAAAATAGAAAAAAACATTTTAGAATATTTTAAAGTTAAAAGAAAATACCCCCGTCGCAGCAAACCTGCATACTCAGCGAATTTCCAATGAATATATAACATAACACTTAACAGGATTCATAAGAAATGTATTCACAAACAAGCGATATTTAAAATATTAATTATTCTCCATAAGAATAACATTGGGGATGAGTACGCAGGTTTGCTGCAACAAGGCACGCAAAATAATGGGTTTTTATGCAAATATCAATAGAACTCATCTTAGTGAAGTCACATACCAAGTTTCATCCGTATACATTCATAAATAAGCGATATATAACATTTTAAGTATTTTCCATAAGAATAACATTGGGACCAAGTACCTAGGTTTGCTGCTACAGGAACCATAGGCGAAAAATTGTTTTTTGTGCAAACAACAATAAACCATAACCAGATCAAGCCATATACCAAATTTTGCCAGTTTATGTTCATAAATAAGCGAGATATACAATTTTTCTTTTTCTCCATAAGAATAACATTAGACAACGTACTGTGTTTAGCACTTTCAATATCTCGGTAACCAATTGACGTAGAGCAATGATCAAAATACCAAATTGTTTGTTTTTTAAAGCTGAATTCAATGGTATAAATTAAAATTTGATTTAAATTAAAATTACATATGAAAACCCCAAAAAACACATTTTTGGGGTACAAAACCCCCCAAAAACCCCCCTTCGGATGGTGCGATTCATCTGGTTTTCGAACTTGTTCAAATAAATGGTACTTTACACATTTGTACCAAATTTCATTAAGATCAGACCTTTTTTACTCAAGTTATCGTGTTAACGGACACACACACACACATATATATATATATATATATATATATATATATATATAAATTTTAACGAATAGTGTTTTTGGCCTCTGGGGACCTCAAAACAAAAAGTTATCATGGTCTCGGGCTTAAGTCTTACCATGAGACCTACCTACGGTAATAGCTTCTTCCCTATAGGGGAAATTCGCTAAAAAGATCATTTGAAAACCATAGGAATGTGGCAAACTTATTAAAATGTTACTATTTTGAAAAAGCATTCTTTTGAGAAGCAATCGTCCCTTCGTTCCTCCATCTTCCGAAGCAAGCAGAATGATTTTACTTGTATATGAATTTCATATCCATGGTACAGCAGAGCTATAACAAATGTTTATTTTTGTATGTGTTTATATAATTTATGTTTGTGTGAGATTTTACCCGCTACAGATGGTACAAGCATTGCAAGGCAATTGTTTTCGACCAGTCACACCGGTCATCATCGAGCCCAATCAGACAATGGGTCCTTCCTTGTACCACATTTTAGCGAATTTCCCCTATAGGGAAGAAGCTATTACCGTAGTCGGCATGGTAAGACCTAGGCCCGGGACCATGATAACTTTTCGTTTTGAGGTCCCCAGACCCCAAAAACACCATTCGTTCGATACTGTATATATATATATATATATATATATATCTATATATATATATATATATATGTGTCCGTGAGCACGATAACTCTCGTAAAAATTATCCGATTTTGATGAAATTTGGTATAAACGTGTAAAGCAACATTTATGACTTTAAGTTCGAAAACCAGCCAGATCGCTCTATCCGAAGGGGTATTTTGGGGGGGTTTTGTACCCAAAAAATGGGTTTTTTGAATTTTTTATATATAATTTTGGAAATAGTCAAATTTTAGTTTTTACCATTGGATTCAGCTTAAAAAGACACACAATTTGGTATTTTGATCATTTCTCTACGTCAATTGGTTACCGAGATACTGAAAGTGCTAAACACAGTACGTTGTCTAATGTTATTCTTATGGAGGAAAAGAAAAATTGTATATCTCGCTTATTTATGATCGTATACTGACGAAACTTGGTATACGGCTTCATCTGGTTGTGGACCATTGATATTTGCTCAAAAAAACATTTTTTTGCCAAAGGCTCCCTTAGCAGCAAACCTGCGTACTCAGCCCCATGTTATTCTTATGGAGAATAAGTAACGTGTTATCTCCCTTAATTATGAAAATAAATTAATGAATTTTGGTATGTGGCTTTACCTAAATGAGTTATATTGATATTTGTATAAAACCCCATTTTTTGTGGTCCTTCCTTCAGCAAACCTGCATACTCAGCCGCCATGTTATTCTTATGGAGAATAATTAAAATGTCATAAATCGTTTATTTATGAGTGTATATTGATGAAACTTGGTATGTGGCTTTATGTGGTATTAAGATACATATATATGCATTGGAAATTCGCTGAGTACGCAGGTTTGCTGCTACGGGGGTATTATGTATATTTACCGTCTTGTATGTAAGACCTGTGTACGTGTAATATTTTGTAATGTTTTGTTTAGATGTGTATAATTTTTAATTGTAACAACACGTATCGTGCTACTCAAGAAATTGTGTAGTTCTTCACAATTCTTTATTCACAACATGTATGCTACACGAATTTTAGGCTGATACCATTTAAATAAAACTTGCTACATACTTAACACATACACGAGAAGAAGCCCTTTGAGGTTCCGCAGCAACAATGTAACAAGATTATCGGTTGTGAAGACCTTGACTGCGTGTAATGGCGCTATTGAGAGCTCAATTGATGGCTGATCATCTCCTCATGTTCCGGCAATCGTGACTGTCTATCTTGATACTCGACTCTTTGGCATTGACGCTGTCAAGGATTTCTGGGAAATCTAGCAAAATAATTCTTCATTGTTGAGTATTCGCACTGTTGGGACATTTCTGTTTCACGCATGTTATCATTTCTCATAGTAACTCCGTTATTTGTCATCCGATTTATTTCAACGTGATTTCAACCGATCATCAATGCAACCGATAAACAATGCAACACAATTTCAATTTTGTATGTGAAATATTTCAGTTTTATAATTTGTAATGTACAAATGCAGCTTTTAAACCAGTAGATATGTTTATATTTATCGAATCCGTTTTAACAGTAACATAACAATCATATTTTAAAGTTATTCTGGAGCAATAAATTAAATAAATACACTCGGGCAATGTGGCAGAAAACTTATCTTTTTAAACATAACTTTGTATCAATAATTTCTTGATTTGGTACAGTATCCTAAATGCCTGAAACGTTTTCAACACCTTGCCTACTGTTTATAGTGGCCAATGTAGAGGTGGTAAATGCACCCATTTCCCAAATGAACCAGTTTCATTGAGAAGAATTACAAATATTCATGAGGATTCTCAGAGTTTTTTATGTGTTCTTACTTTTTTTTCTGGTCGTTAAATATCTAAATGACAAGTATAAACATTTTATTTACGGTTCCAGGTAAAAGTATAGCTTTGAGACTGATGATAAAAGATAGATAAATCTCGTAAGCAACTTTTATTGGTATTTTTGGCATGGCAATTTGACGCAAACAAAGCTAAACAGCGATTAACTCTTCCCAAAGATTGATAGCAAACATTTATTGGCATTGGTGTAAGATTTATCCTGAGAGGTTACCGTATTTTATTTTCCTGCAGGAGGAGCGATGAAATTATAGATGTCAAACGCGGCAACTCGAAAGTAAACAAACCCTTTAGATTTTAACACACAGACGCGAAGGTGTTTTCCGTGGAATTTCATATGGGAATTTCGTAAGAACTTCATATGCAATCAATGCCAATCAATATAGTATACAATTCGAACGAAATAACTAGGCAAGCTATCGTACTGCAAACGGACTCTCAACTCAAAGTTGCAAATGCAAGCGGCAACTTTGTTTTTTAAATCTTACATTGTTGAAGCTAATATGTTTCTTCGAATCAGTGTCATTATTCAAATATTGCAAAGCTCTAGTGCAACTCAGGTGCGAGTTTCACAATCCAAATTGCTTTGGATTCTTCTTACTCTTTGCCTTTATTATTGTCCAACGCGAGTTGCTCGGCTATCCCTAGTTACGAGTTTGCCAAGTGAACGTGCTTTGAGAGCTCAACCTCATTCAGTACACCACAACCATAATCTCATCGACAGAAGCATGTTTGCCACGGTTGTCACGCTGTAACGTATGCACCAGCACGCTGCAGCCGCTACGTTGACGTCGACTTCGCTGCGTACCACGTTCATGTGCCATTGTCACCGCGTCACAATGGCCCTAGCCTTGTCTCGCCGGAACCACTTCCGGCCCGGCTCAATAGATCACAGCGCCGGTACCAATAGTTCCTAATTAACACGGCAATCGCAATTACCGCGACTCCGTTGTTAGTTTCTCCCTCTGTCGGGAACTAAGGTGCTTTGCGATCGGAATGGTCGAAAAACTTCCTGCATTCGGATTTCGACTTGTCGGTCATGAAGAACTTCGGTAACGTTGAAAACTAAAGGGGTTTGTTTCAGTCGCGAAATCATGTTTTAATTGGAGTTATGTGAAGAATAGATTATATTGATTGGGAATTTTTGCTTGTTTTCTCTAGAGCAAAAGGAATATATCATCGATCATGTTGTTTGTTAAAAGGACCCTTACAACGATCCAACCCGGTTGGTTCCAACAGTTGGGACGCACCAGGTTGGACTGTATGTGGGCGTTCCCACCCGGGTTGGTCTCAACAGTTGGGACGCACCAGGTTGGACTGTATATGGGCGTTCCCACCCGGGTTGGTCTCAACAGTTGGGACGCACCAGGTTGGACTGTATATGGGCGTTCCCACCCGGGTTGGTCTCAACAGTTGGGACGCACCAGGTTGGACTGTATGTGGGCGTTCCCAGCCGGGTTGGTCTCAACAGTTGGGACGCACCAGGTTGGACTGTATGTGGGCGTTCCCACCCGGGTTGGTCTCAACAGTTGGGACGCACCAGGTTGGACTGTATGTGGGCGTTCCCACCCGGGTTGGTCTCAACAGTTGGGACGCACCAGGTTGGACTGTATGTGGGCGTTCCCAGCCGGGTTGGTCTCAACAGTTGGGACGCACCAGGTTGGACTGTATATGGGCGTTCCCACCCGGGTTGGTCTCAACAGTTGGGACGCACCAGGTTGGACTGTATGTGGGCGTTCCCAGCCGGGTTGGTCTCAACAGTTGGGATGCACCAGGTTGGACTGTATGTGGGCGTTCCCAGCCGGGTTGGTCTCAACAGTTGGGACGCACCAGGTTGGACTGTATGTGGGCGTTCCCAGCCGGGTTGGTCTCAACAGTTGGGACGCACCAGGTTGGACTGTATGTGGGCGTTCCCACCCGGGTTGGTCTCAACAGTTTGGACGCACCAGGTTGGACTGTATGTGGGCGTTCCCAGCCGGGTTGGTCTCAACAGTTGGGACGCACCAGGTTGGGCTGTATGTGGGCGTTCCCACCCGGGTTGGTCTCAACAGTTGGGACGCACCAGGGTGGACTGTATATGGGTGTTCCCACCCGGGTTGGTCTCAACAGTTGGGACGCACCAGGGTGGACTGTATATGGGTGTTCCCACCCGGGTTGGTCTCAACAGTTGGGACGCACCAGGTTGGACTATATGTGGGCGTTCCCAGCCGGGTTGGTCTCAACAGTTGGGACGCACCAGGTTGGACTGTATGTGGGCGTTCCCAGCCGGGTTGGTCTCAACAGTTGGGACGCACCAGGTTGGACTGTATGTGGGCGTTCCCACCCGGGTTGGTCTCAACAGTTGGGACGCACCAGGTTGGACTGTATGTGGGCGTTTCCAGCCGGGTTGGTCTCAACAGTTGGGACGCACCAGGTTGGACTGTATGTGGGCGTTCCCAGCCGGGTTGGTCTCAACAGTTGGGACGCACCAGGTTGGACTGTATGTGGGCGTTCCCACCCGGGTTGGTCTCAACATTTGGGACGCACCAGGTTGGACTGTATGTGGGCGTTCCCAGCCGGGTTGGTCTCAACAGTTGGGACGCACCAGGTTGGACTGTATATGGGTGTTCCCACCCGGGTTGGTCTCAACAGTTGGGACGCACGAGGTTGGACTGTATGTGGGCGTTCCCAGCCGGGTTGGTCTCAACAGTTGGGATGCACCAGGTTGGACTGTATGTGGGCGTTCCCAGCCGGGTTGGTCTCAACAGTTGGGACGCACCAGGTTGGACTGTATGTGGGCGTTCCCAGCCGGGTTGGTCTCAACAGTTGGGACGCACCAGGTTGGACTGTATGTGGGCGTTCCCACCCGGGTTGGTCTCAACAGTTGGGACGCACCAGGTTGGACTGTATGTGAGCGTTCCCAGCCGGGTTGGTCTCAACAGTTGGGACGCACCAGGTTGGACTGTATATGGGTGTTCCCACCCGGGTTGGTCTCAACAGTTGGGACGCACCAGGTTGGACTGTATGTGGGCGTTCCCAGCCGGGTTGGTCTCAACAGTTGGGACGCACCAGGTTGGACTGTATGTGGGTGTTCCCACCCGGGTTGGTCTCAACAGTTGGGACGCACCAGGTTGGACTGTATATGGGTGTTCCCACCCGGGTTGGTCTCAACAGTTGGGACGCACCAGGTTGGACTGTATGTGGGCGTTCCCAGCCGGGTTGGTCTCAACAGTTGGGACGCACCAGGTTGGACTGTATGTGGGCGTTCCCAGCCGGGTTGGTCTCAACAGTTGGGACGCACCAGGTTGGACTGTATGTGGGCGTTCCCAGCCGGGTTGGTCTCAACAGTTGGGACGCACCAGGTTGGACTGTATGTGGGCGTTCCCACCCGGGTTGGTCTCAACAGTTGGGACGCACCAGGTTGGACTGTATGTGGGCGTTCCCAGCCGGGTTGGTCTCAACAGTTGGGACGCACCAGGTTGGACTGTATATGGGTGTTCCCACCCGGGTTGGTCTCAACAGTTGGGACGCACCAGGTTGGACTGTATGTGGGCGTTCCCAGCCGGGTTGGTCTCAACAGTTGGGACGCACCAGGTTGGACTGTATGTGGGCGTTCCCAGCCGGGTTGGTCTCAACAGTTGGGACGCACCAGGTTGGACTGTATGTGGGCGTTCCCACCCGGGTTGGTCTCAACAGTTGGGCGCACCAGGTTGGACTGTATGTGGGCGTTCCCAGCCGGGTTGGTCTCAACAGTTGGGACGCACCAGGTTGGACTGTATATGGGTGTTCCCACCCGGGTTGGTCTCAACAGTTGGGACGCACCAGGTTGGACTGTATGTGGGCGTTCCCAGCCGGGTTGGTCTCAACAGTTGGGACGCACCAGGTTGGACTGTATGTGGGCGTTCCCAGCCGGGTTGGTCTCAACAGTTGGGACGCACCAGGTTGGACTGTATGTGGGCGTTCCCACCCGGGTTGGTCTCAACATCCGTGTGCGACTCTAGTCTAGGGTAGGGTAGGGTGACCAAATCAGAAACTTGAAAAAACGGGACACACCAAGGAAGGGCTTGGGGGCGATGCCCTAGCATCAAGGATCAGGTTTACGACTATAACTTATTGCAATGTCACTATCCGCTCGGGCAAGGCCGACGTTAATACTGTCTCTGCCCAGATAACAGAGGATATTTGAACCATTTTATGAGCGAAAATTCCCAATTATAGAAGATTCCGACTTAGAATCATTCCAGGTTTGTATACAAACAAATAAGTTTTTAGGAATACAAAATTACAATACATAAATATAAACAAACTTCTTTGTCATATCTCGGAAAATTGCATCATTTATAATAAGATACTAAATTTTTGTCGGTCCGGGTGATTGAGCAAAAGTTAACAAAAAGACGGAGGATTTAAAACATGTAATAAAATCAAGTCAAAATATACATAGTTAATTAGTTGATGGTGTTTGAAGTTTATCATAAACAAAATTACACATCAATCAAAATAGTTTGCTAACCAAATTTTAATTTTACAAGTAATTATCGAAATAAAATTCAAATAAGTGCGGATAATAACACGGCGCAATGATAACGAAATGATAACAATGTACAAAATAAATAATCGATGAATTGGCGAGTACAGTTCTTGGTTTGTTTGCAATGGTGACAATTGGTGTTTATTGAATGCTCAGTATAGAGGTTCTATGTTCAAGGTTAAAATTGTGAATGCAAAACACCATATCGAGTGTGATGATACGATTGGAAAACACTTACTTTAACATTCTAATTCTATCTCCTATACTCTAATATGAGTAAGGTTTGCTTGCTTGCAACTCTGATCTCAAAAACTGCCCTAACGATTTCATTGAAATGTTGGAAATAACTCTAAAATTAAAATGTTGTTGGGATAAAAATAAGTTCTAGACAGGTCTAATACCCAGGAAAAATCTATTAATGTAAAGAACGACAGTGAAAGTATACAAAATTAACATTGGGATTATGGAGTTTTACAACAACAAAAAAAACAAAAGAATCATAAAAACTGTTTATAATAAATCAGTGAACTAAAATGCTAATACTCATGTAGTTTAAGTATCAACTTGTGGTTTCCTGAGAACAGTGACTAATCCCATTGAATGAAGATTACATTCCAGTGGTCATGTCCAAAACGATCCAAGGACTATTGAGATATAGTAACAACTGGACAACTGGAGTGGCCTTGAACGTGCAGAGAGAGGCTAATGAGTTAAGCAAATCTGCTCGTCAGTAGGGGGACGTGGTAAAAATACTCCAAAAGTCATCTAAACAAACTGACTGACCTTTCCCGAGAAAATCTCCGTCCCCCAGGTTCCAATAGCTTTACCAGCAGTTGAATATAATTTGAGGGCAAATGTTTATTTCAATTGATGCCGGTTTTCGTCCTAAGTATTTTCAGGATTGCCGCAACATTGCGCCGCCGAAGGTGTTAATCTTGCGGTGGAACACATGGTGAGGTGAGAGCCGATTGGCCGCGGCGGTGTCGAAACGGCGTGAGATTACTGATCGTAAACAGGTAAATATGTACAATAAGAGGCGGTCGCAAATCGCATTACATCATTACAGCGACTGGGTGTCGGTGCCGGCAACTGTCCAGGCGGGGCTTATTGTAGTGGTTGCATTGGAAATGATACAGTGTGTCGTCACTCGGTTGGAAAATGTCTTTCACTTGGATTGGTTCTCTGTTTAATAAAAAGAGTTTTAAAATTGTGTTGTTTGTTACATTAAAAAGTGGTAAAGATTTCGAATATTTGCGAGGAAAATATCAAGAAATCATTTTAACACTTGATGTGTTCATCCTATGTATTTTTGGTGTACAAAACCCCCCTTAAAGAACCTGTCTGGTTCTCTAACTCGTGAAAATAGATGCTGTCTTACACGTTTATAATAAATTTCATCAAGATCGGGCAATTTTTACGAAAGTTATCGTGCCTACAGACACATATACATATATATGAATTTGAACGAATGGTGTTTTTGGCATCTGGGGGCCTCAAAACGAAAATTTTTCATGGTCCCGGGCCTAGGTCTTACCATGCTGACTACGGCAATAGCTTCTTCCGTATAGGGTAAATTCGCTATAACTAGGAACATCTGTTCTTACAAATCATATGTTTTCTTAGCAGAGAGAATTTACTTCTAACATACTCCCCCCCCCAATTGCACCAGAAAACTGGGGCAATTTTAATGAAAACACAAAAAATTTCAATTTTTTACAGTTAGGGGACATAATTTTGTAATTGGTCTTTTGATAGTTGTAGTTGCTGTCTTCAGTGTTACCACACGAATGAGGTTGTCTGTCCCAGGATGAATCTTCACAACTCTTGCCAAAGGCCATTTTGAAGGAGGATATTGTTCATCAGTAATAAGGACAATTGATCAAACTTGGATTGATGTAGGTGGGACCCTCCATTTGTAAATTGTTTGTAGTTGTTGAAGATATTCTCTTGACCACCTTCTCCAGAAACTTTGTAGCATTTGTTGTATTAACTGCCAACGTGAAAGTCGATTTGTAGGAACCCGTTGAGATCTGGTTCTGGAATGTTAGACAATGATTCACCGACAAGAAAATGTGCTGGAGACAAATCATCTGGGTCATCAGTTAGTTTACAGAGATACCTTGGATTTAGCACACCCTCTATTTGAGATAGAACTGTAAATTCTTCGTATGTTAGTAAATTATTACCAACAATACGTTTTAGATGATATTTGACCGACTTCACTCCTGCCTCCCAGTGGCCACAAAAATGAGGAGCAGAAGGTGGGTTGAACTTCCATTGTGTTCCATCGTTGGTTATATCTTAACTTGTTGCATTCTGATGCTGAAGCTGTGAAAAGACGCCTTAGTTCCGCATCAGCACCAACAAAGGTAGTTCCACAATCACTAGTGAGAGTTGAGCAAATTACACGGCGAGCAGGAAATCTTTTCAAGGTTAATGATTTAATACAAGTTAAGATTGTTTACAAAAATGAGAAAGATAAACAATACCATAAAAAAAACTAGGAACATCTGTTCTTAGAAATCATATGCTTCATTAGCAGAGAGAATTTACCTCTAACACAATGAAAGAATAATCTTACTGTAGAGCGTGGCTGGCGCCCGACCAGAAGTGATGCTACACAGTGAACACTGCTGCCGGTAAATCGCATACGAAACCGGGCAGGCGCTCGCTGTAATGGAAATAACCTGCGTGGGTGATAGTGGTAAAATTATAAGAAATTTTCTCCTTCGCCATAGCAAATGTTCCGTTTACGAAAAAGCCCTATTTGTCCAAATTTGCCAAAACAGCCTGTGTTAGGCAATTTTTGTCCTATATATTGTTTACTTTATAATATGTTAGTTTCGAAGTAAAACCACATTTTATTTTGCGAGTCTCCAACTCAGCCGTTTACCAGATTAGGAGCTCACCATCTCATATACAAACTTTGTTGACGCCGGCGTCATTTCACAATACATATTATTGTATAATATGTCACATTTCCCGATAAGAATTTGAATCCCAGAATCATAACTATCTCATGTCACATTTAATACGATCAATGGCTGTTGGTTTGTTGGTTTGCAAAATTTACCTTGGAATCCAACAGAAGGATATCACACTTTGAGATTATGAAAAAGCTCTTACCGTTCCGTACAAAACGCGCTCAAAGTGAAAAAAAAAATTGAAAAAGTGAATTTTCCCCGCCCCAAAAATGCCTAAAAAACTCAAAAATGTTAACTTTTGGCAATTGTTCTGGCAGTTTCTCGTCAAAAGCTTTAATTCAAGTATGGGTAGAGGGGGGTTAGATTACGGGAAGTGCCTCATAGTTTATGTCAGTGAATGAGTGAGTGAACCCGTCTAGCTTTATATAAGTAGATTGGCTGGGTAGCGTAGTGGTTATCGTGCTTGCCTCGTAATCTGAGGTTTGCTAGAGCGATCCTGATCAAAATCGCAAAATCTTTAGAAGGTTTGAAGCTGGACCTAGCTGCCTTCTGTCATTGGGCTATTAATTAATGATGATTTCTAAGAACAGGTTGACCTTAGATAGTAACAAGACCAGGGTTTGAACCGTTCCCTAACAATACCACTGGCGTAGATATACACATATACACATATGAGTTTTTGGGATTTAAAAATCGACTCCAAAATTATTTATGTTCCCCTTTATCGATGGTTCGAATCCCAGTTCTAGCAATTAAATTGTATTAGTATATCGTACAACAAGGAAACATGTGGCGACTCATGGCAATTTGCCTTGTGGTGTCTAACTCGTTCTTTAGCAGCTTACCACCCCACCACTTGCTTTTCTGTGTGTGTTCTAAGAACAGATCTGTAGTCTATGTGGACGGGTAAAGCAAGGGAAGAAGAGGCTGCCAACTTCTTAAAAGAGGACATTTGAATTATTCCCCCTGATGTATATTGTTTGCGGAAAGGCTAAACGAGTTCGCACGCAGCACGCTGACGTGAGGGAAGTGAATTTCCACATAAAAACTTTTAAAACTCAAAATCAGTGTCAAAACATACATTTGTCCAATTCTTATTGAAATCTGAAAACATTGATATTTTGGCTGTTCTGATACTCCTGGTTTCATTTTCTTGCAAAGCTGGGAATACAATTTTGCGCATTATAAGGTCAGAGAAGGTCCAGATAGGCTTGTGAGGTTGCTGGGGATGATAAAAGTGCTCTAACAAAGGAATAACAGGCTTTTCTAGTATAAAACCCCCGTAAGTCAACGTACTGTGTTTAGTCGATACACATTTTCTTTAATAACTCGGTAAATATTTATACTAGAATGACGAGAGAGGGCTTAAAACTTTCAACTTTTTAATTCCCATCTTTTAACATGCATTGATTTTACATCTGGGGCCTTTCTGACCCTTTTTGGGCCCAAAAACTCGAAATTTGAAAGATTAATCCCCAAAAAATGGGTTTAGAGTTTTCCGATTGTTTTGCCCAACGAACTTGTCCAACTAATTACAGAAAGGAACATCCCTACCAAATTTGAAGTAAATCAGACAAAAAATGCGACCGCTAGAGTGCAAACACACACACACACACACACATATATATATATATATATATATATATATATATATATGTCTATATATGTCTATATATATATAAAATTTTGAACGACCCCCCAAAACGTGTTCAGGGGGTCACGTTAGGAACTTCTATGGTGGTCCCGGGCTTAAGTTTCACCGTGCGGGTCATGCTAATAGTTCACTTTCCAAAGGAAATTCACTAATAATCTAGTTAGTTGCATTCTGATGGCGCGATCTGTAATCCAGTGACTCACCCACCCTGAAACCCCTGTATGAATCCCTAGCCAGTAACGCCCATTGGATCAATAGCGCCATTATAACATCTGAAAGGGCTGCCAAAACATAACAAATTTGAAATTTTCTATAGATTTATTTAATGAAATTTTAAGGAGAATTAGAACAATTTTGTGTGATTATTTACGCAGCGATTATGAAAATCGGTATAGAAACTTAATAAATCAGAATCAACGCACTCACTTTTTAGTCCTTTTATACCTCTGAATTATAGTTTGTAATTAAACTATTTCTTTCAAGATAATTTATCGGCTTGATTTGTCGTTGATGTCTTCCGACAGAAACAAATATAAACTAATAATTTCCTTGAGGAATCGTTGAAATTACCAGTTCTAGACCCACACTACATTCTTGTACACCGTGTAGAACATGCTGTTAGACTCTTATCTCGGTGGCGATGTTTAACCTAGCAACACGTCGCTGTTTCACCACAGTTTGCTCACCCGCCTACCACACCGTGTCGCAAACCACAACAATAGAACGTCTGCTTTAGGTAAACTCTGCTCTTCTACCGCGAGTAGGAGTTCCGCGTGGTGTCCGGAGTGGCTACTCCCTTCGATTGTTGGCCTCGCCAATGGTTCCACTGTGGGGGATGGCATGGGAGGATGAGCCAATGGTGATTCATGCTTATCATTCTAACTACATAATACGTTGACGTAATTTGTCCTTACAATATATATTTGATATGATAAGCTTGATCCGTATTTCATGTACATGTTTCATGTTTAAGTCACTCGAGTCTAAGAAGTTAACACAAGTTGTTACAGTAGATCTGTCGGCGAGAGTAAAGAAGACCCCTGGAATCTGGTCTACGCAAAAACTGCCATATGGTCACTACGCTAGCATTTTATGCGGCATTCATTGTTACCATTAGGTAAGTTCCTACTGACACCATGATACCGTCACAAAACTTACTTGTATTGCATTTGAAACATAAGAAGCATATAACTATAAACATGTAACGCCGACATGTCTTCTTTCCTCTCGCCGACATGTCTTCTTTCCTCTCGCCGACATGTCTTCTTTCCTCTCGCCGACATGTCTTCTTTCTTCTCGCCGACATGTCTTCTTTCCTCTCGCCGACATGTCTTCTTTCCTCTCGCCGACATGTCTTCTTTCCTCTCGCCGACATGTCTTCTTTCCTCTCACCGACATGTCTTCTTTCCTCTCGCCGACATGTCTTCTTTCCTCTCGCCGACATGTCTTCTTTCCTCTCGCCGACATGTCTTCTTTCCTCTCGCCGACATGTCTTCTTTCCTCTCGCCGACATGTCTTCTTTCCTCTCGCCGACATGTTTTACAACCGGAACGAATAGGCCTAATAGTGTATTTTCTTGAAGAGGGCCGTCACCTTAACGAATCTTTAAATACCGCCATACAGCGCTCTGCGGAGTAATGATATTAATAGTAGTGCCGTTTCGGTACGTCCAGAATGCACGCCGATTAAGATTCCGATTCCGATTCAGATTTTCGGCGCCAGGAATGGCACTTGTATTTTTACGCACGTGGCCATAGAGGCCGCAGGAAGCCGATCCTGAGCGCAGGAACCTGCTTACCGGAATGAATTCTTCATTCTGGTTTCAGATAGCGCTCGTACGGCTCTGCTGTAACTGGCTACAACACCATGAATATGCAATAAATACATTATGTGTTAAATGTGGGGTTTGTACATAAACAATGTCTAAGCTACGTTATATTTTATTGCAATTTGACAGCTTTTGCTATGAGTAATTTATTTCTCAAAATGTACAGTTGCCGTAAATGTTTCGGGTTCCATTCTCCAATATCGTACTCTGTAATTTCTTAGCTGAGGGAAAGGAGTATGTATTCGCCAAATACACCCCTGCACTTATTAATATCATGATTACCTTTTTTGACTGGCTGTAAGTTCACAACACCTTTCTGTCACTATCTCTGCTTCCCGAGCCGGCGACGTACTTCCTGCCTCCACTGTGGCCACCACCAACATATCTGACTCAGATGAAACACGCGCCGGGAAATTGAATCTGAATCTGAATCTGAATCGGTGTGCACTCTGGACGTACCGTTTAAGTTAGGTCAGTTGATCATACCTACTAATAGCTGAAAGTTTGTGAGTTTGT
The DNA here is from genome assembly GCA_963675035.1 of Allygus modestus. Taxonomy (NCBI): domain Eukaryota; kingdom Metazoa; phylum Arthropoda; class Insecta; order Hemiptera; family Cicadellidae; genus Allygus; species Allygus modestus. The sequence continues at coordinate 159,659,192 of OY776114.1, read as the reverse complement.
TTGTTTGATGCTCTATCACGATTGAGCTGATATATGGTAGGAAGATAGCTAATATCTTAAGTAACATATAGGCCTATTCACGTTTTAAAATTCCTTTAGGGCTTTGCCCCAGTGGCCACTAAACTTCCAATGTTAATCTTATGGGCACTAAAATTTACTGGATCAGATTAAAACAGGTCTACTGTACTTTGCATTTACAACAGTATTTTGAACTTATTTATTTGTTTACATTTTGGTTTAGGCCTACACTTTTTAAAATTTTAACCGCGAAGGTATAGTGTCGGGGAAACAAATCAAATTTGTCTCAAAGTTCGGAAAACCCCAAATTAATAAAGTGGCTAAAGGTCAGGTAACTTCAGCACAAATTAAAATGAGAAGGCTTCACCAAGCTCTAATGCAGGCAGCACCCAGAGCAGAAGAAACTCCAGAAGAACAGCAACTTCGACGTGAAGAGCAAGCTCAGCGGCAGGCCAGTTTGAGAATAACTGAAATGGCAGAGCAGTGATATAAAGAAACTGTTGAGGAAGCTGAAGCTCGCAGACGAGCTGGAGCTATTGCTGTAAGGAAGGGCTGATGCCCAACGCAACGGCGGCAAACATGTACCAGAAATACGTGGGGTGTCTGCAAAACTGCCTTGGAATACGATGCGACATTAATCAGTAACATATATCTTATAAACGCTATCTAGTGATGCGAGCGAAGCCGCGACGGGTAACAGCTAGTCATAAATAAATACATATTACCGGTATCTGCTAAATAATTTGTTGATAAACTGACCTAACCTAACTCCGCAGAGCGCTGCATGGCGGTAAATAAACTTTTAAGTGGTGGCCCTCTTCTAGAAAATCCTCCGATAGTACAAAACAAAATGTAAATCACACACATCACAGATCACTCTCACTACAATGTAAGTGTGCCCAATAACTCCGGCATGTTTCTGGTTTTCAGTTGGACTAAATGGGATAATATGCCTAAGTCATAAAACCTGTTCACTCAGAGGTGTAATTAAGGGGTATAATTACAAGAGAATTTAAAAATAACTACTATTAAATAGCAAAAACTACATATCCTCCCGCGGGACCACACTAGACCACTAGTAATGTCGTTAACGCCAGACCACACTGCAGGTCGGCCGGCGCGGGAGGACAACCAGCATTCCCGTTTCCCACGGGAGGTGTAACATCTAACGGTTGGGGCTGTGTGTTTTCCCGAATTAATTGGATCATGTAGCTTTGGCTGATGATGCGCCCGTTATGCGTTTCCGCGCCCCGGGCGAGGGAACTGGTTTGCCGCCACTCCACCTGCACTTCCACTCCGCCCCGGGCGGCGAACCATCGTGAGTCGTGAGCGAACGCTCGTCGAATGATTTCATTACTGCGCTTGTCAGTTTGCGCTGTGACATGTTGGAGAGTGGTGATCGAATGTGAATGGTTTTTGACTTCCGCGGTCCATTCGGTCCCGGAACTGAAAATGGTAAAGGGTGTTAAACTCGCGTTATTTGATATTTCCTATTAGAAGTCTCGATACAGTATTTGTTAAAGACTTGTACGTCCACAGGAAGGCAATTTTGATAACGGGAGATTCGGGCAAAACTTTACAATTGGTAAAAGCAAAGCAAACAAATATACGCAAAAATAAATTGTTGAAAAAAGATTAATCGGGGTGTAAATGTTAATATCCATTTGTTCACAAAAGTGTCCAAAACAGGCTTGTTTGATCTGTTGGTAATTTAAATGTCAGGTAGGCCGAATATAATGCGCAATCATCAGTTGTATCAAAATGTTCAAATTCATAAAAAAACACGTTTGGAGGGAAATTGTGTTATTGTATGTGTTGAAAATAATAATTTAAGATGGTATAAATTGATAAAAAAACAAATAATTATCTTGTCAAACGTTTCAATATGTAAATCTGCTATCAATAAGTGTTAACAAAAATATTAAAGTCGTTTAGATAACAATCGTTAGATTAATTTTGCAAAATTATTGTGTAAAACGGTATCTTGTTTACGTAGTTAATGTAGTTTATATGTTTGAAAGGGAGCGGTGTGATGTTTACACCAGTTAATTTAAAATCAAATTAGCGACTTGTCCCAAAATCAATGCATTTTGTACACAAAACATTAAGAAACAAATTAAAACTTGTAAGGCCAATAGGGCGAAGCCCTGAGCTTTTTTTGGGAATTTTCTGAATTTTTACTCTTTTAAGGAATCCCAAAGAAAATTGTTTATGCAGTATGGATTTTCCACTTGATTACATTCATTCCAAAATTAGCGTTTTAGTGTATACTGTAACTTCTGATATGCAACTGTATGTATTGTTTGTGAATTCCTTTGGAAAGTGAACTATTAGCATGACCCGCACGGTGAAACTTAAGCCCGGGACCACCATAGAAGTTCCTAACGTGACCCCCTGAACACGTTTTGGGGGGTAGTTCAAAATTTTATATATATATATATATATATATATATATGTGTGTGTGTGTGTGTGTGTGTGTGTGTGTGTGTGTGTGTGTGTGTGTGTGTGTGTGTGTGTGTTTGCACTCGAGCGGTCGCATTTTTTGTCCGATTTACTTCAAATTTGGTAGGGACGTTCCTTTCTGTAATTAGTTGGACAAGTTCGTTGGGCAAAACAATCGGAAATCTCTAAACCCTTCTTTTGGGGATTAATCTTTCAAATTCCGAGTTTTTGGGCCCAAAAAGGGTCAGAAAAGCCCCGTATGTAAAATTAATGCATTTAGAAAGATGGGAATCAGTGAAGCGAAAGTTTTAAGCCCTCTCTCGTCATTCTAGCATACATATTTACCGTGATATTAAAGAAAATGTGGTTCGACTAAACACAGTACGTTGTCTTATGGGGATTTTACACTAGTAAAGCCTGTTATTCCTTTGCTAGCGTACTTTTAAAATCCCCAGCAACCTCACGCCTACTTTCAAGCCAGTCTGGACCTTTTCCTAACATTATAATGCGCAAAATTGTATTCCCAGCTTTGCAGGTAAATGAAACCAGGGGCATCAGAACAGCCAAAAAATCACTGTTTTCAGATTTTAATAAAAATTGGAATAAATGTATGTTTTCCAACTGATTTTGAGTTTTAAAAGTTTTTATGTGGAAATTCACTTCCCTCACGTCAGCGTGCTACGTGCGAACTCGTTTTACGGTTGTAATTAATTGATAATAATGTGATTCGTGTTCAGAAGTGGTTGGGCAGCGATATTTGATTATTACGTTACGGCTTTATAGCCAAATTTATCCAATTGAATTGAGGAACTGAAATGGACCAAGGAATGATTTTGGTTAATGGTCTAACAAGAATTACAGTAACCGTTGACTTTATGCGACTACATTCCGTCACACATTCGAAAGTGGCTTTTAATATTGCAACACGAGTTGCATATCACTCGAACGCAACAGTCACTCCTTTCATTTCATAACTGTAGACTAACAGTCTATATAGTGGATAACATTACGTTATTTTTAAACATTTGCCACAGCAAAATCAAGTGTACTGTAAATTTGTGGGAGAATTTATTAACTTTAGATGTATCAGCAAAATTGTTCATAACAATGTTAAATTTGCGCGTACACTGCTACGTTTAGTCAGAAGCATTAAAAAATCTGTGTTTTGCCACTTAAACTTCAAAGAAAATAGTGAGGAAAGTTGGTTTAAATACGCGCGTTTCAAGTTAGTCCGTAAATGTGTTCTCTGAGGAAGGAAGCAGTTGTTCTGCATATGTATATCACATACTCTAATATGAGTAAGGTGTGCTTCCTTGCATGCTTAACAACCTTAAACACGGCTCCAATGATTCCCTTCAAATGTTGGAAATAACAATATTCTTGTATACAAATAACAGGTCCCATCCCCAGGAAAATTCGATAAAAAGTAAAAACCGATATGGAAAGTGAAATAAATTAACATTGGGCTTAAGGAATTAAACAAAGGTCATAATAGCTGTTTATAATTAATCAGTGAACTGTCAAAGTAATACACATGTAGTCTTAGTATTAACCAACCCTCGTTGGTATTAGGCCTCTCCATGTGGTTTCATGAGAGCAGTAACCGAAACCATTGAATGACTATTTAAATCTATATACTAATTTAAATATTCCGCTCTATATCGGTCATATCCAAAATAAATCAAAGGGACAGTGAGCTATGAGCTATAATAACAACTGGAGTGACCTTAAACATGCAGAAAAAGGCAAATGAAACAATCAAATCTGCTCGTTAGTAGGGGACGAGATGAAAACTTACTCCAAATCATATACTCATTACTCATATACTCATATAATCATTACTGACTGGTCTTCCTGGAGCAAAGCTACTCCTAGGTACTATTTCTTATATATTTACCTTCACCCAATATTTATCAACTAGGTAGTCTAAATTATAAAACTATAAAATCCTTTTAACACTGTCTAACATGTTCCAAGATGAATGGAACAGACTCATACAATTCGCGACACTGGTAAACCTAGCGATCTCAAAGTGAATCCAATTTCATCTCACAGCTTAAGTTTGAGAACGTGGCAATAATTGAGTGACATTTTTATGTTCCGAGAGTTGAGACTCGTGATTCTTTTCGCGTCTCCCATCGGGATCTACCTTGATCGTTCCAATAGTTGTTACAGTACGGTTCTTTATCGTATTTATAAGCTGATTTCTCCAAGAGATTTAATTATAAACTGAACGACTAACCGTATAGACTCCTGACGACTCCGCCTCCTGCCTGCCGGGTCAGTGGGGTTAGTTCAAGGCCTGGGAATCCTTCGGGCAGTGCCCCCTCTCAACAATGCTCTCATTAACCACTCTGCGAACCCTAAATGTCGACTGCGACTATTCTTTGCATAGCTTCCGAGCCGGTGGCGTTCTCGGTCCTCCGGTCTGTTTGTGCCTGTGTTTGTGTTGTGTTTGTGTTTGTTTGTGTTTGTGTCGTGATGTTCGTGTCCAGGATTGTCATCGGCCTCAGTCCTACAGTTCACTTCTCTGTTGATCCCCTTTGGATTTTGCCTGGAGATATCAATGCCGTCGCTGTGCAGGTAATTTACAAACATTTAAACTCTTTGGTTGTGAATTGGTATGAAAAATAATGTTGGCAAACGATTAAAAATTGGAGTTTTTAAATAATTCCTTCCATAGTGGGCAGTGTCTTTTAATTAAAACCGGATAACTTCATTTCCAATTAATTGGCGAACTTAAATTATCATCTGAAAACTACTAAAATTTGTCAAACTATATTCCACTCAACCATACATTTGTATCAGCATGCACATTTGAGTGATAAATAGTTATACTACCAGAGTGTTCAATTCATACAGGTTTTTTATATACGCGCCAGTGGCATTTTTTATTTAACGTTACTAGAGGACAACGGCCCAAACCTCTCAAGACTGTGAAGTCTTGTGGCCACTCCAGGAGTAGAACCCGTGGCCTCTTGCACCCAAGTCCAAGACGCTAACCGTTAGGCTAGCGAGGAGCCCAACGGGTATTTTATTTTTATTTTGTTAAGCCAATTAAAATCGCTAATAAAAATAATACATTTATAAAACATCCAAGCTTGTATAAAGAGGGCGGTTAGTGCCCGTTAATCTCGTGTATGGGGGCTGAGCTTGGCTCGGGAAAGGTTTCCACATTAGTCTATAGGTTGTGTAGATGGACATAGTCCAGGTTGTCTATCTCCTCGTAGACACGACGTGGTATTGAACAAAGACCCGCCGGCTAGCCGCCGCATGTGCGAGGCGTGTTGTATGGACATCTTCAATGAGCGAGGTTCAAGGTGGCAAGGTGGTGGCCGTGGCCTGAGAAGACACGACCACTCCGTCTTGTCGCTCCTCACTAATGACGTCATAACCGGTAAACCACGACCTCGCGTCTGTCACGTCACGACTCGCCCGGCCTTGGACTTGGACACCCGCCCTCGCCCTGACCACTGGACAGGAGAGTCTGCTGTCAGCGGTCTGCGGAGCAGCAGAGGAACACAACGTTACTAAAGAAGTCTGTTGAATCTGGAAGCTGCGAATACATCGGGGTTAGGAGCAGGTCTGTGAAGTTGGCGTACCCAAATTAGCTTATCCACTTTTAAGAGGAGGCTCCAGTCCTCTGCGTCTACCTGCTTCTCCCATAAGACCAATCTTAACTTTCAAAGTCCGTCGCTCCTCAACGGGTTGTCCGAAATGGATTATTTATGGTTCGTTTTAAAGATAAAAAATATATCTAGCGATTTCAGTAAGCAGAATTTCGTTATCATAAATAGTTCGCACATAAAAAATCGTAAATATTGAATATTTTGGAATTGTATTGATCGGTTAGTATTTTCGATATCAAAATTCTGCTTACTGAAATCGCTAGGTATATTTTTGCTCTTTAAAATGAGCCATAAATCAACGATATCGAATAATCCGTTGAGGAGGAACGGGCTTTGAAAATTAACATTGTCCTTAAGCAGGTAGAAACGCGAACCGTTTCATGACTGGAGCACCCTCTTAATCATTCCAATCGCTAGTTCTTTGTTAGCTCTCGATAGTTCTTCAATATTTCTGTTAGTTCTTAAAAAATAAAAAATTTATGACACACACAAAGTGGTTACACTAACTTCACACTATGAATTTCCAGCGCGCACCTTAATGTAAATGTAAATGTTAATGTCTATATATCAAACGTTAGTTATTCGCTAGTTCTCGATAGTTCTTCAATATTTCCGTTAGCTCTTAAAAAATAAAAAATATTACTCATACAATGTGGTTATGCTAACTTCACACCAAGGAGCACTTCCAGCGCGCACCTTCATTTTAATGAAAATGTTAATGTCTATATATAAATCATTAGTTTGTCGTTAGTTCTCGATAGTTCTTCAATATTGCCGTTAGTTCTTTAAAAATACAAAAGTTATGACACATACAAACTGGTTACGTAACTTAATGTTTATGAAAATTTGATGTACCATGATTAGATTAGTTTTTATTTAATTTTTTATTGTATATAATCTTTTGCATAATATATTAGTTTATTCTTAGTAATAAATTGGATATTTACGCCAACTGTATAGTATAGTACACTGCTTCAATAAGCTTACTTTTAAAAATCTTTTATCTTTTATGTCGCTAGTAACGCAGTAAGAATGATCTCTGATTTGTTTACTACACAATTAGGTTTTGCTACGTTATTAGCTTGGTAATAATCTCCCTAATTAATTGTGATTGATTAACATTTTTCCTACCTGCCATCTTTGATTGGTACACAAAATACACAGGTATTATAATAAGGAGTATGTTTATAGGATAGGGTATGATTTTTATTTAGCACATATTGCAAATGGTTGAACTGCTAAGAAGAATACGATAAATCGTAAAATAAACTAATGAAATAACAACTATACAAATCACCGTATTTTTGGACCAAAGTTTGAACTATTCAAGACTTCGGGCAGTATGATAAAAAAGTTGTTCATCACATGGAGAAAAAGTGTGTTTTTGGTGCTTAATCTTTAATCGTTCATCGTAAAACACGATTGCGCACAAAACACAACCACTTTAGCTCCTAGTGGTGAAGACTACTATTTCAGATCTCATGAGGAACTACAATATGTCAGATGCCTCTTCAGGATGGTTCCCCAGGATACTGGTATCCCCGCAAGATCTGTGGACCTTCAGCTTCGTCTGTCACCTTCATTTGCTCCCACAATCCATTACGTCGCCATCTCCTGACCACGACCACACTTTCACTGGCGGAAGTAGAAAGCCGTCAGAGGATTCGGGGAGTGCATTAGGAGTGCTTGGTCAGTGGAAGACCAGATAAATCTGATATCTCTTTTTGTCTGTGGACGCTTTCTTTTATGATTTGTCTAAACGTCTCAACCCTCGTGACGCGACGGTGGGGCAAGCCTCTTGTGATTGTCAAAACAATGAATTAAACAAAATTGTATTCGAGATAAACTTTGCATCATTCTCTACATTACGTCATCTCCTTTTGATATCCTACTGGTAAGTAAACCTGTCGCGGCTTTGCTCGCGATCACAACGTAATATTATACTGACATTCCCGTATAAATATTGAGTTACCGTTCCAAAGCCAACATGGCCTGCTGATTAACTGTGTTTACTCTATCCAGCTGATTGCTTAAAACTTATAGTTGTTTCCCAATGTTAAGCTTATGGGAAAAAACTCAACGTTAAGGGGCCCCAGGGCCTCCCTCACAAATTATTTCTCTATAAAAAAAGTTTCCTGCACAACTTCACGTTAGGCTCTTTCCAGTGACACCAAAAACATGAAAATCAGTTCAGTAGTTTAGGAGGAGTGATTGTCACAAAAAACCTGCTTGCCTATTAAATAAGTATAGATTGTGTTACCGGTCCAAAGCCAACATGGCCTGCTGATTAACTGTGTTTACTCTATCCAGCTGATTACTTAAAACTTATCCAATGCTAAGCTTATGGAAACAAACTCAACTTTAAGGAGCCCCAGGGCCTCACTCACAAATTATTTCTTTTAAAAAACGTTTCCTGCACAACTTCACGTTAGGCTCTTTCCAATGACACCAAAAACATGAAAATCGGTTCAGTAGTTTAGGAGGAGTGATTGTCACAAAAAACCTGCTCGCCTATTAAATAAGTATAGATTTTTGCTATTTGCGGATAAAATAATCTTTTAACGAAAGTTAACTTGTGAGTAGTGGATGTAAATGTACTTCTATTTGCCTATACGACCTCGGAATCAACCATCTAGGCCTTCGGCCTCGGTAAACTTAATCCCATCTTGAGATCCTACCATTAGCTTTAAGGTTTACGTAATGCAATTAGACGAGTGAAATACTGTTCAAATGTTGTACTCCAAAAACAAGCGGTTATTTTAGTAGATGAACTTATAAAAGCGGGATTTGTAGCGTAACAGCAAATATTTGTATGGGTGAGCAAACATTCCTCGGCCAATTTTGATGTAATACATCGTTTAAATCCTCAGTTTATTCAGTCATAAAACAACACCCGTCCAACTCAATGTCCGTATAGAGGGCATCAGCAATTGCCACCTGCTGCCCTATTCAACAAGATAGTAGACTGAATATACAAAGTTACACACGCAGAGATATTTGCCATTCGAAACTCAACTGTCATAAATAAGTAAATTCAAGTTCACACGATTCAAGGTTACTTGTTACTGCACCATATAACTTTGTTCAACACCATACAGTGTTACCGCAGTGGAATCCCCCTCTTGGAACACCTCCGTTGCAACAGATGCTCGTGAGAAGATCCCATTGAAGACGGTCGGCTCGTGATCCGCGATACTAGAGAGGGAGCTGATCAAACGGGCCGGGAGGAAGACTTATCTGCCGGGGTATCTGGACGGGACAGTGACACGGCCTGATGAATCTCCGCCCCACAAGGCGGGTGCGGGTGTTATCAATCTACAATCTACCGTAGAAGGTCACTGCCGCTGCCGCGTATGGCGGATCTACTTCTACTTCTATCTACTCGTGTTACCCGAGCGATTCCTTCCCTTCTCTGCCTCCGCGTGCCGGCCGCTCTCCACGACTCCAGTTTATCTCGGGATCCGTTGCTGTAGCGGTACAGCGGATATTTATAATGTATTTATTTTTGATAAGGGCACTACACGGGCTCTTAACTCTTATTTATGGTGTCGGAAGGACTCAAAACTTAAGATGAAGGTTAAGCTAACTAAAAAGAAGTAAATATAGGAGAAGTTTTGTAACTGAAACAGCGAAACAATTGTACCACTTTTAATCCAAAGCAAAGAGACGGTATTTGAAATTTTAAACGTTATAACTTACAGCTTAAAGGTCGAGGTAAAGCTTTTATAAGTCTATGTGTGTTACGGAACATTGCAAATTGGAACACCAATGGGGAAACGGCTTCTCCCAACTTTCTGACTCAACATAAGTTTGGAAGTTGAACCCCAAAAATACAAACGGTTACATTTAGATTGATGCAAGTACAGTAGCGGTATATTCGTGGGAATATAATTTCGTTTTATCATGATCCCTCTCTTGAGGGATTGAGTGAAGGAATCGCTCAATTAAAAAACACTTAGCTCATTCGCAGTTCTCAAATGGCGCTTTATTAGTTGTTCGTAATGACTTACCCAATCTGCTATTTTTAGACATAGCATATAGAAGTCCATAAAGGTACTGATAATAGCAGTATGAATACAATGGTAGAGTGCACTACATACCAGGCCATGGTGTTACAGCTATGAATTTTGTTGCTAAAAATAACATTGAGATTCAAAGATGCAGTTCACCAATCATGGAGAAAATGTAACTGCTTACCTATATACTAACTTTATAACTGCAACTAATTATTGCTTGTCTCTTTGGGAAGTTTGGACATTCTACGCTTTTATGCCACTGCTCTAATCATCCTTTTAACAACATAGCGTTCATTTGTTTATTGATAACAGGTAGGCGTATAATTATGTTTTTCATGGATTTAATTTGTTTATACAATATCAAAGCAATCCTTTTAATAACGAGAACGGTAATTGTAGTCAAGCAAAACTGTAAATGCCAACAATGTAACGATTTGAGTAGTCATCTATTATTCAAGACATTCATCGGCGTGGCGCCGGACTGCAGCCGATGTGATTTAACATACAGAGTTGTCGAGCGGGCTGTCTCGAGTGGATTGAAGGCGTCAATGTTTCTCTCCTAATAATGGCTGATCCCCTCTCAAAACACTAACATGATTATCTCTATGACCTTCTCGTAACATGTCATCATCCAGTATATTTTTCGTGCAGTTTAAATTGTCAAATATTCTTGACTGGAAAACGATTTTAGGTATAACGTAAAATATCTAAAAATATTATGTGGTTTTCATAAAGGGCGATGTTTAAAATTCATTCTTGGGTGGAATTATTAATATTATATTTAAAAGTTGATTTATTTAAATAAAATTGGCTTAGCCATTGGACTGTTACAATGAGTTTGGTAATTTTAAGGTAGGTCTCATTGATATTGATGTAAGTTTTCCCTTTACTTATTCACTTACTGCAATTATACGCATTCCACTTAATAAAACAATAAATGTATTATATAAGCATAATAGATAAATAGACCTATGCCTAAATTGTTAATCACTAGCATGTCCAAGTGAAGGATGTTTAGAGCTGAGTCAAACAAAAATATGTTTTATACTGACCTGAACAGTTAAAGAGCTATCTATATCCTTGACTTATATACGTCCTGTAAGGGAACTTCTTGAAAATTACTTGAGGAAGTTTATCAAATTGGATAGGGTTCTGTAATAGGTCTTAAATTAAGGAATGAAATGTTTTATTCAGAAAAAAGTGATTTTCTTTACAGTTGCAATATTGGTTTGCATGTCTTTAGTAAACGATTAAATAAAATGTAATTGTAATTAAAACTGTCTACTGAAAATTTGCAAATTTGAAATTTGTTATTTAACAGTTGTGGAGGCATTTTGCAATAAATATATCTTTTATATTCTACATCCAAGTAAGTCAGTTTAATAACAAAAACAATTATTTCCCTCAAAAAAAGCATCCGAATTGTAAAAAGTCGGTTTTATTTACTTAGATTTTAGGATCAGCTTTGTTTATCATGGATTTACGTGTTGTTAAGAGATCATGTATGTACTATTCGTGTTACATTCTTCCCAAATACCACCCCCACCACCACCATCCACCTTCCACCATCCACCACCCACCCCTCCCCCTCCTACACTATTCCTGCCCCTCGGTTACAGCGCGGGTGACATAACGCAGGCCGCGGAGGACCAACTATCTGACCCACTTCCGCGGCGATAATTGCCAGATGCAGTTTCAAACTGGTCCGGTGGCGGCGATACGTGCAAAAACCGGGACCAGTCCCTACAGTTAGCGGCTCCACTTCCGCGGCGCACATCCCGTCGCCGACCTGGCCGCGGAGTGAGGGCGGAGCACTGGGGAGTAACAGTGGATATCGAATGAAAATATCGGTGATATCTCGGTCCGCGGTCGATAGAAGTTATTACTTTTTCTATAATTCTAAAAATCGAAATTTATCCATGCATTTGTAATGAAACGTAATATTATTCCCACCCCTGTAAACTACAAACGCTAAAAATTAAAATTATTTTATTAAAATAATCTTTACTTATTAACACTCGGAAATTTTGTGATTTACGGCTCCTAAAACTATTGTACATTTTTGGTATCAATCGAAAGCCCTTACCCTCTAGGTGTGATGTCTTGGGCGTTGAAAAACGTACACCTGCGTTTTCTTGTTTGAATGAGATTTATGGCTTGGTAATTTAATTTTGCATCCAAACACATTTTTCTTTAATTTCAAAATAATATTAATAAACTGTTAACAATATTTGGACAGTCATTTTGCTCTGGATTGACATGCTAGTTGCCCGTACTGTCCGCCGCAGTTGCCCCCACTATATGGTGGTTGTGTGAAAGGGGCCTAACCCGCGTCGCGACGCCGACGGTGACGGACGGCTAGCGCGTAACGGGAAGCATCATGAATCATTTATGTCGCGCGCCGGCCGCTTTGCCGCTCGAGCTGCTGTTGTATCGGCTATGGACCGTAAACGGCAACGCGGCGGACTAAAATAGATCCGAGGAATTCAAAAGCGGTTTGGGTAACAGAGAAGATCGGTTCTGTGGAATGCATGATACTCGAAAATACTTAGCTCGAAAAGTTAACACTTCACTGTGTAGGGCTGTGTAGCTGAGCGCCAAACCTATTTACAGGGAAAGTTTTAAAATTGAACTTAAATAAAGATATTTTCGAACCAACAGTACCATTATAAAAATCAAAACGCAAGGTTTGGTTGCAATGATGTGACCTGAATTTAGTGTAATTTGACTCAGTGTGACTGAGTCAAATTTATTGATCAGTATAACATTCGGTAAAATTCAACTATTATGTCATAAATCTCCTTTATAATTTATCTCGTTATTAATAAATAGAACAATATAAAGTGATAGATAACCTTAGTACCTTGACGATAATGACAGTAAATAAAACATAATAATTCATTTAATTTGTATAACAGATTTAAAACTCATTCTCACAAAATGTGTACCACAATATTTAGTACTCTGTGTCATTGAGGTGCACTTGTATACGCATGGTAATATCGATATCTATCTTCTATGTTGTTAAAAGAATTTTTTGATTTTTGTTCGGTGATTTCCCGGCCCCTAAAACTATTATTTTATATACATATGTGGTATCAATCGAAAGCTCTTGCCCTCTAGATGTGCCTTTTGCGGTTGTGAAAACATCCAACTTCAGGACTACACCTCATTGGCTCTTAAAGTTCCAATGTTAATCTTATGGAGTTCTATTTTATTTAGTCAAACAGCTGATTATAATGTTAACAGTTCAAAACATTCCCGTGTGGAGAACGGGAAACCTAATAGTCTGCATTAAAAAAATAATGTTCAAAGGTTTTAGAGACAGAATATATTCCCATATTTATACCATAGATTATTGAAATCAAAGCTTCCAGCAAACATGTGATTGAAAGTATGTTTGATAAAAACATCGTGTATAAAATAAAATACTTCTTTGTACTCTTTGTGTTACATATTCATTACGATTTCCAATAATTTAATAAAAAAAAACTTTAAACATAATATATGACGTTTGTGATCATTTTTTTTATTTTTTTCCGTATGGATAATGGTGGTAAATAAATTGCAGATTGTGTAATTGTACAGTCTGTGGCGAGTTTAGTTCACATGGTAACGGAGGAAATAGATGGAAAATGGTGAACACCATGTAGGCTTCACGTTTTCTTGGGGATTAATATGAGCTTGCACACTGCATGATGTATGAAGCTCGTGTGCAGCATGCTGTGGTCAACCTTTTGAACTATTTTGAATAATAAGCATCTGTGTATGCTATCATCTCAAATAAATTGAATGTCCATAAAAATAACATCGGAACTTTGTCAACTCCTGGGTCCCCTTGATTCAGTGGCGTATATCAGGGGGGATCAGGGGGATATTTCCCCCCTTGATACTTGGAAAACTTAAAATTTCTATCCTGAAATCAAGCTTAAACCTTTTGATTACAAATAAATGCTGTTACCAAAAAAATTTTATGTGTGTGCAATATTTCTTTAAAATATCTTATTTGTCTTAAGAATGTTGATTGCATACAGTAAATAGTAGGCCTAGCAGACGAACCTCCCTTACCTCTAGCGGCCAGCTCGTCAACTAGTCCTTGCCTTGACGTTTAGACGGTTCAGTGATGTGCTTAGCGGTTACGTTACTTTCCAATAATGATTACAACTGATACAAGTAATATTTTAGTACTGGTTACAAATACTGATTACTTTGTAATCATGATTACTCTCTGTAACAATGGTTCATGTATCTGATGTGTTGGCCTTTCGGTAATTACTGTTAGGAATAATTTCGGTACTGTATCAACTAAGCCCGAGTTACAAATGTTTTAGGTTAAAACAACTGCTTAAAATTAGGTAAACTAAACCATCGAAGTAAATTTAATTTAATACTTATATTATTTAAGAAGTAACAATTTAAGACGATATGTTATATAATTTAAAGTCATATGTGATTGAGTCTAGCGCTACTCCAATGGTGTCTAACGTCAATGATGTCTCCAATTTTGTATACCGGTATCCGCGATAGTCACACAGTTTTTGTTTTGTAGGCCCTAATGAGACACCCCCCTTCAATCTACGCCACTGCCTTGATTCATTGATTCGGAACTTTAACTAATCAGACCCGTTTACTTTTCCTATAGACCTGAATAAAAATAGCATTGTACACATTTTTATCCCTCCAGCATATGAGGAAGTTAGAGAATTAGGGATGAATAATTCAGAGCTTTCACTTTTAGACAAGCTTAGTTTTGTAGAAGGAAGAGAGCACAATTAGTTGTTTGACTCAAAGACTTGAGTGGAGAAACCTGCCGTGTTGCATTACACTCGCTGTTAAACGCTCGCTTGGCTTACACGACTTGCTGGCTCGCTTTCTAGAGGGTAGCGAACTGCTTAATGTTTTAATTCACTTTTAGCTGAATCTGTAAAAAGCACGCAATGTGAAAGTTGAGTGGCAGTGTGTCCGGATCCTCTAGTAGCATCTCCGTGGGTGGCGATCCACTGTGTAGACTGTATACGAGTTAGCATATCTCTTTAATCTTTTACTGGTTGATTGATAGTCGATGTCGAGTATAGATTTTCTGATTATTTTTCTCTTATATTGCTGAGTAACGTGAGTTCATGTAACAGCAGTGCCAGGAAGCAAGTTCAATAACCTTGACTCTTTTGCCCCGTTTCAATCACGGGCGAATTCGCTGTACTCATTTGCATTTCTGCATTTAGCGGTTATTCGCTGCTGTATTCGCCATTATTATATTGATAATGACTTTTGTTGTTATTCCATTGTCAACGGATTTTTTAAACTTGCCTGTAACGATTTTAAACAAAAGTGGTCAAAACCCCTTAAAAAGGTTAATCCTATATAATAACAGCGTGTAGTTGCGACGTGTAACCACCTACTCAGAGTAAACTACTGAACGTAGAGCGGCCAGGTTGGTCTGTAAAGATGCCCCTTAGGCCCAGGATGATGACAAATATACGATATCCTATGGGGAAAAATTAAATTTGATATCTCGATTGTATGTGAATCTCGATTATTGATTAAACTTGTGGTATGTGGCTACACCTAGTACTGGTATATTGATATTTGTACAAAGATTTGATTTTTTTTACTATCCCAGTCGCAGCAAACCTGCATACTCAGCCATAATGTTATTCTTATGGACAATAAGTAAAGTTTTATATCTCCCTTAATTATGAACATAAATTATTAAAACTTGGTGTGTAGCTTCAACTGGTTGAGTTATATTGATAATTCCTTTTAACACATTTCTTATCTCCCTTGTTGTAGCAAACCTGCCTACTCAGCCCTAATGTTATTTAAGAATACAAAAATGCTATATATCACTTATTTATTTATGTGTTTTTATGAAATTTGGTAAGTGGTTTTGTGTGGTAGTGAGAAACATATACATGCATAGGAAATTCACTGAGTATGCAGGTTTGCTGCAATGGGTGTATTTATTTATGAATAATCTGGTCTTGCTGTTGTGCTACAGATTTATTTGAATAACGCAGCTGATTATTAAATGAGAAGCATAACGAAAAGCAGAACGCATCTTCCTATAAGGATGACATGTAAACTTTGAAAGAGAAAAAGGCATATCCCTACACACCCAACAAAAACTATTTACATTCGACACATCTCCTAATAACTAATAAGTGTGCCAAGTTCCATAATTCTACCACGCCGCTTATCTGAGAAATCGGTAGCACAAAGATTTCATTAGCCTATTAATAATATAGAAGACGTTTAAAGAGTTATTTTTAAGCCACTAAATTTATTCCATAGCTAATGAACAATATTTCTTTAGTTTTTTAAGCCCCTAATTTTTGACGGGCTAATAACAGCTAGTAATTTAATAATGTTAATCCCGAAACTTTACCTCATTACTACATTATACCCGACATATAACCTCAAAATAGAGCGTTTAGTGAAAACTATTTTTCTTTAGAAAAATTTATAATTCGTAGGACCTTTAAGATTCAATTTAAGAATTGGACCTACCAAAAATTTCAGTTTGGGCTCAGTAAAAAAGTAAAAGGTCTCCCTGGGTAATATGGTAGAGAGTAGTAATTTCCTTCTCTTAAAATATAAAGATTTCCTTGGTGATAATTCATAGTTACAGACTCCCTTTTGCTACGAGTACGAAGGGAGTGAATTTTTTCTTTAAAGGTAACAAATACTCTGGCCATAATTCTTAGGTGTCTCGTGAAAAGGTAAATATGGAATATATGATAGTTATTCATGACTAGATTCACGGATTTAAACTCTCGTTCTCTGGGCCTGTTGAAGTTTCCATGTTAATTTTATTGAGTAACGGAGAGTATATTTTGATGACACGCTTACCTATATAAACAAGTATTCAAACTCAGTCAACACACAACTGTTTTACTTCTGGGTGTTTAAATGTATGAGTTATCTGCTGGGGATATTCCCGACCGACCTCTTGAAGGTGAGGGGCTCAGGCGCTACCAAACGCAGATATGGCAAAGCCCTTTTAGCGAATTTCCCCTATAGGAAAGAAGCTATTACCGTAGGTCTCATGGTAAGACTTAAGCCCGAGACCATGATAACTTTTCATTTTGAGGTCCCCAGATGCCAAAAACACCATTCGTTCAAATTTTTATATATGTATATATGTATATCTGTGTGTCCGTAAGCACGATAACTCTCGTAAAAAAGGTCCGATCTTAATGAAATTTGGTACAAATGTGTAAAGTACCATTTATTTGAACGAGTTCGAAAACCAGATGAATCGCACTATCCGAAGGGGTTTTGGGGGGTTTTGTACCCCAAAAATGTGTTTTTTGGGGTTTTCACGTGTAATTTTAATTTTAATCAAATTTTAATTTATACCATTGAATTCAGCTAAAAAAAAAAAATTTGGTATTTTTATCATTGCTCTACGTCAATTGGTTCCTGAGATATTGGAAGTGCTAAACACAGTACGTTGGCTAATGTTATTCTTATGGAGAAAAATAAAATTGTATATCTCGCTTATTTATGAACATAAACTGACAAAATTTGGTATATGGCTTCACCTGGTTGGGGTTTATCGTTGTTTGCACAAAATACAAAATTTTCATGTATGGTTCCCGTAGCAGCAAACCTAGGTAATCGGTCCCCATGTTATTCTAATGGAGAATAATTAAAATGTTATATATCGCTTACTTATGAATGTATATGAATGAAACTTGGTATGTGAGTTTACTTAGATGAGTTCTAATGATATTTTCATAAAAACCCATTATTTTTTGTTCCTTGTTGCAGCAAACCTGCGTACTCATCCCCAATCTTATTCTTATAGAGAATAATTAATATTTTTAATATCGCTTGTTTGTGAATATATTTCTTATGAATCCTGTTAAGTGTTAATGTTTTATATTATATATTCATTGGAAATTCACTGAGTATGCAGGTTTGCTGCGACGGGGGTATTTCAGGAATGCGGTGTGCCCTCCAAATTACTTTAACCACGAGGCGCTACAGTTAATAACCATAACCCCTATATAGGTCAATAACTCAGGTTAATTTGCGCAGTTAATGCCCGCCCCCTATATTGCCACAGCTTTTCATTCAATCAGTCCTTGTTTAAATAAACAAATAAGGTAGAAAAGGAAAAGATAAGTGCAAATCGGATAGGTAATTTTACGACATGGAGTGAAGCGAAGAGAACGTACGCTGTACGCTGACCATAAAGAATATTCTAAGAAACGCGCATTGCTTACAACGGTCTTGCTATCGTCAACCGGTGTTCATGACGGACAGTTACACGACTGTTAGTCAGTCGTAACAGACATGCGGCCCGCAACAAATGTTTTTGGAATACCGACATAAAACTCCAGGGAATATGACTGCGTGAAGAATAGTCCCAGAGGTCATCAATGGCAAGCGGAGCGATTACAAGAGCAGGCCGCAACCATTCAACACTACAATGGCGATTACAGTATCTCATATATTCAAACATGAAAAACTTTGTTATTACTGTAGTTCGTAAAATAAATATTGGAATCATAAAAGCAAGGTTCGGTGGCTTATACAAATACCAACACATTACTTTGGACTGAAAATGTAAATTAAGGTATTGTAAAATAATATGATTATAGCAAATACTTTGAAGGAAAAAATCACTATTCAAATTTTTTTAATTAAAGACAACTACTATTCTCTAAAATGGTTGCATATCTCAAACTTTTCAGTAACAATTATTTATTAATAGGGATATTATTATTTTTTCTTTTACAAACCTGCACATTTGATAGTGAGACATGACAGAATACACATCTTTAACATCCATGGAAAAAGAAGAATTTCAATATTAATAAATCCTAAAATTGAAGTAATTGTTTGACCTTACAAAATATTAATTTCTTCCGTAGTGGCAAAGTACAATTTGTTGAGTGTGGAGTTATGAGTTTATTGTGTAATTATCCATAGTTGTTTCCTTAAATGTAATAGTGTCACATAATTTATCAACGGACTCTTAAAGATTTGAATACAAATTAAAATACTAATGACAGTGCAGTCAAAATACTCAAACCGCATTGAAACAAACAGCATTCACAACGATACAGCGACAAGACTAATCGTATCCAAGAGCAACGTGCGACAGTTAATAACTTCAAAACTCCAAACGAGGTTTGCTTTACATGGCAGAGTCTTTAATAACCGGGTGAGAAAATGAGTTTCCTTCTGGAAGGCGAAGTAATTAATTCCACGCTACGTCCACGGCGGCAGCGCTAGCGGGAGCCCGGGGGCAGATATAACTCCGGTGGGACAGCTGGACGGCAACACTCGTTGGAAGTGACACTCCCTCTACACACGGTGCAATACAAACGAGACCTCTAATTTCATGGTATTTAAAACGCCGTCAGAGATTATTGCTACGGAATTAAAACCTGTAAAATACGCTACTATTCAATCTGTTCGAGTAATTGATTGTTAAGAGGGTTTAATATTATGCGCATTTATTTAAAGTGTGCTTCAACCCAATGATACAATACTCCAACTGGTGTTATGTGATAAACGGTCCAGGTCAGAGTCCGAACAGAGGAGGTGTTCAATGGGCGTGCTACGCGTGTTGACGAAAAGTAGGAGCAACACACGACAAGGTGGACACCTGTGAGCGAAAACGTAGGAGCCACACACTACAGGCTGGGCTACTGTGAGCAAAAACGTAGGAGCCACACACTACAGGCTGGGCTCCTGTGAGTGAAAACGTAGGAGCCACACACTACAGGCTGGGCTCCTGTGAGTGAAAACGTAGGAACCACACCCTACAGGCTGGGCTCCTGTGAGCGAAAACGTAGGAGCCACACACTACAGGCTGGGCTCCTGTGAGTGAAAACGTAGGAGCCACACCCTACAGGCTGGGCTCCTGTGAGTGAAAACGTAGGAGCCACACCCTACAGGCTGGGCTCCTGTGAGCGAAAACGTAGGAGCCACACACTGTAGGCTGGCCACTGAGAGTTAAAACGTAGGAGCCACACACTACAGGCTGGGCTCCTGTGAGTGAAAACGTAGGAGCCACACACTACAGGCTGGGCTCCTGTGAGTGAAAACGTAGGAGCCACACCCTACAGGCTGGGATCCTGAGAGCGAAAACGTAGGAGCCACACACTACAGGCTGGGCTCCTGTGAGTGAAAACGTAGGAGCCACACCCTAAAGGCTGGGCTCCTGTGAGCGAAAACGTAGGAGCCACACTACAGGTTGGGCTCCTGTGAGTGAAAACGTAGGAGCCACACCCTACAGGCTGGCCTCCTGTGAGCGAAAACGTAGGAGCCACACACTACAGGCGGGCTCCTGTGAGTGAAACCGTAGGAGCCACACACTGTAGGCTGGCCACTGAGAGTTAAAACGTAGGAGCCACACACTACAGGCTGGGCTCCTGTGAGTGAAAACGTAGGAGCCACACCCTACAGGCTGGGCTCCTGTGAGCGAAAACGTAGGAGCCACACACTACAGGCTGGGCTCCTGTGAGTGAAAACGTAGGAGTCACACAATACAGGATGGCCTCCTATGAGTGAAAACGTAGGAGCCACACCCTACAGGCTCGCCACTGTGAGTGAAAACGTAGGAGCCACACACTGTAGGCTGGCCACCTGTAAGTGAAAACGTAGTAACCACACACTACAGGCTGAGCTCCTATGAGTGAAAACGTACTAACCTCACACTACAGGCTGGGCTCCTGTGAGTGAAAACGTAGGAGCCACACACTACAGGCTGCCCACTGTGAGTGAAACCGTAGGAACCACACACTGTAGGCTGGCCACTGTGAGTGAAAACGTAGGAGTCACACCCAACAGGCTGGCCACTGTGAGTGAAAACGTAGGAGCCACACACTGTAGGCTGGCCACTGTGAGTGAAAACGTAGGAGCCACACCCTACAGGCTGGCCACTGTGAGTGAAAACGTAGGAGCCACACACTGTAGGCTGGCCACTGTGAGTGAAAACGTAGGAGCCACACACTGTAGGCTGGCCACCTGTAAGTGAAAACGTAGTAACCACACACTACAGAATGAGCTCTTATGAGTGATAACTTACTAACCTCACACTACAGGCTGGGCTCCTGTGAGTGAAAACGTACTAACCTCACACTACAGGCTGGGCTCCTGTGAGTGAAAACGTACTAACCTCACACTACAGGCTGAACTCCTATGAGTGAAAACGTACTAACCTCACACTACAGGCTGAGCTCCTATGTGTGAAAACGTGGGAGCCACAAACTACAGGCTGGGCTCCTGTGAGTGAAAACGTACTAACCTCACACTACAGGCTGAGCTCCTATGAGTGAAAACGTACTAACCTCACACTACAGTCTGGGCTCCTTTGAGTGAAACCGTAGTAACCACACACTACAGGCTGGCCTCCTGAGGAACCTCACACTACAGGCTGGGCTCCTGTGAGTGAAACCGTAGGAACCTCACACTACAGGCTGGGCTCCTGTGAGTGAAAACGTGGGAGCCACAAACTACAGGTTGGGCTCCTGTGAGCGAAAACGTACTAACCTCACACTACAGGCTGGGCCTGTGAGTGAAACCGTAGGAACCTCACACTACAGGCTGGCCTCCTGAGGAACCTCACACTACAGGCTGTCCTCCTGAGGAACCTCACACTACAGGCTGGCCACCTATGAGTGAAAACGTACTAACCTCACACTACAGGCTGGGCTCCTGTGAGTGAAACCGTAGGAACCTCACACTACAGGCTGGCCTCCTGAGGAACCTCACACTACAGGCTGGCCTCCTGAGGAACCTCACACTACAGGCTGGCCACCTCTGAGTGAAAACGTACTAACCTCACACTACAGGCTGGGCTCCTGTGAGTGAAAACGTGGGAGCCACAAACTACAGGCTGGTCTCCTGTGAGTGAAAATATAGGGGCCACACACTACAAGCATTAAGTTCGCCACATATAAGCAAACATTACTTTTCCTTCCTCTACTTAAAAATATACTTCATATTGATGTGAAATTAATTAAATCAAATAGGGTTTACGACTGCAAATACTGGGTTAAAACTTTAGTTTTGCTTATTAAAATTTAAAATAAACCACCTTTATTATCTTATATATATCTATCTATATATTAATAATACCCTACCGGCCAACTTTATATACAATAAGGCTTCTTTGTTTTAAGATTTACCCTCACATATGATATACTACAACGCGCGTCTAGGAGTGCAGATGTGCAAACTGGCTTTAGATTTTTGATTTAGGTCTCAGGGCTCTGCCCCACGGGACTTACAAGTCCCCATGGTATTCATTGGAGGAGCGTTTTATTTGGTTTATGTCACATGTGTTTAGTCTCAATTCAATTCAATTAAATAAACAGCTGATATAAGGATTATATCTAACCACAGACTGTCATGGGTTTGTTTACTATGTTTGCTTCTCAAAACGGGATGCGCAAGCTGCTCACAGGCAATTATATTTGATATATTACTTAATTCAGGAATTATTGAGGTTTCGAACAAACTTCGTTCTACTACCGGGTGAATACTATTACCATGTCTTATAGAAAGCTGTACGGAATTGTCGCAGCGCAGTTAATCATTTCCAGCGTTTCCAGGACAATAGCCATCTAATCTCTCATTGTTCCTTTTCCCTCAGTTACTTCCTAATTGTTTTAAATTACTGTTGCATTTCATTCCGGTTGATCAGTAACAATGGTCTTATTGGTCTAACTGTTGTTCTTCAGTTCAAGATGTTAACAGTTACTAAGATGTTCCTCTTCAATACGCAACTTCGTTCAGTTATAACTCTTAATGGACAGCAGAGCTGAATTAGGACAAATTATAAAAATGCCCGTTTGGTAATATCATTTTACATGGCTCTTGATCCATTTTTAGTTTTTCATAATCCGAGTGTAATATTTCTTGATGTATTGTTAAGTAAAGATAATCTAATCTTGCATTTTGTATGAGAGTGCTGTGCTATATATGTGCTAGTTGTATTAAAAATACAAACTAAAGTTTGTCCGCTAAGAAGCGATCTTGGAGAAACTGTGCGAGATAGATGCACTCTATACTAGCGGGCAATTAAGTTGACAGTTGGGCGTCAATAGCATGGTTGTACGCTGTCACTGTTGCCATTTTGTCATAGACAAATGCCACTCTAATGTTACTCCGATCAGTTGGTGTGGAGTTTTAGCAATGCGGCACGTCTACTATTGGTTGATCTTGGTTGGTAGCCCGGAAAACCACGCCCTCAACTGGCAACATAATTGACCGCTATTACGGACGGATAACGTAAAACTAAGTTATTAGGACTGTTCCTTTTCATAGTGGCCCAGTTATTCCATGTTAAGGCATTTGAAGTCTCACTGCCTGACTTACTAGATAACAGGGATTTTACTAATGCGTACTACTTAAATTAGATTTAATTAAGGGAATAATAAAACTTTGTTTGAATATATTTCTATATTTATAACCTACATTGCATTATTATAGTTACTAAAATACAAGTTCTGTGATTTAAGTTTTTTTTATGCAAGTACAGTTTTTATGCAAAACTATTTCGGTGCTATTACGGATCTCTTACCGGGTGGTTCCAGTTGAATTGAAGCAGGGCCAGCGAGCATAGCTATGTAGTTTCCTCGCTGGCCCTGGAATTGAAGCGCCACTGTGGACGCTGTGGAGCGACGCTAGGACAGTGGATCCACATAATTATTGTAAGGCGAACATGTTACTGGAACTTTTCGATAAATTTAATATACTTAGTCTTTACGCCGCTGGGTTGATAAGTTTGAAAGACACTTGTCCATTAGTGATCTTTGTTTTCTGAGAATGGAGTGAGTACTGTATGTTTATTTTGATGATCTTTAAATGTGTTTTGATGGTGTCCTGCGCTTTGCTAGTCTTGAAGATCGCGGCTTGTTCATAAATTACAACATTAATTACTGGCATATATATTTATGAATGAAAAAATGAGGGGGGTTGTGAATCATATGAATACATTTTTTGCTCAAAAAACAATATAGCCTACATAGTTATAAGGCTAGAATAAGGCTAGTTATAAGTCGACGGCATAGTATTTGTATTATAATTTTATAAATTTCGAACGTAATTTTAATGGCTACTACAATTATTATAACTGTGCATGTCAAAACAGATTTAACTGTTGATAACTGTTGATTTAACTGTTTTAGATTTAATTGGCAGGATTGATTTAGCTCACACTGTGTGCGATAAAGTTTGTCTTGACATTTTCATGTTTATTAGTTCGGGCGATAAATATTAGTTCGGGGGCATTTTATTAGGTTTTAGCGAATTTCCGCTATAGGGAAGAAGCTATTAAAAGGCTATTAAATTTAATTATAACTAGCCGTTCTCGAATTAAAATTTCCTATTTGAAAAAACAAAATGGCGGCTATACTAGTAACTTTTGAGTTTTCGAAATTTTGAATATGATATTTTGGCTTGTCTATGGTCCAGGAATAATACCTGAAAATGTTTGTAGAGAGTTCAGAGACACCCTGTATTTATATCTTATTTATGAATGTATATTGATGAAACTTGGAATGTGGTTTCACCTAGGTGATTTATATTGATATTTGCATAAAAACCCATATTTTTTGTTCCTTGTTGCAGCAAACCTACGTTCTCATCCCCAATGTTATTCTTATGGAGAATAATTAAAATTGTATATATCTCTTATTTGTGAATATATGTTTATGAAACTTGCTATGTGGCTTTACGTGGTATTAAGACATATATTATGAGTTGTAAATTCGCTGAGTACGTAGGTTTGCTGCGACGGGGGTATTTTTGTTTTGCCCCTTTCAAAGAAAGGACTTATGTGCGCTCGAGAAGCTGACTTATTCGTATGATTTCGTAATATTTGTAATAAGGGGTTCGTCTCCGATTCATGCCATAATTTATTAAAACATGGTGACACCTCATTCCATACTATCAAGCCGTCCTTCATCCCAAACTACCAACGACGACGGCCTTTATTACATCCATTAGCCACCAAGGTCCGCAGAAGGCAGTAGCATGCATTGCTCAGAATAAGGTTTGCTCGCTTCTGCAAAATAAATGTTTGCACTTGTGATGTCGTTCGAGGTCGTTCAGCTGATGTATAATCTCATCAACCAACTACAACTGTTGCCAACCTTACAAAGGACAATAATGGTACTGTCGTTGTATATTTTTATTATTATTTCCGGGGAAAACTTAGTTACGTTCCTTGTTTCTGCGTGTTACACTGATAATTTTTATTCGGGGTTCGGGGGTTCGGGGTTTAATAAAACTACACATTATGTCATACAGTTACAACACAAAAATAAAACCTTTTTAAATATCAATACAAAATGGAGAAAATAAAACTCATCTTTTGTTTTCAAAGTATCCAGGTGGGATTCTCCGAAGTTTATTAAAAGATATTAATGTGCAATTTCAACTATAAATAAATGTACAATCACAAAATAAAAAAAAGTTAAAAAATTGTAATCTGAGGGAAGCATTCAGTTTAAGAATTTGTTTTAAAATTTAAATTAAGATTAAAATGAATGGTACGTATACTAAGGTGTGTTTCCTGCACCACTGGAAATGGGTCTGTAAATAACGTGGCATTACAGCTGTTTAAACTTGGTTTGACGTTTTTTTCTGATTAATTAGTAAAACCTTTGAACTATAAAATGAGCAGAGCAAAGTATGCAGTAGCTCTCTACGAACCTCGGGTGGCCATAACCAAAAAACACTCTCTCCGCTAGAAAGCCATCGATATGAGCATCGGATGATATCAGATCAGCTGATAATGTCGGTCAGCTGTAGCAGTGACGTCACGTAGCGGTCCGCGCGCGGCTTGGCGGGAACAGATCAGATGGTCCGTGGAACTAATCCTGTTACCAGTGTCGTTGTGCCGTGCCGTTCCTTCCGGTAGTTCTGTCCTGGACGTTGCTTGGTTTTTGTGTTTTTTTGTGTGGTTCCAGTGAGTTATTAGTTCTGAATTTATGGTTGGATATTTTCTAATTCTTCTATGAGTTTTTTTTTCAATGTTTTTCTTTGGTTTGTTTATGTATTTTTGCATTGTTGTGACGCTTTTCAATATATTTGTATATTTTCATTTTGTTGTTAGTTACATTTTAGTATGCGTTTAGTGGTTTAATTTGCTCTATTAGTTTTTTCAGTTGGATTCAAACGTAATGTTAATGTTTGTTTTTTTAAATCAAAGCGTTAGTTAAGTCTCTAGTATTCAAGTTTGGAGTAAAGTTTAATATACACGTTTAGTAACCCTGCTGTAACGTTTAGATAGAGGTTAGTCGGTTAGTATTTGCATACCCACATTTGAACTCTTTTCTTTTGCTAAAGCACACCGGTTTTCACTGTATCACCTTTGGGTAAATTGCTTTTTAATAAAGTGTATCCAACATATTTTTATCAAATAAAAAAAGTCTTATCTTTTTAAGTCTTGGTAAAAGCAAAGTAAAACACTGCTCATTCCATTCGGGTAATTGTAACAATCAGCTCCAATACTGTTTGATGTATAATAATATCTCAAGCATGA
This sequence comes from Allygus modestus, assembly GCA_963675035.1. Classification (NCBI taxonomy): domain Eukaryota; kingdom Metazoa; phylum Arthropoda; class Insecta; order Hemiptera; family Cicadellidae; genus Allygus; species Allygus modestus. The sequence continues at coordinate 159,632,574 of OY776114.1, read as the reverse complement.
TATCAAAACTAACGTATGTTAGGCCTAATCCTCGTATACAATTTAAATTTGTACTACTCTCAATTCGCTTCGTATAACTAACAATCCGTTTTCAGACCTCATCGTACTCCAAGTTCTGTATTTATATATGTTTGAAACTCGTGGGCAAGCTGCAATAACAATGTAGTTCCCATAAGGTGTCGCGGTATATTGTGAGGTGAACATTTTGTTCGTAATGGTAATTATAGTACGTGATCACATCCCCTTACGCGACCATTGAGCATACTCCTAATATACATTTTTAATTTCATAAGATTTTGAAATTTCCTTGATTAATAACTGTTACAAAATAATATATACTTGTTTATTTTGTTGGATTTAAAACTATAAAGGACAAGTTTTGACAGACAATTATTCCGTAACTAAAATATGCTTAGGGGGACATCTTATTCAATTTAACTAAATTAATCACTCCATTTCAATTAAAACTACGTAACCGTTTTATTCCTCAAAATAAAAAAACTTGTTTCAAGTGTATAGTTACATAAAGAACTTTCTCTGTCATGGCCAAGAATCGTAGGAGAGGACACGCGAATACGGACTGAGGAGTGTTGTGGAAGTGAATACACGAATTCGGATTTAGCAGTATTGCAGAAGGGAACACGCGAACTCGGACGGGGACGACTCATCTTATGTTGACAAATATAAGAACAACGGGAAAGGCGGTCAAACCGTTCAACTTCTTTGGATGGAGTGTGACGCCGAATCTAAAACTTGTGAAATTGCGTATTGTAAATTATATATCACTTAATCACTGTTTAAGACGCCTACGCAATAGGGCGTATTTTAAGGCGAATATGAATGAATGATGATGTAGAATGGGTGAGATGTCTTGTGTAGCCTTGTTACTGACTAAGACCAACTGATTCTTTAGCCAGGATCATTAATTAATAGCCCAATGACCAATGGCAGCTGGATCCAGTATCGAATCTTTAAAAAATTGTCTGAGGATTTTACTTAGGATCGATCTGGCTAACTTCAGATTATGAAGCGAACACGCTAACCACTGTGCTACCTAGCCAATTTATAATATGAAATATGAATTAACATATTCCCTTTAGGTTTTACCATATAAGCTTTACATTAACAAGTTTAATGTGAAATATTTCCTCAGTAATTGTTTTAATAATTCTTTCTCTGAGATAGTTCTTCGAACTTGTCACAAAACACAGGGTACTGTTAGCCCGAGGAATTAAATTATCTTTGTAAGAATCAGGAATAAGGGGTTTAAAGTTAAATCATTGCGTATTGATCAATACAAATAATTATCACAAGGAAAAAAGTGACAAGAAAGGCCTTAAAGGGGGACTATTGCGTTCAAAAGAAGACTGACGACTCTAAAATGGATTGTTGTCTCCAAAAGGGGATCTGACACCTCCAAAGGGGGTCTGACACCTTCAAAGGGGATATGACACCTCCAAAGGGGATCTGATATATCCAAAGGGGGTCTGACACCTCCAAAGGGGATCTGACACCTCCAAAGGGGATCTGACACCTCCAAAGGGGATCTGACACCTCCAAAGGGGATCTGACACCTCCAAAGGGGATCTGACACCTCCAAAGGGGATCTGACACCTCCAAAGGGGATCTGACACCTCCAAAGGGGATCTGACACCTCCAAAGGAGACTGCCACCTCCAAAGGAGACTGCCACCTCCAAAGGAGACTGTCACCTCCAAAGGAGACTGTCACCTCCAAAGGAGACTGTCACCTTCAAAGGAGACTGCCACCTCCAAAGGAGACTGTCACCTTCAAAGGAGACTGTCACCTCCAAAAGGGGGCCGCCACCTCCAAAGGCGGCCTGACACCTCTAAAGGAGTATGCCACTTCTAAAGAGGGACTGTCACCTCCTAAGGACACGCCTGGTCCACCACTAGGTCACTGGACCACATGATGCTATCTCTGCCGGCCCAGAGCCTCATCGCATTGCCCCGCGTATAGCAAGACCGTTACCGAAGTCGCTAGTCACCGGTTAAACCAGACACTCACCTACCTGTGCCGTTTTCATACATTACATACGTGATGACTGAGGTAGCACGCCTTCCCGTTAAGTCCTGATTAGTAATTTTGATCACTTACTCTAAGGTTAGCGATCTTGCACTTTTCTCTTTGATTAGGGTCTGATTAAGAAGCTGGTTTTGAGTATCACTGCCATGTACCGTGTAGGAATCCATTGGGGGGGGGGGGAGATAGAGATACATGTGAGAATATCTGGTTTGTACAATTTTAGACAATATTCCTTGTCCTTTTGCTTTGTGAGTTTGTTTATTTTACTCAATTAAGCTTAACTAGTAAGACATGTTGCTCAAGATGTTTTGACCAGCTGATAAAGTTGGTATTGTATTAATGCACATATATTCTACAATGTTGGCTGTAGTAAGTGATTTCCCTCCTATAAAAGCCACTTCAAAGTGTTATACAAACTATTACTCTTCGAACGGCTTGCATCCTGACCCAAATTAGTTTGCGAGTGCTGAATTACAACTATTTCCGTCATATTCCTGGCTCTTCTAGTAAATCGACAAATAAAGTATTTGTGAATAATGAATATAATATAATATGTTCACTCAATAGATGTTGGTTTCCCCAAGGAAATAAAATAATTGGATGTGAACGTCTTTTACCTCGCTAGCTCCGTGACTGTTATGCAAGCTAGACCAGCCGGTAGCCGTTCGAAGCTGTCCGGTACTCAGGAAGTTAGAGAAAGTTGGGGAAACATTTTTAGTGGCCTGGTTTTCACTTTCAGCAATTTCCTAAACCAAAAGAAAGTGGAGTTAAATAAAGCAAAATCAAATTATTCATTTCAAAACATTATATAAATTGTGTGCAAAAAGAACTGTCCACATTCATTCTGTTAATAAATAGTGCAGATTTTTTTTATTTAATTCTCTTGGTCCTTTACTGCTATTGTAAGGGCCGAGATGAAAATAATATAACTCTATTTATTTGCATTTTTTGCATTCTATTTTCCTAAGAGTTTTTTTATGCTTTAAAAATAACAGTCTAAAGCATTGATTAATTAAATCCATACTTACAGTAACATTGTTTAACCACATGCAATTACTTCTTTAGTGTACAAGATAATCCACATCTATTGAGGTTATGATCTCCTTACCCTTCAGTTTTACCATAACGATCTGTTTAAACACTTTTTACCCTTTGCGTCTTAAATATATTTACAAGATTATTATTTATCTTTTAGCCACAACTGCCAGTTATGTTTGTTATGTTTAATGTTTGATTCATACGAGTTTCTTTTACGTCCCGTGTAAGTAAGAGTTATTGATTAACACGTACACGGTGATTCACTGGTGAATTTCTTGTTCATTGTTTACATTCACAACTATCCTCGGAATTGCTAAAACCAAGTTTCAGTAAGTGTCATCCAAAATCTATAATAAATTAGCCTCAGCGGATCACTCCATTAGTCCTTCAATATCGCAGACATTTCCAAGACATAGCCACGAGCAAATTTGATACAACACAGTAAATAGCTCGTTATCTTGTTGTTGAGGTCTGATCTATAATTTAGGAACATCAGTTTAGACAACGCAGGAATGCGATGATCCATAAATCTACTGGGTGGATTCCACGCTCGCCTAAACTGTTGTTCGTTCCAAACGTTGTATCACGGTCTAGCCTGGCTGACCGTTAACAGTGCTGCCAACCAAACGTGGGCGATATAATATGAACTATGCTCAGAATTTAGCCTCTTCACGAATACAGTGATATTATATGCGTCGACGAAGACGTAGACATTTTTAGCGAATTTCCCCTATAGGGAAGAAGCTATTACCGTAGGTAGGTCTCATGGTAAGACTTAAGCCCGAGACCATGATAACTTTTTGTTTTGAGGTCCCCAGAGGCCAAAAACACTATTCGTTAAAATTTATATATATATGTATATATATATATATATATATATATATATGTGTCCGTTAACACGAGAACTTGAGTAAAAAACGTCCGATTTTGATGAAATTTGGCTCAAATGTGTAAAATGACATTCATGACTTTAAGTTCGAAAACCAGAAAAATCGGACCATGGGAAGGGGGGTTTATGGGGGTTTTAAATTTTCAAAAAATCAGTTTTTTGCATTTTTTATCCTAAAATTTTTAAAAAACTTAATTTTGATTTTGACCATGTTATAGAGCTTAGAAAAACAAATAATTTAGTATTTTGAATTATTAACCTAGGTTAAGTGGTTGCGGAGAAAATCCAAAAAAACCTGCTCATAAAATCTCCCATGTTAATCTTATGGGAAAAAGGTTTTTGGCTTTTCCTCAGTTTATTTTAATGTAAACTTCACATTTGCTTTTACCAATCTGTTCAGTTCCACAAAACAATCATTTTGGTGTTTAAATTGTGATTCTACGCCCAACCGTTGCAGAGATATTCGACGTACTGTGTGCTAAACACAGTACGTTGTCCAATGTTATCCTTAGGGAGAATAAATAAAATTTGATATCTCGATTATTTATTAATGTATGTTGATGAAACTTGGTATGTGGCTTCAAGTAGTACTGGTATATTGATATTTGCACAAAAAATTGATTTTTTGTTGATTATTTCCGTAGCAGCAAACCTGCGTACTCAGCCCCATGTTATTCTTATGGAGAATAAGTAAAATGTACTGACTCCCATAATTATGAACATAAATTAATAAAACTTGGTATGTAGCTTCACTTGGTTGAGTTATATTGATAATTATATAAAAACCCATTTTTCTGTTCCTTGTTGCAGCAAACCTGCTTTCTCAGCCCCATGTTATTCTTATGGAGAATAACTAGAATGTCATATATCGCTTATTTATGATTGGATATCGATGAAACTTAGTATGTGGCTTCGCCTAGTTAAATTCTATTTATATTTGCATAAAAACCAATTGTTTCTGTTCCTTGTTTCAGCAAACCTACATACTCATTACCAATGTTATTCTTATGGAGAATAATTAAAATCGCTTATATGTGAATATATTTTTATGAAACTTGGTTTGCGGCTTTATGTGGAATTCAGACAAATATTATGCATTGGAAATTCGCTGAGTCCGCAGGTTTGCTGCGACGGGGGTATTTCTGAATAAATATGTACAGAGGATATAGCTATATCTCAGTCATCATTAAAATAAAAATAAACAACTCATGTTACAACGAGTTCGCACGCATCACGCTGACGTGAGGGAAGTGAATTTCCACATAAAAAGCTATAAAACTCAAAATCAATTAAAAACATGCAATTATTCCAATTTTCATTCAAATCTGAAAATATTGATTTTTTGGCTATTCTGATACTCCTGGTTCTATTTACCTGCAATGCTGGGAATACAATTCTGCATATTATAAGGTTAGGAGAAGGTTCAGTCAGGCTTTAAAGTAGGCGTGAGGTTGTTGGGGATGATAAAAGTACACCAAAAAAAAATTAACAGGCTTTTCTAATGTAAAACCCCCATAAGACAACGTACTGTGTTTGGTCAATACATATTTCCTTTAATAACTCGGTAAATATATATGCTAGAATGACGAGAGAGAGCTTAAAAGTTTTGCCATACACTAATTCCCATCTTTTTACATCTGTTAATTTCACATCAGGGGCTTTTATGACCCTTTTTGGGCCCAAAAACTTGAAATTTGAAAGATTAATCCCCAAAAAAGGGGTTTAGAGTTTTCCGATTGTTTTGCCCAACGAACTTGTCCAACTGATTATAGAAAGGAACGTCCCTAGCAAATTTGAAGTAAATCGGACAAAAAATGTGACCGCTAGAGTGCCTGCACATATATATACATATATATATAAAATTTTGAACGAACCCCCAAAACGTGTTTAGGGGGTCACGTTAGGAACTTCTATGGTGGTCCCGGGCTTAAGTTTCACCGTGCGGGTCATGCTAATAGTAGTAGTGTGGGTTTGCGGGTTTTGCGCCGGAAGTGACGTCATCCGGTCACGTGACCGGAAGTGCTGAGTCATGAAAGATGTTATCTGGGGCTGAGCCAGTGACGTAGGCGGTTTTGTGACGAAATGAGTTAAAGTTCAAAGTTCAAGGTCACGGGGAGGTAATTTTAAAAAAGTACTACCTCGCACGCGTAAAATCCGATTGTGATTCGATAGTTTTAATTCGATAAAATATCGAATGAAAATTATCGAATGAAGCAATCGAATGATACGAGTGCGAGGTAGTACTAATACAAATATTACTTTATTTTATTTACAATAATTCATATTACAAATATTACTTTATTTACAATAATTCATGTTTACAATAGTTCCCCGTTGTTGGTTGTCATCGATGTTGTTGATCCGGACGAGTTGCGGCCTCGCCAGATGAATAGAGTCATAATGAATACACCTAATTTTGATGGACATTTCAACAGAGAGCTCGATGTACACCGGTCGAGAGCCGGAGGTGTACTGACTACTCGCTAGCTAGCGTTTTGGTATCAAACAAAATGGTGGGGGTAAAAGTGTGGTGGGGCGGAGCAGATGGCGGACGGCAGATGGCAGGCGACAGATGGTAGGCGGTAGGTGGCAAGTGCGCGGCAGATGGTTGCTACTACATCCACCATCATTAGTCAAACCCTATTAGGGATGACATTATTGCTTCTGCATCAGTAGATATTGTGCTAGAAACTTCATGTACTTGTATTTCATCATTTGTATTGTCAGCTTGCTCAATATTAAAAGAAGAACATGTGGAAGAAACAGTAGTGCCTTGTATTTGCGAATCCATGTGAACTATGCAAGAGCCGCAGGTATACTGAAGTGATACAAGCATGTAGGATAGACACTCGCCTTTACCCCCCACCACACCAGTTTCCCCCACCAAGTTTTCACATCGCACAATAACTACGGGACATGCATTAGTTAGGGTCTAGCTCTGACTCTGTGAGGATCGGAGCTCCGTAACTGAAAACATTAACAATTCTTGCTCGACACTGTTTTTACGCAATCATAACAGTCACTGTGATCTAATTTATTGCATGTACTCATATGATGCATCTTGCGTAGCAGACAACTTGCTAAGAATGTTTCAGCCTGGAGTATTCTACGGCGAAATCGCTCACAATCCACTAACAGCGTAGACCTTCTATCTTCACAGTCGGAGAAGTAGAAGGTGGTGGCAGGCGGACTGTTGAAGGACACCTTCGTCATATTTCTGTAAAACTGTGACATCTTTAGAATAACACAAACTCTATAGGTAGATGTTAATCCTGCAAGAGCTAAAAGTATAATGATATAGCGCTAGCGTGTATGATACCCACCCGACCTACCCGCACAACAACGTTACCTCGTTATACTTTAAACTATAAATAACTTGTCGTAGTTTAATCCATAAACAAAGTATTTATTAATGTCAGGCCTTGAAAGTGTTGTTTTCGCGCTGTTTCTTCCCTAATCTCAGTCGGATCTGAATTATATTCGCACCATCTTGTTCGTCTGATTAACCCGCGTAATTTGAGTACCCACTCGCTATACTTTAACCCAATAATAAAGAAGTTATTAGTATGTAACCTTGAAAACATTGGTTTTTTCGCTATTTCTGCTATACCGTTGGGATCTTAATTCTTTTTGCACCATCTTGTTCGTCTGATTAACCCGCGTAATTTGAGTACCCACTCGCTATACTTTAACCCAATATTAAAGAAGCTATTAGTATGTAACCTTGAAAACATTGGTTTTTTCGCTATTTCTGCTATACCGTTGGTCGGATCTGAATTCTGTTTGCACCATCTTGTTCGTCTGATCAATTCGCGTAATTTGAGTACCCACATGACATACTTTGGACAAACTTTGTAGTTTTTTCGCTTCTGCTACTATACCCTTGACCGGATCAAAATTCTGTTTGCACCTCCTTGTTCGTCTGATCAATTCGCGTAATTTGAGTACCCACATGACATACTTTGGAAAAACTTTGTACCCCCCCCCCCAACATGGGTCATGTTCAAGGTCAAGGTCAAGTTCAAGGACTTTGGGACTTAGAAAATTTCACAAAGTGGGCTGCACAAACAAACTCTCCTGCCTATGTACAGGCCAAGTCCCTAACTTGAAATGCTTAGGGTGGTCCTGAAAAGGACCGTTTGCGTGCTGAAGGTTGGTCGGGATAAGGATCAGTTCAAACTTTATTCTTCAAAACCCACTTTACCCTCCCATCTTTTCTGGTTAAGAATAACTCCTGTGTATCAGGTATCAGAGGAGGTGGCGGTGGGAGAGACTGCGGCAGACGCACCTCGATGTAGTGGATGGTGTGTTGAAACAGGAACACGTGGTCCCCGTTGGTTGCCACATATTTATACTCCGTCATCCGCTTCAGATTTCGAAACTCGACCTTGGAGACTTCAAACGGCGTCACCAAGTCGTTCAGCCCCATCACCCTTGTCCGTTGCATCACCTCATCGACAGTCGGTGTTGGAGACGAAGGTTGAGCCGCCGATGTAGAAGGCCGAGGCTGAGCCGATGTAGAAGGTCGAGGCTGAGTCGAGGGTCGTTGTTCAAAATACAGCGGATGACCATGGAGATTCCGTTTGAGAGACTTCAAAGTTGAAGGTCTCTTAAACCCGCTCCTTCTTTCCGTCGACCTCTTCAAAGATTCCTTTAAGCGCTGGAGTTTTTCAGGAGTCAGAGGAGAAGACATGGTGTAAATAGGATGGAAAAGAAAATGGATAAGATAGAGTTGGATAGAGCACGTGTGTACTGGTTGCAATCCAAAGCCGGAATGAGGCGGCTGGCAGAGTGAAGCAGGTCGTAAAGTGAAACCTTGCCCTATCCATATATGGGTAGAAAGCTGAGGACTGGTTTAGAACCGGCCCCCCCCCCCCCCGGACGGAACCCCCCCCCGCGACGGACCCCCCCCCCCCGGACGGAACCCCCCCCCGCGACGGACCCCCCCGCGACGGACCCCCCCCCCCCGCGACGGACCCCCCCCCCCTTTTGGGTCATGTTCAAGGTCAAGGTCAAGGTCGAGGGAAAAATGTTCTTGGAAGTGCGGGATAAAATCCCGCAACGAAGCAGGGTTATCCCTTATCCCGCTTTCCCCTTAATATCCCGATTTCCCATTCTCCGTCTATATAACCCGAGATTTCGAGCGTCTCTTCGCAGTAGCCTGCCGCCCGTTGCGATGAACGTCCCACTGGGTTGCAGTGCCTGCTGCAGCGTAGGTCTGTTAAGTGTGCGTTGGGCCCGACGCGCAATTAAGAGATCCGCGCCCTTGCATGTTTAGTTAGTTTGTTTAAGCATGTTAGATAACGCTTGTAGTTTGCTGCTAGTTAAATATATTTAAGGGGATCTTGGTCAGGGGATTATTGTACTTCAGTTCGTAGTATTCTGAAGCCTACACAGTGATGAACGTCCTTGCGGTTTCAGAGTGCACGACTGTTGTAAACTGACCATATTTTGATGCTTTATAATAACATTGTAGATGGAATGTGTTTCCTTAACATTTAATGTTTTGTAGTTTGCTTAACACTTAATGCTTTTATCTTCAACGTGTCCTTGACCTAGATTAGGACTTAGAAAATATTCAAGAAACATTCAATGTACACAACCACGTTTTAGCACAAAATTTATGGAAGGGGAAATTTAATATATACTGCAACAGCGTGGTAAAAATCATCATATCGCTATGGAAGCTGTAGGTGTAAACACTTGGCTTGTTCCTTCCGAGCTTGCTATTTCAGAAGCCTTTCTGTCCATCCTTACTTATGAGTTTCGAGGCATTAAATTAAAAGTAAAAATAGAGCTGAGACCGTTGCATAGAAATGATATGCATTGTATTTTGGTGGAATGGGAATCGCCCTCCGGCATTAATCTTTTCCATTTTATCAAAAGATCGTGCAAGGAGTTTTGCGTAAAACGGATAACAGTCTCCCTTGTTTAAACGTAGTACAGATTTCTTCCAAAGTAAAATAGCAAAGGTAACACCTTTGCTATTTTACAAAATATTTTAACGTGTCCTTGACCCAGTTACCGGACTTGGAGCAATTCAAAGTGTGCTATACAGCGTTAGAACAAACGACTGTCGAAGCCCCCCCCCCCCTCCCCCGATATATTCCTATAAAAGCGGGAGCAGCCCGCAGAGGGTTCGCAGTCGCAGGCCGACAGCCTAGCTAGCTGTTTGCCCGCGCTGTCCGCAATAGTATCTCTAGTATAGAGTTGGTACCACTATATATTAGAGATGCTACCTTAGCTTAAGGCATGTCTGTGTATTATTAAGCATGTTAGAATAACGCTTGTAGTTTGCTGCTAGTAAATGTAGTTAGTTTAACTGTAGTTAGTTTGGTGTTGGTTTTAAAGTGTTTTTGAAGTGTTTTTTATTTACTAATGAAATATGTACTTTTCTTTCACGCTCCCATTCAAAAAGGTATGGCACGAAAACCGACCTTATGTCTTTAAATATCTCAGGGGGGATTATGTTTCTCAAATAAACACCTTTCCTAACCCCTTACAAAAAGGTATGGCACGAAAACCGACCTTAAGTCATTACGGCGCGCAAACCGGATGACTTTACCTATCTTAACCCTTACTCACGAGAAACAGATTCAGTCAGTTTGCTTATTTTTGGTTAAATTTAAGGGGACCTTGGTCAGGTAATTATTGTACTTCGGTTCGTAAAACTCTGACGCCTACACAGTGATGAACGTCCTTGCGGTTTCAGAGTGCGCGACTGTTGTTAACTGACCATTTTGCTTATCTTGGAGGATACATCATCGGGGAAATAAACTTAAGGGGACCTTGGTCAGGTATTATTGTACTTCGGTTCGTAGTATTCTGACGCCTACACAGTGATGAACGTCCTTGCGGTTTCAGAGTGCGCGACTGTTGTTAACTGACTATATCGTTTGTGTGTTGGGTGAATAATTTTTTCGGGGGAGAGGTTAGTGTTCCGTTATCAGGTTTATTTGCCTATAATTGCGAGCTTTAAGCTAGTCCTCTTCTCCTAATACAGAGCGGGGAATAGAGCAGTTTGTGGTCCAAGTGAGAATCACTTACTGCTCTATTCCCCGTTTTGGCAACATGTTCAGATGACCTTGACCCACTTCGGGACTTAGAAAATTTTCGTTTAGTAAAACATTACAACAATATTCCTTCCCTAACCTCTAAAGCCCCCCCCCTCTACAACTGGGTATAAAAGGAGGGTTTTCACCAGTGGTAAAATCATTCTGCTGCTTACACATCACGAGTACAGTTCAGTTCCCGAGATGTCTGACCGTAGGAAGCAACTTTTGCCGAGGAAGGTTGAGCACTCTTCACCTGCTCCGTCATCTGCTCCGCCAGCTCCTTCCATCCTTCGGCAGGCGTTAATATTATCATGCATTGTTCCTGAGGAGCCTGCACCACGACCGCAACCACTTCAAGAAAACCTCGTTGCTCCCCCGTCCGCTTCTTCATCTTCTTCATCTTCTTCATCGTCTTCGTCGTCTTCATCTTCTTCGGCTACTTCTCGCTCACCTTCTCCATCACCGAGGAAGGATGAGCAAACAACTGCACCATCTTTGGCTTCACCAGCTCCTTCGCTTCTTCAGCAGGCGCTGGCAAGCATTCTTCCACCTTCTACACCAGGCTCTTCAACACCATCTGCAAGTCTACATTCTTCTTCTCCTACCAAACCTTCTACACCTTCTGTAAGTGTCCTTTCCCGTCCTTCAGTGATCTGTATTAACAACGAATCTCCTTCAGAGAAATTTCAACAATTAAAAACCTTGAGAAGGCAGTCTATACTTCCTGCACCAAGATGCAGCTACAGTTTTAAAAAAGGTGCAAGGAAAGGGGAACGTTGTGCTAAGTCTTGTGTTTTAAATGAAGAAGTATGCAGATCACATTTAAAACAAAATCACAAGGGCACCGTTTCTCTTTCTACACCCCATCCAGCAGTGAGACCAACCAAAATTCGAATTAATAGGCTTTGTAGAAATAAACGATACTTTTTTGTTAAATCAAAGGGCTTTGCAAAGGTGGTGGTTCAATGTGAAGGTAAATTGTACTATGTAGAGTTGCCTAGAGGCATGGACCTCCACGTCAAAGAACTTACCAAACAGAACTATTTAATTCGAAATGATACAGGTTTCAGTGTGTGGAAAACATTTAAAATAAAAAAAGATTAAAAAGTGTATTCCAAATTAAAAATAGTCTTTTCCAAATTAAAAAAAAAAAGTGTGGACAACCTATTTACAATTTGTAGCATATGCTGCAGAGTGTAAATAGGTTGTCCACACCTTTTTTTTACAATGCTACAACGACCTTGACCTAAATAACGGACTTAGATATATTGTACTAAGTCAAAGATAAAACTTAAATGGAAAAAGGAGAAATATTATATTAAAGACATTATTCAACAGTAAAGAGGGGAGGGGGTAAGCGGGTATTTAAGCGAGAGATTCGGAATATAATTATTAGTTGTATCGTCATGAGCGTCAACAGCAACACATGGGGAAAGGAAATTAGCGAAGAGGAGTTGTACGCGATTGTTGAGGCTGCTGAAATGACTGAGGTTTATAAAATTAATAAGGTTGCAGAAAATGGTGCTCAGTCTCAACCGCAACAAACTACATCACCGATGCAGTCAACAACGCAACAACCAAGACCCTATCATGTTATCCTGGAGGAGTACAATGAGGCGATGAGGTACGCCTTTACTAAGTGGTGTGGTCAACCGCGTTCTCCTGAACAATGGGAGGAGCATGATGCAGACTTTCGCCTGGTTGCAGACTTAGAACTTGAGCTTCAAAGAACAAAGGCTGCTCAATAGTGAGAAGAGTTATTGTTTACTTTAAAATACAGAGCGGGGAATAGATCAGTTTGCGGTCCAAGTGAGAACCACTTACTGCTCTATTCCCCGTTCTGGCAACTGGTGTAAATGACCTTGGGACTTAGAAAATATTCGTTTGATAAAAAATAATGAAAGATCTTCTTATTTCTCACAACAATATCTTTTCCTAACCCCCACCACTACCTAAACTAAGTATAAAGGAGGTTCTACATCGCTGGTAAAAATTAGTACTCTGCTGAAAATGAATGCATCCACTACTTCTATCTCTGCAGCAACTATAATAGTTAGCAGACGGGTCGAAAACATTGATCAGGTGCTTGCTGTAAGGAGATTACTGCTACGGTATCTTGATATAGAGGTTAGTTGTCAATTGTACATGTGGAGACCAACAGGTGAAGTTTATAGTAGTGAAAATGAAGCATTTGAAACAAACTACAGTAGAAAGTTATATAAAATCTTTGGTAATATGGTAAGGTTAGTCGATAAAGGATGGAACATTAATATAACATTTTATATTGTTCCAAACCTGTAATTAAAGCAAAAAAAAAAAAAAAAAAAAAAAAAAAAAAAAAAAAACGATGGGTATATAAGCCCGATGTTACAGAGACAATTATCACTTTGGTTCTGAATTGCGTCAAGAGAGCACCTACCATGGTATACCTCCACTATATTGACTCTACTGCTAAAGCGGATACTTTTATCCAGCGTGTTTACCAACTGTTAACGGAGTACCAACATGTTCAGGTCAAAGGATTGGGTATTCGTGGAACAGAAGAAGTAAAAATAGATGTAAAACCAATCCCTTTGAAGAAAAAAATTGTCCAATTATTACAAGAAGGCTACACACTGTGCCTTTATTACACAACCTCATAAACTAAATAAAACGCCAAAGGGGGGGGGAGGGGGGGGGGAATACAGAACGGGGAATAGATCAGTTTGAGGTTTGAATAAGAATCTCTTACTGCTCTATTCCCCGTTCTGGTAATAGGATAAGGTGACCTTGACCCACTTACAGGACTTAATCATTTGTGTTACAATAATACCTCTTCCCTATCACTTTTCCCTACCACTTGCACTTTCAACACTTACCCCCACCACCACCGAAATCATGTATAAAAGGTGGTTTCGTATTAGTGGTAAATCAGTCTGCTACTTGGAATCATGTCGCCCAGAGATAACATTTTCCCTTCTAAGAAGACTATACTAGAATTGATTGAAAATATTCCATTAAATTTAAACGAAGATGAAGACGATGATGATTCAGAGATGGAAGGTGAACTATTTAGTGATCTTGAACTATTTAGTGGCTTTGAACTACTGAGTGAGTTTGCTAGCAGTGAACCATATCTTGGAGAGATGGAGCTGTTGGAGCTATTGACTGACGACGAAGATGTCGATAATAATGAACCGGAATTTCATCATCAGTTGCTTTGCTTGGAGGAAATGGACCTTGTTGATAGTGAAACCCCTCCAAGCAGTATTAATATCGATGATGTAGTTCTAGATCCAGTCACAGGGAACTTTTGTGTTCGTCGTCGCTTATTTAGTGATATGAGCTCATCATCATCATTATCATCGGAAGAATCTGAATAAGTTTTTGTTGTCTTCAAATAGTTTACTTTAAATACAAAGCGGGGAATAGATCAGTTTGTGGTTATAGTGAGAATCACTTACTGCTCTATTCCCCGTTTTGGTAATATCGTTGTATGACCTTGACCCATTTACATGATTAAAAAGTGGGGTAACTTATACATTTAATGGTGGGGGAACGTCTATTTAAAGACGATGCAACAGTGTATATTTATCATATAGACATGATGAACCCACCAGGAAACTCCGTTTGCTACAGCTTTCCCCTCATCGATATCGATGATGTGATAAAACTTACATCAATAACAAAACGGTTCGAACTCGAAAGGCGACTCATAAAAGTCGACGTAATTCCACAAGATCTTCGTTCGGCAATGTTGACTATTGAATATGTTAAAGATGAATCTACAACTGAAGATCCCTATTGTTTTATGAAATTTTTAGTTGATCAAGATGCAATGTGTACAATCCAACTTCACATCCGAGTTTAAAATTTATCAAATGTTTCTGTTGGAGAAAATTGTCTTAGTTAAATACAGAGCGGGGAATAGATCAGTTTATGGTTTAATATAAAATCATTTACTGCTCTATTCCCCGTTTTGGTAAATTTGTTCAATGACCTTGACCTAAATACAGAAATTTGTAGCCTCCAGCTACAATAGTAAATATAAAATGCAAAAAAAAAAAAAAAAAAAAAAAAAAAAAAAAAAAAATAGTAAACTTAACGTAATACGTACCCCCATTACTTTTGCTAGGGTATAAATAGAGGGGTATTTGCAGTGTTGTTCATTATTGCCTTGACCCTTGTGGAGATCGCACCTACATTATGCATCGCTGCGATATTTGCAAGTCTTCATTTAAGGATGAATTTATTTTAATGATACATAAAGAACTGAAACATAACAAAAACCAAAATGAAGAATATGAAGAAGAAGAATTGAAAGAAATAGATCAAATGTTAGCTCAACACCAAAATTCCAGACCTAGTGTTATTCAATATGCACCATCAACATCGCCTTCTACCTCTGCTATGTCTACACTTCACCGTCCTTCAACATCATCATCATCTGCATCGACTTCTACGCCTGTTCTGTCTACACTTCATCATCCTTCAACATCATCAGCTGCATCGACTTCTACGCATGCTCTGTCTACACTTCACCGTCCTTCAGCATCAACAGCAGTAAATGTAAAACTACATGCCCGAGCACTTCCGGGTAATGTAGTAACCCACTTCAAAATTGACAATGCAAAATTACAACTCGAAGAGTTTTTAAATAACGCAAAAGGATTGGTAAGCAACACTTTGCAAAATGAATTAAAAAGATTAAATTTTATTAAATTTGGACTATTAATGGATGCTTTATTTACAAACATTCAAAATGAAACTTCACCGAGAGGGTTTTTAACAAAAAACCGAACTATTATGTTTTCGTCAGATATTGATTCAATCGTATCTGAATTTTTTGAAGAGCTAATGACTAAAATACAAGAACATGAAGGAAGAGGCTCTGGATGGAATTTGTTAAGCATCACAGGGCTAGACTTAAGAGTACACAAACACGGCTATGGAATTCGAGGAAGTAGCTACATTCCTCTACCAACAAAGATTAGAAATACCTTATCCTGCGTCAACGTACAAAATCAAGATACTGAGTGTTTTAAATATGCTATGTTGGCCAAATATGTAACAATTCATCCGGAAAGACCAAGTCACTATTATGAAGAAGTACAACATAGATATAATTTCCAAGGGATGACTTACCCTGTTGCTATAACAGACGTTTCAAAATTTGAAAAACAAAATCCTTCAGCTTCTGTCAACCTCTTCGGATTGGATTCGACAAACAATTTGTACCCCTTGCGTATAACACCAAATGAGCGCAGAGATCATACCGATTTGTTATTAATTACTAAAGGTGATATTTCACACTTTGTGTATATCAAAAAATTTGAAAGTCTTGTTTCTAATCAATTATCTAAGCATAAAAGAAAGATGACAATTTGCAAAAGATGTTTTTGTCACGTGAACAAAGAACTAAGAAGGGGAGGGTCTGATTGGTTAGTAGAACACCAGCGGTTATGTAATGGAAACTATGAAGTAAGAATTAAATTGCCGCATCCTAGCAGAGCGCAGATAAAATTTGACAAAGTAATACAACAATACCGTGTACCTGTTGTTGTTTACGCTGATTTCGAGTCTTCTTTACATCCGCTTGAACAACAAGAAGAGGACGTTACAAGAAGAAGCAAATACCAACTTCATTCACCAAACAGTTATTGCATACTAATTAAATCCACGTTGACTGAAGACCATCTTCAAAAATATGGACTATCATCTTCTCCAAAGATTTATCGCGGTGAAGAAGCAGCCAAATACTTTGTCGATGATTTGTATGACATAGCTGCAAAGGTAGAAGAACTGTATGGAACAAAGGTACCCATGTCACCTATGGAAGAAGAAGAACTTCAACATTATGATTCAACAACAACGTGTTATTTGTGTAATAACACCTTTACACTGGATAACGTTAAAGTTCGTGACCATGATCATCTTACGGGAGCGTACAGAGGTGCAGCCTGTAACGCTTGCAACTTGAACTACAAACTACCATATTTTATCCCCGTAGTTCTGCACAATCTGAGTGGTTATGATTCGCACTTCATAATCCCCGAACTAGGAAGAGATAATGGAGCAATAGACGTTTTGGCTACTACAATGGAAAAATTTATAAGCTTTTCAAAAAAGGTGGGTAAAATTAAATTAAGGTTTGTTGATTCATTTAGATTTATGCCTTCAAGCCTCATGAAATTATCTGAAAATCTAAGAAGAACAGATTTGATAGAAACAAGCAAAATTGTACCCAATAGTAAAATGGATTTGGTTCTTCGAAAAGGAGTCTTCCCCTATGATTACATCGATGGACTGCATAGATTTGATGAAACATCACTACCTTCACCAGAACACTTCAAAAACAAACTTAATGATTCGGAAATATCACTTGAGGACTATCAACACGCACGTCGAGTATGGAACGAGTTAGATATGAAGACCTTAGGAGATTACTCGGACTTTTATGTCAAACTAGATGTAACTCTTCTTTGTGATGTAATGGAAGAATTCCGAAACACCTGTTTTGCTGCATACGGTTTGGACCCTCTACATTCATATACTTCACCAGGATTAGCTTGGCAAGCCATGTTAAAAGAAACAAAATGCAAACTCCAACTTTTAACAGACATTGACATGGTTTTAATGGTTGAAGCTGGAGTAAGAGGCGGATTGACCCAAAGTGTTACCAGACATGTCAAAGCCAACAACAAATACCTACCCGATTACGATGAAACCAAACCGTCAACCTATTTAGGATATTTCGATGCAAATAACCTGTACGGATGGGCAATGTCAAACCCACTTCCTTTTGATAACTTTAAATGGATTAATCCCGACTCTATTGACGATATTTTACAAATTCCGAAACATGGTGACACTGGATATATTTTGGATTGCGATTTTGAATACCCAGAAAATTTACATGATCTTCATTATGACCTTCCACTTCTTGCTAAAACAGAAATTTCACCAATTGGAAAACACCCCAAATTAATGATGACATTAAATAATAAACAACGCTACGTGGCTCACTTTTGGGTAGTTCAACAAGCTATCGAATTAGGACTACGTCTAACAAAAATTAATAGAGTTTTGGAATTTTCTCAATCATGCTGGTTGAAACCCTACATTGATTCAAATACCATCAGAAGAGCAGCAGCTACATCAGACTTTCAAAAAGATTTCTTTAAATTAATGAATAATGCGATATTTGGAAAAACATTGGAAAACAAAAGAAGACACAAAAATGTTAAACTTGTTACCGACGCAAAAAAATTACAGAAACTAGTACAGCAGCCAAATTTTGGAACATCTATAATTATTAATGAAAAACTTGTAGCAGTGTCCATGAAGAAGACGAGTGTGAAGATGGATCGTCCTTTGTATATAGGCATGTCAATCTTGGACATCTCAAAAACACACATGTACGATTTTCACTACAACAAAATGGTGGCGTTCTACGGAAGAGAAAATATATCTATTACATATATGGACACTGACGCTTTCATATATCGCATAGTAACATTGGACATGTATAAAGATTTGCGTACATTTATTTACAAGAACGACTTTGATTTCTCCGATTATCCAAAAGATCATCCAAACTACGACAATGACAGACACAAAAAAGTACTAGGCAAATTCAAGGATGAGGCTAATGGTGTTCTGCTTGAAGAGATTGTTGCATTGATGTCTAAACTATATTCTTTGAAACTCTATAATGAAAAAGAAGAAGAAGAAGAAAAGAAGAATAGCTATATTAAGAAAGCTAAAGGTGTAAAGAGTTTATATTTAAAGAAGAAAGTGCATTTTGAACACTACAAGCAATGCTTATTTGAGGATAACATCATTACAGCTAAATTCAACACCATCAGAAGTTTTAACCATCAGCTGTACAGCGTGACTGAAGTTAAAAAGGCGCTATCCTGTAATGACGACAAAAGACAAACACTTCCAGACAAAATCAACACATTACCATTCGGCCACTACTCCCTCAACCCTATTGACGAGTAACCTTTTCATCGTCCTAGATCCTTTATCCTTTTCCTTTCCGTAAAAAAAGGGGAAACACAGCAATGTTAAGCTGTGTTTCCCCTTTTTTTACACAAGTTTTAAATGACCTTGAACTATATGTATATATATATATATATATATATAAGCAGATTTATACCAAAGAATATTTAATACCATATCAGCTGCCTTCGTGAAACCATCATGTCAGACCTGAAGGAGAAGATTATTAATGAACTACACAAACCTGCAAGAATAAAGTTTCCAAGAAGAAATACTGTTATAAAAGGGATAAATGATCTATATCAAGCGGATCTAATTGAAATGCGACCGCATAGCAGAATAAACAAAGGATTTAAATATATACTCACAATTATTAATTGTTTTACAAAAGTTGCAGACGCTTTGCCTCTAAAGGACAAGACTGGTAAAAGCGTAACAGAAGCCATGGAAATAGCCATAAAAAGAGATAAAAACAAAATTAAACATTTACAAACTGATGATGGAACAGAATACTTTAATACAAACTTTGCACAGTTAATGAATAAATATAAAATAAATCATTATTCTACAAATTCAGAGAAAAAAGCAGCTATTGTAGAAAGATTCAATAGAACCTTGAAAGGAGCACTGTATAAACAATTTTCAAAAAGAGGTTCTTACGTATGGTATGATGTTTTACCACAATTAATAAATGATTATAACAACAGGTTTCATCGAACTATTGGTATGAAACCTAACAAAGTAAATAGAAGAAATGCAAAAGATGTATTAAAACGCACAAAGAAAAATACAAAGCCTAAAGTAGAAAAAATGCAGCCAAGAAAATTTAATGTAAGTGATAAAGTACGGATTAGTAAATATAAGGGAGTGTTTACCAAAAAATACCTTCCCAATTGGACGAATGAAGTTTTTACAGTGTATAAAGTGCAACCGACTGTACCTGAAACGTATATCCTAAAAGATAACAAAGGAGATTTGTTGCAAGGTGCATTTTATGGACATGAAATGTTAAAGTCAACAGTAGGTGATGTATATCTTGTTGAAAAGGTGTTACAAAGAAAAAAGGACGCAGTTAAAGTGCGGTGGTTAGGGTTTAACAAAACTGAGGATTCATGGATACCTATAAAGGACTTGGTTTAATACAAGCAACTCATTTCATCGTTAACCTTTGAGCAGGATGGAGATTATTCACCATAAAGATCGATTCAATATTAATAACATAGATGATTTAACTGTGGATAACGTTAAAATCAACAATGGTAAACACGGTAGTTTACTTCCAAACACTGTTCGATGTATAGTAAGTGGCCCCTCAAACTGTGGAAAGACCAATGTTGTCTTTAATTTGATCACTAATCCGCAGGGATTAAGGTTTAGTAACCTATATATTTTTTCAAAGTCTCTACATCAACCAAAGTATCAATTGCTGGATAAAATCCTATCTGATGTGTCTGATGTTAATTTTTACAAATTTAACGCTAGTGATAGCATTATGCAACCAAACGAAGCGAAACCGTATTCTGTATTTATATTTGACGATGTATCTTGTGAAAATCAGGATACTATTAGAAACTACTTTGCCATGGGAAGACATAATAACATCGACAGCATATATATAGGACAAACTTATAGCAAAATCCCAAAACAACTTATCAGAGATAATGCAAATATTCTAATTGTATTCAAACAAGATGATACTAACCTAAAACATATATATAACGATCATGTGAATGCGGATATGCCATTTGAAAAGTTTAAAGAGCTTTGCGGAAAAGCATGGGCGGAAAAGTATGGATTTTTGGTTATTATGAAAGATCAAGCTATAAAAGATGGTCGTTATAGAATAGGTTTTGATAAATTCGTTTTAATACACTGATTAGCGGTATTACTGTACAAGTCGTCAAGGTGTGAAGATGGTTAACCAGGAAAAGCTATTAAAGGAAATAAAATCACTTAGTGATTCTATTAGACAAAAAAACCGAGCTTTAAAATCAGGTATAAATGAAAGAGAGCAATTTTTAGAAACAACATTCAAACCTGTTACTGAACCTTTAAAGCGATTAGCACAAAATATGGAAAGACCTTCAATTCGCTTCGAAGGAGACAAAATGCTACCAATTTCCAAATATGAAGAAGAATTTCAGAATGATGAAAGTTCTGACCAGTTACAAACATCTGAAGAAAGCGACGAGTATGAAGAAAGCGGAGATATAGGAGATTTAAGGGAAAAGAACATTGCAGGAGATACAAGTACAGAAGATACAAGTGCGGAAGATACAAGAGCAGAAGAAGAGGATATCAACCCATCCAACTTAAGCAAATTAGGCACAGATATTATGTTTAAAGGAACACTTGGAAGAAAATATACATTAAAAATGTTACATGGCACACATGCTAATCGAAATTATCATACATATGGAGCTAGAATAGAGGATAAAGGATTAATGATTGGAGATAGAAAGTTAGATATAAACGAAAATGATGATATAGTTATTGGTGATAAGAAATATAAAGGTACAACAGGTTTGTTTGAACTCATCTTTAAAAATAATCCTGGTAAATATACTAAAAAGGATTTACAATTGTTTAAAAATATACTAGAGTATACAAATGCACATAGAAAAAAATATTCCAAAGAACTACCTATTCATAGAAACAGGTCAATAAAATACACAAACATTATATCTAGTCTTTTCCCCTCGAAATCAAATAAAGCTCCAATTAAAAGAAGAGCTTTATCTTCTGCTGAATTAAATGTTTTGCATAAAAAAATAAAAACAACTGATCCTACTACATCTGGAAGGGGATTATTAAAAAATTTGTATAAAACCAATATAATATATTACAACGATATAAATAAGTTAGTTGATCGAATGAGGTTATTACATGAAGCTATGGAAGCCGGGCACACTGGTTTAGAAAACGAATGGGTAGCTTTGGTTGATGAACTGCGAAAACGAGAAATAATTGTTCAGTAGACGTATATATATATATATATATATATATATATATATATAGTAAGAACCTAAACGATAGCGATTCAGTTACATCATGAGTGTGGACAAGTTTGGACGGTATTCCGAGTTTGGAGTAAAATCTGGATATAGTGAAAAAAGAGCTGGGTTTCCGTTAACACCTGATGGTAATTATAATTTTGAAGGAAAAGTAATTCAAAATGTTGGTGATCCGCTTTTGTCTTCTGATGCGGTTACGGTACAATACATGGATAAAAGAACCCCGATTGTACACGAAGACCATTGGGGATTTTCCGGTAAAAGGTTAAGCAATATAAAACATCCCATTTATGATGGTGAAGCAGTAAATTTAGCGACTTTAAAATTGTTAACGATTTACAAAAAGAATGAAACTGATACAAGCTATGATGTAAAAAAATTAAAATTGTCAAATGTAGGTGATTGTGAGCAGGATGGAGACGCTGTAAATAAGAAAATATTTGATATAGTACACAAGAAATGGACTACAGAATATGAAAAACATATGGAAAGGTTTGGTGCAGCTTTATTTAATTATATCCATCGGGCTTCAGGAAGAGCTGTAGCTTCAGATGTTGACAGCCACAATTATTTAGACTGGAAAAAGATACACAATCCAGAAAAACCTAATCAATTAGATAAACCGTCTGAGCCTTCTAAAGTCAAGACATTAGGAAAGGGGGATAAAGTGAATGTGATTAATGAACCAACAGAAAACGATGAAGATTATATAAGAGAAAAAAGAATTTAAATACCCATGATAAGGGATAAAGCATCAGTTATATTCGAGAGATGATACAGAGAGGATGATGGAATCCAATATTACTGCGTGGAGTTTAATATCTCAAGAGCCGAGATTTCCCCAAGGAGTGCTGACAGATGGTTTTGTTCAACGGTTTGATAGATATATGGATTGGGAACAACTTTCCATACACTACCTCTTCACAATGACTATGTTAAGAATTTATTTTCACAGAGTTAACTGGATTCATATTTTACAAAGACAACAGTTTTCAGAAAACTTCCTTGTAGAGATGACATCAAATTTTAATAACTGTTGGGAAGTAATAAGTAAATATCAAAATCTCTCTGAAAATTACATTGACAATTTTAAAGATAAACTAGACTGGAATGTGTTATTTAATTACCAACGATTGAGTGGCAAGTTTCTAAGGGAACATGACAACTATTTAGATTTTATTCATTTTACCGAAAACAACGATACCATCACCAGCGGAGAAACATTTGAAACATCTTCAATTACACCTTATTTCTATTTTTACTACTTTTATTTATTATGTCTACATTTAATTAATTAATCCATTTCTATATAATAAATGGATTTTAAACAGTATATATATAATACAAGAAGCCAAGACTAATATTACATTCATTGTAAAACATTTATAGAGTGCACCTACTGACTGTAAGTTTGGCTATAAATAGTCATGCCGAGGGCTAAACGCATCAGTCATAATCGAGAGAGATTACAGAGAGGAAGGGGAATAGCATCAACAGCATTTTCTCTATTAAGTAAACCGGTTGGAGCTATAGTTAACAAGGCGATTGATTTATTACCTGTGGAATTACATTTACCTGGAGGATATCAATATTGTGGTCCTGGAACCAAATTAGAGAAACGGCTTGCTAGAGGAGATCCTGGAATAAATAAGCTTGATCAGGCTTGTAAACAGCACGATATAGCGTATTCCAAATTTGGTGATACAAAAAATAGATCAATAGCAGATAGAGCACTTTCTGAGAAAGCTTGGCAAAGAGTAAAATCTAGTGACGCGAGTATTGGTGAAAAAACATCGTCTTTAGCAGTAACAGCAGCAATGAAAGCAAAAACTACGTTTGGAGGAGGAAAGAGAAGAAGGCGTGGGAAAAGACCCGCTAAGAAACAAGGAGGTAATATCAGAAGAAAACGTCGATCTACTAGTGGTAAAGGTAAAAAGAAACCAACAATATGGTCAATGATAAAAAAGGGAGGAGGACTATACCTAAGACCGTATCGTGTGTATTAAATAAGAAAGAGCAATTAATAATTAAAAACAAAGAATTAACCAATGAAGAACTGATTACATATGCTTCTTGTTTGAAAATCCCATTTTTTAGAGGAGTATTTATGAAAGATGAATTACCGGTTAAAATGTGGAAAAATGAGACTGGTATAGTAAATTTGGATAATAGTGAAGGATTAGGCACTCATTGGGTGTGTTACAAGAAACTTGGTGAAACGATTTATTATTTCGACAGTTTTGGAAACCTTCCACCACCGAAAGAACTTCAACAATACTTTCGTGCGGCAGAAAATGTTTTTTACAATTATACAAGAAAACAACCTGATGATACATCCATTTGCGGTCATTTATGTTTAGACTTTTTAGCTAAAAGTGTTAGTCAACTTTAAGATGTCTTCGTATACAGTGTCATTAACCGGTAACTCATGTACTTTGCGCAGTATTCTGTTTCCAGCGCTACGTTTGCAAAAAGGAAGACTATGGGAAGCCGCATTATTGGATTTAACAACATATAACTCTATTCCAAACGTTAGTGAAGGAATTAATAACAAAATACATTATTACAAGACAAAAGATAATAAAGGAAAATATTCAGCTTTGGAAGAATTCAGTTTACCAACAGGAGCTTATGAAATTGATAATATAAATGAAGTTATACAAAAACATATGGGAAAAGAAAATATAACGATAAAAGGCAATAACAATACAATGAAAGCCGAAATTACTTCTAAGTATTATATTGATTTTGGCCAAGAACGTTCAATTGGTAGTTTATTGGGGTTTTCTAAGGAAACAAAGGTATTAGAACCTAATACAACTCATTCTGGGAATAGAACTGTGACGATCATCAAAGTAAACAGCATAGACATTACATGTAACATTATACAAGGATCCTACAGAGATGGAGAAAATCGGCATATATTACACACATTCTACCCATCAGTCGCACCGGGTTTCAAGATAGTAGAAAAGCCTCAAAACCTTGTGTACCTACCGTTAAACACCAGTTTCATTTCAGACATCGTGCTGAACATAGTGGATCAAGACGGAAACCTTATTGACTTTCGAGGAGAAGCTATTACTGTAAGAATACATATAAAATCATCCGCTTAGATAATGGGGTTATCATTTAAAAAGAGAGAGCCAACCAGCAAAGAGGTCAGTAGCTCATCAGCTGTAGAAGGATTAACAAGTGACAACATTCGTTTTCTAGAAGAAATTGGATTAAAGGTCATTAACAATGGATATACTGGATATAGCGCAGGGCCCAACATTCGACGAGACCTTATGGGAAAAGGAATATCACACGCACAACCCTTACGCTTCGTCCAAATTAAACAATAACGATGAAATTAGGATTCCTATACAACAACAAGACATTTATACTCTTTCATGCGAAAGTTATTTATATATTGAAGGAAAAGTAACAAAAGCTGACGGTACTGTTGGAACCACTGTTCCGTTCATAAATAATCCTATGGCATTTTTGTTTGACGAGATTAGATATGAAATTTCAGGAGTTACAGTCGATTCAACAAAAAAGGTTGGAATTTCCAGTACATTAAAAGGATTAGCGTCTTTAACACCAAATGAGAAGAATCTGTTAGCTGTTGCAGGATGGGTTGCACCAGACAAAAGTATAATTACTCCTGACGCTTCGGGAAACTTTGATTTTTACGTACCTTTAAGATTACTTTTAGGATTTGCTGAAGATTACAGAAGAATAATAATAAATGTAAAACAAGAACTAGTTTTATTAAGGTCATCAAACGATAATGATATTATTAAAGCATCTGCTGGAACAACTGAAGCCAATTTAGACTGGAAACTAACATTAGACAAGATTGTTTGGAGAGTACCACATGTGCGACTAAATGATGAACACAGGATTACATTATTAAGAAAGTTAAAATCAGATCGAGACATTGTAATACCATTCAGAAGCTGGGAGTTTCATGAATACCCCGTTTTACCTTCAACACAACGGCATACATGGACTGTAAAAACTTCTACTCATTTGGAAAAAGCGAGATATGTAATATTTGGATTACAAACAAAGAAAAAAAGTATATTAACTGAAAATGCTGGTGAATTTGACCATTGTAAATTAACAAACTGTAAAGTGTTCCTGAATTCACAATTCTTTCCCTACGACAACTTTAATATCTCTTTTGATAAAAAAAGGTACAGTGTTTTATACGATATGTACGCTAGGTTCCAAAATTCATATTACGGCAAAACAAACACACCTCTACTATCTCCCGTACAGTTTGAATCGAAAGCTCCGATTGTTGTAATTGATTGCTCCAAACAAAACGAATCTGTAAAATCGTCTAGTGTTGATATAAAAATAGAAATGGAATTTCAAGAAAACGTACCTGCAAATACATCTGCGTATTGTTTAATTTTGCACGATAAAATTGTTGCATACACACCGTTGACCGGTATTGTAAAGACAGTATTGTAAAACGTTGTACCACCACCGGCACCGCCACTGTCGCTAACCTATAAATAGCGGAGCAACAATGCGGGTCTTCAGTTGATCGCCTATCGTCGCATGGGTAACATCTTCTACAAAATGAGTTCTCCATCTGTTGTACAAGGTGATGCAGAGGTAGCACCGTTATTGGAACGTGATAATACTAGTGAAGAAGAAATCATCAAGGAAATAACTGCATTTTTAAAGTTTGGTAAAAGAGATAGAGAGGAGGAAAGTAATGCAGACCCATCAAAGGTAGTACCAAAGAGGAAGAAGAAAGTTGAAGAAAATATTCCTCCTCACATTTTAACTGAAGTTTTTTTGCGAATCTTTTACCCCATCTCAGCATGCATCAGTAAAAGTGTATCAGTTGGATTGATGAAGTCATTGAATTATTCCCCTACAGTAATACTACACCATGGAACAAAAAAGGTTTTATTTTCGCAAAATGCTTGGGAGTCATTTTTGAAACATGTACATTTAATAGAATGTTATTTAACTAACAGTTTGTGTGGAAGGAAAACACATATTCGACTTTTGGATTGTGACAATGAAATCGATATTGTTAAACATCGTGGACAACTACAAGTGCGAATTAGAGACTTGACTCAACATGAAAATAAGATTCTACTGTCACGTGAAGAATTCTACGTTTTAAACTACGCAACAGAACCTATTACAAGGTACATGAGACAGTTGGTATTTGCAAGCGCTATTATTAAAGAATATTTGGTCGATACTTTGGAAAAACAACCTGATAGCACCATCGTGTACGGACCTGTGGATACATCTATTTTTAATAGAATACCTCATGAAGTTTGCATGTGGAGAAAGTTAAAGGATTTTGAACCACTTGTAGAAATCGCTACAGAAGCTACAGAAGAAACAACACAGGAAGAAGAAACGGAGAAACAAGAAGAAGAAGAAAACGAAACACAAGAAGAAGAAGTTAAAAAAGACTAAAGTTTGACTTAGTAAAGAAGAACACACGTGGGGTAGGCCTATTGGGGACGGTGCCCACGTTAAATATACACCAACGCGCCTGCAACTGTACGGCCTGGTATTTAACCTACCGTGGTGTGGAAAACAGTTTAGTTGATTGCTAGGTGCCATGATGAGCGGAGGGGTTGAAGAAGTGAGTGTAAAGCCTTGTGTAATAGAATTTCAAGCATTTCGAAATAATGATGATAGGTTTATTATCAAGGAATTAGTAATTTTAGACTTGCTTACATTTGTAGTTTACCCATTCACGTTTGAAGCTCCTTTTTCTTTTAACAACCTTAACGCCAAAGCAAAAAGTACAAACAAATGGATAACAAACTACTTTCATCACATACATTGGTATGAAGGATTTATAAGCTACAGTAATCTGCACAGTATTATGTTTAACTTTTGCAAACAATATTCACATATATACACAAGAGGATTAGAAAAAAGGAACTGGATACAAAAGTACACGCACGGTGATGTTTTCGATATAACCATCGGTAAGGACTTTAACATTAATCTCGGTAATATTTGTGTTGCTGCAAAAGATCCTAAACACGGACAATTAAACTGCGCATTGCACAACGCATATCGTTTGGCTGCTTACTTGGAACAAACGCAGAAATGTGGTGGGGGTAGCAAAGAACCGGAATGTGGTGGGGGTAGCGGGGCCTATAAATACGAGGAGCCAACACCGCTCCGGCACGAGTATTATTCGAGACTCCGAAGAGGCAACATCACAGAAGACACCACAACCACCACTGACGAAGATGACATCACAACAGTTTCTACAAACACTGGTTGATCAATTCAACACTCATTCAAAATCCGACCTTCTGCTAACTAAAAAGTGTTCAGAACTAAAAGAACAAAAACACTACATTATTCATAACATCAAGAAAGTGGAAACCACACATGGAGAAGCAATTCTAGTTTCATTGAGCGAAGGACCTTTCTCTCCAGGAGATGAGCCGAAGTTTCAAGTATTTCTTCCAAAACGATTTGTTCAACTGCTACAAAATGAAGATTTGCGAGATATTCAACCGGGGACGTTGTATTTGGTATCACACGGTGTAAGCGGCAACAACTCGACGGAACTCACTCTGCACATCACGCATCCTTGTACATAATGTCTCTGTTTGTATTTCTAGTTATCAATGTTAAACTTAAGTTTATTGTATTGTAAGATGTTTGTTTAATAAAGAAAATAAAAAAAATAAAATAAAATAAAAAAAAATAAAAACAGCAACACAGCAGTATATTATTTTATATACTGCTGTGTTGCTTTTTTTAAAATTCAAATGGATGACCTTGAACTTTCATTCAGGGTTAACTTATGAAGAGGTATAAAAGAGAGGGAGCAGTGAAGTTAGTCTCAGTCTTGTCTAACACACGCTGCAGCTAACATGTCGGTGTCACCTATGAAAAATTTATTTTTCGATAACAATTTGAAGACATATTGTTGCGAGTTACAATGTTTTAAAATACCAGGCGATCAAGTTGACGGGAAAGCTTGTCGTAAGTGCAAGTGTTTCAGCTATTGCATATGTAGATGTAAAACGTATCAAATGAACCGACAAGATAAACTACAAGAATTACGCCGAAGGATTGCATTACTGTGGCGGCGAATGTAGTAGCAACCAGCTGCCACCTGCCGCCTGCCATCTGCTGTCCGCCATCTTCTCCGCCCCACCATTTTGTTTGATACCAGAACGCTAGCTAGCGAATAGTCAGTACACCTCCGGCTCTCGACTGGTGAACATCGAGTGCTCTTCACAAACGTAAAACATTGTATTAAAATGTCCATTAAAATTAGGTGTATTCATTATGACTCTATTCATCTGGCGACTTTCCAAGACCTCGAGGTTTTTAATGAAGAGTTAAGACTTCTCATTGCGTCCGGTTACGATTTATCTTTGGAACTTTACGCATCAAAAAACAACATGGACTCTGCGCAGGAATCGAAGTATATACCGTCTTTCTTCAGAAAGCGAAGTGATGGCCGCAACTCGTCCGGATCAACAACATCGATGACAACCAACAACGGGGAACTATTGTAAACATGAATTATTGTAAACATAACTTATTGTAAATAAAAATAAAGTAATATTTGTATTAGTACTACCTCGCACTCGTATCATTCGATTGCTTCATTCGATAATTTTCATTCGATATTTTATCGAATTAAAACTATCGAATCACAATCGGATTTTACGCGTGCGAGGTAGTACTTTTTTAAAATTACCTCCCCGTGACCTTGAACTTTGAACTTTAACTCATTTCGTCACAAAACCGCCTACGTCACTGGCTCAGCCCCAGATAACATCTTTCATGACTCAGCACTTCCGGTCACGTGACCGGATGACGTCACTTCCGGCGCAAAACCCGCAAACCCACACTACTAATAGTTCACTTTCCATAGGAAATTCACTAATAATAAAGACATGAGCCTGTTTTTTTAGGTTATGTAGACAGGAAGTCATGTACACTATACAATTTTTTATTGACTAAAATTGTCTGCGCGGATTTCTTAAATCAATCCCCTCTTAAATTATTAATTTCAACTGAGAGTTTGTTGCAAAAAAACAGGTCCAAAAAAAGATGTTCCCCTTTCACAGAGAATCAGGCGATGTCTGGGAGTGCGGAGATTGCCACCATGCCTGTCCAGATACTTGTAGTTTGCGCCGACAACTGGAATATCTTCAAAATTATTCATCGTGGATATGATTACCCTAAACATGCATTGTACTATTTATATAAATTAGGGAATTAAGTGATTATACATTGTGTTTCAAACACTACCCGCGACTTCGTTCAGCACCCGCGTTATACTCGATTCCATAATGTGATGTTACCTCATCTTTCCTCAACCATTCGTCTCTGAGCATTCCATTGTTTTTAGCGAATTTCCCCTATAGGGAATTAGCGAATTTCCCCTATAGGGAAGAAGCTATTACCGTAGTCGGCATGGTAAGACCTAGGCCCGGGACCATGATAACTTTTCGTTTTGAGGTCCCCAGACCCCAAAAACACCATTCGTTCGATACTGTATATATATATATATATATGTGTCCGTGAGCACGATAACTCTCGTAAAAATTATCCGATTTTGATGAAATTTGGTATACACGTGTAAAGCAACATTTATGACTTTAAGTTCGAAAACCAGCCAAATCGCTCTATCCGAAGGGGTATTTTGGGGGGGTTTTGTACCCCAAAAATGGGTTTTTTGATTTCTTTATATATAATTTTGGAAATAGTCAAATTTTAGTTTTTACCATTGGATTCAGCTTAAAAAAATACACAATTTGGTATTTTGATCATTTCTCTACGTCAGTTGGTTACCGAGATATTGAAAGTGCTAAACACAGTACGTTGTCTAATGTTATTCTTATGAAGGAAAAGAAAAATTTTATATCTCGCTTATTTATGAACGTATACTGACGAAACTTGGTATACGGCTTCATCTGGTTGTGGACCATTGATATTTGCTCAAAAAAACATTTTTTTACCAAAGGCTCCCTTAGCAGCAAACCTGCGAACTCAGCCCCATGTTATTCTTATGGAGAATAAGTAACGTGTTATCTCCCTTAATTATGAAAATAAATTAATGAAATTTGGTATGTGGCTTTACCTAAATGAGTTATATTGATATTTGTATAAAACCCCATTTTTTGTGTTCCTTCCTTCAGCAAACCTGCATACTCAGCCGCCATGTTATTCTTATGGAGAATAATTAAAATGTCATAAATCGTTTATTTATGAATGTATAATGACAAAACTTGGTATGTGGCTTTATGTGGTGTTAAGATACATATATATGCATTGGAAATTCGCTGAGTACGCAGGTTTGCTGCTACGGGGGTATTTTTTTATTCGCCTCATCTAATCACCCTGGCCATAACATGTTTTTTATAGTCAAATCCTCGTAAAATCACCAATTTAATCGTCTCGAACTAATTTCACGGACGAAAAATTCGTGTGAAATTAAAATGAAAATGTTAATTCATAAATTTATCTAGCATGACAAATCAGCAAAGTGAGGGGCTGCGGGTTTTGCTTTTATGGCCAATTCATTTACAAATGCATTAAGTGGTTTCTCAAGTAAAATACCCCGGCGAGGTAATAGATATCGGATGGTAATGCGGTATTAAACCACAACTTGGATCATTTCCCTTCGACACCCTAAGTAACCTCAAACAATCCGGAGATAAAATTCTTCGTGAATTCCTTACTCAAAGGCTTAAACAGAACCAGTCGGATAGCACTATTACCGAGAGTTCTAGGAACCCGCGACTCACTCACTCACTCACTCACTAACTCACTCGCCGCTTATCCACTAAGTCGCTAATTAATCCCAACTGGTCCCACTCGGGGCTCCGCCGCGCCGGCAAGCTGGACGCTCCTTATAGGACTGGCGTGGCGACGGTCCCACTCGGGGCTCGCGCCGCGCCGGCAAGCTGGACGCTCCTTATAGGACTGGCGTGGCGACGGTCCCACTCGGGGCTCGCGCCGCGCCGGCAAGCTGGACGCTCCTTATAGGACTGGCGTGGCGACGGTCCCACTCGGGGCTCGCGCCGCGCCGGCAAGCTGGACGCTCCTTATAGGACTGGCGTGGCGACGGTCCCACTCGGGGCTCGCGCCGCGCCGGCAAGCTGGACGCTCCTTATAGGACTGGCGTGGCGACGGTCCCACTCGGGGCTCGCGCCGCGCCGGCAAGCTGGACGCTCCTTATAGGACTGGCGTGGCGACGGTCCCACTCGGGGCTCGCGCCGCGCCGGCAAGCTGGACGCTCCTTATAGGACTGGCGTGGCGACGGTCCCACTCGGGGCTCGCGCCGCGCCGGCAAGCTGGACGCTCCTTATAGGACTGGCGTGGCGACGGTCCCACTCGGGGCTCGCGCCGCGCCGGCAAGCTGGACGCTCCTTATAGGACTGGCGTGGCGACGGTCCCACTCGGGGCTCGCGCCGCGCCGGCAAGCTGGACGCTCCTTATAGGACTGGCGTGGCGACGGTCCCACTCGGGGCTCGCGCCGCGCCGGCAAGCTGGACGCTCCTTATAGGACTGGCGTGGCGACGGTCCCACTCGGGGCTCGCGCCGCGCCGGCAAGCTGGACGCTCCTTATAGGACTGGCGTGGCGACGGTCCCACTCGGGGCTCGCGCCGCGCCGGCAAGCTGGACGCTCCTTATAGGACTGGCGTGGCGACGGATCTAATTAAATTTGTCTGAAATGATGAGGTCGAAACCCGACTTGCCCTTTCCTTGTATCCTTTCAACTGGTTGCCGATAGAGGAATGAACTGCTGCCAGGGATAATTACAATT
This sequence comes from Allygus modestus, assembly GCA_963675035.1. Taxonomy (NCBI): domain Eukaryota; kingdom Metazoa; phylum Arthropoda; class Insecta; order Hemiptera; family Cicadellidae; genus Allygus; species Allygus modestus. The sequence continues at coordinate 159,599,755 of OY776114.1, read as the reverse complement.
GGGTTTTGGTTTCGACGAACGGTTCACGGTTTGTTGTTATCAATTTGGTATGAAAAGATATTTGTATATATCTTATGCTAATTGGAAGCCCAACAAGTTTTAAAGAACACTCTGATGATAAGTTTATGTTCCGTGGTAATTTACTGTAAAAAGGAATTTAATTGCTCTATTACAGGATTATGACTTCTGGTAGCTTCCAGGAAATTGTTACTGCAGCCTTCATATTCTCTTAGGTAACCACACATTACGTACAACCTCTTAGTTGTTCTAAATCACTTTATTAAAATGAGTTGGAATCGGTTCTAATTACCTTCGAAACATAATGAATTTCGAAAGATAATGAGTATATTGTATACACTCTTGTAACTTGCCTTCAGGGACTCACATATTAGAGCTATAGGAAGGAGACACTGTCGGAAGGAGAAACAGCATAGATCACTGTCAAGTACGCCGTGCAGTCTCTACACTTGCAGGATAAGCTTGGATCTACCGTGTCCATGTTACAACTGCAGTTATACTCGTAGATTAGATGTGTCCAAGGATCATTGTGGGAGTGAAATAAGACTTTATCCTGTTAAAATCTCGGTATATTTGTTGTAAAGACGATGTTTAAATCAAGGACGGCTTCAACGAATTTCAAACAAGAATTAATTTAGTAGAATAACCGTTTAAAACTTCTTTGCTGTAACTAAAGTCGATCAAAATGGCGGCCGTTTAAATATTTATTAAAATTTGACATAACAATTTTTAAATAGCCGCCATTTTTAAACGGCTTTAGTTGCAGCAAAGAAGTTCAAAACAGTTTTTCTGCTTACTAATGTACACATTTATACCTAGTTTCAAGTTTCTAACGTAAATAGATCTTGAGTTATAAAACCATTTGTAAAAAACACATACAGACCGACAGACAAAAATCTAGGAATTTTAGAGAAATGTTTATACGGTGTTTTTTGTTTGTCTTGACCCGATTTCTACCACCCAATGTCTACAATTTTTTTAAAGAGAGTTCACTAACACCCTGTATAAAAGTTGTGATGTATGCTGCATTCTGTGGCTAATCCGCGGAACTACTACGCACTATGAATTCAGCTGTTTGAATTTTCTTCAGCTCAAACCAAAGTGAATGTTTATAAGAATATCCTTATATTCTTGATTGGAACTTTGACTCCGTGTTGGGCGGAGCCCTATGGGAATTTCTTAAAATCCTTTTTTAGTGCTTACCTAAATTATGGAACGACGATACGTGCCAAATTCCGTGTTTGTATGTGTACGGGTTTGGCCCGGGGGATGATCGGGTTTTCGTATTCATAGACGTAGATTGTAGTAGCTGACCAACCCGAAAAAAAACTAGGCCGAAATCCGGTTAAAAAGTATGAAGAAATTAAACTAAGGAAGGAGACTACAGAAAGTAGTCGGCTCCCTCTCAAACAGGTCTAATAGTTATGGGGCCATCAAAGCTTGAGCAGCCCCCGACATTGAAAAGTGAAATAGATTATATCAGACGGAGAAAGTGAGGGCATAACCCGCCTGTTGCGCCCTAGGGCGGGAAAAGGTGTTGAGGCGTTTAGTATTTGGGCGCGCCCGAGGACACGGGACTTTCACTATTGTCGACAGCACTCTCGTTATATGCCTCTGGCCGTGTAACATATCAAGTTATCTCGTACTGCATTGCTTTTACGGTTAATTTTTCTCGCTCAATTAATTACTTGCTATGATAATGATCGAGAGGCTTCTGCTACTGATTATTCAATGGCATTTACCAAAGGGGAGGTCTAAGAGTAAGGTACAAAACTAGCTTAACCTTTTGAGTCACTCTTCACTATGATATTAATTTGTCAGCCTCCTAAATGGGGACTTTACCTCACTACAAAAGTTACCTAACACGAGTTTGTGAATACAAATGTACTAACCATTAATTTATGAATATAATATTTGTTCAGGCTATCCACTGCCCATATGAAACATATAAATGTTTTAAAGTGGGACTGATTTTGCATGTTTTTTTCTAAATTATTCAGATTTACGAATTGTCCATGTTATCTAGTAAAAAAATGATTTTCTATGTTATCTACTAACATATATTATCATTATAGGAAAACAATATTCATGGCTAAAATTTAAATTTCCCCGGTGGGATTGGTATAGCCCGAGAAATGTCTTCCCTAGAGCAATATGTCTCTTTATCCTCGCCAGATGGAGCTTTGTTCCTTAAGAATTTGACCTTTGTTTACTCGGTGGGTACCGGAGCGGGCGACCATTGTAATGTAAATGACCGCTCGTCCTATCGCAGCAACACATCTCCAGTATATTAACGACCTGTCGTTGTCGTTGAATGTATAAGCGACCGACAGCTCCGATTGTGTACTTCAGCTGTCCATCTTCTTCTTCTTCCCATGTAAACGACAGACAAGAGAAATCAAGGATCGGACTACGTCGTTTCAGTCGTGATAAATTGCTGCATGGAAAATGAAGTGAATTGTGATTATTATAGACTTGATTTGATTTTAATTAACATTGTATAATTTAAACATTGTGGGACTATTTTCCTGTTTTCAATTATTGATGGCAAATCATCATAATTCCGAAGTCAAAATAGCGTTATGTAACACGCTAAACATAACGAGTGCGTATTTTTAAAGCAGAAAATACAGAAAGATTTGTTAAATGACACGTATGCCTTGTTATGATGACTGAAATCGACTATTTTGTAACCAATGGGGTGATTAAATATCCCAATGACCATCACACCGTTTGTGTGGGTTTGGTTTTAACAGGCGAGGATAAGACTACAGAACCCTCTCAGCCACCTAACTAAAGGGTAATTTAGGGATCCATCCTAACATTTTATTACGGTAATAAGAAATACCCCCGTCGCATCAAACCTGCGTACTCTGCGAATTTCCAATGTATTATATTTGTCTTAATCCCACATAAAGCCGCATACCAAGCTTCATAAAAATATATTTACATATAAGCGATTTTAATTATTCTCCATAAGAATAACATTGGTAATGAGTAAGTAGGTTTGCTGAAACAAGGAACACAAACAAATTATTTTTATGCTAATATATGCAATAATTGTATGCAATAATTTAACTAGGCGAAGCCATTTACCAAGTTTCATCAATAATCAATCATAAATAAGCGCTATATAACATTTTAGTTATTCTCCATAAGGATAACAAACATGGGGGCTGAGTAAGCAGGTTTGCTGCAACAAGGAACAAAAAAATGGGGTTTTATGCAATTATCAATATAACTCAACCAAGTGAAGCTACATATGTACCAAGTTTTAGCGAATTTCCCCTATAGGGAAGAAGCTATTACCGTAGGTCTCATGGTAAGACTTAAGCCCGAGACCATGATAACTTTTCATTTTGAGGTCCCCGGATGCCAAAAACACCATTCGTTCAAATTGTTATATATATATATACAGGGTTTCCGAATATATAACATTTTAAGTATTTTCCATAAGAATAACATGGGGACCAAGTACCTAAATTTGCTGCTACAGGAACCATAGGCGAAAAATTGTTTTTTTTTTGCAAAAAACAATAAACCATAACCAGATCGAGCCATATACCAAATTTTACCAGTTTATGTTCATGAATAAGCGAGATATACAATTTTTCTTTTTCTCCATAAGAATAACATTAGACAACGTACTGTGTTTAGCACTTTCAATATCTCGGTAACCAATTGACGTAGAGCAATGATCAGAATACCGAATTGTTTGTTTTTTAAGCTGAATTCAATGGTATAAATAAAAATTTGATTTCAATTAAAATTGGATGTGAAAACCACAAAAACCACATTTTTGGGGTACAAAACCCTCCCAAAACCCCCCTTCGGATGGTGCGATTCATCTGGTTTTCGAACTCGTTCAAATAAATGGTACTTTACACATTTGTACCAAATTTCATTAAGATCGGACCTTTTTTTACGAGAGTTATCGTGCTTACGGACATATATATATATTCAAGATAACTAAACGATTTAAACGTCAAATAGAAGAGAAAAGAACTAAGTTTGTTTTCATACCTTAATATGTTTCGATGTGCGCTCCATTTGTTGCTCTGCATACATCGAAGCGATATTCGATTTCTCGCCAAGTGTTGTGAAGCATCTCTGGTGTCACAGTTGCGATCGCTTCCGAAATTCGCCCACACAGATGTGGCAAATCACGAATTTTCTCAGGATAAACAATGTTCTCTACGTAACCCCTCAAAAAAAAGTGCAAATGGGTCAAATCAGGACTCCTGGGAGGCCAGGGAATAGGCGCACCCCTGCCTATCCAACCATTTGGAAACTTGTTAAGTGTGTCGCGCACTTCCCGAAGGTAATGAGGCGGGGCGCCGTCCTGCATCAAAATGACTCGTTCACCGGCTTGTTCTTCAATTTCTTCAATTTGAGGAAACAAAAATTGTTCTAGCATATCTAAATAAATTATGCCATTTATTGTTTTTTTGGCGAAAAAGAAAGGCTCTATCACCCTACGTGCGCGACACACTTAACAACAAGTTTCCAAGTAGTTGGATAGGCAGGGGTACGCCTATTCCCTGGCCTCCCAGGAGTCCTGATTTGACTCCTTTGGACTTTTTTTGTGGGGTTACGTAGAGAACATTGTCTATGCTGAGAAAATTCATGATTTGCCACATCTGCGTGGGCGAATTTCGGAAGCGATCGCAACTGTGACACCAGAGATGCTTCACAACACTTGGCGAGAAATCGAATATCGCTTCGATGTATGCTGAGCAACAAATGGAGCTCACATCGAAACATATTAAGGTATGAAAAAAAAACTTAGTTCTTTTCTCTTCTATTTGACGTTTAAATCGTTTAGTTATCTTGAATAGTCCCCACGCAACGGCCGTCCGAAATCCCGTCATTCTTTTTCGGAGACCCTGTATATATATATATATATATATATATATATATATATATATATATATATATATATATGTCCGTAAGCACGATAACTCTCGTAAAAAAAGGTCCGATCTTAATGAAATTTGGTACAAATGTGTAAAGTACCATTTATTTGAACGAGTTCGAAAACCAGATGAATCGCACCATCCGAAGGGGGGTTTTGGGAGGGTTTTGTACCCCAAAAATGTGGTTTTTGTGGTTTTCACATCCAATTTTAATTGAAATCAAATTTTTATTTATACCATTGAATTCAGCTTAAAAAACAAACAATTCGGTATTCTGATCATTGCTCTACGTCAATTGGTTACCGAGATATTGAAAGTGCTAAACACAGTACGTTGTCTAATGTTATTCTTATGGAGAAAAAGAAAAATTGTATATCTCGCTTATTCATGAACATAAACTGGTAAAATTTGGTATATGGCTCGATCTGGTTATGGTTTATTGTTTTTTGCAAAAAAAAAACAATTTTTCGCCTATGGTTCCTGTAGCAGCAAATTTAGGTACTTGGTCCCCATGTTATTCTTATGGAAAATACTTAAAATGTTATATATCGCTTATTTACGAGTGTATATGGATGAAACTTGGTATTTGACTACACTAAGATGAGTTCTATTGATATTTGCATAAAAACCAATTTTTTTGTGTGCCTTGTTGCAGCAAACCTGCGTACTCATCCCCTATTTTATTCTTATGGAGAATAATTAATATTTTAAATATCACTTATTTGTGAATACGTTTCTTATGAATCCTGTTAAGTTTTATAATGTGTTATGTTATATATTCATTGAAAATTCGCTGAGGAGGCAGGTTTGCTGCGACGGGGGTATTATTAATTTATGTTCAAAATTAAGGGAGTCATTTTACATTTTACTTATTCTCCATAAGAATAACATGGGAGCTGAGTACGCAGGTTTGCTGCTACGGGAATAATTAAGAAAAAATTGATTTTTTGTGCAAATATCAATATACCAGTACTACGTGAAGCCACATACCAAGTTTCATCAATATACATTCATAAAAATCGAGATATGAAATTTGATTTATTCTCCTTAAGGATAAAATTGGACAACGTACTGTGTTTAGCACTCTGAATATCTCAGCAACGGTTGAGCGTAGAATCACAATTTAAACACCAAAATGATTTTTTTGTGGAACTGAACAGATTTGTAAAAACAAATGTGAAGTTTACATTAAAATAAACTGAGGAAATTCCAAAAATCTTTTTCACATAAGATTAACATGGGAGATTTTATGAGTTGGTTTTTTTTGGATTTTCTCCGCAACCACTCAATCTAGGTTAATAATTCAAAAAACTATATTATTTGTTTTTTCAAGCTCCATAACATGGTCAACGCCAAAATTAAGTTTTAAAAAGATTTTAGGGTGAAAAATGCAGAAACTGATTTTTGGAAAATTTAAAACCCCCTAAACCCCCTTTCCCATTGTCCGATTTTTCTGGTTTTCGAACTTAAAGTCATGAATGTCATTTTACACATTTGAGCCAAATTTTTTTGAAATCGGACGTTTTTTACTCAAGTTATCGCATTCACGGACATATATATATATATACATATATATATATATATATATATATATATATATATATATATAAATTTGAACGAATAGTGTTTTTGTCATCTGGGGACCTCAAAACAAAAAAAAATTATCAAGGTCTCGGGCTTAAGTCTTACAATGAGACCTACGGTAATAGCTTCTTCCCTATAGGGTAAATTCGCTAAAATGACAAATACCACCCATATTGGACGAAACGGAATTGAATAGCGGGCTTGTAAAGAGGTACAAGCTGTCCACTTTGCTGACTTATTCAAAAGCGATTTTGGGACCCAGAACCCGCATTACATTTATCTAATTTAGATTTAGGGTTTAATGTATTAGTGTTTCTAATTTGCACTTTTACCAAAACTTTAAAAAACTCTTTACCAAAACTTCGTCGTGTTTATCGTGCAAGATAAGAGGGTTAATTTCATTTGCAGACTAAAAGTCCGAGAAGTCATGCAATATAGCTGACATCCTCACCATATGACTTCCAATTTTCAGAGTTATAGGTGTGTCCTCTCAAACTCGTCCCTCTCAAACCACCCTAAATCACTGGACCGTACTTATGAGGGTCGGCTGATGACACACCGCTGGTTAATGCTGACTGATCCGATCCTACTGGAACTAGTTCATAGGACAGGATTCTGATCTGAATCGCTACACTCAAATTGTCGTGTTTAATTAAAAACGTAAAGTTCATCATCATCATTTTTGGCGGATTAGTAAACCCCAGCATAGCTGCTAGTCACATCTTCCACAAGCGGGAATATTGCCCAGGTTACCAGAAAGATAGGACACAGCAGGATAGGAAAGGGTGGGATGGAACGGCATCCAAATCGACCCTTCAGAGGGCCAACTCCCGTGCCCCTTTGACAGCTGGGATGAGGCTCTCAAACAGGGGGCCCGCTTTCTGCCCTCCAACTGGTCAACTCAACTGACAGGGTATCCATGTACAACAGCCAGGGACCATTCATTCTCAAGTTGGAGACCAAACCCGGAGTTTCCGTCCCCAGCCGCTGCAAATGGAGGGACCAAAGGTGATAAGGAAGTTTGTCATAATGGACAGCCAAAAGACTTACCATACAACTTCATTTTCTGTACCCAATGTCAGCCTCAAATCTGGTATAGACCAGTTTTAAGGTAGTCCTGGGACAATGTAAAGTTATTTTAGTTCATTTGTATGAGATAATAAATACTTGTATCTATTGTTTTAAAATAAAGCTAAACATTCTAAACTGTTTCTTGTACCGATAACACGGCTTACTGTTTTAGTTCAATAGGCGGCGAAAGCTCACTTCGTCATTTTTGTATAGTAAGCTCACTTCTTTATATCTGAAGACAGGATCAGATTCCAGATCCCGAGACGTCGTGAAACTTGTTTTTACAATCAGTGATGGAAAATGTCTGCAATAATCTCTTGAATTACAAATTTGAACTAATTTTACATTTTGAACTAAACACTATAACTGTTTAGAGTGTAGCGATTCAGTTCAGGGTCCTGTCCTACGAACTAGTTCCAGTAGGATCGGATCAGTCCGCAGTAAGCAGCGATGTGTCATCAGCCGTCCCTCATTAGTGCGGACCAGTGATTTAGGGTGGAGCGGTACGGGTTTGAAATTAACTATAATTTTAATTTTAATTTCTTTTTTCTTGTGTACTAACACAAGCCAATATGAAATTAAGAAAGAAACAAAAGAGCACGGTTGACCTGGAGGCTGAGTTTTATACTCGTGCATTTATAACATACTCTTACACTTATAATTCGCCATCGCAGATGAACATTTATTTCTGTCACAGATCCCGGTAACACAAAGCTAGTTAAATCAAAACGTAACCATTACTTCCTTTTACTTTCTTACTCAGAACACCCTTTTAAAAGTCCAATTCCAAACTAGCTTTCGCCAACAGTCTTCGTTTGTTCGTCTGAATTCAGTTGTATACTCAAATCGAATCACACAGCTGACAAAATTCCTATATTTATATAGGTTTTTAACTTTACAATTTAATTTTATTTATAACCCTAGAAACCTCGCGCCTATAGTCGGGATCGACAAAATTTGGTCCGGCCGGGGTCAAGGTCACATCTCAAAGTCGCAGGCCGGAGTCAAGGTCACATCTCAAAGTGCAGGCCGGGGTCAAGATCACATCTCAAAGTCGCAGGCCGGGGTCAAGGTCACATCTCAAAGTGCAGGCCGGGGTCAAGGTCACATCTCAAAGTGCAGGCCGGGGTCAAGGTCACATCTCAAAGTGCAGGCCGGGGTCAAGGTCACATCTCAAAGTCGCAGCGCTCAGTACAGCGTCTTATGGGTTATTGGTGACGCGTGCTCAGATAAATGAGGTTTATGGCACGAGGCATTTTTTTATTGTAAAACTTTTTTTGGAATCGTATTACTGAATAAATTCTTTATCTTTTAGTACTACATGCAAATGTATTTAACCTCTAATTATAACGTAAAAACACGTGTAGTTTTCAATATTAGCATACAAATCCCGATCTTCACGTACTTAACCTTGATTTTCATCGAAAAAATAATAATTTGCGACTCAATGACTGCTATATTTACTTTACTCGATAAATTCCTCAATTTTTGACATGAAACCAAACTATATAACAACTATTGTCAGACTTTTGGAAAGGCTTAGTTTTGAGTTTAGATATAAAAACATTGATTATATATTATTTAATTTATATTTTCGTTAAAAAAAGGTTTATTAACAACTAAGTATCCTTCGTATTCAAGTTCCTTGATATGTTCCTCTACTTTTAACGCCAAACATATTTTTATAGGATTGTTTGTATTGCTGATATAGAGGATTAGTTTTGAGTTTTGATACAAAAACATATATTTATTCATTATTTTACTAACATTTTTAGCTACAATTCATTTACGGCTAAGAAGCCTTCGTATTTGGAGGAGGAAATGTTTAAGTAACATATTTTTTTGTTTATATGAAAAGGCAACGTTATGTTTTCTTACTAAAGTATTTTATTTCATTATTGATTAAAACAAGTTTTTGCTTCACGAGTAAAGTATAATCACTAATCAGATATGTTTATCTTATCATATAATGTTTTATTCTTTCTAAAAATAAGTCTCTTATTATTTACTGCCTAATTTACTTTACATATCAAATTATAAGCCTAATTACATCTCGATTACTGAATTTTCTATCAAAATTGAAAGCTATGTCAAAAAACAATAATCTAGGAGTAAAATGTACATAATTAATATTTTCTATGAAGGTGAAGATCTATGTAAAATGAGGAGCAGAATGTAAAACTATGCAGAATGTGGTAGAATAGCGTGGAGCCGTGGTCCGCGTAGAACTGAACATAGCGGTTATTTGCATCTAATTATTGAGCAAACTATAAGTTCTATCGAAAATTGTTTTGAATGGAAATTTAAGATAAGTTATTTAATGTGTAGCTGGAAGTTTGTTTTTACCTCAAAGTTACCTCATTTAGTTTAATGTCTTAGTTTGTTTTTACCTCAAAAATAAAAAAATCTCGCTTACTGACTTTTCATGTCATGCTGTTACAACTCTGTAATATTTTCATTATTAAAAATTACTGATAATTTTAAATTAAAATATATTTATACTGGTGGATGCGGAATTTCATGCAGACAAGGAATATATACGATTCATTGTAGTTGTATTATTATTAAGATATAGAGGAGCGTGTAAACAACAACGCACTCACCGCTCGGGATTACTCAGTTTTGCCGTGTCTCTAGCCTGACAATGCGCGGACCGTTTTCTCTCCATTTGGCGAGCTAGCCATGGTTTCTACCCATAGAACTCTATTAATACATAGAGTTCTATGTTTCTACCTCGCTGTATAACCCTAGAACTATTTTTCCTCCAACTTCCCCATCCAGACCTTTCATTCGATATGTGGTTTATGGGGGTCAGAATTATGATCTTATAAAGTTCCCGGCAAGGCTTTGCTTGATATTACTACGATACTTGCTTGTTGATTCTCCATTACCTCCACACCAGCTAGATTGTCACTCCTGAGTAGTTTTCCCGAGTCAACCACTCGGTTCTTGCGGTCCAATACGACCCGCACGAATCCCATTGCCACGGAGGACCGGACCCCGGAATGCGGGGATAACGGGTGTCAACGCGGGTATGGAGAGGCGAAAGTGCGACCAATGTCTAAACAGTCGGGAAAGCTTCGCAGCACTTCCGCGATATGAGTGAGATACCAGCACTATGGGACTATGGGACTATGGGACTACGGGACTACGGGACCACAGCTGACTGCGGCCATTGGTGTGCGGGACTTTCTCTGCGACAAGGGCCTTGTTGGAATAAGTGCGAGATGTCGCGCCACAACCAAAATCGACCCTCGATAACAACACACCGGGACTGGTATGAGCCGGTGGTATTTCCTTTGTAAACAGATATTCAAGAGATTTCACCCCTAGAGCGTAGTAGCAAGTTTACAATTCTTGTTTACTTAGAAACAAAGAAACATCCAGAAGAAAAATAAATAGTTCTCTCTCTCTTTCCTAACAATTTAGCTCCACAAAATAGGTTAATAGTTGTCAGTGATTTCTGCGCCAAATTCTATCTAAAATTTTATGAAATTCGTTATAACTTCGGTTGCCTATTTGGACATTGAAACTTCTATAAACGGAATTATTTATCTTATTATCTAAGTTATTTCATCTAAGTTATTTCATTTTCGTATTAAAATGTATTAAGGTTTACTCTCGAAGTATATCTTATTTATTTACACGCAGAAACTAAAAACAGTTATCACAACGACCAGGAAAGCATTCACCATTGTGTCCCGCACAACTACAACTATATAAAACACTCAGAAGGGAGTTTTATAACTAAAAAAAAATAGAATCGAAGGTGAGAATAACCAAATCTTGGGGAAATCATGTCGTAGCGGAACGGAAGATCCAGAAAATCAAATTCAATTAAAAAGTCATTAGTTCAACAACTTATTCGAGATGAACATTTTAAGAAAAAGTACTGCCATTGCTATTCAGTGTTCTAAGTTGCACCTTCAAGCACTTACTTGATGGATGTGAACCCATGCACTGGACTGTTTCCGTTCCTCTTTGTCACCACTCTTACTTGATGGATGTGAACCCATGCACTGGTCTGTTTCCGTTCCTCTTTGTCACCACTCTTACTAACTTACTAGTATTTTTTATAAATTAAAACTAATTGTTTCCTTCCAAATGTGACATTGCGTACCTGGGAGAAGAGAGAATAAAAACGTAATGAGCTTTATAATTTTTGCCACAAAAATACATTTACTTTTCTTTTTCAAAAATCATTTGAAAAGCGTTTACGTGGATTTTGGTCAAATGCGTGATTTTTATCTACAAAAATTAACTTTACCAGTCCTGACGATTCCAGTTTTGACTGGGATTCGTTAATAACAAAACCACTTCCTAGTGTTGCATTCTGTTCAGAAACTGATAAACTTGTATACGACCTGCTGACCAAACAAACCATCGCTCGCTGTAGATTTGGTAATTGACTATCTTAAGGCCAATAAGACAAATCCCGGAGGGAAATTTGAAGATTTTCTAAATTTTGTCACTAACGAACATTTTTAAATGCAATATGTTATTAAGGTTGTTCCACAGCAAATGCATTTTTCCGGCGGATATCAATTTGATTGCATGAATGCAAAAGGTACCGTTTTAAATATATACATTTGCGTAACTAATTACTCATCCGAGGTTTGTTGATAGCTGTGATTAAAGAAGTTACCCAATCCAACCTCCGAGTATTACCTAATTGTGGAAGTAAACGCACTCGACCTTAATATCCTTCACCTTGAATACCACTTTCTATTAACACCGCAGACGAAGAAGGTTTAATCGAGGTGAAATAACTAGTGATTTTGAAACCATCCTGGACATTACATCTTGTTACATCTAAATTCTAGTTTCTCCTTCCATTTAGTTTTGTTTAATTTATTCAAAACTAAATTATTCAAAACATGTTTATTTAATTTATTCAAAACTAAATTATTCAAAACATGGTTTACGCAATATCACAATAACAGAAGTGTTGTATTTAGTTATGACGGGGCAACGGTCAGGCGAGAAGAATGCCAAGAACATAAAAAAATACACAAAATATTAAATTTGATTGTAAAAACTCATATTCTGGTAAGGTAATTTTCATTTTTCCCATTTAAATTCCGTTATATTGGACCAGTTTATAAAATTATCAGTGATAACGATTACAATATTTTAATCGAAGGTTATTTTTTTAAATTGAAACCCATATTACAACAGACGAGTGTACTACTTTTGGGAGCACATTCGTTAGTACACATTCGACACTCATTCGTATGTACATGAATATTACAGTATTTTAGTTTATGAGAAATTAATCAATATATATCTCATATAAACACCAAGGACACTATCTCGGTGTCTTTAACTTACCGAGGACACTATTGCTAAAATCAGGGTATATGTATTCGAGGTTACTATATTTGATGAAGATTTCCGGGTTCCTCTTTGCATTCCCCTATCATACGCCTACTCACTTATTGTACCATTTCAGTTCCAGCCTTATCACATTTCCTCGTCTCGTTTCCACAGCGGCACACGCGCCTATAGTTATGGCGGCTCGCACTGCAATTATGATCGTTTTGGTTTTGACCCTTACATTATTCATAACTGAGTTAGTGTTTGCGGCAATCAGACGCGCCGAGACGCTCCGCAGCGCCGCGGACCGGCTAACAACACACTAACTGCGCCGCCGGAACTGCGCTAGCTGCGCGCGGTAACTGCGCATATTCTTCAACTCGCTGTACACTCTCGAGAGATCCTGGGCAAATACTGATAAATACCCGAGTGTAAGTGTTAATATTACGGTGATACTTTTCTAATCGCCACAGTTTAATGTTATAGCGTTTCACAGTCCAGTTTCCCAGGAACGATCGGTGGTCTATAGTCGTCCACATAAAACGCACCGGGGCTGTGTTTTGGAAAAAATCACATATTTGCAATACAAGATTTGGATATGAGAGTAAACTATTTTAATATGTACTTAAAGTAGTTATATGTAATCTATGACATTTTTCTTATTCGGTTTCTTGTTTGATATAAATACAGTGTTAAAAATCTAAAACATATTTTCTTAAATTAATTGTATTAGAAACATGTAATTTGAGTAGGTATTTTCTAAAAGACTAATCAGTTCAAAGTGGACGGTTAACTGATAAATATGTTACTAAAGTGAAACCAATATACATGCAATGTCCGCTTGGTTAGTGTAGAGGTCCTAATAGATACATACTCCTAAGGAGTTTGCTTAGTCAATGATATAATGCAAAGCGAGCGTTCTTTACATAGGGTAATAGAAGAGAAATGTAATTAAGATTATAGTGCGTAGTACAGAATGATCAATTTTTCAAGCAAATTCGTCCAACATGTATAAAAGAGTTTAAATCGAAATTATTCGCCTATCGTGTATAGAAGGGTTAATACGAGAGGTGAATCATCGTGTAAGATTGAATTTGCGGTTTGATTTGTCAATTATATGGAGAAAACAGGAGAAAAGCGTCTCTCACTCAAGCAATACGTTATTCACTTATTTTCCGGCGAAACCAGATGCAGCAATGCCGACTTCCAACTAACTATCTTGATATAAGAACGTGTTTACTTTGCCTTCTACTCCTTTTGTGGACGTGGCACAGACGAGATACCAATAAGCAATATAATCTATACATGCAATGTCCGCTTGGTCAGTGTATAGGGCCTAATAGGTACATACTCCTAAGGAGTATGCTTAGTCAATGCAAAGCGAGCGTTCTTTACATAGGGTAAGAGAAGAACAATGTAATTAAGAGTATAGTGCGTAGTACATAAAGATCAATTTTTGAAGCGAATTCGTCCAAAGTATTCGAATTGGTACCAATATAGCAAAAAAAATGTGTTTTATCCGCCTGATTATTTTTTAAATGTTTGTTTGGGTTTGTGCTACAACGTATCACTATTCTAAACCATGGTGAAAGATCTTCAATGAAAACGAGGTAAATACAGCTGAAAGATTAACGAATGCTGGTCCCGGTTAGGTCAAACTCGCATTAAGACTCAAGGACTTATCAAGAGAGAGGGGACTCTTCTGTCCCGGTTTGCTTTAATGGGCAATAAATTCGTTTGCGATTCGATCGTTCTAATTGGCCCAGTCGGCCGAGGTTTGCTGCTGGGCCGGGAATAAATCCAGCCTGATCAGACTGATTCGCGGAGGTCATAAACTAGTGTAAAAGCAAATACTTTCAAAGATCTTGGTGATTATTGCTGCTATTAGTTCTTCTTTGTTGATTATTTATACCATTTAGATTAGTGCTGAGTGCAGTTGCCGAAGCATTCTCTAAATTCCATTGAGGTGTTTTTGGAGTGCATCGGTATGACGATATCACGAGTGAGTTGTAAAATAAAACACCTCACGCGCAGGAAATGCTTTTTCAGGGATATAAATGCTGGTGATCAAGTGATAAGTTTTAGCACGTCTTTTAGTTTGTCCATTTAAAGTGGATATATTTTAAACAGACACACACACACATTTGTGTTTGATGGTAATATGCCTAAGAAAAAAAATCCCTTAAAAGATTTGAAAAATGTAAATTTGAAAAGGTCAATCAAAAAGGGACTAGGTTGCTCCCAAAAATACCACAGCCTTGCTTTACTTACGAGGCCAAAGTATAGTAAGTACTGTATACTATAATAACTACTGCGAGTTATCGTATACAGATTCCCGTTAAGGTCTTTGTTCGAACCAAGCATAACTCCAAAGACCTTAGCACCTGGAAGTATTCCCGATACTCCTCTCACTCTTTAGAGTCACAGTGAAAAGACAGCAGTTTAAATTAAATTAGGGTAAATTAAGTTTGATTCAATCTAATATTATTCTGGATTCTTGGACCCTGCGATAATGTACTTCCCATTAAAACGTTGCACCATCAACAAGTGGCACCATTTACAAGTGGTAAAATTACACTTGTATAAATATTAACAACGCAGATAAGAGGTTCATAAAAGTGCAATTTCATAGGTCTTGGGAATTATCATTAGACTTGGGAACTGTATGGATAATTAATTACGATTATAGATCAATAATCAAGATTAAAATCAAATTTCGGTACAGTAACGGAGTTTTCGACATAAACAAAATACAAAAACCTCTTCTTGCAGAGTCCAAGAGTATCCGAGTCTTTCTGTTGAGATTGTACAAGAGTAAACGCAGAATATAATTTGCATTGAATGGTTAAGCCGTCGGTGCTGAATCGTGCAATGCAAATAGCAATGCGTATGAAAATTCATCGTAGCCTGTCTCGTTTATATTTATGGCTGGAGTTTCTCAGCAGTTCAATAATTTTTGATAGTAAGATAATCTGCAAAACCAACATGGTGAAGACTCTGAAGACAGGATCTTTGTACATTATTTCTCAAGGGCTGTTTGTCATTAAGCCATTTCTCTCTTAAATACTTCATCAATGCCAATAACTGAGCCATCATTTTAAAGATTACTTTCACCACTATAGGAGAAAAATTAACAAACAATTCAAAACCTTAAAAAGGTTCGTTTCGTGTTGATTCCCACTTGTTTATTATCAACTAACTGGTGGCACCATCTTACAGTGACAAGGTCGACTAACTGAACACAGGTCTTTCAATTCGCATCAAACTGCGCTTGGGCTCTTCCGGTATAAATTGAATGTAAACCATCACGTTTAGAGCCCCTAATTTGTTTTGAGTAGTCAGATTGTTACTGTCCTTATATAATATTTTCAACACCAACAACTTTAAAATGAAGTTACATCTCAAGACCATACATTCCATATAATAATTTCCGTCTCCCTCATAATCACCCCTCGTTAAAATAGTCCTTTTTAACCAAGAGAATTATTGCGACCCAATTTTAAATATCTTATACAGTAAACACTGTATTAAGGTGCTCAGTAAATCGAATGCTACAGTAAACTTTATGACCATCCAAATACTATAGTTTCGTTGGCTTTAGGTAAAAGTCAATTCGGTAGATTGCCATGAATTAAAAGTAGTAGCCATGCAGTTAACCATATATGCATGTCTGAAATGTTGATATCAATATATTACTCTCGTTTCCACTCTTAACAAAATGAAAGCGAATTCTCTCGAAAGTAAACCAGATGACAGGTTGTTCCCGGTTCTTTTTGCAGTGCCGATCTCTGCTGTGACAAAAACCGCCGCGTTGAGGTCCTTGGCAGCCGCGAAGGTCACTTTCTTCAGCCAAGTTCAGTGACTTGTTCGATCACTGGAAAGTATCGGTTTTATATCGATCACTTTCCCCGCCGCACCCTTCCCCTCTCCATTCCCGCCAAAACACGCACTTTCCCTCCAGCTGACCCCCGAGGACGCGTGGGAACAGCTGGGAGCTGCAGGTGATTTGTGGATGTCCTTAAGGTCATTGTAGTCATTCGGATTCGCCAGTTTGTGGGAATCAGTGATTTTTAGATGCGTGAGGACACATTGTTTCCTGACAAAAGAGTGACAAGCTGTTTAAAATACGTATTTTTAGATATATAAAAACCAAAAATATATTAACCACCAGTCTAAATTTTTATACTTAGAAATACGAAATTTGGTATTGATATTCTTTTGATAATGAGGTAACCACTGCAAGAAAATCTATACTTATTTATTCTATAATTATTTAATAGGCGAGCAAGTTTTTGTGTGACAATCACTCCTCCTAAACTACTGAATCGATTTTCATGTTTTTGGTGTCATTGGAAAGAACCTAACGTGAAGTTGTGCAGGAAACTTTTTTTATAGAGAAATAATTTGTGAGTGAGGCCCAGGGGCCCTTTAAAGTTGAGTTTTTTCCCATAAGCTTAACATTGGGAAATCTATAAGTTTTAAGCAATCAGCTGGATAGAGTAAACACAGTTAATCAGCAGGCCATGTTGGCTTTGGAACGGTAACACAATATTTATACGGTAATGTCAGTATAATATTACGTTGTGATCGCGGGCGAAGCCGCGACAGTTAAGCTCTGCGCCACGGGTCTACACATTCCCCATTGCATTCTTCTGGACACTGTTCAGAGGATTAACTACAGAATGCAACTCATACAACTGGTATGTTCCTCGGTAGAATCCGGACAGTGTACCAAATACTATTAAGATATAACAAATGTGTGAGTATTACATAAGATGTGATAGCGAGGCATTTACATAAGCGATACTTTAGGTAATTTGACAAACACGTTCGAGAACACCAAGAACCATACATGTCTTTACCCCATTCTCCAAGATCGTGAACCGCCACTAAATTTTTTGAAGTACATAACTAATTTAAAAATTGGCTTGTTTTAGGGAACATCCTCACGTTACGTAGTGTAATGCACTCAACCGTTTACCCCAACTGAAACAAACTCCCCATTTCACCTTCTTTCCTGAGCAAAATTTACAAGTAAAGCTTTGTTTTCGTCAACAATTTTGGATTTTACCTATTCATGGAATTAATAGGGAGGGAATTGAGGGAATTAATAATGAAATTACTTGTGATGCTCCCTGATCTACAAATAATTGTCAGTCTTTCTGTCTACATGTGTCAGACAGAACCACTCTGTAAACCTATAAACGTATCCTGGGCCGATTTTGATTAATTTTTGTATCTGTGCAGTGATCTACCGTGTCTCTAGGCATTTATTTGTATGTATTTAACTATGGATTTTTAAGGATCATTATCCCCCAAAACCGCTTAGAAACATAACAAGTCAAAATATTTCAAAAATCTCTAATGATTTTGTTTACAATTTTGTTGTTTTTAATTCTTCCGATTCATAGCAGAATGACACCCCCACCGTTTCAGAAAAATTTCGGTTTCAGATATTATAGAGCTTAACATCTTAAAATATAAAATCCAAATACCACTGTCGGACTCACTGACTCACTCACTCATCACGAAATCTCCAAAACCACAGAACGGATTGCAATGAAATTTGGAACATATCCCCACGGGGAGTCAAAGTTCCAATCCTGTGTTATTCTTATGGACATTCACTTTAAGTTTTAGCTGACGAAAATACAAACAGCTGAACTTGATTCGTAGTAGTTCCACCGAATGCAGTACACACAACTGTCATAGTTTTTAGCGAGTTTCCCCTTTAGGAAAGAAGCTATTACCGTAGGTCTCATGGTAAGACTTAAGCCCGAGACCATGATAACTTTTTGTTTTGAGGTCCCCAGATGCAAAAACACCATTCGTTCATATTTTTATATATGTATTTTTTACGATAACTCTCGTAAAAAAGGTCCGATCTTAATAAAATTTGGCACAAATGTTTATAGCACCATTTATTTGAAAGAGTTCGAAAACCAGACGAATCGCACAATCAGAAGGGGTTTTGGGGGGGTTTTGTACCCCAAAAATGGTTTTTTTTGGGGTTTTCAATGTGATTTTTATTTAAATCAATTGTAATTTATACCATTGAATTCAACTTAACAAACAAACAATTTGGTATTTTGATCATTACGCTACGTCAATTTGTTACTGAGATATTGAAAGTGCTAAACACAGTACGTTGTCTAATGCTATTCTTATGGAGAAAAATCCAAATTTGATGTCTCTCTTATTTATTAACATTCACTGACGAAACATGGAATATGGCTTCATCTGGTTGTGGTTTGTTGTTTGCACCAAAAAAATTTCGCGTATGGTTCCCGTGGCAGCAAACCTAGGTACTCGGTCTCCATGTTATTCTTATGGATGACGACTCTTTGATCTTCCCCCTAAAAAACCACAGTGGGTATAAAATGACTCTGTAAATCCTCCAATAAAGGGATTTGGATTAACATTTCTTAAAAAAATTTATACTAGAATATTTTATATATCCGATAGGATTTTTGTTTTTTAGTAATCGTTCAAATCGCAAGTGAAAAGATAAACAAATTAAGCACTTAGTGAAATACATAGTTTTAAGGCCCTACTTCATTCCTTAAATTTCATCAACAAACTGTAAAATAATAACTTTTAATTCGCTGATCAGACTCGCTCCTCACAACCGAAAGAACGTATATCTGTGGGTGCAAGTAATCTCATCAACTCATGCACTCCTGCCGTAATCACTCCAGCGTCTGCCGTCTGCCCCTGACAGTGTCCGTGGCGTGTGAGGGTTAACACACGTGTTGCATTCGCATCACGCACGTGACGAGAGGTCACGGAAGGTCTGGCTGGCATTGTCTCCACGTGCAGTCAGGGCCACTCTCGGCCCTTCAGAAACTATTGTTCTTGGTACCTTCAGCGTTGTTATTCCAATAGGGTCTCCTTCGAGGCTCTCATTATGTGCCCTCTTAGGAGTTTTGTATAACTAAAAAGGATACTGTATCATAATTTGTTGTCTGGGTAGCACAGTGGCTAGGGTGCTCGCTTCATAATCTGAAGTTTGCCAGATCGTTCCTGAGCAAAATCCTGAGAACATTAAGTGAAGGTACGATACTAGATCCAGGTGTCGTTGGTAATTGGGCTACTAATTAATGATCCTGGCTAAATAATCAGTTGGTCTTAGTTAGTAACAAGGCTACTCAAGACATCTTACCCATTCAACATTCATCATCCATTCATAATCGCCTTAAAATACGCCCTAGTTGCGTCGGCGTCTTACACAGAGATTGAGAGACCTTTCTTGGTTCTAAGTTTCTCAGTTTAAGGTTTTCAATTATATTTATTATTATTAAAGGTCCTCGAGGAGAAAGCATTCTGCGAAATTATAATGAAGCAATTCATGGGTGCACTTACTACTGGGAGAGTGGTACTGATAACCATATTTAGTAGGTTTGATGTCATATCTGCTCATGTTACGTTAGCGTCCAATTCGCCCTCCCATCATCTCTAATATACCTATTCGGAGAAGAGCACTGAGACTCTAAGAATGTGCGAGTGGTCTGGAATCTGGAATAGCGGTTTGGGTTGGGAATCCCACGTTGAACTGTAAGTCTTTCATTTGGGCATTTCAATTGACATAGACCATTTGTGTTGTTAATTAGTGATCAACACATGTTAACACATATTGGAATGACGTGTTAGGGACGAGTCAGTCTTAGTCAGCAGCAAGACTACACCGCAACATCACTCGTGCTATCCTCAGCATTCGGCCCGAGTGTGTCGGCGTACAGTAGCACGGTGATAACGTTATCGCAGAGAGCACATTCCACGGGGCAGTAACTAGGTCGAGCTCCACCAGTTTCATCACCCCGCTGGGACCGTAATTGCCTAGTGATGCCCGAGTGTGTCGGCGTACAGTGAGACGGTGATAACGTTATCGCAGAGAGCACATTCCACGGGGCAGTAACTAGGTCGAGCTCCACCATTTTCATCACCCCGCTGGGACCGTAATTGCCTAGTGATGCCCGAGTGTGTCGGCGTACAGTGAGACGGTGATAACGTTATCGCAGAGAGCACATTCCACGGGGCAGTAACTAGGTCGAGCTCCACCAGTTTCATCACCCCGCTAGGACCGTAATTGCCTAGTGATGCCCGAGTGTGTCGGCGTACAGTGGCACGGTGATAACGTTATCGCAGAGAGCACATTCCACGGGGCAGTAACTAGGTCGAGCTCCACCAGTTTCATCACCCCGCTGGGACCGTAATTGCCTAGTGATGCCCGAGTGTGTCGGCGTACAGTGAGACGGTGATAACGTTATCGCAGAGAGCACATTCCACGGGGCAGTAACTAGGTCGAGCTCCACCAGTTTCATCACCCCGCTGGGACCGTAATTGCCTAGTGATGCCCGAGTGTGTCGGCGTACAGTGGCACGGTGATAACGTTATCGCAGAGAGCACATTCCACGGGGCAGTAACTAGGTCGAGCTCCACCAGTTTCATCACCCCGCTGGGACCGTAATTGCCTAGTGATGCCCGAGTGTGTCGGCGTACAGTGGCACGGTGATAACGTTATCGCAGAGAGCACATTCCACGGGGCAGTAACTAGGTCGAGCTCCACCAGTTTCATCACCCCGCTGGGACCGTAATTGCCTAGTGATGCCCGAGTGTGTCGGCGTACAGTGAGACGGTGATAACGTTATCGCAGAGAGCACATTCCACGGGGCAGTAACTAGGTCGAGCTCCACCAGTTTCATCACCCCGCTGGGACCGTAATTGCCTAGTGATGCCCGAGTGTGTCGGCGTACAGTGAGACGGTGATAACGTTATCGCAGAGAGCACATTCCACGGGGCAGTAACTAGGTCGAGCTCCACCAGTTTCATCACCCCGCTGGGACCGTAATTGCCTAGTGATGCCCGAGTGTGTCGGCGTACAGTGGCACGGTGATAACGTTATCGCAGAGAGCACATTCCACGGGGCAGTAACTAGGTCGAGCTCCACCAGTTTCATCACCCCGCTGGGACCGTAATTGCCTAGTGATGCCCGAGTGTGTCGGCGTACAGTGGCACGGTGATAACGTTATCGCAGAGAGCACATTCCACGGGGCAGTAACTAGGTCGAGCTCCACCAGTTTCATCACCCCGCTGGGACCGTAATTGCCTAGTGATGCCCGAGTGTGTCGGCGTACAGTGAGACGGTGATAACGTTATCGCAGAGAGCACATTCCACGGGGCAGTAACTAGGTCGAGCTCCACCAGTTTCATCACCCCGCTGGGACCGTAATTGCCTAGTGATGCCCGAGTGTGTCGGCGTACAGTGAGACGGTGATAACGTTATCGCAGAGAGCACATTCCACGGGGCAGTAACTAGGTCGAGCTCCACCAGTTTCATCACCCCGCTGGGACCGTAATTGCCTAGTGATGCCCGAGTGTGTCGGCGTACAGTGGCACGGTGATAACGTTATCGCAGAGAGCACATTCCACGGGGCAGTAACTAGGTCGAGCTCCACCAGTTTCATCACCCCGCTGGGACCGTAATTGCCTAGTGATGCCCGAGTGTGTCGGCGTACAGTGGCACGGTGATAACGTTATCGCAGAGAGCACATTCCACGGGGCAGTAACTAGGTCGAGCTCCACCAGTTTCATCACCCCGCTGGGACCGTAATTGCCTAGTGATGCCCGAGTGTGTCGGCGTACAGTGGCACGGTGATAACGTTATCGCAGAGAGCACATTCCACGGGGCAGTAACTAGGTCGAGCTCCACCAGTTTCATCACCCCGCTGGGACCGTAATTGCCTAGTGATGCCATCCATCGCTGTCCGTAGCTCTTCTACTCGACTTCGCAGGGGAGTCTTTACAGCAGTCATTAATTTACAATTATAAACATTTCAATTCAATAAACATTGTCTACAAGTTACTCTATACAGTATTTTTCTTTTTAATCGAATGAACGAATCTTTGATTAGACTGCTCCTTGTAACAATCAATTATGTGTACCGTATGTCTTTGTCTAACATGTATGTTAAGGCTTTTAAGATTCATTTGAAACAGTTATTTAAAACTAATTCAGATATGTTTTAACAAATCTGGCCACGTAGCAAAAGTCTGTATGGAGGACTATCTGAGAGCCGCAGGCTTCGCCCCGCAAATGATTTATAAAAACTATTACAGTTGTGTGCTGCATTTTGTGCTGAGCCCGTGGAACTACTACGAATCAAGATCAGCTGTTAGTATTTTCATCAGCTCAAACAAAATTGAATGTAATAAGGAATACATGGGAACTTTGTCGGGGTCTCTGGCGGAGCCCTAAGGTCAGATCAGGATGAAAACTATTTTATGCCTAAAGAATCAGTGTACAACATTTCAGCTCTCTACCTACATGAGAAGGTGGAGAATAGTCGGTCATGAGTGGAAGGATGAGTGAGTCAGTCAGTCAGTCATCCAGGGCTTTGCCTTTTATAGATATAGAAAAGAAGAAGATGCATATTTATTCGTATAGCTTCAGTGAAGACGCGCCGGCCGGCTGTCTAGTGAATGTTCAGCCTTGACTTTCTCATTGGTTAATTATGAGATGGTGAAGCATCGGCCGCTTGGTCTAGGGGTATGATTCCTGCTTTGGGTGCAGGAGGTCCCGGGTTCAAATCCCGGAGCGGCCCTGAACATTTTACATCTACTTTTAGCTATACAATTAGTTTTTAGCTACTTTTAATGTTGTTCTAAAAGGGTAAGATATCTTTAGGTTACTGGTAATTAAGTTTATTACAGTTCTAAAGCTGCTTACATTTATTTTTCAGCGCGGCTATCCATATTTTTCTCCCAAAATCTCTTAATTCCAAAAAAGATTGTCAACATATTTTTCTAAAGACTTTCTCTTCAATAGCTGTTATTTTAAAGGGAGTGGCAATGTTTATGTAATTTAATTTGATAACTTATACTTGTAATACCAAATATGTAAATATGTATCTCTCCAGCTCTTATCTCTAACGTATATAAAGTACAGTTTCAGAAATTTGTTCAGGCGAATTTCAACACCCTCAGTCAAGCAGTAAGATCAAATTCTTTAACAAAACCAATTGGTTGAGTGTGTCAATTCCATCACATTTAATTTTTAAATAATTAGTCCTATTTAGGAAATCCGGACAACCTACCTCCCATTATATGGTTAGCAATCAAGCCTATGCCTCTGTCATTTTCCTATCACATCGAAACCGCAGACTTTCCCCTCCCTAAGAAACTTCCCGTTTATTCTGACCAGTGCCAGGTGGACCGGAATATCCATGTTTTTCTCGAAGCGCGTAACGGGACCGATAAACAGAGGCTCGTAAACCAAAGAAGCGCACACAATGGCGAAACGCGGTATCTCTCAAATTGCGGGGCGATAGCGAGGCGAGGCTCTCACAGGGCTTCTTGTGCGCATGCCTATGATTGAGGAATGCTAAACAGCTTCCGCACCTCAACTAGGTACAAGGTACAACAAGCTGTGCTACTGGGCTATCGAAGCGTACAGTACGTGCTACAGTACGTGCAACTGTACGATGAGTGGGCAAATAACTGTGCGACTAGTACTTTGTTATTGCTGGGTAAAAGACTGTACTACTGTGATATTAGGTGCAAGACTGCACTGCTCTGCTATTGGGTACAATACTTTTCTATAACACTCTTCTATTGGGTACAAAACTGCTCTGTGTTATTGGTTACAGGACTATACTACTGTGTTATAGGGTGCAACACTGCACTACACTGTGCTATTGGGTCCAAAGATAATTGGGTACAAGACTGTGCTTTTGTGGTATTGGGTACAAAATTGTACTAATGTGTTTATTTGTTGGAAATAGAGGATCGGATGCTAAATTATTTTAAGACAGTCGACGGCAAATATCTCTTTGATAAGAAGGTAAATTAACTATGGGGTTCTATCAGTAGTTTAGCATTATATAGGGAGCATGATGTTAAAGACGGACAATATTGACGGAAGCGAACAGCATCACTCTTCACACAACTTGTATTATAGGTGCTTCTCCTTTAATTTTTGTTGACTGAGCAGAGCACGGATGGAGCATTTGAGATTCTCGGTGAAATCCCTAGCAGTAGCTTGACAATTTTTAGGAATCACCTAAAAATTAAATAAAAGTCACCACAAAAAAATCACCTAAAAATTAATTGAAGTTATTGATGTTTTTTATCTTCAGCTAGAGGCGCATCGATCGTCCGTAGGTGGTATTCCATCAGGTATTCCATGGCCCGCTAGTCCAAAGCCTCGGCCTACTTCCTTCGACGTCTACCTCTTATCTCGGGTGTTCCGCTCGAGTCTGCGATTCTGCGTCAAAAGCCGTGCGTGCCTCTACAGCCTCCGCATCTTCTGGTTAACGGACGCCTCAACTCGCTCCGTTTCTCGGCCGTAAACGAAATTAAACATCCTCAGAACGAGGCCAATTGGTCGGAATGGAGGCGTTTTCGACGGATTACGCTGTAATTGAAAAGTGGAGCGAATAGTCCTTGATGACTTCTGACTTGATGATGATAACACGGTAGTTGACAGATGGAGATGTCGAAGTCTTAAACAGAACTTTGACATGTAATAGATTTCGTTGACGAAATTAACTGGTTTATCTTGATTAGTATTTTCATAACCACACCAAATTTGATTGTGAATTAAATTAAGTATGATACTCTAAATTATCAGTTAAACATTTAATATAGATCTATGCCTTTTATAAGAAAGAATCATTTTTGTAGCATTAGACAAGGCATTATCTAACAGTGTGTTCATTTTGCCTGGGTCATTATAAAAGTGCGGGTTTTAATTTAAAAGTACCTGGGGGCCGAGCTTTGCTCGGGGAAGGCCAGTAAGTTTGTTTAGATGACTTGGAGTAATATTTCACCACTTCCCCCTACTGATAATCAGATTTGTATAACTCATTTGCCTCTTTTCTACATTTTTAAGGTCACTCCAGTTGTTATTTATAGCTCAATGTCCCTTTGATTTATTTTACTACTCTATTTATGTAATCTTCACTCAAATCTTTTAATCTCTGCTCTCAGGAAACTACATGTTAATAATCATATACAACATGAGTATTACTTTGACAGTTCCCTGGTTGATTATGAACAGCTGTTACAATTATTTTGTTTTGATTTAAAACTCTATAAGCCCAATGTTAATTTTTTTAACTTTTCATTTCAGTTTTTTTACATTATTCGATTTTTTTCTGGGGATGAGGCCTGTCTATAACTTATTTTTATCCCAAAAATTAGTTATTTCGAATATTTGAAGGAAATCGTTGGAGCCGTTTTTGAGATCCGTGTCGCAAGCAAGCCAGCAAGCAAGCAAGCAAACCTTACTCGTATTAGAGTATAGGATTTAGCAGCCATTTGAAAATGGTGGTCAGATTTAGACATTTTTTATTCATATTTTTAATGAACAGATGAAATCCCCCCTCTTGTGTTTCTTGTAAGACCTGTGGCACCGGTACCAATTGTGTGTGGGCCAGTTCAAATTATCACCATGCGTTGTAATGTTTCATTTGATTAATCATCGCGATTGGATAGTCAAAGTCGATTATTTATTCTTTTAAGTGTGTATTCTGTCAAACATCCAACCGTTGATTGAATAATACAGTTTGCTACAACTACAGTTTACTCACTAAACAAAATATATATAGGGTTTATCTACTCTGTCTCTCTATACCTTAAGGATCTGTGTTAAGAATGTCACTAGTATACTTCTAAGTTCTAACACATAACGAGTATTATAACTATTTGTATTAGGAATTACCCATCAAACATTTTAGAGTGTTATGAGTGATAAAAACAGAAAAACAAACCTTAGCAGCAAAAAGTTATTAAAGTTCAAGAAAACCAAGTGAATAAGAATCTGTGGTGCAAAAACTATTGTTTGAAAACAAAAAAACGAAGATATTGCAACCAGTTATTTCCGAGGTTTCTGATGGTCCTAGACGATATGCTTAAGTGGGTCAGCCTTGCCGAGGCCAGGAAACGCAACGGGGTGAGTACCTAGTTACCAATATATCCATAGATATAGATAGAATAGATGGATAGATGCATTGTTAACTATAACAAAAATCGTATATGTTTTATGTCGTGCTTTTATCTGTTCAAGACTACTGTACCGACATTTACAATTTGTTGTTTTATCATTTGTTGAATGTACCTACAAATTTTCGAATTTTTTGTTTATTGCTGTGTATAGTTGAATGCTGAATAGGCTCAGAGCTTTTTCATCATTGAGGTATTTGAAAAAAAACTATACTGTACTTGATCCTTCGAATATTTAAACCGTAATTTAAACATGGTTTGCCTTGGAAACTATCACAAACTTTGCATTAGCCTGCCATTGAAATAACCAGTCGTTAGTGGGATTAATATGATTCAGCCATTACTCGTTTGATACTTTTTTGTACGACTGATCGACGGGGAAAATAATCACCCATCATGGACCACGTTTTTCCCGAGAAAGTCAGATATTTCCTACAGTTGGCATCCAACAATCCTCTTAACCTGAATGTATCTCAATGTATATATCTCGTATATACCTGAACATGTATGCACCTGTGTGTTTCAATAGTTTGTTTTGGTAAATTGTATGCTCTTTGTAAATAACCTTATGATGATCGTGGCATTATAAGATTCGCCAATTTTGTGAGTACTTGAGAAATCCACCGATTTTCATATTCTTCCACCCGGTTTCTGAAGTCAGTTGATTACTAGTTCCATGGAGTCCCGCTGATCCAATCTGCATTCCGATTTGTATACCTTGCAATTCCAAAATGAAGCGGGACTTTCTCTCACAGCAGGTCTCGAAGATGCAGGTATGATTAATGATTAGTTAACACTGTGGTGGTTGATTGGTTAGATCTGTTTAGCCATTACTCGATGTTGACTCGTGACATCTGTTGTTGAGAAACTCTCATGTCTTTAATATAGGTGAATTGAGTTGCAAGGGTCCTCATTATGTTGATTTCAAGTGCAAACCGATTTTAACTGTAATCCTATGCTACAAGTTTAGAAAATACTATTACAACTTTAGAGGCTCTATACTCTATGAAAACTAACAGGACAAGGAACTTTGAAAAAAACCGTGAGATTTCACCGACGTCAGCAACATTCTTGAGAAGTCTCGTAGAGAAAATATTAGCTTTTCAGTAACAGATTTCCTATGAACATAAATCGTGAAAGAGTAAAATTTACACTTATTACAATACTAATTTGGTTGGATGTACTGACAGTTATTACAATACTAATTTGGTTGGATGTACTGACAGTTATTACAATACTAATTTGGTTGGATGTACTGACAGTTATTACAATACTAATTTGGTTGGATGTACTGACACTTATTACAATACTAATTTGGTTGGATGTACTGACAGTTATTACAATACTAATTTGGTTGGATGTACTGACACTTATTACAATACTAATTTGGTTGGATGTACTGACACTTATTACAATACTAATTTGGTTGGATGTACTGACACTTATTACAATACTAATTTGGTTGGATGTACTGACACTTATTACAATACTAATTTGGTTGGATGTACTGACAGTTATTACAATACTAATTTGGTTGGATGTACTGACACTTATTACAATACTAATTTGGTTGGATGTACTGACACTTATTACAATACTAATTTGGTTGGATGTACTGTACGATTTTTTTTTTCAAAACTAATAGCAGGATAGTAGAGGTTAGCAAATGTTCCCACTTCGTTTTAGTTCTTTAAATATCAATTTATGAAAAGCATAATATCATATTCTGTGTATTAAAAGAAACTGGTGCTTTATATCCACTCGTTTGATTTTCATGATTATTTTCTTGAAGGAAAGACAGATTTGAGTAGAAAGGAATGTTGAAGCCCGAATGTAAATTTAGGTTTATAATAATTTTGCAAATTTGAATTTAATTTTCAAAAAGTCTAACTGTCGACGCTTTAAGTTTGATTAAAAAAATGAATTTTCGAAATGTGTGAACACACAGCTGATGCGAAAAATTTGATCTATGGAACAGAAGTATTAAAGTGAGGATGGTTTGTAAACATAAGGATATAGAGTAATAATAATCCTATGTTGTAGTTTATGCGGGCAAGAGGCTGTGACAAGTAGCTAGTAATTGAGTAATAGCACGTAATCGTGAACGAAAGCTAACAAAAGGCATTAAAGTTAGTAAAAAAAGTTTCAGCAAAAATAAGAAATCTTCTACTATATATTTGTCAAATCCACTGACTCACTCACTCACTCACGTATCATCGCACAGCGTAAACTAGTTGACCTAGAACCTTGAAATTTTGCATGGACGTTCCTTTTAGGGTGTAGGCACCCACTAAGAACGGGTTTTACAAAATTCAACATTTTAGGGTGGTTTTCGGGGGGTTGAAGTTTTAGGAAAAATAGGACTGTACTTCCTGTACACTATCGCCTCTAGCGCCTAAACAAGTGAACCTACCTTCAATCTGATTGAAAAAAGTTAGTGTGGAAATAAATTTTAAACATTTGTTGTTCTATAAATTTTTTGTCTATCTCTTATGGTTTCCGAGTTATTTAGCAAAACGTGCCAACGTGAGCGTGCGGCGGCGGCCGGAATTGAATCAGTGTCGATAATGTAGCCCATATAAGTTTAATCGCTGTCCACATTGCAGTGTGCAGACTTTTAGCTATTAAAATTTAATTAATTGGTAATTTTGATATTATTTGCTGACAAAAAATCTCTGTGTTTGGTTATAATTTGATTCATAACTAAAAATATACTTTTAATTCGTTTTGAAAAGTAAAATTTGTAATATTTATATTTAGTTCTCACCAGCGAGGAAATTACAACAATCATACATCTTTGCCCAAGGATTGACGCACATT
Source organism: Allygus modestus (assembly GCA_963675035.1). NCBI lineage: Eukaryota > Metazoa > Arthropoda > Insecta > Hemiptera > Cicadellidae > Allygus > Allygus modestus. The sequence continues at coordinate 159,570,029 of OY776114.1, read as the reverse complement.
ATTGGTTTTTCCCCTCATCTAGCGTTTGTCTAATAGTTTTGCTCATCGTCCTTACCGTGAACCTTGAAGTTATTAGATTATTTTGAAGCTTTGAATTTGAATCGGTGATGGCGGACCTTGAGCTCCTTGAAATAAACGGCGCTTTAATCCCTCATAGGGTTAATATTATACCTGGTGATGGCGCCTACCTTTTTACTGCCTTATCTTATGCGATGACAGAGTGTGAATAATCTGTAAATATCTGCTAAAATTTGTTAAGTTAATGAGTCAAGGGTGCCTGAAAAAAAAACTTCCTATGGGAAACGAGCATCGTTACCAGCACACCGGTTTCTTGGGAATTTCGTTTCCTGAAATGAATATATTGATAATGAAAAATTGAAGTGCTATGTAAGTACTACAAATCGCCCGTTGCGAAGCACGGGTACACAGCTACTACATTGAATAAAACAGAAAAAATGGATGAGTACAGAAACATGATTTTCTAGAATAACAACTGAAGGTTTTCTGATAAACTGTGATTATAATCTGAGAGACTACCACACGGCTCAAACGTTATGGACCATCGTAAACTAGACCATCTCCTGTCTGAGCACGTACAAGAAACGGCAGCGGACGTCGGTATCAGCGTGAGAATATGAAGATCTCATCACGCGGTTCGACTGGACTCTAGGAAACAGCGCTTGCTTTATGAATCCAGCTTATCCTCTAAGGTAGTTTTCGGCTTCGATAGGTAGTACCGGTTTCGATTGTGCTTGACATAGTGATTTTATGAGAGGGAAAATCTGTGTAAAGGAGTCCGGTAAGACTCAGCGATTGTTTAAGAGTCTAGTATAATTTAATCCGATACTCTACTCTAAAGAGAAAATATTTTAGTAGAGCATCTAAAATGTCCAACAATATCAAAAGTATCCAGAGAGATTCTTTCAAATGATCGATAAGTTGACACAAATGTTCTATAACTTTCTGTCATTGGTTAATCTTTACTTTTGCCGGAAACAGTAAACTTGGTGCATAATGCAAAACTTAAATTATCTGAGAGAATATTAATAAACTTATTATTACTAATGTCAATCGTGCCTTCAGAAATATTTTCTCATTGTCTAACCATAACGATGTGATTGCTACAAAAATATTCGGGTTTCCGGGATTTTTTAACGTTATATTTACTATCTTGTTTGTAAGAGTTCAGTATACGTTGTATTACGTTTTTGTAACACAACTTATTTTTTACGCCTTCAACAATTGTTTTTCACGTATTCCGTCAGTTCTCCTGAAAAGCTTTTGCTTACCGATAATTTAATACGGGAAACATCATGCGAACTTATAAAAAACATTTAAGGTATCACCTGTTAGGGCACAAGTAGCGTTATGTCGGAGCTGCTGGAGTACCCGCTGAAAGTGGACAAGTCCAATTGATCGTGGACTACTTGCTGACCTAATGGAGTCTCGCCGCTGCTGAGTCACTCTATTATGGAGCTCTCCGCCTCCAAATCGGTCGAAGTCGATCCACTTCAAGCAGCATTCAATTGCTGAACAATTCATACGGTCGAAGTTTAAAACAGGAAAAATAAAATAGTCAAACGATGTTATCTAAAACGAAAATTGAACAACTTATAATGCATTTTCAAAGGTAAATTTAAAAAGGACCCTGGTTCAATGAGTTTTACCAGATGATATCACTCATGAGCTACAGTATAAACAATAATTATATGATGGAATCGATTTACAAAATCCATAATAACTGCTATGCCTACTATAAATTACTGTGCTGTACGGGATAACCACGTATAACTAAACATAAATTGTCTAGTCACTTACCGTCAATAAATCAGTCTTAAAATTGTAAAAATGTTGTAAACTTTTAACAGAATCGTTGATTCCTAAGTTAAGTTGACATCAAGGTTTAATCATAAAATGCCATTTCATATGATCCGGTCAAAAGGTCCCGTAACACAAATGCTTAAACAAGTCAACGTGAGTTCAGATGTCCATATAACGTGTGCTCTCAGGTGACCGTGTAACGTGTGCTCTCAGATGACCGTGTAACGTGTGCTCTCAGATGACCGTGTATCGTGTGCTCTCAGATGACCGTGTATCGTGTGTTCTCAGATGACCGTGTACCGTGTGCTCTCAGATGACCGTGTATCGTGTGCTCTCAGATGACCGTGTACCGTGTGCTCTCAGATGACCGCGTAACGTGTGCTCTCAGATGACCGTGTACCGTGTGCTCTCAGATGACCGTGTACCGTGTGCTCTCAGATGACCGTGTACCGTGTGCTCTCAGATGACCGTGTACCGTGTGCTCTCAGATGACCGCGTAACGTGTGCTCTCAGATGACCGTGTAACGTGTGCTCTCAGATGACCGTGTAACGTGTGCTCTCAGATGACCGTGTACCGTGTGCTCTCAGATGACCGTGTACCGTGTGCTCTCAGATGACCGCGTAACGTGTGCTCTCAGATGACCGTGTAACGTGTGCTCTCAGATGACCGTGTACCGTGTGCTCTCAGATGACCGTGTAACGTGTGCCCTCAGATGACCGTGTACCGTGTGCTCTCAGGTGACCGTGTAACGTGTGCTCTCAGATGACCGTGTACCGTGTGCTCTCAGATGACCGTGTAACGTGTGCTCTCAGATGACCGTGTACCGTGTGCTCTCAGATGACCGTGTAACGTGTGCTCTCAGATGACCGTGTACCGTGTGCTCTCAGATGACCATGTAACGTGTGCTCTCAGATGACCGTGTAACGTGTGCTCTCAGATGACCGTGTAACGTGTGCTCTCAGATGACCGTGTACCGTGTGCTCTCAGATGACCGTGTATCGTGTGCTCTCAGATGACCGTGATAACCGTGTAACGTGTGCTCTCAGATGACCGTGTAACGTGTGCTCTCAGATGACCGTGTATCGTGTGCTCTCAGATGACCGTGTACCGTGTGCTCTCAGATGACCGTGTAACGTGTGCTCTCAGATGACCGTGTACCGTGTGCTCTCAGATAACCGTGTAACGTGTGCCCTCAGATGACCGTGTACCGTGTGCTCTCAGATGACCGTGTAACGTGTGCTCTCAGATGACCGTGTATCGTGTGCTCTCAGATGACCGTGTAACGTGTGCTCTCAGATGACCGTGTACCGTGTGCTCTCAGATGACCGTGTAACGTGTGCTCTCAGATGACCGTGTACCGTGTGCTCTCAGATGACCGTGAAACGTGTGCTCTCAGATGACCGTGTATCGTGTGCTCTCAGATGACCGTGATGACCGTGTAACGTGTGCTCTCAGATGACCGTGTACCGTGTGCTCTCAGATGACCGTGTAACGTGTGCTCTCAGATGACCGTTATCGTGTGCTCTCAGATGACCGTGTAACGTGTGCTCTCAAATGACCGTGTAACCTGTGCTCTCAGATGACCGTGTAACGTGTGCTCTCTGATGACCGTGTACTGTGTGCTCTCAGATGACCGTGTAACGTGTGCTCTCCGATGACCGTGTAACGTATGCTCTCAGATGACCTTGTAACGTGTGCTCTCAGATGACCATGTACCGTGTGCTCTCAGATGACCGTATAACGTTTGCTCTCAGATGACCGTGTACCGTGTGCTCTCAGATGACCGTGTAACGTGTGCTCTCAGATGACCGTGTAACGTGTGCTCTCAGATGACCATGTAAAGTGTGCTCTCAGATGACCGTGTACCGTGTGCTCTCAGATGACCGTGTACCGTGTGCTCTCAGATGACCGTGTACCGTGTGCTCTCAGATAACCGTGTAACGTGTGCCCTCAGATGACCGTGTACCGTGTGCTCTCAGATGACCGTGTAACGTGTGCTCTCAGATGACCGTGTATCGTGTGCTCTCAGATGACCGTGTAACGTGTGCTCTCAGATGACCGTGTACCGTGTGCTCTCAGATGACCGTGTACCGTGTGCTCTCAGATGACCGTGTAACGTGTGCTCTCAGATGACCGTGTATCGTGTGCTCTCAGATGACCGTGATGACCGTGTAACGTGTGCTCTCAGATGACCGTGTACCGTGTGCTCTCAGATGACCGTGTAACGTGTGCTCTCAGATGACCGTGTATCGTGTGCTCTCAGATGACCGTGTAACGTGTGCTCTCAGATGACCGTGTAACGTGTGCTCTCAGATGACCGTGTACCGTGTGCTCTCAGATGACCGTGTAACGTGTGCTCTCAGATGACCGTGTAACGTGTGCTCTCAGATGACCTTGTAACGTGTGCTCTCAGATGACCGTGTACCGTGTGCTCTCAGATGACCGTGTAACGTGTGCTCTCAGTTGACCGTGTAAAGTGTGCTCTTAGATGACCGTGTACCGCGTGCTCTCAGATGACCGTGTAACGTGTGCTCTCAGATGACCGTGTACCGTGTGCTCTCAGATGACCGTGTACCGTGTGCTCTCAGATGACCGTGTACCGTGTGCTCTCAGATGACCGTGTAATGTGTGCTCTCAGATGACCGTGTAACGTGTGCTCTCAGATGACCGTGTACCGTGTGCTCTCAGATGACCGTGTACCGTGTGCTCTCAGATGACCGTGTACCGTGTGCTCTCAGATGACCGTGTAATGTGTGCTCTCAGATGACCGTGTAAAGTGTGCTCTTAGATGACCGTGTACCGCGTGCTCTCAGATGACCGTGTAACGTGTGCTCTCAGATGACCGTGTACCGTGTGCTCTCAGATGACCGTGTAACGTGTGCTCTCAGATGACCGTGTAACGTGTGCTCTCAGATGACCGTGTACCGTGTGCTCTCAGATGACCGTGTAACGTGTGCTCTCAGATGACCGTGTAACGTGTGCTCTCAGATGACCGTGTAATGTGTGCTCTCAGATGACCGTGTAACGTTGCTCTCAGATGACCGTGTACCGTGTGCTCTCAGATGACCGTGTAACGTGTGTTCTCAGATGACCGTGTAACGTGTGTTCTCAGATGACCGTGTAACGTGTGCTCTCAGATGACCGTGTACCGTGTGCTCTCAGATGACCGTCTACCGTGTGCTCTCAGATGACCGTGTAACGTGTGCTCTCAGATGACCGTGTAATGTGTGCTCTCAGATGACCGTGTAACGTGTGCTCTCAGATGACCGTGTACCGTGTGCTCTCAGATGACCGTGTACCGTGAGCTCTCAGATGACCGTGTACCGTGTGCTCTCAGATGACCGTGTACCGTGTGCTCTCAGATGACCGTGTAACGTGTGTTCTCAGATGACCGTGTAACGTGTGTTCTCAGATGACCGTGTAACGTGTGTTCTCAGATGACCGTGTACCGTGTGCTCTCAGATGACCGTGTAACGTGTGTTCTCAGATGACCGTGTACCGTGTGTTCTTAGATGACCGTGTAACGTGTGTTCTCAGATGACCGTGTACCGTGTGCTCTCAGATGACCGTGTAACGTGTGCTCTCAGATGACCATGTACCGTGTACTCTCAGATGACCGTGTACCGTGTGCTCTCAGATGACCGTGTAACGTGTGCTCTCAGATGACCGTGTACCGTGCGCTCCCAGATGACCGTGTAACGTGTGTTCTCAGATGACCGTGTACCGTGTGCTCTCAGATGACCGTGTAACGTGTGTTCTCAGATGACCGTGTAACGTATGTTCTCAGATGACCGTGTAACGTGTGCTCTCAGATGACCGTGTACCGTGTGCTCTCAGATGACCGTGTACCGTGTGCTCTCAGATGACCGTGTAACGTGTGCTCTCAGATGACCGTGTAACGTGTGCTCTCAGATGACCGTGTATCGTGTGCTCTCAGATGACCGTGTAACGTGTGCTCTCAGATGACCGTGTACCGTGTGCTCTCAGATGACCGTGTACCGTGTGCTCTCAGATGACCGTGTAACGTGTGCTCTCAGATGACCGTGTATCGTGTGCTCTCAGATGACCGTGATGACCGTGTAACGTGTGCTCTCAGATGACCGTGTACCGTGTGCTCTCAGATGACCGTGTAACGTGTGCTCTCAGATGACCGTGTATCGTGTGCTCTCAGATGACCGTGTAACGTGTGCTCTCAGATGACCGTGTAACGTGTGCTCTCAGATGACCGTGTACCGTGTGCTCTCAGATGACCGTGTAACGTGTGCTCTCAGATGACCGTGTAACGTGTGCTCTCAGATGACCTTGTAACGTGTGCTCTCAGATGACCGTGTACCGTGTGCTCTCAGATGACCGTGTAACGTGTGCTCTCAGTTGACCGTGTAAAGTGTGCTCTTAGATGACCGTGTACCGCGTGCTCTCAGATGACCGTGTAACGTGTGCTCTCAGATGACCGTGTACCGTGTGCTCTCAGATGACCGTGTACCGTGTGCTCTCAGATGACCGTGTACCGTGTGCTCTCAGATGACCGTGTAATGTGTGCTCTCAGATGACCGTGTAACGTGTGCTCTCAGATGACCGTGTACCGTGTGCTCTCAGATGACCGTGTACCGTGTGCTCTCAGATGACCGTGTACCGTGTGCTCTCAGATGACCGTGTAATGTGTGCTCTCAGATGACCGTGTAAAGTGTGCTCTTAGATGACCGTGTACCGCGTGCTCTCAGATGACCGTGTAACGTGTGCTCTCAGATGACCGTGTACCGTGTGCTCTCAGATGACCGTGTAACGTGTGCTCTCAGATGACCGTGTAACGTGTGCTCTCAGATGACCGTGTACCGTGTGCTCTCAGATGACCGTGTAACGTGTGCTCTCAGATGACCGTGTAACGTGTGCTCTCAGATGACCGTGTAATGTGTGCTCTCAGATGACCGTGTAACGTTGCTCTCAGATGACCGTGTACCGTGTGCTCTCAGATGACCGTGTAACGTGTGTTCTCAGATGACCGTGTAACGTGTGTTCTCAGATGACCGTGTAACGTGTGCTCTCAGATGACCGTGTACCGTGTGCTCTCAGATGACCGTCTACCGTGTGCTCTCAGATGACCGTGTAACGTGTGCTCTCAGATGACCGTGTAATGTGTGCTCTCAGATGACCGTGTAACGTGTGCTCTCAGATGACCGTGTACCGTGTGCTCTCAGATGACCGTGTACCGTGAGCTCTCAGATGACCGTGTACCGTGTGCTCTCAGATGACCGTGTACCGTGTGCTCTCAGATGACCGTGTAACGTGTGTTCTCAGATGACCGTGTAACGTGTGTTCTCAGTTGACCGTGTAACGTGTGTTCTCAGATGACCGTGTACCGTGTGCTCTCAGATGACCGTGTAACGTGTGTTCTCAGATGACCGTGTACCGTGTGTTCTTAGATGACCGTGTAACGTGTGTTCTCAGATGACCGTGTACCGTGTGCTCTCAGATGACCGTGTAACGTGTGCTCTCAGATGACCATGTACCGTGTACTCTCAGATGACCGTGTACCGTGTGCTCTCAGATGACCGTGTAACGTGTGCTCTCAGATGACCGTGTACCGTGCGCTCCCAGATGACCGTGTAACGTGTGTTCTCAGATGACCGTGTACCGTGTGCTCTCAGATGACCGTGTAACGTGTGTTCTCAGATGACCGTGTAACGTATGTTCTCAGATGACCGTGTAACGTGTGCTCTCAGATGACCGTGTACCGTGTGCTCTCAGATGACCGTGTACCGTGTGCTCTCAGATGACCGTGTAACGTGTGCTCTCAGATGGCCGTGTAACGTGTGCTCTCAGATGACCGTGTACCGTGTGCTCTTAGATGACCGTGTACCGTGTGCGCTCAGATGACCGTGTACCGTGTGCGCTCAGATGACCGTGTAACGTTTGCTCTCAGATGACCGTGTACTGTATGCTCTCAGATGACCGTGTAACTTGTGTTCTCAGATGACCGTGTACCGTGTGCTCTCAGATGACCGTGTACCTTGTGCTCTCAGATGACCGTGTAACGTGTGCTCTCAGATGACCGTGTAACGTGTGCTCTCAGATGGCCGTGTACCGTGTGCTCTCAGATGACCGTGTACCGTGTGCTCTCAGATGACCGTATAACGTGTGCTCTCAGATGACCGTGTACCGTGTGCTCTCAGATGACCGTGTAACGTGTGCTCTCAGATGACCATGTACCGTGTACTCTCAGATGACCGTGTACCGTGTGCTCTCAGATGACCGTGTAACGTGTGCTCTCAGATGACCGTGTACCGTGCGCTCCCAGATGACCGTGTAACGTGTGTTCTCAGATGACCGTGTACCGTGTGCTCTCAGATGACCGTGTAACGTGTGTTCTCAGATGACCGTGTAACGTATGTTCTCAGATGACCGTGTAACGTGTGCTCTCAGATGACCGTGTACCGTGTGCTCTCAGATGACCGTGTACCGTGTGCTCTCAGATGACCGTGTAACGTGTGCTCTCAGATGACCGTGTAACGTGTGCTCTCAGATGACCGTGTATCGTGTGCTCTCAGATGACCGTGTAACGTGTGCTCTCAGATGACCGTGTACCGTGTGCTCTCAGATGACCGTGTACCGTGTGCTCTCAGATGACCGTGTAACGTGTGCTCTCAGATGACCGTGTATCGTGTGCTCTCAGATGACCGTGATGACCGTGTAACGTGTGCTCTCAGATGACCGTGTACCGTGTGCTCTCAGATGACCGTGTAACGTGTGCTCTCAGATGACCGTGTATCGTGTGCTCTCAGATGACCGTGTAACGTGTGCTCTCAGATGACCGTGTAACGTGTGCTCTCAGATGACCGTGTACCGTGTGCTCTCAGATGACCGTGTAACGTGTGCTCTCAGATGACCGTGTAACGTGTGCTCTCAGATGACCTTGTAACGTGTGCTCTCAGATGACCGTGTACCGTGTGCTCTCAGATGACCGTGTAACGTGTGCTCTCAGTTGACCGTGTAAAGTGTGCTCTTAGATGACCGTGTACCGCGTGCTCCCAGATGACCGTGTAACGTGTGCTCTCAGATGACCGTGTACCGTGTGCTCTCAGATGACCGTGTACCGTGTGCTCTCAGATGACCGTGTACCGTGTGCTCTCAGATGACCGTGTAATGTGTGCTCTCAGATGACCGTGTAACGTGTGCTCTCAGATGACCGTGTACCGTGTGCTCTCAGATGACCGTGTACCGTGTGCTCTCAGATGACCGTGTACCGTGTGCTCTCAGATGACCGTGTAATGTGTGCTCTCAGATGACCGTGTAAAGTGTGCTCTTAGATGACCGTGTACCGCGTGCTCTCAGATGACCGTGTAACGTGTGCTCTCAGATGACCGTGTACCGTGTGCTCTCAGATGACCGTGTAACGTGTGCTCTCAGATGACCGTGTAACGTGTGCTCTCAGATGACCGTGTACCGTGTGCTCTCAGATGACCGTGTAACGTGTGCTCTCAGATGACCGTGTAACGTGTGCTCTCAGATGACCGTGTAATGTGTGCTCTCAGATGACCGTGTAACGTTGCTCTCAGATGACCGTGTACCGTGTGCTCTCAGATGACCGTGTAACGTGTGTTCTCAGATGACCGTGTAACGTGTGTTCTCAGATGACCGTGTAACGTGTGCTCTCAGATGACCGTGTACCGTGTGCTCTCAGATGACCGTCTACCGTGTGCTCTCAGATGACCGTGTAACGTGTGCTCTCAGATGACCGTGTAATGTGTGCTCTCAGATGACCGTGTAACGTGTGCTCTCAGATGACCGTGTACCGTGTGCTCTCAGATGACCGTGTACCGTGAGCTCTCAGATGACCGTGTACCGTGTGCTCTCAGATGACCGTGTACCGTGTGCTCTCAGATGACCGTGTAACGTGTGTTCTCAGATGACCGTGTAACGTGTGTTCTCAGATGACCGTGTAACGTGTGTTCTCAGATGACCGTGTACCGTGTGCCCTCAGATGACCGTGTAACGTGTGTTCTCAGATGACCGTGTACCGTGTGTTCTTAGATGACCGTGTAACGTGTGTTCTCAGATGACCGTGTACCGTGTGCTCTCAGATGACCGTGTAACGTGTGCTCTCAGATGACCATGTACCGTGTACTCTCAGATGACCGTGTACCGTGTGCTCTCAGATGACCGTGTAACGTGTGCTCTCAGATGACCGTGTACCGTGCGCTCCCAGATGACCGTGTAACGTGTGTTCTCAGATGACCGTGTACCGTGTGCTCTCAGATGACCGTGTAACGTGTGTTCTCAGATGACCGTGTAACGTATGTTCTCAGATGACCGTGTAACGTGTGCTCTCAGATGACCGTGTACCGTGTGCTCTCAGATGACCGTGTACCGTGTGCTCTCAGATGACCGTGTAACGTGTGCTCTCAGATGGCCGTGTAACGTGTGCTCTCAGATGACCGTGTACCGTGTGCTCTTAGATGACCGTGTACCGTGTGCGCTCAGATGACCGTGTACCGTGTGCGCTCAGATGACCGTGTAACGTTTGCTCTCAGATGACCGTGTACTGTATGCTCTCAGATGACCGTGTAACTTGTGTTCTCAGATGACCGTGTACCGTGTGCTCTCAGATGACCGTGTACCTTGTGCTCTCAGATGACCGTGTAACGTGTGCTCTCAGATGACCGTGTAACGTGTGCTCTCAGATGGCCGTGTACCGTGTGCTCTCAGATGACCGTGTACCGTGTGCTCTCAGATGACCGTATAACGTGTGCTCTCAGATGACCGTGTACCGTGTGCTCTCAGATGACCGTGTAACGTGTGCTCTCAGATGACCGTGTAACGTGTGCTCTCAGATGACCGTGTAAAGTGTGCTCTTAGATGACCGTGTACCGCGTGCTCTCAGATGACCGTGTACCGTGTGCTCTCAGATGACCGTGTAACGTGTGCTCTCAGATGACCGTGTAACGTGTGCTCTCAGATGACCGTGTAATGTGTGCTCTCAGATGACCGTGTAACGTTGCTCTCAGATGACCGTGTACCGTGTGCTCTCAGATGACCGTGTAACGTGTGTTCTCAGATGACCGTGTAACGTGTGTTCTCAGATGACCGTGTAACGTGTGCTCTCAGATGATCGTGTACCGTCTGCTCTCAGATGACCGTGTACCGTGTGCTCTCAGATGACCGTGTAACGTGTGCTCTCAGATGACCGTGTAACGTGTGCTCTCAGATGACCGTGTAACGTGTGCTCTCAGATGACCGTGTACCGTGTGCTCTCAGATGACCGTGTACCGTGAGCTCTCAGATGACCGTGTACCGTGTGCTCTCAGATGACCGTGTACCGTGTGCTCTCAGATGACCGTGTAACGTGTGTTCTCAGATGACCGTGTAACGTGTGTTCTCAGATGACCGTGTAACGTGTGTTCTCAGATGACCGTGTACCGTGTGCTCTCAGATGACCTTGTAACGTGTGTTCTCAGATGACCGTGTACCGTGTGTTCTTAGATGACCGTGTAACGTGTGTTCTCAGATGACCGTGTACCGTGTGCTCTCAGATGACCGTGTAACGTGTGCTCTCGGATGACCGTGTAACGTGTGCACTTTCGTCAGGATCATATCAGACGCCTTTTTTAAAACGAATGAAACTTTAATGTCAGCACAACCTATAAAACCGACTGTAATTTGATGCTGTAAGACTCTCTGCCACGTTTTACAGCACCATTATTTTATAGTATCATTTATTGCTCAGTCAGTTTATAGCAACTAACTGTAAAGAGGGATCCTGCAAACCCTTCCCTAGCGCTGCACGGAAGGGGTAGACCGGAGCCTTACCAAGTTCCAACTTGTCTCGTACTGAGACATTCAATGAAGCACGGCCTGTTCTGTAATTTGCTACAAGGCGATTTAATTCACATATAGGGAGAAACGTACCTCTATTAGGTTACCGAACGAAACAAGCAATTATTTTGGATAATTGACGGCGAGGGCAGAGTGGAACTGTATAATTAGTATAATTAGGCTTAAAGCGTTGCGTAATTTGGGGCATTGGGTTTCAGCAAAAACTGTTAACGATTTTGCACGAAAAATATAGCTTTACCTTTTTTAGGTTGAAAACACTACTTAGCCTTTAGGGTTTAACTTTTATAACTATCTATAAGAAATTAGTTGAATAAAACCTTTAAAGGTGTTCAAGACATAGTTTTTTGTTTATCGTGCATCGTCTCCTCAGTATTTGTAGAGAAGGTGCACGCGCGGTCTTCAACTAGATTTGTATCGTGAGGAAGAGAACGATTAATGACGTTTTAAAAACTGGATCTGCTTATTACAATGCTTATTAACTAAAACCAAAACCAAAGAGGTAGAGTTGCTGGTTATGCGGCGAGAACCGTCTAATAAAACCACCTGGTCATCAACTGCCGAGTATGCTGGTAGTTCGCTGCACCACGGGATGTATCCTTATGGTCACGCTATCCTTATAGCGCTTTAGAGACGGCTTTGGCAAAAAAATGAGTTCAGAATTTCTTTTACAACGCTACAAACGTCAAAAAAGATGTTGTAGTTTTTAACAATACGCATTCTTAGTGTTTGTGTATGCATTGCAATAAACAATGCAACACGCTATCGTCGTTTAAGTGGAGAACTTCTTCACGCTGGTGAACCATCCTGCATTTTACTCATTTTACTAAAACCTTCTTAGGAGTTGTTTATTCATTGTAGTAAGTTTTTGAATGGGGGTTAAAGAGTGGATGTGGGTACAGATGTTGGTGTAATAGTGCATATCAGATTGCAATGCATAATCCGCTCACGGACTCCGCTTTTCGCTTGCATATTTGCAGTCCTGGTGAAAGCCGAGAAGGTTGTATGTGCCGATGTCAACACTGAGAAGGCGGAAGACGTAAGTTATATAGTAGTATAGTTGGACCCCAACTGGTTGTTGGTGCAACAGCGTATGACGTAACGCGTGGCGACATCGTCACGTTCGCACGTGGACAACAGGTGATTGTCTGGGCGGGAGAGATAGAACACATTTTGTAAGAGACAAATCTGCAATCTTATCAACAGACTGTTTTGTGAGCCCCCATGCACCACACCCCGCGCATGGGTTTGCATTGTTTACACTACGTACTGAGTCCTGTGAGTGTATTAAATTTAATTTTCAATTTTAAAACTCAAATAACAGATTTTAAACTTTTTTACATATTCGAGATTGATATAGAAATCGATTGTAATGGAATGATCACTATACATTCAGAAATGTACCGCATTGTTGCGACCTTTAAAATTTTAGAATACTCGCAGTTGTTCTTTAAACATTAATAAATCACTCTTAATCACTGTATAAGACGCCGACACAACTAGGGCGTATTTTAAGGCGAATATGAATGAAATATGAATAATAATGAAGTTTTGAAGGCGAACGATGAGTGAGATGTCTTGTGTAGCTTCTTACTGACTAAGACCGACTGATTACTTAGCCAGAATAATTAATGAATGACCAAGTTTCGAACCTGGATTTTGCTCAGGATCGATCTGGCAATCTTCAGATTATGAAGTGATCTCACTAATCACTACGCTACCCAGCCGATTGATCATCATCCTGAGGTAAAAAGTCTAACAATTCAACTATTATGGGCTAAAGATCAAAATCCCTTTTTATAACACAACTAGAGGACCCGTGCTGCTCTGAAGCCTCAGTCAGTGTTGCACCTTGAGTTCACAAGTAAAGGTTAATTAAGGTTAAATAATGCATGTAATGTTATTTAAGGTTAAATCTAAAAATACATTTTGTTAGCGGTAATTCTTTCAAATGTTATACAAATATTTTGAAAAGATTTATAATTTGTGCACTAAAATCACTAACCAGTTGGTAATGTTCTCCTCGTCCTTCAAATCGTTAGACCTAATATTTCTCCCGCTAGAGTTCAGCAGCAGGGTTTTTATTTACTGCAACAGCTGTGATTTCTATGGACAATTTATCTGCTTAAAACAGTTAGTACCTGGGGGGCCGAGCTTTGCTCGGGGGAAGGCCAACCAGTTTGTTTAGATGACTTGGAGTAATATTTCACCACTTCCCCCTACTAATAATCAGATTTGTATGACTCATTTGCCTCTTTTCTACATTTTTAAGGTCACTCCAGTTTTTATTTATAGTTCAATGCCCCTTTGATTTATTTTACTACTCTATTTATGTAATATACCTGGGGGCCAAGCTTTGCTCGGGGGAAGGCCAGTCAGTTTGTTCAGATGTCTCGGAGTAATATTTCACCACTTCCCCTTACTGATAATCAGATTTGTATTATTCATTTGCCTCTTTTCTACATTTTTAAGGTCCCTCCAGTTGTTATTTATAGCTCAATGTCCCTTTGATTTATTTTACTACTCTATATTTGTAATCTTAACTCAAATCTTTTAATCTCTCCTCTCAGGAAACCTCATGTTAATAATCATAAACAACATGAGTATTACTTTGACAGTTCTCTGGTTGATTATGAACAGCTGTTACAATTCTTTTGGTTTGATTTGGAACTCCATAAGCCCAATGTTAATTTTTTTAACTTTTCATTTTAGTTTTTTTACATTATTTGATTTTTCCTAGGAATGAGGCCTGTCTAGAACGTATTTTTATCCCAGAAATTAGTTATTTCGAACATTTTAAGGAAATCGTTGTAGCCGTTTTTGAGACCCGTGTCGAAAGCAAGCAAGCAAGCACGCAAGCAAGCAAGCAAACCTTACTCATATTAGAGTATAGGATAGGGAGATAATATATGACCATACTATGGTGGTCGGTTTAAAAGAAAATAATAAAAATAATAAATATTTGTCACACGTATAAAAGCATAGTTTAAGAATAATCTTCCTAGGATTTCTATCACAAAGCTAACTGACCGTAAGATGATTTAAGATGAAAATCCATACTTTCGTCATAATGGCATTTGTAAGCTCATCCCACAATATGCTACATGATAAAATAAATATCGGTATACAAATCTGATCAATTGGCATCTGGTGACCTCATAAATTGTCATCGTCTCCGGACTATATAGGTCTTAGCTATATGTCCCCGATTACGGTAATAGCTTATTCCGTTTTTGAGAAATTCGCTAAAAAGGTAAATATTTTTTCATCAATTAAGATTTTTATCATTGTGTGAGCTAATGGTAAAGTGTGATGCAGAGTTATTACCTTATGTTGTTTTAAGTAAATCGCAAAGCTATGATGGCTTTAATTTTGTTCCTAAAAAAATCCCTACGATATATTTTGGCTTTAACGCTCGTTTTGTGATGTCCTGTCAAAGTTTTCCCCGTTATTTTTGTTCAGTGTAGAACTTTAGGAAATATTGCCAGAGTGCTAAACATTGTCAGGTTTAAAATCAGTAGCTAAATAAATATTCACACCTACTTACTCATACACAAATACACATATAGACACCCCAAATCGGGGAACCCCAAAGGTTTATATGGGGAAATATTTTATGAAGTTTGCAGAGGGAATCCAGGGAAATATTAGGCACATAAAGAAAAGATCATTTTGTAAAAAGGTTCATTAAGGAATGTAATGAATTAGATAGATCATGCATGTGTTTTAAGAGAGCTGTAAGCGTCAATCGGTTAGAAGTTGTTGAAAGGGCCCTAAAGTAAATAGCAAAACCTGAAATCATAAAATGTCCCTGTTCAAATACACATAGCAGGCCTTCTTAGATCATGTAGCAGATTTTCTCAACCTATCGTAGTACAATAATAACTGGATTACATGAACATTCTTGACTATATAAACCCGTGCAAATTCAGTATTAGTATTACGTGCTGCATTATTCTTTGGTGAACCAAATGAACTCTCTTGGTTAATAAACACATGTTTTAAGTAATCATCTGATGTAAACAAACTTCTTCCATAAGATTAACATGGGAACTTTAAGAGCCACTGGGGCAAAGCCCATTGAATATATGTTAATTTGGATGGGTGATGACATATTTAGACATAATTACCTATCATTCAAAAAAATAATCATGAAAATCGGCCCAGTAAAACGGTTTGACGGACTGGCCAAAGTTTTGTAAATCTTTTTAATATATATGGTTTACGCAGATCGTTAAAATATTTATTTTATTACAGAACCTGAAGTTATTATTGTATGGTCCCATCTTACACTTAATACTAGAGAAGCGGTGGTGGGAGGGGGCTACAGTGCCTGAGCCTAATGACATGTCCCGGCACAAAAACGTATAATACGATTATAAGCCTGTGTTAAGTTGCGGGCGGTGGTTTTTGTAGTTGATAATAGACCTCATTACTCGTATCCTTGGGCTAGAGCCCCTAGCCCGGGCTTTGTTGGGCTAGGCGGCCACCTTGGGCTAGATGACGATGCTGACTTGAAATATTAGAGGCTTTTACGAATCAAAACGGTCAGGAATGAAAGTTGTAATTTGTTATCGATTTTGTGTCGATACGTAAGTCAATCTACAATTGATTGTAGGTAGTTTTACCAAATTCTCTTGGCCAATACAGTCCCTGATTTGTTTTTATCGTTAAGAAGGTGGTTTAAGATAAGAACTGAAATAATGTATTTTCTATATGAAAATATATCTGAATACCAACCGTAAGTATAATAAAATATAAACTACATGTTATATTAGATGATACTGTTTACGTTTCATCGTAATGCAATAACTCTTTTCTTTCAATTTAATACCAACTCGATCCCAAAAAAAATAATCTATCCAAAACATCAGTTTTCGAAACACATATATAAGTTTTAATTAAAACAACATAATAATTTAATCATTAGTACTATTACTTTTCCACCAAAGTTGTATATCTTGTTTATTTCTTACCCGAGCTCACATTCCAATTTGTGAATTCCTCGAAAGTTCTGAACACGTTTATAGTAAAGACACTACCGTATTAAACGTTTTTCCTTGCTAAATTTTACCTTGTGTTTGAACATGAGTACTGTTACTGTCAGTCGAAGAGGTAACGGATAAACACAGCACAGGTACGTTAGTGAGTTGTTAGCAAGTCCCTTTCACCGACCAACTAAATAGGACATGTTAAACAGATGAGTAAAGCACCGGGGCTTAAGTCATGTTTGGTGAAAGGTGTAAGTGTGAGAACCCTGTTCCTAACTACCACGTTGGGTGTGGACATTTGGAAACACGGAGGAAAGAATTAACTCACTAAGAGAAAGCTCCCACTCCCACAAAGCTTCAAGAACATTTCCGAAGGTCACAGTTTAAAGGATGGTTAAGTGTGACCATCATAAAACTACGATGAGACAAGGTTCAGTGGATAATTTATTTCTTTGAGTAAAAATCTTGTTGTACACTTGTACACTTCTTAAAATGCCCAGGTTACGAATGGCCGGAAAACGCTAGGAGTGTCATTAAATCATATATAAACATGAAGATGTATAACTACAGGCCACAAAGAGAAACATAAACACCAATAACTTGTCAGTTTACTTCCATCTTCGCTGGTTTTATATTTGCTCTATGGCAACTTCATCTATACCATGCATTCAAGTCTCCGGACGAGTTTACGCTCTTTAGCTGCTCCACAGAGAAAAACTAATTCCTTCTTCTCTAAATTTCAGTTTATATCACTGATGTAAAATGTGTCGATATCTATGATGTATTTCATTCGAGTTCCTTTCATTTATTGTATCTTCAAATAAATATATTTAAAACGCTAGTTTTGTAATTCGCGTAATCAGATAGGAACTGCGTCGTGCCAAAGGAATTAAAGGAAAGGTGGTCACGAAGTTGTTATCGTGTCAAAACTCTAACATAAAACACAAAGTGCGTGCAATAGAAATTCCTAAATGTGTCAAAATTATGAAAACTTCAAAATTCCCTAACAGCTTCACCCTATTGACCCCAAAATTTTCAATTTGTATCCACGGTAGATGACGGTTTTAT
This sequence comes from Allygus modestus, assembly GCA_963675035.1. Lineage (NCBI taxonomy): Eukaryota > Metazoa > Arthropoda > Insecta > Hemiptera > Cicadellidae > Allygus > Allygus modestus. Next base: position 159,552,320 of record OY776114.1, on the reverse strand, counting down.
TTGATCAGGTGGATTATCTATAAACGTGACTCTGTTAGTTGTAAAGGTTCATCAACTGTTCCAAAAAATGCAGCGCATAGAAATGTCTTCCACTCTTCATGAATCTTTCCTGTGTAACTGGGATCGTCAGGCCTAGTTTGTATGTATTTATCTAAGAGGGATTCTTACTAACTTCAACGTTTATTCAATTTAAACGGCCAATGTGTGTAATGAACGAGAACTGTGGTTTGGTATAAGTGCATCTGATAATTTGTCTATATTTAATAAAGTGTTTTATATAGTTCATTTAAATGGCAAATTGGTAAATTAGTATGGTTCCTGTACATACCAAATAATAACTCTTAGTGCTCCAATCGTTTGGGATATGTCAGATAGGTTTAACGTGTTGTCTTTGTTTTTGTTCTTTATCAAAAATAATTTGTTTTAAACCTGAAATATTGTTGAGACCTTTTTGAGGACCAATGTCATAGACACTTTGATAGACGCACAAATATTTGAAATAGCTCGTGTCTTCAGTGAATAACCCGGATGACCATAATCTGCTCTATAGATTATACTTTAGAATAATTAATTATGTTGAAGAGTATTTTCCATAAAATCCACAAAAGTGTTTCATTCACTAAAAGATCTCAAATAAAAAACGAGTTCGCACGCAGCACGCAGACGTGAGGGAAGTGAATTTCCACATAAAAAACTTTAAAAACACAAAATCTGTGTAAAAACGTACATTTATTCAAATTTGTATTGAAGTCTGAAAACATTGATTTTTTGGCTGTTCTGATGTTCCTGGTTTCATTTATCTGCAATGCTAGGAATACAATTTGTCGCATTATAAGGTTAGCAGAAGGTCCAGTCAGGCTTGAAAGTAGGCGTGAGGTTGCTTGGGGATGATAAAAGTACACCAACAAATGAATAACAGGCTTTTCTAATATAAAACCCCCATAAGACAACGTATTATGTTTGGTTGATACACATTTTCTTTAATAACTCGGTAAATATCTATGATATAATGACGATAGAGGGCTTAAAAGTTTCGCCTTACTAATTCCCATCTTTTTACATGCATTAATTTTACATCTGTGGCTTGTCTGACCTTTTTGGGCCCAAAAACTCGAAATTTGAAAGATTAATCCCCAAAATAGGGGTTTCGAGTTTTTTTTATTGTTTTGCCCAACGAACTTGTCCAACTGATTATAGAAAGGAACGTCCATACCAAATTTGAAGCAAATCGGACCAAAAATGCGACCGCTAGAGTGCAAACACACATATTCATATTTGGTATAAATATATATATATATATATATATATATCATTTTGAACGACCCCCCAAAACGTATTCCGGGAGTCACGTTACGAACTTCTATGGTGGTCCCGGCTTAAGTCTCACCGTGCTGGTCATGCTAATATTTCACTTTCCATAGGAAATTCACTAATGATACGTAAACATCACAGTGCTGCTTATTGCAGTCTTAGTTTTATAAGAGCGGTTGCCCATAACAACATTTCCCATTGGCTCAAAAAGTTGATGACACCATTGGCCATACCACTGTGTGAAATTGAAGACGCTTCTCCACTGACCACTACTGTATAATGTTTAACCACTACACTTTAAAGTTGAATATACGTTTCCATTGACTACTTTACTTTATAAAGTTGAAGATTTGTTTACATTGACCAGTAAACTGTTTAAAGTTAAAGGCATGTCTGCCATTGACCACGCTACTGTATAATCTTACGATTACCATTCAGCAAGAGTTGGTCATTGAGATGAGGAGTACGATGACCACTACTCTACAACCCACACACTCTTACTTTCCGGGCAGCGCGCCACACGGCCACACGGCCACACGCGTGTGGGAGAGGCGGCGGAACAGTGAGACTCGGCCTTGGGCGCCCACGTGGGGCTATGATGGATACCAGATCTAGATTATTCATATTTCGAATTTCAGAGCCGTCTGGAAGCAGCGCGCTTGTATATTAATTCCCAGATGTGTAAGACGTGAGTGGAACCTCCATTAGTTAAAACACGATGGTGGCAACTTCCTCCGATTTGGATCATTCTTTCTTAAATAATATATTTTAATATACTTTAAGATCTAAATGTAAGAAGGGGTGAAGGGTATTAACTGCACTAACACACCAGTATCAATTACATATCGATTGAGACCATTGACAGTTATGACCATTTACTACATTTTTGATGAGTGAAAATTTACCAATGGCAAATGAACGCTTTAACAAAATATAAGTAAGGTTATATATTTTTAGTGTGACCTAGATTTCTAGACATCAGTGTTTAATAGTAGTTTAATAATAGGTCTATAAAATCAATGTAAGGAAGTAACGATAAATGTATGAATACATGTTTTTATGTTTACCAGATTTTTGCAAGAGTAATCCACGATTTAACCTATAGTTTTCTAAACCAGATTGGTGGTTTATTCTCCTCCGAGATTTATTTTCAGACACTTAAGATATGTAAAATATACTAAGTTTATATTTTCAATTTGTTTTGGTAACAATCAACGTCTAACACAAATGTAAAAACAAATTACTAACATTATTCCAAACAAATTAACTCGCGAAAAAATAGTATTTTCACTTGTGCGAAAAAGGTCCGAAGTTTTGGACGATCGTGGTGGTCGCATTAAACCCACCCACTGTAAAGTAATAAAACAGTTTATTGTGCGGCCGTTCAGACACCAACCGAAACCAATTTGAAGTCTAGCTATCAGCGATTTCGTTCGGCCCATAAAATAAATACGAAAATGACGCTGCTCTGAAAGTTAACGACCAATTAAATTACTCCCCGAGACCTGTGGGTTTAACTGCGATAGTAATGGAAGGGGGTTCCATAAATAAATATGATCAACAGGATTTCTGAACTCACAAAACGTTAAAGTTTTTAAAGTTGTTTCTTGAGTGCTGACATTGAATACGCATCCTAAGAAATTTCTAAACTCCGTAGGATGTACGATACAGCTGAGACAGTCAGAGTTAATCTTGTTTCGATAGTAAACGCTTATATTTGACGAAAATGCCACTGGTGCCATTGAGCATAACTTTTTTTCTCAAATTCGGCCGTTTAGCTTAGGCATGGCTTAATTTTTGTGAACCATCTTTTATGTCTCTTAAAGTATGTTTAACATTTATGGGGTCTTTTCTGGTTAGGTAAGTTCAAATAAATCAAAATGCAAATTATTAACCAGATAATAGATATTAATAGATAATAGATATTAATGATAATTATTAACAGATAATATGTATTTATTTATATTAAACTGATCCAACCTAACTCAGTAGAGTACTGTTTGGCGGTAAATAAACGTTGGTCAAAATTGGTGGCCTGTTCTAGAAAAGGCCCGTATTTGTTGTTATTACTATTGTTTTGGATTTATCTGCTCACAAGAAGTGAATTACATACGTACCAAAGAGTGTAGTTATTATTGCTTGCCATGCAAATTTTATGTTTGTAAAATAAAAGGTTATCTTATCTTACCTAGTGAAGATATTGTTAAAACACTTGAGCCATTCAAGGAGACGTGACCTTAGACTTCTAGAGGCTTCTGCTAACTACATACCTCGCTCTTCAATCTCTGAGACCATCTCCTATCCAATAGTGTGTGTCCACCTTGTAAGAATAAGGAAAGTAAACTTGATTCAAACGTCAATCATGCCTGACAACCCCCAACTGCGGGACCGCAACCGCTGCACAAACTATAATTTCTTCAGCAATCATAAGTAACGTTGCAAGGGCCATAAGGAAGACCAGTCTCCACTCCCCACCGGCGACCGCTCTCAGTCACTGTCATAAAGCACAAAACACAAACCGCATGCCCATTGTCCACAACTCTCTCTCAGCTGGGTGTTTGAGGAAAATTCAATTTTCACAGGTGAGTGAGTGGCGGCCGGAAGTGATTGGCAGGCGAGGGCAGGCGGAAGCGTGGGTTTGCTGCGGTGTCCGCTTGGAGCGCTGGTGGCGGTAGATCCCCCTCCGCCGCTTCGCGCTTCAGTTGTGCCGCGCGTGTCTTGCTGTCTGTACGTGCGTTCAAGTCCCCGGCTTGGAAACTTAGCGTTTTTGTAATTTATTTATATTTTATTAATTTAACTCACTTTTTTAATATTTAATAGGTTATTTGCAGGACGTTATTTTCCAAATAATCTAGAAAGAACTTTCCTTAATTGATTCATTTTTATTAATTGCTTACTCTTTGCGTTACATGTTTACATGTTAATATAAAAGTTGATAATATTTGACTAAACAAATGGGAGTCCATATTAAATTCTAAAGTCTTAAACCAACGAGAATGTTCAACTATATACATTTTAAAAAGTCCAATAAACAAATTGTCCGCCTTCTGCGGAATTGCTTATCAATTATGTTTTTCATTATCTTTAAATCGGAGTTAGGAATTGTTTTCGGAATTTTTGACAAATTTTCTATATAAACATTGCTATTAAACCACAAATTAGGCAATAATTTATGGATAGTTGGGCTCTAAAGACACTTTTATAGTCATTTTCTAGAATTGTAGGTCAACACGGTCTCTTTTGGACCACTCGAAATAGCATAACATATTTATAACAGCCATTACTGGATCAGTAATACCTTTTGCATTATAAATGTGCGATGTCTAACAAGTTGTTGACCTTGGTATTATTAAAACATAAATACTGAGTTACACCGTACGTTGCGTACATTATACTATATACATTTCTATCATTCTCTATTGCCATTTTAGGAGTAGCGGTAATCAAGTTTTGAAAGGGTTTGCCCAGCAGAGACAGGACTGTTGTGGACAGTGATAGTTGGTTACTTGCATAGTACGTGGAGTGCAGTGAGTTTGATATCCCAGGATACCGATAGTCCAGGAGTCCCAGGATACCGATAGTCCAGGAGTCCCAGGATACGAGGATGGCCCAAGCCGCGGTCCTGAGGGCGCAGAACAGAGCCGCTAGCAAGGTAAACTCTGACCCAGACACTAATGTGGTTGCCTTATTTAATCGTATCGTCATGTCCGCTTCAATACTTAGCATTCTTGCTCCAAAAATACTTTTATAACAGAGATTTATGTATATTTCTCTGTACTATCGGCTAAGATTCCTCTTACTCCCAATGAGCCTTGCATCGTGTGTACTAATTTAGAATGCTACGTTGCAACGATTACTTATACTTACGTTGTCTTCATCGCTTAGATTTCTCAAGGCATCACAATAACACTCCCTCTTCCGACCTCTTTCGACCTCGACAGATTTAGTCGAAACTTCCTTAGCGATATATCAACTATGTACCCCAGTCAACATTTTACTTCTTAACACTTTCGCTGCGTTTAACATGTTTGTACATCGTACATGATAATCTCATATGATCCCAGGTCACCTGTATAGAGTGCTACCTACAAAAGACCTGGGATTTCCTTCGGTCCTCGGTGGAACACCCCACTGGCCCTCAGTTCCGATGTTATTGTTATAGAAGAAAACATATTTTATATCGCACATGAGCTTTATCTTAGTTAATATCACTTATGGTACATAAACAGCTGTTCAACAATTATTTCTAACCACCAGACTAGAAACTGTACTAGCTTATAGAAACAAAGGTTGACACATGCCAATGCTGTTTAGGCACTGTTTTATAAAGACAATTTGATGTGATTTGATTTTGATCTGACACGCCACTGTATTGACAGTTCCTTGTATTGCTACCAAAACGCACAGTCAGAATGTGCTTTATTGAAAATTTAATTGTGTAGGTAATCCAATCTATACAATTACTATTTAGTTAAAATTCGTAATTGTTAGTGTAACTTAACCTAACATAATTAGAGGAATAAGCAGGCCAAAGCTTGTAAATCCTAGTGATTGGTCGGTGGGATTGATGTAATAACATAATTAAGTTAGCTGGCGTTGAATTAGTTTACGCTTACGGAAAACTGCACTTAGGTTGGCCAAGAACAAAAACAAACCCAGCAGACCACTTGGAGACCTAAACTACCACAAGCTAATTAACCTAATCAACCTGTCATACAAGCCCTCTGACCAATCAGGCCTTTATATTGCTAAACAAAAATAACTCTGTAGCTAAACAATAAATATTATTGCCACAGATTATCACAAATATTTTAAATGAGGGAAAATTGATAGTATTGGGGATTCATCCCCACTTGATAGCATTACAACTGGACCATCTCCTTATGGTTAGGAAGGAGTAATATTTGAATTTTTAACCTCCAAGTGTCATTCTGCTCTCTTGTTGCAGAACAGTAGCTGATCTTGCCTTGGGAATACTTTCCGACCCGAGTATTTATACCCCCATACTGTTGCTGTATTTTTCCATTTTTTTAATTGCATTTTATGTGTGGGGAGAACGGGACACCAGGTAGTCACCATGTTGACTATACAGTATTACTTTGCTTCTGGAATTGGATAAGTCGTTGTGTCCAAACTTAAGTTTTACTAAAACTCGATACCAAAGTTCCTTGATATATAATATTGTTATAGACATTATTTAAAAGCAAGCCCACCTACAGAAAATCGCATCCTTACACAACTCATATTAAATGGCTTGTCACACAAAGAAAGAAACATATAATACAGTAGTGTAAGAGCACCTACTATAAACGGACATATTTATAATATTTCAAAACATTTAGAAAGACAGAAAGTTTACAATGCAAATTTTAACTCACCTATTTAGCCCGGAAAAGAACTTGGAAATGCTCAAACAAAATTACAGCCACTTTACAGCGAGGAGATATATCTTTTCTTTTTCACTATAGTAGGTCAACAGTTAATCCTGCTTTACGCCTGGCACGGTATACCAACTGCATACCAATAGCTCGCATGCCAGGTTCAATGTAAAAACTACCCTACTGTAGCGCATCGCACCGCTGGCGCTATATGATGTCATCTCTGAGTGTTGCGTTGGGGTGCGATACGGCAATCGAGGTCAGAATAAGTAGTATCCTGCTTCTAGAGGTTTAATAGTAACTTCATGTTCTACAATATATCTTGTACTTGTGTTTGAAAAAACCGAATCGTTATTTTATGTTAGGTTTCATCGATTAACTGGCTGCCTTGATACTACATTGGAGGTTGCGAATCCCACTCAATACTGCCTTGATACTACATTGGAGGTTGCGAATCCCACTCAATACTGCCTTGATACTACATTGGAGGTTGCGAATCCCACTCAATACTGCCTTGATACTACATTGGAGGTTGCGAATCCCACTCAATACTGCCTTGATACTACATTGGAGGTTGCGAATCCCACTCAATCCTGCCTTGATACTACATTGGAGGTTGCGAATCCCACTCAATACTGCCTTGATACTACATTGGAGGTTGCGAATCCCACTCAATACTGCCTTGATACTACATTGGAGGTTGCGAATCCCACTCAATACTGCCTTGATACTACATTGGAGGTTGCGAATCCCACTCAATACTGCCTTGATACTACATTGGAGGTTGCGAATCCCACTCAATACTGCCTTGATACTACATTGGAGGTTGCGAATCCCACTCAATACTGCCTTGATACTACATTGGAGGTTGCGAATCCCACTCAATACTTCAATAATTTGGCGTCAATTAATTTTTGAACTAATCCCTTATCATTAAAAAATTTTCAATCGCAAACATTCATTTCATGAGCGATCATGCCTGACAATCCCCAACTGCGGGACCGCAACAATAGTAATTCTCATGTGACTATTACTGGCATCTTGTTGTCTTTAAATCACCAGACTTATTGGCTTGGTGACGCACGGATATAATGCTGTGAAATTAATTGGAATATAAAATAAATACTCAGCTAAGCGGTTTACAATATCGACCCAGAAGGATGTCTGCTTATTATCCCTGTTAAGATAGTTTATCAATTTATTAGTCAACCATCACAACCTAACCATTTCAGTTTCTCGCGGCGTCGAAGTAAAAATTGTGTAAATTACGAGACCCGTTGACGCTAGAATATATGTGCAGTATTTACCAAAGATAATCCCACAGATGTAGGCCTGCGACACCTGTCCCATATATCCGCGTGTGGACGGCTATGAGGTACGACATCCGGAGGTCAGGCCCACGACGCGGGAGGGAGGCGGTGGCGCGGGCGGCAACAATGGTCCAGAGACACCCCGCCGCGCCGCGCCGTGTGGGGGAGCCGCATAAATCTCAATATTTGGCAGATGAATGTGAACCGAGTAGCATCTTGAGGTTTACAATGCCGATCAATGATTTACAGTAGTTCAAACAAGTTACTTTTTTGTTTTATGTGCTAATTTCTTCTTTTAGGTAGTTCTCAGTTTAAATTGTGTTGCATGTTGGATTTTTTGTTTTACACGTTACGATAAACCGTACCAGAAACTTTTGAGGAAACCGTATGTCTGACACTCGTCAACCGTACGTAGGCCATAAACAAGAATGAAACGTATTGATCGGGAAATCTGAGGGAAATGTTAAACAAATACTCCAGGTTAATTACCCGTGGGATTTGATCTGATTTTGCCTAACTGAAATCAGGTGAGCAAGCAGAACTTGTGCTCAGCTAGAAATGTTAAACCAAATTGTGATGATTGTTGTTAATGATACGGGGTTGTTAAGGTATATGTATTTGCAAGCCTTAATCTCAGAAGACTTTTCTATGCCTGAATTCAGTCGTAACAGTTCGCATTTGTTGGTTAAATAACTCTTTGCATTGGAGAGGACGTCGTGTATTTAATCGTCCAGCGTTTTATATAATAATAATAGTTTCAACTAAAAGTTTACAATTGATTAAAATGTCATACTGCATTGTTTAAAGATACGCGGTTAATCAACACAATATTTGATCTCGATTACAATTTATGAGATGCTTTCAGCTAGGTAAAAACCAGTGGTTTCTACCGCGATGGATGCTTCTAACCAGTGATAGTGATTTTTGATCTGTTTAAAAGTTGAGACTAAACTTTTTGACTATTTTATCAAAACAAAAAATTAATGTGGCAGTGTAAAATAGCAGTTTGGAAAATAATAAACTGGAATGTATCTCCTACAGTACACTACTTTATCCCAGCGAGAAAAGTAACATAGCAGAGGGAGAGTTACTTTGTTACTCTGTTAGTCTGACGCATGTTGACCCGGCGCCGGCGATGTGACGCTGCGACGCGACACTGGCGGGCGACCGATTATCGTATCTGTTATCCTCTCTTGGCTTCATTTACTGGCGGGTCTTCGCCTCTGGTTGACCTGTCGATGTTAGTCTGACGCATGTTGACCCGGCGCCGGCGATGTGACGCTGTGACGCGACACTGGCGGGCGACCGATTATCGTATCCGTTATCCTCTCTTGGCTTCATTTACTGGCGGGTCTTCGCCTCTGGTTGACCTGTCGATGTTAGTCTGACGCATGTTGACCCAGCGCCGGCGATGTAACGCTGCGACGCGACACTGGCGGGCGACCAATTATCGTATCCGTTATCCTCTCTTGGCTTCATTTACTGGCGGGTCTTCGCATCTGGTTGACCTGTCGATGTTAGTCTGACGCATGTTGACCCGGCGCCGGCGATGTGACGCTGCGACGCGACACTGGCGGGCGACCGATTATCGTATCCGTTATCCTCTCTTGGCTTCATTTACTGGCGGGTTTTCGCATCTGGTTGACCTGTCGATGTTAGTCTGACGCATGTTGACCCGGTGCCGGCGATGTGACGCTGCGACGCGACGCTGGCGGGCGACCGATTATCGTATCCGTTATCCTCTCTTGGCTTCATTTACTGGCGGGTCTTCGCATCTGGTTGACCTGTCGATGTTAGTCTGACGCATGTTGACCCGGCGCCGGCGATGTGACGCTGTGACGCGATACTGGCGGGCGACCGATTATCGTATCCGTTATCCTCTCTTGGCTTCATTTACTGGCGGGTCTTCGCATCTGGTTGACCTGTCGATGTTAGTCTGACGCATGTTGACCCGGCGCCGGCGATGTGACGCTGTGACGCGACACTGGCGGGCGACCGATTATCGTATCCGTTATCCTCTCTTGGCTTCATTTACTGGCGGGTCTTCGCATCTGGTTGACCTGTCGATGTTAGACTGACGCATGTTGACCCAGCGCTGGCGATGTGACGCTGCGACGCGACACTGGCGGGCGACCGATTATCGTATCCGTTATCCTCTCTTGGCTTAATTTACTGGCGGGTCTTCGCCTCTGGTTGACCTGTCGATGTTAGTCTGACGCATGTTGACCCGGCGCCGGCGATGTGACGCTGCGACGCGACGCTGGCAGGCGACCGATTATCGTATCTGTTATCCTCTCTTGGCTTCATTTACTGGCGGGTCTTTGCCTCTGGTTGACCTGTCGATGTTAGTCTGACGCATGTTGACCCGGTGCCAGCGATGTGACGCTGCGACGCGACGCTGGCGGGCGACCGATTATCGTATCCGTTATCCTCTCTTGGCTTCATTTACTGGCGGGTCTTCGCCTCTGGTTGACCTGTCGATGTTAGTCTGACGCATGTTGACCCGGCGCCGGCGATGTGACGCTGCGACGCGACACTGGCGGGCGACCGATTATCGTATCCGTTATCCTCTCTTGGCTTCATTTACTGGCGGGTCTTCGCATCTGGTTGACCTGTCGATGTTAATCTGACGCATGTTGACCCGGCGCCGGTGATGTGACGCTGTGACGCGACGCTGGCGGGCGACCGATTATCGTATCCGTTATCCTCTCTTGGCTTCATTTACTGGCGGGTCTTCGCCTCTGGTTGACCTGTCGATGTTAGTCTGACGCATGTTGACCCAGCGCCGGCGATGTAACGCTGCGACGCGACACTGGCGGGCGACCGATTATCGTATCCGTTATCCTCTCTTGGCTTTATTTACTGGCGGGTCTTCGCATCTGGTTGACCTGTCGATGTTAGTCTGACGCATGTTGACCCAGCGCCGGCGATGTAACGCTGTGACGCGACACTGGCGGGCGACCGATTATCGTATCCGTTATCCTCTCTTGGCTTCATTTACTGGCGGGTCTTCGCCTCTGGTTGACCTGTCGATGTTAGTCTGACGCATGTTGACCCAGCGCCGGCGATGTAACGCTGCGACGCGACACTGGCGGGCGACCGATTATCGTATCCGTTATCCTCTCTTGGCTTCATTTACTGGCGGGTCTTCGCATCTGGTTGACCTGTCGATGTTAGTCTGACGCATGTTGACCCAGCGCCGGCGATGTAACGCTGCGACGCGACACTGGCGGGCGACCGATTATCGTATCCGTTATCCTCTCTTGGCTTCATTTACTGGCGGGTCTTCGCATCTGGTTGACCTGTCGATGTTAGTCTGACGCATGTTGACCCGGCGCCGGCGATGTGACGCTATGACGCGACACTGGCGGGCGACCGATTATCGTATCCGTTATCCTCTCTTGGCTTCATTTACTGGCGGGTCTTCGCATCTGGTTGACCTGTCGATGTTAGTCTGACGCATGTTGACCCGGCGCCGGCGATGTAACGCTATGACGCGACACTGGCGGGCGACCGATTATCGTATCCGTTATCCTCTCTTGGCTTCATTTACTGGCGGGTCTTCGCATCTGGTTGACCTGTCGATGTTAGTCTGACGCATGTTGACCCAGCGCCGGCGATGTAACGCTGCGACGCGACACTGGCGGGCGACCGATTATCGTATCCGTTATCCTCTCTTGGCTTCATTTACTGGCGGGTCTTCGCATCTGGTTGACCTGTCGATGTTAGTCTGACGCATGTTGACCCGGCGCCGGCGATGTGACGCTGTGACGCGATACTGGCGGGCGACCGATTATCGTATCCGTTATCCTCTCTTGGCTTCATTTACTGGCGGGTCTTCGCATCTGGTTGACCTGTCGATGTTAGTCTGACGCATGTTGACCCGGCGCCGGCGATGTGACGCTGTGACGCGACACTGGCGGGCGACCGATTATCGTATCCGTTATCCTCTCTTGGCTTCATTTACTGGCGGGTCTTCGCATCTGGTTGACCTGTCGATGTTAGACTGACGCATGTTGACCCAGCGCCGGCGATGTGACGCTGCGACGCGACACTGGCGGGCGACCGATTATCGTATCCGTTATCCTCTCTTGGCTTAATTTACTGGCGGGTCTTCGCCTCTGGTTGACCTGTCGATGTTAGTCTGACGCATGTTGACCCGGCGCCGGCGATGTGACGCTGCGACGCGACGCTGGCAGGCGACCGATTATCGTATCTGTTATCCTCTCTTGGCTTCATTTACTGGCGGGTCTTTGCCTCTGGTTGACCTGTCGATGTTAGTCTGACGCATGTTGACCCGGTGCCAGCGATGTGACGCTGCGACGCGACGCTGGCGGGCGACCGATTATCGTATCCGTTATCCTCTCTTGGCTTCATTTACTGGCGGGTCTTCGCCTCTGGTTGACCTGTCGATGTTAGTCTGACGCATGTTGACCCGGCGCCGGCGATGTGACGCTGCGACGCGACACTGGCGGGCGACCGATTATCGTATCCGTTATCCTCTCTTGGCTTCATTTACTGGCGGGTCTTCGCATCTGGTTGACCTGTCGATGTTAATCTGACGCATGTTGACCCGGCGCCGGTGATGTGACGCTGTGACGCGACGCTGGCGGGCGACCGATTATCGTATCCGTTATCCTCTCTTGGCTTCATTTACTGGCGGGTCTTCGCCTCTGGTTGACCTGTCGATGTTAGTCTGACGCATGTTGACCCAGCGCCGGCGATGTAACGCTGCGACGCGACACTGGCGGGCGACCGATTATCGTATCCGTTATCCTCTCTTGGCTTTATTTACTGGCGGGTCTTCGCATCTGGTTGACCTGTCGATGTTAGTCTGACGCATGTTGACCCAGCGCCGGCGATGTAACGCTGTGACGCGACACTGGCGGGCGACCGATTATCGTATCCGTTATCCTCTCTTGGCTTCATTTACTGGCGGGTCTTCGCCTCTGGTTGACCTGTCGATGTTAGTCTGACGCATGTTGACCCAGCGCCGGCGATGTAACGCTGCGACGCGACACTGGCGGGCGACCGATTATCGTATCCGTTATCCTCTCTTGGCTTCATTTACTGGCGGGTCTTCGCATCTGGTTGACCTGTCGATGTTAGTCTGACGCATGTTGACCCAGCGCCGGCGATGTAACGCTGCGACGCGACACTGGCGGGCGACCGATTATCGTATCCGTTATCCTCTCTTGGCTTCATTTACTGGCGGGTCTTCGCATCTGGTTGACCTGTCGATGTTAGTCTGACGCATGTTGACCCGGCGCCGGCGATGTGACGCTATGACGCGACACTGGCGGGCGACCGATTATCGTATCCGTTATCCTCTCTTGGCTTCATTTACTGGCGGGTCTTCGCATCTGGTTGACCTGTCGATGTTAGTCTGACGCATGTTGACCCGGCGCCGGCGATGTAACGCTATGACGCGACACTGGCGGGCGACCGATTATCGTATCCGTTATCCTCTCTTGGCTTCATTTACTGGCGGGTCTTCGCATCTGGTTGACCTGTCGATGTTAGTCTGACGCATGTTGACCCAGCGCCGGCGATGTAACGCTGCGACGCGACACTGGCGGGCGACCGATTATCGTATCCGTTATCCTCTCTTGGCTTCATTTACTGGCGGGTCTTCGCATCTGGTTGACCTGTCGATGTTAGTCTGACGCATGTTGACCCGGCGCCGGCGATGTGACGCTGCGACGCGACACTGGCGGGCGACCGATTATCGTATCCGTTATCCTCTCTTGGCTTCATTTACTGGCGGGTCTTCGCATCTGGTTGACCTGTCGATGTTAGTCTGACGCATGTTGACCCGGCGCCGGCGATGTAACGCTATGACGCGACACTGGCGGGCGACCGATTATCGTATCCGTTATCCTCTCTTGGCTTCATTTACTGGCGGGTCTTCGCATCTGGTTGACCTGTCGATGTTAGTCTGACGCATGTTGACCCAGCGCCGGCGATGTAACGCTGCGACGCGACACTGGCGGGCGACCGATTATCGTATCCGTTATCCTCTCTTGGCTTCATTTACTGGCGGGTCTTCGCATCTGGTTGACCTGTCGATGTTAGTCTGACGCATGTTGACCCGGCGCCGGCGATGTGACGCTGCGACGCGACACTGGCGGGCGACCGATTATCGTATCCGTTATCCTCTCTTGGCTTCATTTACTGGCGGGTCTTCGCATCTGGTTGACCTGTCGATGTTAGTCTGACGCATGTTGACCCGGCGCCGGCGATGTGACGCTGCGACGCGACACTGGCGGGCGACCGATTATCGTATCCGTTATCCTCTCTTGGCTTCATTTACTGGCGGGTCTTCGCCTCTGGTTGACCTGTCGATGTTAGTCTGACGCATGTTGACCCGGCGCCGGCGATGTGACGCTGCGACGCGACACTGGCGGGTGACCGATTATCGTATCCGTTATCCTCTCTTGGCTTCATTTACTGGTGGGTCTTCGCATCTGGTTGACCTGTCGATGTTAGTCTGACGCATGTTGACCCGGCGCCGGCGATGTGACACTGTGACGCGACACTGGCGGGCGACCGATTATCGTATCCGTTATCCTCTCTTGGCTTCATTTACTGGCGGGTCTTCGCATCTGGTTGACCTGTCGATGTTAGTCTGACGCATGTTGACCCGGCGCCGGCGATGTGACGCTGCGACGCGACACTGGCGGGCGACCGATTATCGTATCCGTTATCCTCTCTTGGCTTCATTTACTGGCGGGTCTTCGCCTCTGGTTGACCTGTCGATGTTAGTCTGACGCATGTTGACCCGGCGCCGGTGATGTGACGCTGCGACGCGACACTGGCGGGCGACCGATTATCGTATCCGTTATCCTCTCTTGGCTTCATTTACTGGCGGGTCTTCGCCTCTGGTTGACCTGTCGATGTTAAATTTGAGAAAACCAGGGCGTCTGTGATTTGTTTGGGGATAATATTGGAAAATTTATTTAAATTTGCCATGTGCTTGCAAGACGCATGCTTTGAGGTACCTATATATTTTTTTAACTAACTGTGATATTAAATATCTCAGTGACTTACATCAAAACAAGATGCAAAAATGGGCTTTTAAACTGTTATTGAAGCATGTTAACTTGTAAATGCATGTCATGTGCCAAATGACTAATAATTTATGTCTTAAGTCTTATGTCTTATGTGAGTTTGGGTATAGGTAACCATTTTATGAAACCGATTTAAATTATGTTATTTATCAAAGAAAGAACAACACTTTGCTTTTGTAACTGGATTAGACAACCAGAGTAGGAGGTTTCATCCATAAATATTAACGGTTTCGTTATAGAAACACAGTTGTTTTTATAGATTCGCTACCGGTATAACCTTGGAGGTGGAGGGAGAGAGTAGATTAAAAGTAAACTCAATTGTAGGATTCCTTTCTGGCAGTGTTCAATAGATAATTCCTCGAAACTTAGCGATATGTATGATAAAATCAGTGAAAACCTTGGAGTTTAGAATTCTGTTACACATTTCAAAGCATCTCACGATTTGGACTTAAATTGATAAATTTAAAATTGATCCTGAAAATTGAAGCTCTTACTTTTAAATAAGAAAAAAATCACATCCAGGTAATTAATATTTGTATTAGCATTTATTATTGAAAATTTACTACACTTGATATGACAGAGCCGTAGTGATGTTACCTGAAACTTTACTTACCAACACATTATTGAATTAATATTTATTACGTATTAATCCCGCTACACGAGGTTAAGAACACTGGTGTTCGAGTGGGTCCACGGCAGAGTTACAAGTGCAGTAATTAAGTTCGCGGATTTCAATCACCTACAGTGATACCCAAAGTCCAGGCAACCAGTGCGTTTTCAACAAGTAGTTTCAATGGATTACACGACGGAATTGAGGAAATTTGCATGAAATCACTCTAGTAGAGCGAGGAAAAGGGAAAGTCGTTGGCGGCTAGACTCGATTAATTCTGAGGATCAATTTCCAGTGACACAATCACGATCGGTGGCAAAAAGTGGCCGAAGTTTCTTGTCACGACGACGCGGCGGTAGGAAAGTGATCTCTGAAAGTCACTCCGTGGACTTGGACACGATGACAAGATCGACGACCAGCGACGATACGGCGAAGACAGCGTCTTGTGTTACGACAGGGCGACCGTGGGTCCTGAGTGTGTCTTACAACTGAACACGAGTGTTGAGTTATGTGAGAACTTTGCTGCCAATCCTGACGTTTCATTGTAAACTTCTAATCATCTGTGAATTTTGAGGTTATATTGTAATAGTTATGTTAGACGGTTAGGCTTAGTTTTAGTACCTGACCTAACCTACCAAACCTAATTTGCTATTGTTTCCGCTTTATTCAAAGGTAGTTTGTTCAATGGTTTCCCAATCAATTCAAAGGCCTTATTCAATAGAAAATGGTATTTTTATCGGTAGTTTTAGGAATAGAGTTGCGGATGATTAACTTTCGGACAATGCTTTAGCTTGACTAGGCGATTTCACGAGTGCATAGCTTTATGCTACACCGCCTGCCACGGCTATTGTTAGTGAATTTCCTATGGAAAATTGAACTATTAGCATGACCCGCACGGTGAGACTTAAGCCCGGGACCACCATAGAAGTTCCTAACTGGACCCCCTGAACACATTTTTGTGGGTCGTTCAAAATTATATATATATATATAATTTTATATATATATATATCGTATATATGTATGCACTCTAGTGGTCGCATCTTTTGTCCGATTTACTTTAAATTTTGGTAGGGATGTTCCTTTCTATAATCAGTTGGACAAGTTCGTTGGGCAAAACAATCGGAAAACTCTAACCCCCTTTTTTGGGGATTATTCTATTATTCTTTCAAATTTCGAGTTTTTGGACCCAAAAAGGGTCAAAAAAGCCCCGGGCGTAAAATTAATGCCTGTATTAAGATGGGAATTAGTAAAGCGAAAGTTTTAAGCCCTCTCTCGTCATTCTAGCATAAATATTTACCGAGTTATTAAAGAAAATGTATATCGGCTAAACACAGTACGTTGTCTTATGGGGTTTTTACATTAGAAAAGCTTGTTGTCCATTTGTTGGTGTATTTGCATCATCCCCAGCAACCTCTCGCCTACTTTCAAGCCTGACTGGACCTTCTCCTAACCTTATAATGCGACAAATTGTATTCCTAGCATTGCAGGTAAATGAAACCAGGAACATCAGAACAGCAAAAAAATCAAGTTTTCAGATTTCAATAAAAATGGAATAAATGTATGATTTTACACTGGTTTTGAGTTTTAAAAGTTTGTATGTGGAAATTCACTTCCCTCACGTCAACGTGCTGCGTGCGAACTCGTTTTGATTTGATCTGATGCGTAGTGAAGGTGAAGTGTGTAACTTTGTCCGCTATTTATTAACTTTCTCCCCTCTATTTTTTGCTGGTCATCAAGTTATATCCGTACAGTATTGACGATTCGGAACATTGTCTACATAAGCTGGGACCAGTTGGGTCTAAGCTACCACCCCGGATAGCAACCCGGATTCTGTTCCGGATACATCATTCACGTACCGTAAGTTTCTATAATTACATGTCTGGATCATTGAGACAAATTATTGATATTCGTCAGTAACTATTACAAATTTATTCAATCCTCACCTTAAAGCAACAATAAAGTATACCTATTCATCTATGTTCTTTTAAAATGCATAGTAATATGCACAGTGTGGCGAGTTTATATTGAAGTATCTGTGAATGAACGTTACTACAGAAGGTCAGTGGCACTCGCACCTCTCTTCTCTCCGACTTTCTACTCCTCCAAACCGAGGCTGAGTACTGTCCACATTAGGGCTCTGCCATCATCTTCCCGCATTTGTACACTTTCTCCGTCTATGACTAGAAATAAAAGTCTTCCTAGTTTCTCTCGGTCCGAGTGGTAATTCTCGTGGTTAATAAAACTCAGTGAAAACAGGTTACTTTGAGGACATTAATAAAACGTTTTCCATATCCAAGCTGTTTCGGTAGGCCTATAATGAACGTACGAAATGGAGATTGTATATTCGACCAACACTGACACAAACGTTCAGTGAGGGTCTCACTTTCTCAAAACATTGACACCCGACACCGACACCAATTCTCTCTCTTTCCTAGGAATACAGTTGGATTTTTAAACTGAAATTCCTCTTTACCTATAGGCAACACCTTCGCTCTCCGGCCTTAGGTGTCCGGCCATGTTTTCAAATTTGTAAGGTTAACCTTGTGTTATTAGTAAATTTCCTTTGAAAAGTGAACATTAGCATGACCCGCACGGTGAAGATTAAGCCCGGGACCACCATAGAAGTTCCTAACGTGACCCCCTGATCACGTTTTGGGGGGTCGTTCAAAATTGTATATATATATAATGTATAGACATATATTGTATAATATACGTGTGTTTGCACTCTAGCGGCCGCATTTTTGTCTGATTTGGTAGGGACGTTCCTTTCTGTAGTCAGTTGGACAAGTTGGGCAAAACAATCGGAAAACTCTAAACCCCTTTTTTGGGGATTAATCTTTAACATTTCGAGTTTTTGAGCCCAACAAGGATCAGAAAAGCCCCGGATGCAACATTAATGCATGTAAAAAGATGGGAATTAGTGAGGCGAAAGTTTTAAGCCCTCTCTCGTCATTATAGCATAAATATTTACCGAGTTATTAAGGAAAATGTGTTTCGACTAAACACAGTACGTTGTCTTATGGGGGTTGTACACTAGAAAAGCCTGTAATTCCTTTATTAGAGTACTTTTATCATCCCCAGCAACTCACGCCTACTTTCTGAAACCAGGGGAGCATCAGAACAGCCAAAAAATCAATGTTTTCAGATTTCAATAAAAATTGGGATACATGTATGTATTCCGGACACACTGATTTTGAGTTTTACAAGTTTTTATGTGGAAATTCACTTCCCTCACGTCAGCGTGCTGCGTGTGAACTCGTTTTAAGTTTAATAGGATCAAATTATCGTATGAATATGTGTTTAATGTGTGTAACAGCTCAACATGTGACTTAGAGAGTTTTGGACTGTTGCGTTGTCTTCTAACGATAGCAAGCAAGAAAAAACACAAAACAGGTCTGTCCACACCAGAATGCAGCACAAACACCTACTTTAAATATTGCAGAGAAATGAGGAGCGAATTAAATTTGTCCGTCGTATCAGTACATTCGTTCTCCTCCGTTACTTAGAACATTGTTCACTTCTGTTCTCCATATACTTTACTTACAACACGGGATTTCTATACTAACACATTAAACACGTTCAGACCGAAGGTATTGCATTTTTAAGACAGAGCTTCAGTCCTTCGCGTCTACCTGCTTCCCCTATAATAGAAATGTTAACTTTCAAAGCCCGTCCCTCCTCAACGGATTATCCGATATCGTTCATTTATGGCTCATAGAGCAAAACCCTGGAGATTTCAGTGGGCAAAATTCAGATATCACCAATAATAATTCTTCAAAAACTTCCAAAATATTTTATATTTACGAATTATTGTGGGTGAACTGTTTGTGGTATAAAAATTCGCTAACTGAAATCGGTAGGAATTCTTTTTCTCTTTAAAATTAAGCATAAGTCATCGAATTCGGTTTATCTTTTGAGGAGGGACGGGCTTTGAAAGTTAACATCGCTCTTATGGGAGAAGCAGGTAGACGCAGAGCACTGGAACCCATCATACCCTGTACGCTCAATACAGTCAGTGTGTATGTTTGCCGCTGCTGATTGATCCCCACGGTGTGACGGCCTGACCAGTGACCAGGGCCGCGGGTTCGGCCGGTATATATGGGTCAGCGGCTAGCCCCGGGTCCGTTACGGTGCCCCCCGCCCCGGGCCGCTGTTTACGGACACCTTGCCGCCTCTGTAATCTCGTTTGGATCACGCCGTTTATGATTGTACGCTGGACTTCGACAACGGTATGATATGCCACGCGGTGAGTTTTGTGGAACTGTTGATAGAGCACAACGAGTTGTTTCTTTGAAACGGTGAATGTTATGATAAAGAGACGAAAATGGCAAGTTAATGATAAAATTAGTAAACTAGGCTTAAATTTGTTTACCATGCACTAAAAATAGCTAACTTTTATACTTCAATATAGTTCATAGAATATAATAGCTGTTTTTCGTCCTATTACTGAAGGACCAGCCAGCTTACAATTTGGCTATTTTTGCCTGAAAGCTTAAATTTTGTACATAATATATAATAATAATACATAATACTCATTGAAACAGTCCCAGGTTACCAAGAATAAAATACTATCAAACTAAAATTATTTAATCTAACTGCATTTGCTATTTTAAAGTGTACCGTTAGTTTTACAGCCTTCTTTTGTCAACAGAAAGCAAAAATCACTTATTTAATGTTAAAACATTTGTTTTAGTTATTGTTGTTAATGTCTCCTTTAATTTACAAGACATTTCAGTAGTTTCTCACCTTTCCCAGGTGCCAAGTACCGTGACCCGAACTGTACTGCAACTCAAAATACAGCGGTGCAATAAACTGGGTGTCAAACTGGTTTACGATTGTTTCTTCTGGAAAGTCTTCAGTTGCATCTAACAGACACCACCAAGTACCGTGACCCGAACTGTACTGCAACTCAAAATACAGCGGTGCAATAAACTGGGTGTCAAACTGGTTTACGTTTGTTTCTTCTGGAAAGTCTTCAGTTGCATCTAACAGACACCACCAAGTACCGTGACCCGAACTGTACTGCAACTCAAAATACAGCGGTGCAATAAACTGGGTGTCAAACTGGTTTATGATTGTTTCTTCTGGAAAGTCTTCAGTTGCATCTAACAGACACCACCAAGTACCGTGACCCGAACTGTACTGCAACTCAAAATACAGCGGTGCAATAAACTGGGTGTCAAACTGGTTTACGATTGTTTCTTCTGGAAAGTCTTCAGTTGCATCTAACAGACACCACCAAGTACCGTGACCCGAACTGTACTGCAACTCAAAATACAGCGGTGCAATAAACTGGGTGTCAAACTGGTTTACGTTTGTTTCTTCTGGAAAGTCTTCAGTTGCATCTAACAGACACCACCAAGTACCGTGACCCGAACTGTACTGCAACTCAAAATACAGCGGTGCAATAAACTGGGTGTCAAACTGGTTTACGATTGTTTCTTCTGGAAAGTCTTCAGTTGCATCTAACAGACACCACCAAGTACCGTGACCCGAACTGTACTGCAACTCAAAATACAGCGGTGCAATAAACTGGGTGTCAAACTGGTTTACGTTTGTTTCTTCTGGAAAGTCTTCAGTTACATCTAACAGACACCACCAAGTACCGTGACCCGAACTGTACTGCAACTCAAAATACAGCGGTGCAATAAACTGGGTGTCAAACTGGTTTACGATTGTTTCTTCTGGAAAGTCTTCAGTTGCATCTAACAGACACCACCAAGTACCGTGAACCGAACTGTACTGCAACTCAAAATACAGCGGTGCAATAAACTGGGTGTCAAACTGGTTTACGATTGTTTCTTCTGGAAAGTCTTCAGTTGCATCTAACAGACACCACCAAGTACCGTGACCCGAACTGTACTGCAACTCAAAATACAGCGGTGCAATAAACTGGGTGTCAAACTGGTTTACGATTGTTTCTTCTGGAAAGTCTTCAGTTGCATCTAACAGACACCACCAAGTACCGTGACCCGAATTGTACTGCAACTCAAAATACAGCGGTGCAATAAACTGGGTGTCAAACTGGTTTACGATTGTTTCTTCTGGAAAGTCTTCAGTTGCATCTAACAGACACCACCAAGTACCGTGACCCGAACTGTACTGCAACTCAAAATACAGCGGTGCAATAAACTGGGTGTCAAACTGGTTTACGATTGTTTCTTCTGGAAAGTCTTCAGTTGCATCTAACAGACACCACCAAGTACCGTGACCCGAACTGTACTGCAACTCAAAATACAGCGGTGCAATAAACTGGGTGTCAAACTGGTTTACGATTGTTTCTTCTGGAAAGTCTTCAGTTGCATCTAACAGACACCACCAAGTACCGTGACCCGAACTGTACTGCAACTCAAAATACAGCGGTGCAATAAACTGGGTGTCAAACTGGTTTACGATTGTTTCTTCTGGAAAGTCTTCAGTTGCATCTAACAGACACCACCAAGTACCGTGACCCGAACTGTACTGCAACTCAAAATACAGCGGTGCAATAAACTGGGTGTCAAACTGGTTTACGATTGTTTCTTCTGGAAAGTCTTCAGTTGCATCTAACAGACACCACCAACTACCGTGACCCGAACTGTACTGCAACTCAAAATACAGCGGTGCAATAAACTGGGTGTCAAACTGGTTTACGTTTGTTTCTTCTGGAAAGTCTTCAGTTGCATCTAACAGACACCACCAAGTACCGTGACCCGAACTGTACTGCAACTCAAAATACAGCGGTGCAATAAACTGGGTGTCAAACTGGTTTATGATTGTTTCTTCTGGAAAGTCTTCAGTTGCATCTAACAGACACCACCAAGTACCGTGACCCGAACTGTACTGCAACTCAAAATACAGCGGTGCAATAAACTGGGTGTCAAACTGGTTTACGTTTGTTTCTTCTGGAAAGTCTTCAGTTGCATCTAACAGACACCACCAAGTACCGTGACCCGAACTGTACTGCAACTCAAAATACAGCGGTGCAATAAACTGGGTGTCAAACTGGTTTACGTTTGTTTCTTCTGGAAAGTCTTCAGTTGCATCTAACAGACACCACCAAGTACCGTGACCCGAACTGTACTGCAACTCAAAATACAGCGGTGCAATAAACTGGGTGTCAAACTGGTTTACGATTGTTTCTTCTGGAAAGTCTTCAGTTGCATCTAACAGACACCACCAAGTACCGTGACCCGAACTGTACTGCAACTCAAAATACAGCGGTGCAATAAACTGGGTGTCAAACTGGTTTACGTTTGTTTCTTCTGGAAAGTCTTCAGTTACATCTAACAGACACCACCAAGTACCGTGACCCGAACTGTACTGCAACTCAAAATACAGCGGTGCAATAAACTGGGTGTCAAACTGGTTTACGATTGTTTCTTCTGGAAAGTCTTCAGTTGCATCTAACAGACACCACCAAGTACCGTGAACCGAACTGTACTGCAACTCAAAATACAGCGGTGCAATAAACTGGGTGTCAAACTGGTTTACGATTGTTTCTTCTGGAAAGTCTTCAGTTGCATCTAACAGACACCACCAAGTACCGTGACCCGAACTGTACTGCAACTCAAAATACAGCGGTGCAATAAACTGGGTGTCAAACTGGTTTACGATTGTTTCTTCTGGAAAGTCTTCAGTTGCATCTAACAGACACCACCAAGTACCGTGACCCGAATTGTACTGCAACTCAAAATACAGCGGTGCAATAAACTGGGTGTCAAACTGGTTTACGATTGTTTCTTCTGGAAAGTCTTCAGTTGCATCTAACAGACACCACCAAGTACCGTGACCCGAACTGTACTGCAACTCAAAATACAGCGGTGCAATAAACTGGGTGTCAAACTGGTTTACGATTGTTTCTTCTGGAAAGTCTTCAGTTGCATCTAACAGACACCACCAAGTACCGTGACCCGAACTGTACTGCAACTCAAAATACAGCGGTGCAATAAACTGGGTGTCAAACTGGTTTACGATTGTTTCTTCTGGAAAGTCTTCAGTTGCATCTAACAGACACCACCAAGTACCGTGACCCGAACTGTACTGCAACTCAAAATACAGCGGTGCAATAAACTGGGTGTCAAACTGGTTTACGATTGTTTCTTCTGGAAAGTCTTCAGTTGCATCTAACAGACACCACCAAGTACCGTGACCCGAACTGTACTGCAACTCAAAATACAGCGGTGCAATAAACTGGGTGTCAAACTGGTTTACGATTGTTTCTTCTGGAAAGTCTTCAGTTGCATCTAACAGACACCACCAACTACCGTGACCCGAACTGTACTGCAACTCAAAATACAGCGGTGCAATAAACTGGGTGTCAAACTGGTTTACGTTTGTTTCTTCTGGAAAGTCTTCAGTTGCATCTAACAGACACCACCAAGTACCGTGACCCGAACTGTACTGCAACTCAAAATACAGCGGTGCAATAAACTGGGTGTCAAACTGGTTTATGATTGTTTCTTCTGGAAAGTCTTCAGTTGCATCTAACAGACACCACCAAGTACCGTGACCCGAACTGTACTGCAACTCAAAATACAGCGGTGCAATAAACTGGGTGTCAAACTGGTTTACGTTTGTTTCTTCTGGAAAGTCTTCAGTTGCATCTAACAGACACCACCAAGTACCGTGACCCGAACTGTACTGCAACTCAAAATACAGCGGTGCAATAAACTGGGTGTCAAACTGGTTTACGTTTGTTTCTTCTGGAAAGTCTTCAGTTGCACCTAACAAACACCACCAAGATTACCTTAACTCCCAGTGGGATTTTGTTCAGCTTTGTGTTGTATAAGGTTTTTATCCAATCATTATGAAGACCATTTTCTTTTGTAGTTCTTGTTCACTTGAATACTTTAGACTGATTTTATATATTCATAAAATATTTGTTGACTTTTGCCATGCAATGTACAATTACGACAGTAAATGTATCACTTATTTAACCCTCCAAATCTCATTTGGCTCACAAATGCCTGGAACAATATTTTAACAAACTCGTATGTTTTTTCAAGTAAAAAATGTCCTCGGTTGTTTTTTTCAAATCACATAACAGTAAACTGAGGTCCGGTAAGTTTTTGCGGGCCGAAAAATGTTACTTCACTGGAAACGTCGTCGCTAATTTGACGGGTATAATCACATTGAAGCGTGAACAGCCACTCTCGTCTTTATTAAATTCAAAATGGAATAAAAAACCCGAATCAAATGGTGCGTGTGACTGGCCTTTTTAGTGTTTGCCAATCCTGTTTCGAGATCTCGGTAATTTGTGAAGACAAGAGGAAAATTGAGCCCATGCGGACAAATTTCCAATTCAAGATCAAACAAGCGTTTGCCGACTCTCCCTATCCATTGTCGTTACTGTCAATTGCGACTCTGGGTAGTGTTTTACCTCCCTAGTCATTCATTGTCTGTGGTAACTGAAGTGACATATTGGTACAACAGTTATTGGATGCATCAAGAACTAGAATCAGATCGGACGATGAGTATTATATCAAGAATAAACATAATAGCAGAAATACAGTAGCTTGCGCAAAGAAATCCCTGTTTTAAATTATTTAAACTTGTACAAATAAATAAGAGAGAATCACTCGTTTAACTATCACTTTTATGGCTTTGAATTGTTTGTTTGTTTGCGTTTAGCGGTGAAGGTAAAGTCTTCAACACTCGGCCCACTCAGTTATTGATTTTGATGAAGTATGAAGTATTAATGGGAATATGAACTACCGAGAAACACCCTTGAGAAATAATATAAATATTACATTACTTCAACTCTTTTATACATATTTCCCTTCAACCTGTCTATACAGCCCGATGTAACTCACTCACTCACTCACGGATACAAATTCTAGACCAATTCTAGACAAGCAAGAAACGCGAAATTTAGCATGTATGCATGATGTAGGTTGTACCTAGAAACCCCCGAAAATTGCCAAAAGTTACAAATTTCAATTTTAAAACTTCTACTGTTTGCCTTGAAAATTGGAAATTTTAACATTGAACTTATGTAGTTTCAAATCAAAACAAATAAATCATACAGCTGAAGCAAAATATCCAGTAAACAGTTTACTGTTTAATTTAACTTTCACGTGGTAGAGTATAAACAAATCTAGAATATATCTTAAATTAATCAAAGTAGTAACCTATACAGTATAAAAATAATTAAAAGGACATTGAGTTATAACAACAACTGGAGCGACCCCAAGCGGGGGTGTGGGGGCGGAGGCCTTACCGAGCGAATCGAGTTTATTGTTATACGCTTGTCACAAACGTTTCATGGGCAATGGTCTACAACATTTATAAACAGGTCTCCATATATTTTTGTTATTTTAAACATTGTTTTTTGTCACCGTAATTCGTCCAGTAGTTCTTTCGTTATCGAGCAACATGAAAAGAAATACCCCCGTCGCAGCAAACCTGCGTACTCAGCGAATTTCCAATGCAAATATATGTGACTCACTACTAGATAGAGCTATTTACCAAGTTTCACAAAAATACATCCATAAATAAGTGGCATTTTATTTATTCTCCATAAGAATAACATTAGGGTTGAGGACGCAGGTTTGCTGCAAGGAGGAAGATAAGTAATGTGATTTTTTTTGCAATTATCAATATAACTGAACCAGGTGAAGCTACATACCAAGTTCTCTTAATGTAGGTTCATAATTAAGGGAGATATACAACTTTACTTATTCTCCATATGAATAACATGGGGGCCGAGTATGCAGGTTTGCTGCTACGGGGACTATCAACAAAAAACTTGTTTTTGTGCTAATATCAATATACCACAACTATTTGAAGCCACATACCAAGTTTCATCAATAGGCTATACATTCCTAAATAATCGAGATATAGAATTTTATTTATTCTCCATAAGGATAACATTGGACAACGTACTGTGTTTAGCACTTTGAATATCTCTGCAACGGTTGGACGTAGAACAACGATTAAAACTCCAAAATGTTTGT
Organism: Allygus modestus; assembly: GCA_963675035.1. Lineage (NCBI taxonomy): Eukaryota > Metazoa > Arthropoda > Insecta > Hemiptera > Cicadellidae > Allygus > Allygus modestus. Next base: position 159,525,704 of record OY776114.1, on the reverse strand, counting down.
TTCGTTGAGCTAAACACATTAATGAATAGAAATGTGAAGTTTTTAGTAAAACTATCTGAGAAAAATCTAAAAACCTTTTTCCCATAAGATTAACATGGGACACGTTTTTTTGGATTTTCTCCGCAACCACTTAATCTAGGTTAATGATTCAAAATACTAAATTATTTTTTTTAAGCTCTATAAAATGGCTACAGCCAAAATTGAGTGTTTTTAATATTTTGGGGTCAAATTTTCAAAAAACCGATTTTTGGAAAATTGTAAACCCCCTTCCCATAGTGCGATCGATCTGGTTTTCGAACTTAAAGTCATAAATGCTACTCTCCACATTTGTGCCAAATTTATTCAAAATCGGTTGTTTCTTTCAAAAGTTATCGTGGTAACGGACACACACACACACACACACACACACACACACACACACACATATATATATACACCCTACCAACTATATCCAGGAGACAACTATATCCTGGTATTTATATATATATATGTATATATATATATATATATATATATAAATTTGAACGAATAGTGTTTTTGGCATCTGGGGACCTCAAAACGAAAAGTTATCATAGTCTCGGGCTTAAGTCTTACCATGCCACCTACGGTAATAGCTTCTTCCCTATACGGGAAATTCGCTAAAATTTAAACATAACAAAACGAGCTCATTTGTTCAATAATATAAAGACATTAATATTAGGATTACAGTTGTATGTACACGTGTTTACTATAATAACAAATTCGTCACAATCAAGAATACTGTGATCGTATACAATACAGTAGAGACATTACAATATTGTGACAACAGTATCTAGACATCACCAAACGAAACAGATCACCTGACTTAAGTAATGTACACGTGTTTACTATAATAACATGTTCGTCACAATGAAGAATACTGTGATCGTATACCACGTTTAACAATACAGTAGAGACATTACAATATTGTGACAACAGTATCTAGACATCACCAAACGAAACAGATCACCTGACTTAAGTAATGTACACGTGTTTACTATAATAACATGTTCGTCACAATGAAGAATACTGTGATCGTATACCACGTTTAACAATACAGTAGAGACATTACAATATTGTGACAACAGTATCTAGACATCACCAAACGAAACAGATCACCTGACTTAAGTAATGTACACGTGTTTACTATAATAACATGTTCGTCACAATGAAGAATACTGTGATCGTATACCACGTTTAACAATACAGTAGAGACATTACAATATTGTGACAACAGTATCTAGACATCACCAAACGAAACAGATCACCTGACTTAAGTATGACAAACTACATAGCTAGCCTTTAATCTGAGTTGTCATACTGACGAAATAAAGTCCTTGTATCAAAGTAATAATGTAGGTAACAACTAAGTACCTATACAAATATTATACTGTTATATGGCTTCGGCCTAATTTTTTTTAGAATTGTATTCTTTAGCAGATGTCAGCAATTTTGTTATTCGAGTTCTCTTCTAAATCTGTCAAGTAAAAATGTGTGATTTATATTGTAAAAACATTACTATTCATGTATCTACCATAGTATTGTTCTTATTACTTGTAATTAGTATATTCTTCCTAAGGCTAGACCATGACAATTTATTTTAGTATAATTTAGTTAATTAGCTTGTTATCAGTTTATATTGTTTGATCGTTTATACTTCATCCTTTTTGAAAATTGCCAAGCCTTTAAATGCTATATTTAAATGTAACACATAGCCTAAGTGGAAAATTGCTGACATCCAATTGCCTGGAACTCCAAAACGTAGAGTTGGCACTGAGTACCAGTCAGTAAAACTTTCTTCACGTCGCTCACTTAGACTAGTCCCTATCCACAAGAGACTAGAGAATAATGTGTCGAAGGTGTTATCTGGGACCGCAGTGATAAAAAGAAGGAAAGAGAACGCCGTGGGTCCCCATCGCATGGTGTATAGTCCTTGCCCACAACGTTCTCCTGTGAAAAAGATAAGGAAAGAGAACGCCGTGGGTCCCCATCGCATGGTGTATAGCCCTTGCCCACAACGTTCTCCTGTGAAAAAGATAAGGAAAGAGAACGCCGTGGGTCCCCATCGCATGGTGTATAGCCCTTGCCCACAACGTTCTCCTGTGAAAAAGATAAGGAAAGAGAACGCCGTGGGTCCCCATCGCATGGTGTATAGCCCTTGCCCACAACGTTCTCCTGTGAAAAAGATAAGGAAAGAGAACGCCGTGGGTCCCCATCGCATGGTGTATAGCCCTTGCCCACAACGTTCTCCTGTGAAAAAGATAAGGAAAGAGAACGCCGTGGGTCCCCATCGCATGGTGTATAGCCCTCGCCCACAACGTTCTCCTGTAAAAAAGATAAGGAAAGAGAACGCCGTGGGTCCCCATCGCATGGTGTATAGCCCTTGCCCACAACGTTCTCCTGTGAAAAAGATAAGGAAAGAGAACGCCGTGGGTCCCCATCGCATGGTGTATAGCCCTTGCCCACAACGTTCTCCTGTGAAAAAGATAAGGAAAGAGAACGCCGTGGGTCCCCATCGCATGGTGTATAGCCCTTGCCCACAACGTTCTCCTGTGAAAAAGATAAGGAAAGAGAACGCCGTGGGTCCCCATCGCATGGTGTATAGCCCTTGCCCACAACGTTCTCCTGTGAAAAAGATAAGGAAAGAGAACGCCGTGGGTCCCCATCGCATGGTGTATAGCCCTCGCCCACAACGTTCTCCTGTGAAAAAGATAAGGAAAGAGAACGCCGTGGGTCCCCATCGCATGGTGTATAGCCCTTGCCCACAACGTTCTCCTGTGAAAAAGATAAGGAAAGAGAACGCCGTGGGTCCCCATCGCATGGTGTATAGCCCTTGCCCACAACGTTCTCCTGTGAAAAAGATAAGGAAAGAGAACGCCGTGGGTCCCCATCGCATGGTGTATAGCCCTTGCCCACAACGTTCTCCTGTGAAAAAGATAAGGAAAGAGAACGCCGTGGGTCCCCATCGCATGGTGTATAGCCCTTGCCCACAACGTTCTCCTGTGAAAAAGATAAGGAAAGAGAACGCCGTGGGTCCCCATCGCATGGTGTATAGCCCTCGCCCACAACGTTCTCCTGTGAAAAAGATAAGGAAAGAGAACGCCGTGGGTCCCCATCGCATGGTGTATAGCCCTCGCCCACAACGTTCTCCTGTGAAAAATATAAGGAAAGAGAACGCCGTGGGTCCCCATCGCATGGTGTATAGCCCTTGCCCACAACGTTCTCCTGTGAAAAAGATAAGGAAAGAGAACGCCGTGGGTCCCCATCGCATGGTGTATAGCCCTTGCCCACAACGTTCTCCTGTGAAAAAGATAAGGAAAAAGAACGCCGTGGGTCCCCATCGCATGGTGTATAACCCTTGCCCACAACGTTCTCCTGTGAAAAAGATAAGGAAAGAGAACACCGTGGGTCCCCATCGCATGGTGTATAGCCCTTGCCCACAACGTTCTCCTGTGAAAAAGATAAGGAAAGAGAACGCCGTGGGTCCCCATCGCATGGTGTATAGCCCTTGCCCACAACGTTCTCCTGTGAAAAAGATAAGGAAAAAGAACGCCGTGGGTCCCCATCGCATGGTGTATAACCCTTGCCCACAACGTTCTCCTGTGAAAAAGATAAGGAAAGAGAACACCGTGGGTCCCCATCGCATGGTGTATAGCCCTTGCCCACAACGTTCTCCTGTGAAAAAGATAAGGAAAGAGAACGCCGTGGGTCCCCATCGCATGGTGTATAGCCCTTGCCCACAACGTTCTCCTGTGAAAAAGATAAGGAAAAAGAACGCCGTGGGTCCCCATCGCATGGTGTATAGCCCTTGCCCACAACGTTCTCCTGTGAAAAAGATAAGGAAAAAGAACGCCGTGGGTCCCCATCGCATGGTGTATAGCCCTTGCCCACAACGTTCTCCTGTGAAAAAGATAAGGAAAGAGAACGCCGTGGGTCCCCATCGCATGGTGTATAGCCCTTGCCCACAACGTTCTCCTGTGAAAAAGATAAGGAAAGAGAACGCCGTGGGTCCCCATCGCATGGTGTATAGCCCTTGCCCACAACGTTCTCCTGTGAAAAAGATAAGGAAAGAGAACACTGTGGGTCCCCATCGCATGGTGTATAGCCCTTGCCCACAACGTTCTCCTGTGAAAAAGATAAGGAAAGAGAACGCCGTGGGTCCCCATCGCATGGTGTATAGCCCTTGCCCACAACGTTCTCCTGTGAAAAAGATAGTCCGAGTATTCTTTCTCTGTGGAGCAACACACACATTGTTCTCCTGTAAGAAGAATATGTTTGAAACGTATTCCTTTTCTGTAGAGCAACCAACTAGCAACTGATCTAATAATGACAATCTCTTAGCAAAGCAACTGTGGCGTAGTACGTAGCTGGGCTCCAAGACCGACCAATCGCAGTGCTTCTCGCCTCTATTGACACCGTGAGAATAAACAGTCCAATCATTAGTGGTGGGGAACACCAACCCCTCTTTGTTTGATCGTTCGCCGTGGGACATGACTGAATGTATGTGGCCGGTTGCTATTGAGGTTGCGACTGAGGAGTTTTGAACATATCCATTAATGGGAATGAAATGGCGTTTAGCTTTCTGGGGTCTGGTGCCAAATCTTTAGCACCTGTTCCTTACTGGGAATATTTGTTGGATTATTCTTGTTAAAAGGTTTGTAAACGTTATGTGAGAAAATTATTTTGAAAGTGCTTCCAGTTATAAAAAAGCAAAATATAAAAAAGTGTATGTACTGTAAACATTGAGAACCGGCTACATTTCAAATATTTATACTTATAAATTTTGATTTTTACTTCTGAATTTTTGCACCTGTTACAAATTTGTATGTAAAGTAATTTTAATTAAACTTACACAGAAGTTATTTCTGACTTTATTTTGACGACTGAAAAACCAATAAACTCTGTTTCGAAATGTTTCATTTTGTTGATTTGTATTATTTAGAGAAGGGGATTCTCCTTTAAAGTAAACTGCCTATATTATAAATATCGGGGAGGATTTAAATTGAATTGCAAACTAAGCAGTTATAACGAGTTTAAGTATACATTCAAACTCGGGTTTAAAAAAAGTTACAAAGCAAAATACAAATTCTAAAAAACTCATAAAACGACAACACAGTTTGTAAGTGTGATGGGCAATATATTGAGTGTTCAGAGAACTGTAGTCGAAACGAACCGTTTGTTAAAGTAGCGGAGCGAGCCGAAGTACCATTGGCCCATGTACAACATGGTGAGGCCGTCAGCCGAACCGGAGGCAGACATGAAAAGGTTATTTAGCCGTAATTACTAAACCTTATATAGACCATTAAACTGTGACAAACCATTACGTTTTACAGCTAATGGTCGCTGCCTCAGCTCGGTTTCGAGCATCGATCCCTTTATATTGTGTTAATAATATCTTGAGGAGATATGCATTGTAACATATACTTTCTTTGAGATTTGTTGATTACCATCAAATCAGTTTGCCAGATACTGTCTCAATTTGCCAATATATTTGTAAAATTTCTTGATTTATTGCAGAAATTGTCTACAAATGTAGTGCTTTCAAAATGCAATATTTCAATCATGTTCCTTATAAAAAGTCAAATATTTGTATCCTACTTGTTCATGCATGTGCAGCATCACAGCATGGTAGTGTTAAACGTTTGATTATTCTAAACTTATATGAATTCTGTCTTCACCAATTATTATAACTTTTCTTTATTGACAGTATGAACTTTGATTAACGGGAATTTTAAAAATATTTTTAATATTTATAATCTATTTGTAATTGCTCTTACTGGGAGCATTTTAGTTATGTGGGTGTATTTATTTCTGGAGAGGGTAGAACTTTTACCTACTTCACAGAATATAAGGACTTAGTATTACAACTGTAACTATATGAAAAGGAAATTAATAAATAATCTATTGTTTAATTGATTTCTGGAAGCACAAGTATAATTGATTACTCATAATTCCAGAGAGAAATAAAATTTCACCATAACGTGAATAAGGTGGATAGTGTTAAACCGTTCCCAGTGTGACCAATCAGACAGTGAGAATGTGCGGGAGTGTGATAAGAACGTGAGTAACGGCTTATCAGTGGCTTTGTAGTGGCCGCGCCGCAGCAGTAGTGTAGGTGTAGTGTACAGTGTAGTCGTGTAGAAGGCTGCGATGTCGTGCTCCAACACAGTATTCGGCACCAAGAGAGTAAGTAGGTTTGTCATTATCAAGCTTATCTACTGAGGGACTTATAGCGGCTTATCAGTGGCTTTGTAGTGGCCGCGCCGCCAGCTGTAGTGTAGGTGTAGTGTACAGTGTAGTCGTGTAGAAGGCTGCGATGTCGTGCTCCAACACAGTATTCGGCACCAAGAGAGTAAGTAGCTTTGTCATTATCAAGCTTATCTAGTGAGGGACTTATAGCGGCTTATCCTCCTCCTCCTTAGATAATGCTGTGTCTATACCATTTTCCAGGTGTCGTTTGTATGTTATAATTTACCAGAACTATTAAATCACTAAATTTTGACTTTTAAAAAATTGTCCGGACTCGAGTTAAAGGGATAAAGAGTCTGCATCAACGTACATTTCCGGTCACTTTATAAGACAGAGTTGCCACAAGGGTGTCAAACATACGTTGGTTATTTGCGGTTCCGGCTTTATCAACTAAAACAATCTAACTGTTTTGTTTATTTTGTTTGTTGTGTTTATACTTAACAGAATAAGCGCTACCACCAAACGTTTGTAAGTATTTTCCGACGCTACACTAGTTGCCGGACCAATTTCATGTACATTGTATTATTTACATATATGCAAATGCAGGCATACGCCACCAAGTCAGTAAATGTATATTTTTAACAAAAATATTTGTTTTCTACTATAAATGTCAATGTAGTTAGAAAAAAGTTAAATTGGTTTCATGTTTATTGACATTAGCTAAGCATAATGTCAGTACAATAACGCTTTACCGTATTCTTTGTGACGTTCGTTGCGATCGTAGACTTACAACAAAAATAATCACAGTTATGTAACATATAACTGGATCAAGAATATTTGAGGCGGAAAGGCACGTGCTTCTGATAGTCAAGTTACGTGGGACGTTTGTGGGAGGAACAATTGATTAGCTTACGTAACGTGGTGGACGTTGGACGAGCGTTACGTAAGGCCGAATACCAGTGCACCCCACCATTAACGAGAGTGACTTTATTGTATATAAATCATTTCTATACTTGAAAATTTAATATTTAGCACATACATTCTAGAAGAGAAGATGCTTCGGGAACCTCGCACGCTCGGCGGATAGCGGAATGGTGCGGATGTCCCACAGAGACCACTTTCCCTGGCGAACAATAGTGATCGATTATGAAACAATAATATATGAAAATGCCTGCCAAACATATTAATTTATAGTCTGTTACTTTTATTCCACCCAAATCTAATGTTTATCAGCTTTGTAAAAATATATACTTGTTTATTCGTCGAACTCACAATTTGCAATAACTGGTCACATGAATTATCTGTATTCCTAACCAAACAGTATATGGTAGTATTACAGTAATGTATCATACTGATACTGTCATAATAATGTATTGTCACCTATATTGTGATGATTATATTACAAGTGAGGGCGGCTTAATGAATTTACAGTTACCCGACGGGATAAAAGCATCAAATTTGGTATGAAGATATACTAATAAACGTTAGCCCAGGAGACCTTTCGAATTTTTATAAATGTCCATGCACCGCACCAAAATCCAAAATGGTCGACAAATATGAAGAAATTTTACCTTTATCGCGCTATATATCTGACAATATTATTAACTATATGTGTGTTACTTAAGATCACAAATGATAAAGTGACAACTAACATAGATTTGGTTTGAATTTACATGTACAGTATCAGTCAAAACATCGGCGTACTGAAGTTCTCAGGTATCTAAGTAGGGTATGCATTGATAAATCTGTCTATTCAATTTACTAACTGCAGTTTCAACAATTAAAGATGTAGTACTATTTTATTTGGATTATTATTGCCACACAAAATTACAAAACCCTATTTTATATTTTTCTGTGTTTTTGCTTTTGTAATCCGTAAACTCCACAACGAACCATCGTAAACGCAACACACACGTGTTTACATTATCCACAGTCGCTGGACTCTTTCACTCTCGAACCTCTTTCCAAACACCGGCCAGCGACTATCTCCAGTGAACATCGTGGAGGCTCGAGCGTAAGTTGCAAGTGAAACTACTCCGACGCGGTCACGGTGCTGCTGCGGCTACGAACAATTGGAACAGTGAAATCAGACAGCAACAGTGGCGGTATCTCAGCAAACATCTGCCGCCGCCGCCGCTTGGGATGTCTTCGGTTGCTAAATGTTGTATAATGTAATGCTAAGTCACTGAATCACTATTTAAGAGGGCCTCCAGTCAACTGCTTCTACCGACTTACCCCATAAGACCATTTTAACTTTCAAAGTCCATCCCACCTCAAGGTATTATCCGAAATAGTTGATCTGTGGCTTATTTTTAAGATCAACAAATACCTAGCCATATCAGTGAGCAGAATTTCGATATCGCATTTAGTACACCTATAAAAAACGTAAATATTGAATAATTTTGATTTTTTATGATTATTTGATAAATCGAAATTTTGTTCACTGAAATCGCTAGGATGTTGCTCTTTAAAAAGATCTAGTACCTTAGGGTCGAGCTTTGCTCGGGGAAGGCCAGTCAGTTTTTTTTATATGACTGAGAGTAATATTTCACCACTTCCTCCAACTGATTATCATATTTTTATAGCTCATTTGCCTCTTTCCTGCATTTTTAAGGACACTCCAGTAGTTATTTGTAGCTCAATGCCCCTTTGAACTATTTCGGATATGACCAATCTATAAATGCAATCTTCACTCAACAGCTTTAGTCACTGCTCTTAGGAAACCACATGTCAACAGTTATAAACAAACTTTGACAGTTTCCTGATTGATTATGAACAGCTGATACAATTTTTCTGTTTTTATTTTTAACTCCATAAACCCAATGTTAAATTTTTTAACTTTTAAATTTAGTTTTTTATTATTACTGTATTTGATTTTTACTGGGGATGAAACCTGTCTAGAACATATTTTTATACCAGAACTCAGTTATTTCCAAAATTTGAAGGAAACCCTCGGAGCCGTTTTCGAGATAATTGTGCAACCAACCAATCAATCTATACAATCGCAAACATTGCTCATATAAGAGTATAGGAGATAAGTCAACGATATAAGATAATCTTTTGAGGAGAGACGGCTTTGAAAATTAACACTGGCGTTATGAAGGAAGCGGAAGAAACGCGAAATTTGCCGTGACTGGAGACACCGACACACTAATGTGAATGAATTATTAGTGTGTAATGAGTGAGGTGCCTGGTGTAGCCTTATACTAAGAGCGACTGATTATTTAGCCAGAATAATTATAGCCCAGTGACAAATGGCAGTTGAATCCAGTTTAGAGTATTCACAATTGTTTCTGTTTTGCTCAGGATCGAACTGGTAGTTGTTCTAACCACTACTAATACTACTACTTAGAACTTATACGTAATCAAAAGATGCACCTATAGAACCTATAGGAGCTTTTACATGTTAGTTCACCTTTTGTCAAAAACGATCTTTTTATCTAAAGTTTGTATTTACCGATTTTGAAGTCTACAGGATATCTACAGCAGCTCAACACAAGTTTTCAAAATTTCATTAAAATGCTCCTGTCATTTTCAACCCTGTAGTCTTAAAATCTGAAAATAAAGTCACTCTGCTACAGTAATAAATGCAGGGGGTAACAAATGAACATATTAATATCTTGTAATGTTTTTAAATATTTGTAATAACCACTAAACCGGAACATTGATTTAAAAATTGTATCTAAAATCCACAATATCTTACAATTAATTAGTATAACAGTACAATATAGTTGTTATTTATATGTAACTATTAAGTTGATTTTCCAATTATTTCATTGATGTTAAAGCACTTCAAAATATATTGATCTCATATTTTAAATAAATTTATATGCTTAAAATGTATCTTGTTAAACAATCCGATTTCGTCACGCTCGGCTCATAATTTTATGTCCACACGAAATCGTCTTGCTCACTAAATCTTGTAGGCTAATCTAAAGATCAGCCAGACCAAATCATTCGTTTTCTTCAAATTAAATTAGTGCCTCTAATTATAACTGTCGCCAGCTCACAATGCGTTTTTCAACCGTCCAATAATTGAAAATAAATACAATTCACGAGGAGCTACTACGAATTGAACCCGAGGAAACCAAATCGAGGGGCTGGAATCGGAACTGAAAGTTACGAGTGTAAATAGCGAGCCGTAGAAACAATGACAGGGTAAAATTATTATTGCGATGCGGGCGTGATAGCCGAGGGCGTTCCACAACAAAACGTTACGGCTAACGAGACCGACAAATGAGGCGATAGCCAATGACTTACTGGGCTTTATTGTGGCTAAACTGGTGGTACTGGGCATTCCTCACACCCTCACAGCTCTGCGGGCTGTTGCCATGCGCCGTGTTTTGGGGTTGTAAACGGGGGGGGGGGGGATTAGCCTGTTCTTCTCTTTAGGCGAGGACAATGCTACGACACATACCTCGATTATGGTGTGCTAAACACCAGCGTATTCACACTTCACTTGCACATCAAGAGATTTAATCCTAAACACTAAACTATTAAAATACTAACCAGTAACGTTTGGTAAAGTTTTAACAAAATAACTGATTTAACAGGTTTAAAATCAAAAACTGTTATCTACTGTTGTTTATTGTTAAAAACTGTTATTCCTGTTTAATTTCCTACTGTTCTCCAATGAAAATGTCTCGAGCTGCCAGAAGAGCATTCTATTCTTTTGGCCAAGAGTATCCAAATCCCCTTCTTCCTTGTTCTAGCTTGATGCGTAGCATTGTTACCTCACGTACATGTTTCTAGATTTTAACGGTGTTATTCACCCGTTCTCTTTTATTTAGGCGAGGACAATTTACGACACACACCACGATTACAGTGTGCTCAAGAACTGGGTATTTCTCACGTCAGTTGTGGACAGTGTACACGTACCGTGTTTTTGGGTTTGTAAACACGGTGGTATTTACCCGTTCTTCTCTTGACCTCCTGAGGATGATGTTGCGACGTTCACCCCGTTTATTTTGTGTTCTAATAAGCACTGTTATACTTTCACTTCGGTTGTACATGTTTCCAAGCGTCTCAGAGGTCTAGTAACGACGCATTTCCCACGTACTTTGTACGCAGTGTTTTTCTGTTTGTAAACAATACGGTACTGCTCCGCTCCTCTCTTTTTATGTAGACAATGTTGCCATATGCACAATGTTCAATGTGTGTTTTAAATTGGGCACTTGCACTGTTCTACTTTTTATGTAAAATCGCTACTAAATGGTTAGCTACTAAACAGTATAGTGCCAATGTTTTCCCTTACTATAACTATTTCAATGTTTTAGTTTGATGTGCTTTAATGAATTGTGACTTACTAGGTACAGCTCATTTTAATAAATGCAAAATACGTGTTTTGTTCCAAGAATTTATTTTTATGGAAAAGGTGATATTTTACACTTAATAAATGGGGGAGCAAATTAAGAAGAGGAGTATCAGATATTATTAGACTTTTGTCTTAATCGATGGAGGGAAATTATTCTAACCTGTGGCAGTGTGAGTTTATGTAGGTGGTAAATCTGTTTGGATGTGCATTGTCCGTGGCAGAGAGAATCGGCAAATTTGTCTAACATGTTCTATTATTGCCTCCCACGATTACCACAACAACAGCCTGTAATTTCGGTTTTCAAACGTGGCAACACTGCGAGATAACGAGGCGTACAACACGCGGGGCTGACTTATTCGCGGCGGCGCGGGCGGTGGGTCGGTGTGTTACGAGATATACACGGGCAGCCGATAACACCGTAGCCCAATAAAGCTATCGGCCGTCATTAACACGCCAGTAAAACTGGGCAGCGGAACCCGGAGTTGTATATTTGTAGCGATAACACGAGCCGATCAGGATGGGCCAATCAGTTGTAGGTTTGGACACGTTATAGGATGTCTGTAAACGTGTCAGTGGTCTGATTGGAAGGTTCGGCACAGCCCAAGGTTCGTAGAGCTTTCAGCCCAGGTATGATTATTTCCATAAGAGTAATGTTCGCAGCAAAGATGTCTTACGAGGGTGTCCAGCTGATGCATAAATCAACACCATACTATAAAGTGTTGCCAACCTTACAGGGTATAATAATGGTACAGCTATTTTTAAATTGTCACTGGACATGCGGAAAGAAAATTTAAACCCTTAATCCATTAATCTAATATTACAAATAAATCAAACACAATATATTAGTTTCATAAAATGATCATAGAATGTAAGCAGTTAAACTATGTTAATTTGATTTACAATTATGAAGAAAACATGGTACGCGTACGATAAATATCGTGTTTCCAGCGACACTGCAGATTGGATTAGTGATCACGTGACCTTACAGCTGTTTTACGAGGTCTCTTCCGGTTAACTAGAAAACCTTAAATAAATCGACTGAGCAAACCTCTACGAAGACCTATGGACCTTGGGCACAGCCCTCCCTACAGGGCCCATTTGTCGAAACTACCCGAAATCAACCAATGTTTGACGATTTTTTTATTTATAAGTAATTAATTGACAACCTCAGATCAATGTATTAGATCAAAATTCACCTTCGCCAACGACTTGCAATGCAGGCTTGGCTTGCATAATCGATACCGAGCACTACAATCTCTTTGCTCGTTTACCACGGGAAAGGTAATTTCTAATATCGTTGCATCATATTTTTAAAAGAGGCGTTACCTCGTAGTTAGAAAACTATAACAAATAACCTAGCGATGTTTACATTGTACTCGTAGTTACATCACCATTACGGGTAAATACCAAATTGTTGCAAGCGCACCACGTTTATGAACATCACAAATCTGAAATGTATGTTAACATTCAAGTAACTTTGTTATCTAGCCTTACAAGGTATACTTAATGTTTCTGATGCATTACTATTTAGCTTTCTAAATATACATGGCCTGGCCAGATAGCGTAGTGGTAGGAGCCCTCGCATCACAATTTGGGGTTCGCTAGACCGATTTTCCCTCAGGAAAATTGGGAAACGGTGTGAAGATTCGAAACTGATCGTGTTTACCTGATTTTACTGCATTCACTAAGATGACGCTCCAGCCACTAAGTGAGAACTATTCTACACTATTCGGACTGTTTCTTGTACGCAGTAAAGCGAATTGCACGATCTGTATGTCTGTATGTACAGTTACCGAGCGACCGGCGCGCGGCGGCTGTCCAGATACCGAGGATGCCGCAGTTATTACAGAGACCTCTGCTTGTCAAGTTGAGAGGTTATCAGCAGCGCTGAGGCAGGCGGTAATGACAGATGGTATCAGCATCAGCTGCCAGCTGAGACTTCTCTCTGGACCGCTAGGTTGCAGCAGTCGTATTGATGAATGTGGGAAAAGAATGGACGCTGTCTGATCCTCCGCACAGTCTGACGAATGCTGCGACCTCGGTCTTGGCCATTGGTAAAAGATTGTCATCCCCGAAATGTATACAAATAGGACAATGTAGCTTGGAAAATAAACAAGGGGAGAACAGTAATGGTTTAATATGTGTAACAATATTTTTCAACTCAATAATCGAACAATTGCTCAGTCCCTTGCTCTCCTTTAACTCCTTTAGGTGATAGAACGGAATCGATTTAGCATCACCTACTCAATACATGGAATGGAAGAGAAAATATTCTCTTCGCTTTTAGGGTCAATAACTAGAAGAGAGGTCACTTTTACTCACTTAGGTCAAAATTCACCCATTTACCCATTTTTAGAGAATTTCCCCTATAGGGAAGAAGCTACTACCGTAGTCGGCATGGTAAGACCTAGGCCCGGGACCATGATAACTTTTTGTTTTGAGGTCCCCAGACCCCAAAATCACCATTCGTTCGAAACTGTATATATCTGTGTGTCCGTGAGCACGATAAATCTCGTAAAAAAGTCCGATTTTGATGAAATTGGTACAAACGTGTAAAGCAACATTTATGACTTTAATTCGAAAAACAGACAGATCGACCCATCCGAAGTGGTATTTTGGGGAATTTTTGTACCCCAAAAATGTTTTTTTTTTTGAATTTTTAACATGTAATATTTTAAAAAGTCAAATTTTAGTTTTCACCATTGAATTCAGCTTTAAAAACACACAATTTGGTAATTTGATAATTTCTCTAAGTCAATTGGTTACAGAGATATTAAAAGTGGTTAACACAGTACATTGTCCAATATTATTCTTATGGAGGATAAAATAAATTTTATATCTCGCTTATTTATGAACGTCTTCCGTCAAAACTTGGAATATGGCTTCATCTGGTTGTGGTCTATTATTATTTGCACAACAACACAAATTGTTACCGAAGGTTCCCGTAGCAGCAAACCTGCGTACTCTGCCCCCATGTTATTCTTATGGAGAAAAAGTAAACTATTATATCTGCCCTAATTATGAACATAAATTAATAAAACTTGGTATGTGCCTTCCCCTAGTTGAGATATATTGATATTTGCATAAAAACTCATTTTTGTGTTCCTTTTTACAGCAAACCTGCTTACTCAGCTCCTATGTTATTCTTAGAGAGAATAATTAAAATGGCATATTTCGCTTATTTATGAATGTATATTGTTGAAACTTGGTATGTGACTTGACCTAGTTGATTTTTATGTAAATTTGCATAACAACCCATTTTTTTTGTTCCTTGTTGCAGAAAACCTGCGTATTTAGCCCCCATGTTATTCTTATGGAGAATAATTAAAATGTTATGTATTGCTTATTCATGAATTTTTTAAAGGAACTTGGAAATTCGCTGAGTATTCAGGTTTACTGCAACGGGGGTATTTACTCATTTACATAAATGTCGGCCACCAACTTCACCGACATCTACACAGACTAACCAGGAAATGAACTACAAGAGTATAAGTTTGTATATAGTGTAGGCCCCTAGTATATCATTTCGTAGTGAATCGTAACTTTTCAGAAGATGTAAATGAAATACAATTAGGCCTAACAGATTGCAGAAACAAGTGCAGGTAATAAAAATGCATTAAAAAAACTCGAATGTATAATACTCACTGTTTGAATAATTGATTCTGCAATTCAAACGTCTACATCATAACTTAAAAGGGAGTATTTTTCGCCATTAAAGGAACACGTTTTATCGATGACGTAATTCATGGAGGAATGTTGTTGAGTAGCTAATATGTAAAGTGAAGCGAGAACACGGCCCCTTCATCGAGGAGCGACTTCTGTAGTACGCTACGTTTATGGAAACTGGACTCATAAAGGCGCCTACTTACCTTAAATGGTGAATTTTCTCCTCGTTCCTTCTAAAAGCAGTGTTAACTGCGAGATTGCCTTTCGTGCATATTCACGCTGGTTGAAGCTATTTGCTTTTATCGCGACAACTACGTTGGATGCCTGCATTTTATGTAACAGCTGGTGTATGCAGCTTCCGGGTGGATCTTGACCTCCGCGCCGCCGAACGGTCCGATCTATGATGTGGTCTGCGGTCGCACGCGGTGAACGGACATTTCGCGGTCTGACGTGATGCGTCGAATGCGGAGAAACCGACTCGACAGGGCCTTAACATCTCGGAGACGCCGAAGCCACAGAAATCCAACAACATATTTTTATCGTAATAATTCAATGAGTCAGTTGATAGAAACAGCAATCTCGATTGTAGGTATTGCTAAAAAATGTTTTCTTTATAATGATTCCGGCCTAGCGTATCATCCATGAAATACGCGACATGGTAGAAGAAGTAATCAGAACATCACGTGGAGAAAGTTGTGTCGTAGATTTTTTATTTTACAAAATTGGTTTGTCAACAACGATGGTTCATGACAGTCAATTTTAGTTCATGATTAAGAAATTTTGCCTCGGTTTAAATTCAAACGAATAAGCTGGAAAACTAAATTCACTGGAGTACAATAATTGTTTGGTATAGGTACATAGAAGTAAAACAACTTTATATTTTAATGCTTTTGATATTGACCCTACTACATTGATTTATTTATTCGATATACCTCATAATCCTAATTCAGTAATATTGATTATAATAATTTAAATATCTTATATATTATTTATCCAGCCTGTTTTTCTATCAGTCCGCGCGAGATATTCCATATTCCTTTATCAAATTCCATGATTTACCCCTCATTTTAAAGCTTATCGTGCCAGCTAATGATGAAAAATAGACCCACAGGCTAAAAATTTACCGCTTCTCGGAAATTTGAATAATATAAAGGATAAATAAAGGGAATAGTTTGTTTTGACAGGAGCGAAAATGTAAACAAAAGAACATCTGATTAGCTGACAAGATTTGGTTCGCAGTGCGGAATTCCGCACGGCTCGACTAGTACAATATAATTTAAATTTTTACATTTAAAATTGAAATTTTCGCTCAGGTTTTGTCATTGGTATTGAAAGCCCGATCATCGACTTGTAACTCATTTGGCAGAGTTATAAGTCCTTGCCTCCATTGTACACTCGTTGTTGCATTATTGGAACTATAATCGGTTATTTCGCATGTAAACTCAGGGCCTCTACCATACATGGACCCGGTGGGTGTGGAAAGACCAATTTACATTTATATGGTAATTGGACATCCATGCTGTACTTATATGCTGTTAGGTGGAACGTCTTCACTCTTCTACCTGCAGGTTATCACTCTGACGTTTTACCTGCTGTTTTATAGAACACCTGTTTTGAAAAGCTGTTTATGCTTACATCTTGTTATGCCTACTGCTTTGTTTGACATCTGCAGAACGTTTAAAGTGAGGGTTATGCGTAAACATACCATATGCAACATATGCGACCACGCATAACGACTAACAGTTCCCGTCGTGTCTCCACAATTAAGGTGAACATGATCAAATCCATGATAAGCTATGGTTAGATGATATTAGATTGAGAGCAAACTAGACAGCTCATATTATTAGATAAGAGGGCCGTTTATCTTCGACTAACAGTTCCCGTCGTGTCTCCACAATATAAGGTGAACATGATCAAATCCATGATAAGCTATGGTTAGATGATATTAGATTGAGAGCAAACTAGACAGCTCATATTATTAGATAAGAGGGCCGTTTATCTTCGACTAACAGTTCCCGTCGTGTCTCCACAATATAAGGTGAACATGATCAAATCCATGATAAGCTATGGTTAGATGATATTAGATTGAGAGCAAACTAGACAGCTCATATTATTAGATAAGAGGGCCGTTTATCTTCGACTAACAGTTCCCGTCGTGTCTCCACAATATAAGGTGAACATGATCAAATCCATGATAAGCTATGGTCAGGTGATATTAGATTGAGAGCAAACTAGACAGCTCATATTATTAGACAAGAGGGCCGTTTATCTTCGACTAACTTTTAAGCTTGTGTTGTTTTAACACAGTTGCGTGTGCTGCATTATTCGGTTAATCTGACGAATTACCTTCAAATCTTAAAGACAATCAACGAGAGTTATCGTCAACGAGATACAAACCACAAGGAATTGACGAGGATAATGTATTATAGATTTTTGTAAAATTATCTACTTGTTAATTTTCAAACACCTAACATATGTTTAGGTAGTAATCGTATCCAATAAAACTTGAATTTGGAATGCCAGAGGACGGAGCCATACGGTTGGAGATCAATGTCATTACTTAAGCTTTTACTGTTATCCCAAGTGGATTGATTACCCATTTTAGTTTTCAACTTTTCCATTCGAATTCGAGAAATTACAGAGACAGTAAGGACTTTTGTAAGTGACGACTCATTCCTTGTCCTTTCCCAGATAGGATCCCATTTTGCACGCCCAATCTATCTTCATCAATTTCTAAAACCGAGAGCGCCTCTGAGGACAGGAAAGTGAAAGGTGTTTAGCGTTTACGAACCGGAGCAAGATCGCATCAAGTGTGACCTTCTCAGGGTCATTACGTCTGATCTGCGATCTGCGGGACCGTCGGGCAAGGAAAGCGTAACCTCCTCGAGACTGAGAAAAGGTGTAGGAGTAGGAGGCAGTGACGCTGGAGCAATGGGGGGAGGCAGACGGAGCAATGTTATTGCCCTACATTCCGACAAAGAGGAGAGAGAGCGAGAGGGGGGAGGCGTGATGCATCAACAATGTCTGAGAGACATGGTTTTCTCATTGAGGGCGACATTTGTCATACGCCCGGCTCATTGAGGTGTAAGTGGGTTAGTGTCATTGTTAAACCCGGGTTGGATCAGGACTGGTAAACCGATATGTTATAACCTTTATTCTTCTCGTGGTGTTGGCTCATCTTTAATCATTTGGAAACTTTTTAATTATCAACAAATGTGTGGGAAGTTACTGTGAAAATACTTTGCATTGCTTTGAGTTACCTGCTTTCAGAATTAAAAAATAATAATATAACATTCCGACATTTAAATGTAAAATTGATGGCTTCTTACAGGTTCAACATAAATTATGTAAAAAACTTAACATACGAGATGTTCACGACAAAAATTAATAATCACTATCAAGTACTAAATATAGCATTCAACAGCCCAATAAAATGTCTTTGAGATTTCTAAAAGTTGCCTTTAATATCAACATATTCTTTACTTACAGTGTGAAACGATTTGAAATTGTGGGCGTTCAACTCATATAAGTAAAGTGAGCTTTAGCATCAGCATTAGAAGAAATTGCACTTGCGACTTTGTTTAAACACTGGAAATAGATACCTTTTTCACATTTAATAAAAACGAGTTCGCACGCAGCACGCTGACGTGAGGGAATTGAATTTCAACATATAAAACTTTTAAAACTCAAAACCAGTGTAAAAACAGACATTTATGCCAATTTTATTGAAATCTGAAAACATTGATTTTTTGGCTGATCTGATGCTCCTGGTTTAAATTACCTGTAATGTTAGGAATACAATTTTGCGCATTATAAGGTTTAGGAGGCCCCAGCAAAGCCGGCTAGGCACGTCTCCCTTGGGATATTGTACAGAAATTATAAGGTTAGTAGAAGGTCCAGTCAGGCTTAAAATTAGGCGCGAGGTTGCTGGGGATGAAACAAATACACCAACAAATGAATAACATGCTTTTCTAATGTAAAACCCCATAAGACAACGTACTGTGTTTAGCCGATATTTTCTTTAATAAACTCGGTATATATGTATGCTAGAATGACAAGAGAGGGCTTAAAACTTTCACTTCACTAATTCCCATCTTAATACATGCATTAATGGTACGTCCGGGGCTTTTCTGACCCTTTTTGGGCACTAAAACTCGAAATTGGAAATAATAATCCCCAAAAAAGGGGTTTAGAGTTTTCTGATTGTTTTCCCCAACGAACTTGTCCAACTGATTATAGAAAGGAACGTCCCTACCAAATTTGAAGTAAATCGGACAAAAAATGTGACCGCTAGAGTGCATATGCATATATATAATTTTGAACGACACCCCAAAACGTGTTCAGGGGGTCATGTTAGGAGTTTCTATGGTGGTTCCGGGCTTAATTTTCACCGTGCGGGTCATGCTAATAGTTCACTTTCCATCGGAAATTCACTAATAAGTAATAATTTGTGCAAATATAATTTTGTCTGAATTATGCGAATGTTTAAAATGAGTCAAATTGTTGTGGAATTGTTACGAGGCCGTTAAGATATCTCCAGAGACGTCTGCGACCCGAGACCTCCCATAGAGATAGCAGAGGAGTCTCGTGGATGACAAAGGACACAATTATGGTAACGGCCCGCGCCATGTAAGATGTGGGATGTATGCCACGGTGTCAAACAGCGTTCGCTGCTGCGTTGGATGCTGTTGTTGCTGCTGTCATTGCTGCTGTCACTGTTGTTGCTCTTGCTGTTGATACTGCTGGTGCTGCTGCTCATAGGCTGGTTATGGTTTATTCAATTGACGATTTTGAGAACCCTATGTCATTGGCACAGTTACAATCACAAAATAATCAAATTAAATATTACTGTCCTGAAATTCTGTTATATCTTCACAATTTTCTTATCAAAAATAACAATCTGTGACATTGTCATGTTCTAAGCAATGCAACGCAACAGTTAAACTAGTCTATAAGTATTCCTTTTAGAGCTTGTCAATAACTGACAAATGATTCGAATTTGTCTATGTAAGCTTTAGGCGATATTAAGGACAATGTAAGTCTTCATCGCATGTAAACTTATACTTGAATAACGTATCCACGTGCGTGCTGCGTGGGATGTGTACGACTGGCAATGGACGTCGATTCGGACACGGAGCTGCAAGTCTGTCAGACCGGCCCAAACCGCAGAACGAATCTTAACCACATCATTTCTTACATCCATCCTCCATAACCTCGTAATTACATGTTTTAGCGGCATCGCCTGCAAGGGGTTCAAGTGGAAGCTCATAACCGTTAGAGACCGCAGTTGCGCCTCGTCTCTGCACAAACACCTGCAATTAATCCTGCGAAATACATTCTCGAGGCTACCTCTACCCTTGAACTTTCCTCGAACTTCTCTTCGTCAGTTTTGGTAGATTGCAGCTTTTGTCGCAAGAAACCCAACGGAAAAGATGTCTCGCAGTTGTTTATTGTCACATTTCTCGTTTTTAGCGAGCCGGCATGGTAAGACCTAGGCCTGGGACTATGATAACTTTTCGTTTTGAGGTCTTCAGACCCCAAATACACCATTCGTTTTAAACTGTATACATATATACATATATACAGCTTCGCCCCCAGGTCACTGTTTAGCCTCAGTTTAGCCTCAAATTCAAATGGTGTCATATAAAGTGGCGCAGAACCAACACATTACTATTACTCATAGTAATAAAACATACAATTCGTAAAATATTTAAATTTGAAGGGATTGACTATTGAAATAGTAGGTTTTTGAAATGTTTAAGGAGATTTTAGGGTACAAGGAACATGCATGCTATATCTAACATTCCTAGCTATTTAGAAGTGGTGTCATACTAAGAAAGCAGACAAATAAGCAGAAAATTTAATTTGTTAGATTTATCAAAGGTTAAAATTAATATAACTGATTCTATGACTGCTAAAATATCGTAGGACCAAAGTTATAGATCGCCTAAAATCCGTGGCACATGGTGATCTCCGTTTTTTTATTGGACAATCTGTTCGGCTGCTAGAGCTCAGGTTAAAGTGTTTATTTGGGGGAGATTACCCTCGAAGTGATCCTAGATTAAACAAGACGAAATTTAAGCAAAAGAAAGAATTCTACTTTTTAAGGGTTTAAAGAACTTATAATGCTGATATGACTCTTATTACAATGCCATGATGGCGAGGGAAAAATGTGTGCCAATGAATAAGGCTCCGGGTATAATTTAAGTTATTGAAATAATTAAATATCTTTGACATATTTTTGAGTATGGCCTATAGGAAATTAAAAACCACCAAAGAAATCTTTTAAAATTGACTACCTACGGATGAAGGAGACGAGATACGACAGATGCAGATCTTGCAAAATCCGTATGGCATGGTGGTGTCCGTTCTTTTGATAGGTTCATCCGTTCGACCGCATGGCGTGGTGGTGTCCGTTCTTTTGATAGGTTCATCCGTTCGACATTATGGCGTGGTGGTGTCCGTTCTTTTGATAGGTTCATCCGTTCGACATTATGGCGTGGTGGTGTCCGTTCTTTTGATAGGTTCATCCGTTCGACATTATGGCGTGGTGGTGTCCGTTCTTTTGATAGGTTCATCCGTTCGACCGCATGGCGTGGTGGTGTCCGTTCTTTTGATAGGTTCATCCGTTCGACATTATGGCGTGGTGGTGTCCGTTCTTTTGATAGGTTCATCCGTTCGACCGCATGGCGTGGTGGTGTCCGTTCTTTTGATAGGTTCATCCGTTCGACCGCATGGCGTGGTGGTGTCCGTTCTTTTGATAGGTTCATCCGTTCGACCGCATGGCGTGGTGGTGTCCGTTCTTTTGATAGGTTCATCCGTTCGACCGCATGGCGTGGTGGTTTCCGTTCTTTTGATAGGTTCATCCGTTCGACATTATGGCGTGGTGGTGTCCGTTCTTTTGATAGGTTCATCCGTTCGACCGCATGGCGTGGTGGTGTCCGTTCTTTTGATAGGTTCATCCGTTCGACATTATGGCGTGGTGGTGTCCGTTCTTTTGATAGGTTCATCCGTTCGACCGCATGGCGTGGTGGTGTCCGTTCTTTTGATAGGTTCATCCGTTCGACCGCATGGCGTGGTGGTGTCCGTTCTTTTGATAGGTTCATCCGTTCGACCGCATGGCGTGGTGGTGTCCGTTCTTTTGATAGGTTCATCCGTTCGACCGCTAGAGCTCAAAAACAATAAATCTAAAATAAGCCTTTTTTTAAGGAATTTTAAATCAGTACCCAAAGTTATATAAGATAGTGTAATATGCATTGCACGAACGTAAAAACATACCAACAACACGATATGACAAACATATGAAATGGCAAATAATTCCGTTGATAGGTTTTAGTTGTTAACAACACCAAAATATGAGACTCCTGATATGTAGTTTAACGATATGTCGTATGCCATTTTTATGCCACCAGGTACCCTTTAAGGTCGTGAAATAATGTAAAATACATTGGCAAATATTAAATTATTATCCTGATTTGACAAATTCTGTACTTTTAAAGTTATAAAACCACTATAAAAACATAAAATATTATGTTTGTGATGACTCAAAGTAATCTGTTACTAATATAACCTAATTCATGTAGAGATTTTCCCACCTGCTATGGGAACCCATCATCCCAAAAGATCTAAAACAATTTAGAGATTTTAATTTATTGTATGTTTTTAATAAATAAACTGTTCATGTGACTGATGTTGGCCCTAGCATGTAGACGTTTAGTTTTTAAGTAATAGGCCACCCCTTATATTACCAAGTGCTTGTGAATTATGAAAATCGTAAACGAATTTTGAACTACAGTAACTAAGTGCCAGAGCACTAACAGAATTCGCCATACACGTAGCTGCTCAACAACATAAGGTTCAAGTGGAGAAAGTTGAAAGAATCTAAACAACTTATGTCTATGGGGTATTAAAGGGTGTGGTTAAAACAAGAAAATGTTTTACCGGCGAAAACCTAAAATTATGGTTTTCGATGTTTGGTAAGTATTGCAAAAAATGAATAACAGGTTCATTAGTCAATGAACATACATTATGGAAAAATATTTAATTAAGGATAAAAATATAATTTTTGTTTAATAATAAACAAATTTTTCGTGACTGTGGATTGCCACAAAACGTATACATGCGAAAGCCTATTTAAATTTGTGCATACTGTATTACCGATATTACCGAAAATATTTTGAAATCAAAATAATACATATCGATAACGTAGTCTACGTAATTAATAGATTTATAAATATTTATTTAAAGGTTTATTAATTAAACATTTTGAGTTTGGGGGATTTTCCCGGCGGTTTCTAGGTACAAGGTACCTGCATGCCAAATTTCACGTCCCTACCTCATCTAGAAGTGGGTTAGAATACCTGAGTGAGTTACACATGCGGCTGTATATATGTTAGATACGTCCGTTGGTGCGATAACTCTCGTAAAAAAGGTCCGACTTTGATAAAATTTGGTAAAAAAGTGTAGAGCAACATTTATGACTTTAAGTTCGAAAACCAGATAGATCGACCCATCCGAAGTGGTATTTTGGGGGGGTTTGGACCCCAAAAATGGCTTTTTGAAGTTTTTACATGTAATGTTAAAAAAGTCAAATTTTAGTTTTCACCATTGGATTCAGATTTTAAAAACTCACAATTTGGTACTGTAATTATTTCTCTATGTCAGTTGGTTACAGAGATATTGAAAGTACTAAACAAAGTATGTTGTCCAATGCTATTCTTATGGAGAATAAAGCAAAAATTATATCTCACTTATTTATACTAAAGAAACTTGGTATACGGCTTCATCTGGTTGTGGCCTATTGTTATTTGAACAAAAAAAGCAAATTTTTACCGATTTACTCTGTAGCAGCGAACCTGCGTACTCAGCCCCCATGTTATTCCAATGGAGAATAAATAAAATGTAAAGTTTCCTTTAATATAAACATAAATGAATAAAACTTGGTATGTGGCTTCACCTTGTTGAGTTATATTGATATTTGCATAAAAACCTATTTGTTGTGTTCCTTGTTGCAGAAAACCTGCGTACTCATCCCCCATGTTATTCTTATGGAGAATAATCAAAATGGTATAGCCTATACCGCTTATTTATGAAAACTGGGTATTGACCAGTTTTAAGGTAGTCCTAGGATAACCAACTGCGACGGGGTTATTGTTTTATTTTCGGCATCTTTTAGGATCGGCACTTACAAGAGACAAATTGTATTACGCATAAATGGGTCCACACTAGCATGAGACGAATGAGTGAACGTACCAAAAAAAGCTTGTTGATATTTCATAAATATACACGTCAATCTTTTGCTTAACATAAGACAAGAGTCATGTTAACTCATTAAATGCAAATATTCCTAAATGAGAACAAATTAAATAGCTTTTATTCAAAAAGCATTATGCTGTTTTAACGAATTTCCCCTATAGGGAAGAAGCTATTTCCGGAGGTCTCATGGTAATACCCCCCCGAGACCATGATAACTTTTTTGAGGTCCTCAGATGCCAAAAACGCTATTCGTTCAAATTTATATATTTGTGTGTGTGTGTGTGTGTGTGTGTGTGTGTGTGTGTGTGTGTGTGTGTCCGCGTATGCGATAAGATTAGTAAAAAACGTCCGATTTCGATTAAATTTGGCTCAAATGTGTAAAGTGACATTCATGACTTTAAGTTCGAAAACCAGAAAAATCGGACCATGGGAAGAGGGGTTTATGGGGATTTAAATTGTCCAAAAATCAGTATTTGACCCTAAAATGTTTAAAACACTTACTTTTGGTTTTAACCATGTTATAGAGCTTAAAAACAAATAATATAGTATTTGAATTATTAACCTAGGTTAGGTGGTTGCGGAGAAAATCCAAAAAAATCTGCTCATAAAATCTCCCATTTTAATCTTATGGGAAAAAGGTTTTTGGTTTTTCCTCAGTTAATTTTAATGTAAACTTAACATTTGCTTTTACCAATCAGTTCAGCTCCACAAATCAATAATTTTTGTATTTAAATTGTGATTCTACGTCCAACTACGCCTAACCGTTGCATACATTCAAAGTGCTAAACACAGTACGTTGTCCAATGTTATCCTTATGGGGAATAAATCAAATTGTACATCTCAATTATTTAGGAATGAATATTGATGAAACTTGGTATGTGGCTTCACGTAGTACTGGTATATTGATATTTGCACAAATTGATTTTTTGTTCATTATCCCCGTAGCAGCAAACCTGCATACTCAGCCCTAATGATATTTGTATGGAGAATAAGTAAAGTTTTATATCTCCCTCAATTATGAACATAAATTAATAAAACTTAGTATGCAGCTTCCCTTGTTTGAGTTATACTGGTAATTGCACAAAAGTCTTCTCTTTCTTTTTGCAGCAAACCTGCGTTCTCAGCCCTAATGTTATTTTTATGGATAATAAATAAAATGCTATAGATCACTTATTTATTTATGTATTTTTATCAAAGTTGATAAGTGGCATTATATGATAGTGAGGCACATATGCATGCATTGGAAATTCACTGATTATGCAGGTTTGCTGCGACTGGGGTATTTCTACAAATCGAAGCATGACGTCTTGAAACTAAACGTTTTGGAAGAAAGTATGACACATCAAACACCATCAACATTATGTTACTAGGTCTTTGGACCATGACGCAATGCACTATTCCCCAGCACTTCCCAGTCCCAGGCTAGGATGTTCATGTCAGTCTGTCTGTCTGTCCAGTCGCTTCACAATAGTTAATTAATGGTTGTCAAGCCGTGAGGGGTCTACAGGGTCGCCGCCCGCCCCGTGGTTGGGCAACCTTGTGTTGCAATACGGAGAAAGAATAATCAAATTAGCTTTCTTTCGGGAGATCATTGCCCTCAACACACATATTGCCGCTGGACATTACAAGTTGTCTCTGGTTATATCTTCTTCCTGCTCTACGTTGCAATCACAGTTCGACTCTCTGTATGGTGCAGTCCAGTCTTGATTGGTTGTATCTTCTTCCTCCTCTACGTTGCAATCACAGTACGACTCTCTGTATGGTGCAGTCCAGTCTTGATTGGTTGTATCTTCTTCCTGCTTTACGTTGCAATCACAGTACGACTCTCTGCATGGTGCAGTCCAGTCTTGATTGGTTGTATCTTCTTCCTTCTCTACGTTGCAATCACAGTACGACTCTCTGCATGGTGCAGTCCAGTCTTGATTGGTTGTATCTTCTTCCTCCTCTACGTTGCAATAACAGTACGACTCTCTGTATGGTGCAGTCCAGTCTTGATTGGTTGTACATTCTTCCTTCTCTACGTTGCAATCACAGTACGACTCTCTGCATGGTGCAGTCCAGTCTTGATTGGTTGTATCTTCTTCATTCTCTACGTTGCAATCACAGTACGACTCTCTGCATGGTGCAGTCCAGTCTTGATTGGTTGTATCTTCTTCCTTCTCTACGTTGCAATCACAGTACGACTCTCTGCATGGTGCAGTCCAGTCTTGATTGGTTGTATCTTCTTCCTCCTCTACGTTGCAATAACAGTACGACTCTCTGTATGGTGCAGTCCAGTCTTGATTGGTTGTATATTCTTCCTTCTCTACGTTGCAATCACAGTACGACTCTCTGCATGGTGCAGTCCAGTCTTGATTGGTTGTATCTTCTTCATTCTCTACGTTGCAATCACAGTACGACTCTCTGCATGGTGCAGTCCAGTCTTGATTGGTTGTATCTTCTTCCTTCTCTACGTTGCAATCACAGTACGACTCTCTGCATGGTGCAGTCCAGTCTTGATTGGTTGTATCTTCTTCCTCCTCTACGTTGCAATCACAGTACGACTCTCTGTATGGTGCAGTCCAGTCTTGATTGGTTGTATCTTCTTCCTCCTCTACGTTGCAATCACAGTACGACTCTCTGTATGGTGCAGTCCAGTCTTGATTGGTTGTATCTTCTTCCTCCTCTACGTTGCAATCACAGTACGACTCTCTGTATGGTGCAGTCCAGTCTTGATTGGTTGTATCTTCTTCCTCCTCTACGTTGCAATCACAGTACGACTCTCTGCATGGTGCAGTCCAGTCTTGATTGGTTGTATCTTCTTCCTCCTCTACGTTGCAATCACAGTACGACTCTCTGCATGGTGCAGTCCAGTCTTGATTGGTTGTATCTTCTTCCTCCTCTACGTTGCAATCACAGTACGACTCTCTGCATGGTGCAGTCCAGTCTTGATTGGTTGTATCTTCTTCCTCCTCTACGTTGCAATCACAGTACGACTCTCTGTATGGTGCAGTCCAGTCTTGATTACGTTCGCGTTATCTCTAAGTTACACGAGCGATATTATAATGTCCACTCATCGAGATCACATTGGTTTATGACAACGTACGCTTAAAAGACCAATAAATTATCTGTGGCGTCTGCAGGAAATATAGGTCTTCATGCCTCATTTGGAATTCTTGTGTGACCTACGATTCAGAGCTGATAGAATCTTGATTGGCTACGAATTTAAGTGGTAATATTTACTCCCTTGAATACAAATCTCGTCTTGTATCAGAATATACACAAGTGCTTACCACTTATCTTAGTGCTTTGTCCCTTCGCATTCTCTTATCACTATGGTAATTCATGTGCTCGGTATGTAGAGCATTGTAGAGTGTAGCTATTGTGGCACGGTGGAGGGGATAAATTCCCAGTGCTCATGCGCAATCCGGCGGTCCATTGAATGCTAATGAGCCAGTTGCACAGGAGGCTGCGCCGTGTTGGTCAGCGTGCGTTGCGTCTGCGTATTCTTTCTCCGTTGACCTTGGCCCACTAGCGTCCCGCGCTTAGCGAGAACGCGTCTCGCCGCAGAGCTTTCTTCCAAGGAATGTCCTGCGGTCTGTTTATTTCGCAAAAGTTGCGTGACTTGCAGGTAAAATTTCGCTTTTCGCGCGTTTTCTAGAGGAAATCCTTTTGCCAGTTATGGAAATTTACCTTCCAGTTTGGGTTTTCTAGGGCATAGAAAATGCTTGGAGTCACAGGGACCTAGTTTTGCGTCTCTTATTTTTGGAGAAACTCCCTTGTCTCTTCAAGACCTAAAATTGGAGATTTAATTTGAGATCTTAAATGTATTTTGCATTAGCCAACTATCCAGTTAATCCGCATTTAACAATATTGATACAATAATCTTTTTAAAAATTTCAATTCCTACTATTTATTCACATTATTTCCATACCGGTATATGATTTTTTCGAAATTGAATTCATGCTTGAATCAGGGTTAAGTAATTATGACCCATCATGAGACATAATGCGGTTACAGCAAACGTGCTTCTCATGACATAATAGTTATGTCGTTTTGGGAAATGCTCCATTTATTGGTAGAGCCTTTTAGTGAATTCCCCCTATATAGAAGCTATTACCGTAGGTGGCATGGTAAGACTTTGGCACGATACCATGATAACTTTTTGTTTTGAGGTCCCCAGATGCCAAAATCAGTATTCTTCAAATTTATATATATGTGTATATATATATATATATATATGTATATATATATATGTATATATATATATGTGTGTGTGTGTGTGTGTGTGTGTGTGTGTGTGTGTGTGTGTGTGTGTGTGTGTCCGTTACCGCGATAACTTTTGAAAG
Organism: Allygus modestus; assembly: GCA_963675035.1. Taxonomy (NCBI): domain Eukaryota; kingdom Metazoa; phylum Arthropoda; class Insecta; order Hemiptera; family Cicadellidae; genus Allygus; species Allygus modestus. Next base: position 159,496,934 of record OY776114.1, on the reverse strand, counting down.
AAATGCCCGATTTTGATGAAATTTAACAAAAATGTGTAGTGTTACATTTATGACTTAAAGTTCGAAAACCAGATCGATCGGACAATGGGAAGCGGGTTTTAAGGGGGTTTTAAATGTTCCCAAAATCGGTTTTTTGAATTTTTTTCCTAAAATTTTAAATAAAAACCCTCAATTTCGGTTATAGCCATTTTTAGAGCTTAAAAAAATAATTTAGTATTTTGAATCATTAACCTAGGTTAAGTGGTTGAAGAGAAAAGTCAAAATACCCCCGTAGCAGCAAACCTGCATACTCAGCGAATTTCCAATGCATATTAATTTATCTTAATACCACATAAAGCCACATACCAAGTTTCATCAATATACATTCATAAATAAACGATTTATGACATTTTAATTATTCTCCATAAGAATAACATGGCAGCTGAGTATGCAGGTTTGCTGAAATAAGGAACACTAAAAATGGGCTTTTATACAAATATCATGATAACTCACCTAGGTAAAGCCACATACCAAGTTCTATTAATTTATGTTCATAATTAAAGGAGATAACACGTTAATTATTCTCCATGAGAATAACATGGGGCTGAGTATGCAGGTTTGCTGCTACGGGAACTATCGGGCAAAAAATGGATTTTTGTGCAAATATCAATAGACCACAACCAAATAAAGCCATATACCAAATTTTGCCAGTTTACGTTCATAAATAAGCGAGATATACAATTTTTCTTTTTCTCCATAAAAATAACATTAGACAACGTACTGCGTTTAGCACTTTCAATATCTCGGTAACCAGTTGACGTAGAGCAATGATTAAAATACCAAATTGTTTGTTTTTTTAAGCTGAATTTAATGGTATAAATTAAAATTTGATTTAAATTAAAATTACATGTGAAAACCCCAAAAAACACATTTTTGGGGTACAAAACCCCCCAAAAACCCCCCTTCGGATGGTGCGATTCATCTGGTTTTCGAACTCGTTCAAATAAATGGTACTTTACACATTTGTAACCAATTTCATTAAGATCGGACCTTTTTTACGAGAGTTATCGTGCTTACGGACACATATATATATATATATATATATATATATATATATATATATATACATATATAAAAATTTGAACGAATGGTGTTTTTGGCATCTGGGGACCTCAAAATGAAAAGTTATCATGGTCTCGGGCTTAAGTCTTACCATGAGACCTACGGTAATAGCTTCTTCCCTATAGGGGAAATTCGCTAAAACGTGTCCATAAAATGTCCCATGTTAATCTTATGGGAAAGAGGTTTTTGGATTTTCCTAAGATAATTTTACTAAAAACTTCACATTTATTTTTACCAATCAGTTTAGCTCTACAAAAAAATCCTATTGGTGTTTTAATTGTTGTTCTACGTCCAACTGTTGCAGAGATATTCAAAGTGCTAAACACAGTACGTTGTCCAATGTTATTCTTATGGAGGATAAATAAAATTTGGTATATTGATTATTTATGAATTTATATTGATAAAACTTGGTATGTGGCTTCAACTAGTTGTGGTATATTGCACAAATAGAGTTTTTGTTGATTTTCCCCGTAGCAGCAAACCTGCATACTCGGCCCCCATGTTATTCATATACAGAATAAGTAATGTTTTATATCTCCCTTAGTTATGAACCTAAATTAATACAATTTCGCTTCACCGGGTCGAGTTATATTGATACACATTTCTTATTTTCCTTGTTTCAGCAAACCTGCGTACTCAATTACAATGTTATTCTTATGGAGAGTAAATAAAATGCTATATATCACTTATTTATGAATGTATTTTTGTGAAACTTGGTAAGTGGCTCTATGTATTAGCGAGGCACATATTCGCTGAGTACACAGGTTTGCTGCGATGGGGGTATTTGGAATGAACCAGCGCATACATGAGATCCCACCAACCCCACATCGTTCATTCCAGTTACAACGCAACATGTATGGATAGAGGCTCTTATCTTAATTGCATATATACTTCCAAAGTAGGAGTTTGGGGGAAGAAAATTGATTTTTCCTACAACCGCGCCTAAAGTGTTTCTGTCCGATATAAAAACACATGTTAAATCAGCTGCTTTCTATTTAGCGAGCGAGAAGTCTTTCGAACGCTGCGCCTTACTTTTCCGCTCGAGGACCGCTAATAACCTGATGCTTTATACTACAGATTTTTTATTCTCTGAGTTTAGACCAAGCTGACTGACTCGATGTTGATAACCTCAATCTCGCGAATTCAGCCAATAATGGATAAAAGTAATTTTGGTATGATTCTGGTATTCAAAATTGCAGTGGTAGGGAAACATTGTGTATGTAATTCGAGTGTAAAGTGGCTTTGACGCTTTCAGCAAATTACCGCGCTCCGCTACGCGGACAACAGTTTTCTCTCAAACGACTAAGACCTAATTTGTGGGTCACATAAATAACCATTTCGTTATTATAACTGTTAGTGTAATGTTATTTATATAGTTTCAACATCCGCCATGAAACACTAAAATGAATCATCACTAAACTTGTAACAATAATATGAATGGTTCTGTTCCAGGGATCGGACCCGAGAGTGGCGACATGTCGGGGCAAGTTGCAGAACAAGCGCAGCAAACTGAACCAAGAGATCAACAAAGAACTGAGGCTGAGAGCCGGCGCCGAGAACCTTTTCAAGTGAGTTCATCTGCAAAAGGATTTATTTATTTGTTAGGTTTAAGACGTGCGATTGTTATTAAAAAACAATATTCATTGAGGACAGAGGGTTAAAGAAACTAAAATGGTCATAAAAATGAATTATTATGAATTTATGTTCTGTAAATACAATCATTGATTAAACCAGAATGCAGATATTTCACCACGCGTTCAACGTCAGAGTGTGTTACGCTGGCCGCACCCTTGCAACAAACAAGTAGGACCAGATTGAAGCTAACAGGCCCAACGGCTTGAATTTTAACCTTTAAGTTTTCCATATTTCTGGTGGTCTTTTTAAAGTTTTCTATTAGTTCCAATAATTATTTTCCGTAACCACCCAATTGTAAACTGCCAAAATGAAGGGATTGATAAGGCCTAGAAGGATGTGAGCAAGCTTTCACAATAATAAGGTATCTAAAGGCAAACAATGCTGAAGAACAAACACAGTTGACATGGTAATTCCAAATTCTAGGTGAGTCATCGAGTGCATGACCGCACCTACGATTGCCATGCTGCTCTCTAGGTCAATTATAATATAATATGCTGTATCTTAAACTCTGGGGGTGTTTCCCGGGTTTTAAAATTAATGATTGTACCTTTTTCATGATTCGTTTGAGCGAGATTCTTTCCTACAAAATCGAAAGCAACTGAATCGATATTGTTTTCGTCGTAAACGGTTGAGCCAAAGACAAAAGACAACGGGATATTTCAAAAATCTATAAAACCACACTTGCGACCGCTTGTTCAGCAAAAACCATATATTTCAGCAACCGCTTTATAACATTTTTCCAGTATCGTTGTTAAGCTAGACCATATGGTGTGCCATTTTTGAGTTTTGAAGTTGTTGTTTTGTTTTTACCTAAAGTTCCACATTGTTCAACCCTCAACATCCCACTACAACGCCGCTTAGGGGCAGTTTCACGACTCTGAACTAGACGAGGCTGCGCGGCACACGACATGTGGTCGGGCAATCGGTGCGCCTCACTAACATTCCATCGTTTATGACCTCCGTTTATGGCGCCACGTATTGTATGCCAGTTTATGATCGGCTCTGGTAAAAACGTCGTAAATATAATTTATACGTTTTTCAATAGTCGTTTCTGAGTAAATATAAATACTTACTCGAGTTTAAGCGTAAAGTAATTCTTAAGTTAGTACGAAAATGCAAAGATATTTTTTGGAATTTTAAATTGTATTCGTTCCACTTCTCTACAATTGTCATTCAAAAATTTAAAATATAATTTGTTATTTCAACGGTAGCATACATTTTTTATGAGCACATAAACACTTTTACGGGAGATCTGGCCATAGACCTTCCCCCGGTGGTTTGTAAACCCTCAAATTTGTTTATCGCCCAGGAAATCGAACCCGAGACCAGTTGAACCGATGTAAGTGTATGACTAACCATTAGGCTAACGATATGATCGAAACCTACTACCGGATTTTAACCTGCTACAGTTAAAATTAACCTAATTAGCATTATTGTTATCAAAGACGGACAAAGATTAGCTTATTTAAATACTACAACGTTGCTCACGGTTAATTAATTTTAGAACCTGAGCCCACCAATAAGCATAACTTCAAACAAAACACAATTCAGCAATAAACTTTCAAATCTAATAGCTCTGAATCTGTACAAGACTAATCTCTTTGTATCCACTAATTACAATTCGGGTCATTCTCTAAACCTGTCACACTCCTTGATATCCCAGCACCTAATTACCTTTCACAAGCGTCCTCTCAATAGGTTTCATCTGTCACCTGTGTTCGGGTCGTGATGACGAAACATCACATCAAGGACCTCTGAAGACATTTGGCACTTTCACTCCCAGACAAAGGCTATTGTTGATCTGTGACTGGCAGCATACGCGCTGAGCCGGCCATATGCTAATGAGCATAAGTGGCCGTGTTGGTTTACGGACCATAATACCCAGTTTCCCACCCGTGGGTCACGCTTCATCTGCCACCCGGGACTCTTTGCATTCCTTCGTGATCGCCGTGGAAACGATATGGCTCGATGTAGGGAATGCTAATCCATTCAGTTTCGATAGCTGTCTTCCCATAGACAGGAGTTTGATGATAGTGAGAAAAATTGTTTTTTGGGAATGGCTTGGTCTCTACTGGGAAATGTGCTTGACCCCCATTTGGTCGATTGGGTATCTTTGGTGTTTTTCAGTGAATCTCAACGATTGATAGAACAAACGTGCCGACAAGTTTCATTGGATTTCTTATGTGTAAAGTTATTTCACTAAATGTACAAATTGCCTATAATTCCCTTACTTTGTTTTGAAATAATAACTTTTCATTTACAAAACTTAGATATGAATAAAACAATTCCTCATAAAGGAATTACCACCTATCCCAGTTACTACCTACTTTTTGCCACTGGAGACAAGTTAACTGTTTTTAGCGAATTTCCCCTATAGGGAAGAAGCTATTACCGTAGTCGGCATGGTAAGACCTAGGCCCGGGACCATGATAACTTTTCGTTTTGAGGTCCCCAGACCCCAAAAACACCATTCGTTCGAAACTGTAGATATATATATATATATATATATATATATATATATATATATATATATATATATATATATATATATATATATACATGTGTGTGTGTGTGTGTGTGTGTGTGTGTGTGTCCGTGAGCACGATAACTCTCGTAAAAATTATCTGATTTTGATGAAATTTGGTATAAACGTGTAAAGCAACATTTATGACTTTAAGTTCGAAAACCAGCCAGATCGCTTTATCCGAAGAGGTATTTTTGGGGGGTTTTGTCCCCCAAAAATGGGTTTTTTGAACTTTTTACATAACATTTTGGAAATAGTCAAATTTTAGTTTTTACCATTGCATTCAGCTTAAAAAAACACAAATTTGGTATTTTGATCATTCCTCTACGTCAATTGGTTACCGAGATATTGAAAGTGCTAAACACAGTACGTTGTCTAATGTTATTCTTATGGAGGAAAATAAAAATTTTATATCTCGCTTATTTATGAACGTACTATGATGAAACTTGGTATAGGGCTTCATCTAGTTGTGGTGCATTGGTATTTCCTCAAAAAAAGATTTTTTGTCAAAGGCTCTTGTAGCAGCAAACCTGCGTACTTAGCCCCCATGTTATTCTTATGGAGAATAATTAAATGCTCTGTCTCCCTTAATTATGAACATAAATGAATAAAGACTGGTATACAACTTCACCTACCTGAGTTCTATTGATATTAGCATAAAAACCCATTTTTTGTGTTCCTTGTTGCAGCAAACCTGCGTACTCAGCCCCAATGTTATTCTTATGGAGAATAATTAAAATTGTATATATCGCTTATTTCTGAATATATTTTTATGAAACTTGGTAAGTGGCTTTATGTAGTATTAAGACATGTATATCCCCATTGGAAATTCGCTGAGTATGCAGGTTTGCTGCAACGGGGGTATTTTATTTTAATTACGTTCTTAGTTTTAAAATAGTGAATATTCAATTTTGAAGCATGGACCTACATCTGTCATGAGGAAAGGAAATTAAAGGAAATTTCTGCCATCCGAATCAATGCCTATTATTTCATTCTTCATTAGAATGAGTGGTTTCTTTTTAAATTTTAAATTTGACTATTCCGTCCAAGTTTATAACTATCATTATGCCCCTACTTTTTTACAGTAGATCTGTAATTTAATGTTAGGGTTGAAAGAAAAATAACGTTCCTGCTATATTTGTTATTATAACCACAGAAAATTATATTTTTTCATGGAGTACACGGTGAGCTGGGAGCTGTTACTACGCCTCAAGCTCCCGGCTTCATATAGGAGTAGAGCATGAGTCATACCTATACCCAAGGATCTCTGCATCTCGCATTTTTCTGTCAAATCCACTAGAGAGATAGGTGCGGTGGTACGAGATGAGTTACGAGAAGTGAGTTACCACGACTCCCAACAAAGCAGGAGGTATACAGACGAGTTAGCTAATAGAAGTGGAGCGTTTCCCTGAAACAGTGTGTTGGTAAATTACCACAACTACCAACAAAGCAGGAGGTATACAGACGAGTTAGCTGCTAGAAGTGGAGCGTTTCCCTGAATCAGTGTGTTAGTGAGTTACCACAACTCCCAACAACGTAGGAGGTATACAGACGAGTTAGCTGCTGGAAGTGGGGCGTCTCCCTGAAGCAGTGTGTTAGTGAGTTACCACAACTCCCAACAACGTAGGAGGTATACAGACGAGTTAGCTGCTAGAAGTGGGGCGTTTCCCTGAAGCAGTGTGTTGGTAAATTACCACAACTCCCAACAACTTAGGAGGTATACAGACGAGTTAGCTGCTAGAAGTGGGGCGTTTCCCTGAAACAGTGTGTTGGTAAATTACCACAACTCCCAGCAAAGCAGGAGGTATACAGACGAGTTTGCTGCTAGAAGTGGGGCGTCTCCCTGAAGCAGTGTGTTAGTGAGTTACCACAACTCCCAACAAAGCAGGAGGTATACAGACGAGTTAGCTGCTAGAAGTGGGGCGTCTCCCTGAAGCAGTGTGTTAGTGAGTTACCACAACTCCCAACAAAGCAGGAGGTATGCAGACGAGTTAGCTGCTAGAAGTGGGGCGTCTCCCTGAAGCAGTGTGTTAGTGAGTTACCACAACTCCCAGCAAAGCAGGAGGTATACAGACGAGTTAGCTGTTAGAAGTGGGGCGTCTCCCTGAAGCAGTGTGTTAGTGAGTTACCACAACTCCCAACAAAGCAGGAGGTATACAGACGAGTTAGCTGCTAGAAGTGGGGCGTCTCCCTGAAGCAGTGTGTTAGTGAGTTACCACAACTCCCAACAAAGCAGGAGGTATACAGACGAGTTAGCTGCTAGAAGTGGGGCGTCTCCCTGAAGCAGTGTGTTAGTGAGTTACCACAACTCCCAACAAAGCAGGACGTATACAGACGAGTTAGCTGCTAGAAGTGGGGCGTCTCCCTGAAGCAGTGTGTTAGTGAGTTACCACAACTCCCAACAAAGCAGGAGGTATACAGACGAGTTAGCTGCTGGAAGTGGGGCGTCTCCCTGAAGTAGTGTATTAGTGAGTTACCACAACTCCCAGCAACGTAGGAGGTATACAGACGAGTTAGCTGCTGGAAGTGGGGCGTCTCCCTGAAGCAGTGTGTTAGTGAGTTACCACAACTCCCAACAACGTAGGAGGTATACAGACGAGTTAGCTGCTAGAAGTGGGGCGTCTCCCTGAAGCAGTGTGTTAGTGAGTTACCACAACTCCCAACAACGTAGGAGGTATACAGACGAGTTAGCTGCTAGAAGTGGAGCGTTTCCCTGAAGCAGTGTGTTGGTAAATTACCACAACTCCCAGCAAAGCAGGAGGTATACAGACGAGTTTGCTGCTAGAAGTGGGGCGTCTCCCTGAAGCAGTGTGTTAGTGAGTTACCACAACTCCCAGAAAAGCAGGAGGTATACAGACGAGTTAGCTGCTAGAAGTGGGGCGTCTCCCTGAAGCAGTGTGTTAGTGAGTTACCACAACTCCCAGCAAAGCAGGAGGTATACAGACGAGTTAGCTGCTAAAAGTGGGGCGTCTCCCTGAAGCAGTGTGTTAGTGAGTTACCACAACTCCCAGCAACGTAGGAGGTATACAGACGAGTTAGCTGCTAGAAGTGGGGCGTCTCCCTGAAGCAGTGTGTTAGTGAGTTACCACAACTCCCAGCAACGTAGGAGGTATACAGACGAGTTAGCTGCTAGAAGTGGAGCGTCTCCCTGAAGCAGTGTGTTAGTGAGTTACCACAACTCCCAGCAACGCAGGAGGTATACAGACGAGTTAGCTGCTAAAAGTGGGGCGTCTCCCTGAAGCAATGTGTTAGTGAGTTACCACAACTCCCAACAACGTAGGAGGTATACAGACGAGTTAGCTTTTAAAAGTGGGGCGTCTCCCTGAAGCAGTGTGTTAGTGAGTTACCACAACTCCCAGCAAAGCAGGAGGTATACAGACGAGTTAGCTGCTAAAAGTGGGGCGTCTCCCTGAAGCAGTGTGTTAGTGAGTTACCACAACTCCCAACAACGCAGGAGGTATACAGACGAGTTAGCTGCTAGAAGTGGGGCGTCTCCCTGAAGCAGTGTGTTAGTGAGTTACCACAACTCCCAACAACGTAGGAGGTATACAGACGAGTTAGCTGCTGGAAGTGGGACGTCTCCCTGAAGCAGTGTGTTAGTGAGTTGCCACAACTCCCAGCAACGTAGGAGGTATACAGACGAGTTAGCTGCTAGAAGTGGGGCGTCTCCCTGAAGCAGTGTGTTAGGGAGTTACCACAACTCCCAGCAACGTAGGAGGTATACAGACGAGTTAGCTGCTAGAAGTGGGGCGTCTCCCTGAAGCAGTGTGTTAGTGAGTTACCACAACTCCCAGCAACGTAGGAGGTATACAAACGAGTTAGCTGCTAGAAGTGGGGCGTCTCCCTGAAGCAGTGTGTTAGTGAGTTACCACAACTCCCAGCAAAGCAGGAGGTATACAGACGAGTTAGCTGCTAAAAGTGGGGCGTCTCCCTGAAGCAGTGTGTTAGGGAGTTACCACAACTCCCAGCAAAGCAGGAGGTATACAGACGAGTTAGCTGCTAAAAGTGGGGCGTCTCCCTGAAGCAGTGTGTTAGTGAGTTACCACAACTCCCAACAACGCAGGAGGTATACAGACGAGTTAGCTGCTAGAAGTGGGGCGTCTCCCTGAAGCAGTGTGTTAGTGAGTTACCACAACTCCCAACAACGTAGGAGGTATACAGACGAGGTAGCTGCTGGAAGTGGGACGTCTCCCTGAAGCAGTGTGTTAGTGAGTTGCCACAACTCCCAGTAACGTAGGAGGTATACAGACGAGTTAGCTGCTAGAAGTGGGGCGTCTCCCTGAAGCAGTGTGTTAGGGAGTTACCACAACTCCCAGCAACGTAGGAGGTATACAGACGAGTTAGCTGCTAGAAGTGGGGCGTCTCCCTGAAGCAGTGTGTTAGTGAGTTACCACAACTCCCAGCAACGTAGGAGGTATACAGACGAGTTAGCTGCTAGAAGTGGGGCGTCTCCCTGAAGCAGTGTGTTAGTGAGTTACCACAACTCCCAGCAACGTAGGAGTTATACAGACGAGTTAGCTGCTAGAAGTGGAGCGTCTCCCTGAAGCAGTGTGTTAGTGAGTTACCACAACTCCCAGCAACGCAGGAGGTATACAGACGAGTTAGCTTTTAAAAGTGGGGCGTCTCCCTGAAGCAGTGTGTTAGTGAGTTACCACAACTCCCAGCAAAGCAGGAGGTATACAGACGAGTTAGCTGCTAGAAGTGGAGCGTCTCCCTGAAGCAGTGTGTTAGTGAGTTACCACAACTCCCAGCAACGCAGGAGGTATACAGACGAGTTAGCTTTTAAAAGTGGGGCGTCTCCCTGAAGCAGTGTGTTAGTGAGTTACCACAACTCCCAGCAAAGCAGGAGGTATACAGACGAGTTAGCTGCTAAAAGTGGGGCGTCTCCCTGAAGCAGTGTGTTAGTGAGTTACCACAACTCCCAACAAAGCAGGAGGTATGCAGACGAGTTAGCTGCTAGAAGTGGGGCGTCTCCCTGAAGCAGTGTGTTAGTGAGTTACCACAACTCCCAGCAACGTAGGAGGTATACAAACGAGTTAGCTGCTAGAAGTGGGGCGTCTCCCTGAAGCAGTGTGTTAGTGAGTTACCACAACTCCCAGCAAAGCAGGAGGTATACAGACGAGTTAGCTGCTAAAAGTGGGGCGTCTCCCTGAAGCAGTGTGTTAGTGAGTTACCACAACTCCCAACAAAGCAGGAGGTATACAGACGAGTTAGCTGCTAGAAGTGGGGCGTCTCCCTGAAGCAGTGTGTTAGGGAGTTACCACAACTCCCAGCAACGTAGGAGGTATACAGACGAGTTAGCTGCTAGAAGTGGGGCGTCTCCCTGAAGCAGTGTGTTAGTGAGCTACCACAACTCCCAGCAACGTAGGAGGTATACAAACGAGTTAGCTGCTAGAAGTGGGGCGTCTCCCTGAAGCAGTGTGTTAGTGAGTTACCACAACTCCCAGCAACGTAGGAGGTATACAGACGAGTTAGCTGCTAGAAGTGGGGCGTCTCCCTGAAGCAGTGTGTTAGTGAGTTACCACAACTCCCAGCAACGTAGGAGGTATACAAACGAGTTAGCTGCTAGAAGTGGGGCGTCTCCCTGAAGCAGCGTGTTAGTGAGTTACCACAACTCCCAACAACGTAGGAGGTATACAGACGAGTTAGCTGCTGGAAGTGGGGCGTCTCCCTGAAGCAGTGTGTTAGTGAGTTACCACATCTTACATCTCCCACTAATTGCATGTTCCCCTTGTTATGCGTGAAACGACCTCAGCCTGCAGCCAGAGCTAATAGACCGTATTGCGTCAACATGCGTGCCGGCCGCGCTGCGTGCCGCCTCCTCCCATTCTCCCGTCATTACACCGCTTAATACCTTCATTACCTCCACTTTATACATACTTAAGCTAACGGTTCTCGTACTCTTGTTGGAGTGTTTGTGTTGTGTTGTTTCCATTACTTTTTACTGTGTCTGTTGGATAGGTTCCAAGAACCAGGTTGTCAGTTTGGTTCTTCTTAGTTTTGCTTATTTATTAATACCGTAACGGCTTAACCAATATCAGAAACATAACATGTAGTAATCTATTCGATGTAGCACCAGTGAAGTGTCTGTGGCGGAGTGACTAAACTCAGCGTAAATATGGATCTGAAACTGTTCAGTGACGATGTATAGCATTATTCAGACCAGTACAACAAAATATCACTATTCGAAGATTCTAGATGGTCAGGAGGTTCCTGAGAGGAACTAAATTCCGAGTAATGATAAATAACAAGATAATAATTATACAGTCGTGTCATCATAATGATGATAAATACACAATAAAGCACAACGTAACGTTATCACAGAAAACGATGTACTTGTTACCGGCAAGAACTAAAAAGATAAGACCCGATATCATCATTGTAAATTTTCTTTTTAAATCTTGAACTTTGATTCATTATATTTCAAGTAGCTGACCCGGTATTGCTAGATTGCATTTCATTATACAGTACATAGTAGAATATATCGCGTAATGCGAGCTGATAAACAGTATTTTTCGTTGTTTTTATTTTGTGTGTATAGATGGCAAACCCCAAGTGAATGGTGATTTGATTGTTTTAATCTGATTTCCAATCATATTTATGTTATAACGTACCATAATTAAAGTTGGGAATGCACCTAGTCATTTACTAAATATACGCACCGCGTTACTCCAAGTCTCTAGCTCTCAAATTATTGTTACGAGTTGATTCGCGTCTACAGCAGAAGTATCGAAGCTACAGTAACTAAACTGGCGAGAGAACGCCAACGGCCGGCGCGGCAGGTGCAGTTGCAGTTGCAGTATAATTGTATTAGTTTCTGTCGGCGACATTACAGAGGCAGTGGCTGTTTGTTGGCTTTCCCGCCAAACAGCTGCGTATAATGAGTGAAAGGACAACCAATCACAGCTAACCGCTTTGTGGCGGATCCGGCGACCAGTTAGATTAATGGGTTTACAAGTTATAATATACCTAATTCCATTTGTACAACCAATGAGGAAAAACTCGTTTTAAATATAAGATCGTTATAGTTCTAACCGGAAACAATCTCAAAGTTTTGTAATAAGCCGTAAAGATTTGTAGCCAAAAATAGCTGGGTGAATTGGCTTCACACATATTCGCCGTTCTTTGCGTGGAAGGTGAATAAATTGCGCTTATTTACCTTTATATTCATGGTGAATCAATTCCCTTCGTTTGTATCAAAATTTCCCTGGGTGCTAAGTCTATTCACCTGATTGGCCTATGAAGTTACTACAACTTGATAGTAATTTGTATAGATTAATTATAAAGCGTGCAAGCGTAACATATGTCTAAGCGTAACTTGAGTATTTGGATTGCGGGGGGAGTGGGAAAATGATTGTAATAGTAAATTATCGTAATTTCTTTCCATAAAAAAGTTAATGAGGGACGGGCAAATGCGTATTGACATAAACATACGGTATTATAATCTGTATACAGTAACTTGGCGTCTGGACCGTTGGCTACCTGCGAGCGGCCCGGATCTTCCCCCCCCCCCCCCGTCGCTCGCTTCCTCACCCAGCTGTTTCAGTTTCAGTGATGAGACATTTACTAGCGTTAACACTGCACTGTTTAATATTTTTTTGGGACACACATTTTTAAAATTTGTTTCAGCATATTTAAACAAATCAGGAAAAAATAAGAAAATCTATGCCAAATACGACACTATTACGATTGTAAAAGCCATTTATATAGGCATGTGTTTATTCAATACTTCATTTATACTTCTTAACTTTGTCAGGAAATGAAATAAAAACAAAAATGTTGTTAAGCATGTATTATGCCTCAATTTGTTTGTACACACTGATAGTTTTCAACTTGAAAACTTGTTTGTACAGTATTATGTGTTCTAGCTCTCACAGCAACACCTCAACACCTCTCAAACACTGAATGTGTGCATCTGACAAAAGATGGTAACGGGAAGCGTAATAGCTCACAGTTCCTTAGATTTGTTTACATATTTATTATAGTAGTGAAAACTGTGAAAAATTACAAAAGGCTTTTTATTTGATATATTATTCAAACGCATAAATTAAGCTATGCACACAATAGCGTGCACATCGTAAATATTTTATGCTCACATTATAGAACAGGTACTACTTACATAATTACATACTTATTACTTACATGTTTACATACTTACTATTTACATACATTAGTTATTCAAGGTTCCTAGGCTATAACTATATTTACCCAATTTTAATTTTAATACTTCAATCATGTATTAACATTGTTATAAAACTTTATTGAATCAATATTGGTTTGAATATAAATAATAAGGTAGGCCTATTTCCTCTATGAAAATACTGTAAGTTTTACACAGACAATTAAAGATAATACAATAAAAATTATTTTTTGATACATAAAAACACTGATGAGACATAGGGGTTGACTAAATATAAGACGATACAGTAATGGCTTTTACAATCGTAACAGTGTCGTGTTTGGTAACAATTTTCTTATTTCTTCCTGAACTTTTTAAATAAGCTGAACAAATTTAAAAATGTGTGTCCCATAAAAAAATTCAACAGTGTATTGGTGACTCATCACAAGGTCCGGGCCGCTCGCAGACGCCAACTTAGTGTATACAGATTATAATGTTGTTGCTGCGACCCAACAACCCAATAGTGATAGTTTCACTATACACATTAGACAATTTTCGGGTTGTTTTTAATCATAATTTTGTATTATTTTGTTTTATTTCAGTAATTATTCTGTCAATATAAAATGGAATTCCATAAATACTCGACCCAATGGTAAAACCCATTTGAATCTCAATACAAAATTTCTCAAAACACTCAAATTAAGTTTATCGTGCCGTTTTTAGATCGTTGTGCAAAATGTCACAAAAGAATGCGAGAGTAAGCACACTCAATGCGAGAGTAAGCAATGCGAGTATGCGAGATGTCACTTAAGAGTAAGCGATCAAATAATTCTAAAAACCTATTATTATAGCTACATAATTCCGGTTCTTTGCTATTATACAAATGTTTAAGCAGGATAAATAAAATACGTCTTACAACACTATAAAAATATTTACACTTATACTGTACTTACATACAGGACGGTAAAATATACACAAAAGATGGTACAAGGCGTACCATCCAAGGCCTTTTACCATCTTTTGTGTATATTTTACCGACTTTTATGTAAGTACAGTGTAAGTGTACTTTATAGTGTTGTAAGACGTATTTTATTCATCCTGCTTAGTTGTAACAACACGTATCATGCTAATAAATAAATTATTTACAAATGTTTAGACCAATATTCAAAATAAAAACGGATAGTCGCTGAAGCAGTGTAATTGGTCGAATTTCTGTATTAAATTGAATGGAATAGTTACAACGAAACAAATTAAATTTACTAATGATGAATGTTTAGACAATCTGACAGCGAAGGAAGCCCGGAACTAAGATTGTACGTTCTCATTTGTTGAGTCGGCAAAACAATAATGTTGATGTGAGAAAAGGTTGATTAGAAATACCAACTCTCTACCCAGAGCCACTCGTCACGGAAATATAATTTAATTAGTTTATTTCATTGTAAAACTTTCACCCAGTAAGATTCTAATAGAAATTATTTCAGTCTTGTTTGTGAACTGGTATAATGTATTCTGTAGCACGTTAATAACATAAAGATAATTTAAATTTTCACTTTGCTTTTACACTGACCGTTTGGATTATAAATAATCTATTTTAATCATGAGTAAAAATTTTGAAATTATTTGCAAAAATTAATCTAAAGGTAAATTTTAAAATAAACAACTACCTTCATTTTTCCTGGTCCAAATGTACACAATGATCCGTATTGATAAATATAAATCAAATAAGGTAGGTTTTCTGTGAAATTCCATAGAATACTCCGTGATGAAATGTTTACTTGAAGTTATCGTTATCACGTTGAGCTTGTATCAAGGGTCCACGATATTCGGCTAATTATTCTAATGCAAAAATTTTATTAATTACATATTATGGACTAGAATAAACCCACTTTTCGAATGGGATTTCAGTTTGGGGTTGATTTAGAGACATTTTCCTTTTATTTATTTAAAATGTTATTTGTTTTGCAGAAAAAAACGTTAGAATAATTAATTGTTAAACTAAACCAAATATAATACTGCAAAGACACTTTCTAAATCAATTACTTTAATCTATTTTAATTTTAGTACTGGGGAGACCGAGCCATGCTCGTTGCAATCTTTAGCCAATGTTTCTATTCTAGTTACTGTTTTCAAGAAATCATGTGTTGATACTTATCTTGTGTAGGTGTTATTTACACAGTTCACTGTTAAATTATTCTTTATTTCTTTATTGGTAAGTATCTTAATTGCCATAATTAAATTATGGTTAAGACTAAATTACATTAACAGAGTATGTAATGCTAAAGAAAACATCCAACAAAATCAAGAATATCATCTGATATAATTCATGGAGTACCACAAGGTTCTACTTTAGGGCCATTATTTTTCATTATCTACATGAATGATCTACCATCCGTCGTAGATAAAGGAGAAGTAATACTTTTTGCAGATGATACAACTCTCCATCTGTTATGATTCTTTTGTTTTGATTTGAATCTACATAAGCCCAATGTTAAAATTTCTAATTTTTAAATGAGATTTTCGACAAAATATGAATTTTCCTGGGATCTGAGGGTTTTTACCAATCGTATTTTTAGGTCCAAAAGCAACTATTTCCAAGGTTTTAACAAAATTGTTCCGCTGGATTCCGAGATAAATTTTACAAACAAACAGACAGATATTGCTGATATTAGAGTATAGATAGAATAAATGGTTATTTCACTCGTTATACATGTATAAGAAAGTGATAGCCAAAACACAACGAATAACTGAAACTCAAGATAAAATACCCATTTTAAGCCCCAACAACATAGATTGAACATGTATCCAAATTTACCATTTATGCTGGTGCCAAATTTCTTTACAATATGCCAAAAAACGGATAAAAATTTACGCTTATACAAAAACAATTTAAAATACGTTTAAACATAAATTTCCCTTTTCCATTGATTCATAATTTCAGAGAGAATGGTTAGCGAAGTATAATTACTTCCCAAGACAATTACGCAGAAGTGCTGTCAAACAATCATCGCGACCGGATTGTTTGTTTTAGCGAAGTATAATTACTTCCCAAGACAATTACGCAGAAGTACTGTCAAACAATCATCGCGACCGGATTGTTTGTTTTAGCGAAGTATAATTACTTCCCAAGACAATTACGCAGAAGTGCTGTCAAACAATCATCGCGACCGGATTGTTTGTTTTAGCGAAGTATAATTACTTCCCAAGACAATTACGCAGAAGTGCTGTCAAACAATCATCGCGACCGGATTGTTTGTTTTAGCGAAGTATAATTACTTCCCAAGACAAATACGCAGAAGTGCAGTCAAACAATCATCGCGACCGGATTGTTTGTTTTAGCGAAGTATAATTACTTCCCAAGACAATTACGCAGAAGTGCTGTCAAAATAGTATGCGTTTAATGCTTCCCACAATCATCGCGACCGGATTGTTTGTTTTAGCGAATTTCCCCTAAAGGGAAGAAGGTATTACCGTAGTCGGCATGGTAGGATCTAGGCCCGGGATCATGATAACTTTTCATTTTGAGGTCCCCTGATGCCAAAAACACCATTCGTTCAAAACTTTATATATATATGTGTGTTTGTGTGTGTGTGTGTGTGTGTGTGTGTGTGTGTGTGTGTGTGTGTGTGTGTGTGTGTTTGTGTGTGTGTGTGTGTGTGTGTGTGTGTGTGTGTGTGTGTGTGTGTGTGTGTGTTGTGTGTGTGTGTGTGTGTGTGTGTGTGTGTGTGTGTGTGTGTGTGTGTGTGTGTGTGTGTGTGTGTGTGTGTGTGTGTGTGTGTGTGTGTGTGTGTGTGTGTGTGTGTGTGTGTGTGTGTGTGTGTACTCTATCGAAAGGGGTATTTTGGGGGTTTGTGTCCCAAAAATGTTTATTTTTTTATGTTTTATAAATAATATTTTAGTAAATCTAATTTTAGTTTTCACCATTAAATTCAGCTTAAAAAAAAAGAATTTGGTGTTTTTATCATTGCTCTACGTCAATTGGTTACCGATATATTGAAAGTGCTAAACGCAGTATGTTGTCCAATGTTATCCTTATGGAGAATAAGACAAATTGTATATCTTGCTTACTTATGAACTTACACTAACGAAACATGGTATATTTGCTTCATCCTGTTGTGGTCTATTGATATTTGCACGAAAATTATTTTTTTGCCGATAGTTCCCGTAGCAACAAACCTGCGTACTCAGCGTCTATGTTAATCTTATGGAGAATAAGTCAAATGTTACCTCCCCTAATTATGAACATAAATTAATACAATTTTGTATGTGGCTTCACCTAGTTGAGTTATAAAAAAGGTGTATGAAAACCCATTTTGTGTGTACCTTGTTTCAGCAGACCTGCATCCTCAGACGCCATGTTATTCTTAGAGAGAATAATTACAATGTCATAAATATTTTATTTATGAATATATATCGATGAAATTTGGTATGTGGCTTTAAGTGATATAAGATACATATATATATATATATATGTATATGTATATATATATATATATATATATATATATATATATATATATATATATATATATATATATATATATATATATATATATACATAGGAAATTCGCTTAGTCCGCAGGTTTGCTGCTACGGGGGTATTTATCAATTGGAACCAGTAGACAAAGCGGAGCAAATTACACGGAAGACCGATATTTGTGACTAAACGCAAACAACCCGCCCGTGATCAGTTCCCAGCGCAGGTCAACCGCGGGTCGTTCCCAGCCGGTGAGCCGTCTAATGGCGGCCAAACATCAACATCATAACGGCTCACCAGCCCGGATACTCGCCACTCGCCCTTCAATCTCGCCATCACAACCATCACAACACACTGCCAACCGTCACCCGATGGTAGGCGCCGCCTACTGCACCACATCGCCACACTCCAACGGCACCGGTCGGCAGTTGTACAGTGTATTGTCGGAGCTTCTGTCCGGTACTCGGCACTCGCCCTTCAATCTCGCCATCACAACCATCACAACCATCACAACACACTGCCAACCGTCACCCGATGGTAGGCGCCGCCTACTGCACCACATCGCCACACTCCAACGGCACCGGTCGGCAGTTGTACAGTGTATTGTCGGAGCTTCTGTCCGGTACTCGGCACTCGCCCTTCAATCTCGCCATCACAACCATCACAACACACTGCCAACCGTCACCCGATGGTAGGCGCCGCCTACTGCACCACATCGCCACACTCCAACGGCACCGGTCGGCAGTTGTACAGTGTATTGTCGGAGCTTCTGTCCGGTACTCGGCACTCGCCCTTCAATCTCGCCATCACAACCATCACAACCATCACAACACACTGCCAACCGTCACCCGATGGTAGGCGCCGCCTACTGCACCACATCGCCACACTCCAACGGCACCGGTCGGCAGTTGTACAGTGTATTGTCGGAGCTTCTGTCCAGTACTCGGCACTCGCCCTTCAATCTCGCCATCACAACCATCACAACCATCACAACACACTGCCAACCGTCACCCGATGGTTGGCGCCGCCTACTGCACCACATCGCCACACTCCAACGGCACCGGTCGGCAGTTGTACAGTGTATTGTCGGAGCTTCTGTCCGGTACTCGCCACTCGCCCTTCAATCTCGCCATCACAACCATCACAACACACTGCCAACCGTCACCCGATGGTGGGCGCCGCCTACTGCACCACATCGCCACACTCCAACGGCACCGGTCGGCAGTTGTACAGTGTATTGTCGGAGCTTCTGTCCGGTACTCGCCACTCGCCCTTCAATCTCGCCATCACAACCATCACAACACACTGCCAACCTCCACCCGATGGTAGGCGCCGCCTACTGCACCACATCGCCACACTCCAACGGCACCGGTCGGCAGTTGTACAGTGTATTGTCGGAGCTTCTGTCCGGTACTCGCCACTCGCCCTTCAATCTCGCCATCACAACCATCACAACACACTGCCAACCGTCACCCGATGGTGGGCGCCGCCTACTGCACCACATCGCCACACTCCAACGGCACCGGTCGGCAGTTGTACAGTGTATTGTCGGAGCTTCTGTCCGGTACTCGCCACTCGCCCTTCAATCTCGCCATCACAACCATCACAACACACTGCCAACCGTCACCCGATGGTAGGCGCCGCCTACTGCACCACATCGCCACACTCCAACGGCACCGGTCGGCAGTTGTACAGTGTATTGTCGGAGCTTCTGTCCGGTACTCGCCACTCGCCCTTCAATCTCGCCATCACAACCATCACAACACACTGCCAACCGTCACCCGATGGTGGGCGCCGCCTACTGCACCACATCGCCACACTCCAACGGCACCGGTCGGCAGTTGTACAGTGTATTGTCGGAGCTTCTGTCCGGTACTCGCCACTCGCCCTTCAATCTCGCCATCACAACCATCACAACACACTGCCAACCGTCACCCGATGGTGGGCGCCGCCTACTGCACCACATCGCCACACTCCAACGGCACCGGTCGGCAGTTATACAGTGTATTGTCGGAGCTTCTGTCCGGTACTCGCCACTCGCCCTTCAATCTCGCCATCACAACCATCACAACACACTGCCAACCGTCACCCGATGGTAGGCGCCGCCTACTGCACCACATCGCCACACTCCAACGGCACCGGTCGGCAGTTGTACAGTGTATTGTCGGAGCTTCTGTCCGGTACTCGCCACTCGCCCTTCAATCTCGCCATCACAACCATCACAACACACTGCCAACCGTCACCCGATGGTAGGCGCCGCCTACTGCACCACATCGCCACACTCCAACGGCACCGGTCGGCAGTTGTACAGTGTATTGTCGGAGCTTCTGTCCGGTACTCGCCACTCGCCCTTCAATCTCGCCATCACAACCATCACAACACACTGCCAACCTCCACCCGATGGTAGGCGCCGCCTACTGCACCACATCGCCACACTCCAACGGCACCGGTCGGCAGTTGTACAGTGTATTGTCGGAGCTTCTGTCCGGTACTCGCCACTCGCCCTTCAATCTCGCCATCACAACCATCACAACACACTGCCAACCTCCACCCGATGGTGGGCGCCGCCTACTGCACCACATCGCCACACTCCAACGGCACCGGTCGGCAGTTATACAGTGTATTGTCGGAGCTTCTGTCCGGTACTCGGCACTCGCCCTTCAATCTCGCCATCACAACCATCACAACACACTGCCAACCTCCACCCGATGGTGGGCGCCGCCTACTGCACCACATCGCCACACTCCAACGGCACCGGTCGGCAGTTATACAGTGTATTGTCGGAGCTTCTGTCCGGTACTCGCCACTCGCCCTTCAATCTCGCCATCACAACCATCACAACACACTGCCAACCTCCACCCGATGGTGGGCGCCGCCTACTGCACCACATCGCCACACTCCAACGGCACCGGTCGGCAGTTATACAGTGTATTGTCGGAGCTTCTGTCCGGTACTCGGCACTCGCCCTTCAATCTCGCCATCACAACCATCACAACACACTGCCAACCTCCACCCGATGGTAGGCGCCGCCTACTGCACCACATCGCCACACTCCAACGGCACCGGTCGGCAGTTATACAGTGTATTGTCGGAGCTTCTGTCCGGTACTCGGCACTCGCCCTTCAATCTCGCCATCACAACCATCACAACACACTGCCAACCTCCACCCGATGGTAGGCGCCGCCTACTGCACCACATCGCCACACTCCAACGGCACCGGTCGGCAGTTGTACAGTGTATTGTCGGAGCTTCTGTCCGGTACTCGGCACTCGCCCTTCAATCTCGCCATCACAACCATCACAACACACTGCCAACCTCCACCCGATGGTAGGCGCCGCCTACTGCACCACATCGCCACACTCCAACGGCACCGGTCGGCAGTTGCACAGTGTATTGTCGGAGCTTCTGTCCGGTACTCGGCTAGCGAATAAATGCTAAACTATTGTCAGGTGCCGAATAAAAATATATTCCACTATAGATAGCCTCTTGATCACTGATTTAACAAAATACATGTTTAAAATACCCGTTACGTCCGCTAATACCTGTTGAATGATCCGATGTAGTTGGAAGAGTACAGGTGTTTCATGTTATTTATCAATACATCTTCAGGTCTGAACGTCATGAAAGTTAGTTACACGTCCATCTTCATGGCTGGCTTTTTGTTAAAAAACATTTGTACACTTAAAACACACGAGACACTTGAACACTTAGTTAACAATAAATTTAGCTAACTCACGGAAACACAATGGACAGGTGCGGCGCCGGTAGTTGGCTGGTCATGGCTTATGCCACCAGATCATTTGATAGAACAGGTATTTAAAACTTTTATTTTGAAAAATATATTGAAACGCCTCTTTTAACCGTTGTCCACGAATATGCACTGCAAAAACAGAATCCGTAACTCCGTAAACTATAATAAACTTAAATATAACCCTCTGCTGGCAGTTAAAAGCCTCGAATCAGCAGCCAACAAAAGTGTTGAGATCATTGAGGTCATTGCCATTGCACAATTGCACAATAGTACCGAGTGGATATAAGGCCTATACTACCATCTCCAGTTCGACGACAATACTAGTAGGATAAAAGTTTTCTGATGATGCCGTAGTCGTCCCGGATTCACATCGTCTTTACAAATCTAATAACCTGTTAGATTGACTTAAATACGAATTAAAAGGTGTCATTAATTATTTGTGATCTCTTCGTGTACTTTTTTACATCGAAGCCAACCCGCTGAACAAAACAGGGGAGCTGCAAGTGCTTACTAAGTAGATCTGTAAGCCTTCGTACCCGCTGTCATATTATTTCTTCGAATAATGTGTAATTCTAAAGCACCGTGAAAGTGGTAATTAATATGTATTCATACATAACATGCTCGAATGATCGGAGTTAGCTAAACAGAATCTATTAATGTTCCCACAAATTTGTTTATAAATAATTTCTAATTTCCTGTTATTTTCAGAGCGACGACCAACAGGAAGCTGAAGGAGACGGTTGCGCTGGAGTTGAGCTTTGTCAACTCTAACTTGCAGCTACTCAAGGAGCAACTCGCCGAGCTCAACAGCTCAGTAGAGCTCTACCAGGGGGACAGGTAACAACCACTTCTATCGGTATAGTAGTGTACAAAACTGCGTTACAATATAATATATTTTCCCTATCGTATTTTCAGAAATGCTCCAACGGGTTGATACAAACATCTCCTTGACATTGTGTCCCTCAAAACTATTGTCTTCTGAGGTTTTCGACATTTCGTTAAACATTTGTACTGCACATTTATTTAATACGGTTTTTAAAACCCGTAGAAGAATTATCACTATCCAAATTGAAAATCATTTCTTTCTTTCGTCTGTCTAAATTTTGGTAGGTAATGAATGACTTTTCAACACATTGCGATACCTTTAAACTGTCTAATATGATAAATTAAAAGTAATTCCCATTATTAAGGAAAACTAGTAGCCTGTCGCGGCTTCGCTCGCGATCACAACGTAATATTATACTGACATTTCCGTATAAATATTGAGTACCGTTCCAAAGCCAACATGGCCTCCTGATTAACTGTGTTTACTCTATCCAGCTGATTGCTTAAAACTTATAGTTATTTCCCAATGTTAAGCTTATGGGAAAAACTCAACTTTAAAGGGCCCCAGGGCCTCAATTACAAATTATTTCTCTAAAAAAGTTTCCTGCACAACTTCACGTTAGGCTCTTTCCAGTGACACCAAAAACATGAAAATCGGTTCAGTAGTTTAGGAGGAGTGATTGTCACAAAAAACCTGCTTGTCTATTAAATAAGTATAGATAATGGGAGGATTGGACGGGACAACTTACGGCTATTGTTGGTTGCTGCAGCATGGTGTTTTAAAGCAAATTTCTCATTTTTTTTAAAGTTTTGAACCCTTTCTTATATGCTGACCTTTCTTATACGTTTATATAAAAAATGATGACGTCACCTTTATTATTTTATAAACATTATAGCAAAAACAAAACTTCTTCAGACGAAATAAATTTGTAAAATAACATCTTAATATATAATACCCCCGTAGCAGCAAGCCTGCGCACTCAGCGAATTTACAATGCATGTATATGAATCTTAATACCACATAAAGCCACATACCAAGTTTCATCAATATACATTCATAAATAAACGATTTATGACATTTTAATTATTCTCCATAAGAATAACATGGCGGCTGAGTGTGCAGGTTTGCTGAAGCAAGGAACACAAAAAATGGGGGTTTATACAAATATCAATATAACTCAACTAGGTAAAGCCACATAACAAATTTTATTAATTTATGTTAATAATTAAGGGAGATAAGTCGTTACTTATTCTCCATAAGAATAACATGGGGGCTGAGAACGCAGGTTTGCTGCTACGTGAACTATCGGCCAAAAAATGTTTTTAGTGCAAATATCAATAGACCACAACGATATAAAGTAATATACCAAGTTTAATCAGGATAACTTGATAAATAAGCGATATATACAATTTTTCTTTTTCTCCATAAGAATAACATTGGACAACGTACTGTGTTTAGCACTTTCAATATCTCTGTAACCATTTGACGTAGAAGAATGATCAGAACACCAAATCGTGTGTCTTTTTAAGCTGATTCAAATGGAAAAAACTAAAATTTGACTTTTTCAAAAATTATATGTAAAAACTCAAAAACCCATTTTTGGTGTACAAAACCCCCCGGAACTACTTCTTCGGATAGGTCGATCCGTCTGGTTTTCGAACTTAAAGTGTCATAAATGCTGCTTTACACGTTTATGCCAAATTTCGTCAAAATCGGATTATTTTTACGAGAGTTATCGTGCTCACGGACACACACACACACACACACACACACACACACACACATATATATATATATATATATATATATATATATATATATATATATATATATAATATACAGTTTTGAACTAATGGTGTTTTTGGGGTCTGGGGACCTCAAAACGAAAAGTTATCATGGTCCCGGGCCTAGGTCTTACCATGCCGACTACGGTAATAGCTTCTTCCCTATAAGGGAAATTCGCCAAAAATGAATCCCTATATCCCTTGGTCACGCCATAACTTGAGAATGAGTGCACCAAATTGAATAATTCTTTCTTTTGTTGTGTTCTTTAATGTCAGGACAAGGTTTTTATAAAAGAACATTTTTAATCCGACCTAAGAGCTCTGTCCCACTTGTCTACAAAGTTCCCATTGATTTGATCAAAGTTCAGTTAGTACACCAAACAGCTGTTAACAAGGAGTATATCTAACATACTTGAAAGGCATAAACATATGTTCATTATGGAAATAACAAATCTACTTGAATGGCAACTCAAATCTTTTTTGATGCCGAAGATAGCCCTACATAAAAATAGGCGAGTGAGCGTAGTGGACGAGCTCATCTTGAAAATGAACGAGTATTTGACATAAAACACATTCAATGACATTAGGGCAGGACAACGTCTGACGGGCCGGCTAGTTATAAAATATAAATTAGTAACAGTAAAATAAAATCCAATGCCTTACAATTGGTAACACATCGGTGCGTCATTATGTATAGACAGTTTTTACTAAGTTTGATCCCAGATTGTAATTGTTAACTCAATGTGACATTTTGTAAATGATTTATCCCGTTATAATAGAAACGTTGGTATATTTCAAGGAAAGCCGTAGTAACGATAAAGCTAACAAGATTTGCAGTGGCGCCTGCAACTTTGGGAACGCAATTCAAGTGCACGTTTAGTTTGCAGCTTATATTTCGCAAGGCGTTTTTGAAGGTTCGTATTCGGCTGAAGAGGGCCCAAGCACCTTGAAACAGCCACAGTGCACAGTGGACCAGGGACTTTCCCGCTCACTGGAATCTCACGAAACGAACCAAGTTTCGTCCACATCCATATAAACTATTTATTTATACTTAGAAACGTATTTTTGCGGACTTTACACAACTGGAAATAATTTTTATAAATAAGTAAGAACGAGATTTATATATATATATATATATATATATATATATATTATATCTACATTTTTCAGTTGAACGAATTGCAGGGACGAATCAGATTATATAGTAGTACAGTATATAATAATAAGTTACTATTTATTTAAGTAATAATCATGAAAATGCCAGTGTGTCCAGTTTTCCACCAGTTATAGTATCAAACCCAAGCCCTTGACAGAAAATGTAGTATTTTGTAGGTTATTAATATCTTTAAAGTAGGTATGAGTAATTTACATTTATATTGTAATCTTTAGGTTCATTTTTAGTAAGTGGTAAAAAGAATTCCTACTAGCAAAATAATGGATTATTTGTTAGTATTTATTTTTTATGTGATTACAATAAAACTTATAAAATTCAGACTGTTGTGGCATTGGATATAAGGATCTTACAATAGGAGGCAACAATATCGGAGGTTATCAATATATAACAACAACAATTATTCCCCCATCTTTTGTTTGTTTATCATGCAAACCAATCAATTTGAATGCATTACTAATTATTTGCATTATTCTGGGATAAGAAATATATTTTGAGCGATCTAATTATGTATTTTCATCAGGTAACATGGAAAAAATTGTCTGCACCAAAATATAAAATGTTTACCAAAAATTGTGTTTTTGAACCAATAAAATACTAAGCGCTAACCCCTCCCCTCCCCCACCCTAAAGTTTTCTTTCTTAAATAGGCCCTGTTAGGACTACACAATAATTTTAAATTGTTTTGTTCACAGCCCTGAACCAGTAATGCCAATGATACCCCTCGGCCTTAAAGAAACCAAAGAGATAGATTTTCGGGAACCTTTTAAGGTAAGAGATTATTTTAGGGTTATTATTTATTATTAGGGTTAGGGTTATTATTTTGTTTATTATAACCCTTTTAAAAAGGCAATAATTTATTTTGGGTTTACAAAACTTGCAGGTATTAGACCAATAAAGTACATGATCACTGGACCAAAGGAACATCGATTTTATTAGATCTTTCATTAAATTTCATTTTCATTTCATTTTATCTTTCATTTTAATTCATTTTAATTAATTTTTTTAATTTCATTTTATCTTTGATTAACCTGCAACTCTCCGAAAATCCATAATTAATAATCTTTAAAAGCTTTGTTTGCAGAAATGTTACAAAAATGTTTTGTTTAAGTTTGCAGGATTAATAAAAAAAACCTCTGACTGAAAATTCATAGTTTTAACTTAAGAGAGGTCCAAAATAATTTTAATTTTGAAATTGGAGTTAATTCAGTTGATTTGCCATTTTCCACTTAACGAGTATTGTATGTGCAAGCAACTCTTTACTTATTCGCCCATTATTGCTGTCGCTTGTGTGGGCCAACGTGCTTTATGCCTCAGTTCCTTTAGTTAGATTTCATAAGTCATGACCATTTCGTAGGTATTCATTTTAGAAATAACTGAAAAAATATGTCAAATTTAGTTACTTATTTATACTATTACAACTCTGCTCACTGGAATCACTATGTTTTTTCCCCTTTAAAATACGTTATGAATTCAGGAAATCTATTAAATATGTAGGGGATGTGGTATTATGTGAGAATCAGACATAAACGTGATATTTTTGTTGACTGAAGCATCAATTGCAATGCTTCATCAGGTATGAATCAAATTAATCGCACTTAGGGCTTGCAAATTCCGAGTTTAGTTGACAAAATTCACGAGACTGATTCACAAAAATCATAGATCTTGCTTTTGTTGTAGGACTTTATACTGGAACACTACAGTGAAGATGGTACCAACTATGAAGATGCGATCGCAGAGTTCATGGATTTGAGACAGGTTAGTTTCTTAACAATATGTATACTGGATACGGTACAAGACATTGTTTACAAGGTACAAGAAATCTGGAAGAAGTACAACAAATATTAGTTTGGTCAGCAAATGTCATCGACTTTAAAAGTTCTTCTGATATGAACCAAATGTATTACTACTACATTTGACCTGTGCATTTTATAGTACAAGTACCGGGGGACTGAGCCATGCTCGATGTTTGATTCCGCAAAAGAGGCATTGAATTTGTTTTTATTTCAAATACTCGCTCATTTTCAATATGAGCTCGTTCGCTTTGCTCACTCTCCTCCCAGATTATCTCATTCGCTACGCTCACTCGCCTATCGAAAAAAGAGTTTGAGTTGTTTGAGTTGGATTCAAGTAGTTTATTTTTATTTCCATTATGAGAGTTGCCATTCAAGTAGGTTTTTTATTTCCATAACGATAAACAGCTTTTTACAATATTTTAATTTATAGAAACTGATTTAATGGTTATTTTTTGTTATTCATAGTAACCGGTGTTATGATTTTAAACTCCATAAGCCCAATGTTCAAATTTTCAATTTTCAAATGAGTTGTTTAGAAAAATACGAGTTTTTCTGAGGTAGTGGTTTTCACCAATCGATTTTTTAGACCCAAAATCCCCTAATCCCAAACTTTCAGCAAAATCCTTCCGCTGGATCTCAAGATAAATTTTGCAAACAAACAAACAGACATTATGCTCGTATTAGAGTGTAGGATATTAAATAAACTTGCTAAGTGGCTTAATGCGCTATTAAGACTTTTAAATGCATTTGAAATTCGCTGAGTACGCAGGTTTGCTGCGACGGGGGTATTTACTTCTTCTGCAATATAGAAAATTAATGAGTTTTGAAATATTTTATTTAAAGTGAAATTCACGTGCCGCCCACAAACTCAAAAAGTAAAGCAGCCAAATTCCATCACCATAATCCATATTCGGGATGATTTATATAGCTGGTTTATGCATTTCCGGATGTGAACATAATATTTATCGTCCCAGTTGTCCGATTCTGATGGAATAGCAAGCATATGCTAGTCTATTTCCGATCACAGAATGTGTCCAGACCTTTTAGCGAATTTCCCCTATAGGGAAGAAGATATTACCGTAGGTCTCAGGGTAAGACTTACGCCCCAGGACCATGATAACTTTTTGTTTTGATGCCAAAAACACTATTCGTTCAAATTTATATATATATATATATATATATATATATATATATATATAAAATTATATATACAAATTATATGTATTATAATTATATAATATAATATTAATAATTATAATATAATAATTATATCATTATTATTATATTTTAATTATATATTACATATTATATATATTATTATTATATTATTTATATATATATATCGTGGTATGTCCGTTACCGCGATAACTTTTGAAAGAAGAGCCCGATTTTGATAAAATTTGGCACAAATGTGAAAAGTAACATTTATGACTTTAAGTTCGAAAACCAGATCGATCGGTCTATGGGAAGGGGGTAATAGCTCGTATTAGAGTATAGGGTCTATTTAATTTCAATAAGTATAATATTTTCTGTACGATGTTTCATTTCCGAGTTACAGGAAAGAAATGAAAGAAGTGTGTCTATTTTGAGGTTCATCAGCAAATTTTGTCAAATTTCCAAGTTCTTTGGAATATGAACCACATTTAGTAACAACAATTTTGACCAGAGTATTTTATAGGAAATCTTGACAACTTTAAATTCAGCAAGTTAAAAAATTTCTGTACGAGGCCTTGGTTAGGGCCTTCGAGAAGAAAAATGGAAAAAGTGCAAAAGATATGAGGTTTTTCGATCTCCCCATGGCTTTCGAGGTCGCAAACTTAGTTTTTTACAACCCTCGTTCCATACCAAACAATCCAATAAAAAAATATTTTTTACGGGATTTAATTTAAGCAGATAATTTGTCAGGTTACCTATACATTGGGCTAAATGTTAAGTCTCATTAAGTTGCTAATTATCATAATATTGGTCTATCCTCACCAGGATAGCATTCTGTGGTTTATCCCAGAGGGTGTGTCTTCAGTGGAGGTTTGACAGTAGGCCTACCTTTTTGCTGTTGAGGTATACATGCTACCTTTAATTAGACATAAGGATTCCAGAGGCTGACTGTAACAGAGACGAAGAGCTCCTTTGCAGTTGAGCTCTTTTTACCATATTTTGGTGACTTATAAATACTTTAAGAGTTTCTCCACTCTTTCAGTGTAAAACCCATCTATGTTTGATGAAGACAAGGTTCTCCATCCCAGGCAAAACATCCTCTGACTAAGTTTTGTAATCTTCATCCAATGGTTTATTTTCCAGGCAATGAGGACTCCACACAGAGACGCATCAGGTGTCGCTCTGCTGTTTCAGTACTACAACCAACTGTACTTTGTGGAGAGGAGGACTAAGTTTTGTAATCTTCATCCAATGATTTATTTTCCAGGCAATGAGGACTCCACACAGAGACGCATCAGGTGTCGCTCTGCTGTTTCAGTACTACAACCAGCTGTACTTTGTGGAGAGGAGGACTAAGTTTTTTAATCTTCATCCAATGGTTTATTTTCCAGGCAATGAGGACTCCACACAGAGACGCATCAGGTGTCGCTCTGCTGTTTCAGTACTACAACCAACTGTACTTTGTGGAGAGGAGGACTAAGTTTTGTAATCTTCATCCAATGGTTTATTTTCCAGGCAATGAGGACTCCACACAGAGACGCATCAGGTGTCGCTCTGCTGTTTCAGTACTACAACCAACTGTACTTTGTGGAGAGGAGGACTAAGTTTTGTAATCTTCATCCAATGGTTTATTTTCCAGGCAATGAGGACTCCACACAGAGACGCATCAGGTGTCGCTCTGCTGTTTCAGTACTACAACCAACTGTACTTTGTGGAGAGGAGGACTAAGTTTTGTAATCTTCATCCAATGTTTTATTTTCCAGGCAATGAGGACGCCACACAGAGACGCATCAGGTGTCGCTCTGCTGTTTCAGTACTACAACCAGCTGTACTTTGTGGAGAGGAGGACTAAGTTTTGTAATCTTCATCCAATGTTTTATTTTCCAGGCAATGAGGACGCCACACAGAGACGCATCAGGTGTCGCTCTGCTGTTTCAGTACTACAACCAGCTGTACTTTGTGGAGAGGAGGTTTTTCCCACCAGACCGCAGCCTTGGAATATATTTTGAATGGTAAGTCACGCTTAAGTTAAATTTAATCCTATACTCTAATATGAGTAAGGTTTGCTTGCTTGCTTGGTTGCTTACGACACTGATCTCAAAAACGGCTCCAACGATTTCCTTCAAATGTTCGAAATAACTAATTTCTGGGATAAAAATAAGTTCTAGATAGGCCTCATCCCCAGGAAAAATCAAATAATGTAAAAAAACTAAAATGAAAAGTTAAAAAAATTAACATTGGGCTTATGGAGTTTCAAATCAAAACAAAAGAATTGTAACAGCTATTCATAATCAACCAGAGAACTGTCAAAGTAATACTCATGTTGTTTATGATTATTAACATGTGGTTTCCTGAGAGCAGAGATTAAAAGATTTGAGTGAAGATTACATACATAGAGTAGTAAAATAAATCAAAGGGACATTGAGCTATAAATAACAACTGGAGTGACCTTAAATATATAGAAAAGAGGCATATGAGTTATACAAATCTGATTATAAGTAGGGGGAAGTGGTAAAATATTACTCCAAGTCATCTAAACAATCTGGCTGGCCTTCCTCTGAGCAAAGCTCGGCCCCCAGGTGCTTAAAAATTGTAAGTGTAAATCATTCGGATCGGATTCTTAATTTGAATTTCTAGTTTCTTGAAAAGGCTTAGTACTCTAACCCAAATATAAACTTGCTGAATTATTTTGATGGTGTACTTTTATAAAATATTGTGAGAAAGAAATGGGGATAGTGTTCTTTCCCTCTCGCAATACTTGGAGGGGAGCCGCTATTTGACCAGTCATAGACCTTACGTGCTTTCCATTGGCTAAAGACATTTTATATATATATATATATATATATACACAACTGTTTCAGTATAGCTGTTAATTCATTGTATTATTCATTTTCTATATATGTTATGCTTTTTTATTTTTATTGAAAAATAATTTATCAAATATCAACCATTCAAATAAAAATTGGTGCAATAGAGGTAGAAAAATTTAATTTTCAGTATAACAGTTATTACCGTTATCTAAAAATAAAACATTAGCCAATAACTAAGGTTGTCACACGGAATATATGAATATATGAACAGTGGACTTAGTAACAAGTCTCCTCACCCCTTTCTTTATTTTCAACAGCTGAAAGAAGGCGGTGTGAGTATACTTTTTCCTCCCCTTCATGTGCAAACAATTCTCCTGTAGTTCATTGTCAAAATAATTCATTTACAGTATGGAGCAGGAGCATAGCTTAGAATATAAATATTTCCCATTTTCACTGTTCATTCATCATTTCTGATGTTTTAAATTTGTGCTAATTTCTGTTCCAAATTTCAAGAAGAATCTATAATATATACAGCCGCATGTGTAACTCACTCATTCACGTGGTGGTTTTGCATTTGTTATCACATGAACAGATTTGATGATTTAAACCCGATCGATCTAGGGGCGAAGCCTCCCACAATGGTCTAGGGATCTAGGGGTTGGGGAAGTGGGGCATTATAGGAGGTCTAGGAGGGGAGAGGGTTGCAGATTATTTGTTTTGGTATATGAGATATAGCATGCATGTGCCTTGAACCTTCAAATATCCTTAAACATTCCCAAGCTCTATTATTTAAATTGTTACCCCCTCATATTTAAATAACTGATGATTTGTCTATTTTTTTTATAACTAGTAGTATAATGTCGGTTCTGGGCCACTTAATATGTCACCACTTTCACTTGAGCTAGGTACCCGGGTCACCCACAGATACTACCCGATAGTGACCTGGGGGCGAAGCCCCCACAGGGTCTGGGGTTGGAGCCCCCAGCAAGCGAAGCGAGTCTAAATAACTATACAGCCCCATGTGTAACTCACTCACGCATTCAAATTCTAGACCACTTCCAGACGAGCTAGAAACGTGAAATTTAGCATGCACGTAGTTTGTACCTAGAAACCCCGAGAAAAATTGCCAAAAGTTACAATTTTAAATTTTAAAACCACTAATTTTTATGTTGAAAATTGGAAATTTTAACATTGGGCTTATGGAGTTTCAAATAAAAACAAAATAAATCATAAAATTTATAAAAAATATCTAGTAAACTGTCAATGTAACTTTTACATGGTAAAGTATAAACAAATGTTAGGTCCAATGAAAAAGATGCCATCTAGATTGGCTATTTCCCAAATGAATCAAAATAATATATTATGTAAACATACTTGAGAGGGACATTGAGTTATAATAACAAACTGGAGCGACCCAAAAAGGGGGTCTGGGGGCGGAGCCCTCAGCGAGCGAAGCGAGTCTTTATATATAATTCTGTAAGTGAAATTTGTAAGTCAAAATTGTGGGAGTTTGGCAAATCGCAGGATGATGGGAGATGGCTCAAATTAAAGGTATTGATCTCAAGGACTCGGGAAAAATAGCAGTATTTACAAAAAGTTACCATAGCAAACGATAAACAACGTAAAACATCCCCCATAAAAAAAGAATAGGAATTTAAAAATGTCTGCTTTGTTTACATTAAATCATGTGATTATGTGTCTACTTTCTTTACGAATGAACGTGTGTTCCTACTTGGAGCAAGGTTAGAGGCTTTCAATACCCCTTCAAGCCACTAGTTACTATATAATGGAGTAATTTTATATAATAAACTTCCCTGAAACGGATAAATCAAACTGTTGTCTCATGACAACTCCCTATGAAATCCATCCTCTGCAAGGAAGATCTGTCTAAAGGTATGGTATGTTTGAACCCACTCGCTTAGAGATTTTCATATGTTATATGTTACAGGTATGACTCTTTGACAGGAGTGCCCAGTTGCCAGCGAACAGTTGCGTTTGAGAAAGCTTGCGTGTTGTTTAACATCGCCGCATTGTACACTCAACTTGGTGCCAAGCAGGACCGACTCACTGCCAAGGTAATGTCCAGTTAACTCATCAGAAATTCTGTTCACCTTTTAGAAGAAATTTTAAGTCTTGAAAATAATCTCTTCTCAATTCACTTTTAAAATTTACCAGTTTAATTTTTTTTTTCAAATTGTTTAATGCTGATTTATTAGGTTACAATTTTTCCTCATGCATACTTTATTACTAGCAATTAATATAATCGTCATCATCTAAACCCAAAGACTTAAAACTACTGGACCACTCGCGCCCGTGGTGAAGCGAACCAAATTTCGGTCCGGCCGCGTTCGAGGTCGCGCCGCAAATGGTGGGCTACCGCGGCAGCGCTTAGCATGGGGGATATAGGGAAAAACACGACGCGCGCTCACTTGAATTGAATTTGCAGCCAGGGAACATTTTTTATGGTTGAATGGCCTTCTGATCCGTATTCCTGAATAGTTTCTCGAATTTTTAATACCCAAACTAACTATATTTGACCAGGGTTAGTTGCGTAAAAATAACAGAAAGTTGGGAGTTTTGTAAAATAATCTCCTCGATGGCTGATTCTTTCATATTTCAAGTCATATAAATTTATGTACGATCCACTAGGCTTTAGGTGTTGTTCAATAATGATGTTTTGAAGTTTTTGGTATTGGAATGATTTTTTTATGAGCAGTAATATCGTTCTTTGGACTAGTGAAACTTTGAATTTTAGCATATAAACCTCGACGTTCGCCAAAAGTTGTAGATTGTATGAAAGTTAATTGGCCTATATCATAACATTTTGTTGATGAATGAATACCAAGA
The DNA here is from genome assembly GCA_963675035.1 of Allygus modestus. NCBI lineage: Eukaryota > Metazoa > Arthropoda > Insecta > Hemiptera > Cicadellidae > Allygus > Allygus modestus. The sequence continues at coordinate 159,462,942 of OY776114.1, read as the reverse complement.
CAGATACTTTTTAATAGCAAATGTATTCTTAATAAACATTAATTACCAACATGGTTCGTTCACCCGTCCACGTAGAGTAGTAAGAACGATTACATAATGTTGCATTAATACACCATTTCGCTTTTGAATAACAAAAAATTATCTTCAGTGTATGATAACAATCGATTATGATTTATTTAAGAGACGATACAAGTACAGAATAATAATAATGGGGTATAGTATAAATGTATCCGTAGCATTAGTCAGTTTTAAGAGTATTTTGGAAGGCATAGGATTAAATGAAATTATTTTTCTCAAAATTAATTTGTATTTACTGATGAACTGTTACATTACACATTACAGTTGCATTGTAGAATGTTGTAAGATTACTTCAAAAGACGACTAAAACAAAAGTCATATAACTATGTATTTTATCAAAGAACTAGGCCACGTTGTAACACAGCATCACTGAGTTGAATTTAACAGGGTGGCACGGCGCGTGGCACGTCTTGGATAGAGCGCGGCGAAAAGTTTCAGCATCTTTCCAAACGAATTGTAGGCAAACCAACAACTTTACCGAAAAATGTTTCAAATAAAAGTTTTAGAGAAACTAATTATCTACAACTTTCCTGCTGGAAGTTTGTTTCTAACCTAAAAATAAAAAACTTTCTCGCTGAGTAACTTTTTCATGTCCCTCTTTAATAACACGTAAGATTTTTAATTATTAAAAATATTAAAACACGGTAAAATAAAACAATATTGATACTTTTGGATTCCTTAGTTCACGTACACAAAGAATATATAAACTTCATTACAATTCAAACATGGCAGTGAAGTCCAGGAGCGTGTAAACGACAGCGCGTTCAACGCCAGTAACAGCTCTGAGCACACAGTGGCCCACCATTTCTGTTCCGCACAGTCCCACGCGGACCGTTTTTAGCTCACTTAGCGATCTCTCCAGTAGTTTTACCTCGATGTCTAAACCACAACACTGCTCTATCTTTATTAGTGCACTGCCCAAATTTATCAATTTCCTTGACTCTCTATTCAGTCAGTGTTGGTAATCTTTTCTTTTAGATGTTAAAGTGTTAAAGCCGGTAATCTTGAGACGTGATACTTTGAATGTTGTATTGGTTCAACAAAAGGTTCGTTTAACCCTCTAACTGCATAACGGAAGTATATAACATTGCTGAGTCACATAAAAAGTAATGGAAAGACCATGTTGAAATATCTGTAAGACTAAAAACTGTTATTTATCTAATTTTCAAACTCCAGATGCTAGTTTGAATTTAGGTCCTGTTAAATTTAGTGAAACGGCTTTTGGAATGTGTTTGGAAGTAATCATAGCCAAAAGTGTTTTTCTCCTCTCTCCTCTATATCCCGTTATCCTCCCTGGCTACGCCCCGGCTGGTTATGTAGACACTATTACACATATATTGCAGATTATGTCATTTTATAGTCTGTGGCCAGTTGCTTTCCCATGGAAACCCAGTATTTGGTTATGAATAGGGGACAAAGGTCGGTCACCTGTAGTTTTAACTTTTTCCTGGAGATTAACATTTATTTAAATTCTCTAAAATTACAAATGTTAATCTCACACGGGATTTATCTATTAATGTTTTGTTATCCATGTTGGTTTTATAAATTGAAGTTATTTCCAAACACTTTGACTTTGTATTGTGTGTTAATAAAATGCTATTTATGCTTTGCTACCAGCAAACTAGTCTCTTTTCAATGTCTTGCCTATCCAAGTGACTTTACAATTCGACCAGTCTAGTTAATTATTAAATATTAGGGGTACTCTTGTAGAACTCATCGACAGCACATAGAATCTCTCTCTGTTCAGTAGGAGAACAGGGTGCTTTTTTTTAAATATCAATTCATAAATACCCCCGTCGCAGCAAACCTGCATACTCAGCGAATTTCCAATGAATATATAACATAACACATTAACACTTAACAGGATTCATAAGAAATGTATTCACAAACAAGCGATATTAAAAATATTAATTATTCTCCATAAGAATAACATTGGGGATGAGTACGCAGGTTTGCTGCAACAAGGAACACAAAATAATGGGTTTTTATGCAAATATCATTAGAACTCATCTTGGTAATGTCACATACCAAGTTTCATTCATATACATTTATAAGTAAGCGATATATAACATTTTAATTATTCTCCATAAGAATATGGGGACCGATTACCTAGGTTTGCTGCTACGGGAACCATAAGTGAAAATTTTGTATTTTGTGCAAACAACGATAAACCCAACCAGATAAAGCCATATACCAAATGTTGTCAGTTTATGTTCATAAATAAGCGAGATATACAATTTTTCTTTTCTCCATAAGAATAACATTAGACAACGTACTTTGTTTAGCACTTTCAATATCTCAGGAACCAATTGACGTAGAGCAATGATCAAAATACCAAATTGTTAGTTTTTTTAAGCTGAATTAAATGGTAAAAAATAAAATTTGATTTAAATAAAAATTACATGTGGAAACCCCAAAAAAAACCATTTTTGGGGTACAAAACCCCCCAAAAACCATCCTTTGGATGGTGCGATTCGTCTGGTTTTCGAACTCCTTCAAATAAATGGTGCTTTACACATTTGTACCAAATTTCATTAAGATCGGACCTTTTTTACGAGAGTTATCGTGCTTACGGACACACATATATATATATATATATATATACATATACATATATAAAAATTTGAACGAATGGTGTTTTTGGCATCTGGGGACCTCAAAATGAAAAGTTATCATGGTCTCGGGCTTAAGTCTTACCATGAGACCTAGGGTAATAGCTTCTTCCCTATAAGGGAAATTCGCTAAAACTCATAAAAGATTTTATATTTTTTGAAGGGATTAGATGCTGCAGTGGACAACTTTCTAAGAGCAGCTGGCACCTTCACATATGTCCACGAGAACTTTACCAACGCCCCCAGTATGGACCTAGCCCCGCACATGTTGGACATGCTAGTGCAACTCATGTTGGTAAGCACCAATGCATGGTAATTCTGGTTTTGTTGAGTTAATTTGGGTAAAGTGAATTATGACAAAATTCCAATACAGTAGACTCACAAACCCTGACACAATTCCCGGGGTTCTATTGGGACAGAAATAACCAAGCTTTAGCTTTAATAAATTGTATACTAGATCATATTTAAACATATTACAGGTCTGTGCATGCTACTATGAAACATAGAAAAACTATAAACCTTACATATTGATGTGTACTTAAAATTATGAGACAGACTGAAGAAATGCCAAATTTTCTAAGAACGAAAGAACAAAACAACAAAAGCTTTTGAGGTGGCAGAGTGCTGGCGCATTAGATATGTATGGCAAAACTGAGGGCTTCAAGTTTCCCGGAGTGTTGAGTAATTGGGAGTCCAGTTTGAGAGACTCTACTGTAGCATCATTTACTTTACATTAAATAGCTTTTCGTAATCAATAAACTAATGGTTGTACATGGAGTAGTTCACCAGAATAGTGTGTGCCCCACTTAAACTTTGAGAGAAACCTCTCTTTCCAGGTTTCTGTGTGTTGCTTGCTTCTATATGAATATCAGGTTGACAACTGCAAGAAATTATATGATAAAATGAAGCACTGGAAAATAAACATAATGAATCATTGGCAAGGGAAAAGGAGAAGTTTTATTTGCTTTCCTTTTATCAAGGATTTTCCATCTCAGTTCAAAGTTTCAGTCAGACTATTTTCATTCACTTAAAGTGAGGACTCACCAGGTTAGTGTTTCAGTTTATCAATCAAAGTTTTCATCCCACGTCCAACTGGGCTTCGTGCTGGGGCCCATTCAACAAACCCCCTAACTCTCCCTGATTTCCTAATCTTTCTAGGGTAGTAGAACAAACCATGGATTTAGAATTAAAAGTTCTAAAGGCTGAAAGGTGTCAACATCTCACTGTTGTTGCAGGCCCAAGCTCGCGAGTGTTTGTTTGAGAAGCTCGAGCTCCAGTCGCGGGACAAACGAGATGTTGATGTCTCACTGGACTTGGCCCAGGAAGCTGCCCAGGTGACTTGATTTTCTTATTAATTTTTCCTCCTACACATAACAGAAAAGTATTGGTTTGTCAGTTGAAGTATTTTTTTAATTGTTACTATCAGTGAAATATTTCATTTTATTCATACCGAACCAAAAGAGTATTTTTGTGATGTTGCCTGTCTGAGTGGCTGTGATCTTGATATGACCAGACCTAGAGACCACACTAATGGTCAGGTGATGATGAAATGTGTTAAGACTTTTGATTTGACTTTTTTATCTTGAAGGCCTGTTATCCTCAAAAACTCCCAAAATCCAAATACCTCAAAATCGACTATAGTTTGATTGTAATTAAATTTTTCACCCAATACTTTTTCCACCCAAAAAAAACAAACTATTACATCCAAAAATGTGGTCGAATTGAGGGTCACAAGTTAAAACGTCTTTGAATTAAATGTTTTCATAACAACTGTTAAATAAATCGCCAAAAAATTAATGATAAAATAAAATCATAAATTATTATCTTTCATCAGTTGGTTACCGAGACAAAATATAATTTTTTATTTGGAAAATATAGTACATTTTCTAGTGCTTTGTTAATAGAGAAATCAACAAATTATCATATCTCTAATTTACTTTTTAACTGTCTGTTGATTCACAGTTAATTGTCGTTTTAACCCTTATAACAATTTCCCTGAACTTCCCCCGGAGTTTGTACATCATATCGCTATGCAGTAACTTCGATATTGATCACTGCAGGTGTCAGAGGTGTACTGCACGGTGCAGACGCTCATCTCAGTGTCGGCCGTGCGAGACTACGTCCCGTACTCGTGGCTGTCGCTGGTGCACGTCAAGCGGGAGCATTACGCCGCACTCGCCCACTACCACTCGGCCGCCGGGCTCCTGGCCAAGGACCTGGACTGCCTCAGCTCCAGGACCAAGCAGGCTCTCCAGCTGTTACATCGGGACATGGACCCTCGCAACGCTCTGGACATATCAGAGCCTCATGACGACCATGAGAGAAAACTGCTTGGTGAGTTTTACCCGATTCAATTTCACTGGATTTTAACTTATTTTTCACCTGTTTGATCTCTGATTTTCATTTGACTGATCTTGGAGTTTCCCTATGTCTTCTAAAACCGTTTTAAGCTGACACTGACAGCTAGATTATCAGCAAGAAACATCATTTGGATCAGTAACAATAATATAATGAACAGATATTATTTTAAAGATTATTTGTTAGCCTTCAGGGTAATTCCCACTGTTTTAACGCGCAGGCTACCTGTAGCGTTTCTAGGAATATAACTCGCTTTAGCTATTACATTGGATATCTCTGTTGTAGTTGATGAGGAAAACCTTGGCTGATCCTCACTTCAGAGTTTTTGTTTTTGGGGTTTATGCATTGCTAGTGCACAAAGGTATCAGATTTAATACAAATTAGAAAATAGGGCAACAAAAAATTATTAAGTTAGTTAAGTTATAGCTGATGAGTATTACCATTGATTTTGAATACAGAATAGATGAACCGAGCTTATGGCCCATCAGTAACCTGAAATATACACCATGAAACTATTGATACACCATCTCAAAGGAGGCGCAGGCAACCAGGGTTTCAATTTGTGGGATTTTTATCCTGTTTCTGGGATTTTCGAAACTTCCACAAGATGAAAACGTGATGCGGGATAAAATCATCAATATTCTTCACACATGCGACCAAATCGCCGCACTTTTGTCACTCATAGAATGGGCCTTAGGCTTAAGTGCAGGGCCGTAGACAGCTTTGACGGGCCCCGACAAAATTACTTGGCCGGACCACCCCCCTACCCCCCTTTGCCATCCCTTGCTACCATTACATTGACTGAATAGCATTTGACCGTTGACCAGCCCTCTTTAAAACGTCAAATATGCAAAGGTTTTATAACACCTGAAAGTAGGATCTGTAGTTATGCTAAACTAAATGTAAAACAAATATTAATAAGTGCAACAAAATACCTAGGCCTAGAAACTTGAAATAAGAATATTTTAAAATGTAGGATATTTTAAATTTATATTAGTTGATTATCACACAAATTGTATTGAAAAATATATATTACCAGTTGTACCATTCCTATACTAATCTTCCTCTATTTCGTGGTGCACCAGTCACGTTGTTAAATGCAGAATATATAATACTTATTATTTCTAATTAATTTATTGCTGTTGTTCGTTTTTGAGATAATTGTGCAACCAACCAATTAAACAAACATTGCTCATATAAGAGTATAGGATGGTATTACTACTCATATATCACTAACAACATTTAGTGGTAAAATTAGTCAGTACGTTACAAGAGTATCAAAACATCTGTTTACAAAGTACCATTATGTACAATTTGCTGACTTTGTCAATACAATGTATACTGTGGGACGACAATAAATGATTCTTGATTCTTTACAGATCATAAGATTGTTTAACGCCAATTTAAATTTATTCTATGTTTTAAGACAAGTTATCAATTAATGTAAGACTGTTACCTCGTCAGAAATGTAATCTTGTTAGCCAATATAAGGCTTTCTCCTCTGTAGAAGAATTTTTTAATTTGCGATAATGTTGATATTTTAATAGAATGATTGTTGTGTTTTCTGATTTAGTCTAATTTATTTCAATGTTTAGATTTTTGTTTATTTTATATATTAGTTTTAACGAATTTCCCCTATAGGGAAGAATTTATTACCGTAGGTGGCATGGTAAGACTTAAGCCCGGGACCATGATAACTTTTCGTTTTGAGGTCCCCAGATGCCCAAAACACCATCCGTTCAAATTTATATATACAGGGTGTCACAAAAATGCGTAGCGCGCTATTCAGAACCATATTCTACATACTAAAACAAGTTGAAAATGTAGAGTAAAATTTGTTCGATTTCGGCTTAGTTCAGGCGTAATCCGCCATTTTGTATTTTTTTGAAAATAATTAATAATTCCAAAACCCTTCGAGATATTTTTTTGAAACTTGGTATAAACATTGAGTTTCTGGTTTTTAACATTTTCCAAAAATAATTTTTATTAAACTTATCAAATTTCAAAATGGCGGCTATTTAAATATTTCAAAGTCAAATTCCATGAAAACTAGCAACTGAAACAAAATTTTACAAGACATACAATTTAAAGCACTTTGTAATCCAAATCCAATGACGTTTTTACTGTAAAAATCGGTTAATAAACAAAAAAGTTATGGCAATATTTTATAATAAATTTCAAAATGGCGGCCATATAACATTTTCAAAGTCAAATTCCCTAGTGCATTTGACCAAGTCCTTTAAATTTTATATCTTGTAAAATTTTGTTTTAGTTGCTAGTTTTCCAGGAATTTGACTTTGAAATTTGTATATGGCTGCCATTTTGAAATTTATTATAAAAAATCACCATAACTTTTTTATTTATTAACCGATTTTTACAGTAAAAATGTCATTAGATTTGGATTACAAAGTGCTTTAAATTTTATGTCTTGTAAAATTTTGTTTTAGTTGCTATTTTTCATGGAATTTGACTTTGAAATATTTAAATGGCCGCCATTTTGATATTTGATAAGTTAAATAAAAATTGTTTTTGGAAAATGTTAAAAACCAGAAACTTAAAGTTTATACCAAGTTTCAAAAAAATATCTCGAAGGGTTTTTGAATTATTAATTATTTTCAAAAAAATACAAAATGGCAGATTACGACTAAACTAATCCGAAATCGCAAAAATGTTACTGTACATTTTCGACTTGTTTTTGTATGTAGAATCCGGTTCTGCATAGCGCGCTACGCATTTTTGTGACACCCTGTATATATGTGTCTATATATATGTGTGTGTGTTTGTGTGTGTGTGTGTGTGTGTGTGTGTGTGTGTGTGTGTGTGTGTCCGTTACCTCGATAACTTTTGAAAGAAACGCCCGATTTTGATGAAATTTGGCACAAACATGTAAAGCAACATTTATGACTTTAAGTTCGAAAGCCAGAATGATCGAACCATGAGAAAAGGGTTTTATGGGGGGTTTAAAATTTTCCAAAAATCTGTTTTATGCAATTTTTACCCTAAAATTCCAAAACACTAAATTTTTGGTATGATCATTTTGTGGAGCTTAAAAAACAAATAAACCTATTTAAGTATTTTTAATCATCAACTTAGGTTAAGTGGTTGTGGATAAAATCCAACAAACGTATTCATAAAATTTCCCATGTATTCATTATTTCCCTTTTGGGAAATAATATATTTCACAACTAGTGGGAAAAGTGTATGATTTTTCTGGCGCCAGTCAGACGAGCAATTTAAAGGGAATGACTACCAGGAAAAATCATTTTCCCACGAGTTTTGAACACTATTTTTCACGATACTAAAGCAAAAGATTATTTGATACAACAGCAAAAAATATGATTATTACAAATTGAAAAGTTTAACAACCAACACAATGTTTTAAACAGATGGGCATTATTTCAATATTTTATTGTATTGCTAGGCTGATTTATAATCAGCTGATTTTTCCTCCCTAGTGAGAATATCATTTTTCACGATACTATTGGAATATCAGCTGCTTTTCCACTGCGTGTATTGCCAGGTAAAGTTCGTCATATCCCCACTAGTGAGGAAAATTATACTGTCACTAGTGAGGAAAATCAGCTGATTATAAATCAGCCTAACAATACAATACAATATTGAAATAATGCCCATCTGTTTAAAACATTGTGTTGGTTGTGGTGTTTACTTTACTTCGTCTTTAGTTCATATTTTTTGCTGTTGTATCTAACAATTTTTTGCTGTAGTATCATGAAAAATAGTGTTCAAAACTCGTGGGAAAATGATTGCTTGTTCTCTTTAAATTGCTCATCTATGACTCGCAATTTAAATCCGACTCGCACCAGGAAAAATCACACTTTTCCCACTAGTTGTGAAATATACTATTTCCTCACTAGTATGACAAACTTTACCTGGCAATATACACAATGGAAAAGCAGCTGATATTCCGATAGTATCGTGAAAAATATTTTTAGCTTTTCCTCAGTTAATTTTTCTAAAACTGCACATTTGTTTTTACCAATAACTTCAGCTCTAAAAACAATCATTTTGGTGTTTAAATTAATTGTGATTCTACATTCAACCGTTGCGGAGAAATTCAAAGTGCTAAACATAGTACGTTGCCCAATGATATCCTTATTCAGAATAAATAAAATTTGATATCTCGATTATTTGTTATTGTATATTAATGAAACTTGGTCACCTAGTTATTGTATATGGCTTCACCTAGTCTTGGTATATTGATATTTGCACAAAAAAATAAATTTTGTTGATTGTCCCTGTAGCAGCGACCCTACATACAGTTATTCTTATGAAGAATAAGTAAAGTTGTATATCCCCCTTATTCATGAACCTAAATGAATAAAACTTTGTATGTAGCTTCACCTGGTTGAGTTATATTGATAATTTCATAAAAACATGTTTCTTATCTTCGTTGTTCCAGCAAACCTACGTACTCACCCCTAATGTTATTCTTACGGAGAATAAATAAAAAGCTATGTATCACTTATTTACTTATGTATTGTATTAAACTTGGTAAGTGGCTTTATGTGGTAGTGACAAACACATACATGCATTGGAAATTTGCTAAGTATGCAGGTTTGCTGCGACGGGTGTATTATTATTTGCTATGTAGTTAAGTATTACTTCTATTTGTTTCACATGTCAGAAAATCAGATATCCTCCTTAAAATGCATGTACCTGAACCCATGTTGGGTGAATAAAGACTGATTGATTGATTGATTGATTGATTGATCATAGCTGGTATGCTCATTGTGCAGGTCAAGCATACATGAGAGGAGCCCTGAAGAAGCAGAGAGAATGTTTCGGATGTATTGTGAGCTAAGCAACATGAAAGTGCCCACTCAGGTGCAATCTATGTTGATATTATTATTTTTTTTATTGTTCAAGTTGAGCACTCCTGAGAATTGCTGTTTGCCTTGATGTTGCATGAGGAAGCAGAAAGCTGTTATGAATGTGTCGGGAGTTGCGCAACAAGCAAGTGCTCACTCAGGTGCTATCAATGTTGATATCTTAGTTCATTGTGCAGGTCGAGCACATTTGAGAGGAGCTCTGATGTTGCATGAGGAAGCAGAGAGGCTGTTGCGGATGTGTCGTGAGTTGCGCAACAAGCATGCACTTGCTCAGGTGCTGTCCAGGTCTCGGGATGCCACAACGACGATGTACAACAGCCACACAGAGCAGATAGATGACTTCAGTGAAATACTAGACCCTCCCCACATCCACGGTAAGGGGTTGATCCATATATTTTAAATGCCTATATAACTATTCTGAGTTTTGAACAATTCAGATCCTCATATCAGTCAATATTTATTGTGTATTTATTCAAGTTATGTCACTCTCACAGACACAAAGCCACATAGGTGCAGCAAAAGACAAAGTTTCTTCACTAGTTTCTGGAAGCTCAATTTAATGGCACTGACTTAGTGCTTAAGTATAATGGCACAGAGTTTAAAATTAAATATAATGTATAAATAAGTATATTGTCTGTCTATGGAATGGAAATAGAACTTTTCCTCTACATGATTCATTCATCACCTGAAACCCTTTTATTCCAGCATCCACCAAGTTTCAGCTGAGTCTGACTCCTCCGGACTTTGCCCAGCTGAGGGTGGAGGATCTGTTCAAGGGTCTCGGTCCAGTGGCCATATTCTCCGCCAAGCACCACTGGACGGCGCCGCGCTGCGTTCAGCTGCACCGAGGTGATGGAGAGGTCGGGTTCGGCTTCAGTGTCAGAGGGGACTCTCCCGTCATCATTGCCGGGGTGGACCACGGCTCTCTGGCTCATGTGAGTGTCTAGGATGGAGTCTGAGATTCGCTTACTAAAATTCCCCGCTGTTCTTATTTTCAATTTAAAATTTTAAAAATGTAATGTATTAATTTTTAAAAAATCTGCAACCGAGTGAGGTAGCGATTATTGCACCTCACATTCGAAAGATCTCGGGTTTCATGCCAGGCCGGCCGTTCTGAGAAGAGTTTGTACAGTTTCTCATCTCACTTAGGCAAATGCCGGAATGGTTCCCAAAAAAGGGCCGTACCCCGCCAGGAAGGGAAAGATATATAGGACTCAGGCCTACCTTTCCTGGTTAAAAGATTTCCCATATTTTTTTTGTAAATCCCAATACATTGTTAAACATTGTCACGAAATAAATATTATTATTACTATTATTATGTATTCAGTTGCGTACAACTACTGCAGGCTTGAATACAATCAGTCAGATCCATGAAGAAGTGATACTACTAGTCAGACTTACTTCCGCCCTTTGCTTATTTGTCCTAGTAGGTTTGATTTTCATCATTGCCGAAGGACTGGAAAATACAAAGCTTTAACTGATCTTGATTTTAACTCTTCTGATGTATAATTTTAAAGTAATTGTGTTATCTGTAAATTATGAAACGTTTCAGCTTAAACATTTTTGTTTGGGTGTTTTGAAAACGCATCACTCTGTACTGTGGTGTGTATAATGGTTCATCGTGTTTCACTTACTTTAGTGAATTATAGGATGATTTATTTGAGTGATAATTATGAAATCGTAAGGGTTTTCTATTTACCGTGAAAGGAAGAGTATGGCTAGGTGTGGGGGTTGGGATTCATTATCTGATTTTCAAGTTTGGTGGGACCCTTGAATTTGTTAAAATTTGTGTACCAGTTCTCATTATCTCAGCATTCAACTATTACAATTTTGTTTGGGAACGGTTTCAAAGCTTTTGTTGGTAAATACTCATCAAACTGGAGGGCTTTGTTTCTAGGCATAGTTTGCTCTGGTCTTGGACATTATGTCAGTGTCCATTCATGCGCTTCCTAAGGGTTTCATACTGACAGGCACTGTGTAGCCTACACACTGTAGTTTATAATTAAAGGAGGTTTTCAGAGCTGCAGGTATTTTGCTTTGGATTTTGCATGGTAGGAATGAGTAAAACATTCTGATGGTTGGTTAATTTGAACGGATTTACATCTATTTTCATTGTATGGATTCGAGCCAGGGGGAAAGTGAGGTCGATGCAACTAAAATAGATTAATTCAATTCAATTCAATTCAATTCAAAATTCTTTATTCATAGGCAGTACACAGAGTATACATTGAATAGTGTCAAGTGTATTTTCTTACATCTAATACATATTTGCAACAAATTAAATCAAACCTACATTTTTTAAGTAAAGCAAAGTAAATAATTGTTATTTAATCACATTTTTAAACTATAACGTTATTACATTTTCCCAGATGCTCAGGGAAACTTGCTCGTGTTCATAGAGAGTACATAGAACTTCTCGTGGTACATAGAAGGTACCATAAACCTTCTACATTACCTTTCAAGTTTTACGAGAGGTGGAAAAATTCATTTAATGAGTAGGGAGCTATGCTAATCAGATATTCTTTTAAGAATTTTTTGAATTTGGTATTGTCATTTTCTAATTTGATTTCCCTGGGAATATACTCTAAAAACTTTAGTCCCATGTATGTTGGTTTTTTTCTCAAAAAATTTCAGTTTATGACGACTTGTAATAATCTTGTTTTTATTTCTGGTATTATGCTGGTGAATTGAGGAGAAGTAATCCAGATGTGTTACCGGTATTTACTTTTTGCTGTTAAAATGGAATTAAAAATATATTGTCCATATACAGTTAATATTTTAAGACCAATAAAATGTTTTTTTTGCAGATACATCCTGTTTTAAATTAAGCATTATTCTAATGGCACTTTTTTGTTTTTTTAATATGTTGTCAAGGTTAAATTTTGATGTTGCTCCAAATAAGCAAATTCCAAAAGAAATATGGGAGTGAATATACGCAAAATAAATGTTTCGTAATGCATTAATACTACAATAGGCAGTCATTTTTTTCAGAGCAAAGAGTCCAGAGCTGATCTTAGTTAAGATTTTGTTCACATGACCATTCCAATCTAAATGCTGATCTATAAGTAGGTAACCCAAGGAAATCAGTGCTGGATTTAATTTCAATATTTTGGGAATTAAGCGTTACTACTGGTTCTTGCCATTTTTTGTTTTGTTTTGTTTTAAATTGAACAAGATTAGTCTTATCTAAATTTAACGATAAATTGTGTTCCATTAGATAGTTACTAATACTCTCCATTTCTACCTGGCAATGCATTGTAGTTTCTTCCAATGTATCAGATGTTATCTTCAAGTTTGAATCATCCGCATACAAACACAATTTGGATGCTGGCTTATATGATAAAGTATTATCAATATCTTTAAGATAGCATAGGAATAGTAATGGTCCTAAAATGGACCCTTGAGGAACTCCAAATTTAACTGGCCGAAGTTCTGACGATGCCCTAATAATTTTGTTATATTTAGTAAGGGAGGTAATTTCTACATACTGACAGCGATCACAAAGAAAAGAATTAAACCAACTCAAAGAGTTTTTTGATATGCCAAGATATTGTAATTTTTCCAATAGAATGGAGTGCTTTACGCTATCAAAAGCTTTAGATAAATCCATAAATATGCCTGTTGTGCATTTTCCCTTGTCGACTGACTCAACTACTGATTCTACGAATGAGACTGCAGCACTGATTACACCTTCTGATACATCGATGTTCCTAACGCTCATGGTCTTACAGCAGCAAAACATTACCTCCAAAGCAGATGCAAGGGTTCCCCCTTTTTTATAAAAAACCCTTGTGCTAGTAGAAAGCTATTTCCATTAACAAAGAAGAGACAGTTAGGCTTATTTTATTATTTTTGTTTCTTTCAGTTTCAAGAACTTTAGTAATATTTGTTTACATTATTTGCCTTGGGAACAACTAAATGTCAAGAAACAAGGCAAATAAGGTAAAAAAAATATAGGCTTATTTTATTTTACTACGAATCCTATCCTATACTCTAATATGAGTAAAGTTTGATTGCTTGCTTGCTTGCGACACAGATTTCAAAAACGGCTCCAACGATTTCCTTCAAATGTTCGAAATAACTAATTTCTGGGATAAAAATAAGTTCCAGACAGGCCTAATCCCCAGGAAATTACAAATAATGTAAAAAAACTAAAATGAAAATTTAAAAAAATTAACATTGGGCTTATGGAGTTTCAAATCAAAACAAAAGAATTGTAACAGCTATTCATAATCAACCAGGGTCAAAGTAATACTCATGTTGTTTATGATAACATGTGGTTTCCTGAAAGCAGAGATTAAAATATTTGAGTGGAGATTACATATCTAGAGTAGTAAATTAAATCAAAGGGACATTGAGCTATAAATAACAACTGGAGTGACCTTAAAAATTTAGGAAAGAGGCAAATGAGCTTATAAGAATATGGTAACCAGATGGGAGAAGTGGTGAAATATTACTCCCAGTCAACTAAATAAACTGACTGGCCTTCCCCGAGCAAAGCTCGGCCCCCAGGTACTACAGCATAATGAAAACACTGGTTGAAGAATATAATTCTTTTATTAAATAATTTTTATGAGTTAAGTAAAAACTGTGCTAATTGAATATTTTATCAATTTTTAATTTTTTTTTTTAATTATATATATAACATTATATACATATATATATAATTGTATATAATTTATATATATAACATTTTATATATATATATAAAATTGTATACATATAATTTTGAGCGACCCCCAAAACGTGTTCAGGGGGTCACGTTAGGAACTTCTATGGTGGTCCCGGGCTTAAGTTTCACCGTGCGGGTCATGCTAATAGTTCACTTTCCATAGGAAATTCACTAATAAGTTACCGGTAATTCAAAGAATTTTTTTAGGTAAAACAACCTCTGAAATTAAAATTTCCTTCATAACCTCAAGACATTTTAGTTATGCTACTTTAATTTGAAGTTTTAAATTAATTACTAACAAAATTCTAAGTTAACCTCTACAATTCTATCTATTTCCCGTAATTCTCCGAAATTCAAAATTATTACAAAAACTAATCCTGTTGAAACATGAACAAGAAGGCTGAGGGTGCAGTTATGTTTGACTCTGTTGTTAGCATGTTGCATGTGTGAATAAAGTGGGCATCTATAATTTATAAATAATATATATATATATATAATATATATATGTATATATATATATATATATATATATATGTGTGTGTGTGTGTGTGTGTGTGTGTGTATGCACTCTAGCAGTCAGATTTTTTGTCCGATTTACTTCAAATTTGGTAGGGACGTTCCTTTCTATAATCAGTTGAACATGTTCGTTGGGCAAAACAATCGAAAAACTCTAAACCCCTTTTTTGGGGATTATTCTTTCAATTTTGAGTTTTTGGACCCAAAAAGGGTCAGAAAAGCCCCGGACTAAAATTAATGCATGTATTAAGATGGGAATTAGTGAAGCAAAAGTTTTAAGCCCTCTCTCGTCATTCTAGCATAAATATTTACAGAGTTATTAAAGATAATGTATATCGGCTAAACACAGTACGTTGTCTTATGGGGTTTTTACATTAAAAAGCATGTTATTCATTTATTGGTGTATTTGTATCATCCCCAGCAACCTGGCGTCTACTTTAAAGCCTGACTGTACCTTCTCCTAACCTTATGTGCAAAATTGTATTCCTAGCATTGCAGGTAAATGAAACCAGGAGCATGAGAACAGCCAAAAATCAATGTTTTCAGATTTCAATAAAATTGGAATAAATTTATGTTTTTACACTGGTTTTGAGTTCTAAAACTTTTGTATGTGGAAATTCACTTCCCTCACGTCAGCGAGCTGCGTGCGAACTTGTTATTATTTTTTTCATTAGAGGTTTTCTGAGGGGAAGTGTGCGATATTTCTGATCATAGAGGTTTTCAAATTAGTGATGTTCTGCTGTATTTACATTACCGCGATGAATCCTGTATACTGGTTTTTACGAGATCCTTCTCAGCAAATTCTGCTGCAGGCTTTTCTGAACTTTTGGGAACCTTTGAGTTGCTTTTGATGTTAACTTTGAAATATGCAGTAACCGGTTTGTGGTCACTAAATACAAAATCTTGAAAACTCTCATAGCTTATTTGTGTCACAATGCCATCCACATCCCTGTAGAGTATTCTGTCTGTCCAAGCTGGCCGTCTCTTGTTGTTGTACTCGGGCTTATCTACATGAAACTTGAAGGTTGGAGGAAACGTCAGTTTTCTTTCTGTAAACGTTTTCAATAAACTCTCTGATTTCATTAGTTTGGTTAGTTCATCATGACCAAAAACTGTATCCGTTTTCCCTTCCTTCAAATCTTTAATAATACTATCAGCCTTCATTTCGCTATTTTCAAGCCTGAAATTCAAGTCACCAAACCAAAATAGTAGTTTCTCCATATCTTCTAACTTTTGCTTATACCCTATTCTCTTCATGTCTTTCAACCGCCGTTTTGTTTTCTCTTCAAAAGCATTTAAATGAGCGTTTACAAAACAAGTAGAAGTTTTTAAAATCTCCATGCAAATAGTAGCTGCTCCTTTATTTCCCCAAATGTTCAGGATGCCTGTTGCTGTTGTTTTTTTTCTAACATTTTCTAAATTTGGGAGGAAGTTCACTTCAACAAAAATGAACATCGCTATATTGTTAAGTCGTTCCCTCTTAAATAAATTGTAGTTATAGCCATTTAGTTTGCTAGTAAATGCCTCTTCCCACCCGTAATAATCACTCATTTCCTGAAGTCCGATTATAAAGAGATTAGGCTTCGAGTTAAGTTTCGAGTTGAGTCCAAGTAAATGTTCTAAGTCCAAGTCGGAAGAAGGATTTTGCATGTTTAGATTCCATGTAACAATTAAAAGAGTGAAATATGCAGTAGCAGCCATTTTACTTACTTAGGATGGAGTTTGGTATCTCTGAAAACAAGACTTAAAACACATTTTGTGGGATGTTCAAAATGGATAACAATGCCAACTTGGCAACTCTGGTTTTCTCTCACACACCTGTGATCTGCAGTTTATTTACCAGTTTAGAGTAATTAACAACTCACTAAACACATACTATTGTCTCGAAATATGTTTCAACTGTATCAAATATTTTTCACATAATCTACTTACATAAAATATAAGTAATTTTATAAAAATGTATTTATATATGAAATTATACATATTTGCCTATTGCAAATTAATAATAAAATATGGCAATTATTTGTTAAAATTTCAAATGTAATTTATTTGTATTGCTACTATTTTATTTAAGTGGATTTATAATTATTCATTAACCATCTATTAAACGTGAAAATCCATACATTTTAACATCCAGTATAAAAATAATTGTCATTGGGTTCCTCATGACAATATAGGTGCAAATTTAAAAAATAAACCACAGAGATTATGCAATAATTTTTACTATAGGAAAAATATCAAAGTTAATTAAGACATATTTGTTGTTTTACATTTAGATATAAGGCTTATATTTAAGTCATTATATAAAATAAATCTATAACAGACGGTATATATTTAAGCATTATGATTAATGACTTGCAGTAAGGCAATAAGAAATGTTATTAAATGCTCTATTCCATTAAGGTTATGGTTCTATTAAGGTTCTATTTTATTAAGGGTTTCAGGAAAAACACAAGACATGAACATTTCAGTAAAAGAGAAGAGGTAGGATACAGCTAAACTCACCTTATGTAGGGACTGACTGTGTACATTATGTGTTCTTTCACTCATCGGTCCCTCAGTAAGGTGAGTTAGCTTTATCCTATCTTATCCCCTTTACTGAAATGACTATTCCATTATATTTATTTTCGGTTAAGTTTGGCTGATTGAAAGTGCTCATGATAGCTAGCTCTTTTAATGGCAAGGTGGAACAACTTTGCTCCTTTTTGAGCCACAGGTCCACTAGTACTGGTTTTTGTAACTAAGTGATGAAATGTTTCAGTTTGGAGGGATGAAAGAGGGAGATTTCATCGTTTCCATCGGAGACAAAGATGTCAAGTGGGCGTTACATGAGGAGGTCGTGAGGCTGATCAAGGATGCCGGGGACTCCCTCAGCCTCAAACTGGTTACTCCCATGGACAGGAACTACCTCAAGGTATAGTGGGTCGAGTACTGGCCTACCACCCAAAAGACCTGGGTTCAATTCCTGGTGAAATCCATCGACTTTTGAAACTCAGACTGCCACCGTGCTTCGGAAGGCACATTGGCCATTGGTCTGGTGGAATAAAACTACTAATCAAAATGGAAGATGCAACAATTTCTTTCAAGAAGTTGGCGACCTTGTTTTTCCTTACTTGGCCCATCCAAAAAGACTATTTTTATGCAGTGTATCCAGTAAAGCAAGGGGTGAGCCATTAACGTACAAGTTGTACAGTGCTGATCAAAATTGCTAGCCAGGGCCACTGTCATGGTTTTGGAGTCCATCACCTTTTACCATTGCGCCAATGACTCACAACCATTTAGATAAATTCATAACCACAATTTTAGGTACAGCAAATTTTCAAAATTACAATCAACTTAAAATAAACTTGAAACTCCAGCTCCGTCTTCAAATTCCCTGGCTGACCCCCATCTTTTTCTGCTTCTTTTCAAGCACATGCTTGTCGCCCTTAAAACTGAGCTCATCAGCCTGCCCCTTATCCAATTTGTAACCAAGCTGTAGGGTTTATTCCATTTTTCACTTAGTCTTTCAGCAATTGCTCTTATTACGGTTTGAAATTCTTTTCCTAGTTTGCCGTCGACTGATGTAAAAAGGGGCGGGAATAAAGCATGTCTGTATTCGTAAGCTGCAAGGTATTTTTTTCACATGTTGCAAAACTTTTTCATACGGTAGGGAGGCATAGGATGGAGCATCAGTGTCAATGACACGTATCAAATAATGCTTCCATCTGAGTTTCCCAGACCCCTCTGCATGCTAGATCAGCTCTTAGTGCTGGAGCAGTCAGATTGCCTTCTTTAGCTATCAAAAGGTCCCCTTATACAGTTCCCCCATGCTTACTTCCTCCATCATACTTCCTAGAGCATCCCTAACTTCATTATGTCTCTTTATTAATAAACCACCATTGGGGCATTTCAAAGCATGTTCAGTATTACAAACTTGTCCGCAGCCATCACAGTGTGAGGTAAAGTGTATTCCATTGTTTAAAATCATACCATATGTTTTAGATCGCTTGTAAACAATTTAAATTTAGTATGGCACCCGGGTGATATTCAGTTATCTTTCTCCAGCAACCGTCGAGCAGTTCCCAGTCGAGCACTCACAGCAAGTCGAGCTCGAGCAGCCAACCGAGCCCCAGCAACACGACGAGCTCTCACAAGCGGCTCACGTGGAACCCCTTCAGGCGGCAGCGGGAGCGAGAGACCAGCTTCAACCTCATCCTGCGATAGTCAGCTCTACCGCAGGGATATTTCACACAGACCCGTCCATTAATGTAATCAAGGTCTCCATGTACCCTCTTCTGATTGAAGCATGATGTATGTTTACAAGTCTCTCTTATCTCCTCTGTTGTGAAGGCCTTCTAGAAAGTTAATCAAAGAGATTTCATTTAAAAATACGTTTTTAATAGACGAAATTGAGTGACTACTCAATGATCAGGGGATTGAAAATTATAAGATCATTGGAGTGATACTTGAATATATACAAAGGAGGCAAAAACCAAATTTCAAATAATTTGTTATCATGCCCTACTAAAAACACCTGTTTTTGATAGTCCATTAAATGGTTAGTTTTTAGTCCTACAATTTGAGTTTTTTCAGTATGCTAACCTAAAATTTGATATTCTTACATTAACTACAACGATACTAGTTGGACTGAGTAACACAGCTGATAAATTATTTTATTTGTTTATAAACAAATATAAATGGTTTTGTTACCGATTTTAATACTTTTTTATTTAAAAAACATAGATCTTTGCAAAATGGTTCAAAACATTGTTCCATCACTCGTATCAAAAGTGTCTGTCGGTGCTTCCAATTCCACACCTAAAACACTTATATTTGCTCCTATTGATGAAAACTTCTATTATATTTGGTCAAGCCAAGTAATTTTTCTTACATGGCATCTGAACTAAAGATTATAATTTTGAAGGTAAAGTTTTGAATAATAATAATTATATAAGAAATATGAGCAATGCCTGAATGCAAAATATAATTCGGAATCCCAAGGGAGGATTTTGCTGAATCTTTAAAAATAGGAATTTTGGAAATCAAAT
This sequence comes from Allygus modestus, assembly GCA_963675035.1. Lineage (NCBI taxonomy): Eukaryota > Metazoa > Arthropoda > Insecta > Hemiptera > Cicadellidae > Allygus > Allygus modestus. The sequence continues at coordinate 159,442,826 of OY776114.1, read as the reverse complement.
CGATTGGCAAAAACTATATTGTAAAAAGCCTTTGAAACCAAAAAGTGACCCCTTGGGCACCGTCCAAGTGCGGAGATCGTTCCTGCCTCTAGTGTTGTAATTGTGAATGTCTCGGCCCCGGGATAGGAGATATTGCCAACGATAAAGGAGATAAAGGCCAGGGCTATTAATTAACAATCCTGAATTAATTAACACCTGATCACCCTGTATTTCATTTAGTCCAATTCAAAGGGGCCTGACTTGCATCTTGATAAGGAGCCACATGATTTTTGAGGTGAGAGAGATTTCCTATGCAGCCAGTCATGAGGGAGATATTTCTTCAAGTTAGCTTATCTCAACAACATGGCATTTTTGCTGCGGCTGATTGGAATCGCAGTCGCATGTTAACATGAAAACATTTGAAGTTTCAAAGTTTAAACATGTTAGCTACAGTGTACACATTAACATTGTGACAGTACACTTATTGATCATGGACACTTTCAGGTTATGGTACATTTGAAACTGGTGATGTTGGTTACAAGAATGGATGAGTCTGTGTCTGTATATTCCTACTGTAAATTTGTATTTCTGTCTATTCTGTGTGCATTCAAAACGTAATAAATAATGTAAATACGTACAATTTTCATTTAAATCAAGTTTTTATCTGTGTATTTTTACCAATTTAAATGTTTCCCCATTGCTTTATTGTCTTTAAAACTAAAAAAATCACCAAGGCTAAATTAGTTAAGTAAATTTGAAGCTGTAAATGCACACAGTTCCTAAACTAAACATTACTCTAAATAAGTGCCAAAGTATAACTTGAAGCTGACATCTATTGTACAATTTATTTTATCTGTATATAAAATTCTGTTTTATTAAGAAGGTTTTTGTAAATAATAATGCTGCATGGCTAAATGTGAAATATTTAAGGCTTTTGTCCTGAAAATTTTTAAAAAACATTGTTTTTATTTTATGTTATTAAATACTTTTCACAGTTTGAATTTTCAAAATATTTTTCTATGGTATATTTATCATTAGTAAAGAATTAAGTAATTAAAAATAACATTTTTAAAGAATTTATATTACACTAAAATTATTGTCTTAACCCTCCAGTGAATTTTACTAGGTGTACTGTCTGTCGGCAATATATAGTTTTACCAGAATTTGCAAGGGTCTTTTGAAAAATTCAGGCAAGGAATAGAGGAAACCTATTGAACCTCATATTCTTTTCATTTGTAAAAGAATGGGGATTTTGAAAAAGGCAAAATAAAGTTTTTCAGATGGATAATTTTTGAAATAAATATAAACAGTTTGAAAAAATGATTTTTGTTTGTTTGAAACATCAAAAGTAAAATCGTATTTCATCCATGCTGATTTTTTTATGGTAAAACCAATATATACCCCATGTGTAGAATGTATTTCCCTAGGTATAAATGTATAAAAATCATAAAAACAAAAATTGCATATATCTATTACATCGAATAATTCAAAAAAAGTTAAAATAGCCACTTTTTATGCAATCAGTTACATGAGCCAAAAAAACAAATAAATGTATAAAATCAAACCTAACTTATAAAATTAACCTAGCTTATAAAATTATAAATACAAGGATATAAGAATGAACTGTGTAAAAAATCATATTCAAAACATTTTCAAAGTTGTAAACACTTATTTTTCTAAACAAATATTTTTGTACTATTCAAAGTTAGCTAATTTTTGTACACCTAATAATCCAAAATGAGCTAGCTACTATGATTCTTTGTTCATTTTCCTACTAGCAAATATATAGTTATGTATAAATATATCTAGAAATAAAATGATTATCGTATACTTTATAACAAAGGTTTGTTTATAGTAATAATCCAAATTTAAATAGTAATATATGCACACTTTATACTAATATTTACGCATAAATAACTCAATACATATCAATACTCACAATACATATACATACATATCAATTCATATACATACTCAATATATATTGGGGTATACACTACACTACACTAAACATATTTTATAGAACTCGTGTGGATCTCCGTGAAGCCTGAGTAGGGGGTGCCAGCAGAAGAGTGGGGGAGATCAGCGTTGGAGGGGAAGTTCACAATACCAAGTGTCATAATACTATTCCTGCGGAAAACATTTGGCTACTCTGTATATGAAATATATTTTACTGGGTGAACGTATAGTAATTTAGTTTTTATGACAGTCTTTATAAACACGAGGATGGTATTTAAACCATAATTGACTATATACTCTTTATGTTTTTGAGTATTGTATTTGAAATGATAACAAATTTTTTAAGTTATTACATTAGGCTTCTTGAGTTTCTTTTCAAATGAAACCGTCATCAGAAGCCATTGAACAGTTAAATTTCACTGTATTTGTGTTGTAGGCAGTACTGTACATTTTAAATATTTTGTCTTGTAAGATTAGCTGTTTTTTACTCTTAAAAAAGTTGATTTACTTTTGCTGATTGTTTATTTGTCATTTAAATATTTTTTCCTATGAAACTAATGTTTAAACATATGCGCGCAGCAAACTCGCTAGGTTGAAGGCAAATTAAAATAATTTGTGTTAGGTCTAACCAATAAAGGCTGTCCCACACTTCTCGCGAATACGTCCGAACATTCGGCCGAACTCCAAATGTTCGGAGTAGTCGCGAGAAGTGTGGGAGCTGCATGAACTTTTTGGTACCATCAGTACACTATAGCCAACATGGCATGAGCGTTACATCCCACAACGCGCGGATATCGGTGGGATTCGCTCGAATGTCCCGCCGAATGTTCGGAACGAGTCGCGGCAACGAGTCTTGCACCAAATCAACCAAATGTGCATAATGAATGAACCAAGTACACGCTCTCCCAATACCATGCAATACCATGCTCACCCATTCGCTTCCGCTAGTCTCCTTTGATTCGTGCCTAAAACCCGACAAAAAACAGAGCACAGGCGAACACGAGTCATGGAGGGGCGAACTATCCCGAACATACAAGAGCACACTGAGTACATTATCACGTTCGCCTTAGTTCGCCTTTGTTGGGCCATAGTGTACTGGTAGCAAGAATAAAGGACGGAATGTTCACTGAACATTCGGGAGGATGTTCGGCCGAATGTTTAGGCCACCTTGCGAGATGTGTGGGACGGTCCTAGATATTTGCATAACAATCATTTCGTGGTTGCAATGTTTTTGGTTTGGCACGTAACAGATGATTTTCACAAGTGATTTTTAGATGTCAATCGCTCACCCCCACCCTAAAAAAACTGTTTAAACCACTTTTACCAATAACACCCAGGCTTCACAAAGATCCACACGAGGTCTAACACACACCGGGGATTTGCTCCTAAAATCCGAATAAACTTTACAAAATAAATTCACTTACAACTGACACACGCGTCGTATCACCATGGAAACAAATCGACACAGTTTCCGGTCAGCTGTCAAAGGGGACTCAATTTTTGGTCCGGGGCTACCAACCAGAAAAAATAGTGATACTACTTCTTTCTCTCTTTCCAATGAATATAAAATCAATATATTAAACAGATATTTCAGGTATATAAATCGAGTTTTGCCGATCGACGGCTGCCGTCGGTGTTATCAATTCCAGTAAACATAAAAACTACTCACTTCTCATTTTACCACAAATCTATATAAAGGTATTTTGTCATTATGTCGTGTACAACGAGAAAGTACATTTCCTAGTCATTCCAGTCCTACCTCTCACTTTCCGATAGAAACGAAATTGACCTAGCTCTGATTTTTCGAAACATCATGTGTTTGGCGATTTTGCAACACAAACAAGGCGTAGTCAACTCGCGCGCAATCATCATTCAAATGTAACTCTCAATTATGTTGATATATTGCTGCTAGAAGGCTAATTCATATAATAAAATGGAAGTTTAGAATGTTATCTTTCGATTTGTGTAAAAATTATCCGGTTTAAAGTGCTTTTCTATGTTTTTTATACATCTGAAAAAATCCATCGGATATCGATGGCTGCCGTCGCCCATCAATCCAATGAAGCAACTGGATATCAGCAGCTGCCGTCGCTTATCACTCGGAGGGTTAAGAAACAAAGACGCTCTAAGACCGTTAAAATCCAAAAAAATTTTGGTTGTATAAAAATGTAGATATGAGAAATATATTTTACTTGATGTTTTAATAATAGCTTTAATGTATCAAATAATAAGACTGATATTTAAGAGAATGCTTTTTCTAGATTTCTCTTTGAAAGGGATTGGTTGGGGACATTTGGGAAGCGTTGTAGAAATGTTAAATGTTGTGTATACAAATTTAAGATGTACTTGTAAATAAAGATGTAATTTTTTGAACAGTGGTTTATTACTTTATATTCTTTTTTCTCACACAGTTTGTTAAGAAACCTCCTCTGTTTTCTGAACAGATTTCAACAATTCAGGTACCAAAAAATGGTCAATATGACCATTCAAAATGGTATGGACTTCTTAAAATGAATTGTTTGTTCATAATATTTATCTAAGGAAATAATTTTAGTTGAATTGCAACTGTTGACACAGAAAAATTGGCCATTAACACATTCAGTGGCACACAGGATTTCCGGCGGGTGACTGGCAAGGAAACAAATGCAATCATCATGAATAAACACGGTTAATGCAGGGAACGTGCACCTGATCATGTATTACTTCATGTATATATTACATGACGTAATATATGTTATAAACACAAGACGAGTTCACATGCACTGATGTAAGGGAAGTGAATTTCCGCATGAAAACCTTTAACAAAATCTAATAAAGGGTTTAAAACAATACTGGTGCCATTTTTTTGTAATTGAAAAATTTTATTTTTTGGCTGTTTTGATACTCATGGTTATATTTAAATTCGCCATTAGGATGGCAATGTTGTACATTACAAGGTTAGGAGGAGGTATAGCCAGGATTTCAAAACGGTATAAGAGTATTGGGGGTGATAAAACTACATCAACATATGAAAAACAGCCATTTCCAGCGTAAAATCCCCATAAAACAACGTACTGTGTTAAGACAATCAACTAAGTGTGATGTATACATACTGCGTGCCCAATATTAGGCCTCCATCAAGTATGTTAACATGATAAATACTCCCGTCGCAGCAAACCTGCGTACTCAGCAAATTTCCAATGAATATAATATACAGTCCTTATAACATAACACATTAAGCCACTTACCAGGTTTCATAAGAAATATATTCAAAAATAAGCGATATTTAAAATATAATTATTCTCTATAAGAATAACATTGGGGATGAGTACGCAGGTTTGCTGCAACAAGGGACGCAAAATAATGGGTTTTCGTGCAAATATCAATGGAACTCAACTAAGTGAAGTCACATACCAAGTTTCATCCATATACTTTCATAAATAAACTAGTTATAAGGTTTTAATTATTCTCTATAAGAAAAACATGGGGGCTGAGTACCCAGGTTTGCTGCTACAGGATTCTTCAGCGAAAAATTGGTTTTCTGTGGAAACAACAACGAGTTCGCACGCAGCACGCTGACGTGAGGGAAGTGAATTTCCACATAAAAAACTATAAAAACTCAAAATTAGTTAAAAACATACATTTATTCCAACTTGTATTCAAATCTGAAAACACTGATTTTTTGGCTGTTCTGATGCTTCTGGTTCTATTTACCTGCAATGCTGGGAATACAATTTTGCGCATTATAAGGTTAGGAGAAGGTCCAGTCAGGCTTTAAAGTAGGCGTGAGGTTGTTGAGGGTGATAAAAGTACACCAACAAATGAATAACAGGCTTTTCTAATGTAAAATCCCCACAAGACAATGTACTGTGTTTGGTCGATACACATTTTCTTTAATAACTCGGTAAATATTTATGCTAGAATGACGAGAGAGGGCTTACAACTTTCGCCTCTCTAATTCCCATCTTTTTACATGCATTTATTTTACATACGGGGCTTTTCTGACCCTTTTTGGGCCCAAAAACTCAAAATTTGAAAGATTAATCCCCAAAAAAGGGGTTTAGAGTTTTGCGATTGTTTTGTCCAACGAACTTGTCCAACCTACAAAAAATGGTCAAAAAGAAACAAAAAAATGAACAGAAAGAATGGTACAGAAAGGAACATCCCTACCAAATTTAAAGTAAATTGGACAAAAAATGCGACCGCTAGAGTGCAAACACATATATATATATATAAAATTTTGAACGACCCCCCAAAACGTGTTCAGGGGGTCACGTTAGGAACTTCTATGGTGGTCCCGGGCTTAAGTTTCACCGTGCAGGTCATGCTAATAGTTCACTTTCCAAAGGAAATTCACTAATAAATCACAACCAGATGAAGCTATATACCAAGTTTTGTCAGTGTCTGTTCATAAATAAGCGAGATATAACATTTTTATTTTCCCCCATAAGAATAACATTGGACATTGGTAACCAATTGACGTAGAGCAATGATAAAAACACCAAATTGTTTGTTGTTTTGAAGTGAATCAAATGGTACAAATTCAAATTTGATTTAAATAAAAATTACATGTGGAAAAAAGTTTTTTGGGGCACGAAACCCCCCCCAAAATATCCCTTCGGATGGTGTGATCCGTCTGGATTTTGAACTCGTTCAAATAAATGCTACTTAACATCTCAAATGATTAAAGTGACATTCATGACTTTTAAGTTCGAAAACCAGAAAAATCGGACCATGGGAGGGGGGATTATGGGGGTTTTAAATTGTCCAAAAATCAGGTTTTTGCATTTTTCACCCTACAGTTTTTAAAACACTCAATTTTGGTTTTCACCATTTAATAGAGCTTAAAAAAACAAATAATATAGTGTTTTGAATTATTAACCTAGGTTAAGTGGTTGCGGAGGAAATCCAAAAAACCTGCTCATTAAATATCCCATGTCAATCTTATGGGAAAAAGGTTTTTTGCTTTTTCTCAGTTAATTTTAATGTAAACTTCACTTTTGCTTTTACCAATCAGTTCAGCTCTACAAAACAATCATTTTGGTGTACAGATTGTGATTCTACGTCCAACCGTTGCAGAAATATTGAAAGTGCTAATCACAGTACGTGTTGTCCAATGTTATCCTTATGGAGAATATTTAAAATCTTATATCTCTATTATTAATGAATGAATATTGATGAAACTTGGTATGTGGCTTCACCTAGGACTGGTATATTGATATTTGCACAAAAAATTGATTTTTTGTTGATTATCCTCTTAGCAGCAAACCTGCATCCTCATCCCTAATGTTATTCTTATGGAGAATACGTAAAGCTTTATATCTCCCTTAATTATGAACATAAATCATTAAAACTTGGTATAGCTTCACCTGGTTGAGTTATATTGATAATTGCAACAAAAAAAAATATTTTCATCTTCCTTGTTGAAGCAAACCTGCGTTCTCAGCCCTAATGTTATTCTTATTGAGAATAAATAAAATGCTATATATCACTTAGTTATTTATGTATTTTTATGAAACTTGGTAAGTGGCTTTATGTGGTAATAAGAAATATATTCATGCATAGGAAATTCGCTGAGTACGCAGGTTTGCTGCGACGGGGGTATAGTTCTTGCTAAACCCAAATTTTAGTTTGCACCATTGAATTCAGCTTAAAACCAAACAATTCAGTATTGTGAGGAATCACTTCACTTGTTCAGCGGGTCGCGTTAGTTTGACAGCGCCTTCTATTTCAGTTGAGGTTGACGGCAATACACGCGTGTATTGCAGGTTTTTATTCAAGTTTGTAGGCGCTGGTCATTGAACGACCTTGAGACCGACCTTGCCACCCTTCCCCCTGGCGCCTGGACAGGCGTTATCTCTATTTTATCGCTTCATTCATTCTATTTTCCTGGAATTTAATAATTTATCCGTTCTCTTTAATTTCATTCTATTCAGTTTGAATTAAATGCTAGTTTTCTTTGATTTTATTTGCGAATTTCCCCTATAACGAAGAAACTACTACTGTACCGTAGTCGGCATGTTAAGACCTAGGCCCGGGACCATGATAGCTTTTCGTTTTGAGGTCCCCAGATTCCAAAAACACCATTCGTTCGAAACTGTATATGTGTGTGTGTGTGTGTGTGTGTGTGTGTGTGTGTGTGTGTGTGTGTGTGTGTGTGTGTGTGTGTGTGTGTGTGTGTGTGTGTGTGCGTGCGTGCGTGGGCGCGATAACTCTCATAAAAATGGTCCGATTTGGATGAAATTTGGTACAAACGTGTAAAGCATCATTTATGACTTTAAGTTCGAAAACCAGACAGATCGCCCTATCCAAAGTGGAAATTTGGGGGGGGGTTTGTACCCCAAAAATGGGTTTTTTGAAGTTTTTATATGTTATAATTAAAAAAGTATAATTTTAGTTTTCACCATTAGAATCAGCTTAAAAAAGCACACAATTTGGCGTTTTGATCTTTTCTCTACGTCAAATGGTTACAGAGATATGGAAAGTGCTAAACACAGTACGTTGTCCAATGTTATTCTTATGGAGAATAAGAACAATTTTATATCTCTCTTATTTATGAACGGATACTAATGAAACTTGGTATACGGCTTCATCTGGTTGTGGCCTATTGTTATTTACACAAAACAGCAATTTTTACCGATTTTTCCCGTACCAGCAAACCTGCGTACTCAGCCTCATGTTTTTCTTATGGAGAATAAGTAAAATGTAATGTCTCCCTTAGTTATGAATATAATTTAATGAAACTCGGTATGTAGCTTCACCTTGTTGAGTTATATATTAATATTTATAAAAACAACCATTTTTTGTGTTCCTTGTTGCAGCAAACCTGCGTACTCATCCCCCATGTTATTCTTATGGAGAAAAATCAAAATTATATCGCTTATTTATGATTGTATATTGATGAAACTTGGGATGTGGTTTCACCTAGGTGATATTGATATTTGCATGAAAACCCCTATTTTGTTTTCCCTGTTGCAGAAAACTTACGTACTCATCCCCAATGTTATGCTTATAGAGAATAATTAAAATTGTATATATCGCTTATTTGTGAATATATGTTTATGAAACTTACTATCCAGCTTTATGTGGTATTAAGTATTTTTATGCATTGGAAATTCGCTGAGGACGCAGGTTTGCTGCGACGGGGGTATGTTAATCTTATGGGAATACGGTTTTTAGATTTTCCTCAGATAATTTCACTAAAAACTCCACATTTATTTCTACCAATCAGTTTAGCTCTACAAAACAATCATTTTGGCGTTTTAATTGTTGTTTTATGTCCAACTGTTGCAGTGATATTCAAAGTGCTAAACACAGTACGTTGTCCAATGTCATCCTTATGGAGAATAAATAAAATGTTATATTTTGATTATTTATGTATGTATATTGATGAAACTTGGTATGTGGCTTCAACTAGTTGTGGTATATTGACAATAGCACAAAAAAAGTTTTTTTTGTTGATTTTTCCGGTAGCAGCAAACCTGCATACTCGGCCCCCATGTTATTCATATGGAGAATAAGTAAAGTTTTATATCTCCCTTAGTTATGAACCTAAATTAATAAAACTTGGTATGTAGCTTCACCTGGTTGAGTTATATTGATAATTGCAAAAAAACATTTCTTATCTTCCTTGTTGCAGCAAACCTGCATACTCATTTATAATGTTATTGTTACGGAGAATAAATAAAATGCTATATATAACTTATTAATGAATGTATTTTTGTGAACCTTGGTAAGTGGCTCTGGGTAGTAGTGATACCCATATATTTGCATTGGAAATTCGCTGAGTACGTAGGTTTGCTGTGACGGGGGTATTTGCTTTTATATAGTTTCAGCGAATTTCCCTATAGGGAAGAAGCTATTACCGTAGGTGGCACGGTAAGACTTAAGCCCGAGACCATGATAACTTTTTGTTTTGAGGTCCCCAGATGCCAAAAACACTATTCGTTCAAATTTATATATATGTGTGTGTGTGTGTATGTCCGTTACCTCGATAACTTTTGAAATAAACGCCCGATTTTGATGAAATTTGGCACAAGTGTGGAGAGTAGCATTTATGACTTTAAGTTCGAAAACCAGATCAATCGGACTTTGGGAAGGGGGTTTTATGGGGGTTTATAATTTTACAAAAATCAGTTTTTTGCAAATTTTACCCCAATATGTTAAAACACTCAATTTTGGTTAAAGCCATTTTATAGAGATAAATAAAACAAATAATTCAGTATTTTTAATCATTAACCTAGGTTAAGTGGTTGCGGAGAAAATCAAAAAAACGTGTCCCATGTTAATCTTATAGGAAAAAGGTTTTTAGATATTTCTCAGATAATTTTACTAAAAACTTCACATTTCTTTTTATCAATAAGTTTAGCTCAACAAAACAAACATTTTGGCTTTTTAATTGTTGTTCTACGTCCAACCGCTGCAGAGATATTCAAAGTGCTAAACACAGTACGTTGTCCAATGTTATCCTTATGCCAATGTTTATCCTTATAAATACAATTTTATATCTCGATTATTTATGAATGTATATTGATGAAACTTGGAATGTGGCTTCAACTAGTTGTGGTATATGTATATTAGCACAAAAAACATGTTTTTTGTTGATAGTCCCCGTAGAAGCAAACCTGCATACTCGGCCCCCATGTTATTCATATGGAGAATAATAAGTAAAGTTGTATACCTCCCTTAATTATGAACCCAAATTAATATTACCTGGTTCATTTATATTGATAATTGTAAAAAAAACACCATTATTTATCTTCCTCGATGCAGCAAACCTGCGTCCTCAACCCTAATGTTATTCTTATGGAGAATAAATCAAATGTTATATATCACTTGTTTATGAATGTATTTTTGTGAAACTTGGTAATTGGCTATATGTAGTAGTGAGACATATACAAGCATTGGAAATTCGCTGAGTACGCAGGCTTACTGCGACGGGAGTACCTATTATATTAATTTTTCATAATCTTTACTTATATGTTTAGTTTATTAAGATTGGCTGAAGTAAAATTAATTTATCGAATAGAATGATCCTTCTACTAAGAACTTTTTAAGTTTGATTTTAATGTTGTTTTTTCTTCAATATTTTTAAATTATAAGATAATTTATTGAAGAAAGAAGCACCTATATTTTGGGCCAAGTGGCAGTTTAATAAAAGTCTATAGGTTTCTTGTCTAATTAGATTTCCGGATAGAACTTAACAACAGGATAGGCCAAATTAACAGATGACATACTAAACATTTACCGCACAATCACTAAAATTTAATTTGACTGACCAGTTTATTTTTATACACTCACTGAAATCTTAATTTTACTGGAGTTCTGTTTATTGGCTGCTGAATTAAATACATCTCCGGGAAATTAAGTAAAACACTCAGGTTGATCCTGCTCATTTTCCATTTTTAATTATACCCCGCAATTCCCTAAAAAATACGTCAGAAACTTTAAATAAATACAGAAAGACTAAAGAATGTGTATTTTCCCTGCTTTATGAACAGCTGATTTTATAATTATATTCTATTGTATTCTTCCCAAAATGTACATTTAATAAATAAATGTGTTTTTCAAATCGCGTGCAATTCATTAATATAATTCAAAAGTTACAACAGAATGTAAATCACGACAGTTGCCAATTCGTGCGTTGAGGTAAGCGATTGTCAACCTTAATTCTCATCTTTAAAACCATGTGTGGCAACGTCATAAAATCACTCATTCGCCCGATTTGGTGGCCGGGACTCTAATTACTTTATTTATTGCATTGGTGGTTGATTTTCCTTTTTTGAACCCGACTTGGTTGTCTGATAATAATTGGTTTGTATTGAGAAACAATTCTAATCGTCTAAAATAAATTATTTTAAATATTTTACTGAATGGAGATATTATTGATACTGGTCTGTAGTTATTGATGTCACTTGTTAATCCATTTTTGGATATCGGTTTCACTCGGGAAATTTTTAATTTTGAAGGAAATACCCCTTGTTCTAGAGAAGTATTGATGATATTGACAAGAATATCACAAACGTAAACATTTATTAACCTCACTAGTTTATTAGAAATGACAACAACATCATTTTGTGCGCTTTTAACGTTAAGTAGTGTACTATGTCATAAACTTCAGATATATCGGTCGGGAAAAGCAATAGGCTTGATGTTGGAGGATAAATTATATTTGAAATTAAAGGGGGGACATCAGAATTATTGTTTAATCTTTCCGCAACAGTAGTATAATGGTCATTAAAAGCTTCACTGATTGTTACAGGATCTTCTTCATTTCACCATTTTAATTTCAAAGTGTTTTGATATTGTTTTTGATTTCTTTCATTATGTATTATAGTCCATGTATCTTTATGTTCTTTGAACTTTTTATCTTATTAAATAATTATCTTGATTTTGCTAATCGTATAAATTTTTAATATCCTTTTATAGTTTTTGTAACACGATTAAAAATCCTGTCCCATATGTTTTTGTCTGTCAAACAGTTTTCTCGTTTTGCTAGAAGTAATTATCCCTAAAGTTAACCATGGTTTTTTTAAGTTTCTAGGTCTGTTTACAACTGTTCTATATGGGCAACTTAAGTCTAAATATCTAATGAAAATATCCATAAAAATTGTAAATTTGTCTTCAGGGGTTGTACTAGCTTTGAATACACTATCCCACGTTTCTTTTTCTAAAATATTGCAAAGTTTGTTAATATTTACTTGCGAATAATTTCTTAGTAAAACTTTTTGAGATGTGGATTTTGACTGCTGATTATATAAATTTACATTTATAATCTGAGCGAAATGGTCAGACAAACCGGTGCCCACTACTTCAGCTGATATAAAATCTGTCTTTATATTAGTAAAAACTAAATCAATTATATCTTGTGTTATTTCGGTAACCCTAGTTGGTTTGTCTATTAGTTGTTTCAAAGAGTAACATGAGGTCAAATCTTTGAGTTTCATTTCATTGCTGTCATCAATATTCCAAGGGATGTTAATATCCTTAACTAAAATTAGCTCATTTTTGTTTTTAAAAATTATTGAAAGCAAATTTTTGAATGTATGTAGAAAAATATCTTTAGAGCCAGATGGTGATCTGTAAATTCCTATTATTTTCATTATTTACAAATAATATTATTATTATTGAATTGAATATATATCTTTATATATAACTAGCTGTTATTATTAGGCATAAAACACACTCTGTGCGGGTGACTCCGAATGAGGTCATGGCTCAACATTGAAACATATGAGATTTTCATGTTTGAACATGTTTAACGCAGCGAAAGTGTTAAAAAAACTATAGTTATTTGTGTATTAAGGGAGTAAAGCGCAACTATGTCTCCCCGAGGGAGACAATGTACTTTACTCCCGTAATACACAAAACTTTTTCCCACACCCCAAAATCCTCAAGTATCAATAAGTATTCACATTCACAATTGCTGTCCATTTTTTTGCGAAATGTGTAATAAGTAACCTCTGAACTCGGAACGTTAATCATTGCAGCGAAATATCAGCCGATTCTGTTCCGCATGTTATAGCTACAGTGTTGCCAGTTTTGCACTGCACTGTGTTGCCAGATTGTCAATGTTATTCTTATGGGTTTACTTTGTCTCCCTTGGGAGTCAAAGGTTTTATGGTTATGTGTGTACTTACATATACAGGATCATCGAAGAAGAATGCCCTTATTTTAATAGATAACTATTTCAAGTAAAATGGACATATAGAGTTGGTCGAAGACTTAAAATGCAGGTGAAGGTTGGGAGTTTTTTTACATACCAAATATGTTTCTACATGTACTCATTAGTTGCACAGCTGACATCAAGACGCTAATCTACTTCTGCCCACATACGCTCGACAGTACATCTCCATTATTTTTTGTCGAGAGAACCATTACAGGGAATGTTTCTCTAGATATGTCCGCGTTGTTAGTTTTCCCTCGGACAGAATAAATTGAACGAGATAATGGTTTCTGCATTACTTTTATGTGGGGCGCCACCGCATTTTAACCGAACGTTTGTACGATGCTGAATGGCCAGTTGCTCAATGGTTGGGTTGAAGAGGAGGCTTATTTACTGTAAGCCTAGAAGTCCAGACCTGACACCAATGTTTAGAGTGACAAAAAAAAGGTGACTTAGTGTATTACAGAGAAGGAATAATTACTGCTGTCGCAACTATAGCTCCAGCGTACTTGGGCAGGAATAGATTATCGAATTGATGTTTGCCATACTCCTAATGGTGCACATAAAGGCACTTATTAGGTATGTGAAAAACTCCCAATATTCATTTGCATTTTAAGACCCCGACCAACTCTATATGTCCATCCTACTTGAAAAAGTGATCTATTTAAATAAGGACATTCTTTTCGATGACCCTGTGTATATTTATATATATAAAGTTGTTAGCGACCCCTCAAAATGTGTTTAGGGGGTCATGTTAGGAACGTCTATGGTAGTCCCGGGCCTAAGACTCACTGTGTGAGTCATGCTAATAGTTTTTCCATAGGAAATTCACTAATAAAATAAACTGGAACACTTTTGTATGATTCTAACGTAGTTAATGAGCAAAGCAAGTTAACTGTGCCTATTGAAAATAATGGGTCCCAATATTGAGCAGTGTTCACGGATATTAAAAATATATATTATTTAATATAGACGAAGATTTACTCAGAAGCGAGCAAATTAAAGGTCCTCTCATATTTGTTGTCTAGAAAATCGTTAAAACCTATCAAAGTGACGGTTGCACAGTAAAACAAGAGTTGGTGCAGACAACCAGGGTTAGTAAGCTGCCTGACCCAGTGCCAGTGACAGGCAAGTTTATTACTATAAGGTCTTGCTTCTAATTTTGTAGATATTTTAATTTTTTATTTTCAACTTTCCTATTTACTGTCAGTGGGAGTGGAATATTCAAGCCAAATTTCATCCACATATCAATTCTGGAAGATGGAGGGTTAGTAAACGGGGACTTCTTTGTTTATATGTATAAAAGTCATAACTGACTTATTCTCTATTCTCGTATTTTCTATAAAAATGTCATTTGATGTTAAATCATATAGAAAGAACTGCAAAACAAATAACAACTAGTAGCCTGTTGCGGCTTCGCTCGCGATCGCAACGTAATATTATACTGACTTTCCCGTATAAATATTGTGTTACCGTTCCAAAGCCAACATGGCCTGCTGATTAACTGTGTTACACGCTATCCAGCCGATTGCTTAAAACTTATAGTTGTTTCCCAGTGTTAAGCTTATGGGAAAAAACTCAACTTTAAGGGGCCCCAGGGCCTCACTCACAAATTATTTCTCTATACAAAAAGTTTCCTGCACATCTTCACATTAGGCTCTTTCCAATGATACCAAAAACATGAAAATCGGTTTAGTAGTTTAGGAGGAGTGATTGTCACAAAAAACCTGCTCAACTATTAAATAAGTATAGATTTTTAAAACAAGACAAATTCTTATACCTAAATGAACGATAGGTGTTTATGCCTAAGTATGTAATTGCATGTCAAAACTATCATATCGCCATAAGGATTTGGTTTCAAAGTTATCATGTTTATGGAAGAATTTTGTTAGATCCAATGATTACTTACATCTGTTAATTAACAAAGGGATTTTATTTGGTTCACCACAGGATAATGCAGCACATATAAAACTGCTTTATTTGCAGGTATTCATATATTAATGTCCTTATAAGCAGTCCAGTTATTACTTTAAGGTGAGATGAGAAAACTAAATAAAAATTCTGAAAAGAGTTCCCACAAGCCAAGATATTCCACGTGATGTGTAGGTGCTAAAGTTGTTCTATTTACTCCTAGTTGTTATTTTTACTCACTTTGATGATTTTTCGTCCTAGGACAAAAAAACATTATTTGATGCCACTTTTTGGTCTAAGTCATCAGTTGTTAAATAAGAATTGAACGAATTATTCAACTTGTAAACAATGGAAACTTGTGTGACAGCTATTTGGTTAGAGTAGCAATCAAGGTGGAAGAAAATCTTAAGAGGTAGCCAAGTAAACCAAATTTAAATTTTGTGAAATTGTTATCTTAATAGTATTTGCAGTATGATAACAAATATAATTCATCACTAGGACCTAAAGTGGCTTTTCGATCCTCGCTCATTTTCCTCGGTTCCGCCTCGACCATTAAACTTGAGCTTATGTCGAAAAACGTCACTTTTATGATACTTGGCCACATGTCCTATACTTCTTATACTTTAAGTATTTGTTTAGTCAACCGGGAAAATAGCTGCTGCATGAGTGAAATAGGCATGAAATGCATAATATATGTTATTTGAATGTAGAATGCTGTAAAATCTTCTAAGATATTTTACCTGGGGTTAAATAAACAAAATATTTAAAGTAAACATATGGTAAATCATTTCTGTTTCCAATCCGTATCTGTACAAGTGTTATAACAAATATTTCATACCTAAAGAAGCACTCAAGGTTTTTTTTATTTTGCGTAAGAATTATTCACGTTTCAGGCTAACTTGGCTTTGAATTTTTTCCTTCCAGTTTTACTGATTCAAAACTGCTCTCTGGTTTTACTCCTAAAGTTACTAGGCTCTAACTAGGGAATCCAATCCCGGGATTTTCGGGATAATGAAAATATGTCGAAATAATGATATAGAGAAGGTTTTTTAATATTAAAAACACAATTAATAATTGAAACTTATTAAAAGACAGTTAAAGAAATTTAAAACTGAAATGTATTAAATTTAATTGACATCAGTTTAAATAACTAAATATTTGTTATGATTATCGTTTAATAATACTCAGTTGTTATATTGCAAGTTGCAAGAGAATTAAATTAATTGAAAAAAGCCGAGGTTTCATTGTAGATCCGACTATAAGATTTGAAACAAGTTTGAACCAGCCAGCAGATGTAAATACTGAAAAGACTGGTACCTATCAAAATATAATTCCATATTATAAAGAAAAGTATAATATAAACAAATTTGAGATATATCAAGTGTTGATAGGCGCAAGAGACCTCATTATGTTCTACGATTTCGGAAACAATTTCAGCTAGAAAATAAATAACCCTAACAATATTGCACTCGCATCAGCAGTGAAATATTTATTGAAAATACTGACAAATAACCTATAAAACAACAAATCCTAACTTACCAAAATTGTTGTACAATATTCTTTGTCAATTTGGAACTTTACATTGGTAAAAAGATGTGAATTTTGTAATAAAAAATCTACCAATCATTAAATGATTTTTAGAAATCATTAAAATTTTTAGAATGCAGGTTAAGTTTACTTAGTTGTATTATACAAAGATTGTATAATTATTAGAGAATCCTTTGTCAAAATATAAGTTATTTTTCATTCTAGGCCTACACAATATGTTATTAAATAGTGTATTTAATGTTTTGATTTTATGTGCCATGAAATATAAATACATTTGTTGGTGTTTCCAGAATAAACACTGAGTAAAGCTTCATTTCAATATCCAGTTCCATTATTAGACTAGAGAGAACCAAGAGTGTCAGTCCAATAGTTTTATAAATATATATTGAGCAATAGTTTTGAGTTAAGGACTAAGGTGTGTTCGTAGTACAAGAATTTGCCATGACAAATGTCAGACAAAGAATTAACAAATATCAAAGAATAAAAAAAATAGCTCTATGACATTGACGTTTGGCCAAACTAAATCACGACGTCGTGGCTTGGGCAGTTGTGTGACTATATTGAAGAGGAATAGAATCACTGACGGAAAAAGATAATTTAAACCTGATTAAATAGATTCAAAATGTGTACACAATTACCTAGGTAGATTACAATATTATAACTTGCTAACGTTAAACATGAAAAACCAAAAAATAAGTTTGTCACTGTTATTTGTACGCAAATTAATGTTAAACCCAGGATTCTTCTTTGTAATTCTGAAATCCCGGGATTGAAAATATCATCCGGGATCGGGTTCCCTAGCTCTAACACACAGGCGTGCGCAGAGTCCGTTCAGCGTGGGTGCCGGAACCGAAAAATGCGCTCTCCTCAATCTTGCTGCTCTAAGAACTTGTTTATCTGTCAGATAGTTGATAAATCAATTATCATATCATAATAGTTTACTCCTCATTAACACAAATATGTGATAACATTAATCAGTGCAGTAAATATTGTGTCTGCATAAGTATATTTAGTTCACAAAATATCATAATTTTCCTTGTTCTGTATTATATTCTAAATAAATTTACGCGCAGGCCGGGCGTCTGCACGTCACTCGGGGATACCCGTTTTGCGCATGAGAGACAGGTTTTTGACGAGAATCAGTTTTTGGACCTCCTCGTCTAGTGGTTCGTTTTACGAACAGAAAAAGTCAAATGACAGTTCATGTTTTGGACGTTGATTTAAATTTAATTCGCATTTGTCAAATACTTTTTAACTGTGCAACAATAATACTCCCAGAATTACTTTTTATTAAAACTAAAACATTCATATTGTTTCATACTTACTTCTTGCATTAAACTTAATTTTTTTAACTCACTAAAACATTTATTTAATCATCTCTTTTGGCGCCCCCAACCCCTCTTTTGAGTTACCGTGGGTGCAGTGGCCTATGCTCTAACATAAAAGTTTTATCACTGGATATCAAGCCAAAAGGGAACCACACATCAAGTCATGATGAACTTTTAAATACAAGTTGATAAAAACAATTGTAAGGAAAGTAACAATTTGGAAATGTTCCTTGTTCGTAAAGCAAACCTTCCAAATTGCTAACAATACCAGGAGTTAAACAAGAAAATGTTTGGATTTTTTAGGTAAATATGATCACTCCAAAGGTTTACTCTCGTTTAATAATATAATATATAAAAATCAGTCTATCGATTTAAACCACAACATAAAATGGAACTCGACATAAGCAAATCTATATAGCCGTCTGTGCAACACTCATCTTATATTTACAGAGAACTTATCCTACATAAAATGTTATTACGATAAATATGTTTCACACAAAACAATTGTAAAGTATATTTTTCATTCAGATAGAGATGTGGTAACAAGTATTGTAGTTGCTGAACCTGAATAACTGAGTAACAACAGAAATGTATACTAAAATGACTAAAGATACTGCAGTACTTCTTTGAATGTGTGTTTGTTGGCTCAAGGTGAAAGGCAGCAAAGGTAAGAATAGCTGTGTAAACTACAGAAATATCTCTGGTGATTGGTATGGCTAGTCTAGTAGTCTTAAGAGGGGCTCCTGTCCCAAAATATTCCACACTTCTACCTGCTTATCCCATCAGAACAATTTTAAGTTTAAGTCCCGTCCTCCTCAACGGATTGTCTGACATTTTTATTACTAATTTTCGAGAAAAATTACCTACCTTTTCTAGTGAGTAGAATTTTGTTTACGCTGCTAAATTATAAATGTTGTATATTTTACAACGCTGCTAAATTATAAATGTCATATATTTTACAATTTTATTAAACAATTATTGGTGATATACAAATTGTTCTCACTCCAAGAAGTATAGAGGATATGACTATGAGGTAGTTGCTATGTTTAGAAGCAGGTATAAATGCAACATATTTTTAAACTAACACTGCTAACCCTTAAAACTAGTGCTTAATATATACAAGAGGATTCCAATTCCATTTCTTATCTTTGGCTGTTTTTGATATTTTGTGTTGATAATTACTTTGTGTTTAAAAACACAACAATTCCAGAGGCATATTAATTTTAAATAGGCCATCTTTCAACTTTTTTGGCTACTAAATAGACAAATGTGTGAAACAATTAATAATTGTTGACACATGTAACTATAGAAAATGTAAGAAAAGATTACTATAAATATAGCTACAGCCAATTATTAGTGAATTTCCTTTGGAAAGTGAACTATTAGCATGACCCGCACGGTGAAACTTAAGCCCGGGACAACCATAGAAGTTCCTAACGTGACCCCCTGAACACGTTTTGGGGGGTCGTTCAAAATTGTATATATATATATATATATATATATATATATGTGTGTGTTTGCACTCTACGGTCACATTTTTTGTCCGATTTACTTCAAATTTGGTAGGGACGTTCCTTTCTGTAATCACTTGGACAAGTTCGTTGGGCAAAACAATCGGAAAACTCTAAACCCCTTTTTTTGGGGATTAATCTTTCAAATTTTGAGTTTTTGGGCCCAAAAAGGGTCATAAAAGCCCTAGATGTAAAATAAATGCATGTAATAAGATGGGAATTAGTGAGGCGAAAGTTTTAAGCCCTCTATCGTCATTTTAGCATAAATATTTACCGAGTTATTAAAGAAAATGTGTATCGACTAAACACAGTACATGGGGGTTTTACACTAGAGTATTCCTTTGTTAGAGTACTTTTATCATCCCTAGCAACCTCACGCCTACTTTTAAGCCTGTCTGGACCTTCTCCTAACCTTATAATGCGCAAAATTGTATTCCCAGCTTTGCAAGTAAATGAAACCAGGAGAATCAGAACAGCCAAAAAATCAGTGTTTTCAGATTTCAATAAAAACTGGACAAATGTATGTTTTTACACTTATTTTGAGTTTTACAAGTTTTTATGTGGAAATTCACTTCCCTCACGTCAGCGTGCTGCGTGCGAACTCGTTTTTTATTGAAAGAAATACCTGCAAGGTATTGATATTTAAAAATAATACTGATAAAAGATTGGATGCAATTCAAATATATTGAAGAATCATTAAATCTTACACTTGTTAAATACTGTCGGTCAAAGTCCTATTAATCTTTTTCAGAATACCAATACGTGTTTTTCAATCTATTTAATTTAATTCAAGTAATACTTACAGATAAGTACTTATCAATTTATATTTTAAATGTACTGTTAAGATAAATATTTACTTAGCAGATTATAAAAAAGTATTATTAAGTAGGTGAGTACTTAGTTACAATATAAGAACCTTTAGAACAAAGAATGGAAATAGAAGGTGCACGTCAGCCAGTTTTTTTTATCCATTTCCCAAGCGAGGTCTATTAGATTTTTCTCTGAAGTTCTTTGATATCTAATAAATTATAGTAAAAAGATTAATCACAGCAGATTAAATTTTGTTTACAGCCATAAGAATCAATTATAACACAGCTAACACTGTCTCATCTTATTCTTCAGCATACCTACTACCAGTATTAAGGTGAGCTGAGCAGGGCTGTACTCAGCTTTCACGGGCCCCCCTGCCCCCCTTAGTACGGCCTTGCTACTGAGCAGGGCTGCACTCAGCTTTCACGGGCCCCCCCTGCCCCCCTTAGTACGGCCTTGCTACTGAGCAGGGCTGTACTCAGCTTTCACGGGCCCTCCCTGCCCCCCTTAGTACGGCCTTGCTACTGAGCAGGGCTGCACTCAGCTTTCACGGGCCCCCCCTGCCCCCCTTAGTACGGCCTTGCTACTGAGCAGGGCTGTACTCAGCTTTCACGGGCCCCCCCTGCCCCCCTTAGTACGGCCTAGAAGCTGAGACCATTCATTGTTGCTGGATTAGGAAACCCCAGCATAGCTGCTAGGCATGTCTTCCACAAGCGGGAATTTTGCACAGGTTACCAGAAGGATAGGATATAGCAGGAAAGTAAAGGGTGGGATAGGACCAGCAGCCAAACTGACCTTTCAGAGGGCCAACTCCCGTGCTCCTGTGATCAGGCTCAAACATGCTCTGCCCTCCAACTGGTCAACTTAACTAACCACATCCATGTACAACAGCCAGAGACCATTCATTCTCAGGTTGGGGACCAAACCCGGAATTTCTGTCCCCAGCCGCTGCAAATGGAGGGACCAAAGGTGAAAGGGAAGTTTGTCATAATGGACAGCCAAAAGACTTACCATATGTTATGACAACTTCATTTGCTGTGCCCAATGTCAGCCTCAAAACTGGTATAGACCAGTTTTAAGGTTGTCCTGGAGCAAGCTGAAACCAGTGGTAATAATCCCCTTAAGATGCATCTTCTATTTCCAATCTTTACTCTATGGTAAAAGAATATAAAAAAAATTGTAGAAGATATGATACACATAATTTAAAAATAAATCCAGCTGAAATGTTATAAAATAAACAAATTAAATGGACGATTTATCAAAAAACTATAACAAATCATTATTATTCATAAACAATAAACTAATTAGCAAAAACAAGAATTTACTAATTACACAATATTCTAACTTCTATTACAAAAAGAGTAACCATAAAAATATATACAAGATACGTTAGATGCTCCATTAACTGATAAAAACTAAAAACACTATAGTTGTGCATTTTGTGTTTGAAAACTGAAAACCAAACTTAAATTACATAATATATTCAATTTTCTTAGCATCAAAGGATAAATCATTCTATAGAACAAACATATTTTAAACATGTGAAAACCACCAGTCAAAGTGTAAAGTTTTAATTCTTCATTCAAACCTTATGACAAGGTATTTCACATTGGTTGAATGAATTAAAAAACTAACTTGGTTAAAAGGGAATCATTAAATTATTTAATAAGAGTTTTAAACACACAATTGGACCAACATTTGCTAGACAATTACAGGAGGTGTTAAATTTGAGTGTATTTATTTTCTACAATAGCTATCGTAAAGTATCTCAGAAAATATGTTTTCTTTTTAACAGAGCAGGCATAATTTTGTTCGGGGTTCACGAATAGGGGACCAACCCTTAAATGTTATAAAAAACACATTAGTACGGCACCAAACTCTTCACCGGCCGCCATAACACACATGTACCCGGCACCAACCACCCCTCTTACCCATTCCACTTACACCCCTCTTCCTTCACCCCCTCCCTCAAACTATCTACTCTCTCGATCACCTCCCCTTTCGGTCAACTACTCTCTAATCTACTTGCCCTCATGCCCCCTTAAACTAATTAACTTAAAAGGACGCTACCCGGGGAAAAACTCAATAAAGATTGACTTGCATGAAAAGCGTTTTTTCTATCTCTTTGGAACCCCTAAAAGTGCAATGATGAATCTAAAGTAACAATATCATTCCTACTTTTATCATCATAACTATGACCTTTGGTCTTATAATAACAAATAATGTTTCTAACATAAAAACCTCACACAAGTTTAAATGTTTAAACTGCCCGCAATTTGAAACAAGTAAAACAATTGTTATTATAATTCATTGAATTATTTTAAGTTATATTTTTATGTAATTTTACATTTGAATATGATAGTTATACAAATTATTTTTATTCACGATAAATAGTTGGTAACGGGGGACAAAAATTGGTTTCTCATCTATATACGAATGGAGGAAAAACTTGTTCCACAATCAACAGTGTAATATGCCTACTCAAAGAAACATCAAAAGCATCATGAAAGATCATGTATTTCTTGATTTTATAGTTACTGCATTAGTCCCTGCAAAGACTGTTATACAGGATGAAATGCCCAAGTGTATTGAAGGCTTACTCATTTCAATTCTTAAGCAGACCCTCCACAGAGTTACTGCAATTCTTAGAACCAAGTGTAAACCAGTATTTTATTGAGTTTTTTTATATATACAGTATTTAAAATATCTGGTAACATATTATTTTAAAATAATTTATAAATTTAAGTTTATTTATTATGTCACTCTTGTTGCACTATATGGAAAGGTTTTCTAAATGCAATCTCCTGTGAAAAAATTGTATACATGGTAAAATCTCACACTCTTCTCAAACAAAAACTGCTAGGGGTGGTTAAAACGCACAATCTAAATAGGATATGAACAGGACTAGGACTACTCATAAGAAGCAAGTGTATAAAATAGGAGGAAAATTTGCTAAACAGTATTTGATTATAACCACGAGACAGATCACTTTGATAATGAAAAAACTTGCAAATTTCACACCTTGAGATTAAGCAGGCATGAGATAGCATTGGCTCACATATTCAGCTGATAAATCTTCAACATTACGGGGGGATGGATGTCTAATTTATTCAATTTATGTTAAAATTTGCTAGCACCTGGAATGTTACAGATCTAAACTAGAAATATTAAAAACAACAAAATATATCTGAACTCCTTAAAACAGATTAACAGTTAATATTATACTGCCATAATATAGTTAAGATTGTGTTTACATATTTTTTGGATGGTTAGAACTTAGAACACCTAGACATGTAAAAATATGTCCTAGAAAACTGATGGTGGAAAAATATTTTCTTCTATTTTTGGAAAATCACTTTCTACAGGTAAGGAAATGAAATGTTTAGAACAGTCAACCTCTTCAAATGAATGTTCCATCTGATTGTCAAATCCGGTATCAGCCTTCATTTCAAAGCTGTCCACCTTTTCATAAACCTCTGGAAGCAAAGTCTTCTCATAGAAAGCTTTGCAGTGGACAACTCTTTTATGCCTGCGAAGTTGAGTCCGGTCCTTGTAGGTTTTGTTACAGAACTTGCAGAGCCAGGGCTTCTCTTTGGTGTGAACCAGAAAGTGATTCCTCAGATGACTCTTACTGCGAAACCCCCTGTGGCACTTATCACAAAAAAAAGGCTTCAGATCCGTGTGAGTGGTTATGTGAGCTTTGAGAGTACTCGCTCTCGAAAAAGCTTTCAGGCATATCTGACAGTAAAACAGCCTGTCCGCATGAACTTCCGCATGTTTCTTGAAGGAATCAGGGTGACTGAAACGTTTCCCACATACATGACAAGTGTATGGCTTTTCCGTTGAATGATAAATAAGTTTGTGTGATCTTACAGCGTGTCTCCATCTGAACTTCTGGGAACAGACGTCACACTGAAACTTCTTCTCACCTGTGTGAACCCACTGGTGAGCGTTAAGAACATCCCTGCGATTGAACATTTTCCCACAAAGCTTACATTCGAACCTCCTCGTTCCGGTGTGAATCAAAAGATGTGTTTTTAAAGTATTCAGCAAACTGAATGATCTCTGACAAATTTCACAACGGAAAAGTTTTTCTCCTGTGTGTAAAATTCTGTGCCTCTTCAGCGAGTTCAAAGCCGTAAAGTTGCTGTTGCAAATATCACAAGTGTACACTTTTTTTTCTGTGTGTACTGGCCAATGTGCGTGAAGGGACTCTCTTGAACTGAACTTCTCATTGCAATATGCACACGGAAAATCTTGGCCCTCACTTTCACCATTATGACTCATCTTATGCCTCTGGAGGTTAGCAAATTTCTGAAAGTACCTTAAACACTTTTCACACTGATAGAGCGTTTTCTTGTGTACCTTGTTTTCATGTTCTTTCAGTTTACCTTCTGATTGAAATGTTTCAGAACACTCCCCGCAG
Source organism: Allygus modestus (assembly GCA_963675035.1). Taxonomy (NCBI): domain Eukaryota; kingdom Metazoa; phylum Arthropoda; class Insecta; order Hemiptera; family Cicadellidae; genus Allygus; species Allygus modestus. The sequence goes on along the minus strand of OY776114.1, from coordinate 159,417,710 downwards.
TAAAAAGTGGTGATTTTAATTTCCTCTTGCTTGTAAACAGTCTCAGTGGTTAGTGTAATTTCCTCTTCTTTGTGGCCAGTCTCAGCTTTAATTTGTAATTCCTCTTCCTTGAGGGCAGTCTCGACAGTTGATTTAATCTTCTCTTCCTTCCGGTCAGTCTCAGCGGCTACCTTCATCTCCTCTCCTTTGCATGACTCAGCATGTCTCTTAGCGTAGGCCCTGGTAGTGAACATCTTGGGACATTTAGCACATTTATGCTTCTTGCCACCCTCATGCGTCCACTTTACGTGTCTATCCAACTGCAACTGTCAAAACAAACATTTTCATTAGACACAGTAAAACTTAAATTCAATTCACAAATAAATTCCTTTATGACTTCATTGATCAGGCACATTCCAATGTAAATAGATAGTTACTATAGATAGTGTATTTTTCTATAGATAGTTACTGACTAAACTATATGTTTCATGATGATTTGCCTACTGTTTAAAAGCCCTTAACATTTACTTGGGCATTTTGGGCACCTTGGAAAATTTTTTATCGAAATCAACATTTAAAAGTATAAATTTGCTCAGTTTAAAGATCACTGATTAGCATATTTCACACATAGGGGAACTGTTTGTCAATCTATTATCCAGTCATAACCAGTGGATTGCACTATGAATATTATCCCAAATTTTGAACAAGACGTTACATGTTCTTTGAGAAATTATTGCTGACATTTTCCATCACTGATTAGTAAAACAAAGTTTCACAACGTTTAACGAGCCTGATCCTGACAGCCGATTTAACGAGATCTGGAATCTGATCCTGTCTTCAGGTGAAAAGAATACCTCGAACATAGCAAAATTAGTGGCATAATCCAAGCAAACCTTGAAAAAATCACAGAAAAGCTTTTTTCCAGCTTTGCCTGGATTGTGCCAAGATTTTGTTATTTTATAGGAATTATTTTCACCTGAAGACGGGGTCAGATTCCGGATTCCGAAACTTCGTGAAACTTTGTTTTACTAATCAATAATAGAAAATGTCCACAATAATTTCTTAAATCCCATAACTCATCATCACCAACAGTGAATATCATACACATTCCTCAGTTTTTACTGTACAGACGTTTTTCCTCCCAGCACCTTGCAACAGTTCATAAATTTGTTTATAATTATGTATATAAATAAATAGTCTATCATCATAAATATCAATAAATACATCCCTAATTTGAAACTTTTCTAAATGCAGTGTTAATATTTTCTAAAACATTAGTAAAAGCATAAAAAGTATCAGCGGAATTTATAAGAAGATTAGGCACTGTTGAAACTAGGTTAAAGCCACGTGTTCATGAGACCAACTGATAAGGCTTACATTAAACCATAATTAACCTTACCTAAATTCCTCAAATAAAGCAAATTAAAGAAGGCTAATATATTATTTTTCAAAAAAGGGTTATTATATTTCAAGATTGGCAAGGATATTGAGAAAGAAAGAAAGAACGAGAGAGAGGGGGGGAGAGAGAGAGAGAGAGAGAGTGTGTGTGTTCCCAGCACGAGACCCTCCCTGAGATTAAGATTTTTATTTGTACTATTGACTAAAGCTGAGGACATTGTAAATATGAGCATTTAAATAAAGTAAAGTCAGGAACCCATCCCTACCTTTGTAATACTATTTGTAAAGACCTAGATTTTTCATGATACACAGTAATGTCAATTTTATAATAAATAGGCCAAGTTTTGTTATTGTACAATTGTGTTTACATTTTGTATGTAGCCATTATTCCTTTGGTAAACATGAAGATGGTAAGAATAAGGTAAACAAATCAAGGCAACAATTTACAGTGTGAAGTAAAATTTCTTATTAACAAACTGAAGAAGGACTAGTTTAAGTTAATAAAGAGTTAAGTAACAAAACAAGAAAGAAAGTAAAGATAGTTAGTTATTTGAGGATAAAAATTACAACCTATAGTGTGTACACATTTTTAAACGAGAAGTCACTATTTTTAATATAACAATATCTTCATTCAATAACTAATTCACATACCGATAGAATTACACCAACTATTCCAGCGGACTAGAGAGTTGCTAGTTGAGGGTGTGGCTTGCAGGCTATCAACCAAAACCAGCCAATAGTAGATTAGGCTTTGCCAAAACTCCTCACCAGCAGATCAGAATAACATTTTAGTGCTATTTTTCTATGGCAAAATGGCAACAGTGACAGCGTATAACCATACTATTGGCTAAAGCCCAACTGTCAACTCTCTTATCCGGTATTATAGGTACATACCTGAGTAGAGAACCCCCTGAAGCACACAGAGCAGACGAACGAGTGTGTGTGATGCGTCTGGGTGGTCGAGTGTCTCTGCATGTGAGCCACGAGGTCCATGTGGGAGTGGAAGCGCTCGCCGCACTGACTACAGGCCGCGGAGTTGTTGGTGGGCTGCAGCAGTGAGCGCGGGTCACACTCCACTGTCACACAGTCCGCCTCCTCCAGCTTGGTGAGCAACTCAAACCGGAGCTTCGACAACAAGTACACATTACAAGTACACATTTTAAAATAAAAATCTATATCTATACATAGTATAAAGAAGTCGGTCTTCGTGTCTGTCTGTTTATCCGTTAGCACTTCCTAAACCACTCCTCCGATTTTGATGAAGCTTTGCAAGGTCATTCAGCTAAACACTTGGAAGGTTTATAGCCACTAATTAAAGTCTGAGGACTATAGGGCTTCGCTCCACTGGACTTAAACGTTACCATGTTATTCCCCTGGAAGAAAGATTTGTTATGATTTTCACAGGTGATTAATATAAATAATGTAAACAGCTGCCAATTCACTGATATAATTTAATTCAATTTTATTAGTTGACTAGGTGTTATCCGCAGGCTTCGCCCCACAAATGACTTATAAAAACTATGACAGTCGTATGTGCTCTGTGGGTAGCTCGTAGAACTACTACGAATCAAGATCAGCTGTTTTATTTTCATTAGCTCTATCAACAATTAATGTCCATAAGGAAAATATGAGAACTTTGTTGGGGTCTCTGGCGGAGCCCTAAGGTCGGATCGGGATGAAAACCATTTAGTTTTCTTATTTTATGCCTAAAGAATTAGTGTACAAAATTTCAACTCCCTAGGTAAATGGGAAGTAGGAGAATTCATGATGAGTGAGTGAGTAAGTGAGTGAGGGCTTTGCCTTTTATAGGTATAGATTAGCTGGCAGAGTGGACAAAGTTATGGAGCTGTCAAAAAACTAAATTATAAATACTAAACTAACTAGAATGCAGCCCAGAACCACGGTCACGGTTTGAAGAGTATTGTTTACATTCTTTACTGTCAGCCTGAAAACATTATCGGACCCTTTTGACTGTGTAATAAAAGGCAAAGCCCTCACTCACTCACTCACTCACTCACTCACTCATCACGAATTCTCCTACTTCCCATTTACCTAGAAAGTTGAAATTTTGTACACTGATTCGTTAGGCATAAAGTAGGAAAACTAAATGGTTTTCATTAGGGGTGTGCGAATAGTGATTTCTGGCTCGAGCCGAGCCGAGCTTTTTCCTAAGTTCTCGAGCTTCGAGCTTTATCGAGCCGAGCTTTTTAATAGGAATTTTCTCTAGGGTTGTGCAGCAATACACCGAAAGTGATTTTCTGACTCGAGCCAAGCCGAGCAGAGTTTTTTCAAAGTTCTCGAGCTTTGTGAATTTTTGATTAGGCCTATATGTATTCTTTATTTACATTATGTTTAAAAGAACATTTGATTCATTATGGTATTGTAAAGTAATTTATAGCTTAACTAGTACTAACCTAGTATTAACTTGTTTTATAGTTGAAATTTTCATTTTCATACATGGCCGGGCTAGCATTTCCCTGGCCCGGCCGTGCGTTTTTGTTAATAACTCTGTTATGCTTAGGGAACTAACCTTCATATTTTAGTACTAACTAGTACTAACCTAGTATTAACTCGTGGTACAGTTAAAACTTTAAATTTCAAATATGGCAGGGCCAGCGAAATGGACCTAATATTTATAGGCCAACAAATAACTTGTATAGGCCTAATTGCATTATTGCTTTCATTTAATAACAGATACTGTGGGCCGAGCTTTGCTTAGGAAAGGCTACCCAGTTTGTTTTTTTTACTTTCAAATTTCTCTGATACTAATAGAAACCAGTGGAATCGCATATTAATATTCTACCATGTGAATGTTACTTTTGACAGTTTATTGGTTATTTTTTAACAACGGTAATGATTATTTTGTTTTGATTTTAAACTTCACTAGCCTAATGTTAAAAGTTAAAATTTTCAAATCAATATTTGATTGGATTAGATTTCTTTTTGAGGATGAGACCTATCCAAAACATATTTTGACCCACAAATCAGTTATTAAATCCATTATTTGAAGAAAATTACTGGTGTCATTTTTGAGATAATTATTGTGAAGGCAAGCAAACAAACCTTAGAGTTACTCATATACAATATCCACCATGAGACCGAGCCCTGGGTCAGATGACTATAAGAGCGGTTAAAACCAATAACACCTGGGTATTATCATATTAAGCACTAAAACTGTTAAAACATGTCTGACAGTTAAAAATAAGTCCCAAAATGCAATACTTGCTAACTATGGGAACATGTAACAAGTCTTGTGACCTAAATTTTTTGTATGGATCAGTATCAGGACGTCAACTGGCCGTCACTTCCTAGAAAGAAGTTGGTAAGAGTGGTAAGAGGGTGACTGCTGCATGAGAATAGGATAGTTACCAATTGCTTAACAGCAATACTCATAATTTTACATAACAATTTTAAAAAATGAACTACAAGACGCTTACATCATTTTCTGACTCTTCTTCAGAATCGCTTTCAAATCCTAAAATGGTTTCATCCTCTTCGTCTGTCATATCAAACCCTAGAAACACGGCTTCTTCCTCATCGTCAGTGATCAGTCCTTCCTGCAATCATAACATATATATATAAATACATCAAATCTTAACAACTGTGTCTTATTTGAGTACAAGTGTTTACAAGTTTAAACTTTAAAAACAATTTGTAACTTTAATCAAATTTAACTTAAATCTCAATAAATATATTTAATGACTGCTGTATTCAAAATTAAAATTTATGACTTTTTAATTTCATACTGAACATTTTTGGGGGAAAACGAGAAAATACAGTTCTCTCAGACAGCATCTCGCGCTAATTTGAACCTCAATTCATCAAACTGCTCGATAAATCCAAGTTTGATTTTCCCTTGGACTTTCTTACCTACTACTATGTTATTTTACCTCTATAAATCTAAGGGTTGGCAGGGAACATTTTAATCTCTTAATCTCTGTGTAAGACACCGACACAAATAAGGCGTATTTTAAGGTGAATATGAATGAATGATGATGTTGAGTAGGTGAAATGCCTCATGTAGCCTTGTTACTGCCTGAGACCGACTGCTGCTATGGCCAGGATAATTATTAAGAGCCCAATGACCAATGACCAATGATCTCGATAACTCAAAGTTTTGTGGCCTGCTCAGCCTACCTCCACACCTCTACAAATCTAAGTTTAACTGGAAAACCTCTACAAATTGAAACTGTACAGTAGCTGCAACACTATAAATTAGTGTTAATAGAAGAACCTCTATAAATTAAAGTTGTACATACAATATTGGTTCAAATTCCAAAATCCCAATTCCTGTATTTGAACATTAATAAGCTAGTCCATTTTTCTGCCGAAACTCCCACCCTCCCTACCCTTTCATTTACTCCTGCCTTGTGTCATTAGTCATTCCAAATTTGAATACTCTTGAGCGTTGGTGAAGTGTGAATTGTAGTTTTTAGGTTGTGATGATGGAAATTGATATATAAGTGGTCAGAACTGACACTTCTGTGTAATTTAAATCGTTAAAATCCTTTTTAATTACAAAGATTTAGGACACATACCATCATATTATTATTAGTTTTTGCATCATATTAGATGTAAAATTTGTGATACACAGTGTACAGAACACTTAATGACGTAAGGTTTCAACGCTTATAAGAATTCATCGATATGTTCTTGTGAACTTCAATAAATCAAAGTGAGTGGTAGACCATTTTGTATAACTTTTATTGGTATTTATAAGTAATATAATAATATAATTCAAACTTCTTCGTTCCCCCGGAAGATAGAAGGATTTTATTCACTAGAGGTTACACTATATACATAATTGAATCATAGAAAAATAATGCAATGGAACCACCTTTAAAGAGATTTTTTTTATAATTTATTATGTCATGTACAATATTTATTGCATCAAAGTTTTTGTTTGGCCTCACTACATGTAAACTGTGTTTATATAGCGAATTCCTCATTCCACACGCCCAACAGAATTTTGCATCATGAAAGTATTATGATCCCCTAATTGTACACGCTCTTTATTCTGACATGTTCAAGACTGTGTCCCTGACAATATGAAATCCAACACAAAAGAAAATTTATTTTATAAGACATCAAATTCTGAGTGAATAACCAACACTAAGATAGATAAGATTGAGGGTACAGTCCAGAACAAAGGCATGACAAGGAGTAAAATTCAGAGAACGCCAAAACACAACCGGTTTCGCTTGGCTAAATGGGTGCCTGGTAAGAACATTGACGTTTTAAAGAGTGTCAGTCAAGAAAGTACTTACAGTGATTTGAACACTGTACTGTGCTGTTATATTCGGGATCCTTCATGGTAATCTCTTGGAACCTAAATATCTTTATTCAAACTGTACAATTCCATGACATTAATCTTAAAACTAAATCTTAAACTATAATTAACAACTGGTCCTTATTACATACTTCTAATGGGTCAACAAATTTATGTTTCACTTTTGATGATGAATTGCTCTTGAATATTCTTTCCTTCTGCATTTCTTTACCAACAGCTCTCTTAGTGTATTTCCTTTTCACCTGCAAAACATATTAAAACAAAATATAATTAGTAATACATTTTGATCTGATTTCTTACTATACACTGAGTTTGCTCTTTTAGAATAGTCTGAATTTTATTGTAAACAGGAAAATGCATATCCTAGTCCTGATATGCCATGCAGAAACCAACTTGTACAGTGCAGAGAGGAGGTTAAATTAGTTTTTGTTTGATCCATGTTTATTGTTTAAATTGCTGTTGTTATTTGTAGGTTGCATTTCTTGGTTCTTTCTCCTATCTTTTTCGACAAGGATAACCAGTTGATGGGATGGCCAGCCTATCTGTGAATCTTCTATGAAGTTAACTTTAGAAATTCTTGTCCTTGCAACAAAATACAGAACCACAATGAGCTGTAATTTACAGATTCATATTTACACGCTATTCATACATCAGCTGATACCTAACGATGTTCACACTCTGAGCTTAAGGCTTGTCTAAAATTAAAACATGTAATTACTGGTAAACTTTTTATAATTAATATTCTGTAATTTTTAAATCACAAGAGCCATGATATACATTAGCACTCATACAAATTGTAATCTGTATAATTTGTAAGTGTCATTGCATACACTGGATCATGGAGGAAACAGTCATTAATAATTTAAAAATCAAGGCAAATTTAAATAGTAAACAAAATTAATGTTAGCTTGTTTAGCATACCAACTTTTCACACTATCCTAGTTTACTCGATTTTAACACATGAAAATATCAAACAATAAAACTTAATTTTGCATAAACAACAAATTGAAAATACTCACACGTTCATTAGTTTTTATCGTCTTCTCTTTTAAATCCTTGTTCTTAAATTTTCTCCTAGTATATCTGAAAAATAATAAACATTTTAAGCTGAAGCAACCCCCGAATTAAAAATCTGTCCATTTATATACGAACGGCTTATTTTAAAAATGGACTCACTGTCATGTTAATTGACCACCCTGCGACAACAACTGTTTAGTGAACATGATAAGGGTTTAAAACAAAACCCTTACCAAGGGTTCAGGTTTTTACTGTACTTACCGTAAGATATTCATTCATTATTACAAATTAAACATAATTTTAAACTAATATATATTCATACCGTTATATGCGGAAACTTATGCAGAAAAGGAATGTATAAGTTTAATTGTAGTTTTATTATTCTTAAGAGGTCCAGGAGCGTGTAAACACTGCACGCTCACCGCTCGTGATTACTCTCCCTTCTGCCGTGACCAACACTTTTGGTCCTAGCCTGATAATTCAGTTTTCTGCTCGATTTTTGAGTCTGACAGATCGCGAGCGGAACTGTTCGGGAAGGGGAGGGGAAGCGGAATGAGACATTCTTCTTGTACGTCACTAACTTTCTTCCCCTCTCGAACGAGGTGCATTTAAAAACTTCAGCGCTGCCTACCGGAAAGAATTGTAACTGTTACTGAGGCGTACGCTACTCCCATAAGAAAGCGAACTCTGATTCTTTCTTCTCTGTGCTTCGACCTAGTGGGTCTTAGAGATGGTAGTGCCTTAGAGTACCTGAAGAAAAAGGCGGTCAACAAAAAGCCTCACTTTTTACCCAGACAAGAGCTCTAGATGTATCAAACTCGTTGAATCTATCAACTATTTTGATCCGGTTCAGGAACAGCCGGTTTACATTTTCAAACATACATATATGGTGGATGTAACCCGATAAAAAATAATCAATCTATAATTAACGAATAATTTATATGACAGTTAACTGCAACAAAATAGTTTAATCATATAATTATTTTTGTTAACTCATCATTCGGTTTGTCATCCTCTGACCAGTGTACCAACTTTTGAACTTAGGAAATCTAGCGCATTATTGTTGAAAAGTGTCGTCTCCAGTAACACCAATTGGCCTTGGTTAAAACTCTAGACTGTCTATGTTAAAACTAAGCGCAAGGCCGGAATTAAGCATAGGCTACTTAGGAGCGCGCCTAGAGGCCCGCACCACACAGATCCCCATTCAAAAGCCTGATACAAGCAAGATAAAAAGATCACCAAAGGCCCACCCCACTGGTTGAGCCTAGGGGCCCACGGCTCCTAAATCCGGCCCAGACTAAGTGCTAAGATTTCTAAAACTGGCATTATTTCGGGTATAAAGATTAATTTCCGGGTAATCACCTGGCAATTACGAAGAAATTACCCGGTTTTCAGGTATTTGAAGCTCGTGCGGGGATTTTGTGGGGATAACTACAGAATGAACGGGTAAAAGCGGGGATTTTATAGGTAGTTTGCGGGTAAAATAGTAACCCAGTCTGGCAACACTGAAGGTAGAACGCAAAGGTTTCAGAGAAGAAGAAGATTGAGGAAGACTGCATGGCTGCACACCCGCCACACAAAATGAAAATGCTCTCCAACGGCGTTATAAGGTAGTTGTTTTTGGATTTTGCAATTTGCAAATATTGAAAACCAAAACAAGTACAGCGAGTTCAGCGACAGACAGCATCACATTATTACCCATTATTAAACATTTTCTGAGTCCAAGAGGGGGGCGTGCGTCCCGTGGCTGGATCCGCCACTGGTTTATGGTAACTCCAGTTGTTTTTATAGCTCAACATCCCTTCGATTCATTTCTAAATGACCGCTTTATATGTATTCTTAATTCAATGTTTTTACATTACACTGATTGATTACAAGCAACTGTTATGATTCTTTGGTTTTGATTTTTAAATCCATAAAGTAAATTTGCATATTTTACTTTTCATATTACTTTTATTATATTATTTGAGTTTACCAAGGGAATGACACCTGCCTGGAACTTATTTTTATCCCAGAAGTTAAATATTTCCAACATTTTAGGAAATCTCTGGAGCCATTAAAAAAATCAGATTTGTAAGCAGGCTAACCTTACTCATATTAGAGTATAGGATAGGCAGATATTAAACTTGCAGAACGTAACTGACGAAACCCTTTACGCCCAGCTACGTTCAGATCCAGATTTAGGGTCTGTAGACCCCTAGGCTCAAACATGTGGTGCGGCTAGGTAAACTATATTTTTTGGAGAATGGTTTTAGGTTTTTACGGTTTATGTGTAGTGCGGGCCACCTTGTGGATCAATTGTCTATGTAGCCTTATGCCTAAATCCGGCCGTGGCTACGAATGAGGGCAAACATTTTGATAGGTCAATCTTTATATTTCCATAAATAACGGAGGAATTGATTATCAAAATACTCCTTAACATATATATATATATATATATATATATTATTTGATACAATTATGACATATTATGGGAACGAAATAATATTAATCATTTCTTTCCTATTCTTATTTAGTGTCATATAACTACAGTCACATCAACGGGTAAATTTTGGTTGTAAGTGTTGGTATCTCTGCTCAGTGACGATCAGCTCCACGCTACGTTACTCCGCTACTAAGACACGCGTACAGCTATGAGTGGAAGTGGATTGTTCCTCTAACTCCGCGCGTATATCCGACTCTCCCCTCTCTTCGAGTCAGGGAGTGGGAGGCGCGATCAACTGTTACATCGAGCAAGTAGCCCATTTGTTATTACATTTATTTATTTATTTAAAAGTCGACCAACTGTCCATGCGAGCAACTTAACTAACATGTCGATCAGTGGTTTTCAGGACTTTATTTAATTATTTTTACTTATTTTCTAAAATCCTACCAACTGTCCCTACGAGCAATTAACATGTCGATCAGTGGGTTTCAGTACTTTATTTAGTTATTAATATTTATTTTTTTAAAGTCGACCAACTGTCCCTGCGACTAAATAACATGTCGATCAACAGGGAGGCACCCGTAAAAGGGAGGTCAAATTTGTAAATTAAGTTATTGTATAGCCTACAATTACTATGGTACCTAATATTATATATTTTACTACTAGCTGTTACCCACCATCACGGTATTACATTAATAATGTTATTGGATAATTAACACAAGTATAGTATAATATATTTTCAAAATGTTGGGTCATGAGGTACTGTGAGTTATTTATTATTTCTGGACTTTGAACTATCATTGTATGAAATTTCAGATCAATTGGTTGATTAAATGTCAATAAGATAGAATTATCGGAATGGGAGCAAGCATATCTTTGATTTTGGTGCGTTACCGAACTTGCTTCGAAAAATCATCTCAATTGGGGTTGTACTTGGTGTGTAATATAGCAACTTATTTCTGACTTTTATTTCAAAACTAAAATACCGGTACTTACTTTCTTTTTATCCGAGGCGCAGGCTCTGGGAGTTGAACTGGGTGGCTCGACTGATCATTTATATATTTTTCTTCTTCAGAAACAACTTCTTCTTTAATATTTTGTACTTCTTCATTTATGACACTTCTTTCATTGACAGTGTCTGCTACTTTATCTTCATTGTAGTTATACTTTTTACCTTTCTCAGATTTAGGTATTTTTATTGTATTTCTTTTTGTATATGTTCTCTTTTCACGTGCAATTATATCTTCCAATCCGTATGAAGCTTTTCTTTTTGTATACTTTCTCCTTTCAATTTCAGGAACTATTCGCCTAGTGTATTTCCTTTTTACTTTAATTTCTTTGCAATCACTAACTACTACTTTTACTTCTAGAGAATTTGACTTTATGCTGCTCATGTTATCGTTTTGGGAGTGTGTATAAACACAATTGTTTGATTTTACCATACTTATTGCTTCATCTACATTTTGTTTAATCTGTTGTTCTTCTCTGACATCAGCTAAAACTACATTCTCTGAAACAACTTTGGAGGTTTTGACCAAATCTTTAACAATTAAAGGTGTATAGCAAATTTCTTTGATGTTAGCTTTACAATCCCCCTCACCTTTATCATCAATGTTGTTGATATTTGATCTGATTGGTTTAGTCTCTAATCCATCTAACCCCACAAGACTACTTCTGCCTTTATCCCCTGTACTTAATTTAACAGATTGCTCAGTAATGGGTTTAGGGTTTGAGATTTCTTCTACATGGTGTTTTTCTGGTAGTGCATAACTGCTACTATGTTTACAACTATCTGCTACTTTTTTGGGATCAGAATTTTCAGCTGATGAATTTCCTAAGTTTGTTTGCTCAAGATGATGATCTGATTTAACAAATTGATTTTCGTTTCCTTTTTTCTCTACTTTAACACTTGATGAATTCATATCACTAACTGATCGATCCAAAGTATCTCCTTTATTTGAATAATTATTTCCAGAGTTTACTATTGCCCCATTTGGTGGTTCCATATTTACAATCTCTTGTCCTTGAACAATTTTTATTTTTGAAATAGTTGCAGTAACTGGAACTTGTTCATATTGATTGGGCCTGTCAATGGTACCGGTAACAGTAAGGTTTTCAACAGTTTCTGAATTTAATTTTTTCTTACAAGGTTCAATCCGATTAAATGGTTCTTGAGTCAATGACTTGGTAGATAGTGAATCGTATCCACAAGAAAACGGTTTCATACATTCTTTATCTTTAGAAATAACTTGAACCATGATATTACTTCGATCTTCTGCATCAATTAACTGTGAATCATTACCTTTAAGAGGAGAGCCTTTGTCTACACCTTCTTCAGAAGCAATACTACCAAACTTTCTAACCACTACTTTGGGTTTTAACAACTCTTCTCGTAGTTTAGAATTACTATTTGATGGTTTAGAGTTTGGCGTGTTTTGAGTAGGAGCTGAAATCTCTGTTGGTTTTTCAAAACAAGATGAATTTGTTTGAATCACACTTGGTTCAGAATTACTACTAACGAAAGTAGTTTGGTTAGGATAGTAACTAACTTTACTGTTAACGCCTGGATCGCCATAACAAAGAGGAGTTTTCGGAAGAGACAAAGGAACTTTATTTCTTACCCCTTTAAAAGCAGTATTTCTGTTGAAAATTGTGGATGATGAGGGAAGTAGCAAGGCTGACACCTTCTGAGTACCAAAGGGAGGAACAATATTGCCTTCACGTCTTTTTGTGGTTGGTTTCAAAATTAATTCTGGTGAATGATATTCATTATGACCTAAAATTTTAGGTAATTTATACTTGTTAGGTGAGTTTTGCTGAGGCAAATTAAATTCATATGGCCCAGGTAATTTAAATTCAGGAGGTTTTTGCAACCTGGGTACAGCTTGCAGATTAGTATGAAGTGATATAGGTGATTTTGGTTTTTCACACTCAGGAAAAGTGTCAGGATACTGACTGTGGTGTGTTGAAGGCTTTGTTAATTGGGATCTGATACTTGGGTTTCTTAATTCAAGATATACTTTAGGTTTATCTTCTTTGTAACCTAAGTGAGATTCATTACTGTTCATAGTCTGAGAATTAGGAGGATACTTGCTCTTAGTGATCTGGCTCGTAGGTCTGCTTATGTGCGATTCAGCTTTGCTGATAACTGAATCTCGAATAGGACCTTGGTTTGTATCATGCTTACTTTTAGTAGTTATTGGATAAGCGTTCTCTGGGATATTTAAAAACTGCTGTTGAGTCGTTTGATGCATATTTTGACTGCTGTTTTTCTCAAAATCACTCACAGTGGCTGGTCTCAACTGTTGGTACTTCTGATCTTTTAGCTGATATTTTGTGTTTTCTTCCTTCATCGGAGGCTGACAAAGTTGCTGATACAATTTTGAATTCATATACTGGGAATCATCATAATAATGAGAGGTAAGTGGTTGTAACTCTTGGAATGTTTTATTTGTTTTTAGAGGATCTTCAACAGGTGCAGGATTTAATTGTCTGTAGTTTTTTGAAATAAATTCCTCTTTCGGTAACGTACTCGAAGCTAGTGAAACAGGTGTCATCTCATGGTATAGTTTAGGCTCCTCTGCAAGTTTATAGTGATTTGGTGATATCGCATGAAGCTGGTGATATACTTTAGTCTCTGACGATTGAAGAGAATCCTCAAAGGTATTAAGTGTGACTGGCTCAAGTGACTGGATGTGGTCTATGCCAGCATCTGGTGGTAACATAGAATCAGAAACCTCAGAAACAGTAGGCCGAAGTTGCACTGTAGACTGTAAGTCAGTGGGTACAGATTGGTAAAGATTTGAGTTTGAAACAGTATCACGTGCACCTCGTACAGAAGATACAGTCTTGTAAAACTGACCTGAGGGCCTAGAAGAAGGTAGATTCCTCCTATTGCAATGATTATATGACTCAGGGGATACACTGCATTTAGTGTCCACATGATGAGAAGATTGTTGCTGCTGATTAGGTCTATCAAATATAAACACCCCAGGTAAAGGAGGTGGTGGTGGATTCACAGCCGTGGTTGGGTTTACTCGGAGGGCTCTGCTATTGTCATCCATTAAACTAATGTTCTCCTCTCTTTCATTATTCTTACTTGAGTCTGAGTTATTTTCTTCATTATTTGGGTGGGCGTTTGCTGCATCCATTGCTCACCAAGTATCTGCAATAAAAACATAAACAAAATTATTCAATGTAAATTATTATTTCCACATTTAATGTGTTATTATTTCCATGTGCCTAGCACAATAATGCTTTATGAGTACATTTTCTAGTACACAGGTGGATTATCAAGAACATAAGCAATTTTATCAATAACAAAGCTAAACAATAAATACATAAACATGTTAAATAATCAAAAATAAAATACAATTCTAAAAACAAAAACTTTAAAACGCACGCTTGTAACCAATTCTATGAAATGCTCTGAGTTTTTGAAAAATATAGTTTTTATATATATTTTTTGAATAAATAAACTAAAGGATAGGCATGTAAGGGAAGAGAATTTACTGAACTTTTTACTGAAGCTAAAATATTATAGACCTAAGTCAAAACTCTATTATGTTGTTAATTTACAGGATAATGCAATATAATTACTTAAAATTAATTTAATCTATTACTCAGTTTTCTGGTTGGAGTTAGTGATAACATGAAGATTGTTTTAACTTTACATTTAATATCCAAGTAGGTTAAAGATATATCAGTTTTGTACACAGTTTTATCCTAAATATGGCCAAAACATGTTCCGTAAAACCGGCTAAACCCGGACACTTTTTTACGTTTGTTAGGTTAAAGTGCCTTTCAAACAACGATAACACCAATAAAAACCATACCATTGTAAAGTGTGTGTATAATTTACAATATTCCCGTACATTTCTATGTGTTATATGTTATTATAAAATAAATAAAAGTGTCCGGCTTAACCTCCACAAATGGTCTAATCCCGGACACTGACCTAAATATCATTATAACGCCTAAACTAACCACTGCTGTCCGTAGTAGGACGGTGTTTTGAGGTCTGCAGATGCCTGTGCACCAGTCAAAGGCTTAAAAATGAAATTTAAAAAAAAATGTTAATGGGTTGGGGATGAATAAAGAGTATTCTTACATCACGTTTTCAGCTGTTTATTCTTTGCAACTAAAATGAAACTAAACAAAGAACCGTAAGGGGAAAAGGTGTTTAAAATACAGTTTGAAACAAATAGTAATACTACCTATATATATATATATATATTTGTTCAACATGATCAGCGATGACATTTTCTTCCTGTGGGCTGAAAACAGTCTGCTTTCCACAGGGCCCATTATATTTTTCACAGACATGATCATTGATCACGATCAAGATTCAAGAGTCAAAGAATTTTATTGCACTCTTAAAAAAATACATTACAATTGAATAACCATCCCATTACATTAACTTTCATGCTGATCATGACATTAACTTTCCTCCTTTACTGCCTGCTCTAACATCTTGGCTCTTGATTTATTTTCGTTCATCTTGGAGACTGTACATAAACAATTTTCCATAAATTAAAAACACAAATTTTAATAACAAACACAGATAGGTACCGTATCAGGGCTAAACACCACAATGTTCTTATTAGTTACAGCGGGAAATCTGCTGTTTACGTCAGCAACGACAGGCGCTAGTTGCAACAGCCAGCCCAACAGTCACATCCACGGAGTATTATTAAAGTGTCCGGGATTGCAATGGAAAACTTAAATGTGATATATTTTTTTAAATATATGTTGGATTATAGCTTTAAATAGCATGGCATTATGCGCTCTTAAATTTTGAATAAAAATATGCCTTCGCGAAAAAAATTGGACAAACTTGATGAAAATTCCATGTCTTAGTTAGACATGCATTTTTTTTTCGAAAAGTCGTAAGTTGGTAAACCAACAAAATAAAACAAAAACAGATCGTTTGCAGATCTAACCTATACAGCTGTGAAGAGCGTCTTCTGCTATATACGAATGGATAACAATCGACTTCACAACTTTGCAGGTTAGTTTAGAAATATTTATGTTTACAAATATGTACACTGTGTCCAGAAACACCCCCCTGTCCGGGATTAGCTGGTTTTACGGTTCTTTAAAACAGTTATGGCCACCCTAGTAAGTGGTTATGAGGTAGTGAGATATATCCATTGGAAATTAAATGAGTACGCAGAACTGTCTTTGATTCAATACAATTTCTGATTTAGTATTACTAGCCGGTGTCCTGCTCTCTGGACAGAATCAAAGCAGGCTTATGGGCAGATAATTTTAAAAGTTTACACTACAATCAGTTGACTACCTGAATAAATTAACTCCATAAGATCAACGTCTTGAGAGTAAGAGATTTTTATTGTTACTAAACATATATACAATATAATAGTTTTAGGGGCTAAAAATCGCCGAACAAAAACAAAAAAAAACTGTTAAAGACCTCTATAGAAATAGGTAGGTACTTTAATAAGTTCTTTGGAGGTTCGCTATTAAAGCGGCTCCAATATACAATAGCATTCTTACAGTAAGCTACATATTTTAATCAACATTTCTTTAAATAGTCTGTAAGTTAATTATATTAACTCAGTAAACTCTATCAAACGCTATGCAGTATGCAGACATAGGACAAAATTGCACAAAACTGTGATTTAGAACTAAATATTAGTATCAAATTGTAAATACTATACCAATTTGCATTTCGGTTGATTTTTATTGGTGGTATTAAGATACTGAATCACAGTTTGGCCAAGTGAGAATTCCAGGATTTGAAAATACTTTTGTCGGTAGATATGTCATATTTAAAAGAGCCCAGGCTCCATTTCTGAAATTAACTATTCTGGGATTTATATTGATAAAAAAATTTTGGGAATATTACTAGACTCACCAAATCTAGTATAATGTTGATTGCTAAAGGTTTAATCTTATGTTTGTTTTACAGATACATACATAATCACTTAACTGCTCTGTAAATAGGGTCTACATTCAGCAGAAGTAAGAAATAATACAACTCCCTCTTGACGAATCCTGGACAGTCAAATGCAGGTCAGGTTAGGGCCTATTGTTGGTATAGTTCATTACAGTGGTGAATATAGACAATATCTTTGGGGGGGTTAAGTCCAATAATAAGTAGGCATGCTTGACAATAATACATTGATTGATCACGTAAACATTAACATCAAACACGACCATAAAGTACTTGGATATATCAGAGTTAATCTAACCAAACGGCAAATGTAAACAAACAACAGCTGCTGCTGAACTGTACATAACTGCCGGTGGAGGTGAGCGCCTCTAGGCGACTGCTTATAGTTAAGATATCCGCGCAAGCACAGATCACAGAGGCAACAACCCCTTGCCGCCAGCACAGGCCCGAGACCACCGGTGAATTTACACCAAATAAACCGCTCCCTCACGGAACCTATAATTCAGATCAGTTCATATGTTCCGTGCCGCTACCTGCTCACTATTGACATTGCATCGTTATTTTCTCTCACTCATTATGTTTATAAAAATTCAGATTAGGCCTAGTTCATTTTTTCCTAATTTCTTTCATTTCGGGAGGGGGGCTCCCTGGGCCCCCTTTATATACCTATTGCCCCTGGAATATTAAAATGTTTGTAGGTTATAAATAAATTTTAGTTTGGGTGATATTTAGTTATTGAAATAGAAGATCTCATTAAGTTAAGAACTGATTAAACAGGAATGTACAGGAACTATGTAGCTCAATGTCACGTTTAAGTGTAGGCTCTCTCTGAGCATCTTTAAAACTGAAAGTCTAGGCCTCTCTACGATTGGGTTGTGACTTTAAATTTAGATTAAACTTGGTTGGTGAGTTGACGACTTAAGAGGTCAAGACAACAGACTGCAGCCCTGGCGTGGATTTGGATCCTAGCCCTTGCAAATAAATGTCATTACTGTCAAGGGCCTACTGTCAAAATTGTTCTGTCATGGCTCAGCCTTTGATTTGGCAAAGTAAGTTACATATAAAAAAGGCTGCCAAATTTATTTACAGTAATTAATTACTGAACAAAACTCATGATATTGATCATGTTTTATCATTGTTTACTATAAAAGTTAGGACAGGCTGAATCTTTTTTAATTAATTCCCTGTGATTTATATATTACAGGTAAGCTTATAATAACTTAGGTAAGCTGATAATTTGTATTTGCAGAAAACATAGTTTATGCATGCAGAAATTAAGTTTTATTTATTTTCAACACAAATTTTGTATGGTTCTTTCCTGATTTAGTGCTAAGAAATTTACCGAGTTCATGAACTTCCCCTACAGTTCTGCCATTGACTGGAATGGAAGGGCCATTGCATGACTTGTCTATGCATGTAAATCCAAAGAGATCAATAAAGTCTTTTGTCTTATGGCACAACAAGCATCACAAACCCCTGCGAAAACAAAAGCTCACCCTCTTAAAACGTTTCAAAACAACTCACATTTTATAATCTAGAAACGTAAACAAACCCAAAACAAATCGCTGAAAAGTGAGTTTGAGTGCCATCTACACAGTGGCTAGCGCGGGGTTTTCCCCTAAGTTACTACCTTCAAGGAGGGGAACCAGAAACTATCCACACTGCAGACATGGTACTTGACTGTAACTTGCGACAAAGTTTCATTCAAGCAGGCATATTGGCACTATAGGCTAAGTTACTGGTTTTAAAACAGCTTTGTACAGTTGAGTTCAGAAACTCAATTCGCAGTGAATGTAAGAGCTCAATTCAAATCTAACAAACACTTGGTGCTATCTGCTAATCTTCATTAATTCTTCGACTACATTGTTTTGAAATGAGCAAAACTTCTTGGAGTAAGCCTACTTACAGCATGTTTTGAAACAAGTTAGATTATTGAATTATAAGTTAATGTTTCTCTAAGGCTTAAAGAAGGCAGATTCATGCTATGAATACAACGCTAAGAATCACGTTAGTTACAAAATCTTTTTTGTAATGAAAGGTTAAAATGAATTTTACAAACATACATACAGACCTCCAAACATAACATGTTACGGATTAACTATGAAAGTTTAAAACACATACAATTACTGCTTGAATATTATATATAAAAATAATATTCCCAATGATTATCTGTTACCTTTAAACGAGTATTTGTAAGTTACAGAAACTACTATAACCAAAAACACCCCTGCACAAGGAAACACGGAAACACCTTCATGAAAACATCGCCACGGCCATTATTGTTCGTCAACTAATTGACAAACCTGGAACCCATCTCCTCTCCACTCCTACTCTTTTACAAGCGGATATGTTTTTCATGTATGAAGCACGCCCAAAACAGCTGTAAACCAGCTGATTAGATTGGAGACTTTTCAGCCAATCAAATCGAAGGGCGCAATTCGAAATTGAAATTTGATTATTGATTTTTCATACATTTCAATAATTTTACGTTTTCATCCAATGAAACTATAGTCTGTCGTAAGATGTGAATTTCTATAAAACCCCGTTTAAAATTAAAATAATCAAACTTATCAGTGCAAAACAATTATTTAGTATGATTACATTTTAAAGACAAAGAAAATGTTAAAATGAAATCAAATTTAAACATGAGACACAATTTAGTAAGTTATGGACATTTTATGAAAGCGACTTTAATTCATGTAGTTTCCCACATTTTTGACTTGAAGGGTTTGAGATCTGGGAGGGTTGTTAACACAGAAGTCTTTGGTATTGATTTTCCAAAACAAAAAAAATAAATACAATATAAAATTACAAAAATCCTAGGATTTAATAGAAAATACATTAAACTAGATTTCTACCTCTTGCCTATTGAAGAATTTCGCTCTTAAATAATATCTTCATGTATTATTTTGACCTCAGCTGTGCGTTATTTTACTGATTCGCTGATTGCTGGTGCTTCTGCTCCTTGATTTCCAGTGTATGTAGGAGAAGTAATTGTTCCAAGCTATGAAAATGACCTCCCCATTTCATCAAGAACATGGACTTCTTCCTTTTTACAAATTAAATTTAATATCAACTGGATTACCTAAAACTATTTTAAAAGTTAAACTCTTCAAAACTAATTGCTATTGATTGATGAAATAAAGTTGTTGTTTACGATGGTGAAGGTTATTCTGTTTCATTTACATTAAAATGTAGTAGCAGATTTGTACTACTATTTAAATCCATAGTGCAAAATGCCTAAAAAAATAGGTTTTAATGTAATCTTCGCTACAGGTAAGGTGGTTTATTTCCTCATAATAATTGTAATAATTGTAATAAATTTATTTATTTTCAATAATAGCTTGAAAACACATTTAGCAGTTAAAATGGAATAAATACAACATAGAAATTAAATGACATTACTATTTGTCACTATTTTTGTTTGAGATCTACATATTTCTCTCAGATTTTTAGTTTGCTTTACAAAACAGTTACCATACAAATCATTAATTTCTGATTAAATTTTCTTTACAAACAAAAAAATCATTAATGGAAAAATACTGGCATGATAACACTAGCTACTACCGTCCTATTACTGAGGAATTAAATCAGATGATAATGTTTTTGATGTTCAGTTGATGTTTAGGAGTAGAGAAATAGTGTTTTGTATTTCTGACTATGAATTCAATAAAATATAACTTTTGTAACTTAAAGTGTTTCTATGAAACTCCACAGTAATGGCTTAAAAATTCCATACTGAAGTCCACACTCGACTGTTTGGGCCACATAATCGCAGCAGGAATGCATACACTCAACTACTCAACACATATAACTTAAACACGTGGAATAACTAATTAACGTTATACATTTTATGATTTAGAATATTGTCTCTGCCATGTCTCTGTTTTAGAAACTGCCATGAACTACTACTCTTGATTCAAATGTCAGTAAGAAATGGTAGGCCTAATAATATATATATAGGCCTAATTATAATAGTAGGTACAGTAAAAATCCTCTACCCAATCATCGTAGGTTAACTTTTGAGCCCTCCACACAGGCGGGTGTTAGTCGATCGGTTCAACAAACTACCCGATCACATAAAATCAGAAAACAATCCAAAATTATTCTCAAGAAAATTTAATTAAATATTGGATTGCTTTCTATAACTTGTGGGTCTTAATGAACCACATATTTGTAAATATAATTTTAAATTTTGATTTACAGAATAGTCCATAATTTTTTTTATTTATTTTTTTATACTGTAATTGCTATTACCGTATTGATTTTGCTACTTCTTTATTTTAAACTTGTTTTATAAAATGTTTTTAAAATATTATTATTGTAACTTTAATCTCTTTATTTGAAATGTATTGCATCGTTAACTTAATTATGAGTAAATAACTTAAAACTTACCAAGTCATTAAAGATTATTGGGTCTGTACTATTAAATAGTGATACGAGTACAGTAAAAACTACCTTTTAAAGTATAGAAACATGGTGTTGAGAAGTGTTAAATCTCAAACAATAAAAGCTGTGCACATGTTTTCCTCCCTCTTAAATGTCTTTTTCTCCATGACTGCCCAATTGGAATATAGGCTAACCAGCAGTATGGAATTTGATAAAGCAGGAGGAGATGGTCAATTAGCCTAGCTTTTGTCTTCCCAGTTTTTCCCCTCTAGGCAAGTTCTCTTCCTTATTGTGGAATATTTCCATAAAATAAAAAAAGTGCATTGGCTCTAAAATCAATTTAGTTGAGTGCCTCGCTAGTCTAACGGTTAGCACCCTGGATTTTAGTACAAGAGGTGGGGTAGGAATCATGAGTTTCATTACCAGGGTGCCCACATGATTGAGAGGTTTGGACTGTTGTCCTCTAGCAACATTAAATACACAACACCACTGGCGCGTAGACAAGAAGAAAAATACTTGATATCAAACTTATTACAATTATTGCATTCCAGAAGCACAGCCCTTAAGTTCAGGCAATATGGAGTAACATGGTCCAAGTACTTGCTAAACTGAGCCTATAATTGTTTGTTATCAAAATATTGCTATTGTTGTGAACCTTATAGTGTAGTGCCTGACAAGTCACACTGTATTGCACCACCTCTCAGATTCTTGGGAAATCTCCTGACAATACAAATATACTATTGATATGCTATATATCACGTTTGCGACTGATCGGGAACATGGGCAATGTTTTAAATGAAGCGCATGTACACCACAGGGTTCACGCAGCACTTAAGCGTGTTGTGCGCAGTGGCGGATCCAGCTTTAGAGTCAGGGGGGCGAACTTAGTGGTGGAATACCCCCCCTCCCCCGATTTTTATTGTTACGGATAATAATTGTAATATCAAAAAGTAACCAAATACTAAAAGTAACAGTTTAACCCAACATGCACTGAAGTGAACTGAACTAAGACAGAAAAGGCAGAACAGCGTTCATGCGCAGTGTAATGGTGAGAAGACTATTAAATTATCACGTGGACACAGTGGATGCGCGGTCAAACTCTCATTGCCATGGTAACGTCACGCACGCACCACTCTGCCTGCATCTCGCAGCCCGCTCACTCGAGCTACCGCTGTTGTATCTGAGATCTGATTGACCCATTGACACTCACAACAGAATGCACACTACACAACGTTAACCTAGACGTTTGTCCGGTTTGCCGGCACCCACACCCAAGTAACGCAACGGTGGTTTCACGGGTAAAAAAGGAAGCAGGGTATTGTAAGGGCAGTCGCGTCGTTGTGTTAGTGCAGCCAACTGTCAGGTGTCACCAGAACAAAATTATCACTCCCACTAAATGCTTACCCTTAATTCCACAACTTTAGTATGCATACAGACCATTAGAATAATAACACGGTAGGCAGTGCATAAATTGGATTGGCGATAAAGAATTAATCACAACACATTTAACGAGCTGAAAATTAAATAACTGCACAATTTTTATATAATATATAACAAACATTTCTGAGCTTGAGGGGGAAGCGATCACCCACCTCGCCCCCCCTGGATCCGCCACTGGTTTTGCGCCCGGTCGGGTACACGCTTTGTGTTTTTGAATAATATACCGAGACGGTTATACTTAATGTTCTTAGAATATGTAACCGAGTCAAGTAAATGCACTAAGGTAAATGTATACCCAACGGGGTACACGATTGCATACATTTGAGTTGTGACGTAAAAAAAAAAAACAGTACAATATGTTACTATAAAAAACATTCTAAAAATGTAGTCGATTTTTTTACATCATATCATGATACCAAAGTAATTTTTTTCATGGAATCCGAGCAAAATATGACAACAAAAATAATTCGGTTTTTGGCCATCCTTTATGTAAATTGGCCCTGTGAAGTAAAAGAGCAAAGTTTTCACCACGGTCGCAAACGTGTTAAGACTTTTAAATAAAAATGACAGTATATTTCCTTCATAGTGTAAATAAAGTTTTGTTGTTGTTTTTTATGAGTTTTCATAAAAAACAACAACAAAACTTTATTTATTGAGGCAAAGTTAGGACTTTTATAAGTATTCTCTACAGAGGCATAAGAGCATATGCGAAACCCCTTTAAACATAATTATATAGGGAATATATATGAGCTGCTATTGACACAGCTCAGTTCTTGCCTAGCAGCACTTAAATTACGGTAACTGGGTGTTGGAAGCAACCCACAAGTGTTTGACACAGTGTGTATCTCAAAAACTTCAGGTGCTAAAACGCAGATATAATATGGTGCTAAACGCAGGTGCTAAAACGCAGGGTATATATGCAGATTCATATATTTGTTACTGTTCATCTTAAAGCAATAATAATAAAATGTAATAATAAATTAGAATCAATTTTGCTATCATAATTTTGTTAATTATCAATTCTAAGATGTACTCATGAGCCGCCACTGCCTCTACCACGTGACCTCAGTTAATAAATACAAAACTATAACAAAAATTGCATAAAATATCTTAAAAGTAAAATTATATTTTTAATAAATCCCCCCGTCGCAGCAAACCTGCGTACTCAGCGAATTTTCAATGCAAAATATATGTCTTAATACCACATAAAGCCGTATACCAAGTTTCATAAAAATATATTCACGAGTAAGCCATATATCAAATTTGAATTATTCTCTATAAGAATAACATTGGGGAAGAATACGCAGGTTTGCTGCAACAAGGAACAACAAATACGGGGTTTCATGTAAATATCAATATTATTCAACTAGGTGAAGCCACATACCAAGTTTCATCAATATAAATTCATAAATAAGCGATATATACCATTTTGGTTATTCTCCTTAAGAATAACATGGGGGACGAGTACGCAGGTTTGCTGCAACAAGGAACACAAAAAATGAGTTTTTATGCAAATATCAATAGAACTCAACTAGGTGAACCAACATATATAATACATACATAATATAACTTGGAACACCCTAGGTAGACCAAATTTTATTAATTTATGTTCATAATTAAGTGATACATTACCTTTTACTTAGTCTCCATAATAATAACATGGGAGCTGAGGCCGCAGGTTTGCTGCTACGGGAATTATCGGTAAAAATTGTGTTTTTTGTACAAATAACAATAGATCAAACCAGATGAAGCTGTATACCAAGTTTCATAAATAAGCGAGCTATAATTTTTTCTTACCCTCCACAAGAATAACATTGGACAACGTACTGTGTTTAGCACTTTTAATATCTCTGTAACCAATTGACGTAGATAAATGATCAAAACACCAAATTGTGTGTGTTTTTTTAAGCTGAATCCAATGGTGAAAACTAAAATTTGACTTCTTAAAATATTACATGTAAAAACTTAAAAAAAAACATTTTTGCAGTTCAAAACCCCCCTAGAATATCACTTCGGATCAAACATAAAGTCATAAATAATGCTTTACACGTTTGTACCAAATTTTATCAAAATTAGACCATTTTTACGAGAGTTATCGTACCCACGGACCCATATATATATATATATATATATACACAGTTTCAAGTTGTTTTTAGGGTCTGGGGATCTCAGAACAAAACGTTATCATGATCCCGGGCCTAGGTCTTACCATGCCGACTACGGTAATAGCTTCTTCCCTATAGGGAAATTTGCTACAAATATTAAAAAGTTGACAAAAATACATAAATTAAATAAAAATAAAAATATCACGATGAATTGTGATTAAGAGTGGTTTTGAAAATGTTATAAGACACTTTTAAAATACATTGCTGAACTTTATTCCAAGAATATTTACAGTGTTCAGTATAAAGTATAATACAAATTTAATTTGTCTACACCCCGACCACTGAAGCGATAACCCAGAATGAGCCTATTCACTTTGTGGGATCATTATCGAATGGAATGGAACCAAGGGACACCCTAGTTGAGTCAGCGTGTTAGACAATGATTTAATGATGATCTGTTTCAGGGGAGGATGAGAAGTACAAAGCGTGTGAGCTGGACCGGCACGGCCCGGCCATCCGGGGGTGGCAGTCGGCCAAGGACTGCTCCTACCCTCAGGAGGTGGTGCTGCGGCTGCACTCCCCCGCCATCCTGCACCAGATACAGATCCTGGCCCACCAGTACCTCATCTGTGAGCCTAGCAAACCTGCGTACTCAACGAATTTACGATGCATATATATGTATCTTAATACCACATAAATCCACATACCTAGTTTCATCAATATACATTCATAAATAAACGATTTATGACATTTTAATTATTCTCCATAAGAACAACATGGCGGCTGAGCATGCAGGGTTGCTGAAGCAAGGAACACAAAAAATGGGGTTTTATACAAATATCAACATAACTCAAGAATGCAAAGCCACATACCAAATTTTATTAATTTATGTTCATAATTAAGGGAGATAACACGTTACTTATTGTCCATAAGAATAACTTGGGAGCTGAGTAAGCAGGTTTGCTGTTACGGGAACTATTAGCCAAAAAATTTTTTTAGTGCAAATATCAATAGACCACAACCAGATGAAGCAATATACCAAGTTTCATCAGGATAAGTTGTTAAATAAGCAAGATATACAATTTTTCTTATTCTCCATAAGAATAACATTGGACAACGTACTGTGTTTAGCACTTTCAATATCTCTGTAACCATTTGACGTAGAGCAATGATCAAAACACCAAATTGTGCGTCTTTTTAAGCTTATTCAAATGGAAAAACTAAAATTTGACTTTTTCAAAATTATGTGTAAAAAACTCAAAAAACCCATTTTTGGGGTACAAAACCCCCCAAAATACCCCTTCGGATAGGTCGATCTGTCTGGTTTTCAAACTTTATACGTTTATACCAAATTTCATCAAAATCGGATAATTTTTACGATCCTGTTATCAGCTGATAGGTTGACTTTTGAACCTGGTCTATCAGCGATTGTATTAAAAAATCTGAATGCGATTTTGTCACTAAAATCATTTTTAGCGAATTTCCCCCTACAGGGAAGAAGCTATTACAGTAGTCGGTATGGTAAGACCTAGGCCCGGGACCATGATAACTTTTCCTTTTTCCCCAGACCCCAAAAACACCATTGGTTCAAAACTGTATATGTGTGTGTTATATATATGTGTGTGTGTGTGTGTGTGTCCGTAGGTGCGATAACGCTCGTAAAAATGGTCCGATTTTGATCAAATTTGGTACAAACATGTAAAGCAACATTTATGACTTTAAGTTTGAAAACCAGACGGATAGACCAATCCGAAGTGGTATTTTCGGGGGGGGGGGGGGGTTATACCCAAAAAATGGGTTTTCAAAGTTTTTAAAAGTCAAATTTTTGTTTTCACCATTGGAGTCATCCTTAAAAACCACAATTTGGTGTTTTGATTATTTATCTACGTCAATTGGTTACAGAGATATTGAAAGTGCTAAACACAGTACGTTATCCAATGCTATTCTTATGGAGAATAAGGAAAAAATTATATATCTCGATTATTTATGAAGGTATACTAACGAAACTTGGTATACGTCTTCATCTGGTTGTGGTCTATTGTTATTTCCACAAAAATAACAATTTTACTGATAATCCCCGAAGCAGCAAACCTGCGTACTCAGTTCCCATTCTTATGGGGAATATGTAAAATGTAATGACTCCCTTAATTATGAACATAAATTAATAAAACTTGGTGTCTGGCTTTACCTTGTTGAGTTATAATATATATGCATAAAAGCCAATTTTTTGTGTTCCTTGTTGCAGCAAACCTGCGTACTCATCCCCCATGTTACTCTAATGGAGAATAATGAAAATGGTATATATCGCTTATTTATGAATGCATATTGATGAAACTTGGTATGTGACTTCACCTAGTGAAGTAATATTGATATTGATATGAAAACCCATTTTTACCTTGTTGCGGCAAACCTGCATACTCATCCCCAATGTTATTCCTATGGAGAAAAATTGAAATAGTAGGTATATATCGCTTATTTGTGAATATATTTTTATGAAACTTGGAGTACAGCCTTATGTGGTATTAAGACATATTTTATGCAATGGAAATTCGATGGGTACGCAGGTTTGTTGTGATGGGGGTATTATCCTACACTGCTGGTGAAGAAACATGCGTCGTTTTGTTGGGCTAGAGTTACCATACATCCTCTTTTCCCCAGACATGTCCTCTTTTTGGATCAATCTAAAACCCCGGGCGGATTTTTGAGAAACCCACTATTTTGTCCGGGTTTTTTACAAGCAGCAAATGAATATCAGGAATTACGTTTTTTCAACTTATAATTAAGTTCATATTTGTTCAAGTTATTTTATATTGTTATTTCTTCATCCAAAACTCATTACTTCGTTATACAAAATGTCATTTTTAATTCTTACGCGATGAAATCAGTTGGTATTTGTTGTTTATGTTTTGACGTTGTGTGCTGAGTTTATTGTCGCTGTCGTCTGCATGTCTATAGCTGATTTCTGAATGAGGTTATGCGGTTTTGCCTGACAAGTTCGGCATTAGGCAGATAGTTTGATTATTCGCAACATCATGTTAATTAGTTACAATGCCTAAAAAATATACTTTTTATGAAACTGGCAGCTTAAAGCCCCCACAGATTAATTTTGTGACTTGGAAAAAATATCAAAACACATCTAACTACCCGACTTTCATACTTAAATTAGGGGGGAGTTTATATTTATGCGATTTTTTTATCCGGCTCTCAACAGGTACGGGGTCCTCTTTTTCAACCCAGAGAATATGGTAACCCTCGAGTAGGGGGTCAGTTATTTATTCTATGGCGATATTATCAATATAAACACGCATCTGAGATTGTTGAAAATGTTCAAATCGAAAAACATTTACTTCTATTACATACAATACAATAATTTATTTTGTGTATACATTATATGTGTGAATCGTTTTCGATTTTAACATTCTCGACAGTCATAGATGTTTGCTTGAATGGATATTTTCACCTTAACGATAAAAATGTCAGAAGGTGGATCGTGATGGATCCAAAACAGCTACCATAATGTATCAAACTATTACAAATAGGCTACACCAGCTTTTGGTACGGTAAGTTACAAATTATTGTAATTCTAAAGAATGTTGTCAACTATTATCGACTACATTTGTTGGCATCAAAAGGTTGTTGTAATTTAATGTTGTTTTGCAGCTGAGAGGATAGACTTGCTGGTGGGACCAGAGGACTACTCAGATGAGGTATCTGGTGAGGATGCCAACGGCTTGCCTTTCGAGTACCTGGGATACATCACACTGAGCGACAATCAGTCCACCGAGTTCAAGAGTAGAGAACTCAAGTCCATCACCGTTCCACCCTTCAGTGCCACCTCTTACGTCAAACTTAGACTTTATCAGAATCACCAAAATAACCTCAATGTATTTAATCAGGTATTGATGAAACATTTTATGAAATAGTATTGTATTTATTTTTCTCATATGTAATTTTAATTTCAATTATCGTTAAAACTTAAACTTATGTTTGGATATAGTCTTAAGATTTTGTTAGTACTTTACAACAAATTCAGCAACTATTGCTATTTACAGTTAGGTGAGCTGATACAATTTCACTCAGTCATTGCACAACGGCATTTGTAAAAATTCACCAATAGAGGTTGTGATTACTGAAAATATATATACTCAATCATGGTGTTGCAGTAATTTAGAGCTCAATGCTTAAAAATATAAAACTCTTAGCTTTTTAATGATTATTTTAAAGATCTTCTGCCCACAAATCAAGGAACTAAATCTGTTTTTTTCTCTCTATTTTATCAGTATTTCTTTTGTATCTTTTTTATTTCATAAAACCAATTGCAGCAATTGATGAGGTGTTACTTTATAATATGAATAATTAACACCTGAGTGTAACATCACTCAATTTTTACTTTTCAACAACTTATCATCTCAGCTCTGCTGACCAGACTCAAGCGCTATTGAGCTTGCCTGAAGCCGCGACAATCGCTACGAGTTGAGATTCCCCCGTGAGCACTAGAATGGCTGTATGTTGACTTGGAGTGGGGGTGGCTGAGGGGGGGGGGGTGAAAAGTGTCATTGTGCTTTGGGGAAGGGCAGACGTTTTGTACAACGGAGCCATTCTCTCAACCTCGGGTGTTCTCAGGTGCAAGTGGGTATTTTGGACGGTTTTGGTGATTCACGGACACGTTCTGCTATCAGTTCTAGCAAATAGTAAAGGATGTGTACCTATAAATTATATTATTTTTAAGTATTCATGAAAACAATTAATTAATTTTATAACTTTATTTTATTTTATTTTTTTATTTTTTAACTTTTTTTTAAATTTTGTCTTTTTTTTTAGGCTGGATGACGACAGCCTAGCTACCGGCGATTGGCATATTAAAGCTATCCTCGATGAACTGTGAAATTAAAATCACTGTATTTATAAAGGAATTTATATTATTTTTCATGCCTTTGAGTTTCAAATGAATTTCAGAAACTAAAAGTTTGTCCTGAGGAAAAGGTCTTATTTGTTTGTCTATTGGTATAAGTGAGTAAAAATTGGCAACATTAGTTGTTCAGTTGCAAAGAAAATCACAAACACTTGAACTTGATTTACATAAATCACTGACAACTAGGCCTAACTGATTCAGTGTTTCATAATATAATTGAGCAGAGCTCACTGAGATTGGGCCTTATGCAACCTTTGAAATCGTATCATGCAATAATGGGTGAACACACCTCAACCACACTTTGCACGGTTATTATAAGAATTGGTGGGAAGGTTTCAAAATAAACAAATTTAAATTCCAATAGACCTTAAGGATAAGAATAGTCAATAATTAGTGTTACTCTTATTACCATTGAAAACACGTAGGAAAATCAAATGTTAAAGAATATCATTAAGTTGGGAAATGAACATATGGTTTTGTTTATGTTATATTTTAACAAAATGATGTATGTAAAGGTGTATTTACACGATGCATTGTTACTTATATGAATATCGCAACCTCACTCCACTCAATTGGTGGGCCAGAGACTGCATTACTAGTTAGTAAAGCAAAATTACTCAGTTCTAATGCTATGGTCTGTGGAGGTGAGTATAGTGGCAGTGCAGCTGATAGGAGAAGAAGCCGTGAGAGGGGAGGAGAACAACAACGGCCACAGCCTCGGCCCCGCGGCCCTTGTCCCCTCGGCCCTTGGCTCGACCTGCGACGACCTCGCCTTCGAGATGTACGTGGACAAGGACGTGGCTCGCATCATCAGACTGCTGGAGCAGAGGAAACACCAGGCTGTGCAAGGTAGCGTCACGGAAAACTGTGAAACACGACAGAAGGCTAACTGGAATAGGAGAAGAGTTGCTTCTGGATCAACGTGAGGGGAGGCAGCGGGTCATCGGGTGTACCAGACCCCTCTGAGCAACCTAGCGTCACTAGCGTTGACCAGCAGCTGATGACCAAACTAACCGTTTGTAATGCAACTTTTGTTAACATGGTAGTTAGCCTTCTGAAGTGGTTTGTGATTTTCTATGGTATCTATCGTATATCGGTGGTGGGAAATCGATAATTTGGTGTGATCCTGTACAAAGATGACTTGTTAGCCACTTAGGAGAAAAAGAAAATAAGGGGAATAGTCTTTTTTCTTTTTTGCAATTAGACTAAGGGATTTTTTGTTGTTGGTTTTTCAAGATTCTATCTAGGAATATTTTTCTAGGTAATATAAGTTTCAATCTTCTGATGCATAAAACGTCAAGATAGGCTAACTTCAAATTAAAAATATTGTAGTGACATATAGGCAAAAATATAAAGTTATCAATCTTTATTTTAATAATACAGATGGTAAAAACATTTTGTTTCCTTTAGCTTAGATTACAGTGATTTTACTGTTTAAACTTACCATGTGAGAAAATTGCTAGACTGGTCGTCTTAAGGAGCTGTGTAATTATACTTGGTTTAGAAAATTATAGTGTATGTATGGGTACACAGAATAGGGGCAACATGCTCGCTGGCAATGTCTGTATGGGTACACAGAATAGGGGCAACATGCTCGCTGCCAATTTAAAAAATGCAGCGTTTCTTCATATTTTTTTGGATTAAGGTATTAAGATTAAGAATGGAAAGAGAGTTTTTTTGAGTTTTCTTCTAAATGTTCATGCTAAGTTTATATATGACTTGTGAAATAAGCTAGAGAGCTTGAGAGTGATATATCTTTTGACAGATGAAAGGTTTGAATACGCTCGCAAGTTGAAGTCAGCGATGGTGGAGCTTAGAGCAGGTGGTGAAAGACTCGGCAAATTGGAGATCAGCAAAAAACAAGCTATAATGCACGAAGACTATGCCAAAGCCAAGAAGAAAAAAGCGCAAATGGACGAATACAGGAAGGAGGTGTACGCTCTCTTGGAGGTTGACGATTTACTGGAAGAAAATGGGGTAAGATGTAATGTAACTTATTCATTCAAAAATATCTTAGGTTTAAAATTTAGATGTTACGTTTAAGAGATTAGGAGACTCCAGCATTAATCAACTAGGCACGTCTTCCATTGGAATATTTTACAACCATCTTTACAGAAATAATCTGTATGGATGGGAGGGGCAAGGTATGAATAGAAATTTATACAATAATCCAGAAAACTAATAATCAAACTAATACTAATAATGATGATATTTAAAACAAAATAATCTTATTTATTTATTTTTATTAATTACATTTATACCTAGTCTAATTAAATGTACAAACTCTACAACCGAGTAAAGTCATTCCTTTTTAACTTATTTTGTAATTTCTAGTATAATATCTTTATTATTTCCAATACTTTCTATTCCATTGGGTAGCTCGTTTCATAACTTCAAACTTTACCCTGAAAGGCTTTAAGAGCTTGTCGGGAAAGGGTCTTCCTCCCAGGCATCTTCCAGGTGTCTTTGGAAAGACAAGAAAATCATTGTTTCCTTCCAAGGGCTTAGACTTAAAGGTGTCCAGGCTTAAGGAGTGTTCCCACTGAAACAAGGAGACTTCAGGGTGAAATGAAAGCTGGTCACATCACACAGACAAAAGTATTACATTGTGACAATATTTCGTTTTTTACTAAATGACAACCTCAAAACTGGCTTAGAACTGTTTAGAGTCACTAGGAGGCAATTTTTTATTGAACTGCCCTGATAATTAAACATCGTGTGTTAAAATTTATGGAAAATATCAGTTTAGTGTCAAGTGTTTTTACTACTGCGAGAAATATTTAAATTAAAGTGGAGCATAAGATTATGTAAATTAACTAAATAATCAACTTTGTCTCCAGCCTATTGCGAAGAACGACGAGGAGTCTCCTGATGCAGACAACGGCACAAGTACAACAACGCTCAGTGAAGGGGAGGTGTTGGGCCCCCCACCACTCCCTGTGTCCATCCCCGCCAGGGCCCCCGCACCCCCGCCTGTTTTGGAGGCCTGCTCCCCCCCACAGCGGGCCCCTGAGCCCCCGGGGATCTACCAGAGTCCTGTGTCTCCATTACATTACGCTGGCCGGGTCAGCCCCACTGGGTGGGTAGCCCTTTATAATCACACCATTAAACGCTGCTCCATTTTGCATATACTTTGTTATTTAAAAAAGGGTGTGAAAGGAAGTCTTGTAGATAGGACATATGAAGTGTGCACTTTAAGAAGCAGAATGTTATTAATCAGAGAATATCAGGATAAAGCAAACAACTTGTTTGTTTTTGTTGAGAGAGGTTTAAGAAGCACCTGAAATCCAGTAAGGGTACTTACTCAGCTGCTTGTAGTCATTTTGTGATGGCTACCAGAAAAGAGAAAATGCTTTCCCTGTATACCTGTGTACCAAAGGGCCGTAATATTCCCTTGCTCAGGAAAACCCTAGGTATCGCGAGAGCACGAGGACAATGAGGACAGATAAGTTAGGTAGAGTAGGCAGAATATGCATCTCAGTAGGTTGGGCTGTTGCCTTAATCTTACGCTAACCTGGAAAAGTCTTATTGAGTATACACCAAGCCCAACCTATCATAGTGAGAAATTGACGTTTTCCCAACAAAGCAGTTACAAAGTTGTCTTCTTCCATTGTGTCCAGTTCCTAAAGAGGTCAGTTCCAGCTAGGATTCCACTGGGATAATGTTTACAAATGTGGCCATTCTTTAATGGTTAAATGTGCTACTAAGAGTAACACCTGGTATGTTAATATGTCCGAAGGACTGGGAAATATTTAAAAAACTGAATTTTTGTTATTTCAATCATTATTAGTATTAAGTTAAAAAATAAAGGTATAGGATATGTGTACAAAATGATGGTGAGTATAAATAGTTGAAAAAACCATTTCATCCTCAGAAGTATCACCCTCATTCAAAACATTTTTCAAAACAGTTGAATATTAGGTTGGTATTGATTTGTTATTATTTCAATCATTGTTAGTATTAAGTTAAAAAATAAAGGTATAGGATGTATGTACAAAATAGGGGTGTGCGAGTACGGTACTCGAAACTTTGAGTTTTTGGCCAAGTATTTTAATACTCAAACTTGACTCAAAGTATTGAAAAACATGCAAAAGTTCGAGCTAGTATTTCCCGCCGATTTCCGGACGATCGCTAACGATTGCGGCCGGCCAAATCGCGTAGTAATGGCCGCAAAAGACGATAGCATCACATAAAATCGGCCTAAAAATGGCGACCTGACCGCGTAATTTCAAACGTAAATGACGACACAAAACATAATATCGGCCAAAAATGACAACTGGATCAAGTAATAAAGGCTGAAAATGACGACGGTATACATAATATCGGCAAAATTGGTGACCGGGCCACTTAATATCGGCAGCAAAAGACGATCACATCACGTAAAATCAGCCGAAAGTGACGACCGGACCGCGTAATTTCGGCTGTATATGAAACACAATGCTCACAGGCAGTTGATGCTGGCTGGTAAACATAATGTCGGCCATAAATGACAACTGAATCATGGAATAAAGGCCGAAAATGAGGACGGTATACATAATATCTTCAAAAGTGGCGACCAGGCCACTTAATATCGGCCGTAACTAACGATTTTGTCATCTAATATTGATTATAAGCGACGTCTGGACCAGGTGATATTGGCCAAATGACAACTGGACCATGTTTTATCAGCTGGAAACTAATGTCAAACCATGTTTTGTTTGTCAATACATTATCCAGTTTGATTCTACTGGCCAAAACTTTGTATTGCTACTCATGTATTAGTTAGAAACCATGTTTAGATTATCAAATCTGGAGTGGTATCCAAATCCCATTACACTATTTGAAACTATCAACTGATGGCAAATATTCGCTCGAAAATACTCGAAACTCGAATATACACTACTCGAATTTACACTACTCGACTCGATTAAAAAAAACCACTACTCGCACACCCCTAGTACAAAATGATGGTGAGTACAAATAGTTGAAAAAACTATTTCATCCTCAGAAATACCACCCTCATTCAAAGCATTTTTCAAAACTGTTATAGAATATTAGTATTAATTTCACCCTTGGACTTTGACTGTTCCATGTGGTCAGTAATATTACCCAACTCACCCACCCTTACAATGCACACCTTATGTATGAGACACAAATTCAGAGCAGTCAAATTATCTTTTGCAGAGCGACCCCGAAAGGCCAAGCTTACATTGCCACACCTGTGACTATCAGGACAAACACAGGTTCTCTACGGAGAAGAAACAAGTCTGCAGTCAGGAACAGCTATGAAGCATATGACGAACGCACAGTACCTGCTCACAG
Organism: Allygus modestus; assembly: GCA_963675035.1. NCBI lineage: Eukaryota > Metazoa > Arthropoda > Insecta > Hemiptera > Cicadellidae > Allygus > Allygus modestus. The sequence continues at coordinate 159,382,538 of OY776114.1, read as the reverse complement.
GAAGTATGGGAATTTAATTCAATTTTGTTCTCATGATAGAATGAGATATCAGTTAATTACTTTGCATTATTTGTCTTTACTTAGACTTGTTTTTAAAATCAGCATGAAACAGTTTGGTCGATAAAGTATACTTGCTCATTTACAGATTATGACTATTTATTTTTATGTTGATTTTTTTTTAGTGGAGCATTTATTTTGACATGAATGCAAGTGAAAATTGAGTGGTTACAATAAATGTTGTTAAAATAGTTTAGTGCTTACCCCACAAATACTGGGTTTAGTGTTTATGATGGTATTTTGGTATTACCATATTATTGTGCGTTACACATTTTTACATTCTGATTTGCCTGTGTAAAAATTATAAGCACGATTAAGTGTGCTTCATGACTCTGTTATAACGTTATTGTTCAGCCTGTTTGTGTGGAAGAAAAGCAACTTTTGGTGGGTTTGAAGCCTAAATAAATTAAATATTAAAGTTATTTCCTTTTTACTTTAAGATGATTTTCTAGATTGGCCACTTAAAATAGGCCTAGCTCATAAACGATTTCAAGAAGAATTGCACCATTATTTATGCGAGTGTGTAGTTTAGCTTAATCCAAAGTACTCAATTCAAAATCATGGTGAGATTGATCAAATCTCTGGTTTCAGCGCACATTCTGCCGAACCCCGAGAAAACAGCACACCAGCCGTCGTGTCCAAGCTGAATGAAAAAGAGAGGAAACAGGCAGCCCTTCCGATCTCTGTGTTTGGGATGGCTTTGGTAAGTTTTAATATTTAAAAGAAATGTTTTGCACATATTACGTAAACCCTTTTTTTAAACGGAACTGTCCCTATATGTATGTAACTTATGTAGCTGATGGGTAAATATAGCATTCATGAAAATGTGCTATTTGATTATTTGTTGGGTTTAAACTATTTATGTACAGCTAACCCATAATTGCCATACATTTGTTGATGTCTCCAACATTAAATTTGTTTCACATGCAAACTAATTAAATATAACACTACCCAAAAAATGTGGTTGTTGGCCTCAGACTTTCAATTACCTCTAAACAAAGTAACTTAAGACAAAAAGAACTATTTTAAATTTTGAAATCATAAAAGCGAGGGAAGTGTTGGCTTTCTGTTTTTAAATTATTGTTAAAGTTGGTTGTTAAGTTATCACAGTTGTAAACAGTAATCCTGTGGAAGTCTGCAACGCTTCTTTGCACTGTCTTGCAAGTGAATTTGTTATGCAGCAAAACAGATTTGTCTGTAGGGTAGAGTTGAGCCTTAAGACTTAAACTGCTTTTGCCAGCTTTGATATCAATATCTAGAGGCTGAGCTTTCATTGGAGGAAAATTACATATTGATACTTTATATTGTGAGTGTTACCATTGACTATACACCTGTACTAGACAGAAAACCTTACGGGCCCTTCTGATAATAAAAGAGGCGGGATTCTCCATGTAGTTCTGACAGCACTGGATAGAAATCGCCACCATCGCACGCAAAGGTGGACATAACTCTGGCTCATGCCGCTTGGCGCGCTCAGCTCGGCTGTAGTGGGTTTTAAAAATCTCATTTGGCTAATAAAACAACTGTCTCCCTTTCCTCGCAACGCTTTGTTTAATATACAATTTAACAAAGGCTTCAAGGCTGTAATAACAAAGGTTGTGTGAAATAAAAAATAATATTGGAATAACTCTTAAAAACTTGTGCTAAAATTGGTGTCGACATCATAACCGTATTTCATCAGTGTCAATCAAGCGTGCTTTGTCTGTTCGTCTGCCTATGCGATTCCAAGTAGTTGGCGTAATGTCTACTAGGGAGAAGCACATTTGATAGCCCCTGTTGCCGACCGCACTCAATAGATGGTGCTGTATCTTGTTAACCGATTTTAGCAGTTTACTGTCTGCTACAGGTGTTTAGTCAATGGTGTTACTTTGAGAGCTCTTTGTTTTTCATCAGCTGTTATGATTTTAAACTCAAAATCAAAATTATAAATTTTCAACTGAGTTTACCAGGGCTTAAGGATTTTCACAATCAATTTATGAGGGTCAAAAACCCATATTTTCTAAGTTTTACCAAATTTCTTCTCTGAGATTCTGAGATCCATGTTGTATTCATACAGACAACGCTCTTTTAAAGGAGTATATGATTAATTACATTCTTTGATTCCCCCACACAATCTAATGAAGGCATTTAACTTGTCGCAGCCAGCCAATATTACTGTGTTTGTGTTGGCAGGTAGAGAAGTTCTACTCGAAGCAGTTCTCAGACAAGGAGGAAGGGCTGTGTCTACTGCAGGCGGCTCTGAGGGCTCACGTCAGGTCGGAGTGTGTCAAGCCCCCGGACAACACCGAGACCCACTCCCCCAACAAGGTGATTGTCGTAACAGTGGGACACTAAACTTGACTATGAATTCAAATAATTACTTCGCGTGTGCGTTTTGGCGGGTGCAGGTTGCCCATTGGTGGGGACTAAGTTTAAACTTTGTTTCATCGTTACTGATGGTGCATACTGCGGGTGGCCCACCGGTGACATATAACTTCTGATGCCCAAAACCAATGATAAAAGAGTCTTGAATATGGATTATGATACTTATTCCTAACTTTATAACATAAAAAGAAAAGTTTTTATGAAATACAAATTTTCAGTCATTGGGTTGCGCTTAATATAAGATTTTCGCAGCGAATGTGTTAAATAGGTAGTAAAATGTGATTTTTTAGAATAATTCTGCCTTAAGAATATCAATCTATACTTATTTAATATGCTAGGGGTTTTTTTGTGACTGGAACTACTCCTACAATTTTTAACCAATTTTGATATGTTTGGTGTCGTTGGATAGATCTTGGTCTGAAGTTGTTTGTGCCCAAATTTCATAAAGATTGGACCTAAGGGAAGGGTTCTAGCCGCCCTTAAATTTTGTCCATAAGTTTAACATTGGGAAATAATTGTTTTGAATTGTATGATTAAAGAGCTGAAAAGAGTAAACACAGTTTATCAGCAAGAACACATGTTCCCCTGTTCACTGCTGGAAAGGTAACGCAATACTGGAAAGTTAACGTAATATGTACTCAGTTTTGTTTATGAAAGTTAGCATTAACCATATAGTGAGTTTATAACGTTTATCCCAGAGGGCAGCTTATGAAACTTCATGTTAAATATTAATAAACGTTGTAAACTCACTGTATATGGTTAATGCTAAATTTCATTAAAAAAATTACGTACATATTACGTTAACCTTCCAGTATTGCGTCACCTTTCCAGTAGTGAACAGGGGAACATGTGTTCTTGCTGAAAAACTGTGTTTACTCTATTCAGCTGTTTGATCATACAATTCAAAACAATTATTTCTCAATGTTAAACTTATGGACAAATTACAAACTTTAAGGGTGACTAGAACCCTTCCCTTGGACCCGTTCTTTATGAAATTTGGGCCCAAACAACTTCAGACCAAGATCTATCCAACGACACCAAACATCAAAATCGGTTAAAAATTGTAGGAGGAGTTCCAGTCACTAAAAAACCCCTAGCGTATTAAATAAGTATAGACATATAATATTTAATTCCATTTTGGTATAACTCAATTTTGCTCTATGTTTCACTGGATCTTTGTTGAACAGGTGGCCAGAGCTGCAGTCTACCTCTTGCATAGAGCCCTGAGAGACAAAGTGTTCATAGTCTACAGCACCGCAGCAGAGATCATACGATACTTCTTTAGCGAGTTCATCTCTGGAAGGTGAGAGGTGAACACAATGGGGTTACATCAATGAATAAGTCTAATAGTAAACAGCAAGTCTGATTACTTTCAGCATGGAAACCATTTAGAGAAATTCTAAAATTTAGTTATATTTACTCCCTCTTCACACATCTTGACAATACTGACTTTAGAGTATTTTTCAAGATTGATATATTTTACAGAATGTGATGTGTAATGTAATGAAGGAACCTTACTGTTGTGAGTGAACCACTCTGACAACGAGCCTATATGCTTTATATTGTCTTGTACTGTGGTACGGTAATACACTTTTAAGCCTTTAATTAGTAATTTTTCCAGAGTATCAACAGCAGAGGTGGCTCGATGTCTGGAGAGGCTTTTGCCGGAGTTGTTGTCAAAATCTGGAGACACGACGCCACGGATCCACAACATGGCTATACACACCATTCTCAGTCTGGCCGACTGTAAGGATGTTAGGTATGTTGCATTTATTAATTTGCTACCAGCACTAATAAAGCTAGGTGTACGCTCAAGCTATGCTTTTTTAACGCATTTCAATTTAAAAATTACAACTAGTACCAAGGCTGATCAATCTGAATAAAATTACTATAATTAATTATTAATCTTTTAAAATTATTAAAATGCTCTTTATCCCTCTGTAAAAGTTAACATTTGCCCTAGACAGAATTTTTGATCAAACAAACTACGTATTTTGATAATTGTTTTCTGATGTTACTAAATATTCTAGCAGATGTCCTAAGGGAATCTTTCAGACATAAACTGCAATTCAGTGCAAGATTGAAATGTAAACAACACAATTCATAAACAAACTATTTTTATGATGAGTGTGAAAATAATTTACATTATAACCATTAATTTACAATTCAAAAGTGTTGATCGACTATTCCCTACAAACAATTGTGAATAGCATTGAAAGAGACACACAACCAATCTGGACATGGCTTAGAGGTAGTGTTTGCCTCACAAGTCAGACGTGATCGATCCCAACTGACAAACATTTACTTTTCCTGAGTGGTCTCAACCGTCTTTAAATCGTCACACAGGCCTCTTAGCCCTTGAGATGAAAAAAAACAGAAATCCAAACAATTAAAATTAGTTCATAAAAAATAATCTACAAAATAAATTATTTTAACCCAACCAAAAAATAATTCCAAATACTGAGTAGGACTTTGCTCTTCTGACACTGGTCAGGAAGCCTTAATTTTGTTCTCACCTATGCCCATTGTCCAGTCACTTAGTTAAAAACCACCATGTATCACTAATGGCTGGATAGCACAGTGCTTGCTTCATAATCCGAGGTTCACCAGTTCGATCCTGAGCAAAATCCTAAGAAAATATTGTGAAGGTTCGATACTGGATCCAGCTGCCATTTTGGATATTGGGCTATTAATTAATGATTCTGGCTAACTAATCAAGCTACACAAGGCCACTAACCTGGCTGGCTGGCTAATCTGGCTAACTAGTCGGTAACAAGGCTACACAAGGCATCTCACCCATTCTACACTCGTCATTCATTCATATGACGTACCTAAAGTTCATTGTGTAACCTCATATATATGCTTCATATTATATGCCGACGATACTACTGCTATAGTCAAGGCAAAAGACTCTGTCTGTTTAAAATTAGAACTGGATCTTTCATTTCTAGAACTGTCAAGATGGTTTGTTGCTAACGGTTTGAAACTAAACAGTTCAAAGAAAAAAAAAATTAAAACAGTACAGAATAGACAAACTTTAACTGTGGAACTGTGCTACGATGGCAACTTCTTGTATTTTGTTGAAAAAAATATTTTAGGGTATAAACATTGATACAAATTTAACCTGGAAAACTCACATTAAAAAAACTTCATTCAGCTTGTAAAAACATATATAATATGTATGTATGTATGTATTTATTTATTGTTTATTAGTATGTTTTAAGAAATATAATTGACTTAAAAACCAAGCTTGTGGTATATTACACAATGTTTTTTTTATATTTTGCAGTCATTGAATTGTGGGGTTCAGTTTCATACGCAACTGCAATTTTTAAGATACAAAAAAATTTAAGGATTATGTCTTTTTAAGTCAAAAAGAACATCATGCAAATTTTTTTTTAAAATATGCTTTATTAACTAACGATGCCCTGCCTTTATATATTTAAAATTTTAGTATTTTTTTTAAACAACCACCAATCATATAGAATAAACCAGTCTGATCACCAGTATCTTACCCGCTTCAAAAATGATTTTCAGTACCGGTACCCAAGACATAAATTCAAATTCAAATTAAATAATCTTTATTCATCAAATATATAGTATACAATTGAATAGTGTCAATACAATTATTGTATAGCCTTTGTTAATTTGAAAAATCCCCATACTATATGGGTCTTAAACTTTACAATAATCTACCTGCTGAACTCAAAAAAATTCATGATAGTACAACATTTTTAAATGCTCTAAAGTCTTATCTGTTGTAACAAAATATTATTCAATTGATGAGTATTTAAATGATAATGTGCAATTATAAATAAGTTCCTCTTTTGTTTTAGTTTATTAAGTGGATTCATTTAGTTTTTAGACAAATGACAATGTTACCTGTTTTCCCAGCATCGCTGGAAATATGAAAATGTAACAATAACGAGATATTTCATTACATTTCATTTCACATCATATTCACCTTAAAATATGCTCTAGTTGTGTCGGCAGCTTAAAGAAATATTAAGATATTAGTAAAAAACTTAAATTTCTTTGTTTTACAGGAGTTTAAACATTATCCCGGTGCATCTGACCAGAGTGTTGACATCCAGCACTCATCCTAGGCTGGCTCTCAGTAAGATGGAGATGGTGGAGCAACTCATCCTTAACCATGGGATATCTACTGATAAACAGAGGTGATCTGAAGTATTCAATATGTTTGTTTCGCTAGGAATATAAGCCAGGAAATATGATGAGTTGAAGGGTACAGCATATTTACTTGATTTCCCCCTTTATATTTCTAGGGTAATGAAGACATTTTAAAATTAAAACATATATTTTAGCGAATTTCCCCTATAGGGAAGAAACTATTACCGTAGTCGGCATGGTAAGACCTAGGCCCGGGACCATGATAACTTTTCGTCTTGAGGTCCCCAGACCCCAACAACACAATTTGTTTGAAACTGTATACCGGTATATTTAAATATATATATATATATATAAAACTATTTAAGAAATTAATACCATTTTGTTGCAATATTTCGAGATATTCTCTTTATCAAGCACAAATAAACACACACACACACACACACACAGATAGACATCACGTAAAAACCACTTTTTTGGGTTCAGGGAGCACCAAAACGAATATTTCCACTAACAACTCAAATTCGAAAATTCTGACGAAAACAATACTTTCTCCATATACTACGTATAGGGGGAGAAAGTAAAAATGAATGACAAACAAAAACAACAGATCATATGTTATTTACACATTTGGTTAAGATCAGATGATGTGGAATAAAACTATTTTGATACTGTAGAAAGAATAAGGAACCAAAAATTATCAAATTAACGAATGTTGAGTCCATGAGGTTGTTTCGTTCTTAAAACTAACAGGTGAGCCAATTCGACTGTTCTCAAATTCATGTCATTTAATTCTTTGTTTTCAACACTTTGGATTTTGTGTATAGCTTTAACCCATTGGCGTAGACATACGAGCAGGTCTCGTTCCTTACTTGTAATTTTATTAACGTGTGAATTGGAGTATAAAATTGGTGTTTTTAAATGGATTAATGGCATATTTTAATTAAAATATTGTTTTATTTCAGTTTAGAGAGTCGCATTGGCACACACACAGTAGACATAAGTAAAAATTAGCAAAATCAGTGTTGACCATGTGCAAGTCTCAAAGAATTAACCGATCCCGTCAACTTCCAAGCAAGCCTGCCACCGTTTATTTTACTTGGGCCCTCCCACCAACGTTGCCACAGACCGGTTAACTCATTGAGAGTTGCACAACTGGTCAGTTTTGGTCGTGTGCGGGAATCGAACCCACGAACATCGTATCGCCACCTGGCCGAGGTGTTTCCACGACGTAGCCAACTCAGCTAACATGACCAAAGGCCTGGCGGCGATATTAAGGGTTTTCAGTCAGTCCGCGCCCCTAGCGGATAGAACCGTAGACGCCCGCGGTCATTAGTTACATATTTTGCTACTAGAGTGCAGCACCAATCAATTCCCGTTATAGGCTACTACAAATAGAATAAAATTACTACCTCAATGGGTTAAGATAGAAACAGTCTTCAAACTCAGCATTATGTTGAACAGCGTGTAAGGCCACCGGCTTGTGTTTGTCTTTATGGTTGACAGAAAACCGATGTCCTGTCATCCGATCACGTAAGGAGTTGGATGTTTGTCCAATGTACTCCTTAGGACAAAGTTTACACGTTAGCTGGTAAATCGCATGGTTGGATGAACAATCCATGTGTCCAGCTATCGGGTAAACTTTGTCCGTTACTGTGCTTCGAAAGCGGTCTGTCTTACACATAATTTTGCATATACCGCAACGCGGTTTATTACATGGTTCACATCCATGGGCCAAATTGAGATTTCTATTTTCAAGCTTGGGCCTTACAAGCATGTTCTTTAAATTTAGAGGTCTTTTGAAAACCATCCTAGGTGGTCTAGAAAAAATATTTTCGGTTAAGGAAGAGTTTTTTAAAAGTTCAAATCCTGTTTTCATTATTGAATTTATTCTGTGAAGGCCAGGGAAATAGGATGTTACAAACTTGGGACCGTCTTTAAAATTGGTGGAACTAAGCGTGATTTTGCGCTTCTTAAACTGTTTTTTTATTAGTTTCTGAGGATAACCTCATTGGACAAAAGCATTATTTAGTTTAGATAAGTAAGAATTAAAAAAAAAATAGAATATAATACCCCCCTCGCAGCCAACCTGCGTACTCAGTGAATTTCCAACGCATATATATGGGTATCACTACTACCTAGAGCCACTTACCAAGTTTCACAAAAATACATTCATTAATAAGTGATATATAGCATTTTATTTATTCTCCATAAGAATAACATTAGGGCTGAGTACGCAGGTTTGCTGCAACGAGGAAGATAATAAATGTGTTTTTTTGTTGCAATTATTAATATAACATAACCAGGTGAAGCTACATACCAAGTTTTATTAATTTAGGTTCATAACTAAGAGAGATAAATTTTCTTATTCTCCATATGAATAACGTGGGGGCCGAGTATGCAGGTTTGCTGTTACAAGGAAAATCAACAAAAAACCTTTTTTGTGCAAATATAAATTTACCACAACTAGTTGAAGCCACATAACAAGTTTCATCAATATACATTCTTAAATAATCGAGATATCAAATTTTATTTATCCTCCACAAGGATAACATTGGACAACGAACTGTGTTTAGCACTTTGAATATCTCTGCAACGGTTGGACGTAGAACAACAATTAAAACACCAAAATGATTGTTTTGTAGAGCTAAACTGATTGGTAAAAAGAAATGTGAAGTTTTTAGTAAAAAATATCTGAGGAAAATCCAAAAACCTTTTTCCCATAAGATTAACATGGGAAATTTTATGGACGCGTTTTTCGACTTTTCTCTACAACCGCTTATCCTAGGTTAATGATTCAAAATACCAAATTATTTGTTTTTTAATCTCTATAAAATGGCTATAACCAAAATTGAGTGTCTTTAAAATTTTAGGGGAAAAATTGAAAAAACTGATTTTAGGAAAAATTTAAAACCCCCTTCCCATAGTCCGATCGATCTGGTTTTCGAACTTAAAGTCATAAATGTTACTCTACACATTTGTGCCAAATTTCATCAAAATCGGGCGTTTCTTTCAAAAGTTATCGCGGTAACTGACATATGTATATATATATATAATAATAATATATATAAAATTAAATACATATATAATTTTGAACGAATGATGTTTTTGGCATCTGGGGACCTCAAAACAAAAAGTTATCATGGTCTCGGGCTTAAGTCTTACCATGCCACCTACGGTAATAGCTTCTTCCCTATTGGGGAAATTCGCTAATATATATAATATATGTATTTATAGAATATAATACATATAATATCAAAGATTATAACATATACATTTATAGAATATAATATATATACATATAATATATAATTATCATGGTCTCGGAGGCTGGCACGTGGTGGTTAGCGGTGAAGACGACTGCAGTGACTGCAGTGTCGCGACATGCACAGGCAGAGATGCGACTGCGAGTAGCGAGCAGTGTCAGTGTGTCATTACCATTACCTGTGTTTCTTGTGGCAGTCAATGGTCGTGGTGTATGTTGCGCGTGTGTGTGTGTGTGTGTGTGTGTGTGTTTATCTATTATCTGTTTATGATTAGTATTTGTAACATTGTTATATTACATTTGTAATCAAAAGCGGTTACGCAGTAAGTGCAGTGATAATTTGCTTATGACATGGAAGTTACTGTAGAAAAGAAGCGTATTCTATAGTAGCTGACGGATTTTCAGTCTTTTCTGACCTTTCAACAAACACACAACCATTGGTAATTTTAGAACATGCAACATAACTGCAAAACCTTTACGATACCGACCTAGAGTCATCATTTTGGAGTGAGTGCGTGCATTTTTCAAAATTGATCAAATGCAATAACGTCAACTGCACACCTCTTTCAATGAGCACGTTCCTCAGAGAAGACAACTCGCAGGATACATAGCTCTGAGAATGTATTTGTGTACTGCGGTTAGCAACTGTTCTGCAGAAAGATCAGTTTCATCATTAAAGAGGATTAAGTCATATTCTACCATAAAGGAAGACAAAGTGAATTCTGAACATTGAAGCCGAGATCCATAATGGTGAAGATTTTGGATTTGAACAATTAATAGAAGAGTTTTCTGTTATTAAAGCAAGGCGTAAATGTTTAATTTAAGAACATACTTTCATAATTCCTTAACAGTTTTGTTTTCATAGTAAACCTGTTAAACAATACTTTATATTCCACATATAAAGAACATTAATGATAATTTTTCACTATTTTTATCATTATATTGCATTTCCATTATATTAAAAAGGAAAATATGAGTTTAAGAGAATTTCTCCTGATTTTGTTAAAAAATTATTACTTCTTACGATCTTAAGAGTAATAAATCAAACTTAACAAACCTTGTGAGCTGTCTTATTTTGAATCTTCTTCACCAACAAATGAGAAAATTAAGGTACGAATATTTTCATAATATATTACTTTAAATATAGTTCATTATTATTAATATCATTATTAAATGATACATGATATTATTACATTAAATAAATATCTAGCAGATATATATTAATAAGTGCATAGAAATTAGAAGAAAAACAATTTTAACTGAATAAATTTTAATCAAATTTGTTCAAGAACGGCATTGCATCCGGCGATTAATTTAGGCTATTCACATTCATTCTTGCCTCAACCAAAAAATATGTTTTTCTCAAAACGTTAAATACAAATTAAAAATAATGTACTCATATTGTAGTATGATTTTCTTGGAAAAATGCATTAATAAGCGTGCCAACAACGAGAAATTTAATATCGCCTTTACTTTGAAACCTTTCCTTTTTCCGCAAAAGAAAAAGGGGCGGCCGGCCAAACGGGCCTAGGGGCGGCACCATAGGTAAGTCTACCACTGACTCTCGCCTCTTATTTTTGATGTTGTTTTGCCCCAGTGGGATGACATGCAGAGTTCTCTCGGAGTTGGGAGTGTCAGGGCTGCACCATCCGGCAGAAGCAGTCCGCAAGGTGGCAGAACGCATCCTCATCCAGGTGTACAAAGTCAACCCACGGATCGTCCGTAAACAACTGCCACCTGACGACGACATCACCCGCAGGAATCTCCTCTACCGCCATCTCATGCAGGAGTTTGACAAGGTTGACTTGGAGGTAGGTTTGAACGGGGTATCAGTAAATGAGGGTTATAAAAGAATTGTCTGGATGAAGGAGAAGGGTGTTGAACAAATTATAAAAGCTCATTATTTGAGAAACAACACTTATATTAAGTAGGCTTTTTGCAAAAAAATTCTCCTCTACCAGCTTTGTACTTTTTTATTACTAAATATACTGTAAAAGTAACCAGGGTTATGGTAATTTTATAACAAAACAATTCTATTTAGTCTTTTATGAGGTTGTGTAAGAACTGTCTCAATATGTTTAAAACCAAAGTTTCACCACCAGAGCTGCTATAACCACTCCAGCACACTTTGTTTTGAAAACTAGATAACCTATTGCCCAAATTGGTGAAAACTCTCTAACATGATTAGTTAAATTTTTATAACATGATTAGTTAAATTTTAATAAATAATTAAGTTTTTATGAATTTTAAGAAATTAAAAATGTAATGTTCATAAGATGTGTATGGTTTATTTCTCTATGTGATTTCAAAGTCATTATCAATTCATGAGTGCATAATAGAACTATCTTAAAAAAGTGATGAGTATCAAATGTAAAGGGTTTTATTCATATTGGAATTCCGCCCTCTCTAGCTTTGTGAGCTCCCTTATTAGAAGTGCCTATTTATCATTTATATAAATGAACCAAAACATATAAACATATAAATGCTCAAAGTCAGTCTTTTTACAGTAAATTATGGGTTTAACAAAGGCATCCATTTTTGATTTTTCATAAATCTACAATGTTGCCTCTAATAGATTCTGTATTTCTTCAGAGAAAACCAGTACTGATGGACCCGTTCCCTCCAAACAAGAACAAACTGGTGAGATCGGGGAGTGTCAGTAGTGCCAATCCTGCCACCGCGGCCGTGCTGCGACCGTCCACCAGTGCGTACACACACGCAGACAATGCTGCCAACATCTCTACCAACTCTCCTGAGAGCCACAGCACCAGTTCTTCCTCTGGAGGCATCCTGTCCCCTCCTCTCGACCAGACTGTGGACAAGTGAGTAGTGTAGATGGGGGTCGGGCAGAATGGGATTCTACAGATGGGAAGTTGTGGAGGCCTTATACAGGTCTGAGTTAAAGAGTTAGGTGAAATGACAAATAATTCAAATGTTTATGGATACTCTGGGATAGCTTAGTCAAGGGTTGTATAGAGTTGAGAGTTGAAACATAGTATTAGTCAAGGACTAAGACACAGAAAGCCAGATTCAGTAATAAATCAGGGATCGAGGTCCAAGACCAGATCTTTGACAGGAGGGAGAAGCCCACATGTAAGACCAAGAAAAAGTCAAAACATACTAAAGTCTTGTTATAATGTGAAATGTGATCCTATATCAGTTGTTGCAGCTGGCTCCATTATTGCACTAGCCATGTTACCAAAATGTATCTACCAAACAAAATGTGACTTAAAACTTACACTGTAAGGTACAACAAAATCACACAGTGTATATAGTTTTTACATAAATTATATAAATTAAACATACCTAAACTCCAAAAGTGCAGGACAAAAATATACCGAAAGGAGAAATTCTTTAGTGTGTAAATGAAACAAAACTTAGTAAAACAATTAATTTTGTCTATGAATTTACAAAGTTTAAAACTCATTGTTCATCATATGATTATAAGTTATAGTAAATTTAATTTATCTATGTTATTTCAAAATCCATTATCAAATCATCACTATCACAATCACAATCTTAGAAATGTGTTAAATTATAAAGGGTTTAAATATGTTAGACTGAATTCGTTCAAGTCAATGACTAAATTCCAGACAGTGCATCTTCTGCCTGGAGAAGTCAGACGGGTTCACAGAGGAGGGCCTCAACATCCACTACTGGAAGAGCTGTCCGATGTTGATGAGGTGTCAACATTGCCAAGAGGTTGTGGAGGTGGTGGCGCTCAATCAGCATCTAGCTGGTCAGTAACGCTGATCCACGATTAGAATAGTTATTCACTGCTGGTTTTTGTATGAACTGTTCACAAAATCGGACCATAATTCAACCATCTGAAGTCTCTCTTGGGTAGGTGATGTCACCTTATGGAAAATGGGAATCATTTGTCCAGTACCAAACTGTAAATACAGTCTGGTTCATGTTTGTTGAACTGGTCAGTTTGGCTGATTAGTCTTAAGTGTTGTTCCAAGTGTTGTTATTGGATCAGAGATTCAAATCTGCATCAACCTGTAGTTTAACTATGTTGTTTACATAGGGTTACTACGAGGCAAAAGGATACTTTTGTTGTGTTATTTATTAATGCTTATCACTTTACTGTAATTAATTAGAAAACTCAGAGGAAATTCCTACACTCTGATTTATGTTATTTTCACGTAAATAAAGTCATTATCAATTTTAAAGTATAAAAAATGCAGTGAATTAAGATTCAAAACTTCCATGAGTAAACATTAGTTTTTGTTGTACTTCTTCAATATTTGCTTTGAACATTTACAAAGTTGTCTTTCACCCAAACTTTAAATTTTCTTTGGCTTTACAGGTAATCTCAAGTAAAATGACAGATACTGAACAGAGTAGCAGAAAGTAAAACGCTGATCTAGCAAGTCAGACTTGGTTTGGTTGGGATAGGTTCGATCCCGGTTGACTCCAGACTTGGCAGAGGCAAAATTGAAGCAGTTGAGGTTATTTTTTTAAAGAGAGTTCAATACTGCATATGTAATATGTATTATTGATATTTATACGAGATGAGTCTTACTTAATATGAAAATATAACAGTAAGATGAAATAAGTCTGTTCTGTGTTGCAGATGAATGTGACCTTCGCAAGTTGTACAAACGCTGTGATCATTGCTCAGACGTCCTGCACATTGATAGTTTTGAGGAGCACCAAAATTCACCAATTTGTCTGCGTGAGTTGATCATTTGTTTCAAATTTATTGAGATGGATCGGAATAGTGACATAACAATAGCAAGAAGTTTTGGTTGTAACTGCAAATAAGTATCCTTTATCCTGCACTTGCTTTTCAAAATCTTCTGATGTTTAAGAAACAATATAATCTAATATGATATTATTTTAAGAAGATATCTTGGAGATAAATTACCACATTTGATATTTTTAAAGGTTTAAGTATAATAAAGATTTTACAAGTCTTGTTTTAGCCAGATCAGTATTCAACTGTAAAGATCCCCACCAATTTAAAACCAGTTGTGTACAGCAACGTAATGTTTTAAAACTTCTTAAAGTTTATACAATGTCTCGTAAATATTTTAAAACTTTTGAATTTGATGTATATATTTTATGGATTAGCGCAATTTATCCTTGCTTGTAGTTTTGAACCTTTATGAAACCATTAAATTAAAAAAAAATCAATTATCGCTTGCAAATGAATATTATTGTTAGCATATAATGCTTGGGAAGGGTTAAAATAACCAAGCAGTTCTCTACATATAGCTGTTGAGCCGACTGTGGGCCTCTGCTGTGACAATGTTGTTGTTTCCCCAGAGGGCCGGATGGCGAGGTGTCCGCTGTGCCAGGCGGTGGTGGGCCAGGGCGGTGGCTGGTGGCGGGACCACCTCAACGGCACCCACCTCTGCCCCAAACACCCCAGGCGGAAGTTCGTCAAGCCTAAGCCTACTCGTAAGTTTAAAAAATTTAAAGCGATGTTACAGCGATCAGGAAATCAGCAATCCTGTTATATACAGTGATTCTGTAACATTTTGTATCTTTTTTAATACTTGTTTCCATTCATATTTTACTTGTGACGATAAATGTTTGAGTTGTGATTAGCTGGTTATCAGATCTTGTCATGCAAACTAAATTGCAGATTGATCAAACATTATTTAGCCTCAAAGTGTTTCCTTTTTTTTTGGCAAAGACAATTTTTAGTTTCCTTGCCAACAAAATTATACAGGAACAAAATATTCAAAAAGATGCTTGAAGATTATCTTTTTCTTTATATTCCTTGGATGAGTATTGGGATTTAAATCATGTATAAATTGTTTTGTTTTTTTAGTTAGTAGCCCACGTTGATTGTGAACGTTGTAATGGTGGTGAACAAGTTTAATTAATTTAATCAAAAGATTGTGTACAGTTTACATTATTATATTTTAGTATAATGATTGTGTGACGCTGTTTTGTATATTTTGTACATTGATAAATAAAGTATATTTTGATTTGATTTGAAGCTGTGTTAGGAGATTACAAATTTTCTATAGTCCTGCAACTAGACCTAGCTCTATGATGTTGAATTCAAACAGAAGGTTGAGTAATATTTGTTGGTTACTGAACTTCATCTTTGAAACGTTGTTGATAATGGACTAGAGGATTCCAGTAAGCAAACATCTGAACACAATCACCCTTGGTGGCTGAGGGAAAATACATCACACTATATTAAAGAAAGGAAAGAGTAAATCAGTTGCAGCCTATGGAAGTCGTCATTTGGTGCTAGTAAATACGTGAAATGTATCATTTCCTTTCCAACTATTTGAATTTTAAGACGTAAAATTGCTGTTTGCAGGTTCTAAAACCCCCGACCTAGCTCAGACCTCGTCTATGTACAACTTCCGCTGATTCAACGCCAACACCCACCAGAGAAGCCTTCTGTGTTACTAGCCTAGCTGTTTGTTATCCTTTGCTGTTTGCAGGTTCTAAAACCCCCGACCTAGCTCAGACCTCGTCTATGTACAACTTCCGCTGATTCAACGCCAACACCCACCAGAGAAGCCTTCTGTGTTACTAGCCTAGCTGTTTATTATCCTTTGCTGTTTGCAGGTTCTAAAACCCCCGACCTAGCTCAGACCTCGTCTATGTACAACTTCCGCTGATTCAACGCCAACACCCACCAGAGAAGCCTTCTGTGTTACTAGCCTAGCTGTTTGTTATCCTTTGCTGTTTGCAGGTTCTAAAACCCCCGACCTAGCTCAGACCTCGTCTATGTACAACTTCCGCTGATTCAACGCCAACACCCACCAGAGAAGCCTTCTGTGTTACTAGCCTAGCTGTTTATTATCCTTTGCTGTTTGCAGGTTCTAAAACCCCCGACCTAGCTCAGACCTCGTCTATGTACAACTTCCGCTGATTCAACGCCAACACCCACCAGAGAAGCCTTCTGTGTTACTAGCCTAGCTGTTTATTATCCTTTGCTGTTTGCAGGTTCTAAAACCCCCGACCTAGCTCAGACCTCGTCTATGTACAACTTCCGCTGATTCAACGCCAACACCCACCAGAGAAGCCTTCTGTGTTACTAGCCTAGCTGTTTGTTATCCTTTGCTGTTTGCAGGTTCTAAAACCCCCGACCTAGCTCAGACCTCGTCTATGTACAACTTCCGCTGATTCAACGCCAACACCCACCAGAGAAGCCTTCTGTGTTACTAGCCTAGCTGTTTGTTATCCTTTGCTGTTTGCAGGTTCTAAAACCCCCGACCTAGCTCAGACCTCGTCTATGTACAACTTCCGCTGATTCAACGCCAACACCCACCAGAGAAGCCTTCTGTGTTACTAGCCTAGCTGTTTATTATCCTTTGCTGTTTGCAGGTTCTAAAACCCCCGACCTAGCTCAGACCTCGTCTATGTACAACTTCCGCTGATTCAACGCCAACACCCACCAGAGAAGCCTTCTGTGTTACTAGCCTAGCTGTTTGTTATCCTTTGCTGTTTGCAGGTTCTAAAACCCCCGACCTAGCTCAGACCTCGTCTATGTACAACTTCCGCTGATTCAACGCCAACACCCACCAGAGAAGCCTTCTGTGTTACTAGCCTAGCTGTTTGTTATCCTTTGCTGTTTGCAGGTTCTAAAACCCCCGACCTAGCTCAGACCTCGTCTATGTACAACTTCCGCTGATTCAACGCCAACACCCACCAGAGAAGCCTTCTGTGTTACTAGCCTAGCTGTTTATTATCCTTTGCTAACTACTAATAGCATCTAGACTTTGGCGATCGTTATGTTGTTCTCTCAAGCCTTCTGAAGGTAGCTGCTTGCACATTGGGGGACGGATTAAAGAATGGAAATATGCTTGTTTGGGCAGTTGAGAACTATGAGACTGTTATTATTTCTATTTGATTGTTTAAAACACATAACACATTGGTTAGTTAACATGTGTTACAGCTATTTAAATATTAATGAAAGATTCGGAATAACATTATGACGAATACCTTTACAGAATTTGTTGAAGGTAGTAATAAAAGGATTAACTTGAAAATTAGAGTTTCAGAAAATAATTTTGTAGGTCATGCTATGAAGATTTTGATTTACTATAACAAGGCATACATATTACTGATCAAAACAATGTTATAACGATATATAAAGCAAAGTTTCATCCCATGGTGGTCATCAGCCCTGTGCTGAAAAGAACTGGTCAATATTCCGTTGGCCTGATCTAGCAACATGGCTCTAGTCCACCTTCAGGTCAGAAGGGCGTGACATTAACCAGATGTATTTCTAATTATAAATTTTAATTCCTTCACAATTTAAGGGTAAATTTAAATTAGTTAAACAAAATTTTGATACACATGATGCGTTTAGTTTAGGTATGTAATTTTAAAAAAGTCTTGCACTTCAAAATAAATTTACACTTATTTTGTACATTACCCATGTACAAAACGGTAAATATACACAAAATATGGTACAATGCATCGATCATCATCAGGCGGATGTCTTGATAATTTCTCTCATTGGGGCTGATGATGACCGGTGGGACCGATCATCGAATGCCTTGTACCAGATTTTGTGTACATTTACAGTCTTGTACATGAGTGCAGAATAAGTGTAAATACATTTTAAAGTTTTGTATGGAGTTTCCTAAAACTACTTTTAACTCGGTAAATATGAGAAAATGCATTTTGATAGGTTTGTTAAATGAGTTAGCATTGCATTTTTAAAAATAAGGTCTTGTCAAGTTAACAGTTATGGCTTGAAAATAACTTGTTAGCGAGTTCCATCTAGAAATTGTTAGAATAAGTTATTTATAATCATTTGTTAGGCAAAAAGTATTTGATATTTTAAGAGAAGAAACAAGCCTTGTGTTAGTGTTAGATTTATTAAGTGAGTCGGTGAAAAGTGAACGTTTTTTAAGAAGTAGGCTATATTTGCTGTGATTATATTGAATTTAGAAAGTGAGTCGCTAGTTACTAGCTAAGTTGTGTGGAGTTTTGATAATGAAGATGCAAATATTACGCCTTGTGCACAAATTGTGTCGATTGGTGATGTATTGTTGTTGTAAATTATGTTGGTTGTTAACTATTTATTTGATTTTCTGTTGTTTATTTTACAATTTTCCAGTATGTTTCTTGCTTTCAAACAGATAAATGGTTTTCATATATATAACGCCATTGGGTATCTGAAATCAAAATACTTTTATAATGTATTTAGATATGTGAAAGTTAAGAGCAAGTTGATATTCAGCTGATATTTAGAGCTTTGAATACTAAGCATACATATCGTCCAATATTATAGTCTAACTGGTACCTTAAATATTATACAAAGAATGTGGAAAGGTTTCACTGTAAGGTATGATTAAGTCATTTTGGTTGCCTACTTTTACATTTAGAACTGTATCTCAGGTAAAAATTTAAATGGAAAAGAATTGCGGTATTATGAATTTGTACCCAATAATTGAATATGATTTTTTGTAACTAAGTCGAGTTGAATGCTCCGATAGTTCAGATTAACCAAATCTGAATATTCTTATTTGCTTGTTTCTCAATTGTTACGATATTTCTACAGAACTTCTATCATAAAAAACCTGGCCTTAGGCATTCGTTTTTAGAGACGTACTATGTCTTTCTGCTTCTGTAAAACTCTGAAAATCTATATCATAATCATCTGTTATTAAATTTAACTCCCCTCAAAAAATGTCAAAGAGAACCCTCTCTTTCTTAAAAGTTTATTTTAATCTTGGATGTGAAGTTACAGTTGTTTGGAACCTACATGTACATATTTACTCAGAACTTTAAAAAAAATAGTATATACATTTAATGTAAAGAATAAGGGTGGTGTGCAATATTTAACATCTAAAATATGAAATTCATCATTTCAGTTATTTTTCTTTGACCCTGCTCAACTTAAAATATATTATTCACCAAAAGAATGGCAAAAAATATGAAAAATTAGATAACAAGGATTTTTAAGTGGGCAATGCAAACCCTATTGCATGTCAAATTTCATCAGTTTATCTCAATTAAAAATGTACTATCCTCATTAATTAAAGTCTGCTAGTGGTGTGCGATATTTATTGTATAATACAGAATTGCAATATGACAGGGCACGAAACAATGTTTGGAAAACTATAAACAAATTTTGAAAACTGTATTGTCTATTTCAATTTTTAAATTTGTATTTGCACTTAGAAACAATATTTCCTACAACTTTTAGGATTTATTTTTCAAACTAAACTAATTCATAAGTGGTCGTTTTGCAAACAAGGATAATAAATTGAGAAAAATATTATTTAACATCTTAAACAATTAAGTAAGGTAAGTAAGTGAAATTCTGATGGCAGATACATCAAAAATGAGAAAATAGAACCAATATATAAGCATGACCAAGTCAAGCATGTTGTTCTTAGTTTGCTTGATACGATACGATAATTGTTGTCCGTACGTCAACCGTATCGCACATCACTAAATTCTACATTTTCTTTACCTGTGAATGGTAGTATAATGTTTTTATAGTTTTGTACTTTCAACAAACTACTAAGCTTTCCCTTCTATTTGTCAAAGGGAAATTTTCAGATATAATTCTGTATGGTGGTGTATTTGAAACCCTGTTAAATTTGTTGCTCTACATCAGCTCAGTATCATGTGATTACAGTGTTTGCTTACAGTGGAACCGCAGTTCCGTGCCATGCTTTATAGAGCCTGCCTCGTGATCGCTTTAATTGCACAATGTTACGATATTGCACAACTATACAGAAAATTTTAAGTCCATCGAGTGTTTAGCTGATATTTACCTGTTTATGAATAGGAACGGAGATAATTTAAATGATATTCAGATTATTCATACTATATTTTCATTATAAATGTTTGTGTGTTTCTATATCAAAGTATCTTCAATGAAGTGACACTGTATAAACTGATGCTTGCATACCTAAAGTTTTGAATTTACTAAGGAATAGGAATAGTACAATCTTAATATGGTACCTAATATTAGGAGTTCAATTTTTTTGTTGAAATTGGAGCTTGTAAGGTACTTTTAAGACTTAAAATAGACTTGAAATCAACTTAGAATTTAGTTTCAATACAGTTACGTCAATTAATTACTGATATTAGAATGCATTGAAATCTTGTGATATTATGTATTATTAAATCCTACATTCACTGATATTTTTGATGATTAGTTATCCTCGTTAAGTTATACCTTTGTAAGATTTCATTTTTATCGTTATTAATATTTATTTTATCTTTTTCTGTTAAAATCTATTACTGGATTATTTAACTTTAATTGGTGCAATACAGTCTTGATGTAATAAATTTGATTTTAAAAATTCATGTATATTTATTATATCCTTTTATTATAATAGTTCTTTACTTTTTCCTGAATATTATGTATTAAATGGTTACATAACTTACGTCATCATTATTGATATAAAAAAACAATTAAAATGTATGTATGAATCTTTAAGTCAGGATCAAAGAAACTGTTATTACTACTGTTATTACTGTTATCAAAGGAACTGTTATAGGAGAAAAAAAAGTTATCAAAATAAATATATGTATAGTTACTTAAACCTAAACAAATTTTTTAACTGGTTTAAAAATTCCCACCATGATATAAATATTTATCATGTTCTTGATCTGGAAACTAATTTGTAAAGTTGGTCAAATAATCATTAGCAAATATAATTATCTACAAAATGTTTAAAATCAGTAAAACTAACAACACTGAGGACTTGAGGCCATCCTAATATGAACTCTTCAATCGGATGTCTACCACCATGTAGATGAATGAAATGCCAGAAAAAGTAAAAAAGAAAATAATATTTATAATTTCATGATAAACAAAGCATTGGAATTTAATTAATTAATTTTGGGGGTAAATATTTTAACCAGGTCAGGCAGGCCTGGTCCTATCTTCCTCTTCCAAGGGAGGTATGGCCTTGTTTTGAGAAACCTTACAAACTCATCTCAGAATGAAAACTGATGAAAAATGGCCTGGAGTAACATTTGAGACCTCCAAAATGTAAGGTGCAATCATCAGTGACTTTGCTACCTCATTCGACTGCATGTAACTACATATGCCTCATCATCTTTACGAGATTTGATACTAAGTTTTTCAGCGTGACACTGTTGTCTTGATGTTGCCCTTAATGACTGGGTTTTCAAAGTTTTCTTGGTAAGCAAACATTAAAAGAATTGAACAAGGATATTTAAATTCAGTTAAAAAATCTGCATAGTTAGAGTTTAACTAAATATATTTTTATTTTTAAACGTCAATTAACTTTTCTGAAAACATACATATTCATGTCTGGAGGTTTGTGGTTTTACTATGAAATGTCCTGAACTTAAAGATGGTTTGCAGTGTTTGTTCTAAACTTTGTGTTATTACCTTTCTTGTGTATTACCTACTAAAAATATTATCCTTTGTTGTAGCAGCTTTCATTGTGAAAGAAGTGGTCAATTTATTTTTGTAATAAATTATCATATATTTACAAAAATTATTTCCGGTCAGTAAGATGATTAGTCATAAATTGTGAATTTAGGAAAACTAAGTGACTGAAGAAGCACATAACAAAAAGAATAGTCAATTTTATTATATACAAAATATAAACAACTGACGAAATAGTTAATGCAGATGTACATTTCAGTGGTGATATTCTTAAATCATCTCTGAAGTGGATAAAAATTGAGGCTTAAATGCATTATATGCACATGTGGATATTATATGCAGACTTTTTAACTAAGAGTCTGAACAACTGTTTTTTTTTAACTATATCAGTTTTACCACTGTATCTTCAACTTCTTTTTTCACTTCTGGTTTTTCTTCAACTTTTTCCTTCACTTCTGCATTTTCACCTTCTTCTTTCACTTCTGGTTTTTCTTCAGGTTCTTCTTTCACATCTAGTTCTTCATTTCCTTCCTCTTCTTCTTCTTGCTCATTCGTCCCGACAGTTATTTTAAAACCCTCATCTTTCTTGAATTTGTTTTTGTCTGAAAACACAATATATTGCCGATAAAACATTTGTATTGAACTGTTATTCAATTGAAGATAACAATAACTGTATGCAATTTAATGACAAAGTATACCTTGGTAATGTAAATGTATGTGTTTTTAGTTTAGCTCCAGCTATCAAATCGCAGTTAAATACTGTAAGCAAATTAAAAATAAAATCCTTATCGAAAAATAGATTTATTTCAAATGCATGTTAGTTTAAAGAGTTTTGCAAAAATTTCAGATATCTAAAGAACATAGCTTTATTTGGGATGAATCTATTTATACTGACAAAAAGTCAGTCTGAATTAATATTTTTTTGAGAAAGGTACTTTGTTAAAAAATATTGTTACATTAAATAGTAATCGTAGCCAGGCCCGCCCAGAGGGGGGGCAAGGGGGGCAATTGCCCAGGGGCCCGGGCCCGTTGGGTGGGGGGTCCTGGGCAAACCTGCTGTCTAAAAAAAGGTCACCAACTAGGATTCGGATTCGGGCAGGACCCAGGCCCGTTAGGGCCCCCCGAGCTAAACCTGTTGTCTAAAAAAAAGTCACCAACTTGGATCCGGACGCAACAAGGGCCCGTGAAAGCGGGTCCATACTGTAATTTGCCCAGGGGTCCGAAATTTCTCTGGGCAGGGCCTGCTAGTAGCCCTCATCAACCATTATATCTTCACTAAAATAAATATAAATGGTTCTCCCTTAACTCACCAACTGAATTTTAATTTGGTTTGTGCAATGTTAGGGGCTATTATAGTGGATGAATATGGCTAAAAGAAATGAGAGTATAGTCTCAGTTATGTAGATTTATCAGATCAATAATTTCATAATAAAATCTTAGAGACATATTGTATGATTGACCAGTGGCAGTTATAAGTTCAACTGCCGATATCTTTCCTAACACATTTGTTATTTTGGTACCCATTCCTTAACACTACATCATTTTTTGAAAGAGGTCTGATGTAAGTTTTACTGTAATCATTTCATAATATCTAAATATTTATTTATTCGGATTATTTATACAAAATATTGTTTTTCTTCAATAGGCCTAAATCAAAAAATCTGTAGCGTTACCGCCGTTACCTTTTTCTAACCCTATCTACTGAACTCAAAGTTCCAAGTTAAACGGAGGAATTTGTTAACAAATTAAAAGCATCCAAGTTATTATGATATACACTTTACTCTCTCTTGGCTCGCTTTTTCTTGGTATCCAAATAGAGTAATTTAGTATTGAATTATGAGCATAATAAACAGCTATTCTGTTGATAGGTCACACACTTTTTAGCGATTTTTAAAATGTAATATATAGTCAAATACTCAAATATCAAAGTTGAAATGTTTGCTGTAGTTTTATATCATACCTATGCTTAACCCACAGAAAAATCAGAATTGTACTAGGTCCCCCACCAGACAGATATATGACCTTAACGTTTAAGAAACTTGCAAATTTTCAAGTTTTAGAATTTGTATATAAAATAAGGAAACAAATATAAAGGTTATAGATATGTGTTAAGTAAACTACTAAGTGATGTGTATCAGTACAAAAATTACCAACCTTTTTATTTGATCCCTTTTATTAAAAAAATAGCCTCAAATAGTCACTCGTAAGATAAAAATATGAAACTTCAAGTTTAATTTTATAGTGTTTAACTACATTAATTTGAGTCCAATTATGAATAGGACAAGGAAGATAGAGCAAGTCTAAAGGAAAACAACGGTTTTTATTTCAAATCTCTATGATAAACAGGTCCAGAGAAATATGGTTTTGCGTAAACACCGACAAACATCAAAATAAGTGTGTGAAGACTGACAAAGATGGCCGCCATTTGTAAACAGTCATGTTTAAAAATAAAATAACGTTGGTTTTGTACTACTTGCACCCAAGGTAAACAACAGTAAAAATGTAATTTTTTTCTAAAATGGTCAAGCAACCAAGGTTGGACCACTTGGTATGGATTGACCCAAATACCAAATTGGTTTTTTTTTTAACCCATTGGCGTAGACATACGAGCTGGTCTCGTTCCTTACTTGTAATTTTATTAACCTGTGAATTGGAGTGTGAAATTGGTGTTTTAAATGGATTAATGGCGTATTTTAATTAAAATATTGTTTTCTTTCAGTTTAGAGAGTCACATTGGCACACACACAGTAGACATAAGTAAAAATTAGCAAAATCAGTGTTGAGCATGTGCAAGTCTCAAAGAATTAACCGATCCCGTCAACTTCCAAGCAAGCTTGCCACCGTTAGTTTTACTTGGGCCCTCTCACCAACGTTGCCACAGACCGGTTCTCATTGAGAGTTGCACAACTGGTCAGTTTTGGTCGTGTGCGGGAATCGAACCCACGAACATCGTATCACCACCTGGTCACGACGTAACCAACTCAGCTAACACGAGCAAAGGCCTTGCGGTGATATTCCACATTATAAACCCCCTAGCGGATAGAACCGTAGTCAATAGTCAATAGTCAAACATGCTTTATTCAATGAGTACATGCATTGTACAGAATGGAGTCAATCACATATACATACATATTGTAGCAAAACATAATTTACGAATCTAACTTAACTTCCTTATCAAATCAAATAACTATTATTCACATACAAAACATTCGTCCAATGAATAGAGTGGTTTAGTTAACATGTATTCCTTTAGTTTCTTTTAAAATTTAACATTGTCATTAATTTTTTTTATTTCAGCGGGCAGAAAGTTAAAATATTTTATACCAGCATAACTAGGCTTTTTTCAAATATTTTCCATTTATGCTTGCAATAAGAAATCTCATTCCTATGTCTAGTATCAATATTATGGTAATCACCCAGAGTACTCAGGCTACTAATATTACCTTTTATCCATAAAATTAGCTCAAAAATGTACAAACTAAATACTGTCAGTATACCTAACTCTGGGAAAAGGTGTTTGGTTGAATCTGACCATCCCATCTTTAGTATAATTCTTATTGCCCTTTTTTGGATCGTCAAAATCCTGCACAAATTTTTGTTTGAGGTACTGCCATACAAAATGATTCCAAAGGAGATGTGTGATTGAATTAGGGAAAAATAAACTGATTTTAAAGTTTTTAAATCGCAAATTGATGATAATTTTTTAAGGGCAAACAAACCAGATGCCAGCTTATTACATATCTGGTCCACATGGGAGTCCCAATTAAGATGTTTATCTACTATTAGACCTAAAAATTTTGATTCACCTTGTTTATCGAGAAAATAATCATTAATTACTGTATTAGTATCTGGGGTAGTACCGTTATTTTGTCTTAAGGAAAATTCAACATATTTGGTTTTGTTAGTGTTGAGCAAAAGATTTTTATCTGCCAAAAACTGTTGGACTACTGTTAGTTCACAAAAACTAGATACTTCAGTTTGATTATAATTTTGTCCAGACACTTTCAAATTGATATCATCCGCATATAAAGTGATTTTGTCGAATTGAGCTAATTTTGGCAAACCTTTAATATATTACAGAAACAACAGCGGTCCTAATATAGAACCCTGGGGAATTCCAAACTTTACAGAACCTACTTGCGAACGGATCGGCATTAACTGATTGTAGTCATTCAAAAAATCTATCTCTACAAAGCTCTTTCTATTAATTAGATAGGACCTAAACCATGAGAGTGTTATGCTTTTTACTCCCAACTTGAAAAGGGTTTCGAGTAATTCAGTGTGGCAGACACTATCAAAGGCTTTGGTTAGGTCCATGAACACCCCTAGACGCCCGCGGTCATTAGTTACATATTTTGCTACTAGAGTGCAGCACCAATCAATTCCCGTTATAGGCTACTGCAAATAGAATAAAATTCCTACCTCAATGGGTTAAGCTGAATTCAATGGTAAAAATTAAAATTTGATTAAAATAAAAATTGCATGTGAAAACCCCAAAAAACCATTTTTGGGAAACAAAACCCCCCTTCGGATGGTGCAATTCGTCTGGTTTTCGAACTCGTTCAAATAAATGGTTCTTTACATGTTTGTACCAAATTTCATTAAGATCGGACCTTTTTTATGAGTTATTGTGCTTACGGACACATTTATATATAAATATATAAAAATACCCCCGTCGCAGCAAACCTGCGTACTCAGTGAATTTCCAATGTCTTAACACCACATAAAGCCGCATACCAAGTTTCATAAAAATATATTCACCAATAAGTAGGGGTGTGCGAGTAGTGATTTTTGAATCGAGTCGAGTAGTGCCAATTATTTTCGAGTTTCGAGTATTTTCAAGCGAGTATTTGCCATCAGTTGGTAGTTTAAAATAGTGTAATGGGATTTGGATTTGAATTCATGAGTAGCAATACAAAGTTTGGCCAGTAAAATCAAACTGGATTAGGTATTGACAAACAAACACGGTTTGTCATTCGTTTCCGGCCGATAAAGCAGGTCCGGTTGTCATTTGGCCAATATCACCTGGTCCTGACATCATTTATAATCAATGTTAGATGACGAAATCGTTAATTAAGGCCGATATTAAGTGGCCCAGTCGCCACTTTTGCCGATATTATGTTTTTCGTCATCATTTACGGCCGAAATTACGCGGTCTGATCGTCATTTTCGGCCGATTTTACATGATGCGATAGCCTTTTACGGCCGTTACTACGCGTTTTGGCCGATCGTAATCATTAGCGATCGTCATTTTCGGCCGTCACTACGCGTTTTGACCGGTCGCAACAGTTAGTGATCGTCATTTTCGGCCGATTTTACGTGATGCGATAGTCTTTTGCGGCCGTTACTACGCGTTTTGACTGTTAGCAATCGTTAACGATCGTCATTTTCGGCCGATTTTACGTGATTTGATCACCTTTTGCGGCCGTTACTAAGCGTTCTGGCCGGTCGCAATTGTCTGATCGTCTGAAAATCGGCGGGAAATACTCGCTCGAACTTTCGAGTATTTTTCAAAACTTCGAGTCGAGTTCGAGTACTAAAATACTCAGCCGAAAACTCGACGTTTCGAGTACTCGCACACCCCTACCAATACGCGATACATACAATTGTAATTATTCTCCGTAAGAATAACATTGTGGATGAGTACGCAGATTTGCTGCAACAAGGAACACAAAACAATGGTTTTTATGCAAATATCAATAGAACTCATCTAAGTAAAGTCACATACCAAGTTTCATTCATATACATTTACAAATAAGCGATATATAACGTTTTAATTATTCTCCATAAGAATAACATGGGGACCGAGTACCTAGGTTTGCTGCTACGGGAACCATACGTGAAAATTTTGTTTTATGTGCAAACAAGAAACCATAACCAGCAGAAGCCAAATACCAAGTTTCGTCAGTTTATATTCATAAATAAGCGAGATATACAATTTGTATTCCTCTCCATAAGAATAGCATTAGACAAAGTACTGTGTTTAACACCTGCAATATCTCAGTAACCAATTAACGTAGAGCAATGATCAAAATACCAAATTGTTAGTTTTTTTTTAAGCTGAATTCAATGGTATGAATACAAATTTGATTTAATTAAAAATTACACGTGAAAACCCTAAAAACCCATTTTTGGGGTATAAAACCCCTCTTTGGATGGTGCGATTCGTCTGGTTTTTGAACTCGTTCAAATAAATGGTACTTTACACATTTGTCCCAAATTTCATTAAGAATGGACCTTTTTTACGAGAGTTATCGTGCTTACGGACACATAAGAATATTTGTTAAAATTTGTATATATGTATATATATATATATATATATATATATATACCATTTGTTAACACCATTTGTTAAAATTTGTATGTATATATATATATATATATATATATATACATACATACAAATTTTAACAAATGGTGTTTTTGGCAACTGGGGACCTCAACACGAAATGTTATCATGGTCTCGGGCTTAAATCTTACCATGAGACCTACGGTAATAGCTTCTTCCCTACAGGGGATATTCGCTAAAATTTGAACGAATGGTGTTTTTGGCATCTGGGGACCTCAACACGAACTGTTGTCATGGTCTCGGGCTTAAGTCTTACCATGAGACCTACGGTAATAGCTTCTTCCCTGTAGGGGAAATTCGCTAAAAGGGTCAGAATACAATATTATTTTAAAAATAATATTTTTAATTCAATAATGATGAAAGAATACTTTTCTTTGTTTGAAAATACTCCTTGTATATTATAAATGTCGTCTTAAAAGTCAAGACACCTTAAATAATTAGTTTTATTCTGTTTTATTTATTTTTAAGCCGTTTTTACTTGTTAACACGTTGGCCTAGACTTACGAGCTGGTTCTGTTCCTAACTTGTCATTTACCTATGAATTGGATTAGAAAAGTTGTTTTTAAATGGATTAACATGAATAATAAATTTTAATTAAAATAATTTTCTTCCAGTTTAAAGAGTTGTAGTGGCCCACTCTACGGAGAAATAAGTAAAAAGTAGCAAAATCAGTGTTGACCATATGCAACTCACAGAGAATTAACCAATCCCCAAGCAATGCTGCCACTGTTTATTTTACTTGGGTCCCTCACCAACATTGCCACAGATCGGTTAACTCATTGAGAGTTGCACGACTAGTCAGTTTTGGTCGCGTGCAGGAAACGAACCCGCGAACTTCGTAAGAACATGTGGCCAAGGTGTTTCTACAATTTAGACCACACAGTCACTACGACTAACTAGATGTCCAGCGCGGCGTTATATAGTTTGGTAGGCAGGCCACACCCCTAGCGGAAAGAACCCATAGCTGCCCGCAGTCAAATTAGTTACAAATTTCGCTGCTAGATTGCAGCACCAATCGGAGCTCAATATAGGTTATCGTGAATAGAATAAAATTACTAGGCCAATTGGGTTAAAATAAGGACATATACAATTAGGGATGAGTCGATACCAAAATTTATTTATTCTCGATACCGATACTGTACCATCGATACTACGATTTTTCAGTACCTATAGTTGTTAAAACTATTGTTAAAAACAGTTACAAATTTATGTTACCATTACAAATTATTTAGTAGTATTTTGTAGTTAATCATCAAACCAATTTTGTAATGCAATTTTTTACATAATTTAATGTTAATTTCACTAGTATGCTATTGTAATATAGAAAAACGAATACTATTTATTATAAATTCATAATGGGGAAAAACTTGGTTGTCAAATAACTCAAAGAAATAATGTTGGTCAGCCGACTGATTTATTGCTTTCAACTGGACCCCACCTCTCCCCTCCCATCCTTCTTCCTTCCTTATCTCCAAGGTAAGATTATTTGCCGCCGACCCAAACCCTTGCCTTTTGTAGCGCGGGTAAACGGCGGGGGTATCGATGGTATCGGTATCGACATTGAACGAATGGATCTCGATACTGATACCAATGTCCAAGAATCGGTGGTATCGAGAATCGACTCATCCCTATATACAATAAATACATTTTGTATTGTAACAGCTACACAGTACAATACAAACACAAATAAACATTCTAAGTTGAATTTCCTAAAACGGCATGGTGGCGCATTGTATTGAGTCAGGCATTAATTCAGGCAAGGAGCAATACCTACAGCGCATAGTTGAATACCATTACCCCTCTAGGGTTGAAAAGCCTAATTGAAAAACCAAACTAAAATTATTACATTAATTCTTGTTGATGTTTATACAACATCTAAAAGAACTCCTAACAACACGACTAGCACCTTCTTCGCCTGTATGAGTCACGTGTGTTTATCCTAACAACACGACTAGCACCTTCTTCGCCTGTATGAGTCACGTGTGTTTATCCTAACAACACGACTAGCACCTTCTTCGCCTGTATGAGTCACGTGTGTTTATCCTGACAACAAGACTAGCACCTTCTCCGCCTGTATGAGTCACGTGTGTTTATCCTAACAACACGACTAGCACCTTCTTCGCCTGTATGAGTCACGTGTGTTTATCCTAACAACACGACTAGCACCTTCTTCGCCTGTATGAGTCACGTGTGTTTATCCTAACAACACGACTAGCACCTTCTTCGCCTGTATGAGTCACGTGTGTTTATCCTAACAACACGACTAGCACCTTCTTCGCCTGTATGAGTCACGTGTGTTTATCCTGACAACAAGACTAGCACCTTCTCCGCCAGTATGAGTCACGTGTGTTTATCCTGACAACAAGACTAGCACCTTCTTCGCCTGTATGAGTCACGTGTGTTTATCCTGACAACAAGACTAGCACCTTCTCCGCCTGTATGAGTCACGTGTGTTTATCCTGACAACAATACTAGCACCTTCTCCGCCTGTATGAGTCACGTGTGTTTATCCTGACAACAAGACTAGCACCTTCTTCGCCTGTATGAGTCACGTGTGTTTATCCTAACAACACGACTAGCACCTTCTCCGCCTGTATGAGTCACGTGTGTTTATCCTGACAACAAGACTAGCACCTTCTTCGCCTGTATGAGTCACGTGTGTTTATCCTAACAACACGACTAGCACCTTCTCCGCCTGTATGAGTCACGTGTGTTTATCCTGACAACACGACTAGCACCTTCTCCGCCTGTATGAGTCACGTGTGTTTATCCTGACAACAAGACTAGCACCTTCTCCGCCTGTATGAGTCACGTGTGTTTATCCTGACAACAAGACTAGCACCTTCTTCGCCTGTATGAGTCACGTGTGTTTATCCTAACAACACGACTAGCACCTTCTCCGCCTGTATGAGTCACGTGTGTTTATCCTGACAACAAGACTAGCACCTTCTCCGCCTGTATGAGTCACGTGTGTTTATCCTGACAACAAGACTAGCACCTTCTCCGCCTGTATGAGTCACGTGTGTTTATCCTGACAACACGACTAGCACCTTCTCCGCCTGTATGAGTCACGTGTGTTTATCCTGACAACAAGACTAGCACCTTCTCCGCCTGTATGAGTCACGTGTGTTTATCCTGACAACAAGACTAGCACCTTCTCCGCCTGTATGAGTCACGTGTGTTTATCCTAACAACACGACTAGCACCTTCTCCGCCTGTATGAGTCACGTGTGTTTATCCTGACAACAAGACTAGCACCTTCTTCGCCTGTATGAGTCACGTGTGTTTATCCTGACAACAAGACTAGCACCTTCTCCGCCTGTATGAGTCACGTGTGTTTATCCTGACAACAAGACTAGCACCTTCTCCGCCTGTATGAGTCACGTGTGTTTATCCTGACAACAAGACTAGCACCTTCTTCGCCTGTATGAGTCACGTGTGTTTATCCTAACAACACGACTAGCACCTTCTCCGCCTGTATGAGTCACGTGTGTTTATCCTGACAACAAGACTAGCACCTTCTTCGCCTGTATGAGTCACGTGTGTTTATCCTAACAACACGACTAGCACCTTCTCCGCCTGTATGAGTCACGTGTGTTTATCCTGACAACAAGACTAGCACCTTCTCCGCCTGTATGAGTCACGTGTGTTTATCCTGACAACACGACTAGCACCTTCTCCGCCTGTATGAGTCACGTGTGTTTATCCTGACAACAAGACTAGCACCTTCTCCGCCTGTATGAGTCACGTGTGTTTATCCTGACAACACGACTAGCACCTTCTCCGCCTGTATGAGTCACGTGTGTTTATCCTGACAACACGACTAGCACCTTCTCCGCCTGTATGAGTCACGTGTGTTTATCCTGACAACACGACTAGCACCTTCTTCGCCTGTATGAGTCACGTGTGTTTATCCTGACAACAAGACTAGCACCTTCTTTGCCTGTATGAGTCACGTGTGTTTATCCTGACAACAAGACTAGCACCTTCTCCGCCTGTATGAGTCACGTGTGTTTATCCTGACAACACGACTAGCACCTTCTTCGCCTGTATGAGTCACGTGTGTTTATCCTGACAACACGACTAGCACCTTCTTTGCCTGTATGAGTCACGTGTGTTTATCCTGATAACAAGACTAGCACCTTCTTTGCCTGTATGAGTCACGTGTGTTTATCCTGACAACACGACTAGCACCTTCTCCGCCTGTATGAGTCACGTGTGTTTATCCTGATAACAAGACTAGCACCTTCTTCGCCTGTATGAGTCACGTGTGTTTATCCTGACAACAAGACTAGCACCTTCTCCGCCTGTATGAGTCACGTGTGTTTATCCTGACAACACGACTAGCACCTTCTCCGCCTGTATGAGTCACGTGTGTTTATCCTGACAACACGACTAGCACCTTCTCCGCCTGTATGAGTCACGTGTGTTTATCCTGACAACAAGACTAGCACCTTCTCCGCCTGTATGAGTCACGTGTGTTTATCCTGACAACACGACTAGCACCTTCTCCGCCTGTATGAGTCACGTGTGTTTATCCTGACAACACGACTAGCACCTTCTCCGCCTGTATGAGTCACGTGTGTTTATCCTGACAACACGACTAGCACCTTCTTCGCCTGTATGAGTCACGTGTGTTTATCCTGACAACAAGACTAGCACCTTCTTTGCCTGTATGAGTCACGTGTGTTTATCCTGACAACACGACTAGCACCTTCTTCGCCTGTATGAGTCACGTGTGTTTATCCTGACAACACGACTAGCACCTTCTCCGCCTGTATGAGTCACGTGTGTTTATCCTGACAACACGACTAGCACCTTCTCCGCCTGTATGAGTCACGTGTGTTTATCCTGACAACACGACTAGCACCTTCTCCGCCTGTATGAGTCACGTGTGTTTATCCTGACAACACGACTAGCACCTTCTTCGCCTGTATGAGTCACGTGTGTTTATCCTGACAACAAGACTAGCACCTTCTTTGCCTGTATGAGTCACGTGTGTTTATCCTGACAACACGACTAGCACCTTCTCCGCCTGTATGAGTCACGTGTGTTTATCCTGACAACACGACTAGCACCTTCTTCGCCTGTATGAGTCACGTGTGTTTATCCTGACAACACGACTAGCACCTTCTTTGCCTGTATGAGTCACGTGTGTTTATCCTGATAACAAGACTAGCACCTTCTTTGCCTGTATGAGTCACGTGTGTTTATCCTGACAACACGACTAGCACCTTCTCCGCCTGTATGAGTCACGTGTGTTTATCCTGACAACACGACTAGCACCTTCTTCGCCTGTATGAGTCACGTGTGTTTATCCTGACAACAAGACTAGCACCTTCTCCGCCTGTATGAGTCACGTGTGTTTATCCTGACAACACGACTAGCACCTTCTCCGCCTGTATGAGTCACGTGTGTTTATCCTGACAACACGACTAGCACCTTCTCCGCCTGTATGAGTCACGTGTGTTTATCCTGACAACACGACTAGCACCTTCTTCGCCTGTATGAGTCACGTGTGTTTATCCTGACAACAAGACTAGCACCTTCTTTGCCTGTATGAGTCACGTGTGTTTATCCTGACAACACGACTAGCACCTTCTCCGCCTGTATGAGTCACGTGTGTTTATCCTGACAACACGACTAGCACCTTCTTCGCCTGTATGAGTCACGTGTGTTTATCCTGACAACACGACTAGCACCTTCTTTGCCTGTATGAGTCACGTGTGTTTATCCTGATAACAAGACTAGCACCTTCTTTGCCTGTATGAGTCACGTGTGTTTATCCTGACAACACGACTAGCACCTTCTTCGCCTGTATGAGTCACGTGGTTTATCCTACTTACCGAAGATGGAGGTGTCCCCACCCAACAGTCGAAGGTAGTGGATGCAGTCAGCTTGGTTGGCGTAAGCTCTCAATGAACATTTCCCCCTCCATCCAACGAGGTCCAGGTTCAGACCATCTTCCCCTCTGTATTCCAGCACACAGCTTCCCCCTCCTAGGACAAGTAAGTGGTTATAGCTTATGCTATTAGGTGCGTGGTTGTTTGCTTAGAAGAGATAACAAAGCCAAAGCCAAAATTTCAATATAAGTTTATTTTTTTAAATTGATATTTACCTTTTATTCAGCTATTATTACATATCATGGTGTGTAATCAAACTAGCGGTGTTTAAGTAGTGATTCTTGGCCTCAAGGCAAGTATCTGGACATTTTTTCGAGTGTAAAATATTTTTTAGAGAGTATTACAAAAATGTTTTACTGTTCCCAGTGAAATTTTGTTGTTTCATTTTCTTAGCCATAATAGTTTATTTTTTTAAATTAGTATAAAATGTAAATATATTAATCTGGATACAAAACTATTCAATCGAAACTGACTACATTCAGGAGCATTTAGTCGAGCTCAAGTAGTAAAATACTCTATGAAATACTCAAGATTTAGTACTTCCAAGCCCTTTTTCAATTTGATTTGGTTGAGTTTGGAACAGGTGAAGGGTGTCACTCACTTTCTGTAGAAAATCAAATGTGACGAGGAAAGTGAAAGTAGCCGCCATCACCCATCATGAAGACCTGAACAGGTCATGTTGTATATGTCACTATTTGTATAGTTGTCATTTAATGTTGTAATGTTGCCACCCTGCATGGTGACGATGCGCGTTGGTTGATGGGTAATCGCTCTCTGAGATTTTAATGAAAAATGTGAATGTTTTTTTACAATTATGTTCTCACTTAATAAATTGATATTAAGATGAACAGCCTTTTATTTATAAAACAGTGTCCAGATTAAACAGGTCAGGCTTCGATCGTTAAAGAAAAAAGTGACTTAAACTGTGTAAGAACAGTTTACAGAAAGTGATTCTGCTCCATAACTTAAACAATACACATTTCCATCCACTCGTTGTTTATAGATACCTCCAGTGTGCTAGTACAATGTTTTACCTCATAGATGATATTTATATTTATATCAAGGGACCCACCAAAGTCCTTGAGCTTCTCCTGAGTGCCCGCGTCTAGTGTGTCGGTCTCAGGAGGGTGAGTGGGGTCTGTGCACATCAGCAGTGTGATGAGGTCACCCTTGGTCACCAGCACCCTCCGCCGAGGGCCCAGGAACGGCTCTATACTCGCCAGTCCCTGCGGAAAACGGATACAGAACACGGGTGAAAAATATGTGCTTCAAAACCAGCTGTTTACGACAGATGCATTAAGATGCTATAGTTGTTATTATTGTTCCTTGGATTAAATAGTATTCTTTTGATGATCTTTTGTTGTCCTAGGACGAAAATCATTATTTGATGACAGTTTTTGGTCGAGGTCATCATTCGAATTGAACAAATTATTCAACTTGTAAACAATAAAAATTTGTTTAACAGCTGTATGTTTAAAGTAGAAAGATCAAGATGGAAGAACATTTAATGACAAAAACGTACTCAACATTTAGTATTTGTGAAATTGTTATCCTAATATTATTTTCAGTATGAAGAAAAATATAATTCATCACTTGAACAAAGTGGCTTTTCGATCCTTGCTCATTTTCTGGCCTAGGCTGTTAAACTTGGGTATCGAAAAGCTTCACTTTTAGTCCTAGTGGTAAATATACTATAGAGTTGCATGTTGGGCTAGGGACAACCAGGCTCTCTAGTGTGTATTTAGATAATTCCATTTGGTTGCTCGTGAATTATTCTGAAACTGGTCAAATATCCAGGCAAAACACTAAAATTAATTAGTTCATTATGATATTTACATTAATAACTTTCATCATCAAACAAATTCAATTTTAGTAATTAATTAATAACATTATTGTAATTTTGTAGAACGTGACACTACTTTCGGACAAGTTTTTTGTTCATGCTCGACTGCTTTGTCAATTGAGAGACTTCTCAGTTATACTACACTTTTCTCAGTTGGTACATTCTCTGGCATCTCTTTACTTTCATAATTAATTTTGTAATATCCACATTTATATTGTTATTTGAAATAAATAAAAGATTGCTCTTCTGAAAGGAAGGACTAAACAAAAAAGTAAAATAACTGAAATAACCACTTTTATATAAAGCAAAACATACCTCTTGTGCAAGGCGGAAGCAGTATTCACTGTTTTTGTTATCACAACGAGCAAATGCCTTTACTCCAGCGTTGATGATCTGAAATAAAAACAATTAAAGATTATTATTGTAAGTATATCTGATTTGTAAGGGTCACTTGGTGTCCGTCTTGATCAAATATGCTTAAAGTCAGTAAATTTTGTGTACACACGGGTGATTTTTTAGCACTACTTAGTTTGCTTGGATTACTTCGTTTTTTAATAAACACACAAAAACCCTGTGGCTTGTATTTTTGTGCTATAAAGTTTCGGTGTAAGATTTTATCTCACAAATAATCAGCAGAAAATTAATACTCTGAAACAAAGACTAGTCACTAACATCCTTGTTTGATAAGACATAACAGGTGCCAATTAAAAATTTGCCCTAAGAGATTTTTTTGGCTCTGGCAAAGGAGCAAAAAATAAAATTTTAAAATATATAAAAACTGTTAATGAAAATTGAGATTTAGCAATAATGATGAATTACAAAACATGTGAGGCAAAGCTTACCTTAACTTTGTCCTGGTTCTTATTCAGGATGTCTCGGATGATTGGGGAGACAAAATATATGTTCTTCCTCTTCCCGCTAGCACACCTCGTCAACAAGCAGTCCAACGGCAGTTCTGGTTTGATGTCGTAAAAATCTCTAGAGTAAAAAGTTAACTGGAATTAAAAACTTAACCTGTAATGAGGTTACATAACATTCCTGTAACATGGCAAACAATAATTAAGATGAACAAAATAGCTTTAGGCAATTTCATGCTTACTTAAACATTACTAACTCTTAAAACGTTTCAATGCCTCTTTGGACATCTTCAGTATTAAGGTTATAACAAATAAAAGGCAACAAATAATCATGTGACGGCACAAAAATGTGAATGAATATAAGAATAAGATTATGACCAGCCCAGGAGCGGTATTACAATAGGCTCTCACAAATCCAGATCAGCCTAGTCCAGACTCTGGGTGGTGCGGACTGACGATCTTGACTTTTTTAAATTTTTAGTTGCTTATAAAAACAAAAATACAAAAATTTACTTTATAGCACCTTCAGATTTCGCACGATTAACCCACATTACACAAATGTCATGTAGTTTGGATCGTCGGGTGCTCTGTGTATCAGTAAAATTGACGTAGTTTATGATTTACGAGGTAGTGCAAGTTGTCACACGAGAGTTGGAGAGTCTCAGTTCACTGCCCCGCTTTGTTAGTGCAGATGTCACTTGCCTTGTTACTGACTTGTGTGACTCTTGCCCAGCTGCTGGAAATCTGGATTTTTCTAAATCCGGACTGGCTGTCCGCCACATTTGTCTGGATTTCCAAGAGACTTCTCTACTTCAAAACTTAACTCATTGTTATACATGTAAAATCTAAAGGACTGGGCGTTATTTTTTTTGATTTTAGTGTCACCCAGATGCAAAATATCTCATTCTAAATAAACAAGAACTTTACTATGATGAAAGAAACTAAATATATCCGTTAGTTGAAAGTTATGTTTGTTTAAATACTGTTAAACAACCTATTCGACCATATTTACATGAAGCAACTGAAAGTTTCCGGTTCTACTACCTGATGATTGGCCAGACGGGTTCCTCCTCCTTGAAGAGCACAAAGGGGTCCTCCCGGTAGCCCGTTATCTTCCTCCGCTTGTTCGGTGGCCCGTTAGACCTAACGCTCTCCTTCTCGTCAGTGGTTCCATTACAGGACTCCAGCGACTTCGAGGATTCCCACGGCAACAGCGACAACTTCTTCAAAACTGCTATGAAGAATCCGCCGGTGTCTTGGTGGTGTGGAAGGACTCTCACACTGGCGAAACAAGGTGAATTAGTGGACAATGGCAGTTGGTAAAAACGTAAAAAAACATACTTGAATAAAGAGAAATCATTGAATGTAGTTTTACTGACCTAACATGTGATATAAGTTAGTTTAATATTTTTAATTAAACACGACGGTAGGAAATTTTCAAATTTTAAACATCTGCCCCTGAGATGTTGCATTATTTTCATACTTAATTTTCTGAAAGTGACATAAAATTTTCTAAGTATTAAACATAACTGAATTTCATACAACAAAAAATCAAAATCAAATCTAAATTTACATGAATTCTCTTGATTATTAAGGTAACATCTTACTTGTGAGGCCAACACTGTACCATTGAGCTTAAAGGCTAAATAATTTAATAGCCATCAACATCAACTAATCAACATATAAAATTATCACTGCAACTGACTTTTTTATACATGAAAATTACACATGTTTCCATATTAATTTATAATTTTGTCTTGGATCAACCAGTCAGCCACAACAAAGTGTTAACAATCGCAATTAAATAGCTCCACAAGTACCAGTTTTGGGAGAGTAGGCTATCTCATTGGATTAGATTTACTTATACAAGCCACAAATGTAAATATGACTTATAATCCAGGGTGATTGGACCTAAAAAAAATGTAAATATGACTCTTGGTTACAAAATATTTGTTTTTATATCAAAAGAATTCTACTACAAAGCGTAAAAATGGCTATATCAAAAATGGAATTTGTTCTCAACGTATAAAAAATTAAGTAAAATACACACAACTCAAAACAATTCCTCACCATCGATCTAGATTGAAGTTGCCTGCTTCTTCTGGCTTAGGGGGGAACATCACAGGGCGAATCATGGTATGCAAGGCCTCAGGGACATCATCGAATGAGTGGTAAATGTCGGTCTCCTTTGATCCCAGGACCCAGTTGGAAACTCCTGGACTGTACTTGAGTCCTGGCAGAGTTCCAGACACATCCTGCAACTCCACAGCTCCTGTCGTGGTGGAAAAAATACAGTTGTGGTTATTCCGTGATAAATCACTAGGGGTGAGTGATTAATGATTTTTTTAATCGAGTTGAGTCAGGCCAAGTAGTGCCAATTATTTTCGAGTTTTGAGTATTTTCGATCGAGTATTTGCCACCAATTAGTAGTTTCAAATAGTGTAACGGGATTTGGATACCACTCCAGATTTGATAATCAAAACATGGTGTCTATCTAATACATGAGTAGCAACAGAAATTTATTTTTGGACACTACAATCAAACTGGATTATGTGTTGATAAACAAAACACAGTTTTACATTCGTTTCCAGCCGATTAAACATGGGCCGGTTGTCATTTGGCCAATATAACTTGGTCTGGACATAGCTTATAATCACTATTAGATGACGAAATCGTTATTTACGGCTAAAACTACACGGTCCAGTCGTCATTTATACAAGTTTGGTTGTTTTTTATGACAAATCATTGTCATTTTCGGCCGATTTTACATGATGCGATTGCCCTTTGCGGCCGTTACTACACGATTTGGCTGGTCGCAATCGTTGGTGATCGTCCAAATATTAAAATAGTCGACCACAAACTCAAAAGTTTGGAGTACTCGCACATCCCTATAAATCACATTACCACAAGCCAAATGCAGTTTTTACGGTAAATTTTAGCGAATTTCCCCTGTAGGGAATAAGCTATTACCGTAGGTCTCATGGAAAGACTTAAGCCCGAGACTACGATAACTTTTCGTTTTGAGGTCCCAAGGCACCAAAAACACCATCCGTTAAAATTGTTGTACATGTGTATATATGTGTGTGTGTGTGTGTGTGTGTGTGTGTGTGTGTGTGTGTGTCCGTAAGCACGATAACTCTCGTAAAAAAGGTCTGATCTTAATGAAATTGGGTACAAATGTGTAAAATACCATTTATTTGAATGAGTTTGAAAACCAGACAAATTGCACCATCCGAAGGGCGGTTTTTGGGGGGTTTTGCTCCCCAAAAATGGGTTTTTTGTGGTTTTCACATGTAATTTTTATTTAAATGAAAAATGTTCACCATTGAATTCAGCT
This sequence comes from Allygus modestus, assembly GCA_963675035.1. NCBI lineage: Eukaryota > Metazoa > Arthropoda > Insecta > Hemiptera > Cicadellidae > Allygus > Allygus modestus. The sequence continues at coordinate 159,342,122 of OY776114.1, read as the reverse complement.
TAAAAAAACAAAAAATTTGGTATTTTGAATATTGCTCTATGTCGATTGGTTACTGAGATATTTTAATGCTAAACACAGTACGTTGTCTAATGTTATTCTAATGGAGAAAAAGACAAATTTGATATCTCGCTTATTTATGAACATAAACTGATGAAACTTGGTATATGGCTTCATCTGGTTGTGGTTTATTGTTGTTAGCATAAAAACCAATTTTTCGCCTATGGTTCCTACAGCAGCAAACCTAGGTACTCTGTCCCCATGTTATTCTTATGGTAAATAATTTAAATGTTAAGTATCGCTTATTTGTGAATGTATATAGATGAAATTTAGTATTTGACTTCACTTAGATGAGCTCTATTGACATATGCATAAAAAATATTATTTAGTGTTCCTTGTTGCAGCAAACCTGCGTACTTATCCCCAATTTTATTCTAATGGAAAATAATTAATTTTTAAATATCGCATTTTTTAAATATTTCTTATGAATCCTGGCTTAATGTATTAAGACATATATATTCATTGGAAATTCGCTGAGTAGGCAGGTTTGCTGCGACAGGGGTATTCGTCCCTTCAGCATAAAATTATTCCCAGTCAAATATACAATCAAAAGAGTTTGTTTTACTTGTGTTCGATCTGAGTTTTTTTGTATAATGAATCCTAGCTGCCTACATTACCTTTATATCATTAATCTACAAAGTAACACTATAAACAATACTGTAGTTATAGCTAGTTTTATCAAACAGAAAACCTTCAACGGAGACAATCCCACACAAATTTGTTGTGTTGATGGCTTTAGGTTACCTTTGGCCTCAACCATTATACGATGCATCACTGCCTCGTCTTCAACAGGGTTGAGGGAGCAAGTCGAGTAGACAAGACGCCCGCCCACAGCCAGTAGCTCCAGGGCTCTCTTCACTATCCGTATCTGCACTCTAGCAACAACAATAACAATCATTTTTCAACAATTTTATTTCAAATCAAGGTATCTTAGGTTATTTTTGGGGAGTTCAAATATTTTTTTAAACTTAAAGTTTTTGTTTTGAAAGTAGGCCTATTAACATTTTTCAATAGTTACACCTCATTACATTTTGTCATAATCAACACACTAGCTCAATAAGTTGAGTTTTTATTTAAACAATAAACTAATAAGGAAACAATTTTTTTAAAGTTATTTATTCATAGAAAATCATTTAAAAAACCTTTCCTTTTCTATAAAATGTAACAACTAGGCCTATTTTCAATAGAGAAGCTTAAAATTCCAACTTTTGTCAGCTAAAACAGAGGGCAACACTGAATCAATATTTCACTGGTAAGTCAATGGATCAATACTCCTTTAAGGATGCGTCCTACCCCAGATTGAATGATCCGCTCGATGTTGTTTAGCGCCGCGCCGCCTCCAAGCAGGGGCATGCGTATTTACACTTGAAGACCTTTTTGTTCTCCTCAATCGCACTGTTATTTTACAGATTTCTACCAAACTATTTGCAGTTTCACACTTTTCAGATTCCAATCTAGGTACTGTACGGTTCCTTTTTTCCAAAATAATTTTTCTCCTTACGTTAGGAAGTTTTAGAAAAACGCTTAATTTGAAAACTTTACTAATGGCCTATCACTTAGTTTGAATTAAAATCACGTTTTTTAAATCGTATGATACATAGACATAACCATTTAGTGAATGAAGTAACAACAAATTATTTTTAATTGGTTAACAATTGAGCCTACAATGTGAGAGATGCAAAACCCTTATTTTAGCGTGCGGAAGGCAGGTAGGGCGCACCCTTAACACACTCCGTGTGGGTGACCCGGGACCAGGACATGGCTCAAGATTGAAAAATGAGATTTTCATGTTTAACATGTTTAACACGCTGAAAGAGTTACAGTGGACAATGACTTGAAATAGTATATGAATATTATTAAGGCCTTGTCACTTATGATAATTTAAATTACAGAACGGTGATATCATCTTAACCTGCACTAACTAAATTGCACTCAATAAAATGATGTGTCCAAAGTTTACTCAATAATTTGTATCGTGATAATTCAATTTAAACTAACTACCTATTTAACCTGTTAAGAGTGGTAGCACAGTGGTTAGCATTAGTAGAATGCTGGCCTCATATTCTGAGGTTTGCAAGATAATCCTGCAGTAAATGTGAAAATCTGATGAAAGTTAGACACTACACCCAAAGGCAACTACTTAATCATGTGTTTTATTATAGGACGACCACTTAGGTAATAAACAGACCAGGGTTTGGACTGTTTACTTAGAAGATAATAACTAAAAAAACAACATACCCATGAAGATTGCTAGAATTGGCAGGATTCCACTTTTTCCAGATATCAGGATTCTTGCGCATGGTGCCGTCTCCAGAGCATGGTACATCACATAAAATACAAAACAACATACCCATGAAGATTGCTAGAATTGGCAGGATTCCACTTTTTCCAGATATGAGGGTTCTTGCGCATGGTGCCGTCTCCAGAGCATGGTACATCACATAAAATACAAAACAACTTACCCATGAAGATTGCTAGAATTGGCAGGATTCCACTTTTTCCAGATATCAGGGTTCTTGCGCATGGTGCCGTCTCCAGAGCATGGTACATCACATAAAATACAAAACAACTTACCCATGAAGATTGCTAGAATTGGCAGGATTCCACTTTTTCCAGATATCAGGGTTCTTGCGCATGGTGCCGTATCCAGAGCATGGTACATCACATAAAATACAAAACAACTTACCCATGAAGATTGCTAGAATTGGTTGGATTCCACTTTTTCCAGATATCAGGATTCTTGCACATGGTGCCGTCTCCAGTGCATGGTACATGACATAAAATACAAAACAACTTACCCATGAAGATTGCTAGAATTGGCAGGATTCCACTTTTTCCAGATATCAGGGTTCTTGCGCATGGTGCCGTCTCCAGAGCATGGTACATCACATAAAATACAAAACAACTTACCCATGAAGATTACTAGAATTGGCAGGATTCCACTTTTTCCAGATATCAGGGTTCTTGCGCATGGTGCTGTCTCCAGTGCATGGTACATCACATAAAATACAAAACAACTTACCCATGAAGATTGCTAGAATTGGTAGGATTCCACTTTTTCCAGATATCAGGGTTCTTGCGCATGGTGCCGTCTCCAGTGCATGGTACATCACATAAAATACAAAACAACTTACCCATGAAGATTGCTAGAATTGGCAGGATTCCACTTTTTCCAGATATCAGGGTTCTTGCGCATGGTGCCGTCTCCAGAGCATGGTACATCACATAAAATACAAAACAACTTACCCATGAAGATTGCTAGAATTGGTAGGATTCCACTTTTTCCAGATATCAGGATTCTTGCGCATGGTGCCGTCTCCAGAGCATGGTACATCACATAAAATACAAAACAACTTACCCATGAAGATTGCTAGAATTGGCAGGATTCCACTTTTTCCAGATATCAGGATTCTTGCGCATGGTGCCGTCTCCAGTGCATGGTACATCACATAAAATACGGTCAAATTTTAAAACTTCAGAGCTTCCATCTGAAATGTAAACAAACAATTGTTTAGATTTGTAGATCCTGTTTTCCCGTTGAGTAAGTCTTCATCCACAGAAATTTCCCTGAGACCATAAAAATGAAAGGAACTTGCAGGGGATTAAAAATTTACTGCAGAAAAAGAAAACCTTTGGAAAACTAACGTTTATTCTTGAGTTGACTGATCATGCTCAATCAAATGTAGGATAGTGAATACCTAATATGGAGCAATGAAAAAAAAAAAAACGGTATAGATATGGTATACAAAATTACAGTTTTCAGTTCAGTACACTTAACCTGCTTTTAATGGTACAGATTCAGTTAGGAACAGCCTACAATTATTTTAAGACATTTAGTATACATGTTTATCTAACGAGTTGGTTTTCTGTTTTATTCATAAACTTATTTTGTCCATTATGAAAGCTTACTTAAAAAAACGTGAGGGTGTTACCGCAGATTAAGCATACCCCTTAGTAGATGTTTCATCAGCATGCTAACAGATGAATACGGGTGAACAGTGGCGCGCTCCTATGGGATTTTATAGTACTAGCATAGAATCAGTGCCAAAGGCAACGGTGCAGTGGGACAGCTTGTGGCCACGTGAGGAACTAGGAGGGGGTTAGGAGGGGATACGGCAGTCGTGTGCGAGAGAGAGCGGGTGTACTTGTCCGAGAGAGAGAAGGGAGTGAGAGAGAACGGCGCCGCCAACACTGCCATGGCTCGATCGCCAGCCTCCTTCCTTTCGCCAAATCATAGCGGCTTCTCCCTTGATAAATGTTTTACGTTCGCTTGCGAAAATGGTCTTACCGTTGTAATTACAAATGAGTGTTAAAGGTGTATATGTTTAACCGATATTTCATTATCAATGATTCAGTTAATAACATCCAATATTTTCTTATTAAAATCCCATTTAATTATTTTTAACAATTTATACTTTGTTCCTTTTGATTTCGGTGGCCGGAGATGAAATCCTCATGGACACTCAAAAATCAGTATTCGAGAATAGTGCCAGACTTTTACCGGCTAAAAAACTCTGCAAAAAGTGAAACGTTTTTAAAAATAAAGAAAGTAATTTCTGTGATTTGAGTAATTAATTTTGAAAACCCTTATTAAATTCAACAATGTTTATTTTTTTGGAAAAATAATTAAGACACATTAACCCTTTGGAGACCGGCCCAAATATATATGCCATGCTGCTTGGGACCGTGGTAATTTTGGCAGTTTTTGCAATGTTTTAGAAGAAATGCTATAACTTCATAAAAGATCAACCTACAGTGATGGAATTTGCATAAATTTTTTTTATTTTTTATTCCTTTTTATTTATGAATACCAAAAACTATTAAAAAAAAAAATTATTACAGAGTTATAGTATATGTAATGTTAAAAAATATTTAAAAAAATTTTTTTATTTTTTTTCTGCGATTTATTTTACACCCAAAAAATATTTGGGACCTGAACTCCTCATTTTTGTGTTCACCATTTATTTATGTATAAGTAAACAAATAACTAGCCCAGTAAAAAATGTATTATAAGTATTATACACTTTTTATAAGAATATTACAGTTGCATGTAAAATTAACGATCCAAGACATATGACTTATTTTCCCTCTACAATTATTTTGAAATACTTAGTCATGCATATTTCTACCACAAATACCCTATAAATAAAGTAAATTACTCTGAAAGTAATAGTAACAATTTATCTTATGAAATATATAAAACTCACCAAACGAGCATGTTGTGAAATCGTAGAAGAGCTTTCACTTGGCCTATCACCGACTTAAAACATTCACCATGACAGTTCAAAAATTAGAATGAAATATTAATTGAAAACCACTTATAGACCATATACCTAACCACTAATAGTGAGAAAACATTAGTCTTCAAGTCAAACACTAACACTGTTATAATATTTACACTATCATTGCCGTCAATTTCGTCAGCGCCGCTAAGGTTATCGTCGTCCGGATCACTAAAATCGAGATCTAACAATCTGTCTACTTCACTTGTCCTCAAAGGGTCACTCATTTCACGTTTTAGTAAAGCCACACTACATATAAATTACTGTAAACACACTAAACAATGTTTTCAAACAAAACAACGAACGTAAACAAACACGCAACCAAAACACGGCTCGTAACTAACTACGCAGTAGCAGACAGCCGGCCGGCGGACAGCAAGCGATCGATCAGCTGATGCACTGTTGTCGTTTTTAAGTGAAAAAAAAACACTAACCAATTTTTGTGACTAAAGGGATGTATTTTCATAAAGTTAGACTTTTTAGACAGATATAACGCATTGGTATGAAGTAAGGAACAATTAATACTTTTAAAATGATCAATTTGTTAAACTTCCGATATATCGGCAGTTTGTCTTTTTAGCATAAAATACCAACTTCCGATTTATCGGATCCAAAGGGTTAAGAAATTATACAATTGTATATAAATAAATAAATAAATAAATAAATAAGTTGTAAAGTTATTGTGGCCACAGGGTTCCTCTGCGCAGTGTGAGTGTGCGTGTGTGTGATGGCCGTTGGGAGTTCGGCTTGAGAGGGGGTAGCGGAGGGACTGAAGGGACGGGTGAGCAGTCGAAGGTGGGGGAGGGGAAGGACAGCGACGGCGGCGCGGCGATAGCATAGCAACGCTGCGCAGTGTGAGTGTGCGTGTGTGTGATGGCCGTTGGGAGTTCGGCTTGAGAGGGGGTAGCGGAGGGACTGAAGGGACGGGTGAGCAGTCGAAGGTGGGGGAGGGGAAGGACAGCGACGGTGGCGCGGCGATAGCATAGCAACGCTGCGCAGTGTGAGTGTGCGTGTGTGTGATGGCCGTTGGGAGTTCGGCTTGAGAGGGGGTAGCGGAGGGACTGAAGGGACGGGTGAGCAGTCGAAGGTGGGGGAGGGGAAGGACAGCGACGGCGGCGCGGCGATAGCATAGCAACGCTGCGCAGTGTGAGTGTGCGTGTGTGTGATGGCCGTTGGGAGTTCGGCTTGAGAGGGGGTAGCGGAGGGACTGAAGGGACGGGTAAGCAGGCGAAGGTGGGGGAGGGGAAGAACAGCGATGGTGGCGCGGCGATAGCATAGCAACGCTGCGCAGTGTGAGTGTGCGTGTGTGTGATGGCCGTTGGGAGTTCGGCTTGAGAGGGGGTAGCGGAGGGACTGAAGGGACGGGTGAGCAGTCGAAGGTGGGGGAGGGGAAGGACAGCGACGGCGGCGCGGCGATAGCATAGCAACGCTGCGCAGTGTGAGTGTGCGTGTGTGTGATGGCCGTTGGGAGTTCGGCTTGAGAGGGGGTAGCGGAGGGACTGAAGGGACGGGTGAGCAGTCGAAGGTGGGGGAGGGGAAGGACAGTGACGGCGGCGCGACGATAGCATAGCAACGCTGCGCAGTGTGAGTGTGCGTGTGTGTGATGGCCGTTGGGAGTTCGGCTTGAGAGGGGGTAGCGGAGGGACTGAAGGTGGGGGAGGGGAAGGACAGCGACAGTGGCGCGGCGATAGCATAGCAACGCTGCGCAGTGTGAGTGTGCGTGTGTGTGATGGCCGTTGGGAGTTCGGCTTGAGAGGGGGTAGCGGAGGGACTGAATGTGGGGGAGGGGAAGGACAGCGACGGTGGCGCGGCGATAGCATAGCAACGAACTAGATCCACCTTACACTTCACGGTACGAGCAGACGGTGCACACTTCTCCCTTTAGGATGGGCTATCTACTGAGGAGTATGTTTAATCTATGGTATTACTTTGCTCTCAATATTAATTTACAAATCTTATGACTAATGAGCATTTGTGTGCCCATGGGGGGTCATTTAATAAGTCAAAACAAATGGTCTATTTTTGTAATCCTTTGATCTTTTCCTTTAGGCTAACATGCTTTAAATTTATCAGGATTGAGATACCGTGATTATTAGGATTGCTGTGCCCAATTTATGTATTAGGCCTAGATATACTGAATTAGTTTTAAAGACTCTATTTATTCTCTATTATTGTTGTTATTATTTTATAGTGAGTTGTAACTTATTGTTATTTTATACATTTTTGAACTACTTTTGCTTTGTTTTATCTCCACCATCGGTTTTATTTTAACACTTATTTTTGTATGAAATAGTCCAAAACCAATGCACTTAATGTGGCCTATTTGTTAGATTATGTCAATAAAATATGGGTTTTCGCAACCAACTTGTTCTTTAACAAATTCCTTTTTCTGGATTTGTTTGTAGTTTGGCTTAAATAAAATGCATATTTGAATTAATTATTATCCAGTGAAATTACTGCTGTGTCCTGACTGATTTTAAACCGAGAACCAAAGTACAAAAATACTTAATATATCGACCTTAAATTGTTGGTAGAGGCCCCAAATAATAACTGAGATTTTATTGTCATCAACACTCAGGTTAAGTATAACGTCAAAGTGTACAATTCAGCAAATCATTCTTTATCCAGTGGCTACCTTGTAGGTCAGACCTGTCAAGTGATGTAGGGTATGGGGTGTGTATTGGCTTGTCTAGCTCAGTAAAATTCCTCGTTATAAAAAATACCCGGACTTCCTTTTGTAGAATTAATTTCATCTAAAACTATCATTTTTAGAATAGGTCCTATTCAATACTGCCAAAGCTAATCAAGACTGTCTTTGCTCTGAGTGCAGAATAGATTCTTAGTCTAAGCTGCAGGAAATCTAAGATCACCTCTAGAATTTGCAGGATAAAACTTGTTGATAAGTCAATCTTGAAGGTTGAAAAGTCAATAGAAATAAAAACTGGGAAGCAAATTCGTCATATATTTCATGCTAAAGTGAAATGTTACAATTTGAATTCTTCAAGACATTAAGGAATGAGTTGCGGTGCGATATTCAGAGCGGACACAGTCGAACATCCAGGCCGCCATACAAATCCTGAAGAAGCGGGTATTTTTTTATTTACCCGCGAAACGTCAATGTTCTATGGGAGCTCAATTTTCATGTTGTAACGTCCGCGTGTTTTCCATGTTTGTAACTGTGTTTTCATTAGTGTTAACTGTTGACTTCGGAGCCTGATATAATCGCTTAGAATCCACTGAGGTGGGTGAAGCCTAATTAATATCAGAACAAGTAATGAATGAGCCACGAACCTTTGTTCTCGATATGGATATTGGGCATGATGCTGGCGTCGTGGTTGGTGACCATCGTACACGGGCTGTTGAGCCTCTTGGCCTGGTGCACCAGCATGTAGCACCGGCTGTTGTCCACGTCGTTGGCTATCACCACGCCGCTTGGCACCGAGTCGCCGGTGTGCATCATCTCTATCAGCTGCGCCGTCTTGGACCCCGGCGCCGCACACATGTCCAGCACCTACGACAGAATACAAGGTTTACCAACTTGTATGAGCTGGCGCCACTGAAGTTACTGGTTTTCTGACTTATTAATCGGGAAACAAATGACAGTAGAGTGTTGATTATCCAACCAACCGGAGCTAAGGGTTAAGAGGTAGTGGGATTCGGATGATTAAATTATTTTTGGATAAACAAATACATCGACATATCAAACAGCTAAACCGAACACTGTCAAATCAAGTAATGGTTACAACTTTATACAAATCATAACCCAATCATTAATGAGGAATTGGTTTACTGTTCCATTATATTTATTTTAAGTAATGCTGTATTGGTATTTTCTATGTCACCTAGGCTTTTTTACTACTTTTAGACAGTTTGAATGGTGGAAATTTTGGGTAATTGAGACTTGAATTACTGCCACGTTGGGCTCATAAAGGTTTTGCTGACTGTAATACTACAACAACCTCCTACACATACCATAGGTAAATTGACAAGGACACCGGCCATAGGCCAATGTAATCATTGTTTCAAAATCAACAGTCTGTATTTTACCACATAGAATGTCAAAACGATGCCAACAAACAGTAATAACATAATACCAAAAGACTCTCCCTTTGGGGAATTAAAGTTCTTGAAGATTAGGTTTTGATCAATTAAATGGTGTCAGTTTTCACATTTCTTGCAAGAAATAACACTAACCCCTCTTGTGACAGTAATAGTAATGTCATATATAAATACCAGTAGACTACAATTAATCACCATGCAGCTTCTGCATTGAAACACCTGTTCCGAGTTAGTTGAACTTGTCGATGTGAGATGGAGCCTTGACAATAATAAGTGAGAATAACTCATTACATTATAATTTGTATGTTTTTAAACTGTATTTTTTATATTTAGCGACGAAAGTAAGCTTCAAAACTGTGGCTGATCATTGGTTTTGATAAACTACTAAAGGAGAAATGGACTACCCACAAAAAAAATTCTTGAGTAAATAATATACAAATATAATAATGTTGTCTTTAAACTAGTTGGTGTGTATGACCCTAAATATACCAGTTAGCGTAATACGCCCTCATACGGCTAGAACCAATGAGGATAAGGCGCACAGAGTTTAGAGGAGGTACAACTCTGACCATTGTCTTCTGCAACGTGTCAGTCAGGACAGTCAGTTCATCACGGCTGGCACTGTCTGTACCTTGTGATGGGGCTGCACGTCGAGCACCAATGGCGGGATCATGCTAACCACCTCCTGCCTGCTGATGTTGCCAGACTCTGTCTCAGACATGAGAAAGTTGTGCAGCTTGAAGTACGTCTCGGAGCGGCGGATGTCCTTGCGCGATATCGGCACCTGCCAACCCAGCCGCTTCGGGTACCTCGCAACAACAAACCACATGAGATTACTAATATCGGCACCTGCCAACGCAGCCGCTTTGAGTACCTCGCAACAACAAACCACATGAGATTACTGATATCGGCACCTGCCAGCCCAGCCTCTTCGGGTAACTTGCAAAAACAACCCACATGAAATTACTAATATCAGCGCTTGTCAGCCCAGCCGCTTTGGGTACCTTGCAACAACAATCCACTTTAGATTACTAATTTCGGCACCTGCCAGCCCAGCCGCTTTGAGTACCTCGCAACAGCAAACCAATTGAGATTACTAATTTGAGAAATTTGTTGTCTGCAGCGGCACTAATTAATATGACAAGTACTGTAAATGAGATGCCTATCAGGTTTCATTATGTTGATACAAAAATACACTACAGAGTTTTCTATAGCTAAGTTACACTATTTAAATATAAGTGGTGTAAAATAAATGTATAAATCAACTATTTATTAATTCAGACTATAACTTCCATTTATTTTTTCACTATGTCTTAACCCTTCCTGAGCACTCGAAGTATATATGTGTCGGGCTACAATTTCCATAGCAAATGCTATATCAATAAACGTTAAAACATGTAAACATATTTTGGTGATAGAAAGTTGCTTCTGTGATGTTAAAAGTATTTCAAAGCCGCCATAAAAAATTTTGTTCAGTTTATTTTAGAAGTACATTACTACTAAAATAAAACAACATACTGATTTATTTTAGAAACAGTTTCAATCAGTGAGGTGGCAACACAGTTCTTGCGAAAAGCTGTTGTTTGGCTGAGTGACACAATTCTTTGTTATTTTCTCATGTCAGTTGTCAACACATTGTATAATGTTTGATGATTTGTAATAGGCCAAAAACGTGTATTTTTATAGCTAAAATGGAATTCATTTCATCAATTTTTTGTCATATATATTTATGAGGATTATTTACTACAGTATACAATATGTAGCAATAACAATAACAGATTATTTATTTACAAGCAAATGTTTTCTCTATATCCTCCTTTATTTGAAAGCGAGTAACATTTATAAAATCATAGGCCCTAAATATATTATTACAATCACACAAGTGAAAATAATTCACTATAATTATTTTAAAAAGGTAGAAAATCAAGAGATATCCAAATCTATTTGTTTATCCCAACCAAAAGTTACCACGCCTAGTAACTTAGTCAGGCTTTGCCCCTCGGGAAGGGTTAATGTCTCAGAAATCATTCATAGCCTTACCACGGCAAGCAGATTGGCATCTTCTTCTGTTCCTCAGGATCATCAGTATTCATGAGTCCTTTAAAAAAGCTTCCTTCGACAATGTCGAGGAGGATGGCTGCTTCTTTCTCATTGCAGGCGCTGATACGGAAAGCAGCGGGCAGGTCTTGCCTCAAAGCACCCAGGAAACTGTTCCACTCTGATTCAGGCACTATGCTTTGAGCCTGAAAAATTACTATACACTTAAGTAGTTAGTTACCTATCTATATTAGCTTTCTAAATTGTTCAGTTGCTCATTGTATGATACCAATTGGTTTCAAGCAAACTAGATTATTTCATGATAATTACATAGCTATTTGTGGAAACCTACTATAATTCCTGTATAATGTACGAGCTCTCTTCTGTCATATGTTGACAGAACATTTATAACCATGACAAAGAGGTAAATCCTTAATATTCCTGTACATAGATTAGCTAAAACTGGTAAACGCAATAAATTAAATTGTATGAGATTTTTCAATAAACTATACTTGCCTGCCAAATAATCATTACAAAGAGGTAAATCCTTAGTATTCCTGTACATAGATTAGGCCTAGCTAAAATTGTTAATTGCCATAAATTAAATTGTATGAGATTTTTCAATAAACTACACCTGCCTGCCAAATTTGTAACATTTAATAAATTTAAAGCAAAAATCTGAGTGGCTCACCGAAAACCCATATTATAAGAGAGTATTTGGAGTCTGATATTAGCATTGATTTTTATACCTACTTAAAACAGTTTGTAATATTGATTATTGAATTATTCTGACTATGTCTATTCCTTGTAAAAAGGTCAATGACAATAAAGTTCTTGACTCTTGATTCTCATATTTCATCAAAAACTCTCGCTCAACCTCTTCTAGCACAAAATATCCCTTTTAGCGTGAATTTAGATTCACCCTGCATGTTGTTGTAAATATGTTCTAAATTATTATGTTTTGTAAGATTTATTTAGAGATGCAATCAGGTCTATTTGGAAAACTTGTTTTTCTTAACTATTTTTAAAATTAGTATATATATATTTTTCACAAAAATGTATAAGATGTTACAATTTGGGATAAATAATATAGGCTAGTGTTAAATAATTTACCTGAAAACCTCTTTTCAAAATTTTTTCTCAGATGATAACTATTTCCCACTTGTTTTCCTCCAGTAGACTGATTTTAATCTATATATGTGTGTAGGTTTCCAAGTATTCTTAAAAATAAGAAATACACAGGCAACAAATACAGTACAGTTCTGGGCACGGTGCTTGGCGTCTGGGAAGGGCGAGAAACTACTAAAATTTCTCATAAATAAAAGCAGACAATAACGAAAGTAACCAAAACAAATGTTTTAATAAAATGAAATAAATGAATTTTGCTTTCTGTTGACACAAGAATACTGTAATGCTAACGGTACTAAGCCAAATATAAGCATAAAGTCATTCCAGAGCACGCTAACCAGACGCCAAGCACTGTGCGCCGAACTGTAGAAGGGTCATAATTTTCATAAGATTTAACTAGGTCAACAGGGCATAAAAATGTTTCTTTAATGACGATGTTGAATAAATTGTCAAAAATCCAACTTACCTTATAGTATTTTTCAAATCCAACACTTTCTCTGACCAATTCTGAATAAGGGCCACGTTCTTTGGGTATATTCTCCCTGTTCTGTAAAAAAAGAAAACAATCAGTTGCTGCTTGGATGACTTGCTTTGAATTTCTATATAAGACAGTTCAGAATATATAGAGCTGGTGTGAGAAGAGAAATCAGTATGCGCAAAACTTCATGTTAGCGTTTTTCAATATATGAAATGTGACCCTCCCCAAGCAAAACTGAAGCATCTAACTTTTAAGCTCTTAACTAATTATTTTGTACTCCTAAAGCCTTGTCCACACTAAGCAAATATTTGACAATCATGTTTGCTCAAACAGTTTTTAGCGAATTTCCCCTATAGGGAAGAAGCTATTGCGATGTGTGGCAAACAGTGATTTATGTGTTTTCTAGAAGATTGTTTGTCAGAACCCCATTGTTTTGTTTGTAAAACAAATTTATATAAACTTTTAATAATTGTTTCAACAAACAAGTTTGTGTGGTGTGGATGAGGCTTAATATTTCAATCTCAAACTATACACTCAATTTGTAGCTAAAGGGTGTAAAATATATCATAAGAAAGTAAAGATATCCCTTAAACACGTTCAATGCTGGCAAACATGTTTAAACATGAAAAAAACATAAGTTGCAATGTTAATTAGAGGACGGGAATTATCGTCCTCCGCATCCAACGTGTTAAAAGTACTCCCAAAGGATAAATGGTAAAAAGTAATGGTTTCTAAAGATACAGTGGACACTCTTTTAACTGGCATGTTTGGGACCACGGCCAAGCCGCTTAACAGATTTTGCAGTATAATAAAACATACATAGTTTTTAGCTCGGGATACTGAAGATAATTATCTCTATACAATACCCAAATGAATGAAATACATATTTTACATGATAGGTTGTGAAGAAAACACAGAGTACAAAATACTGTTAAGTTTAAACACTGAAAATGGCGTCGTGAAACGGCCAACTTCCTGCCGTCGCCGTCTGTTGTGATAGCAGCACTGTACATACAGACATATTCTTCCGCACATTCGCGTAATAAAAATAATTCCCGCTGTCAGATTGTCTATTAATAGCCTTTTTGTAATCAATATGTAAGTTTTAATGGCAAAAAGTTGTATTTTCCAGAACTTGTACGATTAAATAAGTAGCTGTAATGAGTTGAATGCTTCTTCAATGACTTGAGTAGGCGAAACCGAAACGCCTGCAAGCCACCGCCACCTCTCTGTTGCATCTGCAACAGCGAGAACGACAACAGTGAGTGAAACGTGGGGAGGGGAAGAACCGAAACAGTTTACCGCAACAGCAACAGCATAAACCGAAACCGAAACAGTCTTCGATTGGCAGCCGCAGCTGAATCTAGCACTTCGTCGTGGACGTTTTAAAAACGAACTATCCTGTTGTCTGCAACCGTTTAATTAAACTGTTGTCGTATTGAGACTGTTGCAGTTGCAGCCGTTTCGCTTGGACAACAACTTATTCCACCACTAGTCTAGGTCTGTGAGCTTCCGAACATAACCAGAAAAGCCAATCATAAGTGGCTTTTCTGGGGCCGGATAGTGTAACGTGCCGTTTCTTAGAATGCCGTATAAAAGAGCATCAACTGTACTGAAAATATGCAACAAATGGTATACGTAGATTAAGTCTGGTCCCTGTAACTTAGCTTTGACTTGAACCGTGAATGCAAAGGGGTGGGGTGGCAGGGGCCATTATATTTCTGTCTTTTACTGGCCTTTACACTACTAGGCCCAAAGGTTTGTTTGTTCAGATTTTGTTCTCAACTTAGAGATGCGGTAACTATGTTTTATAGAACTAGAAGAGAAAATAATCATGTATAAAATAAAACTGGCTGTTATTTAACTAATACTTATGGATTATGGTCTAGTTTAAGCTAGGATATTTCAAGACAACTAATTAGCCTCACCAGATTTCTCTCACGTCTTCTGGTGTGCCTATTTTTGAACTTTCTTATCCCTCCCATTCTTTAAATGATTATATACTAATGATTTAATATATCAGCAAAATATGCTAATTCTGATCAACTTAAGTCTTACTTTACAGAAAACGTTGTTGACATAACCTCAACATGAACGATAAACAACACCACACTACACACTAGCTTACTGCCACACTGCCACTGCCACTGGCCACCAGTGTTGCCAGCCGTCAGACTCAGTGTTTCCACACAGCGGTAAAAAATATCCCACGAGCTGATACAAAAATCCTACTTTATCCCAAACTTCACCTTATAATATCCCTCTAAATATCCCACACTTTCCCACTGATTTTTCAAACAGTGCAGCACAGTAACACAGTTTATGTTAAATATTATATGATAGATAGAGCTTATTTAGATCTACTAATTACCTATATTTTATATTTTATTACCTCAAAGGATTTTGAGTAATGCGATATAAATGGTATGGTTTGCCATAAGGATGGCAAGTTAACCAAGTTAAATAATTTAGTTCCGTGAGAGGTATTAATATTTATTTGTAATGGTACAGTAGTACTAAAGAGTATGACATAGGTAATAATAATAGTAAATATTTCCCTTGTTAATTCCAACATGGCCAGGCCAGCGACATTCATTGGTGTGATTCAGTATTTGTTCGTCGTTCTGTGACGTTAATAAAATAATAATCGGTGCAATAAAATAATAACGTGGGAAATTGGATGCCCCGCAACTTCCAGTACGACGAGAAATCCACTAGACTAGAAATGCTACTGCTAAGTAAAGGTGGTCTGGTCGTAAGCAAACCAGCACTGCTTACGTCTGCTAGTCTAACAGACGTAATGCCGATTTACAAAATATCCCACTTTATCCAACAATCCCATTTTATCCTACAAGCAGTAAAAATATCCCATATATGGGATAAAAATCCTTCAAGTGGAAATACTGGCCAGACTGGGTTTGCCAATTTTACCCGCAACCCCCCCTATAAAATCCCCACTTTTACCCGGTCATTTTGTTTTAATCCCCGCAAAATCCCCGCATGGGTTTCAAATACCCGAAAACCGAGTATTTTTTTGGAAGTTGCCTGATAGTGATAATTACCCAAAAATTAAACACGATGACGGTTTTGGTACCCTTAGCGCTTAGTGTTAACCTAGACATCTATTTTGGTGGTGGGAGGCGGATTTAGTATTCTCTTGGAGGAGCTCCACACTACCCCTGCGGGAGCGGGTGTGTACGAAAAGCATTCCCACCAACCAAAAAAATCCTTTAGTTGGTACACTGGTCACTGCTCAGAGTTTTATTTCAAAATTTTTAAATTTGCTTGAGGTTCGGTGTTCGATAGAATTACCGTTAATACTTAATCATAGATCGATTTTTTCATGTTGTTTTCACCATATATATGTTTGTTTTAAAGAAGATGTTGGCTGCACTTGAACAAAAGTCAACCGGATCAAATAGCCCGATCAACGAAGTAAATATATGTAGAGGTATCGTCGGTAAAAAAGTGTACCCTACATGCTGACCGCCATTTTTCATTAAGTAACTAATCAAACCATCTCTTGACAAGTTAAAATGTTTTGTCAGCTCTATTAAATTGTGAAGAGAGGATTGTGTTGGTTGCCATAGCAGCAGAGTGGGCAGAGGGGCAAATTGGCCATGTAGGCAACACTTTTGTACACGAGACGAGACTTCTAGCATAGACTAACTACTGTATAGTTAGTATATGCTTCTAGATATATCAACTTGCTTGAGTGGGATAGATTGATGGGTCGGTGACATGACGCAGGGTAGAATGTCTTAGGGAAGATTGTCACTCAGTAGAAACATGGCTGCCAAATAAACATTTTACCAACCTGCACTAGAGAAAAACAAAATCCCCGGCAATTCATGTAAGGCACCATGACACCCTGTAAAATGTAAAATTTCCCTGTATGCAAATATTTCCCCTTCATTTTACCTGCTTTGGTTAAAGGGAGAAATATTGATTTACTTTTAATTAGAAGATGCGATTAATAAGCAATTTAAAGCTTTAGGAGACAAGCTCTGTTTGAACAATTTCCCATTTACTGAAACTTACGTAAGTTTTATAAAAACTAGTTTTCAGTAATAAAAGATGTACAATTGTAAGACAACAACAACCTTGTTTGATGAAATCGGACAAGAAATAACTGAGTTATTATAGCTTTTTACCTAATTATTATTCGACTCTATACGGCAAAATGTAAAATAACAAATGTATAAATTGTAAATACTACTAAACAAAATTTATATTTATTTAGGCAAAAAGCTATAATAACTCAGTTATTTCTTGTTAGATTTCAGCAAACAAGGTGTCGTTTTGTTCGTCTTACAATTGTACATCTTTTATTACCGGAAACAAGTGTTTATAAACCTTACGGTTTTCGTTAAATTTGACATTACAAATTTTAAATTGGCCGCCACCTTGAAACTGATGTAGTTACATTAATAAAATTGTATACACTTGTTGTGAGTTTCAAGATTCACATTGAAGTCGAATTTAACCTTTCTATCTTAAATAGAAGCTAAGTTATGTGTAAAGTTTTGAAAATCACAAACAAACCGACAGACAGAAAACTAGACATTTTAGACCTAAGATACAGTTGCACCAAGCCAACCCTCATAGTGAGTTTGATTTGTGCTGGTGAAAGTGAGGGCAATAAAGTGAGTGGGGAGCTGGGTGTTGTGTTGGGAATTAAATAAGCCAGATGTCTCTTCAAAACAAATGTCCAAGAGAAAACATAATCCACAAAGAAAACAAATTTTCTTTAGATAAAAATATAACAGGAAATTATAAGCAATCGGGGAAAAATTTTATAAAAATATTTCATCAAAACATTGAGAGCTTAATCTCACGTGTTGGTCCATTACAAATAATTCTCAATGAAATCAACGCAAATATAGTAGTTCTCTCTGAACATAATATTAAAGATAACAAAATCAGTACGTTAAAAATTGAAGGATTCACTGTTGATGCATACTTCTGCAGGAGTCATGCAATAAACGTGGGGTATAATCATGTCTAGAGATTGTTTGGGGAAAAGATGTCTGACTCTTCCATCTTGTAAAATATGTGAAGATTTGGTTTTTGAATATTGTGCCACAAAATACATGTTTGATTCTTTACATTTTATTATAATTGCTGTATATCACTCACCTGGAGCCAATATTAATATATTTTTGGAAAGGTTAAATATGTTGATTAATAGGATGATGAAAAAATGTAGTAATATTTTGGTAATGGGTGATGTAAATATTAATGTATTACAAGATTCTAAAAAAACGGATGATTTTAAAAATTTGTTACATAGTTGTGGTCTTAGAATGTTATTAGATTTTCCGACCAGAATTAGTGCTTCATCTGCCATAGCTATCGATAATATTTTAACCAACTTGCCAATTGATAAATTAAAGGTTGAAGGTATAATTACAACTCTTTCAGACCTGACGTGCAGGTTATTGAATTATACACTAACAAACAAATTAATAAGACAAATATTATTACATACAAAAGAAAATTCACTGATTACAATAAATTACTTTTTTGTAAATTTCTGTCCTGTGAAAGTTGGTGGGATGTGTTCAATGCTAATATTGAGGATAAGTGTAAACAATTTTTTGCAATATTTTACTATTACTTTGATTATTGTTTCCCAAAGGTAAAAACTAGAATAGCAGACAAGTTAAATAATTGGATTGATACTAATTTAATTCAAACAAAAGAAGAAATAATTAAACTGGAAAAATGCCATAGAATTACAAAAAAGTCTGAACTTAAGTTACATACTGTACTAAGGATAAAAAGAGAGGATTCAATGGTGCAGTCAATAAAGCTAAATACAAATACTATGGTAATCTAATAAATAACTCAAGTAACGTTTGTAAAACTACATGGAATATTGTAAATAAAGAAATTAGTCTTAAGAAAATGTCTGAATTTCAAAATATTAGTCTAGACTTAGATAACAAGGTAGTTAATGATCCGGCTCATGTTTGTAATATACTCTGTGACTATTATACTAATATGGTGGAATCTCGGATCATTCCAGATTTGAAGTCAATAAAATCAGTAACATCAGTGTCTGGTCATGATAGTTTTACCAGCAAAACATTTGTCCTTAAACCAGTATCCTGTGATGAGTTGGACGAAATAATCCAACGTTTCAACAATAAGTACTCTACTGGACGTGACGATGTACTATCAATAGACAGATGCCTATCATTAAACTTGCCGCTAAACATCTTATTAAGCCATTATCACACGTAATCAATTCCTCTTTCATATCTGGCATCTTTCCGGAACAATTAAAAATTTATAAAATCAAACCACTTTTTAAAAATGGTAGTCCTCTTCAAGTTGAAAATTATCGTCCTCTTTCTTTAATATCTTCATTTTCCAAATTGTTTGAAAGAGCTATGGCTATTCAGTTAATAGCATTTTTGGAGAACAATGATCTTATGGATAAGGACCAGGATGGCTTTAGATCGGGTAAATCTGTAATTAGTGCAAGCACTGAATTTATTGAATAAATTATAGAATCGTTAGACAATAGTGAAAAAGTAATAGGGGTCCCACATTTTCTGAGGGCCCCACAATTTTACGTTGGATGCTGGAAGTTGGCAGAACTGCTATTGTTAAGTATGGAGCGGGAACGAGGGCGTGGCTCCCTGGTGTAGTACTCGCAGCTGCAGGGTGGAGGGACAGCGCCAGTTCCCCGCGAAACATTTTTACTGCGTGAGGGTGGTGCTGCGGGATGTCCGGACTGTTCCAATTCCACCGTCTTGCACTGTGCATATTGTTGATTCTGTGTTTGAAAGAGTAAACTGTCTATTGATACTTGTTTTTTTGTATCATTCGTTCATATTACAACACTACAGACCCGTTCAGTTGCTTCATTCTCTATTATTTAAATTATTTCGGCTAATCCGAACAATTAGCGAATCCGAACAGCGTTCGGTCCCAATTAGTTCGGATTAGCCGGACTTATGTGTATTTTAAGTTTTTAGTTTATATATATTTGAGTTGATGTTGTTGATAAAACATAATTTTAATGATTTAAATACACCGGGTGATAACCATAGTTACAACACAAGGTTTAGGAACCAACTTTCATTTAGTGCTCATCATAAGAAAATATTTGAAAACAAACCTAGTTATGCAGGCATTAAATATTTCAACTATTTACCTCCAGAAGTAAAAAATATAACCAGTTTTGCGACTTTTAAAAATAAATTAAAAAAATATATGATGTCTAAACTTTTATATTCACTGTAGGAATTCTTTGATTGCAATAGTTGGAGACCATGTGCTCTAGTTAGAGGACCATTTTTTTGTTTCTTTTGTTTCTATTAGTTCTTAAGGATAAGACGCCATTCATATGTATATGTATACATGTAATGAATAAAGATTGTTTGACTTTGAATGTTTACCATATGTGTCCTTACCATAATTGTCGATAAACTCACATCGCATAGAGCGAACATTTGTTAACATTGCTGTCCGTTAATGAAATCGAATTTTTCCGTTCAAATACCTTAATGTCCTAACCAAACCAGATGTCATAGAGAAACGTTCTCTTCACCAATATTAAATTTGGAATCTCATCCCAAACTTTGCCACAGACACTTTTCACCTGACCAAGAAATAAGAAAAACCCTAGCCAACTAACAATTTTAAGTCATATTGCAATTTCATTTAGAAATGTAATAATTTAATGATAATTTAAAGTATGTTAAACATGCTATAAAATTATAATTATTTCACCGACATGGTCTATTATATACTACGAGCTATAAGTAGGAAAATTTCAAAAATTGTTGACCACGTTAACCGGGTGAAAACTTCGTTGGAGTGAAGCGCCAACTATTAAATTCTAACGCTGGCCGTGTCTTGTTTTCCGATGTAGCCCCTACAGCAAGATGGCGGATATCGCTTCACTTGCTTGATGCTATCCGATTACGTGTGGCCACTCTAGTTTATTCTGTGCTCGCTGATACAGACTGTTTAGAAAAATAACATATGGTAGGCAATGCATAAATTGGGTCGGCGATAAAGAATTGATCGCAACACATTTAACCAGATGGAAATCAAATAACCGCACTAATTTTAAACAGTATATTACAAACAGTTTTGAGGTTGAGTGGTGGGGGGGGCGACCACCCCCCCCCCCAATCCGTCACTGGGTTGACTTAATTTTGATCAGGGAGATTTTTGTTTATGTTAGATGTGCTTGATAATTTTACTCTTCACGGAGGGTTCAAAATTACAAATGTATTTATTGCCATTAGTTGCACCGGTTTATTCTTTAGTAATTTTCGCCAAACTTTTGTAATTGATAGTGCTCAGAGGAGCATCAAATTTTATAAAAATATTTGTCGTACACATTGACTCTTTCCCGAGAAATGTGGAGCTCGTTGGTGATAAGCGTCACTTATCAGGGATGTGAAATATAATCCATAAGTATTCTAAAATTTGTTTTATTTTCGTACAATCATGCTAATAAATGACTTACAAAAATATGTGTAAAAATAATAGCGAAATATTTGGCACAATTGAAAATATAAAAGTGACAATAGATACCATAGAGAGCACAACCATCGATAGTAGAAGAAGAAGAAGCACTTTCATAATGCAATCATGACGTACAAATAGTTGTCTTGAACCAAGCATATTGAAAACACATCACCACAGCTCAAGTATCAAATAAAAGCTCCAATAGTGAGCGACAAGTCACTTTATTAGCAGACCATGAAAAGAAAAATATAAAAGCTAGATAAACTTTGTAAAATTGTAAAAAGTTCTTTGAAGAAAATCACTCGAGTAACCCCAAATTGCTTGATAAAACAAATACTTGTACAATCACTTAAATGCTGCCTCTCACAACTACGTTACTGGTTGGAAGTTGGAAGTAGTCTTCACTGTTTTGTAAAACATCAATTAGGAATTTCCATGTATTCAGGACGTAATCGGATTCTTATTCCTTAACAATTATAAAAGTGTAAATTACCATGTTAACTTTATACAAATGATTTAGTTTATAGTTTCTTAAACTAAATTCACTAAAATCATACATATTTACAACGATTAGTGATTGCTTTTAAAGTAGCAGACTACTTTTTCAACATAGCAGAAACTAGCAGAAACAACAACAAAATAGTAAATAAATTTGTTTTACCCTGTGATGAATTTACTAAGTTAATCCAAACATAACAGTTTGATGGCACCAGACAAAATAAATAAGTGATGTTCACCACTGAGAATAAAACCAGTTATTCTTTGAGATTCTCTTCCTTAAAGAACAAAATTATAGTACATTCAAATATGATTTGGTCCTTATTATAATTAATATAACAACGACTATGACCGACTAAATCATGCAGTAGCTGGAACAAAATAAAAATAATAGTAACTTTAACTTTATAGCTAAAAGTAAAATTCTATGGCCAAAACCAACCATGCACATAATTAACAACTGTTTTTTTTATAGCAAAAGTAAAAAATTAAAATGCTAGGGTTAACTCGCTTACCCTTGACTTCAGTTATACAAGAAATGTATAATTTTAAGTAAATAAGTTGTTAAAATGTACTAGATTAGCTAACTAGGTTAACTGTTATGCATTTCCAAAAATAATAATGGATGTGTTTTATCCCTAAATAGTAACAAAAATAACAATACAAATATTACAAATCATAAAAATACAATACTTTAATAAGCTGCCTTTAGTCATCTTAACATCCCTGTTCAGTTTAACAACATTTTACAAAATAGAAAGAACTAAGCTAAAACAACAAAAAGAAATACAACGAATTTCTGTATATAATAATTAAAATCAATATCGACATACAAATATCTTAAATGTCATACAAGTAAAGGAATTCCTGCTAACAACAGTTTATATAAGCAATAAAAAATGTGTCATGGATTTAAATATAAATTAGTAAATAAAAAAAATTAAAATCATGGTGTTTAGACTTAAACTAAATTAAAAAGTAAGATAGAAAAATAGTGATAACAGTCTTTGTAATGATTTGGCTTAAATGTAGTAACAGCCAACCCTAGCTTTCACTCCTAAATCACCCAAATGTGAACATTAAAGTGGTTATGTAACAAAATAAGACATCACTTAACATTACAGAAAGGGATCAACAATGAAGAGCCTTTTAATGATTTGTTTGTGATGATTAAAAAACCAAAATCAATCATCTCAGTGAAGTTAATTTATCTCCAGCAGTTACCAATTTTAGCAATTAACTGTACATTATTATTTAGAAAATATGATTGTAGTGATAAAACAGATTTCCTATTAACCAACAGGAGTTATCCAGAACCATTCCTTGCTTAGTCTTAACTAACTTTTGTTATGCATTCTGTTTACCAAGATGGAATAAAGAATTAATTTATAACATTACATAGCAAAACTCATAGTATAACAGTTGGGATTATTGTATAACCTTAACACATAATGCATTTGAACATTTCCGATCAAACATTAGGTAAACATTTATAAAAGTCTGATTTAAATCTGGATTTGACTGTAAAAATAAAATAAAACCTACACATATACTTATATCTAACACAGTTTAAAATATAACTATACATCACAAAACAACTGGAAATTAAATGACACATAACTATAAAATCTACATAATCAATAACATTATTTTATCACATTTAAACGAAGGACAGTTCCTCGACTGTTGGTGCTTGCGTGTTCCAAATAGTGAACCTTGTACGTTGCGATTTATACAGTAATATATATCATAAAATACTCAAAACTCTCTTACAATTTAAATAACTAAATAAAATTCAATTTCAACATTTCTAACACATAATCAGAGACTAAAATTTCTCATTGACCAGAGGGTGGTGTTTTTCCATGACAGTCTCGCCTTGGAGCAGCCCTTTCTTCTCTTCGCTCACGTTAGCAGTGTTGTAAAGCGACTCGTACACTGGGTTTCCGAAATTTGCAGCCTAAAAGTAACACAACTCATGTTAGTCAACTTTGCCCAGAAATTTTCATAAACAAATACTAATCTGTTACTGTATACATTTTACACAAATATACAAAATTTAGTAGTTTATCTGTGTCGTTTTTTTTTTATTATTTTGAATATTTAGGATGCCTGAACATTTAAGATAAGATTCCGATTTTTGGTTGGAAAAAACCAAAACCAATAAATAATTCTTGGTTTCTGTTTTATCATGTCCGACTCTGGGCAGAGACTGAAATTACAAAATGTCCGTGTAACATCTGCTGACACTGCAACGAATCACAGTTGATTTATATTGATTAATTTTGCATTGCGCTATACAATATGAATGTATCATGAAGGCAGATTAGTGAAAACTGTTTTTCAAAATAATATTTGGAAAAGTACTCAGAACTCATAACTGAGTTCCAACATTTGATTTCTAATAAAACCCAAACTGCAACTGAACAAAAAGAAATTAATACCATTACATCCCTAAAATAAAAAAAAAATGCTTCCAGTAGACACGCACACAGTAAGGGTAGTAAAAAGTAGCAAAACTCCTGACCAGATGTGCAACTCTCAAAAAATTCATCCATCCCATCAGCTTGGAACCTTGCTGCCCACTGTTTGCTTATGGTCAAAACCCTCTTCAACTTTGCCACATACAGGTGAAATCTAGAACTCGCATATAAAAACCATCGACTGAGTCGGGATTTGAACCCTTGGTTCAAGTGCTATCCTCTGGCAGAAAGGATAACACTTTATTCTGCTTGGCCACTGATAAAACTAGCAGCTATATCATTCTGGGTGGTGTTAAAGCCTATAGTCTGCATTGGATGAATTAGTTCTGCTTTCCTCTACCAGGTTACACCACATATCACACTCAGCTCTCATAATGGTATGATTGCTTCTACTGTAAATAACCATGTTCATATATTCATATATTGGCAGATTCATATTCATATATTGGCATTTAGGGATCAAAGGGTCACTTATCACACTAAACAAATCAATTTTGTGAAAATATGAGA
Organism: Allygus modestus; assembly: GCA_963675035.1. Lineage (NCBI taxonomy): Eukaryota > Metazoa > Arthropoda > Insecta > Hemiptera > Cicadellidae > Allygus > Allygus modestus. The sequence continues at coordinate 159,317,094 of OY776114.1, read as the reverse complement.
AAAAATAAATATCTGAAAGAATATATTCTAACCAGAGTTTTGAGAACTGACCAACTATAGTTGGGCCGCCACAAAAGCAAACTTCTCACAGACTTTATGACATATAAAGCAAATTGTGTGAGTCTTCCTCTCAAGTTAAAATAAGTAGCTAATATAGGCCTACATACCAAAGTACCTAATATAGGCCTACATACCAAAGTACCTAATATAGGCCTACATACCAAAGTAGCTAATATAGGCCTACATACCAAAGTAGCTAATATAGGCCTACATACCAAAGTAGCTAATATAGGCCTACATACCAAAGTACCTAAAATGAGCAAATAGTTTCCTGAATCGACAAGTTTATGAGACTATGGATAAAGAATTTTTTGCTTGTCAATTATTGTTTAATCTCCCACGAATAAAAGTATTCACAGAGTGTGAGGAAATTTTGGTACTTTTCCTTTAGCCTGACAACCCCCAAAAGTACATGTATAGGCATGAAAAGAATAAAATCAATTATTTTGAATGAAAGTAGAGATATTTAACTATATAGAATACGACTTTCAAGTTTTTAAGATGAAAACACACCCTCAAGCTCAACTGTTTTGTAGGCCCTCCAACAGTCTGAAATAATAGTATTCCCTAGTCATCTATATTGTTTAACTTTTTTCATAAGGGGTTTTTGCATTTCTATTTGGCGCTTTAAGTAGGAATCGGCCACGTTTAACTCAGTACGAAGGAAACAATCAAGTGAGACGACAACAACTGAGTATGTAACAACGCCGCTACGCTGGGACCTGGAGTGACTGCGCGACCTTGGACCAGTAAGGGGGCAGGCAGTCTTAACGTGACCAGACAGATGATTCGTATAGTTAAAAGACTGATCTTTACAAATACGTTAACCTAGACTAGCCTAATCGCCACAGCGCGCTGTAACTGGGTTGTGGTCGAGCTAAAGGAAAAGTACACAAATTTTTAAATGAAAACCTAATGGCTGAACCTCACATGGTGTTAAGTGTGATAGAATAAGTAAATGAAAGTAAATATAACTGATGGCTCCTCACTCTGTCCGACTCGATGGTGAAGTCTCGCTCCACCTCATCGTCCAGCTCCTGGCTCTGGTACATGGGGTTGCTGATCTCCACGTTGTCCTGCATCCTCACGTGGCTGAACCCCTTGCCACTGCGACACAAACGCAAATAAAATAAAATCAATCTTTATTTGTCGTATAATTTTCAACTTATTTTTTGGCCACCACCCACCTCGATTTATATGGCGTTGTCCTTTGTCATTGGAGACTGATGGGAGTCCTCTTGTCAATTAATGAAGTCAACACAAAACAAACACGTACAAAAAAACAAAAAACAAAAAAAAAACAAGAGCACACTGAGTCCAGAATTTTTGAGAAACTAAAAAAAATTTTCTGTAATCAAGGGTCCTTGAGCCTAGCACGAACCCAAGCCAAGTGCCTGACCATGACATGTCGGGTTCGACCTAGGCTGACCTTTGATAGCAGGAAACCTCTGGCGTTTTTTGTGTATTATGTACGTGTTCATGTTGTGTTATTTTGATTTTATTAATTGAAAAGAGGACTCCCATCAGTCTCCACTAGGACAACGCCATGTAAACCTGAAGGAGGGTGGTGACCAAAAATAAGTTGAAAATACTACTTAAAATACCCCACCTAAAACATGAATTTTAAAGAAAGAACTGTACTATTGTTACAGGCGAATAGTGTCATAGTTGTTAAGTTTAAAAATAAACCATTAAAATTGGCATGTTCATTATTTATCATAGCTAATTCTTCAAAGGAGTATAGGAGATGCTCGTTCATAAACTGTTTTGATCTTTTAGCGAATTTCCCCTATAGGGAAGAAGCTATTACCGTAGTCGACATGGTAAGACCTAGGCCCGGGACCATGATAACTTTTCGTTTTGAGGTCCCCAGACCCCAAAAACACCATTCGTTCGAAACTGTATATATATTAGCGAATTTCCCCTATAGGGAAGAAGCTATTACCGTAGTCGGCATGGTAAGACCTAGGCCCGGGACCATGATAACTTTTTGTTTTGAGGTCCCCAGACCCCAAAAACACCATTTGTTCGAAACTGTATATATATATATATATATATGTGTCCGTGAGCACGATAACTCTCGTAAAAATTATCCGATTTTGATGAAATTTGGGATGAACGTGTAAAGCAACATTTATGACTTTAAGTTCGAAAACCAGCCAGATCGCTCTATCCGAAGGGGTATTCTGGGGGGGTTTTGTACCCCAACAATGGGTTTTTCGAATTTTTTACATATAATTTTGGAAATAGTCAAATTTTATTTTTTCCCATTGGATTCAGCTTAAAAAAACACACAATTTGGTATTTTGATCATTTCTCTACGTCAATTAGTTACCGAGATATTAAAAGTGCTAAACACAGTACGTTGTCTAATGTTATTCTTATGGAGGAAAATAAAAATTTTATATCTCGCTTATTTATGAACGTATACTGACGAAACTTGGTATACGGCTTCATCTGGTTGTGGACCATTGATATTTGCTCAAAAAAACAATTTTTTACCCAAGGCTCCCGTAGCAGCAAACCTGCGTACTCAGCCCCATGTTATTCTTATGGAGAATAAGTAACATGTTATCTGCCTTCATTATGAAAATAAATTAATGGAATTTGGTATGTGGCTTTACCTACATGAGTTATATTGATATTTGTATAAAACCCCATTTTTTGTGTTCCTTACTTCAGCAAACCTGCATACTCAGTTGCCATGTTATTCTTATGGAGAATAATTAAAATGTCATAAATCGTTTATTTATGAATGTATATTGATGAAACTTGGTATGTGGCTTTATTTGGTATTAAGATACATATATATGCATTGGAAATTCGCTGAGTACGCAGGTTTGCTGCTACGGGGGTATTTGTAAATTCTGAAAGATTTTCTACTGTCTTTATGCAACCTGGAATGTGCTTAAAAAATTGTATTCCTCTATAATTTACCTTTTTTTAAACCACTTAAGTCGGAATCAACAGTTAAATAACTTCTAATATTGTAATGTAGATTTTTAGCTTCCATCTGAAGGATGTTGTGTTCTTTCAGATAATTCACAGTTTTAAAGAGATACTGAGAAAAAAACTAACTAGGATCTCTAGTTCTCACTAAATTTGGTTTTAAACGAGTCTTTATTTCTTACTCCAATGGTAATTAGAATAGATTTTTATTTCATTTAAAAAAAGGATTTTAAGTTCTTTTTTGAGGTAGTTCCATAAATGAACATAACAAAAATGTTATGTTCATGATTAAAACAGTTTGTTTAGTTGTAATGTCGATAGACGGCCTTGGAGAGTTCCTTAAATGTCTAATTGTTTGTCAAGTTACCAACTGAGCCTTAGAAATCAAAGCTGATAAGTTATTTAAAATTATATCATTTTATTACTATTACTAACATCTTTAGATTAACCTATTTTAAATTAAACTAATTCCAGCTAATATGCTTGATAACTTTTCATTCCAAAATTCATCACCATTCGTGACCATTAACCCTGGGTCTGTGATATTCAGCCTTTGGTTCAAGCTTCGCTCTGGCTCTGACAGCTTCCTTCATAAATAAGAAGAAGCCATTTGATGAAAATATATGTCGTAGTTCCTTCCCAGACTATGCGACTTTGACAGATGTGGTGAGAAGTGTCTCATTTAACCAATGCAAAATATTCTGTTTCAGCTCCAAAAAAATCCTGCAATTGATTTAATTACCCACGCAACATATATACATTTCTCCATATTATTTTTTCAAGACTGTATCACTTATTATCATAAGACTAGTGTTAGGAAGACTTGATGGTCGGATTAAATTTACTTTAGCAGCTACATTTTTTACACTGAGGTTGAGAGTAAACATTTGATTGAACCCATCAAAGGTTAGATTGTCCCGAGAGCCTCTCGCGACCGCGAGTGTACTCTAGTGCAAACCAACAAGACAAAACCTAGAGACAGACCTGCGTTTGAACTTGATGATGTAGTAGGTTATGCCCAGCCCCACGACCACCAACAGCACTATGCTCATCAGTATGAACAGCGTAGTGATAGCCAGGTTGTCCTCCTCCCAGTCCAGCACAGGCACGGCCGCGCCGGCACCCATCTTGGTCTGGCACCTCAGGCCGACAAACTCCGTGGGACACCTGGTGGGATACAGCGGTTATACAAGGCATCTTGAAATATTTACAAGGTTTTTGGGAAAAAACCTCAAATTCCCATCGCCATAGGCCAATAGATCTGTGCGGCGATCTAGACAGTGAGATACCGTTAACGGAAATAGTCACATGGGCAAGCCAGTGGTGACTGCTTTTGAAAAAGTTTCATAGCAGTCAGCCGAAATTGAACTTACACTTGATCACGTCTGACTTGTGAGGCCAGCGCAAAGAAACAATAATGCTGAAAACATATTTTGATAGGCCTTTCACTGTCTCAAAATAAAAACAAAATCATAAGCTGTTTTATAGTGATTGCCTAAAAAAGGAATAGGAGTGGGTAATAATGTTTGAAGGTGAATTTATATTTATGCTTTTAATTATGATTGTTTCCTTTTTTAAATCAAGATAAATGAAAAAGTTTAAGATACGATAATTATTTTGCAACAGATAATTTTTTTTAAATACGTAAGCATGTATTTAGTTTAAAATGCATGTATCTGTCTAGTTTCCTTCTGTACTCTGTAAAAGAATAAAAAGCTTTTCCGACAAAAAAAACAAACTATTACTTTCTTATGTTTGGCAAAAGACTATAAAGTCTGTATAAGTTACTTTTATAATCTATAGACATATATAAATGCCACACTTATTAATGTCTACTTTTTTACAGGCCTACAGTAAACTAATATTTGCAAATATATAATACTCATATAAGAAGTTGAGCATTCACAGTGAAATGAGAATCACAGGTAGTTTTATGTGTATGAGGAATGGATGACAGGAAAAGAGATTGTGTCATAGATAGTGGATAGAGGAAAAGTAGCAGGAAAGGACAAGCATTGAATCCCTACACTGTAATACTGCCATAGTGTCTTGTTCATAAGCACAATAGGTGATGTGAATAAAATAATAGCATTTGCTTTTCCCATTTAGTTACCATTAAGTTAAATCTTTTGCTATGATTTATTCACATCACCCAATGTCCTCCTACCAAGATGGTAAGATTTCACACCACCTCAAATAACCTTTCTTGCTGACCATTGTCCTAAGAAGGACTTGAGGTTATCCTAAAATATCTATAAAACAAAATTTATGCCAATAGCTTTGAAATATAATTTAAATACCAACTTCAATAATTTAAAATTACACACTTCTGGGGACTTTGTATCTAATAGTTGCAGCTACGGCTGTATTAATAAAGTAGAATCTTATAAATATTTGGGGGTTGTTTTTAACAGTAGCATGAACAGGTTGGCTCATGTTGATTACTTAAAAAATAAAGTTAACAAATTTTAGGCAACTTCATGACATTCTAAACTTAGCAGAACTGAAACTTTGCTATTTTGCTTACTGAACTTTTGAGTATTTTTCAAAACTTCGAGTCGAGTTTGAGTATTGAAATACTCGGCCGAAAACTCAGTTTCGAGTAATCGCACACCCCTACTGACAAGCCCTAAAGTTGTTGCGGCGACGGTTCTGTCGGCTGTTATGTCACTATAATTTTTTTTCCTTCTCTTGTTGCGTATATTGTTATTTTTACCATCATTTTTATCTAAACAGCAATACATTTTCATTCATATCAGATTCGCAACATCATTATTATTATTTTGTTACTTACAGCACATATATAAATTATTTCCACTATTGAAACATTTTGCCAAGCTTATTTATTTAATAATAAATAAACACGACAAACAATTTATAGCGACTCGTGCCTTAGCACAGGTATTTTACCTATGTAGGCACAATTTCATGTAGTTATACATATATATTTTGCCATGTTGTATATAGTTTTAAGTTTTCATTGTATATAGATATTTGTAACTTATTTTTCTGAAATGTAATATGTAATATGTGTGTAAAAATACTTTCTTTGTTGCTGTGCTCATCTGAACCAGTTTCTTCAGGTGAGTTAGCTGTGTATCCCACCTTTTATCAATGAAACTCCCAAGCCAAGTGCTTTTCCTTTGCAAACCTAACCTTTTCTGAAATAACAAATTTTGAGTTTGAGTTAAGTCCTAAATCATATTTGAACACAGCCAAATCAAAACCAAACCTTTTACTCTCTAAAAAATAACATTTCAAAAACTGTCAAGAACTGAGTCAATTAAAGATCACTTACACACACACATCCTAACCTTTTAGTCTTTATAAAACCCCTTTTACTCTCTAAATACCCCCCGTCACAGCAAACCTGCGTACTCAGCGAATTTCCAATGCATCGATATGTTTCTCACTAGTACATAAAGCCACTCACCAAGTTTGACAAAAATACATTCATAAATAAGTGATTTATTACATTTTATTTATTCCCCATAAGAATAACATTAGGACTGAGTACGCAGGTTTGCTGCAACGAGGAAGATAAGAAATGAGTTTTTATGCAATTATCAATGTAAATGAACCAGGTGAAGCTACTTACCATGTTTTATTAATTTATGTTCATAATTAAGGGAGATATAAAACTTTACTTATTCTCCATAAGAATAACATTAGGGCTGAGTATGCAGGTTAGCTGCTACGGGGACAATCAACAAAACAATTATTTTTTGTGCAATTATCAATATACCAGTACAACATGAAGCCACATACCAAATTTCATCAATATACATTCATAAATAATCAAGATATCAAATTTTATTTATTCTCCATAAGGATAACAATGGACAACGTACTGTGTTTAGCACTTTGAATATCTCTGCAACGGTTTGACGTAGAATCACAATTTAAACACCAAAATGATTGTTTTGTGGAGCTGAAGTGATTGGTAAAAGAAAATGTGAAGTTTAAAGTAAAATTAACTGAGGAAAAGCCAAAAACCTTTTTCCCATAAGATTAACATGGGAGATTTTATGAGCATGTTTTTTGGATTTTTTCCGCAACCACTTAACCTACGTTAATAATTCAAAATACCATATTATTTGTTTTTTTAAGCTCTATAACATGGTCTAAACCTAAATTAAGTGCTTTAAAAATGTTAGGGTAAAAAATGCAAAAAACTGATTTTTGAAAAATTTAAAACCCCCATAAACCCCCCTTCCCATAGTCCGATTTTTCTGGTTTTCGAACTTAAAGTCATAAATGTCAGTTTACACATTTGAGCCAAATTTCATCGAAATCGGACGTTTTTTACTCAAGTTATCGCATTCACGGACACATATATAGATATATATATATATATATAGATATATATATATATATAGATATATATATATAGATATAGATATATATATACATATATATAAATTTGAACGAATAGTGTTTTGGACATCTGGGGACCTCAAAACAAAAAGTTATCATGGTCTCGGGCTTAAGTCTTACCATGAGACCTACAGTAATAGCTTCTTCCCTATAGGGGAAATTCGCTAAAAATAACATTCCAAAAACTGTTAACACCTGGACAATCAAAGATCACTTACACACAGACAGGGCCCATGTCTCTGTCGGAACTCTCCCTGCAGGTTCCACCGTTAAAGCAGAACTTGTCGTCGCAAGAGGCCCGGGTTTCACAGCGGGCCCCGGTCCAGGTGTCCAGGCAGTGGCAGAGCGGGGCCCCGTCCACCACACTGCAGGCCCCGCCATGCAGACAGTGGTCGGCGCAGCTCACCGACTCAGAGCCCCGCCTGACGGAACACACCTCACCCTCCCACTCGTCTGGGCATCTACAAACCATCAACTTTGTAATTCACCATCCATCACACTGCAGACAGCATGCTTCATGCTGACAGCGGCCTGAGAGAATACCTCTCCCTGACTTCCATCTGTTTATATTACGGTTCTAACCATGCAGTTCCACCATTCATACATAATCTAGACTTAGTCAACTTCTTCTATACTTATTCTAAATCAGTTTTGAAAATGAACCATGAGAAGAGTGATTACTAATCTGCTTGCCTCAAATCACTGACTAAAATAGCTGTATTACAGGATCTAGCCTCAGTTCAAGCCTTTGCCGACTTGTACAAATGTTTTATGAATTTTGAGTCACTTGTTTTCTAAAATAAAGTAAACAAACCTGATCATCATAGTATGCCTAGATCAATAGTCTCAACTAAGATAATAATAAGCTGAGAAAACAAATCTTTTTAAATATACAATTTGTAAATAAGTATTTGAGTTTTGAAAGTAATAGAGAACTTTACATTTATATGGAAGAAAAAAATAGTTCTAAAATAATACACTTACAGTGTGCTGCAAGAATTTGGTTTGGGTGTTAATTATGTTTTCAAATAAGTACAATTACAAAGCGTAAAAACTGCCAACAAAGAAGGTAGCCTAACTGGTAGACTAAATTACACTAACTAAAGGAAACCCAAATAAGAAGCATTGCTTTTACTTGTTTAAATACTTCAGTGAACACCATATTTTAGTTTTTACATTTTATACTAAGGGGTACTAAGGGGTATATAAAAACCCTGTACTTCTGTCATATAGTTACACAACATAACAAGTTCAAGAAACTGATATAACATTTAAAGTAGTAGCAATACAAAGACTCAAAGTACCTGCAAACTCTATTGCCGCCACTGATAAAGCATGTGCCACCATTGTGACAGTGGCGGGCACACTCGGGGGTGTGTTGCGTGCAGTTGGTGGGGGGAGTGGGGGGACACAGGCAGGCTGCGTCACCAGCGGCGCAAGAGCAGTTACACAGGTCCACCTGGCACCGGCGGCCGACAAACCCGGGCTGGCACCAGCACACCAGCTTCTTGGACGTCACATTGCACGTACCTGCGATCACGCAATCATGTTATCTAAGAACTATGGTTGGGCCAGCGAGATGGAATTTACGGAGTGAGTAAAACTATTTCCGATAGCTCTTTTAGCATAGCAATCACCTGATGGTGTGGGGTCAGTAATTAGCTGCCTTAACTCACATCTTGGACCTGTTTCTCACCGATAGCTCTTTTAGCATAGCAATCACCTGATGGTGTGGGGTCAGTAATTAGCTGCCTTAACTCACATCTTGGACCTGTTTCTCACCGATAGCTCTTTTAGCATAGCAATCACCTGATGGTGTGGGGTCAGTAATTAGCTGCCTTAACTCACATCTTGGACCTGTTTCTCACCGATAGCTCTTTTAGAATAGCAATCACCTGATGGTGTGGGGTCAGTAATTAGCTGCCTTAACTCACATCTTGGATCTGTTTCTCACCGATAGCTCTTTTAGCATAGCAATCACCTGATGGTGTGGGGTCAGTAATTAGCTGCCTTAACTCACATCTTGGATCTGTTTCTCAATCTGTCGGCTCTGTAAATTTATCAAATTTATCAGCTTTTGTTAATTTATCAAATGTTTTATGCTCTATTGTATTATTGTATATAATCTCATTAAAGAAAGAAGAAAACATCCTGCAAATGTTATTATTAAACTGTTGTTTTTCAAAAAAATAATGTGCTAGGAAGTACAAACTAAGTTTGAAAAATTTGACATATTGACATAAGTAAAGAACTGGATAAGAAATTATTTTAAAATAAATTAAAATCTGTTATAATTAATGCTCCTCATTACTTTCTTAACGAGTTTTATATATATGTAAATTTAATTTAGGCTGATTTTATATGTTTAAAACATCAATATTTATGTAGTTTTGTATTAGGATTGTTTTTGTATTTAATATATAGTAACTGAAATGAAATGATAATAACCATTAGGCTATCAAGATGCCCAAACGTATATGTGATGTAAACTTTATAAATAAAGTAAGTTTAATTTGATTTGGTGGAAAGGTGGTCAGGTAACATAGTTATCGCCAATTAGCAAGACGCGTTGATGACAAAAAGGTCGAGAATTAGCATTGGAACTCACGACACTCTCTACAGATCCTGAATACGATATTCGAATCCGATCCGAAAGCTTTATCGATATCCGATTAGGTCTAGTAAAAATCCGACTTATTCGGATAGACTGTATATCTGGGGATAAAAAGCCAGAAACAAAACAAGAAATATGTTTGGACCATTAATAAACATTTTAACTCTTGTGATGAGCATAACCGGCGGTGAACTTTAAAACGGCAGAAAGATCTAAAAGATAAGAAAAGTCCAGCTGGGAAGGGGACGCTGTCGCTTCTCTCTCACTTCTGCTCCATCCGACCGTGTGTTCGTAGGTCCAGGCTAGGTGTCTTCACGTAGTAAAAATCTTTGAAATTTGTGCGCTTCACTGCTTAGCGGAGTTTTTTCTTTTGAGGCCAACATTAATTTGTCATCAAATTAGATTTGTTTGGAACCGGAGGAAATAAATTCGATTTTTTATAATAAAAGATGTGAAATTATCGGGTTTTAGCTGCAGCATAAATCTCGTGATGAAACGCAAAAATAAGTGAACGCACATTCAAATTTTTCTTGTCGAAGTAAGTGAAATACCTCTAAGAGTGAGCTAAAATAACTAAAAATAAAACATCGAGGACACCAAGCCGAGGCGCGTAAAAAAAGCGGATTAAATTTAAAGAAATAAAAAAAAGTTAGTTTGTTTTATGGGCCATTCATGTCGGTGTTTGTCAGAACGTGTTTGTCTATGTGTATGTGGTGAGTGTTTAAATTATTAATTTGTATGTTAATTTATTGCTTAAGTATAGTTGCACCAAACAAATTTTTATTTTAAATGGTTGTATTTATGCCTAATTATTGAGTTTTTTAAAGGTTAAAGTTGTCAATTTATTGAACCTAGGTAAAATCATATAATGTGTAAAATTGTTGTAGCTTTTTAAAGGTTTTAGTGTTGTAGGGCTAAACTGTATTAAACCTAGGAAAGATCATTTATGAATTAAATTTTGATAAATTGTATGCTGGCAATATACGATTGTATTTTAAAGATAAGTTTTGGTTTAATTTGAAAAATATTATTACAGGGCAATTTTTTTAAATCAATTATTGTGATGTCTTAAGGATTTTAAGGTGAGGTTAATGAAATGGTATATAATCTGAGGATAAAGAAATGTGTAGTTGCGTGTTGGAGTAGTGGTCAATAATAATTTCACAAAAGGCTCTAAGACTAGTTGTACAATTGTGGGTTGTGTAGTCAGGTCCCTTTGCCTTGTTAAATAAAATTTCAAAAAAATTATCGGGTTTATAAAAACGAGTATCCCTGACAGGAAGTGAAGGTGTGGTGTACAAATTCACAACAGTTTTTATTACACCACCAACCATACTTCACAAAAGGTGCTAGGAGGAAATTAAAGGGTTCTGGCCGGAACCTAGGTGTGAAAATAATATTGCCAACCCGAGCCTTATTGAATTTTCGCTTTATAACTAACCGAACAAGATTTGATTATACATACTACTGCTCTGACAGGTGACTCACATCATATCCAAAAATACAAATTGTGTCAGATATAGCCTCTATTAGAATTAAGTTGTACATCACAATAGTTGAAAACAAAATATAAAAATATAGTCAAGCCCCCAAAGAAAATAATCCTATTTGTATTATCGCTGCCATAGCTTAAATAATAAATAGAACTGTCAGAGTTGCAGGGAAATACATTGGTCTTATATATAAAAATGCAATGGTTGTTAAATTAATTTTTCCCAGTGTTTCAAATAAATAGTTTTTTCTATAAAAAAGGTTATCCTGTTTTAAAATAGTGTGGGTCACATTGTATCTAAGCCTTTATAAGTTGATCATATATTTTGAGGTATATTTTACCTATTAGTATTTTTTTGACTTGATGGACCCTAACTCAATTGATCCACTAGTGTTTCCTCTGAAAATTTACATTAAAAAATAAATAAAGGGTTTGAGCTATCTTCCACTGCGCCAATCCTAGCGAAATTTATCAGAATTTAGTTTTTTCCCCCGGGTGGGGGGAAACTATAAATTTATGTGAGGATTTTCTTTGCATAAATAAAAGAAACAGTTATTTTTCCTCACATAAATAATTTATTTCCTCCGGTTCCAAACAAATCTAATTTGATGACAAATTAATGTTGGCCTCAAAAGAAAAAACTCCGCTAAACAGTGAAGCGCACAAATTTCAAAGATTTTTACTACGTGAAGACACCTAGCCTGGACCTACGAACACACGGACGGATGGAGCAGAAGTGAGAGAGAAGCGACTGCGTCCCCTTCCCAGCTGGAACTTTCTTATCTTTTAGATCTTTCTGCCGTTTTAAAGTTCACCGCCGGTTATGCTCATCACACTCTTGACGATGTCGTTCAAGGTAACATGACGAAATTCCTGTCGCTTTCAATGTTGTCGGTACGTAACTCGTATCAATTCATCGATACGATATTTGTGTAGTCATATATCTATCGCGATACACGGCCGGATCGTACATAATTTTAGCAAACAGAATGAATACAGTTTATAAAGAGAAATGTGCGATAGCGAGCGTTTTTGATAGTAAACAACCGCAAATGTACACAATACTGAAACATTTCTTGTATGGTAGAGATTGATAAGGCAGTAAATTGCTCTTAATTGGCTGTTACAGAAATCCTATTAGACAAAGTGAAGCAGAATTTATTCATAGACTAAATATAATGCTTGATGTAGTTAACTTTAAATACAAATATGTGGTTTTCATGGGGGATATAAATATTGACATAATGAATTTTAATTACGGCAATAGCAAAAAATTATTAAATATTTTAGCAGCAAACGGATTTAAGTCATTGGTTGATTTTCCAACAAGAATTACAGAATCAACTGAAACAGCCATAGATAACATCTTCACAAATCTAGACAGTCAATTTTATAAAGTTGAGGGCATCAACTCACAACTTTCAGACCATGATGGTCAAATGCTAGAAATTAAAAATAATAAAAAACACGAAAACTTAAATCATTTTTCTGAGTTTTATTTTGAATACAAAAGGAGATTTACCGACTCAAATACTGAGCAATTTATTAATATTTTGCAAAATGAAACTTGGTTAGACCTTTTCTTATCACCGGTTGAAAAAAAGTATGACACCTTCTATAAAACGCTCATGGATCATTTCAATACGTGCTTCCCTAAAACTCTTTCAAGACAGCATACTAAAAAGAAATGGGTTCCACATGAACTTAAATCAGAAAGACAAAAAATTATTGATCTTAGTCAAACAGCTAGAGATTTAAATTGTAAAGTTTTGCTAAACAAAGTTAAAGAAATGAACAAACAATATAAAGGAAAGTTGAAGTCCTCAAAAAAAACAATATTACAAACAGAAAATTAGTAATTCAAATAATGTCAATAAAACTTCTTGGATGATCATAAATTCTGAAGTGGGAACTGGCCCAGGAAAAATTCAAAACATAAACTTAAAGATAAATGATATTGTATGTTCTGATCCTTCATTAATCTGTAATCAGTTCATTGATTACTTTACAAACATTGTAGATGATAATGCACTATCGAATCTAGGACCAGTCAGAGATGATCCTAATAGTACGGGAAGGGAAATACTTGACAGGAAATTTAGTTTTAGCTTTGTTGATGAGAAGGACATTGATAATATTATTCGTAGTCTAAAAAATTCTTTCAGTGTAGGGTGTGATGATGTCCCTGTGGTACTCCTGAAAAAAGCTAAATCAGTTTTATTAAAACCAATTACTCACCTAATAAATTCTTCATTAATATCCGGTATTTTTCCAAGCAAACTAAAGATTACAAAATTAAAACCACTCTTCAAAAAAGGAGACAAGCAAATGGTATCAAACTACCGACCTATTGCTTTGTTACCATCTATTTCAAAAATTTATGAAAAGGTAGTTAATAATCAACTGGTACATTTCTTTGAAAAAAACAATCTATTTGAAGATTGTCAACATGGCTTCCGCTATGGACGATCGGTCATTACAGCTGCCACAGACTTTATTGAATCTGTTATAGATAATCTAGACAACAAAGGTAATGTTGCGGGTCTATTCATGGACCTAAGTAAGGCCTTTGATTCAATATCACATGATTTATTACTTTCCAAACTGAATCAATTAGGAATTAGAAATAATGCATTAAACTGGCTCAAATCTTATCTTTATGACAGAAAGCAGTTTGTCGAAATTGTTCATCACAATAACAAAAACTATAAAATTCCTTACCGTTCTTCCATTACAGCAGTTAAATATGGGGTGCCACAGGGATCCATCTTAGGCCCCCTTTTATTTGTTTGCTATTTAAGAGACTTCCCCCAGCTCAGTGATTCGAGTAAACTGTGCCTATATGCTGATGATACCAATTTGAAAATCACAGCTTCAACTATTGATGAATTAGAAATTAAAATTAATTCTGACCTAACAATTTTAAATAGGTTTTTTAATTCTAATAATTTGCTTTTAAATCTTGAAAAAACCAACATTATTAATTTCCAAACTCGATCAGCTCAAAATATAATTCAACCTAATATTACCGTCCTTAACAAGAAAATTAAAGTCATGGACAGCATTAAATTTTTAGGATTAGAAATAGTAAACACACTCAACTGGAACCGTCATGTTGAAAAATTACTAACGAAAATTTCTTCTGGCCTCTACGCATTGATTAGGTTAAAAAATTATTGTGAAAAAGAAACCCTGAAAGTAATTTATTTTTCTTACATCCATTCAGTGATATATTTTGGGATATCACTGTATGGTGCAACAACTAAAAATAATTTAAATGCCATTTTGATAATGCAAAAAAAATCTATAAGAATAATTTGTAACTTAAAACCCAGAACTTCAGTTAAGGAAAATTTCAAATCAGAAAACATCATGACAGTTTATGGAATGTATGTTTTTGAAACAGTTTTATCCGTAAGAAACAGATTTCAGGAAATGGAGCTGGTTGGTAATAATCATGAACATAACACCAGAAATCGGGGACGCCTCGCAATAAGCTCTCACACTCTGCAACTTTTCAAAAAAAAACCTATATATGCTGGTTCAAAATTTTACAATAAAATCCCAAAAGATATCACAGATGAGGTCTCAAATAAAAGATTCAAAATTAAGTTAAAGCAGTATCTCATCAACAAAGCTATGTATTCTTTCGAAGAGCTGTAGTTTTCATTCCTATATTAAATTCTAAGACCTACACACTTAGGTTTAAACTTGTTATTTGTATTGTTTATTTGTACTTGTAACTTGTTTATTTGTATTATTCAATACTGAAATAAGACACTATTCATGTATGTATGTATTACTACAAACGAATAAAGATATTTTGAATTGAATTGAATTGCAACTCGATGTCGATTTACGATTCTCGGGATAGCCGCAGACAACAAGACAACAGTATAGGATTACTGGCGAATAAGTCGATCATTTTTCGTCGATAGTCGATTTCAGATAGTAACAACTTCTCACGAATGCAATGAGCTTATGGAGTAAGATGTAATTCAAAAGTTGCATTATGCAAACGGAATTGTTAGTGTATGAAATTTAAAATTGCAGCTACTGATATTTTATTTTTCATTCAATATAATTAAAAAACTCTGATTAAAAGTTTACTGACTTGCGTAAAACGAGTTGCATAGCTTTCTCTACGGCGAAGTTTCCCGGTATGATCTACGAGCTTAATCTATCTAGAGCTCTTTTACTCCAAGAAAAGACTTCACTGGTTAAACCCCGGCGAGAACTCTAGGTATAATATATCGAATATCTATCTGGCTTAGTATTATTTAAGCTCGTCGAATATCTTCAGTCTTAACGGTGCAAAGCAGCGACGATCTGACGACGGATTCACGAAGGCATCGCTTAGTTATTTCTATTTATACAGATTTAATCGTTCGGATATTATTTGATTTAGTTAAATTCATGTATTTTAAATGGAACCTAAAAGGATGAAAAGCATGATAATATGTAAATTTGTTAAAAAGAACGAAGCCGATAGAGAAGTTGCCGATCGTTTGAAATACAACCTGACAATCCGTAGTCCGTTTACATTCCGGTGACAAACTAGGTTAAACAAAGTTTGTAATTTGTAGTAAACCAAATAAATTTGAGCCAGGCCTGGTTAGTAAATGTATTAAACAAAGGAAATTCTTTGGTCGTGGATGTTTAGGTTAACTCATACAGAGATGAAGCCCTATACTGATTCATTGTTTCAGTAAGTTCTGATTGCCTATGTCGTGCTAGGCCTTTAGTATGTTATAATATATATTACTTACTTAATAATACTTACTTACTATATATATATATATATATATATATATATAACTTAAATTTTATGTGTTACTTATGTCGAATGTATAAGTAAACCCATGTTAAAGAACAAACAGACTATAACTCATTCTAGAGAGCTGCGCAGACAAATGGGAGGCTAAATCTGATAGGCTAGGATAGACAGTTGAGAAAGGCTCATTGAACAAACAGCATGACAATAGATAAAGTTAGGTTGGACTAGGCAAACTCTTCTGCGATAGGCTAGGCTTTCAACTAGCAAAATGAAGACATAAACCAGGTAGAGATCTTATGTAGTGCATGTAGCCTAACCATAAATGATAGCTCTAATACAAGCGAAGAGGATAGGTCCACAGCCTGAAGGAATACAGTGGTGTTAAAAAAACTATTTTTAAGCTTTTAACAAAGAACGACAAATTTTATCTGTACAAATTGCATCCAGTTTGCCAAGGAACCATGTGAACGATACCTCAACGGACTTGTTAAGAAAAGAATTAGCAGAAGCAAGTAACTTAAATGAAAAACTTAGTAATGAAAATAAACAAATTATGCTAGAACTAAATGAGTATAAAACTAGGTTAAGTGATGCAGAAGAGCAACTGAAAATGCTTAGGTTAAGCAATAGGGATCTGAATAGGGTAGTCAATGTTAAAAGTGGTGAGAGGTGGATGGGGGAGAAATTTCATGGTGTTATCACAACCTCAAACCGCTTCGAAGTTTTGGGGCGGGGACTGGGGGAAGAATCCAAACTTGAGATATTGAAAGTGAGCAAAGGCTCACAAGTTTGTTTGTCTGGAGAAAAATCCAAAGTAATGTGTAGGCCACGATTTTTTAGGAAAAAAGCACCACAGAGTAAAATTGTTTTGGTCTCTTGACAGCAAGGGGCGAGACTGTGGGGAAATGATGAACAATAGGCTGAACATGGAAGGTGGGGATGTGAGGCGCTCGTTTTTCCCAGTGCTCCATTGGAACAATTGATTTGCAACGCTAAACAAAACTTAGGTCAGATGAAAGGAAACGACTGCATGGCGGTGTTGTGTGGCGTAAATAATGTCAATGATAATTACCTATGTAAACTAAACGAAAGATTGGACAATCTTGGGCAGGATGTGGGAAATAAGAGGTGGCGTTTGTCGAAGGGCCCGTAGGTACGACAATGAGGACCTAAATATTAATATTAAGAAACAGAATGAAATAATCGCAAATGAATGCAAAGCTAGAGGATGGGGCTTTATAAACCTTAATGAATCTTTGGACGAGACTAAGTATACCAAAAAATGGCTACACCTGAACTCAAAAGGAAAAACAATCCTTTGCGACCTAGTTTTAAGTTTTTTATGCACCAACCAGAAACCACTCTCCGATCAGGAGAAAGTAATAAGAAAAATGGAAATAGATCAAATATAAGTAGGATTAGGGCAAAGACCGGTAGACCTAGGGCTAGGAGCACAAATAATAATAATAGAAAACCCATACCTTTGACCATAACAATCTGTTCACTTAACGTCAGAGGAATTCAGAATAAAGAAGAGATGCTTGAAATCTTTCTTAATGAAGAGAAACCGGATTTATTTTTGGTACAGGAATATGGGCTTGATGAATTAAAAATCAACTCAATAGCCTTGAACAACTACAAAGTGAAACTTAGAAAATCGGATTGAAATATGTTGCATTCACTTGGAAGTTAGATAACTTAACAAATAGATCCCAAATAACAGATATACAGCATACTTCTTCAAAGCAGAAACTGGTCAAATCAAAAACAGGTCAGGTCATCAGCGGCGTCCCGCAAGGCCAGTACTAGGGCCTATACTATTTTTAATCTATATTAATGACATAAATGAGGTAGTTTCAGAAGTAACCTATAAATTCGCTGATGACACTACAGTTTGAATTAAAGACAGAAACACTCAAATATAGATCTAGAAATTCAATCAATAGAAGCAGCAAATCAGCTCTCGCAGTACTTTTCAAGGAACAACTTGATTTTAAACCCAACAAAAACCAATTTTATTTGCATTCAAACCAGTCAAAGGAAAGCCAGAGATGATGCCCCGCTTGAACTATACATAGAAAATCAGGAAGGCCCAGTTTAATTTCAGCAGACAAACCACACAACTTTAGGAGTGATATTGGACAATAAGCTGAGGTGGGATGAGCAGATAGACAGTATCGAGAAAAAACTCGCCAAAAGCTTCTTCATCTTCAGGAATGTCAATACATTCAATAATATCAACCTTAGCAAAATGATCTATTATGGCCTATTTGAAACCCACATTACCTATTCTGTCATGCTTTGGGGGGTGGGAAAGGGCAATTTAGGAAAAAATATTCATTTGGCAAAAAAAGGCTATTAGAACACTAGCCAAACTTGCACCTCAAACACACTGCAGAGAAATTTTCAAACAATTAAATATACAAACTGTATCAAACTTTTTCATTCTTGAATCAATTTGTTATGTAATACAGAACAAGATCCACAAAACAATAGAAACTAGTAATCTCAAGAGGCATAGTTATAGCACCAGGAATAAATCAGTTTTTGTTCAACAACATAATCTTTCAACAACTCGCAATCTTTGAAAAGAAACCAAACTATATAGGCTTAAAATTGTACCAGGCTTTGCTAACAACAATAAAAAACATCAATCAATTTTCAAAATTTAAAAACAGATTAAAATCATTCCTTACAAGTTTTAGTTTTTATTCTCTAGAAGAATATTGGGAAGTTTGTAAATCCTTTCCTAACCCTACCCCTCTGCATTGAAGAGTGGTAGAAGACGTGTCCGAAAATAGCGGAACGTTTGACAGATCCTACGCCCTCAGAGGACACGGGATGCCGAAAATAAGTCAAGTAAATAAATCAAGTGAAGTGTTGTGATGTCTGCTATCAACATTAGTTGATTACGGTCTTTTAAATAGGCTGTAATCATATTAAAATGTTTCCTTGTTGTTTCTCTTGCCTGACCATATGTTTGTGTTTGTTTTCTTTTTACTAGGCCTACACCAAGATAAGCTAAGGTGTTATATTTCTTGTATTTTTCACTGCAGAGAAGATAATGTTCTCGAGAATGTACAGGGGTTGGTATATTGCTGCTCCAATTAGACATACTGCTTTCTGCTGAGGTTATGTGTGTAGTACAGTCTTCAATGACTCAGAAAGATACATTTGTAAAAATAATAACCACTTGGGTTTTGAATAAAATTACTTAGGTTAAATATTGCAAATTTATATCTTGCAAGGGAAATGAAAATGTAAAGTTCCAACTTGAAAATATGGTACGGTAGGTAGTTTTAGAGATCGTGGTAAAGTAGGCTAAATATCCAAACCCAAAAATTATCCGATCCGAAACCCTTACTATCCGATCCAAACTTAAGCCATCCAAACCGAAACTGATCCAAACTAAAAATTCACTATTCGCACACCTCTACTTCTAGAAGTCACTAGCTCTGTACTAGGACAGATACTTGGCACAAAGGCAATGTTCAGCAAGAGATATCTCGGAGTCATTTATTTGGGAATAGCTGTAAACCACTTGATTTACAGCTACTGAAGAAGATTTTAGTGTCTGTCTATTTCCACAGAATTCCAAAAAGGAAAGCTCCATTTCATACCTCCGTTAAGACAGAAGTTGTCGCAGCCGTCCTTCTCGCATCTCTTGCCGCTGTAACCGGGCTGGCACTGACACACAGGCCCGTCCGGGCTCAGGTTGCATGTACCCTGTAAACAGATGACAAAGTCAACAATGGAGTTACACTTACTTCAACAACTAGCAGAACATTACAATAAATTACTCTGATGAAATTACTACAAATCTACCAAAATAATTTAAAAGCTATTTGAAACCCTAAGAATTTATCTTATGCTGATTAATTATATAACTTGGTATCACCACTAACGGTTTAAAAACCAACATTCAATCAAACATTAAAAACTTAAATTGCATCTCTCCCGGGGCTAAACTCTGTACCAAATGATGACAGTAATTAGTTAGACCTTCAACTAAAATACACAGTTCTAAGCTTGTTTGGGAGTTTACAGTTTTGATAGTTCTTTGTGTTATACAGGGTCAACAATGTACCACCAACACGACACTAAAACTTGAATCTAACACTTAAAAATAAAAATTACACTTAAATAAAATTAAACTACGTAAACTATTTAATAAATTAATTTAACATGGTTCACACTTTTATTAGGTTCATGATTTCCCTGACTTTCCTTAACCAAAAAGATAAATTTCCCTGACTCTCAACCCGGAATGTGCACTTAATTTACGCTAGGTAATATTTAAACATTTTTTATTATCGGCCTCCATAGCTAACCAAAGCTCTCCAGTTCATTTATTTTTTTATTTTTAATGTTTTTAGTTTCAGAAAAGAAATTGATTGTTTTTGAAAATCAAGTAGTGAGGAAAGTCTATGGTGCAGTAAATGAAAATGGTAATTGGAGAGTAAGAGAAAATCAAGAACTTAGAAACCTTTATAAACACCCGGATGTAGTAGTCATAATCAAGAGCAGAAGGTTGAGATGGGCTGGCCACATAGCAAGAAGACCAAAGAACATCCTTATCAGGGATGTCTTTGAGGGGAGGCCAGCAGGAACCAGACCACTAGGGAGACCAGGTGCAGAGAGACCTCAGGAGATTGGGAGCAACATGGGAGCAGGCTCAAGACAGGCAGGAGTGGAGGCGAATTGTTGCGGAGGCCAGAAACCTACTTTGGTTTGAATGGCCACAGCAGTAAGGTAAGGTAATATTTTTAGTTTGTTGTTGTCCAATACATTTATTGCCTTACCACTTTCTCTTCGTTACACCATAAAAACCTATTGAACAAAAGTTGAATAAGTTTCAAATTTTACACAGTACTGCTTGGCGTTTAAAGTTAAATTAAAAATTGTCCCCAACTTGTTTAAAATATTAAGCATTTTTCCAGACTTTCAGCGTTTTTCCAAATTTTTCCTTGACCTTTATCAAAATTCTGACATTCCAGAAAGTGTGAACCATGTTTCAGTTTTGTGAGTATTGTCACGCTGTACAATGTGACTAGTCTCACCTTGTTCTGGCAGTAGTTCTCGCAGTGGGAGGCCTCGCAGCGAGACCCGTTGTACCCACTCGGACACGAGCAGTACGGCCTCTCCGTGGAGCTGTTACGCAGACACACGCCTCCGTTCTGACACACCAGCTCCGCGCACTTCTCACACCGTGAGCCTACGGACAAGTGTCACTGGTCAGCTTACACTGTTGTTTAGGTGGAAATGGTGAGGATTTTATTGTTTAACTCATAAATGGTGTGGTTAAATATGTCTACCATAATATGTTTAGTGATTTTCATAAGGAAAATTGAGCTATTAGCATGATCCACATAGTGAGAATTAACACGTTCGCTGAGGGGCAGGCCTATGGGCGTGTTCCCACCATGCGGCAACTGTTCCGGTAGGCGCGGTCACATTTTGAATTCCCGGCTAACGAATGACAATAAACACTATGCGGTGCAGTACTGCGTTACAACACCACTGGACGTAGTTCTACGAAACACCACCAGGTAGCAGAACTATGCAGATAGCAGTAGACAATCAGGGTTGCCATGTACAGGGAATAAGTCGGACGAAAACTACTGCGGGGAAGTCCCGTGACGGCCGGGATATTGGGGGAAATTTACTACCAACCTACACCAAAATAAAGCTCGCATTCTAAGCTACACGCTGGCATCAAATTGTTTACTCCTCGCGCCACACTGGTGCACACTGAAGCCTGTAACGTTTGCATAGCAACTGTACGGGCATACCCGTAGCGCGCTCCGGGGGAACAACTGCAACTACGGGTATACCCGTACTGCGCAACAAACGTGTTAATGCCAATGTAGGATAAGATAACCCAATGAACACGTTTAGGAAAAAGCTTAAGACTTGATTTATTTATGTCTCATTTGGTCACATTCAAATACGGATTTTAATTCAAATTTGGCAAAAACAACTTCAAAAATATTTTCAAATAAATAATTTATCAAAATTAAATAATAAAATACAGTGAAAGATTATGGTCAGTAAAAAATACAGGACGTAATAAAAGACATCTTACAACAATTTACATAAATTTACACTTACAACACAGAACAGACAGTAACATGATATAAGTAGGGACACCATTTTGGTTTGTATTCACAAAACAGACAGTAACATGATATGAGTAGGGACGCCATTTTGGTTCTTTCATTTCTATCATTGGCCTGATGATGACCGGCGTGACTGGTCAATATCAATAGCCTTGTACCATCTTTTATATATGTTAACTGTCTGTTATGCAACATCAGCTCGCCATATACTGATCGGCAGTTAAACTTGATCAACTTGACAGAATTTTATGGGAGGGATGCGCCTGGCAGAGCCAAATGGGAAGCATTGGTGTAGCGCGAATTGCCTTGCCAGAGTTGCAGGCGTTGTCAAAATACCTAAGCCTATGCAGTGGCGGCAGAAAGGTGGTCTACGTGACTAATTGTAACGTACCCGTTCATGCTGATACCGACCGAGAGTTCAAAGGTTACTGAAGCATTGGAGCCTTCCATTATTGAGACCTGGACCTCAGAAGTGAAAAGTTGTGCCTGGATACGCTGCTGAAGACCTTCTGCTCTCGTTTGAGGATTTTGCAAAGTGCAAACAGGTAAGGCAGATTAATAAATTGTTAATAATTTGTTTCAAAACATTTGAAGTCAAAGGAAAATTAAATCCTGATAAATTCTATAATCTGTAAAACTTAGCATAAGGCTTAAACTTGTTATTTTTCCTGCATGAATCAAGGAATAAAATGTGCTTTAAGGTAAATAAATTAAATATTATTTAGTAATTTTCACATAAAACTAGGGTTCTGGAAATTAAATAGTTTCAAAATAAAATATTGTCTTATTAATTTCAAGTAATGTTAACATGTTATAACTGTTTGTCAGTAAAATTTGTAGAATCAGAAACCAATCATTTATGCTTATCCCTGCAAACTGGGTATTTCATGTAAATAATTGTAGACTACTTAAATATTTAAATATGTAGGTGTAAATATTATTTTTTGTTAACTATGTACGAAGATAATTTTGTAAAGAAAATCAAAGGAACTTGTAAAACTTAAAATATTTTGTTGCGTATTTCAAGATATAATATTATTTCATGCTACAAGAATTTTGCAAAACAGGTTTAGGCTAGTTAGTTTTGTGTATGGAAGTCGCCAATTTATTAAATTAGTATGAATAAAAACCCTCTATTTTATATAATGTAGGAAATAGCTAATTTGGAAAAATCAATTAATTATAGTTAAATTACCATTTATTATTGTCATTAGTGTGCTATAAAATAGTTTAGTTTTACACTGTACAGTTAAAATAGATGCTTTTACATGACTTGGAACACAAAATAACTTTAAGAAATGTATTCATGTTTTTATTAAGTATAAAGTGTTACTTGAGAATATTCCTGTTTCGTGGAGCAGATGTGATCGATAATTTATTTAATGTCATTGTGGTGATATGCCTCTATCTGTTTGAGTTATAATAATATGGAAGCTATAAATTTAATGTCAGGTCAGCTTCAGTTAATTGTTTTCATACTTGAGGTTTAAAAAAAAAACAGAGCTTTCTTTGTAGTTCATCAATGTACAACAATGGCAGTTACAACAATTATTGTGCATATATAATAGTTAAAGGAAATTAATAATTTATTATTTCAAATTTATATAATGCTTAATCATGTGTTAGCTGTTAAATGTTCATTGTGATTTGTTTAGTTAGTGCTTGATTATTATGTGTTTAATGATTGGCCAGTAAACAATTGTAGAAAATGAATTAAATTGTATGACTGATGTACTGTAGCAGGGCTACATATTAACTGTGTAACACATCTGTATTCTCTGGCATTTGATAAGATAGTTGAGCACCATTGGGAATATATTGTTGAAGGCCTTGTGTTATCTTGCTTTATCAATTCAATCTTGGAATCTGATGCAGCTGATAATATATTATTTTGTCTTCAGAAAAATAAAATAATTATTTTAGAATAATTGTAAATACATTTTGGTTTTAAAATTTATTTGTTATAAATCATGAGATATTAAAATATATAGATTAATTTATTAATTAATTTTTACTTGTGAATATTTTGGCTTTGAAGCCATACTATTCATGTAGGTACTTAAAAGGGATTTTCTTTTGGGGCCTACTGCTTTTAGGGTTTTCTTTTGAGGCGTTCGCCTACCTCGACTTGTGATGACTACAACCCCTGGACCAAGGGACCCCTACGGGGTGTTGCCCCCTACAGGACTGGCAGCCTCCCATGGTGCTCCCAGATAGTGACTGGAGCTACTAGTCTTCGACTCGATAAGTCCTTCATCTTTTATTGTTATTCTTTGGAACTTTGGCTTGGAATATTTTGCACAGTGACCCTAGAGGACTTGGACCTTGCACTGAGGAACCATAGTGTGTGGTGCAGTGCGCTTCAACAAAATCATCATAAATTCTTCTTAGTCAATATTAGTTTAAGTTTTTGTGTTAAATAAGTGTTTATTTATTTGTATATTTCTTTATAGATTAAGTATTTGGTGGCCACCTTGCATTCAAAGCAATTGAAGTAATAATCTGGAGAGAGTCTGCAGACCAGGTTAGGGGATAAAACATGAGCATTTATCAACTTTAGAATATTATATATTGCATATATCTTAACTGTTCTTGCTGTATTATTAAACTGCAAGCTGAAAGTTTAAAAGTTTCAGATGATTTATCTTGAGAAATGATAACTTTGTTCCTGACTCAACTTGTTTTGCCAATAATTGTTCCATTAAATGAGACTTGATGCAATATTTTGAATTACTTGAGTTATCCTACATTCTTAGTTTTCTCAACCAAACAAATCAATACTAAATTTGAATAGTAGTATTCAACGTTTATCGGTACTTGGATTTAATTTAAAAATTAAACTTTAAAGAAATATTTCATGAATTTAAATTGAAAAATTAGTACTTGTGTCTTAGACTAGAGAAACTTAGAGAATTTTTGATAAAGTTCACCTTGCCCAATTCTTAAGAATTTTCACTGAAGTTTAGAAATGTTTTGTCATTTAAAGTTGTAGTAAACTGGTTTCACAGTTCAGATAATTTATTTTATATTTTTTACCTTTGGTGGTAAATTGGACAATTGTTACTTGCTGTGTATATTATATTAGTTTTAAGAGGCGCTGTGTTTTTATTAGTTTCATTTGCACACTTTGCTATTTAATTGATTTTCAACTCATGATAAACCTGTGATACATATATTGTTTGAATTTAAAGATGGTAAATCTGCCTATTGACCACTGGAAGAAAACATAGGTAATTTTATTTCATTTTTGGTTGACAATCTGCCTTACAAGTGGGGTTTTACGGTTTGGAGGAGGAACAGATTCCTTGTTACTGTCTCCATAGAAGAGTTCCTGTCAACAAGGTGGCACCCTTGAAGTCGGACATTGATGCCAGCCTTCATTAGGAGGGTAGCTTGTGTCAACTATACCTGGATTCTTAGAAAATGTTCTTAAATTGAACCACCCTTCTCCACTGATGTTAGCTGGGACAAAATAACACTGCGTTGGGAACGTAGCAGTTATGTAAATACAGTATAAGTGTAAATATATTTTAAGTGTTGCAAGATGTCTTTTATTACATCCCATAAGTAATAACATGTAATATACTAATCATAAAGTTGTTAAATAACAAATAACTGATACCTGGAATACAATATTGACTGGACTAATAGAATTTTACTTTTATGGTACCTTTTTATGGTATGTTTTTTTATATTTGTTTGTTTATGGTATGGTTTTTTTATGGTATGTTTTAACAACTGTTAGCAAAAAATAGTATACAAGCAGGGATCTCAGTCTTTACCCTAGTATTTTATCATAAGGTTATGGTGACTGGTGAAAGCACAGCCTTCCTCAACTACGTTCTTAGGGTACCGTGTAGTTTTCCATATGTGACACTGTTCCACGAATAAATCAAGAACCAGAAAAGGAACGAGGGTACTACAAAGGGGTCTGCGGTGCACCGAAAAAACGGTACTGGTACGGTACAAAACTAATTACCGTCATCGGTTCAGTACAGAACATAGCCCCGGTACAAATTCGGTACGGTACAGTTTACTGCTTCAAACAATAAACAGAGATAAGCTAAACAATGTTTAACAAAATAAGTGGTTGAAATAATACAGACTCCTGTTGATAACTAGTAATTTCCTTTGAGGAAAACAAGCCTCAAAACTCTACGAAGCATTGACAGGTGTTATTTATAGCTGAACGAGAATGGAGATAAGAAAGGTGGGCAAGGGGAGCGGAGAGGGGCTGGGTAGGGTCAGCAAACAATTTTTCCTTGAAGATAAGAAAGGTTTAGATTGGGAAAGCGTGACGGGGAGGGATCCGGTAAATTAGTTATAACTCAGTTATTTGTCCAACATCATTCCTTGAGTGAGAAAAGGAATACTATCTTTTAATCACGTTCTTTCACCATTATGATTTCAAATTAAATTGCTCTTATTTATGTATTATTATTATTGTTATTGAAGTATACTTGTGAAATTAATTTTAAATTATATAAAAAAGGTCTCAAAAATGGTTGAAAACTAACTATAACAACAAACCAAATTTATTTTTTAATGAGGTCAATAGCTTATTATTTTAAAGATGATATAGCCAAATTAACAAACTATCACTGTACTTTTATTACTTTCTTTCTTTATCTTTCAGTTTTTCATGGTACTTATGTTTAAATAAATGTACTGTAATATTTTTGTATGGACTTCAATTTTGAACTTAGTAGCCTAATTAAGTAATTTTAGAGTATTTTGATTTTAATCTTCAGTACTTAAAGGTGTAATTTATATTTTTGTTTAGTTTTACATCATATACATATTTTTTTAAGTTATCTTATTTTACTTTGTATTTAATGATACAATATTCTCCAAATGTGCCAAGAATGGTATTCATAAAACTTTGGTATTTTCTGTTTGTGTGTTTTAAATAAATAGTTGTTATTTATATTGAAAGCAATATAATCAATAAGTTAAGCAACTTATGCAATTGATTTATTTTAAAGTAATTTTTGAATTCATTTATCATGAATATTTCAAGAACTCGTATTAAAAATGTTAAAATGCAATCCTCCAAAGATGTAGGTTTAAAAAAATATTTGTATCCATAGTATTGTTATTTTTCATTTTAATAAAATTAATAATAACAACTGTATATGACCTTAAGTATTTCTCAATAATTTGTTTATGATACATACAAATTAATATTTAGTATATATTAAAAAAAATATTAGTATATATATGATGTACATTGTACCGTACCAAATTTGTACCGAGAACTGAGGTACAAAATCTGTTACCGTACCGATCTGAAATTTTTGGTTCCGCAGACCCCTAATACTACATTATCAGATAAAGCTCGTCAAGAAACAAAGACATATAGACTTGTGAGTAATATTAGTGACAAGCGAGTTACCGGTAAAGCCAGGCGGACAGTTGCACTGGGCCAGGCCGGGGCGGGGGGTCAAGCACGTTCCTCCGTTGAGACACCAACCGTTGCACAACAACACTG
Source organism: Allygus modestus (assembly GCA_963675035.1). Lineage (NCBI taxonomy): Eukaryota > Metazoa > Arthropoda > Insecta > Hemiptera > Cicadellidae > Allygus > Allygus modestus. The sequence goes on along the minus strand of OY776114.1, from coordinate 159,289,215 downwards.
GCACCTCACAGCGCTCGCCTGTCCACTGCGGGGGGCAGTAGCACTGCACAAACAAACACCTCTCATGAGCTACCGGACTGTATGGTAATGCTATTTGACACATTGAAAGAACATGTAGAGAAATAAATTATACTTTTTAAAATTTATTTTGTTGTATAAATTGTAGTTTATACCAGGATTGCACCTAACCCAGACAATGGTTACTGTTTAGATTCTTGAAGACGATTTTTCAAGTAGTGAAAACATCTAGAATTTAGTAATTTAAATTGTTAATAGTTTATTGAATAATAATAATTATTATTATGAAAAAGTTAATAAAAAACAACGAATTTTAGTACAAGATTTTACATTCCTTCATGCAAGATTATTTTGAAACACAAATTGTGATTAATTTTAATCATATAGGTTTTTACAATAAAGTGATGAAGTTGGAAACAAATTTTGACGTAAATTAAGTATGAATATACTTAATAATTAGGAAATACTTTATGTGGATAGAACAACATTAATTTGATTTCCATAATTTTAGTAAATTTGGATATAAACTAGTAAATATATAAGTACAAAATACAAAATTAAATAAGCTACATACCGATTATTGTACATTCCTTCACACAGCAACGTTTTTTACATTTTTACAGTACACAAATTAACTTACCAAAATTATCAAAAAAATAAACAACCGCATGGTGAAAATGAAATAAAAAAAATCAATATTTAAATTTAAAAACTCTCAACTGATAGTATATCAAGTTCAGATTGAATCACGAGTCATGCTAGCTTATCAGGAGGTTACAGAAACTGACTCAATGGAAGTGAACAGAAGTCCAGCGGATGCTGCCCAAGTGCTTACAACAGCACAGTGATTATTCATGGCTGGAAACTGTCCACACACCTGACACTACAATATCTCAAAATATTAAATGTTTCGAGGGTACTGTCAATTATTGTCAAATGTTTATATTATTTAAAATATTACAAAAATATAAAAAAGGTAATTAAAATTGAAAAAAATATATTAGCCACATCTACAAGTTTATTTTGTTCATTTGCTTTATTTTCTGTAAAAAAAATAAAGAATTACCGGTTGTATAACGTGTGATACTTAACCCATTGGCGTAGACATACGAGCAGGTCTCGTTCCTTACTTGTAATTTTATTAACGTGTGAATTGGAGTATAAAATTGGTGTTTTTAAATGGATTAATGGCATATTTTAATTAAAATATTGTTTTCTTTCAGTTTAGAGAGTCGCATTGGCACACACACAGTAGACATAAGTAAAAATTAGCAAAATCAGTTTTGACCATGTGCAAGTCTCAAAGAATTAACCGATCCCGTCAACTTCCAAGCAAGCCTGCCACCGTTTATTTTACTTGGGCCCTCCCACCAACGTTGCCACAGACCGGTTAACTCATTGAGAGTTGCACAACTGGTCAGTTTTGGTCGTGTGCGGGAATCGAACCCACGAACATCGTATCGCCACCTGGCCAAGGTGTTTCCACGACGTAGCCAACTCAGCTAACACGACCAAAGGCCTGGCGGCGATATTAAGTGTTTTCAGTCAGTCCGCGCCCCTAGCGGATAGAACCGTAGACGCCCGCGGTCATTAGTTACATATTTTGCTACTAGAGTGCAGCACCAATCAATTCCCGTTATAGGCTACTACAAATAGAATAAAATTACTACCTCAATGGGTTAAAAATTAATTTTTATTTGACCCTTAAGGGAAGTTAATATTGAGTATTTATTTTACCTGAGACTTTTCCTACTAAGACCTTTCATTCAAGTATTTGGTAGATTGAAGTCAGATTTACAATTTTCTCAGAATTTCTTGATAAGGTTTAACTCAGTGGCGTAACTGTCGGGCCCGCAGAGCCCGCGGTGCGGGGGTGCCCACGGGCCTAGAGGGCGGGGCCCGCGGGCCGAGGTAAAAGCTCTGGCGGGCCCGCATGATGGGATGAAATTGTAATATTTAATTTGGATAAATGTTCAACTTTTTAATATTTTATAAATAAAGTCGGAAACACCATGTCCGAAGAAAGGCTTAGTGGGCTAAGTCTACTTAGTGTAGAAAACGACAAGACAAGATCAATTGATGTGAAAGCGCTGCGGGCCTGGCAGTTACGCCACTTCCAAAATCCAAAATACTTATTTAAAGGGGATAAATCTGATTTGGGATGAGACCCAATTTATGGAATGTGTTAACACTAGGCCGGCTACATTCAGAGAGAGAGAGAGACAGAGAGTAGTGTGTTGCAATAAATAACATCTGGCATTGCACACTTAATTATTCTCCGGCTTTTGATGCCCACTTCACTAGTTACACTATATTAACTATTAAAGAGTTAAATTTGAATTTTGGAGAATTAAAATTATTTGAAATAAATTAACATAAGGTTTTGAACCAATTTTGCTACATTATGAATTATTTTAATCTTATTTACTAGGATAGATAGTATTTCTATATGGTGGTTTAGATAATATTATAGGTCTATGTACATTGTTTCTGGTGGGGAAATATAATGTATTTCTCATATATAAACTTTATTACAATTTGTGTAAATCATTTTAAATTAAACGACGATTTAAGGTTAAAATTATCAGGGTAAATGAAAGAATTGAAGCATATAAAAAGCTACAATAACATTTGTCACACCTAATATGTTTAGTGTTTCTACATTGGTCAAAGTCCTTCCAGACCTGCAGATAAACCTGATTATTACTTCATTTATCACTGAAAAGTTAGGAGGTTATCAAGGACATGGTCATCAAGTCAGTTAATTGTTACCATCATCACGTTTTTAATCTTATTGCTTAAATTTAACAAAACATCTTAAATTCTTAAATTTAAGAGACTTAATGACAATGCCCAACTGATTGCTACAGTTGAATGATATAAAACACTTCCTCGTAAAGTCACCCACCTTGAGAGGGGGAGGTTGCATGTTGTCGGGCCCCGAGTGCAGGAGGTCAGGGAAGCACATCCCGTTATTCTTGCAGTGTTGAGAGCAAAGATAGTGTTGGCACTGATCCCCATCATAGAGCGGGGGGCACTTGCACTGCGGCCCCGCCTCCGTCATCACACACTGGCCCAGGTGGCAGTGTAGCGGACACTCCGCCCCCACCACACATCCCAGCTGTCAACACGCAACAAATATAGTGACGTACAGAGCTGGGAACATAAGTAGTGTGGTACTGATCTCCCTCAACACCAAATTTGATTCAAGTAAATATTATCAATAGCTTAAATAACATATTTTACAAGTTAAGACTATCATAATTGATTTGAGGTTCTAGAATTCTGTTACTTTGATATCACAATCAATAGGCAATGTTAAAAAAAAGTTATTTTCATAAATTCAAATCTTAAACCTAACCGAGCTTCTGTTCTTGCACAAACAATACGGGGGAGACCGAGCCATACTAAGTGATATTTGATTTGTTTTGTGGGTGAACAACATGTCCTTTCTAAATGCAATCTTTATTCAATGGTTCTAGTGAATGTTTTCAAGAAATAATTTGTTGATACTTTTTTACTTTACCTTTTAAAGTGCTACTTTGACAGTCCACTGGTTAATTTATTCACAGCTGTTATAATTCTTTTGTTTTGATTTGAAACTATAAGCCCAATATTAAAATTTACAATTTTCAAATGAGTTTTTCAGCAAAATTTGAATTTTCCTGGAGTTAAAGGTTTTACCAATCATATTTTTAGGTGCAAAAGCCCCTAATTCCAAAGTTTTAACAAATATTTCCGCTGGATTCCGAGATGAATTTTTCAGACAGACAGACATTGCTCGTTTTACAGTATATATTAAATATGCAAGGACATACCTGAGCCTGAGTGCCATTGCTCACTCTAGCTTCAAGCCCGTCGGGGCACAAGCACCTGTGCGTAGCACCTCCCTTGGCGATGACACACAGCTCTGTCTTGTGGCAGGGTGAACTTGCACACGGGTCTGTCACTGCAACGTTAACGCAAAGATTAGAAAACTCTGGTCAGTAGTTAAGAAGATGTTGAATTAGATATTTTTAATGAGAAAAAATAAGTTTATTTACTATAAAGTGCATAAATGAGTGATAGTGGGAAAATTATAGTTCTTTCAAAAGGTAGAATTTTACTAGGATTGGTTGGGACCCGCAATTTTCATTTTCAGGAAAATATAAATTCCATTTATCGGGTAAGATTTACTGTAATTTGAGACAGGCTTATTTCCAAAATGTGTTCGAATTAGAGGTCTGCAATAGTCTGAATAATCAGTAAATGATAGGATAACTGATGATGGTGAAGAAAACCAATGATAACCATAATTATAATACAAGAAATAGGAACAAATTTTGTCTAAATTCTCACAGATTAGAACTTTATAAAAAGAAGCCAACATTCATAGGTTCAAAATTTTATAATAAAATCCCAAAAGATATTAGATATGCAGCTACTTTATCTAAATTCAAGAAAAAGCTCAAATATTTTCTCGTCAATAAGGCTTTGTATTCTTTTGATGAAATTTGATTTGATTACTAGAATAAGTAGCCATATAATTGTATTATTTTTAATGTTAAGTTATGAATAATAATAAGATTCGTTTTGTTATGACGCCATTCATGTATATTTGTGTATATAATGAATAAAGAAAGTTTGAATTGAATTGAATTGAATTGAAAAATGAAGAGATAAGGTGGGCAATAATGCTAACAAAGTCATTTACATGTTAACCGTTTGGGCATCACACTAGCCTGATGATTAGCGTCTTGGACTTCGGGTTAAATTCCCGGGATGTCCACACAAATTTGAGGAGTTTGGACAGCTTTCCCTTAAAAGCTTTGCAGAGATGTGCGAGTACTCGAAATTTCGAGTTCGAGCCGAGTTCGGCGCTGAAACTCGAAAGTTTTGAATGTGTTTACTCCCGCCGTTTACCCATGCTACCAAGGGTCGTCCACGGCCGCACGTCGTCTGTCAATTCAAATTGAGTGTGAACGCGTTGAGGTGTTAATAGTTGTGACATGTATTTTAGTTTTTTATTAATAAATAAGTAAGTTGTTGCTTATAAATTACACCAAAATGGAGGATTTACCAGGACCTTCAGATTGAGTTGTATGATCACTGTCTGTATAGTCCACTTTTAGGTTAACCTGACCTTGTCATTTTTTTAAAGTAAAATATCAAAAACATATCTGCAACACAATCTAATAGGTAAGCATAAGAAGTTTGGGCTTGTTTTTTGTTCCATAATAATTGATATTGAGTCAATCCATTAATTTTAATCTCAACTGCCCTTTGGCATTGAGCTTTTTTTAAAGACGAGTGATTTCTTTTGGCCTTGTTTAAGTTTCATTAATGATTTTTTAAATAGTTTGTAATATTTTAAAACTCTATTTAAGACATGCCGGCTTCAATTTCATCAATTGATTTGCCAGGCACTTTCAAACATATCTTCATGTTGTTACTGATTGTTCTTATTAGGACTATTAGTGTTAAAACTAATGCTAAGATATGTTAGTAAATATATTGTGTGTGGTAAGTAAGTAGGCTAATGTTTTACCATGTAATAGGCCTTTTAAATATTAAAATAAAGTTTATTTTAACTTATAGGCCTGGATGTAATTTTATTTTCTACATTTCTAGAAAGAAGTAGCTAAGGCCTAAACATAATATACAAAACATAGGATAAATAAAAAGGAGGAAATAAAATAAAAAACTGAGATTATTTTTTAATGAAACTGTTAATACCGTGTTATAGGCTATAACAACCTTAATACCAAAAGATTCAAAGTATTTTATCTTCATAGCAAAATGTTATGCAATTACTTTGGTATGATTTATCTTCAGATAAATGTACTTATCTTTTTCAAATGAAGCAGGAATCCATTTATTTTATTTACTATTGTTAGTTTCAGGTCATAGTGACTAGAAAACTATATTTAATAACAAAAATTTATAAATGGAACCCTTTTCACTGTTTTGAACCAATTCATCTTGACCTTTGTGTTTTTTTTATTTGTATACTCGACTCAAACTCGAGATTCAAATCTTTTGCCATTTACTCGACTCGACTTAAAAAACCGTACTTGAACATCTCCAAAGCTTTGTAATGTACTCTTAACAAAAATGCCACTGACGTTGAAATAAAAAAAAAAAAAACTCAAATCAGATAAAGAACTAGGTAAATAATAGGGGTGTGCGAGAAGTGATTTTTTTGAATTTAGTCGAGTCGAGTCGAGTAGTGCTGATTATTTTCGAGTTTTGAGTATTTTCGAGCGAGTATTTGCCATCAGTTGGTAGTTTCTAATAGAGTAAGAGGATTTGGATGCCACTCCATATTTGATTATCTAAACATGGTTTCTAACTAATACATGAGTATCAATACAAAGTTTTGGCCTGGACAATCAAACTGGATTACGTATTGACAAACAAAATATGGTTTGACATTAGTATCCGGCCGATAAAACATGGTCTGGTTGTCATTTGGCCAATATCACCTGGTCAAGACATCACTTATAATCAATATTAGATGAAATCGTTAGTTACAGTCGATAGTAAGTGGCCCAGCTGATATTACATATACCGTCGTCATTTCTGGCCTTTATTAGGTGATCCAGTCGTTATTTTTGGCATATATTATGTTTTCCGTCGTCATTTAGACCGAAATTACGCTGTCCGATCATTATTTTCAGCCAATTTTACGTGATGCGATCGCCTTTTGCGGCCATTACTACGAGATTTGGACAGTCGCGATCGTTAGCGAACTTCCCAGTATTTTTCAAAACTTCGAGTCGAGTTTGAGTATTAAACTGCTCGGCCGAAAACTCAAAAGTTCTGAGTACTCGCACACCCCTAGTAAATGAGCACTGGACATAGATGACTCACTGTTCTGTTGTTTGTGCTCCTGTACGATAACAATGTCTGATGCCCTGGTGAGCCCCTGTGAGATGTACGTTGCGTTTCCTCTGCCAAACTTGTTGATCCTAAGAATGTCATTGCTCTGGTACATGCTGATGAATGCCCAGTCTTCAAATATCTCCACCTTGTACGGTTTTTGACCTGTAAAAAATGTTTTAATACATCAATTTAAGATTGCTTGAACTACTTAAAAAAATTAAAAAACCCCGTAGCAGCAAACCTGCGTACTCAGCGAATTTCCAATATGTGTCTTAATACCACATAAAGCCACATACCAAATTTCATCAATATACATTCATAAACTAGATGTACGCTCATTCTTCCCGTAAGAGGATGAACGAAGATTGGATTTTTAAAGATATATTTGAACAGACATTTTATGTATATAGCTTTGTTAACATACACCTTTTTTAGCCAAAAAAATTTACGAATGGTCAACAAATATCTATATTATATACAACATATCTAAATAGTTATAGTTATCAATTTGAACGAATAGTGTTTTTGACATCTGGGGTCCTCAAAAAAAAAAAAAAATTGTCATGGAAAAACCTCAACTGCCCGTTTTTATGGCCAATAGGCCTGTGCAGCGATCTTAAGACAGCGAGGTACCTTTAACAGAAATTGTCATATGGGCAAGCCTTTGTTGACCGCTCGTGAAAAATTATCACAGCAGTCACTAGGAATCGAAGTTACGCTTGACCACGGCTGCCTTGCGAGGCCAGCGCTCTACCTTTGAGCTACCGCATCCGGTAAATGTTTAAAACTATCAAATAAACCACTACAGTGTTCCATACATCATTTTTATCAGATAACATTTTTTTTCCTTCTAGTCTTCTATAGAAATGGTGGCCAAAGCATTGTGCTTTGTGGTATTGAAGCGTTACCTTGAGGGAACTTGTGCACACGCTGCCTGCCGCGGCCGTCCAGCATGATGCTGTCTATGGTGAGCGCCTTGGGGTCGGCCCAGTAGAGCCGCCGCGCCGGGTAGTCCACTGCGAGCCCCGTCGGCCAGTTGACGGCGTCCACCAGCACCTTGCGGCCCTCCCCATCCATCCCACACGACTCTATCTTGGACACCACGCCCCAGTCTGACCAGATCATCATGCTGAAACAATGTTCCACATACGTATTTATTTCAATTACTGATTTGTTCTATGTACAGTCAAACCTTGACATAACGAATCTGAAGGGACTGAGTGAACAATTTGTTATATCAAGGAATATGTTACAATGAGGTTTGTTAAATTGAGGTTAGGTTTGCTAATATTTCTCTACCTTAGACACCACGCCTCAGTCTGACCAGATCATCGTGCTGAAACCATATTCGATTTTTGTATTTATTTCAATTACTGATTTGTTCCATGTACAGTCAAACCTTGACATAATGAATCTGAAGGGATTGAGTGAACAATCTGTTATATAAAGGAATGTGTTACAATGAGGTTCGTTAAATTGAGGTTAGGTTTGCTAATATACAGAGGTTCACAAACTTAATTATCAATCTCTTATTTAACAAACTGAATTGTTTAACCTCATTTAAACGCTATTATATAATGTATATAATATGAAAAGTTTTACACTAGTTGGTTATTATGTGTATGCACTTCCTACGGAAACTGACTGGAACAACTACGTTAACTAGATGAACCGCAACCTCACACTACTCACCCAGACTTGGGGTCGACGACGATGTCGTGTGGCTGGTCCAGGGCCAGCTTGACTAGTGTCTGTCTCATCCGGCCGCACTTCCTACGGAAAATGACTGGAACAACTACGTTAACTAGATGAACCGCAACCTCACACTACTCACCCAGACTTGGGGTCGACGACGATGTCGTGTGGCTGGTCCAGGGCCAGCTTGACTAGTGTCCGTCTCATCCGGCCGCACTTCCTACGGAAACTGACTGGAACAACTACGTTAACTAGATGAACCGCAACCTCATACTACTCACCCAGACTTGGGGTCGACGACGATGTCGTGTGGCTGGTCCAGGGCCAGCTTGACTAGTGTCCGTCTCATCCGGCCGCACTTCCTACGGAAAATGACTGGAACAACTACGTTACCTAGATGAACCGCAACCTCACACTACTCACCCAGACTTGGGGTCGACGACGATGTCGTGTGGCTGGTCCAGGGCCAGCTTGACTAGTGTCCGTCTCATCCGGCCGCACTTCCTACGGAAACTGACTGGAACAACTACGTTAACTAGATGAACCGCAACCTCACACTACTCACCCAGACTTGGGGTCGACGACGATGTCGTGTGGCTGGTCCAGGGCCAGCTTGACTAGTGTCCGTCTCATCCGGCCGCACTTCCTACGGAAAATGACTGGAACAACTATGTTAACTAGATGAACCGCAACCTCACACTACTCACCCAGACTTGGGGTCGACGACGATGTCGTGTGGCTGGTCCAGGGCCAACTTGACTAGTGTCCGTCTCATCCGGCCGCACTTCCTACGGAAACTGACTGGAACAACTACGTTAACTAGATGAACCGCAACCTCACACTACTCACCCAGACTTGGGGTCGACGACGATGTCGTGTGGCTGGTCCAGGGCCAGCTTGACTAGTGTCCGTCTCATCCGGCCGCACTTCCTACAGAAACTGACTGGAACAACTACGTTAACTAGATGAACCGCAACCTCACACTACTCACCCAGACTTGGGGTCGACGACGATGTCGTGTGGCTGGTCCAGGGCCAGCTTGACTAGTGTCCGTCTCATCCGGCCGTCCAGTGTTGCCACAGAGATGGTGTCAGCCCCGGCGTCCACCCAGTACAGCCTCCTGGCCACCCAGTCCACGGCCAGGCCGCGTGGCTCCACCAAGTTGCTCACCTGTTACAACAATTTATGTAATTTAATTGAAAAATCGATAACAATAATTGATCATGTTAAGTCCAATGAGCTCAATGCATAATATTGGAGTCACTACTTTTGGTTTAAAAAGCGTGCCGTTGTGAAAGAAAATTTTTGCTCCGTTATGTTGACAGTACCTCTGATGGGACAATCTCCAAATCTCCCATTTGATTCAATGTAAAAACTGTGATTTTCAAGTCTTAACCCTAGGACTGCCTTTCCCCGAACATTCGGGGAATGCATGTCGTGGCCTGGTGTCCTTTCCCCGATATTCGGGGAATGGGGTCATTTTTTTTTTGAACTGCTTATAATGCATTGAAGATGACCGAGAAACGTAATAATATTGATACCATTTTAAAGAGGAGATTCTAAACTTTCATTTTCATATATAAACGAACCTTGTAGCACTAACAGATCAATACAATTGCTATTTTAAGTTGAACGAAAGTTTGCGCACGGAACATTTTCGACTCGCAACCGGCGAAATCTCGTAAAACAGCTGTTCTTCAAAAAAATCGTAGTGTTTCTATTTTGGCCCAAACAGAAAGTCGTTGGTACCATTAGAAAGAACATGAGTTATTCTTTCTTTTCGTGAAGTAACATTTAGCTTACGATTTCAGAAAGTCTAAGAAATAACTTATGAAATCAGCTGTTAAGTCAGGCCCTTGATTATTCCTATTCCCCGACAATCGCGGAATTATAAATCATTATATAAATACTTATAAAATTGATTTAGTGTGATGTAAATCATATCACTTTGAAGCCAGGAAAACCTTCTTCCTCTTTGTAGCGGTGCCAAGTGTATGGAGTGTCAAGTGACTCTTATTATTAGGTAGCAGGAAATACGAGTTGTTTATTCTTTCTGCTAGCCAGAGCCGATTCTGTTTGTTAGTGCCGGTAGGTTATTATTTGTATTTTACTATCAAATCTGAGTGTTTTAGTGAAAAAACAAGTGTATTGTCGGTTAGTGTGTGAGCAAGTAGTAATATTTATCCATATTACTATGGGTAAATATTATTATTTATGTTCAAATGTGCGTTATTGAAAATGTGAGTGTTTTCTAGGCTAGGCCTAGAATGAATTTGGAAATTTTCACTTTTTTTACTTTATCTCAAATTCTACCTAATCGCGTTTGATTTATTTTATTCTATTGAAATTCTCTGTTCTTTTGTGACCAAAAAGAGTATGCATATGATAGGGTTATCTTTTATTGTTTGTAGTAACCTCTGCAGATTTTGCTTGAATACGGCAAGGCCTATGCTACAAATTTGTTCAAAAATCAATATATGCTTATGGAACCTTTATTTGTTCATATTTCTATATACATACATATATATATATATGTAGTGGCAACTGACTATCCACCAATGTTTATCATGTGGTTTTAATTTAAAACAAATCATATGTTTCATTATTTTTAATGTTATTGTTTTTATTTATAAATATTGGAATTGGGATTGATGTAAAAATACAACATTTATTTTTCAGTATAGCTTTTCTTCTTTTAACTTAATTAATTAAGGAACTGAAGACCTAAACAGCTATAATTGGTGACCCCTACTAAAAGAACATTTTCTACAGTCTACTTTCAACTATAATTTAACTGAAATATTGTTTTTTTTTGCAAAATTGAACTTTACTTCTACCAAGTTTGTTTTCACGATGTCATTAGAAAAATTCGAAAGACAGTTGGAAGAATTAAGAGCTGCAAATGTTGAATTGAGTCAGAAAATCGCAAGAGAACATAATACAATCTCTCAGACAAATGTAACTGCTGTAAATCGAGTTGCTGTGAAGTTACCTCCATTTTGGGCAGATAGACCAAGTCTCTGGTTTTCACAAGCAGAATCTCAATTCATAATATCTGGGATTACTAGCGATGAAACAAAATTCCATTACGTTGTGGCTCAACTAGACACTCGCTACGCAACCGAAGTGGAGGACATCATCACTAACCCACCGGATAGAGACAAGTTCAACGTTCTACGAACTCAACTGATTCAACGATTGTCGGCATCAGAGGAGCAGCGAGTACGACAACTTCTCAGCGATGAAGAATTAGGCGATCAAAAACCGTCACAATTCCTACGTCATCTACGCTCCCTAGCTGGATCCTTGACTCTTCAGGACAACCTTCTTCGTCAGCTTTGGTTACGGCGCCTACCTCCTCACACTCAGGCGATTCTAACCACTCAACTCGAGCTTTCGCTGGACAAATTGGCTGAGTTAGCTGATAAAATCATCGAAGTAGCTCAACCACCCGTCCCTATGTCGGCTGATGTAAACTCAACATCTCCTGACTCAGGTAACGCCTTGTTAGATACACTTCGTTCTCTTTCCGATCAAATTGCGGAACTCTCTGCAAATTTTAAACATAACAATCGGTCCCGTAGTCACCCTCGAAGTCGTTCAATGTCAAAGCATAGAACGGAAGAAAAAAAATCAGTACGTATGTGCTGGTACCACACTAAGTTTGGTAAAAATGCTACAAAATGCATCCTTCCTTGTACTTTTCAGGAAAACTCCAGCAGCAGTCAGTAATGGCGGCAACGGACTGCACAACTGCTGGTAGCCGCCTTTATGTTACAGATCGAACTAGTCGAAACCGATTCCTTATTGACACCGGATCTGACCTCTGTTGTTTTCCTAAACGACTCCTACCTGATCGACGTTGCCCGACTGACTACACATTAAGTGCTGCAAACAACTCAACAATATGTACTTATGGTTTCATAAATCTTACATTAGATTTTGGTTTTCGCCGTTCTTTGACATGGCGCTTCATTGTAGCTGATGTACACCTGCCAATTATTGGTTCTGATTTTTTGGCTTATTTCAATCTCTTGCCAGACTGTCGTAATAAACGTCTTGTCGACGGAACAACAGGTTTCGTGACTTTCTGCCAACCAGCTCAGAACTCTCAACCCAGTGTAAAGACTCTCTCTGAAAACACTCCCCATCATGAGATTTTTGCAGCTTTCCCTGAGTTAATCCGCCCATCTGGATTGCCTCGGAATGTTCGACATTCAACTTTACATTATATTCGGACAACTGAAGGTCCGCCAGTGTTTTGTCGTCCCCGTCGTCTCGCTCCTGACCGTCTTAAAATAGCCAAATCAGAGTTTGACTCAATGGTTCAGGAAGGTATTGCTCGTCGTTCTGATAGTCCTTGGGCTTCACCTCTCCATATGGTACCCAAGAAGACCGATGGATGGTGCCCATGTGGAGACTATCGTTCACTCAACGCCAGGACAATTCCCGACCGGTATCCTGTTAGACATATACATGACTTTGGTCATTGCTTACATGGTTGTACTGTATTTAGTGTAATCGACTTAGTTAAAGCCTACACTCAGATCCCTGTAAATCCTGACGACATTCCCAAAACCGCAATTACCACTCCGTTTGGATTGTTTGAGTTTCCTTTTATGGGATTTGGGCTTCGAAATGCTGGACAGACATTTCAAAGGTTTATCGATGAAGTTCTTTCTGGTCTAAATTTCTGTTTTGCTTACATCGATGACATTCTGATCTCGTCTCACAATCAGGAAGAACACATGAAGCATCTGAACATCCTCTTTAAACGTCTCTCTGACCATGGCATTCTAGTAAATGTTAAAAAGAGTGTCATTGCATCCTCTGCAGTCACCTTTCTTGGCTACGAAGTATCTGCAGCTGGAACTAAACCTTTGCCAGATCGTGTCATTGCCATCCAACAGTTTAAAAGACCACAGACTGCTCGTGATCTTCGTAGGTTTCTGGGTATGATGAATTTCTATCGTCGCTTTATTCCCAGTGCAGCTAAATATCAGTCCTCCCTCCACGATGCACTTGCTGGACTTAAAGGCTCCCAACCTGTGAACTGGAACGAGGATTTAGACGAAGCTTTCACTAGATGTAAGGAAAACCTTGCCAATGCTACATTGCTCAATCACCCTGATCCTGAAGCTCGTCTTGGATTGTTTACAAATGTGTCTGCAACCTCTGTAGATGCCTGCCTGCAGCAATTTACAGAGTCTTCCTGGCAACCCTTAGCTTTCTTTTCTCACAAACTTAACGAAAAGCAAAAGGACTGGCCAGCCTATTACCGTGAATTGTATGCTGTCTATACAGCAGTACAGCATTTTCGACATGTACTCGAAGCACAACCTTTCACTATCTTTACAGATCACAAGCCCCTAATTTATGCTTTCCAGCAAAGACGAGATAAATTGCCTCCCATCCAACTCAATCAGCTTACTTTTATTTCACAGTTTTCGACCGACATTCAGCACATCTCTGGTTCTACAAATATTGTCGCAGACACCTTGTCACGTGTTGAAGCTGTAAACTCCCCCATTCCGATTGACTTGCAATCCCTTGCAAGTGCACAAAAAGATGCAGAAACCCCACCCAAGACCCTCAACACCAAACCATCTCCTGTTGCGCAGCCTCCAGGTTATACAGAAACTTCAGTACTTCCAAACTACACCACACGATCAGGACGTCAAGTTCGTTTCAAAAGGCCCTGACCTCCGGTCTCCGCGGGGGGCTGTGTAGTGGCAACTGACTATCCACCAATGTTTATCATGTGGTTTTAATTTAAAACAAATCATATGTTTCATTATTTTTAATGTTATTGTTTTTATTTATAAATATTGGAATTGGGATTGATGTAAAAATACAACATTTATTTTTCAGTATAGCTTTTCTTCTTTTAACTTAATTAATTAAGGAACTGAAGACCTAAACAGCTATATATATATATTCTTGTTCAGAACTGTGTTTACTATAAACATAAGTATCATTTATTATATAATAATAAAGTACAAAAATTAGATTTAGCTTTGAATAACTAATTTTCGCTTTCGGCGAAACTCAAATTATGTTTTTCAACTCATATAAAGTCATAAAAACAGTTATTACTTTGTACAAAAGTGCATTATTTCCAATAACTGTATTGTTACCTTTAGTAATATAACAGTATTAGTATATTACTTTTATACTTTTTATTTTATTTTAATTTTTCAAATGTACAGCGTAAGTTTGTCGATTTTCCACGGTTTCCGTATTTCTTTCCATAATTTGCGTAACAAAATGTTTTAAAATAATTCAAACACATTTCCACGTAGGGAAATAAATTGCCTAAATTGTGTATATCTTTGATTGTCTGTCAAAAAATTAGTGTAAAAATGCTAGGATTCTATTTTTGAAAATTATTTCAAAAATTGTTATAAAATTTTCGTTTTTAACATTTTGCAAAAAAACTACCAACAGGGATTCCTTTTATTTTATTTTATTCAAAATCTCCTTCCTTTTATGAACAAAACGAGTATACATATGACTAGGTTATCAACAGTAGTTTAGGCACTGCGAATTGTTAAAAAAACCTCTGCAAAATGGCCAAAATTGCCAGGGCACCGAGCAATTAAGCATAAATCAGCCCAGGGCAGTCCTAGGGTTAAATATTAATACCTTGTTGCAAATTTTAAATGAAACTTGATGTTGAACTCAACTTTATAATCTTGAGACATATTTCGGATGGAATTTGATTGTTTATCTCAAAGCAAAGTTATGATTTGAGTTAAATAAAAATACCCTTGTAATGCAATTTTGGAAATAGTGTTGTATAAAACTAGGGGTGTGCGAGTACTCGAAACTTTGAGTTCTTTGAGTTTTCGGCAGAGTATTTTAATACTCGAACTCGACTCGAAGTTTTGAAAAATACTCAAAAGTTCGAGGGAGTATTTCCTGCCGATTTCCAGAGGAAAGCTAACGATTGCGATTGGACGATAGCTAATGATTGCGACGGGCCAACGCGCGTAGTAACGGCCGCAAAAGGCGATCGCATCACGTAAAATCGGCTGAAAATGACAATCGGTTCGCGTAATTTTGGCTATAAATAACAACAGAAAATATAATATCGGCCAAAAACTATGACTGAATCAAGTAATAAAGGCCGAAAATGACGACAGTATATATAATATCTTCAAAAATGGCGACGGGCCTCTTAATATTGGCCGTAACTAACGATTTCGTCATCTAATATTGATTATAAGCTATGTCTGGACCAGGTGATATTGGCCAAATGACGACCGGAGAGTGGTTTATCAGCTGGAAACGAATGTCAAACCGTTTGGTTTGTCAATACGTAATCCAGTTTCATTGTACTGGAAAAGCATCATAATGTTTTATACACATTTTACTATCACAACATGTTATCGACCACAACCACCACTACTTACCAGCACTCTAGGCTCCCTAGGCTGAACGTCCCTGTCCACCCTGGTGCGAGTTGGCATAGTGATCTGCAAACTGCTGATCTTCTTTTCCTGATGATCAGCCCAAAACACCTTCAAAATAAGAGTACAAAGCTATAAATTGATTTGCCAAATTTTAGAAAATCAAATTAATCTCATAGGTCCTTGTTACACTCAAAATTTGTAACACAATCTTTTGCTGCATTGATATAGAAGAAAGTACAGTAGACTCAGAAATCCGGACCGATGAGCTTGATTTTTTGTTGTTGTTACAACTAAAAACGAAACAACGGAACTTCACGGTTTAGCGCCTTCATTTTTCACTTGATTATCACGCATTACACAAATGTCATGTAGTTGCATCGTCAGGCGCTCTAACCCGACCTCGGATGGTCCGAGTCCTTGCTTGTGTTTGTTATTGTATCGTCTCCGGTACGCTACTCCATTCAGATCCTCTCCTGTCGATGACTTATCTCTTGATCACTTTGTACTGGAAGCTCACTCTTGTATTAGCACATAAACATAAACACATATTATGATAATTGTACACTATAAAGGCGGAATTGATGATTCATGCCCACCTCCGGGAAATCCGGATTTTACAAAATCCGGACCGGCTGTCCGCCACATTAGTACGGATTTCTGAGAGTCTACTGTAACTTGCAATTGTTAATACAATCATAATCAATTATTGTCATCATAACATCACTTACAAAAGACCAAGACATAATATGTGATGTATAAACCGTTTCATTATAGGATTGCTCAAAGATATCATTCAATACCAAATGAATGATATTGTTTTACAATGTTATAATTAGGGGTGTGCGATGCAGTGATTTTATTTTGATTCGATGCATTGTGACATGTTTCAATGATTAAAACTCAGCCTATACACAAATTTTTATGACCAACATGGATGATCTACCATCTTGGCCAAAGTCTAGTTATAATTTTCTGATTTGATCAATTAATTCTTCTTCTACCCTATCTTGATCCATCATTTGAAAAACTTTTGAAGTAAAACAAATAACCTAAACTTAATTGTATTTACTAAATTGTAAAGGACGGACGAATAAAAAACGAGCGCCAAAGTTAAATAACGTGTGACAATGTGGTTTTTCCAGATTGTAAAATACCACTATCGTACCATGCCAGTAAAATTAACGTACTTTTGACAAAAAAACTATTTTACCCACCCTAGGAATAGTTTTGTGAAGGTATAACGTTATTAAAATAAGTCACTTTTTATTATAAATTCATAATGGGAAAAAACGTGGTTGTAAGATAATGACTCAAAGAAATAATGTTGGTCAACCGACTGATTTATTGCTTTCAACCGGACTCCACCCCTCCCCTCCCGTCCCTCTTCCATCCTTATCTCCAAGGTAAGATTTTTTTGCCGCCGACCCAAACACTCCCCCTGCCTTTTGTAGCGCGGATAAACGGCGGAGGTAACTCACTCGAGCCCTTGGTAGCGCAGGTAAATGGCGGGAGTATATGAATGCATTGCTATTTCGATTACTACAGCAGCAAATCGAATCAAAATTTCAATCCTTTTCGATGCATCGCAAACCCCTAGTTATAATTAATTCTTTATTTTTGTAACAAACATGAATTAATAAATATGAGTTGAGTTTTTGGTAATAATATATAACCCAAACTGGTTTTAAGACTAACAGGAAATCTGTAAACTGAAAAATGACTATTCATTCAGCCAGTATAATTATAATTGGCAATAATTTAATTATTCTTAAAATAAACTTAAAATACTCTGTCTAAAAAAATGCATCATTTACAGACAAATTTATGAATTAATCATTTTGGATTAGGGCAAACCAGTAATCTTTCATACCCCGCTATACTTTTTAAATTATTTTTAAAACCTTCATTTTCATTACAGGATGGCAGTGTTTCCACTAAATGAGATTTTTGGTGGAGTCATTTGGACTTTAAAATTGAATTCGACATAAATCTGTTCCACGGACAGGAATAAAGAAATAAGAATTTAATCAAATTAAAACATCCACACACAAATTTAAACTTTTGCCTAAAAAGTAGAAGCAAGCGGTAGTTTTAGAGTAACAAAATCCAGTGTTCAACTCAGAAAAATAAAATAAAACTAATATGAAACACTAATTTTTTAACAGTAACAATACTGCTATCAAAAGAAACACACTGGCAACACTGCTGTCAGCTGTACCTTGGTAGCCTGGCGGGCCCACAGCACGTCCATGGCATCCATCTTGTGATGTGGGGCGGCAGACACTTGGTTGACGGAGCTCTCGTGTGACTTGTACGGGTTCAGGAATCTCAGGTCGCTGTCACTTGCTACCATCAACACTGCCGACTCGCCTGCAAATGGTTAGGATGAGTGGTAAAGAATGGAAGGTTAAAGAACAAATTGGTGGTTTTATTATTTTTTTTGTAATTTAGAGTTGTTTGTTAAATAGGCGATCTATATTGAAAGAAATATTTTAGAGTACATTCCTTAACAACTTCAGAAACATATGGAATGTTTAATGGGTTTTCTAAATAAGTTGATGATGCAACAAACCATAAAAAAAGTAAAACGGTCAGATGGTTACAATAAATGAGACGGCTTATTTAACTGTTTTAACCTTTGACTGAATTAGTGCTAGATTGAAATTAAAGCTTTGTATAGGAAAGACAACTGTTTTAGCCAGTAAAACTTTTTGAAAAAAAAAACAAAAAACTCAACTGCCGGTCGTCATAGCCTGTGCGGCAATCTAAAGGCAGCGAGGTACCGTTAACGGAAAAATTCACATGGGAAAGCCAGTGGTGACCGCTCGTGATAAAGTATCATTGCAGACAGCCGGGATCAAACCTACACTTGATC
The DNA here is from genome assembly GCA_963675035.1 of Allygus modestus. Lineage (NCBI taxonomy): Eukaryota > Metazoa > Arthropoda > Insecta > Hemiptera > Cicadellidae > Allygus > Allygus modestus. Next base: position 159,270,348 of record OY776114.1, on the reverse strand, counting down.
TGACTTGCCAGACCGGCGATCTACCTCTAAGCTACCGTGTCCATGTCAGCCAGTAAAAGGTTTTCAACTACTGTACTTATCTAATAAATGACTACCACTGACCTAGTGCAAGGCACGTATTGTTGACCCTGTCGTACTGGTAGCCCTCCGCGCACACACACTTGTAGGTCTTCTTGTACTCCTGACAGGAGTGTGGACACGCACCAAACACGCACGGAGGCTTCAGACAGCCGATCTCGTCTGAGTTGTCACCACAGTCGTTGTTGCCGTCGCAGCGCAGCTTGCTGCTGATACAGTGGCCCCTCGCGCAGTGGAAGTCTCCCGCCACACACAAATTGGCGTGCTGACCTACGATAACGTCGGATTAGTTTGTGGCACATGGCAGCTAATAGAAAGTATTGAAGCTTCTTTATTGCTTTAGGGGGGAAAGTATCTGAACTGAACTGTATTGCATTAGCTACTGGTTTTTGGTATGCTAAAGAAACCCTACCAATACGATAACAGACAATATTTATCGGTTGTTAAGCAAAGTACATGCAATAGATCAAGTAATAAAATACAGGTATACATCAAATATGGCAGTCAAGGTAACTAAATCTAACAGGACCTAAATCAAAATACAAAATTTCATTTAAATAATACATGGGATTTTCAAAACGCAAGGCCCGAACTGATTTCTTGAAATTGTTAACTGACATCCTATGATCTGAACTATTACTCAGCGGAGCACAACATCAACAAAATTAGGCCCTGAAATTTCCCCAGACGGTATTTTAAAATGAAATTTTCCTTTAAAACAATTTGAATTATAACCATAGTAGACCAACAAACATATTGCGTAGGGTTAAGGGTCTTTACATTAAAAGGTAATTAGCAATTGAAAAACAAACAAATAATAAAACAACATAGCAGAAACTTACAAGCCAGCGCTTCTTCGTCAGAGCCATCCCCGCAGTGGTCCACACCATCGCAGACATTGGCCTTGGGCACACATTTGTGGTTTCTGCACCTGCAATTTAAATGACAAAATTAGTGTCAAAACAGTGTTTATACAAAATAAGTAAATTGGAAATAAAATTGAGTAGTAAACTGATTAAAAATGTAATTAACATTCATCAAAGTACAGCCAGAAATAAATCAAACTAATCAACAAGTTTGCTGCTATTCTAGGTAATGGTAATCATATTTTGAGGCATGTAAACCTGACCACAATCAATCAATCGCCTTACGCAAGAAATTGCAAATGTAAGATGACCCAACAATTTGAATTAAAAAGATAAAGACTGTCAAGCAATGTGGATCATGTAAAACTGTTTATAATCTGTGACAAAATTACAAAAACTCCACTGACGATAGAGATAGTCAAACTAGTGGAACAGTGTTTGGATTTTCATCAATAATTTTTAGGTCTTGTTAAGACTATTTGCCGGGTCAATCAAACGGGTTAACCCATTGGCGTAGACATACGAGCTGGTCTCGTTCCTTACTTGTAATTTGTTAAACCTATGAATTGGAAAAGAAATTTGTCTTTTTAAATGGATTAATGGTTTATTTTAATTAAAATACTGTTTTCATCCAGTTTTTAGAGTCACACTGGCACACACACAGTAGACATACGTAAAAAGTAGCAAAATCAGTGTTGACTATGTGCAATTCACAAAGAATTAACCCTCATTGATCCCGTCAACTTCCAAGCAAGCCTGCCACCGTTTGTTTTACTTGGGCCCTCCCACCAACGTTGCCACAGACCTTATTGTGAGTTGAACGACTGGTCAGTTTGGTCGTGCGCGGGAATCGAACCCACGAACGTTGTATCCACACCTGGCCAAGGTGTTTCCACGACGTAGCCAACTCAGCTAACACGACTAAGGGCTTAGCGGCGATATTAAGGTTTTTCAGTCAGTCCGCGCCCCTAGTGGATAGAACCGTAGTCGCCCGCAGTCATTAGTTAAATTATTTGCTACTAGAGTGCAGCACCAATCAAATACCGTTATAGGCTATTGTGAATAGAATCAAATTACTACCTTAATGGGTTGAGTCAGTTTTAATATATTTTCTTCACTTTTACTGAAATTCACAACTCATTCCCAACTGTAATGTATTAACTTTATTAATTAATTTTATGTAAAACGATTTAATGTTTCATATTTGATGTTTCCATATTCTACAATCTCGGTCAGTTATCATCGTCTACAGATTGGGCTACATGATCACGCCACCACCCCTCCAGTTTACCCGTCGATCATCTCTTGTGCTCTTACGACCAGTTCCCAAACAGCTCCCGTGAATCCAACATGTAGTCAGTCGGTCAGTTATCATCGTCTACAGATTGGACTACATGATCACGCCACCACCCCTCCAGTTTACCCGTCGATCATCTCTTGTGCTCTTACGACCAGTTCCCAAACAGCTCCCGTGAATCCAACATGTAGTCAGTCGGTCAGTTATCATCGTCTACAGATTGGACTACATGATCACGCAACTACCACTCCAGTTTACCCGTCGATCATCTCTTGTGCTCTTACGACCAGTTCCCAAACAGCTCCCGTGAATCCAACATGTAGTCAGTCGGTCAGTTATCACCGTCTACAGATTGGACTACATGATCACGCCACTACCACTCCAGTTTACCCGTCGATCATCTCCTGTGCTCTTACGACCAGTTCCCAAACAGCTCCCGTGAATCCAACATGTAGTCAGTCGGTCAGTTATCATCGTCTACAGATTGGACTACATGATCACGCCACTACCACTCCAGTTTACCCGTCGATCATCTCCTGTGCTCTTACGACCAGTTCCCAAACAGCTCCCATGAATCCAACATGTAGTCAGTCGGTCAGTTATCATTGTCTACAGATTGGACTACATGATCACTCCACTACCACTCCAGTTTACCCGTCGATCATCTCCTGTGCTCTTACGACCAGTTCCCAAACAGCTCCCGTGAATCCAACATGTAGTCAGTCGGTCATCATCGTCTACAGATTGGACTACATGATCACGCACCTACCACTCCAGTTTACCCGTCGATCATCTCTTGTGCTCTTACGACCAGTTCCCAAACAGCTCCCGTGAATCCAACATGTAGTCAGTCGGTCAGTTATCATCGTCTACAGATTGGACTACATGATCACGCCACTACCACTCCAGTTTACCCGTCGATCATCTCCTGTGCTCTTACGACCAGTTCCCAAACAGCTCCCATGAATCCAACATGTAGTCAGTCGGTCAGTTATCATTGTCTACAGATTGGACTACATGATCACTCCACTACCACTCCAGTTTACCCGTCGATCATCTCCTGTGCTCTTACGACCAGTTCCCAAACAGCTCCCGTGAATCCAACATGTAGTCAGTCGGTCAGTATCATCGTCTACAGATTGGACTACATGATCATGCCACTACCACTCCAGTTTACCCGTCGATCATCTCTTGTGCTCTTACGACCAGTTCCCAAACAGCTCCCGTGAATCCAACATGTAGGCAGTCGGTCAGTTATCATCGTCTACAGATTGGACTACATGATCACGCCACTACCCCTCCAGTTTACCCTTCGATCATCTCTTGTGCTCTTACGACCAGTTCCCAAATAGCTCCCATGAATCCAACATGTAGTCAGTCGGTCAGTTATTACTTGTAATGGCCGTGTCGTCATTTTCCCAGTACATCCAAAATGCGTCACCAACCTTACCCTAATCCCATCTTATCTTTTTAATCTGCAACACCCAACGAGTAGAGATCCTCTAATTGGGCTGTACACAACAATATTTTGATGAAAACAACCACATGATACATTACAGAAACAAACCCAATCACGCAAAGACAGCCATAACTACGATTAGACTGCGTTTAAAACTTTCAGAACTGTTAAGCATGGGAAAAATAGTCCTATTAAATTGACAAAAGCATTCGGGCATGTTGGGTTGTTGTTGTTCATCTCGATTATTAAAAAAACCCAGCTAAGCCGCTAGACACATCTTCCACAAGAGGGAATTTTGCGCAGGTTACCGGCAGGCTAAGAAAGGGTGGGATGGGACAAGCAGTCAAATTGACCTTTCAGAGGGTTATATCGTACAAAATTAAGTACCCTTATACAGTGGTTAACTATATTTGTGTAGCAATAGTTTAACCGTACCTAAAGCGCCCCGGCATGCAGGGCAGGGTGGCGCACAGGTTCTTAGCCTCGTCGCTCCCGTCGGCGCAGTCATTGTCACCATCACAGCGCCACAGATAGCTGATGCACTGCTGCTTGTCCGCACACATGAACTCCTTCACCGGATCACAGTGGCTCTTGTGGCAGTCCGCCTCGTCTGATCCGTCCGAACAGTCTACGTCTCCGTCACACTGCCACTCTCTGCAACGAAATAACCAGCATTAGCTTGGAAGTGTAACAACGGAGCTGCAATTACTTAGGAATTCAATTTTTCGGGGCGAGAAATTGTAATAATTATTTAACTTAGATTATATAAAAAAACCTTAGTAAAAGTAAAAATTGAATGAGTAGGCCTAATAGTTATTCCTAGAGGATCACTAACAACAAACAAGCACAACCAAATAGGGATGGGTCATACTGGCTGAAAAGCAACTCAAATTTCTTATTATGGCCAAACTGGTAATCATATCACTTTGTCTACTTAATGTCAGCAAAAACTCTCTCCAACTAAGTAATAAAAATTACTTTTTTATAACTTCAACAGTCTACAAAAATGCTAATTTCACGGTTGAAATGCTTATAAAAATAACAAACACAGATCAGGAATAAAAAAAGGGTGTAAAGCCGAATACAAGGCGCAGTGCTAAATATATTGAGAGAAACAGGAATCAGTGATGGAAATGTCTGCAGTAATTTCTTAAATGTCATCAATTCATTCAAACACGAGAATGTTCTTCTCTTTAATCTAATTTTTTCTGACCCTTAATTTAAAGCACACTCACTGAACTAAAAATACTATTATTGTATGAGGTGGTATTGAGGTGGTTATATCTTAAACCTAATGAAATACAAGTGGATAAAATAGGACAGATATTAGCGGTCTTATCATTTACCTCTTCCATTCCAATAAACAATTATTACCCAACATAGTTAAGACTCGGCAGCACTCACATGAATATGCAATGTTTGGGGCTGCGGCACTGGAACTCCTTGCTGGAACACGTCGTGTTGCAGTCGTTCTCGTCACTGTAGTCTGGGCAGTTGTACTGGCCGTCACAGCGCAGCAGGTCTCTGATGCAGCGGCCGTCCTTGCACCTGAAAACATTTATAAATAACTATCGGCCATCGTTGAATAATGGAAATTAACCAACTCCATCACATGTTTAAGGATTTATTTAACTCAATTAGAAAGTATATTATACAATTAACTTCAACAATGATGAAATTAACAAACTGCATACCTGAAAATCATTTTTTTTAATTTAGATAATGCAGGCCTACATTCTTCTAGTTTGCCAAATTCCAGATATGTGATGAATAGAAAAATCGCCCTCAAAATTTTGTTTTTAAACAAGCCAAATAATGTTGTATATAAATCTATGTGCCTTAGTGGTAATCCTTGTCTTCACTCCATCCTTCAATGCACTGCCTATTGGAGTATCATATGATTATGGTTTCGGCAGATTTCTATCTTCAACTACTAAAGATGAAGCAGTAATGAAAATGAGCAAACCACTGAAACCATAGTCCAATGACACTTCAAACAAGGCGCAGAAGGCCTTCTGCGACAGACTATATTAAAAAGATAAAGAAATTAACCTCAAAGCATAATCTTACTAATAAAACATAAATAATTCACAGAAGTATATTTCAGAGTATATTTTGTTTGTTATACACTGAAATGTCTGTGTCTTGTAGAATATTGCTGTACACACGAAGATAGAGCACACACAATCCAACATAATTGTATAAGCTTATACAGTCAACTCCCGATTATCCGGGAGCGGGTTAATCGGGTTGCGGTTTAACCGGGGTCACGAAAGGTTTATTTTAATTATTTGTATTTCCCCCCTTCTAAACTTAAATAGAGCAATAATAACAATTTATTTCAACCATATAATTTCAACCATGTATTTGGTATGTAAATTGGAACCATGTATTTCAACCATATAATTGCCATTTATGGTTCAACCACAAAAAATAACTTAGATAAAATCTTAAAACTACAGAAATCAGCAGTTCGTATTATGTTAAATTTAAGTCCTGAGACTTCTTGCAGAGAGCATTTTGCTACTCTGGGAATAATTACAGTTTATGGTTTATATATACTTGAAACGGTTTCACATGTAAAGAAAAACTTGGAAACATTTTTTAAACATAGTCAAATCCATAATTATAATACAAGGAACAAAAATGATTCACTGACAATGGCACACAGGACAAAACTTTTCACAAAAACTCCAACCTTCAATGGAATAAAATTCTTTAATTCACTACCTCAACAAATAAAAAACATAAATAAGTTTGAAATTTTTCGAAACAAAGTGAAACAATTGGTCACTGCTAAAGTTTTATACTCCCTCGATGAATTCTGATTATTCAGGAATTCTGAAATTGAAAGGGTTTTGAGGCTGGGAGATAAATGTTATTTTGAAGGTGTTATTATTATTTTAACATTACTGAGTAATTAAGATAAATTTGTTTTGTACCTTTGACACCATTCTTTGTACTAATTGTACTGGTTGAATAAAGAGTTTTTGATTTGATTTTGATTTGATTTGATTTTGCTAAACTATCTCCAGAATCGTATTTAATTTACTTTATCAGAATACTATAAAAACAATTTAGTAAACAAAACATAATCTGAGAGACTGTCATCTCGCTAATGAGCTGTGGGCGTGTGATGGGGAGCGATGACCTTGACGGCTTGAGCGGTTGGTGGCTAGGCAGTGCAACAGACGGACGGACGGTCGGACGCGAAGGTCTATAAATAGAAACTCTCAAAACAATCACCCTTCCCTCCGCTGTTCGGCCACCCTCAGCGTCGGACGCGGATGTCTATAAATAGAAACTCTCAAAACAATCACCCTTCCCTCCGCTGTTCGGCCACCCTCAGCGTCGGATGCGGATGTCTATAAATAGAAACTCTCAAAACAATCACCCTTCCCTCCGCTGTTCGGCCACCCTCAGCGTCGGACGCGGATGTCTATAAATAGAAACTCTCAAAACAATCACCCTTCCCTCCGCTGTTCGGCCACCCTCAGCGTCGGACACGGATGTCTATAAATAGAAACATCTCAAAACAATCACCCTTCCCTCCGCTGTTCGGCCACCCTCAGCGTCGGACGCGGATGTCTATAAATAGAAACTCTCAAAACAATCACCCTTCCCTCCGCTGTTCGGCCACCCTCAGCGTCGGACGCGAAGGTCTATAAATAGAAACTCTCAAAACAATCACCCTTCCCTCCGCTGTTCGGCCACCCTCAGCGTCGGACGCGGATGTCTATAAATAGAAACTCTCAAAACAATCACCCTTCCCTCCGCTGTTCGGCCACCCTCAGCGTCGGACGCGGATGTCTATAAATAGAAACTCTCAAAACAATCACCCTTCCCTCCGCTGTTCGGCCACCCTCAGCGTCGGACACGAATGTCTATAAATAGAAACATCTCAAAACAATCACCCTTCCCGCTGTTCACCCTCATGGGATTTTCCCCAGTGCGGAATTAATTAGCATACTGTTCGGTGTAGTTTAGAGACTTAGGTGTTTAGAGATTTTTAACCTATTAAATGTCATTCGGCGTTTTGGATAGTATTTACTGCTATTTACTGTACAACCATTGCTAGTATTAACTAGTATTATCTTGATTGTTTGTAGATGTTATCAGAATTTAAAGCTTTTCAAAAGTATTTAATTTACATAAATATATCTTAAATGACATTAAAACCCAATATTGTAGTATAAAAATGTTGATAAACCTTTATTATATTCAATTTATTGAACTCCTTTGTTTTAATGTGGTTTTGGGTTATCCGTGACCCTCCAACCGGTAATTACCCCGGATAATCGAGAGTTGACTGTACAAATTAAAAGTTGATTTAATTTACTTAACATAATTATCATATACCAAGAGTTTAAATCTGTAAATCCATCTACCTACAGAAACAAAGGAATATATCTTTTAGGTGACAAATAATGTCACTATATTAGCAGTTTCCCGCCACTTGCTGAGCTTTACAATAGTTATTTGTCTGGAACGTTCACAGTAGGCACTTCTTTGGCTAAACAAGTATAACTTACTGAAACTCAGCCTCAGAGCACGGTCTGGGCTCGCAGTTCTCTTCATCAGAGCCATCACCGCAGTCGTTGTCGTAGTCACAGTGCCAGCGACCCGGGATACACCTGCAATCACCTCAAATGTCATTACCGGATCAAATAGTTACCCGGAATACACTTGCAGTCACCTCAAATATCATTACCGGATCACATGGTTACCAAGGCTCAAAGCTTCAAGGTTTTTAGTGAAACCAATTAATACGGGAAGTTTCACTATTTTGTAAAGTACTCATATGTTTACAATTTAAATGAATTGTTAAGATATAAGTTGCTTCAGATTCTTTTTGATCAACTTGCAATTTTATTTATAAAAGTAATCAATTCTCGATTTGGATGCTGAGTACTTTTACCAAAAGTCATTGGTTGAATACGTTTTTGTTAAGACTGTCTTCATATGACATAACACATAATTAAATTATCCAATATCAGATGGAAGAAGACCTCCTGGACACCCAAAGAAGGGATGGAACGATGAAGTGATCGTGAATATAAATAAGATGAGGGTCAACGAGGAAGATGAAGTAGACCGAAAGAAGTGGAGGCAAATCATTGGTGAGGCCAAATACCACCTTGGGTATAAATGGCCGTGGGAGTAAGATTAGTATATATATTACAGGGTCCGGTTACAGTTTTGGCTGCTGTGATGCAGTTGTTTTGCATTTCTGCCTAAGCCTAAGTTCACAATAGACGTCTTGGTCAGGTTGGAACCAGCACTGAGAATTATTGATCAGTTATCAATTTTCTTGGCTCACAAAAACTGATGAAACCGAAAACCAAAATTCCTAAACAGCAGTTTTCGATTTGCAAAGATAAGCTAACACATAAACTTCAGTTCAATCTGACTGCAAGCCAAACAAATATTATCCACTGCACGTTATCCCTCAAGTGTTATCTGACCTGTTGTTGTTACACTTGAAGTAGGTCGGGTCGCAGGTGTGCACCGTGGGGTCCGAGCAGCTGGATGGCTCGTCCTCTCCCCCGGGACAGTCCGTCGTCCCGTCGCACCGCCAGCTCTCCGGGATGCAGCGGCCAGACTCGCACAGCATGTGGCCGGGGTGGGGGCAGGTGCGGTTGAGACACAGGCTGCCCTCGTCTGAGCTGTCTCCGCAGTCGTTGTCTCCGTCACACACCCACACCGACGGGATGCACTTCTTGGTCCCGCAGTGGAACTGTGTAATGAACAACGTATTATATTCTGCTCAAAAATAATTTTTCTTTGTACAGTAGAGTCCCTCAAACCCGGACTAATGTGGACTGAAGGGGGTCCGGCTTTATGAAATGTCTGTGTTATCGGGAAAGGAGTAAAAGTTAAGAGTGTTAATACATTATTACTATAAAAATACAAAAAAACTACAACTTAAACTTCATGTGTTCGAAAAACCTATGGACGGTGTCGCGTCGTGTTCCGGTCGGTGAAGTGGGGGGATTTACCACTCTGCCAGGATTTCTGGGTTATCGAGGTTCGAGTTTGCGGGACTCTACTGTATTTAAATTTTGTTAGAGATCACACAAACCCTTTTGGTGAAAGCGGTCCAAACACCTCAAATTTTGTGTAGACACCCCGGGATTTGAACCTAACAGAAGTTTAAGACCCTAACAAGGCTAGCCAGATGCCCAACATAACTGCTTGAGTTTTAAATTATTACCAATGACATTGGATTTCTGCCAACGATTTATTAGTGTAGACGTCAACTACAAATTTCACAACACTATCACTGTTTTATCATAAGTATTTTTCTTATGAGTTATGCTGCTTTAATCGATCATGTAACTTGCTTTGGTCCTTTCCATTGCACCACACTATAATCAGGAGGAAAAGATGACAGTTGGGCTCCAGCCAACAATAAGGCTCCACGCAGTCACTGTTGCCTTAGAAAAATATCACTCAAGTGTTATGCCGACCAGCTGGTGTGAAGTTTGTCAATGCAGGCAGCATGTCTACGATTAGCTGGACTTGGGTGATAGCCCTGTAAACCACGCCCTTAACTGTCTTCTCTCCTGCTCGCAGGAATAATTTGGAGACCTAATGTAGTCTCTAAACATTTCACAATCTAATCAAGTTCTAACACCAAATAAAATATTATAACATATTTTTAAGGTAGGCAAACATTTTCAAAATGATTCATACTATTTATGCCTACCATTTTTTTATACTAATTGAATACCTTTATGCACTAACTGTTTTGAGTCATGGGAAGTAAAACATGTTATTTTGTTTAAACGATGCAAAACAAAAATTATAAAAACAACTGAATATTTACCTTATCCGCAGGGCAGGTCTGGTCGAGACAGTTCTGCTCGTCCTCGCCACTCGGGCAATCCTCAAAGCCATCGCAGCGTTTGTTGGAAGCAATGCAATAGCCTGATAACGTGGCGTTGCCTTTGCACTTGAACTGCGTATCCATGCAGGTGTACTGTACAACAAATTATGTGCGATGAGTAATTTATTAACTAAAATAAGTTTAACAACCACAAGTCTGAAACTATAAAATCAAATTCTTGATTTCACATGTAGAAATGTTCTCTTCTCTGTGGTTAAAGCTAATGCTACACATACCAACGTTATTTTATTTTAACAAATATTTTAGTTTAGCCCAAGTAACGCGTTTCAAGAATTTATCAACTGGTTTAGCACCACCTCCTCTCTTGATCCAGCATAAAATACACATTTCTGGGGAGTACAATCTCCTGTGAGGTAGCATAACCACACTATAGATAAATATATGTTAAGTGGATTCTCGTCTTCTCCACAAGATTTGAAATTTGTTTTCAGATTAAGATAAAATTTTCCAAATACATGCAGTTTTGCAGTTCTTGATACAAAGTTTTCACATACTTAGTAATAACTGAGAATGTAGTCCAAACTTATTTTCATTCCTCGCTCCGAGGTTCAAATTTAATGGATGCATTGGTATTATACATTTTTCAAAAATAAATTCCTGACAATTACATAACAATGACGATACCCCAGAAAATTCAAGAGGATCGGGTATGGACATTTTTCAGGGTTTAAGTTCAGCAATCTATATTAATAATACAATATCTTGATTTTAATTATGTGATTTTTAACTTTTAAAACTCTTACTTTGCAAACATGTTTGGATCAGTAAAAACCTTTAATACATGACTTTTGGGGTTTAAAATCATCCACTTCAAGGGCTCTGACTCTTGGGCTATTAAAGTTCCCATGTTAATCCTATTGAAGAACAGCAATCTGTTTAATTAAACTTTTAACAACTAACAATACATCAGCCAAATACATCACAACAGGAATAACAGATGTTTTAAGCTCGATGTAACTAATTACTGGAATTGCAACACAATATAAATTGAATAAGACCTTATTTTAGCCGAGTAATCTGTAAGAAAAATTGCTTGATTCGATCAACTGGATCCAATCGTGTAATTAAACACGGATGCATCCAAACTAAGGACTTTGTTCATATTTGTTTTGTAGAACCTCAAGTAATGCTGTCCTGATGAGCGTGCGTTTACGTACATTGTCGCAGTTGAGTTCGTCCGACTTGTCGGGGCAATCGTAGTTGCCGTTGCACAGCTGCGAGGGGTGGATGCAGTGGTGATTGTGGCACTGGAACTGCCCCGGCAGACACTCGAACGGAGGACAGTCGGCCGGCTCGTCAGACCCGTCCCCACAATCGTCCTGCACACGCGGGGACAAACAAAATTCATAGTTATAGATGATCTTTAAATAAAAATGGGGAGTTTAACCTATACAGGGTGTTAAAAAATACCTTTCAGGGCTTTGGGATGTGATTCCTCTTAGAAGAAAAATAAATAAGTTCATGTGAAGGTATATCCTAAAACGTTTAGTTTTACATCTATCTGTCTGTATGTGTTTTTATACGTCATATCTTACGATATCAACTTCAAACTTGGTACATGTATTACATCTCTAATAAGACCCATTTTGGTATGGAACGCCAAGTTTATACCTTGTACTATTTCAAAATGGCGGCCATTATTTGTTTTAAAAGCTTAATATCTAAAAACTGTAAATTTTACAAAACACAAAACAGTTGTGTAATGGTGGTGTAACGATTATTAAGGTTCGATCATTAACTGATTTACTGGAATTATCTTGAATAACTTATAATTCGTACTTACAATGACGCTGTTCTAGTTATTAATAATTCTCAAATTGAGATCATATGAATATGACTTAAGTACCCTTTTCACTTGGTAGATACAGTAAGAAAAAAGCAAATGAGTACAGATAACTCCCTCTTATGGATTGGAAAGGTCAAAGAGAACAGTGAATATCTACTAAACACTTAAAATTTAATACTTCAAGGACCAAAGGACTAACCACATGCTATATCTGCAATTGCTGTACTAATGTCAACCTCCAACCTGTCAAAGACCAGTCTAATGATGGTCTGGGTCTGATTTCCACACTATAAGTACAGTGTTGTCCCACAAGCTACATTTGACATTCACCCAGTTCTTCTTGCTACTTGTCATCAAGACAAAGAGTAAAAATATCACAACTTGTCCTGTCTTGCGACTGTTCTATGAGCTCAGCAAGTTCTACACTTTACTGTAAGCTTGTTGACTCTCCCAACCATTCCTTCCACATAAATTAAATACCCTTTGTTTTAAGCAAACCTACAAATTTATTTAATTTTTCACATTTTTACCAAAAGGTGACATTGGAGATTTTATGTAAAGCTGGGGTTCCACTTTGCTTTGTTTCGTGATGTTTCTTTTTAATACAGATGCAAATTTTCACTGCTTGCAGAACAAATTTATAAACAAAACTGCAGTACATAAGACGGAAACTGAACAATCAGTACATTTATCCCCCATGCAATTACCTGTGTGTCGCATTTCCACCAGAAGGGGATGCACTTGTAGGTGGACTCGCACTTGAACTGTGAGCTGCTGCAGTTGGCGTCGCAGGTGCGGCTGTCATTGGCCAGCGCGTAGTTCTCCGGACACACACAAGAGTGCGACCCGCTTGGCGCCAAGAGGCAGAGCGTCGCGCAACCACCGTTGTTCTCACACGGGTTGGGCGACACTATAGCAATGGCAGACGTGTTGAATATGCAAAGGAATGGTTCGATACTAACTGGTATGAAGTACAAAATAGGTTTGATGGTGCTTCAAAAATAGTCTGGGTCCCAACAGTTTTTGTGTCATATCGGAGTAAAGTGTAACATTGTCTCCCTAAGGGAAACTGTTGACAATTTTCCCGAGGGAGGCAATGTACTGTAATCCCGAAATACACACTGAATTTTTCCCCCACCTGCAGTTTTAACAAATAAAAAGTACAACACAATCGGTTTTACAAAACCAACACTTTAAGGTTAGCTAAAGTGTTCGTGAAGTAAGCTGACCGTTGTGAACCTCCCCATTGTTGACATTGTCAGGTGTAATATGAGAACAGCTGATTTAGATTGCAACGCTGCTATTGGTAGACACAGCAAGCTAATAGCACTACTGGTAAAACATATTACTCAAATTACCAAGTGTGGGATGGAGACAAAGTAATTCCCTTTTCCCTACTTGCTAGAGGGCAAAAAGTGCTTGTTTACTCTTTGATATGAGGGAGTATAGTTATACTTTACACAGCACGTTGGGGAAAAAGGATATTTTAACAGGTTTTCTAAAAGTTATCAGGGTGTCCAAAAAAATGATCTTCCAAGATTCCCATACATTTCCCACTGGTAATTCATGTTCAAATCTCGATTAATATTGTTTGCCTCTATCAGTCCACTGTTTAAGAACAATAATTTAATCTTAACTAACATCGTTTAGCTGGGCAAAATTGGTGATTAAACCACGTTTGAAGAACAAATCGTTTGATTTCTATTTTATACGCCAGATATGACGACCAAGCTGCAAATTATATGCCTAAAATGGCAATCCCAAACCCCGTTTTGAAGTTAAAAACAGTGATCGGACCCCATTTTTTTGGCCAAAACAAAATACCTGGGATATGTTTTAAAGGTCAAAAACGCCAATCGGAACGTGTGCACTCGTTCAACGATGAGTAGAGAGTATAATTTATAATATGGAATTGGGAATAAAATTGAAGCAATCCAGACTAAGCAATGAATCATCTTCAGGTTGATTTGAAATTATTTATGCAATCTCTAAACTTATCTAGGGAGTTTTTTAAATAAAAATATTTTCCTATTGATGTGGTTTAAATAGCTGCTTTTTTAAGTCATCCAATCTTGTTGCACCAGCAACTAGGTAAGACTGCTGAAGACGGAACTAAATTCATTTTCAGGCTGTCCAAGGAAGGATGCGTAAGGATTTATCATTGACGTCCTTCTAATGAAGAGATTCACGCATCCTTAGGACAGGCTGAAGATGACTTGGTCAGCAAGTCGAAACTAGTTGCTGGTGCAGCAAGATGGGATTACTTATAGAAGCAGGTATTTACATCCAATCAATATTTCTTGGTAATCCGAAGGCTTCCCACCACATATAAAATAAATTGAAAATACCCCCGTAGCAGCAAACCTGCGTACTCAGCGAATTTCCAATGCATATATATGTATCTTTATACTACATAAAGCCACATACCAAGTTTCATCAATATACATTCATAAAAAAACGGTTTATGACATTTTAATTATTCTACATAAGAATAACATGGCAGCTGAGTATGCAGGTTTGCTGAAGCAAGGAACACAACAAATGGGGTTTTATACAAATATCAATATAACTCATGTAGGTAAAGCCACATACCAAATTTCATTAATTTATTTTCATAATGAAGGGAGATAACACGTTACTTATTCTCCATAAGAATAACATGGGGCTGAGTACGCAGGTTTGCTGCTAGGGGAGTCTTTGGAAAAACATTTTTTTTTGAGCAAATATCAATGGTCCACAACCAGATGAAGCCGTATACCAAGTTTCGTCAGTATATGTTCATAAATAAGCGAGATATAAAATTTTTCTTTTCCTCCATAAGAATAACATTAGACAACGTACTGTGTTTAGCACTTTAAATATCTCGGTAACCAATTGACGTAGAGAAATGATCAAAATACCAAATTGTGTGTTTTTTTAAGCTGAATCCAATGGAAAACACTAAAATTTGACTATTTCCAAAATTATATGTACAAAATTCAAAAAACCCATTTTTGGGGTACAAACCCCCCCCAAAATACCCCTTTGGATGGAGCGATCTGGCTGGTTTTCGAACTTAAAGTCATAAATGTTGCTTTACACGTTTATACCAAATTTCATCAAAATTGGATAATTTTTACGAGAGTTATCATGCTCACGGACATACACACACACATATATATATATATATATATATATATATATATATACACACACACACACACACACACAGTTTCGAACGATTGGTGTTTTTGGGGTCTGGGGACCTCAAAACGAAAAGTTCTCATGGTCCCGGGCCTAGGTCTTACCATGCCGACTACGGTAATAGCTTCTTCCCTATAGGGGAAATTCGCTAAAACCACACTAACCAGGTAGTTGCCTGTAGGGGTGGTAGATGTGGATATCCATCGGCCGGTGGACCGTGGTGGTCAGTGTTGAACAGTTGGCAGTGCTGTACTTGGTGCACCTCTCCACCGACTTGGTCTCCCAGTCTGTCCAGTAGATATGGTCTTCGAACACTGCGATGGCAAAGACATGGTGGAGCTTGAGATCTGGCGTTACAGCTGAAACATCGACGGGTTTGCAATCAGTCATGTAAAGTAGCTTGATGAATAAAACAAAACTGAATACTGCGACAATTTGTTAAGCTATTTTATAATGTATATGAGATCAATTATATTATAATTCATAATATTATTTTGGCTGATTAGAATGTAACCTCAAAGTCTGAGGCTCGCCAGATCGATACTGAGCAAAATCTTGAAAATCTTGTTGCTTCAAAATTGGACCCAGTTGTCATTTATAATTAGCTATTAATTAGTGCTTTCTGAGAATAGGTCGACCTTGGATGGTAGCAAGACCGGGGTTTCGATTGTTTCCTCTCAAACCATTTAAGTAATATGAATTGTGTTGAAAGACACATAAACAAAAATGTAAACATGTATGATGTGTATAAGTAATGACTCACCTAAACTTTGACAAGTGTATTCATACACTTTGGTAATACAGCAATAGGCCTATATATATATATATATATATATATATATCAATGCTTGAAAGGATAAGCTTTCTCTACCATTTACCTGCTCCCCTTTCTAAGAGCTGCATCTCTCGCACAAATTCTACGTAAAGGTCGCTTTTTAATTTACCCAACTTAATTCAAAGTGTAAGACTGTGTAAGTCAACTCCTGATTATCCGAGAGCGGGTTAATCAGGTTGCAGTTTAGCCGGGATCACGAAAGGTTTATATTTATTATTTTTATTTATCCCTTTTAAACACAAAATAGCAACAATAACAATTTATTTTGTTAAATTATTTTCAGGAACGTAAATTGTTTTTATTAGAATAAATACTATACAAACAATTTATTAAATACAACATAATCTGAGAGTCGATCATCCCGAATAGAAACCATCTATTTTTAAACAAACTGTGTTCTGCTGTTATTTAAAAGGAGTCGGCTTAAAGACAAAAACCTTTCACAGAGTGTTTCAAACATGTTTAGAGAACTTTAACTTATTACATACCATTCGACGTTGAGGAGAGTTTTTACTGCTATTAGCCATTGCTAGTATTAACAATTATTATCTTGATTTTTTTGTAGACTTCATCACATTTTCAAGATTTTCAAAAGTATTTTTTTGACTTAAATTACATTAAAACACAATATTGTAGTAGAAAAATAAAAAAAAACACCTTTCTTATATTTGTAATATTAAATTAATTGAATCGCTTTGTTTTACTGTGGTTTTTGGTTATCCGTGACCCTCCAACCGGTCATTACCCCAGATAATCGGGAGTTGACTGTACTGCCAGCAATTCAAGGCTTTTATTACCTCTACTCATGAGTTTGCGAATCGAGTTCCCATCGAGGTCCGAGGTGGCGATGTAGTCCTCCCTGGCATCAGCCCAGAACAGCTCATTGGTCTCGTACGAGATGGTAAAGGCGTTGGGCCAGCCGAGACCCTGGTCCACGATCACGTGGGGGTAGCTGCCGTCCATCCCCGCCTTGCCTATGTGCGGCCGGTCTCCCCAGTCTGTCCAGTACAGGTACCTAGTAACATCCCAGCATGTGTTAGATGTTAAACAAAGATAGTATACGCACCTGAAGATGTTTTAAATACTAAAAAAAAATGTTCAATGAGTACCATGTAAGATATTATTTTACCTTAGGTTCAACTATAAAATTCATCAGTTACTCCAAACAATTTTTGATAAAAGCTGGTCACAAAGACGATGCGATTGCTAACGATTTTCGATTTCATGTGATTTTTGGCATATTGATTACAAAAACAGTCTCTACATTTCACGACTACAGACAGATATACTATGTTCGGGTGGCATGCAATAATGATTTACACTTTTTATAATCGCCTATGTTTGATTTTTTCCCTCCAATGACAGTTTATAACCTTGAACATGGTTTTGTGAGGAACATATGAAGGTCTAACTGGACAAGATGCGAGACTGTCGGCAAAATATTGTATAAGTATTTAGTTGACAGATGTTTGACTTACTGTTTTGTCAAGAGAAGAGTCCCCTTGAGGTTTTAGCTGTTTAAATCCATATCCTTTCTAATAATAGTCCGATTGTCCAAACTCGTGAGTGTCTAAACTAAAATTAATTTGACTTGCCCTATGAGATTCACACTCACCCCCGTCTAGGGTCCAGAGCTATGGCTCTCGGCTCCTGCAGCCCGCTGCGTATGATGACCCTCCGATACTTGCCCTATGAGATTCACACTCACCCCCGTCTAGGGTCCAGAGCTATGGCTCTCGGCTCCTGCAGCCCGCTGCGTATGATGACCCTCCGATACTTGCCCTATGAGATTCACACTCACCCCCGTCTAGGGTCCAGAGCTATGGCTCTCGGCTCCTGCAGCCCGCTGCGTATGATGACCCTCCGATACTTGCCCTATGAGATTCACACTCACCCCCGTCTAGGGTCCAGAGCTATGGCTCTCGGCTCCAGCAGCCCGCTGCGTATGATGACCCTCCGATACTTGCCCTATGAGATTCACACTCACCCCCGTCTAGGGTCCAGAGCTATGGCTCTCGGCTCCTGCAGCCCGCTGCGTATGATGACCCTCCGATACTTGCCCTATGAGATTCACACTCACCCCCGTCTAGGGTCCAGAGCTATGGCTCTCGGCTCCTGCAGCCCGCTGCGTATGATGACCCTCCGATACTTGCCCTATGAGATTCACAATCACCCCCGTCTAGGGTCCAGAGCTATGGCTCTCGGCTCCTGCAGCCCGCTGCGTATGATGACCCTCCGATACTTGCCCTATGAGATTCACACTCACCCCCGTCTAGGGTCCAGAGCTATGGCTCTCGGCTCCTGCAGCCCGCTGCGTATGATGACCCTCCGATACTTGCCGTCCAGCTTAGACACCTCCACCGAGTCTAGCCCCTTGTCGCACCAGTAGAGGTTGCGGCCCACCCAGTCTACCGCCAGGCCGTCTGGGTTCTGTAGGGTGGCGGAGTGCAGTGTCTAGCGAGAACAAATCATGACCATTAGAGCAATTTCAAAACTGCAACCATCAGTTTAACAAAGACATAAGTGAAATTTTTGTCACAAGCCAAAGAAAAAAGTTTGTAGGCCTTAGCTATTTACTTTTTAGTGATAAAACAATTTATCACGGGTGGGCGAATACTCAAGTTTTCGAGTACCTGTCGAGTATTTTCTAATACTCGAAGGACGAGCGAGTATTAAGAGACTTCTCGAAAATTTGAATCGAGTAGTTGACTACTCCTGCTGTTTACCCCAAATAGGTGAAAACTGTAGACATACTCCCACCGTTTACCCACGTTTACGCCAATAACAAATGTTTAACAAAATAAGTGACTGAAATAATTAAAACTAATCTTAAAATCTATTTTTAGCTCATATGAAAGGAGACAACAGGTGGGTTACCCGTGAGTTAAGATAAGTAAGAGAGGGGGAACAGGGAGTGTTTGGGTCGGGGGAAAAAAATCACTTTCTTAATCGAATGTTCTGGTTTTGGTAAACTAACCCAAAATCTTTCTATGGATATACATTTGTAATACTTGTCTTTTGTTTGTTATTGTTGTTGAAAACAGTATAAATTTATTATTTTTCATTTACATCATTATTCATCCATGGTAAAATAAAGATTAAAATAAAATAAATAATAACATTAATAATTCAATAACATTTAAAGTTTAATATCTAAAAAACATTGTTTTCCATTAAAAAATAAAATGAGTTTTTTTTTACTTTTTTAAAGAAGTACTCGACTCGATACTCGAGTAGTTTGGTTCAATACTCGACTCGATTTAAAAAAACACTGCTCGCCCACCCCTACAATTTATCCAAAATACTTTAGAACTGGGGACTTATTTTTTCACTCCTTAGTTTTTTGGTACAAAGAATCCATTTCCCATGTTTATCAAACCATTGTTTTCCTGATATTACAAACCACAATGTAAGGTTAGAATTTTATGGCTTAGACATTTCAGAGGAGGAAAGAGATAGGACACAGCTAACTCACCTTGTGAAAGAATGATGATTTGGACAGTATACTAAAACCACACAAATCAATAATATTTTGGCAACCCCTTAGGCATCTAACATTCTTTTCTTAAGTTAAAAAAGGCTACACAATTACCCCAAAATATTACCGATTTATGTGTGTGGTTTTAGTGTACTATTCAACTTCTCATTTTTTCACAAGGTGAGTTGGTTGTGTCCTATTTCTTTCCTCCTTTGAGACCACTATTTAATAATATTTATCAAAGTACCGTTTTTTTTATATATACTTTTCACCAATATAATCTGATATTCAATCAAAAATAATCCCCTGTAAAGTAGGGGTGGGCGAGTAGTGCTTTTTTAAATCGAGTCGAGTCGAGCATTGAACCAAACTACTCGAGTATTGAATCGAGTCGAGTAAACTTTCAACTTTAAAAAGTAAAAACTTATTTTTTTGTTCTAAACCAAGCTTTTTACATATTAAACTTTAATTATAAACATAAAATGTTATTCAATTATTGATGTTATTATTTATTTTATTTTACCTTTATTTTACCATGAATGAACAATGATTTAAATGAAAAAAATAAATATATACTGTTTTCAACAACAATAACAAACAAAATACAAGTATTACAAATATATATCCATGCAAAGATTTTGAGTTAGTTTATCAAAACCAGAACATTTGAACAAGAAAGTGGTTTTTTGACCCCGACCCAAACACTCCCTGTGCACTCCCTCTCTTACTTATCTTAACTCACAGGTATCCATAAATAACCCACCTGTCAATGTCTCCTTTCATATGAGCTGCTAAAAATAGATTTTAAACTTATTTTTCTTTATTTCAGTCATAGTTTCGAGTATTTTTACTACTTGACTCGGCCTTCAAGTAGTATTTAGTACTCGAACAAATACTCGAAACTCGAGTACTCGCCTACCCCTACTGTAAAGTGACATTGATGTTTATTTAACTTTAAAGCAAAATAATTAATACAAAGCTACTAGCTCATCCATTATGATGAAAATACATAACTACTGATCCATTACTGTGATTAGCTTGAGAATAATCTGCCTAACAAATGGTTTAACTCTCTACTAATCTTTTAGAACAATCAAACACAAAGGTTTCACCAATTTGACTTACAAAGTCAGGCTAATACAATAACTACGCCTTACAATTTATTCACATTTCACCGTTCCCACCTGATAGGAAGAGTTGCCCTGACAGAAGCGTTTGATGGAGCTGGAGAGTGCGGTGACGTCTGACCAGTAGATGCACTGGTCCTGCCAGTCGAAGTCCACGGCCACGGCATTGGTCAGGTTGTTGGCCAGCAGCGTCGTGTGCCCGTGCATGTCCAGCTCTCGGATGTAGTATTTGTTGGAGAATATCAGCTTCGGCTGCACCGCTGCATCGGCAAGGTATAAATGTATCAGTGAATGAGCAAACTTGTTGCAGATCTCTAAAGTTTTGGATTTATTTTGTTCTTAAGCGACGGTGTGAAAAAAGGTGGAGTCGAAAGCAATCATGAGAATTACCACGAAATTCCTCTTAGTTTCCCATTTATTGCTGAAAATTGTTCAGAAATAACATAAAAAGTCTGGATTTGTATTTGAATTTTCCAAAAATGTCAGAAGCCAAACTTGTTTTGATTTTGCCCGACAATCTAATTTTGTAAATCTCTCAACAACTTTTAAGCTTGAATTTATCAGCCCAACTAATAATCACAAGAAACAGTTACCATGTCTATGAGTGTTATGGGGCGAGAAACAAAATACAGCCTATGCAGATAATTAAAAGATTTTTGGTGTTTCTTCCCCTATGTTTGATATTAGTGGTGTGTCAAAACCAAAACTCGAATCTCAAAACCACCAAAACTTTGGAAAAGTTTCGGTTTCGAGATTCGATCGGCGAGTTTCGAGAATCAAAACTCGCCGATCGAATCTCGAAACCGAAACTTTTCCAAAGTTTTGGTGGTTTTGAGATTCGAGTTTTGGTTTTGACACATCACTAATATCAAACGTACGGGAAGACTCACAAAACTGCCGAGATTTTTTGTGTCGTTGTTTTTTTAACAGAAATCACGGCCGAGTGTTGATTAATAATGTGAAGGTCAAAAGCCTACTGTCGTCTACCTTCACCTTTTGTGGATTATTGATTTTTTATTTGTGAAAGAACAACTGTAACCAAAGTTTATAATTAAGCTACAAATAATTGGTTCACTAGTAGTTCTGAAACTAATATTTTTCTAGGATACTTCGAGAATGGCAGTAAGTTAACTGGTTTATTTGGAGTAACTAGATTTATTTTTCATAACCATACCCAGGCAAGTAAATAGGGTTTCGCGATTTGAGTTTCAAGATTTCGAGATTCGATTTTGTAAGTTTCGGTTTCGGTTTCGAGATTCAAAATTTCTGGTTTTGACCATCACTATTTGATATGTTAAAACAAAATGATATAACATATGCTGCATATTACAATTTTTTGACTCACACCTTTTCAAATGGATAACCCATTAAGGTAGTACTTTTATTCTTTTGCTATAGCCTAAAACGGGATCCGCTTCGTGCTGCACTCTAGTAGCAAAATCTGTAACTAATACTCACAATGAGTTAACCAGTCTCTGGCAACATTGGTGGGAGGGCTCAAGTAAAATAAAAGGAGGTAGGCTTGCGTGGAAGTTGACGGGATCGGTTAATTCTTTGTGAGTTGGACATGGTTAACACTGATTTTGCTACTTTTTACTTATGTCTACTGTGTGTGTGCCTAAAACTGAATGAAAACAGTATTTTCATAAAAATGTACCATTAATCCATTTAAAGCACACATTTTCTATTCAAATTCATAGGTTTAAAAAATGACAAGTAAGGAACGAGACCAGCTTGTATGTCTATGCCAATGGGTTAGTAGAAAAGGTTAAACATAAGTTTTAAAATAAAAACTATCATGTTTTGATTCAACATACACAAAGTCTATACACGCTGAAAGGGTTTTAATAAAACTAAAATAACAAATTAAAACACGATAAAAAAACACAAATTGTAGTTAAAAGGCTTTCAAGCGACGTACTTGCATGTTGACTTACAACGTCCCTTTTTCTTCTTTGATGAACAGCTAAATCACACAAAGAGAGAATCTGGGTGATGACTAATTATAATTACATTGTTTGTCAAGTGTTTAGCCAACAATGTAAGGGGCCGTGCATAAATTACGTGACGCTACATTTAGCACTTGTTGACCCCCTTCCCCCCTTTGTCATGCTCAGTCACGCTGCACATACCTACCCATCCCCCATCACACTAATTAATTATTAAGTATTTGATTGTTGGTACGATATTTTATCACTCTGTAACTGACGATTTTGCAGGCTTTAACTCCATTAATCGCCCCGGGGAGGCGTGATGTAATATATGCACGGTTCCTAACTGTGAACTCCCCTCATCCTCTCTACCTGTGATCAAAACGCACTTTTTCCTGTGTTGAATTGTGTGTCAAGCATTATCTAGGAGATGTAATTAATTGTGACGATGACCACTTTAATTGTGATTAAAGTGGAGTGAATATAGGGGGACTTGTTCACTCCCCCTATATTTTCAGTAACCTAACTGAAATTAGACTACAAAAGAAAAATGTAAAGGATTAAATATTTTAACAGTTTATGGCCAATACATTTTTGACACAATTTTAATGGCAAAAAATAATCAAAAACTCATAGCACTAGATGCCCACCCATATAATTACAACCCATCACCAACTAAAATATTATGAAAATAAACCATTTTATGATGGGCTAAAGTTTCTAAAGCATCTGCCAAGTTAAATTAAAGATGAAGAAAACCTGAATAAATTAAAAAATAAACTAAACAGCTTTTCGACAGATCAATCTTTGTATTCCCTAGAAGAGTATTTACCACCACCTTTCATGGGTATATTATCTATATATTTAATTCCGTAAGCGAATCAATCCCCACGAAATATCTTGAGCTAGGAAGAAGTTAAGTTAGGTTATGACGATTCATTTTAAAGCTTGAGGGCCAATGACAGTGGGAAAAATAACAGAAATGTAAAAAATTACGTGGGCTAAGCCCCACTGAACTTCAAAGATCCAATGATTTTCTTATGGAAATATCACTTTAGTGTTTTTATTAACAAGCAAAATGAACTAATGATCAGCTGTGATTATCCACTAACACAAAAACCATATGTTAGGGGCTATAGCCCCTGTAAGCCACTAGTTTGTTTTAATTTATTAACATTTTGTTTAAATACTTTGTTTGATCTTTTTGGATGAAATAGTTATTGAATATTGTAGACTAATTTGTATTAAAATTGCAATTATACAACAACAAATCATGACACTATTCAACTAGTGAATAAAGAGAGTTGTGATTTGAACCAACTGCACAGCACTTACTAGAGTTGGCCTTGCAGGAGTGTTGGTTAGCCGCGAGCACGTAGCCCTCCACACAGCTGCAGCTGTAGGAGCCGTAAGTGTTGCGGCACAGCTGGGAGCACTTGCGCTCCTCACACTCGTCCATGTCCACACACAGGTGGGGGTTGCTGGGGTGCACCTTGAACCCTGGCCGACACACGCACTCATAGCCGACCTTCAGGTCCTTGCAGACGTGCGCGCATGGGTTAGTCGTCTCACACTCGTTGATGTCTGAAACAGAAGGAAACAGATTTTGAATAATTATGCTTGTGGTAATAATTTCTTGAGTAGCTTGGTACGTTATAACTAAACAGGATAAAATTAACTATGTCTCAAAACGCTACCAAATATATTTACACTTATACTGAACTAACTTAAAAGATGGTAATTGTAGGTAAAGGATGGCACAAGGCTATTAATTTCAACCAGTTACACTGGTCATCGTCAGGCCCAATCAGAGAATTTAATTTTTTTATCCTGTTTCTGCTATTGTGTTATGATTTTAATTTTTTTTATCGTTGCTAACCCATGACCGTCCAAGGGGCCTAATGAACTTTCCTCACTTGAAGGGTCCGGAATCATTTCAAAAACGACTCAGTGACTGGGGGATCACCATTAGTTGTCATTTCCAAAGCAGATGGCGGCGTTCGCCTCTGTGTGGACTATAAAATAGGCGTCAATGAGCGCCTTGTAAATTCTTACTACCTTATTAGAAAAATCAACAAAATTTTGAAGTCCCTTCAAGGTTCAAGATTCTTTTGTAGGTTGGACCTCTTCAAGGCATACCTCCACATAAAAGTAGATGACAAAGTGAAATTCAGACCATTACAACTCATAGCGGTACCTATAAAATGAATAGGCTCTCTTTCGGCATCAAAACAGCACCAGCAGAGTTCAATCGTATAATGGGCCAGATATTACGGGATGTACCTAAAACTGAATATTATTTCGATGACATCGTTGTGCATGGAACAACCAGAGAAGAATGTATATCGAACTTAAGGTTGTGTCTTGACAAACTAAAAATGAACAACTTACATCTGAACTGTCCCAAATGTTCTTTCCTTCAGGAAGAGATTGAATTTTTAGGACATAAGGTTAAATATAACTCCATTTCGAAATCACCAACTAAGATTGCCGCAATCCTTGAAATGATAGACCTACATCTGTAGATAGTTTAAGAAGATTTCTTGGGATGGTGACGTATTATTCTCGTTTCATACATAATATTTTGACAATAAAAGCACCCTTTCGTGAACTCCTTAAAACTGACGTAGAGTTTAAGTGGACTAGTGAACAAGAAACCTCCTTCCTAAAACTGAAAAAAGAGATATCAAGTGACCAAGTTCTCATGCCATTCAACCCGACACTGCCGGTACAGCTTGCATGTGATGCTAGCTCAGATGGAGTAGCTGGAATATTATCTCATGTCATCAATGGGGATGAGCGTCCAATTGCTTTTGCGTCAAGAGAGTTAACAGTGGCTGAAAAGGGATACTCCCAATTAGATAGGGAAGCATTAGCCATTGTTTTTGCAGTAAATCATTTTCATCAATACCTATTTGGACGTCACTTTACATTGATTACAGATAATCAACCTTTAGTAAGAATCTTCCATCAAAATTCAAAGATTCCAAAAATGACTTCCGCAAAACTACAGCGATACACGGCGTTCCTTTCTGGGTTTAATTACTCAGTTATCTTCAAAAAAGGAATCGAAAACTCTAATGTTGACTGTCTATCAAGACTGCCTGTCGTAACAGA
Organism: Allygus modestus; assembly: GCA_963675035.1. NCBI lineage: Eukaryota > Metazoa > Arthropoda > Insecta > Hemiptera > Cicadellidae > Allygus > Allygus modestus. Next base: position 159,244,281 of record OY776114.1, on the reverse strand, counting down.
GAGAACGCCTGAATCAGCTATCAACGAGGAAGTTAAATATTTATGTGAATCTTCAGTATTTCAAATAGGAACCCTTAGTTTGACTTATCAAACACTTAAAGAAGAAACCAGAAAGGACCAATATCTCTCTGAAATAATGCTTAAACTTCAGGAAAGTCGTGTTGCTGACTCTGAATTCACAATCGAGGGGAGTATTCTTTTTCGAGGTCAAAGAGTTGTCATACCAACATCCTTGCAAACCGAAGTACTAAAAGAATTACACCAAACACATATTGATGTTACAGAGATGAAACAATTGGCTCGTCGATATGTATACTGGAAATCCATCGATAAAGACATTGAAAGAGTCGTTCGAGAATGTCAAGCGTGCGCTTCATTAAGAGGAAACCCACCTAAAGCACCGATTCACCTGTGGATGGAACCAGAACAAAATTGGCAGGGTGTTCATGTCGATTACGTTGGACCGTTTCAAGGGTACCATTACCTTGTTATGGTGGATGCCAAGTCAAAATGGGCAGAGATCTTTCCTTATAAAACAGCCCCTACCTCCCATCGAGCTTTTACAAGAAGTGTTTTCTCGAAATGGATTCCCTGATGTAATGGTGTCAGACAACTCGAGTATATTCACAAGTGTATATTCCAAACATTCTGTAAGACTGCAGGCGTATTTCAAAAATTCATAGCGCCTGAACATCTTGCCACAAACAGACTGGCGGAGCGAAATATACAAACTCTCAAACATAGTTTATCAGCAATGTCAAATGAACAAGCATCAATGCGCCAGAAAACACAGAAAATTTTGTTTAGATATCGAGCTATCCCTCTACAATGTGGGAGGTCACCAAGTGAGCTGTTCCTTAATCGACAAATAAGGATCACTCTGGATGCCCTAAAACCATTGACTATACCGATCCAACATAATGAATCTCCAAATAAGCCAACTCGACAATTTGAAAACCTGGTGTTATAATTAACAATATGGGAAGCTGCATTATAAAGTAAAACTAGACGATGGATTTGTATTCAAACGATGTATCAATCAACTTCAGAAATCCAGTGTTCCTGAAATTAAACACTACTTCCAGAATCGAGAGTCTAGCTATCAACATGATGGAGAAAACGCATGTCGACTGCTACCTCGAAGATCTTTCCATCTCCACCAAAAACCTCACTATTTGGAAGATTATGAAATAGGTCCATCTTCCTAAGTAGCGCTCAAAATAAGTGTGGGAGAACTATAATGTCCAAAACGAATTACATCATGTGTTAGTTATTTACATATGTCATTGTTTACTTTTATTAAAAATAAAGACACTCTTTATAATTAATGTTCAAAATAAAAATGCAAATAAGGTTAACAGTTTTCTTAATCAATTACGCGTGTTATGAAAAGGCCACCATAACATCTAAACAAATGTTTTGATACATTTAAATTTTACCCATACTTCTTGTGTGAGTTTCCACGGTTAGCACTTTTTTTATAGCCTTACAGGTTCAGGTGTTCAGCATATAAACAAATCAATACAAATACAGATTCTACCCCTCCACTCACAGGCTTAGCAATCTACGAGTTAAAAAATGTTTTTATAGTGGAAATGGTTCACACTGGTAAAAAGTTTGGAACACGTTAAGCATTCAGAGAGGGTGACAAGTTGAGAGTACATCCAGGAACAACAATTATTTTTGGTGTAACTTTAAATAATTTGTTTAAAGAACATAAATGGAATCAACTGTAGAAGGAAACGCATTGTGTGCGAGACTTACTGCACTTCTCCTCGTCGCTGTAGTCGCCGCAGTTGTTCTCCCGATCGCACAGCAGCGTCGCATTGATACACAAGCTGTTGGCGCACTGGAAAACATCCTCCCCAGTGCAGTTCACATTGTCTGCCACAACAATAAACACACGAGTGATTAGATCCTTAGAAAATAATTTAAGTTGAAACCTATACTTGAAACTTAGACATAAGTTAATGAAAAAAATTGTGGAGATAAACAATGAAACAAAAAGATTACTGTGAAGATTAACACAGACATTTTCAACTGAAAAAAAAATATTCCTGCGCTTACTAGCTTCATAATACCATAAATTTTGCTTATAGGATTGAGTTTAAGCACCTATTAGCGACCAACAAAAATTACCCTACAAAAATGGCTAACCAATACGTCACAATAATCTTAAGGGGATGGTAAAAAACTTATGGGAAAATAAGCTGGCAGTAGCATTAGTGAAAACCACTTGAATAGCTTAGTGGTGGACCACCTCCAAGTCACTAATCAGTCGCATGATGGATCCCCAAGGTTTTGCTTCATGAGTGGTCGACACCACCCTTGTGACTAATGCTACTGCAACCTGCCTATCTGTATATCACTGCACAGGCTTATTTGTCCATGCAAATGAGCAGCTAAGGTTTAAGAAATCGTGTAATAAGTTGTATTGTAACACTTTATATCAGAATTAGCTATAAGCTTCATAATAGCATAACTTTTGCTTATAGAATCGAGTTTAAGCACCTATTAATCATCCTTTTTACAACCAACAAAAATATGCTTGTTTGACCCTGCTGATAGCCATAAAATTATAATTCGGCTAATCAAGATTTCAAAATAATCTTAAGGGAATAAAACTTAAATGGGAAAATAAGCAGTAAAATAAATATGACAGTAGCAGTAGTGAAATAACCGCCTTGAATAGGTTAGTGGTGGACTACCTCCAAGTCACTTATCAGTTGCATGAAGAAGCCCTATATGTTTCGTGAGTGGTCACCAACACCCTTGTGACTAGGGATGAGTCGATTCTCGATACCACCGATTCTTGGACATTGGTATTAGTATCGAGATTCATTCGTTCAATGTCGATACCGATACCATCGATAACCCTGCTGTTTATCCGCGCTACGAAGTGCACGGTAAGCGATGCTCCCGCCGCTTACCTGCGCTCCAAAAGGCACAGGGAGTGTTTGGGTCGGCGACAAGATAACAAAGTTTTTCCCCATTATGAATTTATAATAAATAGTTTTATTTTTCTATATTACTATAGCATACTAGTGAAATTAACATTAAATTATCTACAAAATTGCATTAAACAATTTGTTTGATAATTAACTACAAAATACTACAAAATAATTTTAAATGGTAACATACATTTGTAACGGTTTTTAACAATAGTTTTAACAACTATAGGTACTGAAAAATCATAGATATCGATGGTATCAGTATCGAGAATTTAGAATAGATTTTTCTGGTATCGGTATCGAGAATCGATAAATTTTGGTATCGACTCATCCCTACTTGTGACTAAGGTTATTGCAACCTGCCTATCTGGATATCACTGTACAGGCTTCTTTGTCCATGGAAATGAGCAGCTAAGGTTAAAGCTTAAAGCACATGTAATAAGTTGTATTGGAACACTTTATATCAGAATTAATATCCGACGTCTAAGTTAGAGATTATGACTCCAAGTAAATCTATGAATAATTTTAGTGGTCCTAGCATGAAATGCTAAATCTGTTAATAGTTGAGACTTACGGCAGTCTCGGCTGTCCATATCTTCATCAGTGCTGTCCCCACAGTCATCCACGCCATTACAGATTAGAGCCGAGTTGATACATTTGCCGTTGCGACACGCAAACTCCTGCTCCAAACACTTGGTGTTCTGGCCGCAAGTCGGCGGCTCGTCGCTGTTGTCTCCACAGTCATCCTCTCCGTCACAGAAGTACTCCTGCAATACGTATAGGTTTGTAAACCCTCCAACTGTAGATGTTGGGGTGGGGGGAGCACCAATGGATTACTATACAACAGAAGTGTTTGAACCAGAATGTTTGCCTTGAGGGGATTTGGGGGAAACTATAGGTACAATTTTGTTTAATTGTTGTAACATTTTAACAAATCTCCAGACAAAATAAAGATGATTAAATACATAAAGAATCAATGCTTCTTCCTAGCCGTTTAATTTTAAACTATCTGTTTTGTTTTTGTGTGTGTTTACGCCACAGTCATGCATATTTCCATGAATTAGTCAGCATTACACAAATGTAGTTTGCACCTGGTGATCTGTGTTTCAGTAAAATTGATGTTGTTTCTAATGCACAATGCAGTGGAAGACGGGGGGGGGGGGTAAGAGAATCTCAGTTCACTGAACGGGAAATCCAAATTTTTCTAAGTCCAGACCGTATGTATGCCACATTAGTCTGGATTTCTGAAGGTCTACTAACGTCTATAAGGGAACAGTCCAAACTCTGGTCTGGTCTTTCTAAGTCTGACCTCTTAATAAATCATCATTCTATGAGACAACAGCAAGTGAAACAGAATGCAGGCGATGCAACCAGATAATGGACCAAAAGTGACGCTTTTCGATATGAGGTCAAGTTTAACGGAAAATGAGGGAGGATCGAAAAACCAATTTGGGTCCTCATGATGAACTATATTTATCGTTATACTGCAGATAATATTAAGATAAAAATCTCACAAAATCTAAATTTTGTTAACTCGGTTACCTTTAAACGTTTTCTTCCATCTTGATCTTGCTACTCTAAACAAACAATTGCTACACAAGTTTCCAATGTCTACACAAAGTTACACTAGTTTGAATAATTCGTTCAATTCTTTAACATCTGAAGACCTCAACCGAAAAGTGTCATCGAATGATGTTTTTTGTCCTAGGACGAAGAATACAGTAGAACCTCACTAATTCGAACCTCGATAATTCAAAAACCTCCAAAATGAGTAACTTGTGTCTGTTCTCTTCAGAAAACCTCTAATATTAAAGAAATAATATACCGATAATTCAGTGTTTTAACGCATAATGTAGCCTCTAAAATTCTAGTATGTTAATACTTGGGCCTCTAGAATTCAAATTTTGTTGAGCTGTAATTCAAAACGTTCCCTCTAAAATTTAAAGTCAAACTCTACAGTACGAACTGTGATACCCTCTGTGTACGCCTCTGAAATTCGAATTAAGCACAAAAAGTAAGCCTTTTGACGCCTGAACTAATGTGTGTACTCAGATTCCTCCAGATCTAAATTCATTAATGTTTGTTTTCTTTGCTTCTATAATTCAAATTTAATTCATATTATTAGGGGTGTGCGAGTAGTGATTTTTTTAATCGAGTCGAGTCGAGTAGTGCCAATTATTTTCGAGTTTCGAGTATTTTCGAGCGAGTATTTGCCATCAATCAATCAATCAATCAATCAAAATAACTTTATTCCAAAAATGCACATAATAGTACAGAATGGCGTCAACAATATACAGTAATACAGTACCTATAAACAACTACCCAACTAACCTAAACATAATTTTTACCTCAAAACTAACTTACAAACTCATTCCATTTGATCAATGTTCTAAAGATAAGTAAAAAATTCTTCTGTCTTATACAGTGGTCTATTGATAAGAAATGTTTTCAGATGTTTTTTAAATAAATTAAAGCCAGCAATATTTTTAATACCTGAGGGTAATTTGTTAAAAAATTGAACTCCATTATAAGAGGGTATTTTCTTGTACATTGACAAATTATGCCTATTGTAAGCCAGCTGATTACCTTTCCTGGTTGAATAGTTATGAAAAGAATTCAATGTTGGCATTGTTCCTAATTTTGATTTAACATGAAGAATTAATTGAAAAATATATAAACTGTGCACAGTCATAATTCCTGTTTCTTTAAAGTGTTCTTTTACAGATTCTTTTGGTTTTAGTTTTAACATGATACAAAGTGCTTTTTTCTGCAATATCAATATACTATTCAAATTATTAACTGATGCACTCCCATATAGGCATAACCCAAAAGAAATATGCGATTCAATCAGTGCATGGTAAATTACTTTTAAAGTTTTGAAACTGCTAAATTTATACATTTGCCTCAACACATACAGGCCTGAAGATACCTTTTTACAAACAGAATTAACATGGCAATCCCAATTAAATCTATCATCAATATTCAGTCCAAGAAACTGTACTGTTTTAACTTCACTTAATAAAATTTCATTCATGAAAATATTTGTGTTAGCTGAGCTTTGCCTTGAAAGTGAGAAATTAATAATTTTTGTTTTTTCCGGATTTGGTAACAAATTCATATCATGTAAATGTTGAATGACACTAGAAAGATGAACAAAAGATGAAAGTCAGTTAGTAGTTTCATCAGTTAGTAGTTTAAAATAGAGTAATGGGATTTGAATACCACCCTAGATTTGATAATCTAAACATGGTTTCTAACTAATACATGATTATCAATACAAAGTTTTAGCTAGTACAATCAAACTGGATTACGTATTGACAAACAAAACACGGTTTGACATTCCTTTCCGGCCGATAAAACACGGTCCGGTTGTCATTTGGCCAATATCACCTGGTCCATACATCTCCTATAATCAATATTAGATGACGAAATCGTTAGTTACGGTCGTTATTAAGTGGCCCGGTCGCCACTTTTGCCGATATTATGTTTTCCGTCGTCATTTATGGCCGAAATTACAAGGTCCGATCGTAATTTTCAGCCGATTTTAAGTGATGCGATCGCCTTTTGCGGCCGTTACTTTGCGTTATGGCCGGTCGCAATCGTTGCCGATCGTCCGGAAATCGGCGGGAAATACTCGCTTGAACTTTCGAGTATTTTTTTAAACTTCGAGTCGAGTTTGAGTAATAAAATACTCGGCCGAAAATTTGAAGTTTCAAGTACTCGCACACCCCTAATTCATATTAACCTCTATAATTCAAACTGTCGATATTTTAAACTTCATTTGATTAGAAATAAATTGGCGTCCCCTGGATTTTGAATAAGTGAGGTTCTACTGTATCATCAAAACGATAATTTTATCCTAGGAGTAAAAAGAACCACTTTAGCACCTCATTGTGTTGAAAACAGCTGTTTTTGAAGTAGTATGACGAAAAATGTGTATCTGCTTGGCACAACTCACCTTCGCGATGCACTTGCGGTTGTTGCACATGAACTGCAATTCCATGCAAGGCGAGGGGTCGTAGCTGAGGCAGTCCTGGCGCAGGTTCTCGTCCGAGTTGTCGCCGCAGTCGTCCTCCGTGTCACATACCCACGCCCACGGGATGCAGCGGCCCGTCGCGTTGCACCGGAACTCTGACTGGGGACAGGTGCGTGTGGCTGCAACGTCATTGGAGGTTAGTGGACGGAACATTGCATATTCATAAGTATTAATTAATACAGATGGTGTTTGAATTATAAGAAATTAAAGTTTTTGTTGCAACAACATTATGAGTTTAAAAATAATTAAGAGTCAGAAGGAAGGGTTAAATCAGAATATGTTATCTCAAAGTCTGTGAAGGAGGTTATCCAGCCGCTAGCAATGTGAACTTTGCCTTAGTTATAAGTTAAAAGTTAATTCTGTTGGAATCCTTTGGTGTACTTGGAATCAGAGATCACAACAGCCTAAGATGATTTATAGTTCGTTGTATCAAAAAGTTCTGACCAGTCCTAAATCATTAATGATGACCAACAAGAAAAAAGGTCACTCAGAAGAAGTGTAGTTAATTTTTCATGTCTTTAATAAAAAAGCCCTTCTCAAAAAATTAGTAAGGAAACATGTTGTGTACATCTGCTGTCAAATGCTTGTAGTGTTATTATTAATTTAATAGTGTAACACATTTGGTTTGTAAATTAAACAATAATAAACAACCCAATAAATAACAAAATGAATCATGTAAGTTTTTGGTGAGTTTGGTCAATTGCAGAATAACTTTAACTATGGAATATTTTTTATAGCATGAGGTAAACAAATTATAGTAAATATCCAAAATGATATCATTTTTGGCACATACTAAAACTTCCAGTTGTAATCCAATACCCTCTGTTATTTTTAATCCCAGAAAAGAAAAATTAAACCCTCCCCAAAACTCGCTGGGGGCTCTGCCCCCAGACCCCTGTGGAGGGCTTTGCCCCCAGGTCGCTGTTTAGCCTCAGGTTAAATAAAGCCAAAGGGCTCAAATAATGAAATACTTCATTTCAATTGTTTGTTTATTTCGTTATTTTGTAGGAGATGGTCACTAAAATAGTAGGTTTTAGAAATGTTTAAGGATTTAAGATACAAGTCATGTCAAATCTGACGTTCCTAGCTCACATACAAGTGGTGTCATGTAACGTGGCCCATAGAATCGAGCATCAAACAATTCAAAAACTACTAAATCTTCGTTGAAAAATCTCTACATTTTGTCAAAAGCTATCCTGGAAATCATGTTCAATACGTGGAAAAAACCTAAAACCAGTATTTAATTCTATTATAAAAATAATGTAATTTATTCTTAAACAAATTAAATATAGAGTGTAAATCAACAGTAAAACTACAACCTTATAAAAAACTTGTGATTTTGCTAGTCTAAGCCAGTGGCATTTTGTATTTTATGTTTTAGAGGACAACGGTCCAAACCTCTCAAAGTCTTGTGAGCATCCCAGGAATCCAACTCGGGACCTCTTGCACCGAGATCCAAGGCTAGTCTGAGCCAGTGGCATTTTGTATTTTATGTTTTAGAGGACAACGGTCCAAACCTCTCAAAGTCTTATGAGCATCCCAGGAATCGAACCCGGGACCTCTTGCACCGAGATCCAAGGCTAGTCTGAGCCAATGGCATTTTGTATTTTATGTTTTAGAGGACAACGGTCCAAACCTCTCAAAGTCTTATGAGCATCCCAGGAATCGAACCCGGGACCTCTTGCACCGAGATCCAAGGCTAGTCTGAGCCAGTGGCATTTTGTATTTTATGTTTTAGAGGACAACGGTCCAAACCTCTCAAAGTCTTATGAGCATCCCAGGAATCGAACCCGGGACCTCTTGCACCGAGATCCAAGGCTAGTCTAAGCCAGTGGCATTTTGTATTTTATGTTTTAGAGGACAACGGTCCAAACCTCTCAAAGTCTTATGAGCATCCCAGGAATCGAACCCGGGACCTCTTGCACCGAGATCCAAGGCTAGTCTGAGCCAGTGGCATTTTGTATTTTATGTTTTAGAGGACAACGGTCCAAACCTCTCAAAGTCTTATGAGCATCCCAGGAATCGAACCCGGGACCTCTTGCACCGAGATCCAAGGCTAGTCTAAGCCAGTGGCATTTTGTATTTTATGTTTGAGAGGACAACGGTCCAAACCTCTCAAAGTCTTATGAGCATCCCAGGAATCGAACCCGGGACCTCTTGCACCGAGATCCAAGGCTAGTCTAAGCCAATGGCATTTTGTATTTTATGTTTTAGAGGACAACGGTCCAAACCTCTCAAAGTCTTATGAGCATCCCAGGAATCGAACCCGGGACCTCTTGCACCGAGATCCAAGGCTAGTCTGAGCCAGTGGCATTTTGTATTTTATGTTTTAGAGGACAACGGTCCAAACCTCTCAAAGTCTTATGAGCATCCCAGGAATCGAACCCGGGACCTCTTGCACCGAGATCCAAGGCTAGTCTAAGCCAGTGGCATTTTGTATTTTATGTTTTAGAGGACAACGGTCCAAACCTCTCAAAGTCTTATGAGCATCCCAGGAATCGAACCCGGGACCTCTTGCACCGAGATCCAAGGCTAGTCTAAGCCAATGGCATTTTGTATTTTATGTTTTAGAGGACAACGGTCCAAACCTCTCAAAGTCTTATAAGCATCCCAGGAATCGAACCCGGGACCTCTTGCACCGAGATCCAAGGCTAGTCTGAGCCAGTGGCATTTTGTATTTTATGTTTTAGAGGACAACGGTCCAAACCTCTCAAAGTCTTGTGAGCATCCCAGGAATCCAACTCGGGACCTCTTGCACCGAGATCCAAGGCTAGTCTGAGCCAGTGGCATTTTGTATTTTATGTTTTAGAGGACAACGGTCCAAACCTCTCAAAGTCTTATGAGCATCCCAGGAATCGAACCCGGGACCTCTTGCACCGAGATCCAAGGCTAGTCTGAGCCAATGGCATTTTGTATTTTATGTTTTAGAGGACAACGGTCCAAACCTCTCAAAGTCTTATGAGCATCCCAGGAATCGAACCCGGGACCTCTTGCACCGAGATCCAAGGCTAGTCTGAGCCAGTGGCATTTTGTATTTTATGTTTTAGAGGACAACGGTCCAAACCTCTCAAAGTCTTATGAGCATCCCAGGAATCGAACCCGGGACCTCTTGCACCGAGATCCAAGGCTAGTCTAAGCCAGTGGCATTTTGTATTTTATGTTTTAGAGGACAACGGTCCAAACCTCTCAAAGTCTTATGAGCATCCCAGGAATCGAACCCGGGACCTCTTGCACCGAGATCCAAGGCTAGTCTGAGCCAGTGGCATTTTGTATTTTATGTTTTAGAGGACAACGGTCCAAACCTCTCAAAGTCTTATGAGCATCCCAGGAATCGAACCCGGGACCTCTTGCACCGAGATCCAAGGCTAGTCTAAGCCAGTGGCATTTTGTATTTTATGTTTGAGAGGACAACGGTCCAAACCTCTCAAAGTCTTATGAGCATCCCAGGAATCGAACCCGGGACCTCTTGCACCGAGATCCAAGGCTAGTCTAAGCCAATGGCATTTTGTATTTTATGTTTTAGAGGACAACGGTCCAAACCTCTCAAAGTCTTATGAGCATCCCAGGAATCGAACCCGGGACCTCTTGCACCGAGATCCAAGGCTAGTCTGAGCCAGTGGCATTTTGTATTTTATGTTTTAGAGGACAACGGTCCAAACCTCTCAAAGTCTTATGAGCATCCCAGGAATCGAACCCGGGACCTCTTGCACCGAGATCCAAGGCTAGTCTAAGCCAGTGGCATTTTGTATTTTATGTTTTAGAGGACAACGGTCCAAACCTCTCAAAGTCTTATGAGCATCCCAGGAATCGAACCCGGGACCTCTTGCACCGAGATCCAAGGCTAGTCTAAGCCAATGGCATTTTGTATTTTATGTTTTAGAGGACAACGGTCCAAACCTCTCAAAGTCTTATAAGCATCCCAGGAATCGAACCCGGGACCTCTTGCACCGAGATCCAAGGCTAGTCTGAGCCAGTGGCATTTTGTATTTTATGTTTTAGAGGACAACGGTCCAAACCTCTCAAAGTCTTATGAGCATCCCAGGAATCGAACCCGGGACCTCTTGCACCGAGATCCAAGGCTAGTCTAAGCCAGTGGCATTTTGTATTTTATGTTTTAGAGGACAACGGTCCAAACCTCTCAAAGTCTTATGAGCATCCCAGGAATCGAACCCGGGACCTCTTGCACCGAGATCCAAGGCGCTCAAAGAATCATGACGTTTACTGCGACATAAACTTTTACAGTTACATTTGCTTGTAAAAATTCAACAATAAACATGACTCACCACAGAAGTTGGTTTCATCGGATCCGTCCGAACAGTCATCCGTGCCGTCACACTGCCAAGTGATGGGGATACACTCGCTGTTGGAGCAGCGGAATTGATCAGACCTGCAGTGGTAGGCTGAAACAATCAATCACACGTAATCAGACATGCTACCCATGAGTCGAACAGGAGGTTCAAGTTAGGGATGGACCGGGTTGGATTTTGAGGTCGGGCTAGGACGAGACAGGATTTTTTTATTCCTCCAAAATGTTGAGATTTTTAACTTAATGTTTAAAAAGTCTGCACACAAAAATATACAAACATTTGAAAACTAATTATTGGTAAAAAATACATATCAGTATAGCATACTCTAGTCCATTTAATAACTACTTTTTCATTAAAATACAATACAACTTTCTGGTTCTATCGTATCCAATGGCTAGATCTCATAGCATTGGCCGTAAAGGACGATTGCAGTAAATAACATCGGCCATAATTGCATGAAATATCGTCCATAAATGACAACAGCGCCATGGGATACTGGTAGGGGTGAGCAAGTAGTGTTTTTTTAAAATCAAATCGAGTACTGAACCAAACTACTCGAGTTTTGAGTCGAGTCGAGTAGTTCTTTAAAAAGTAAAAAAAAACTTATTTTTATTAATAACAATGTCTTTTACATTTTAAACTTTAATTATAATGATAAAATTTCATTGAATTATTAATTTTATTATTTATTTTATTTTAACCTTATTTAACCATGAATGAATAATGATTTAAATGAAAAAGAAAAAAAAAATATATATATTTACTGTTTTCAACAACCATAACAAACAAAAGACAAGTATTACAAATATATATCCATACAAAGATTTTGGGTTAGTTTATCAAAACCAGAGCATTTTAGCAAGAAAGTGATTACAGAATGTTTGCCCCCGACCCAAACACTCCCTGTGCCCTTCTCTTACTTATCTTAACTCACAGGTATCCATAAATAGCCCACCTGTCATTGTCTCCTTTCATTTGAGATAAAAAAGAGTTTAGGCTTATTTTTCTTTATTTTAGTCACTTATTTTGTTAAACATTAGTTAACGGCAAAAACGTGGGTAAACGGCAGGAGTAGCTATGCCATAATCAACTACTCGACTCAAATTTTCGAGTAGTCCCTTATACTCGCTCGGCCTTCGAGTACTAGAAAATACTCTACAGGTACTCAGAAACTCGAGTACTCGCCCACCCCTAGATACTAGCTGTAAATGATGATCACCACAACACTAATCTAGACGTTAATGACGATTGCCCCGAGATTCACTGTAAAAGACAATCGTACCACAAATCACTGAAGTAGACGACCGTCGCATGTGAAATCGGCCTTAAATGACGATTTCACTACGTGGTATTGGCTGTAAATGACTACAATACTCTTTAATTTTGGGTATATAATATACTACATTATCTATCCTAATGCAAAATTCCAACTGAATTACTGAAGTTTTTTTTTACTAAAACAGTAGATAAATGACAACAAACAGACACCACCTTCCTTTTATAATAGGATGGATAGTAATAGATGTGATGTTTCTCAACATTAGAAGTGAGAAGGATTGTTTTAGGGAAACATAATGTTTTATATTTGTGTATTTATAAGCACTACATTGTTGAATTTGTAACCTAGTAACACATTTTCGAGTGAAATATTAGCAAGTGAGTCTCATTTCAATTCTGCTCTCCATTTCAATGATGTTGTTGAAGACAGCGGTCGTGAGTAATAAAACAGTTTATCAATGCTGATCATGTTATGCAACTACTACTATTACTAATACAAATGATAACAGTAATTTGTCGTCTATAACAGTATAATATTGCAGATACAACAAAGATTACAATATATTTTTTAAATTATGTTTTTTAACTTAAAGGGTTTAGATGTTAAAATAGCTTTGAAATTATTATAAGCTTCTACTTTTAAATATATACCTCTGATTATCTTTTTTAAAGCATTGAAGTTTGTGTCTTAAAAGTTGGTTATTTGTAAAAAAATGTCATAATGTAATAAGTGTCATAAGCTGGTGATTTGTGTACGATTTTTCATATTAAAACTACTGGAGAATTGACTTGGGAAGTAATGATGGATCGTGTAATAATTCATATTTTAATTTTTAAAGTATGATTTGATGTTTAAAAGAGTATGAAAAATAATGATATTGAAGTTAACACGTTCGCTGCGGGAAACCCCAGCGACCCCATAAAGCGTGTGATTTGTAAATATTTGGCTGAAAATTTGGATCTATTTAAAAGACTGCTCAAAAATGAAGTCTGGGAGATTATTTTTAATTGGCTCCTGTAGATAAAAATATTTTGAGTTCTGTAACATACTACAATTTTATTTCAATTCTGCTTTTCCTGAGACTACAGTGGCTGGAAAAAATGGCAAACAAAATTGGATTTCAATTGACCTGAAAAGAGAAAAAAAGAATTGTTACATTTGGCTAAAAAAACTCGAGGAGAAAAAACACCCTTTTAATTGAAGAACTAAAACAATGAAAACAAAATTATAAAATAAAATTAACAGAAGCTAAAACTCAATATTTTGAAAATAAAATAAACAAATCTGTAAATATACAAAAAAAAAACAGTATGGCAAATTATTAACTCTGAAGTAGGTGCAGAAAATCAAAGTTAAAAACATCTCCTTGCAAGAGGGGAATACGTATAACCAACCCTAGAACTGAATCCAATATATTTAATCAATATTTTGTCAATGTAGTGGAGGATATCTCCCAGTCTGACTGTAGAAATACATGGTGATATTTTTACAAATGATAAGAAAAATGTACAATATATTAAAAAAAGTTGTAATTTTAAATTTGTAAATGAAGAGGAGGTGGCAAAGAAGTTTCTTCAATAAAAAACAAAGAACTCTTGTGGATATGATGAAATTCCTGTTAAAGTTATAAAATATGCCAAACAATATTTAAGTAGAATTTTAAGTCACTTAATAAATTCATCTTTTGTTTCAGGAATTTTCCCTAACCAGCTAAAAAAATCAAAAGTTGTACCAATCCATAAGAAAAACAATTTAGAAACAGTGTCAAACTATCGTCCAATTTCAATTCTACCTGTAATATCGAAAATTTATGAGAAAATTGTCAACAACAATTATTAACATAACGATTCTAAACTATTAAATGATTCAGCAAGGCTTTAGGCCTGAGAGATCTGTAATAACCGCAGCAGTATCTTTGAATGAATCTATGATAGAATCAGTAGACAAAGGGGAATATACAACAGGAATTTTTATGGACCTATCAAAGGCATTTGATAGTGTCAACCACCATATTATAGTAAATAAACTACTCAAATTAGGAGTATCGAAAATATCTTTGGCATGGTTTAAATCGTACATCGTTTAACCTCTTGAATCCCACGGGCGCGTATACGCGTCCGCGGTCTAGCCCCGCTACCAGCCCACGGGCGCGCCGGCGCGTCCGAGTGTAGTTTGAATTTGCCGCGCTTAGTAAGCCGATCGAAGAATAAGAAAGGGTGCCTTGTTTGGTACTGCCGTGTTGGGAAAAACCTGATCTTTCGCATGGTATATTTCGTTTTGGAATAATCCCAACGACATCCCTGCAGCGATCGACAAAAGTCAGCTGTGTTATTCTCTTCTGTTTACTAACCTATTGCTCGTTCTGTTTATGTGTTGTTTGTAAACAATGTTGAACTATGCCGGTATTTTGCTTCAAGATGATGAAATAGGTGAATATTTAGGTAATGACAACTTAAGTGATGTTTCGGGATTGGATTTTGATGACGACTTGGACGATGAAGTGGATTTATTGTGTTGTGATAACAGCCCATCGATGCAGGAGGTTTTTGTTCACTCTCACTCGAATACGCCAGTGAGTTCTATTGATGTTCAGTATAATGTAAGTATTCCCAGTGCCAGCCCTGCAAATATATTGGATTAGATATTGAATTTGAACCTAATCTTAGTATTCCCAGTACCAGCACTGCTAATATATCAGGTGTTGATATTCTCCCTGGTCCCAGTGGTGATGGACCACATAACCCTAGACCTAGGGTCATAGAAAATCGGGTTTTTGTAGTTTACAACCTTTGTTATTTTTGTACATAAATGATAAATTATACAACTTTTGCCATAAATGATATACATTTCTGTGTAGGTAATTAAATTTCCTACAAGAAGAGTATAATTGAGGGTAAAAAAAGTGTTTTGGTTATTTTTTCTGAAACTTTGCTTTTACAATTTATGTTGAAATTGTTATTATTTTGAATTTTTTCCTATTTAGAAAAATCAAAACTGGTATTAACATAAGAGATTTTATTATTTTCGGAATCTACTATTAATTGTGAACAAAAAAAGTATATACATTAATATAATAACTTGATTCTTTGATTTTTTACAAATTTTTGAAAAAAATGTCTGCAAATTGGCAAAATAAACCCGGGTTGGGGCTTAGGCCTGTCCTTGCAATATTCGGGATTCAAGAGGTTAATCGACATCAATTTGTTGAAACTACACACTTAACACATGAAAACAAAATTCTAAAGATTTCTTCAGAAACTGAAATTGTCAAATATGGAGTTCCCCAGGGGTCTATTTTAGGTCCTCTTCTCTTCTTGTGCTATATAAATGATGCAGGAAAATCGCTCTATGGAATACCAAAAAATAATCTTTGTTTTTAGGTAGATGACACAAATCTTAAAGTATCAGCCAATACAGTTCAAGAAGTTGAAATGTTGAGTTTTATAGAATTAGAAAATATTGGCTACTACTGACAGCAGAATAACTTATTGCTAAATCTTCAAAAAACTACCTTCATGAGATTTAAAATCCGTCAAAATAAACAAAGCAATAAACATGTAATTATTTACAACTAACAAGAAATTTAAAGTAAATGTAGTGTACAATTTCTAGGCCTAACAATTGATCAGTATTTAAGCTGGGACAAACATGTAGACTCGACTTAAAAAACCTGTACTCGCACATCTCTAGTATTATAATAAGTCTGTTTGGAATTTGTTACAATGTGTGTGTTTTGGAATTTGTTACAGTGTGTTTGAAGACTAACATAACCTTTAAAACATAAGTTAATCAAATACCTGTTCTACCAATATAACATATGCTCCTAATAAAATGACTCAAAATCCACTGTTGCTCCACTGTTTTATGTCCATCAGTGCAAAATCAAGTTTTAGCTACAGTATGTTCAATTTTAATGTACAATGCATATAATCAAATGAAACTTAACCTTGACTTATTTTTTAAGCCTATGTCATCTCTAATATTCTTGCTGTAATTTTTTATAATATAGTATATGTTTTGTACGAACAAAATTACAGCTCTAAATATATTACGGTACCCAGCTTCACCATAAAGTTTGTAATCAATTACCACGACGAGCTAACTCATTGTGTTCATTGGCCTTCTTGTCACACAAAGGGAATATGAATACCCCCTTCGCTTCACTTATTTGCCTCTCTGTATTCTACAAGAGTTGTATGGGTTTTACTACATGTTCCTGTTGAATACCTCGAAGAGAATAAAGCATACAAGTGATACAGAGAATACCTGCCATGTATAGTTTGAGCCCTGGAGTCTCGGAGGAGGAACTAAAGCAGGAAACAAGATTGCATCGATGTCCTCAACTGGAGAGGAAAACGCAGGGAAACATTTACAGAACTAACGTCTGTTGCGAAATACATGGGGAGGGGATGTAGGAGATACGAGTACTTACTGCAATTGCGCTCATCAGAGCTGGGTAAGCCATCATGGCCGTCATTGCAGTCGTCGTCTCCATCACAGTTCCACGCGAGAGTGATGCACTGGCCGGACTCACAGCGGAACTTGTTGGGAGGACAGCGAGGTACATTAGCTGTTAACAAGTTGATTTATCTATAAATTATTTATAATTAGCCTATACAAATGTGTTCTTTCAAACTTACTACAAAGGTCCAATTGAATTGAAGAAAAATTCCAAAACGAGAAAAGCAACGACAAACAGCACAACATTTCTCAATTATTGCACTTAACCAGTGCAAATTTTGGACGCAAACACATATGCACAAAACTCACAGTTAATATTATCTGTGAACATGATTCACATTATTTTTTGGTTAATGATTTTCCTGAACAAAACAGTTAATTTTTCATAACTCGAGTCGGGATGCGCAATTTATTTCCTATACGTAGCCTAATAACAAAATAACGTTTTTATTGGCCTCCACCTTCCCTATAGTAAATGCTCAGCCGCTTATATTCCTATAGTGATGTTTAAAGTTTGTTGTTGTTGTCCAATATATTTATTGCCTTACCTTTTTCACTTCCTCTTCATTGCCCTATAAAAACCAATTTATCAAATGTCTAGTTTTGACTGTTGTACAGTATTGCTTTGCATGTACAATTAAATTGAAAACTTTCCGTGACTTTTAAAAATAGAAGCATTTTCCCTGACTTTTGGCATTTTCCTGACTTTCTCTGACCTTTCCCAAATTCCCTGACTTTCCAGAAAGTGCAAACTATGTCGAAACACAATTAGGAAGGCAGAAAGTAGTCATGTTAGTGCTTTAAAACAAAACGATTCAGAGCAAGATCCATTTTTGCAAGCTCAATATGGTGTAGTTGATTTCATTTTATGCCCTGATTATTTTAAAAATAAGGTGAAATATGTGTCCAAATAATATTTTTCCAAGTAAACACAAATTACAAAAGGATGCAGAGAAAACTGTCTAATTTTTCAGGTCACAAGAACAAAAAGAAAGATTTTAAGACTTTCTAGTGGCAGATGGAATTTAATCTTTAAGCTAAAAAGCTGGTGCAATTTTTGAAACAACAAAACAGAATATTATAACAAAACATTTTGTCATAAACAATTATTACACATTGTAATATTTTATTTTTGAATATTATTTTTCCTTGAAATAAAATAACATTATTTTGATGCAGCATATTTCTGGCCTGACTCCATTATTAATCAAGTCCATGAATTTGTTAAACACAACATTTCCTGACTTCCTCGACATTCAGAGAGACACCGACAGCTTTCGAAGAGGACCTTATGAGCCTCCTCATGCAGAATAACACCGGACACATTCCAAACATTACCCAACACAGATCAACAGACTCACTGGTGGTGTGGTTGTCGCAGTCCTGTTCGTCACTGTTGTCCCAGCAGTCGTTCTGTCCATCGCAGATCCACGAGGGGTGGATGCACGCCGTCGTGTGTTTGCAGTTGATCACCTCGTGGTCTGGCATCTCCACACTGCAGTTGCGCATTGCTGCACAACGTGATACACGTTAGGTTGGTGGTGATGTGGTCAAGTAATCATCGTCTTGTGAGGCATCAGGTAGGTTTGAGTATAAAATGTTTAGTAAGTATTTAGTTTACAAAGGAAAAGCACTTGGGCTTAGGAGTTTCTTTGACAAAAGGTGAGATGCATTTTAACTCACCTGTAGCAACTGCTCTAAATGAGCACGGCAACAAGAAGAAGATTAACACAAACATTCAAAATAATATTTTGTCTCCATTAGAGACTCCTTCAGTTGAAGAGTAGAGAGACGCTGACTGATTTACCAATTTGTCACAAATTCAAGGGCCCCAGATAATAAATCCCAGCTCCCTCACCTATTCACACCCTCCTTTTACATCTAACAGAAAAACCTTGCAAGAGTGTGTAAAATACGTATATAGTCTCAATAGGCTAAATTATTGATAGTGATTTCAGTATTGGTAATACTGAATTAGTTCAAATTCAAACAGAATTTAACAGTCAGGGTATCTTTCCTATTCATCTGAAGAAGTCTACAAAGGAGAAACAAATTATTTTATGTGTGTGTAATATATTCTTCTTCTTGCTTTGCTCATTTGAACCGGTTGCTTCAGGTAAATTAACTGTGTAACTGTATAATGGCTTTTTAGCAAATTTCCCTATAGGGAAGAAGCTATTACCGTAGTCAGCATGGTAAGATCTAGGCCCGGGACCATGATAACTTTTCGTTTTGAGGTCCCCACACCCCAAAAACATCATTCGTTCGAAACTGTAATATATATATATATATATGTGTGTGTGTGTGTGTGTCTGTGAGCTTGATCTCTCGTAAAAATTATCCGATTTTGATGAAATTTAGTATAAACGTGTAAAGCAACATTTATGAGTTCGAAAACCAGCCAGATCGCTCTATCCGAAGGGGTATTTTGGGGGGGTTTTGTACTCCAAAAATGATTTTTATTTTTTACATATAATTTTGGAAATAGTCAAATTTTAGTTTTTACCATTGGATTCAGCTTAAAAAACACACAATTGGGTATTTTGATCATTCCTCTACGTCAATTGGTTACCGAGATATTGAAAGTGCTAAACACAATATGTTGTCTGATGTTATTCTTATGGAGAAAAATTAAAAATGTATATCTCGCTTATTTATAAAGGTATACTGATGAAACTTGGTATACAGCTTCATCTGGTTGTGGTTCATTGATATATGCTCAAAAAAAATTTTTTGCTAAAGGCTCCTGTAGCAGCAAACCTGCTTACTCAGCCCCATGTTATTCTTATGGATAAAATGGGTTATTCTTATGGGACTTATGGATTAAATGCTATATCTCCCTTAATTATGAACATAATGGATAAAAACTGGTATATGACTTCACCTAGATGAGTTATATTGATATTAGCATAAAAACCCATTGTTTGTGTTCCTTCATGCAGCAAACCTGCGTACTCAGCCCCAATGTTATTCTTAAGGAGAATAATTCAAATTGTATATATTGCTTATTTGTGAATATATTTTTATCAAACTTGGTACCGGTAAGTGGCTTTACGTAGTATTAAGACAGTTATATATCCATTGGAAATTCGCTGAGTATGCAGGTCTGCTGCGACGGGGGTATTAGGCATATAAAATCGTCATGCTTTCAAAAAGTATATATTTTTTTAGGCCAACAATATATTTTGGATACTGATTATTATATTTAATACACAAATTATTAAAGACAATATTATTTAAATTAAAATAACATAACTTGCTATCTTGTAACAGAAAAAAATAATTTTTTATGAATTTATAAAGAAAACCCTGCACTTTGGCTAGTTTTAATAGCATAACTCAGGGAAAGCGGGACACATAACTATGCATAGGTCAATGGGTTCATTAAGGTTGACATAAAAAATCAATTATTTTTATATAAGTTTTGGAGGAAAAGAATTGCAATTCAATTAAACTAACCTAACGGTTAGCGTCTTGGACTTGGTGCAAGAGGTCACGGGTCCGATTCCCGGGGTGCCCACAAGGCTTTGAGAGGTTCGGACCATTGTCCTCTAACAACGTTAAATACAAAATGCTCCTGGTGTAAACAAGCAAAAATAAAAAAAAAACAGATTTTTGTCTGTAACCGTCCAATTTTAAAATTACAGGTTTTTAAATTTTTATAGAATGTCTCTTATTTAATCAGTTTCTTTGTAGTTTGGCAGTGTGGTTTGTATGCTTAGTATGTATTTTTCAAAAATTGCCACATGTTATTATTCATTTATTAGTAAAATAATCAATAAATATAATCAATAAAATATCCTCAAATATTATAAATTGATAATAACAAGGGTAGTAAGGGTTTATATGAATTACATGGGCGTTTTTACGTAAAATAATATAAATACCCAAAATACCCGGGTATTTGTGAATTTTGGGTATTTACCCCGAGCTTTCAATGCCCGGGTATTTTACAACACTAGCTCAGGGGCTAAAACTATGGATTGTTAGTTGGGCTGAATATTTATCTTACTCTAAAGATTATAGATTAAGAATATTGGACTAATCACCTGTCAAACATATTTGATGTAATGTGATGATTGTAAATAAATAAATAAATATCTGAATAATGAATTACTAAAGTGAATTGGATCAATTGGAGATTCCTATTAGCATTTCATCTGCCCGCTGCACGAAATGTCTTGCAAATTGTTAACCTGACATGTCACACAACTTAGGTACACTCACGGCAGTTGATCTCGTCACTAGCGTCAGGGCAGTCTGGGTCAGCGTCACACCGGAACTTGATGAGTATGCAGGGCCCGGTGGCACACTGGAAGTGAGAGCTCGGGTCACACGAGCAGTCTACCTCGTCTGACCCGTCGCCACAGTCGTTGATGTCATCGCAGCGCCGGGTCATCTGGAGGCAGCGGTTGTTCTGGCACTTGAAGTAGCCGCTGCGGCATGTCCGCATGCCTGGGGGCAGGTAGGTCGGGTTAGGAGGAAAACTGGTAACTATTACAACCGCTGCGGCATGTCCGCATGCCTGGGGGCAGGTAGGTCGGGTTAGGAGGAAAACTGGTAACTATTACAACCGCTGCGGCATGTCCGCATGCCTGGGGGCAGGTAGGTCGGGTTAGGAGGAAAACTGGTAACTATTACAACCGCTGCGGCATGTCCGCATGCCTGGGGGCAGGTAGGTCGGGTTAGGAGGAAAACTGGTAACTATTACAACCGCTGCGGCATGTCCGCATGCCTGGGGGCAGGTAGGTCGGGTTAGGAGGAAAACTGGTAACTATTACAACCGCTGCGGCATGTCCGCATGCCTGGGGGCAGGTAGGTCGGGTTAAGAGGAAAACTGGTAACTATTACAACCGCTGCGGCATGTCCGCATGCCTGGGGGCAGGTAGGTCGGGTTAGGAGGAAAACTGGTAACTATTACAACCGCTGTGGCATGTCCGCATGCCTGGGGGCAGGTAGGTCGGGTTAGGAGGACAACTGGTAACTATTACACCCGCTGCGGCATGTCCGCATGCCTGGGGGCAGGTAGGTCGGGTTAGGAGGAAAACTGGTAACTATTACAACCGCTGCGGCATGTCCGCATGCCTGGGGGCAGGTAGGTCGGGTTAGGAGGAAAACTGGTAACTATTACAACCGCTGCGGCATGTCCGCATGCCTGGGGGCAGGTAGGTCGGGTAACTATTACAACCGCTGCGGCATGTCCGCATGCCTGGGGGCAGGTAGGTCGGGTAACTATTACAACCGCTGCGGCATGTCCGCATGCCTGGGGGCAGGTAGGTCGGGTTAGGAGGAAAACTGGTAACTATTACAACCGCTGCGGCATGTCCGCATGCCTGGGGGCAGGTAGGTCGGGTTAGGAGGACAACTGGTAACTATTACAACCGCTGCGGCATGTCCGCATGCCTGGGGGCAGGTAGGTCGGGTAACTATTACAACCGCTGCGGCATGTCCGCATGCCTGGGGGCAGGTAGGTCGGGTAACTATTACAACCGCTGCGGCATGTCCGCATGCCTGGGGGCAGGTAGGTCGGGTTAGGAGGAAAAGTGGTAACTATTACAACCGCTGCGGCATGTCCGCATGCCTGGGGGCAGGAAGGTCGGGTAACTATTACAACCGCTGCGGCATGTCCGCATGCCTGGGGGCAGGTAGGTCGGGTTAGGAGGAAAACTGGTAACTATTACAACAATTTAGAAAATTCTTGTACCATGTAAGCTTAAGAACTTGAGACAATGGTCAGTCATTTCTGTTACCGATGGTGATTCAACTAAACTATGCTTAATTTGTGGACAAAAATTAATTACTGTAAAGTAAAGACAGCTTGGCAACTTTAGCTGTTTTCCCCATTAATACTAAAAAAGTAAGTTTAGGATGGTATCATGAGAGCGGGGGGAGCGGGTAAAAGGTGAATTTGTTGTGGGATTTAAAAGTTGAACAAGATACTAGCTAATAAACTGTTTTAATTTTAGCTTTTTAAGAATTTTATGTTTTACGAGTTTAATCTTAGTTTTTCCAATTACAAAAATGTTATAAATGTCCAGAGGTAATATGTTTATTTGTCAAAAGTAATCATGAATTTAAACTACAATAATGATTTAGTCACAATTTTTAAATCATTACAAATTGGTATTATTTATGGTGTAAGTTTTGATTTTGTTGTTTTTCTATGTCATAAGCATTCTCTTATAGAGTCAATTAAACATTTTCTGGATGAACAGTCAAATCCACAATACTGTTTACATTTTGAGAATGGAACCCATAACCCTAAAACTCATGTCCAAGACATTAACTATTCTTCTAGAGAATAGTTAGTTCAATTCAATTCAAATTAGCTTTATTCAATAAAATTTGTACAATCATGCATAATTACAAATGGTTATACAAATGCTGAATGACATCATAATAATCTAGTGTATTATATACAAATTACAAGCACCTTATTCCAATAACCAAGCAAATCCCCTTAAAGTATTTACAAAGTTATTACAAATTATTTTCAGTAAATTCACCAAATAAATTTAAAGCTTTTTTTACCAAAAAGTTTTTAAAATATTTTTTAAATTTCAAATCATTTTTTACCAATAGGAGATCATTGGGTAAATACTTCATAAATCTGATACCTGCAGAACTTGGTTTTTTAAGATAAATTCTGTTGAATGTAGCTGACTAGCCAGCTGATTCCTATTTCTTGTGTTACAATTATGATTTTACCCTAATCTCGGAAACCTGTCACCGTTATACCTAACAAACATAACTGTTTCAAGAATATACAGCCCATAAATTGTAGCCTTTAGTTTGATAAAGGCTACAAAGTCGAGCAAAATATAACCTCTTATTGTATGTACATTATGTATTCTTTCACTCATCAGTCCACTTATGAGGTGAGTTGACTGTATCCTTTTTCCTCTGCTGAAATTTTCAATGAAGCCTTGAGCTTTTTCCTAAAAACCTATAAAATTACTGAATATTTGTCCCCGTTCTCCCGCAGCACCACCGCTACTCACTGCAGTAGGTCTCGTCCTCATCACTCAGGTCGATGCAGTGCGGCAGGCTGTCGCAGGTCAGGTGGTACGGGATACAGCCGTGATCCGAGCACTGGAACTCGTCCTCTGTGCAGTTGGGCGTGTTGACGGTGGCGCAGCGCTTGCCGTCGGACAGCAGCGCGCGGTTGTCATGGCAGCCGCAGTACATCGTCCCATTGGCCCACAGCTGGCAGCGGTCCTCGCAGCCGCCATTGTGCAGGCGGCACGGGTCTTTGAAACCTGCGGCAGGAGTGAGACAGTGAGAACGGGGAGACACAGAGCAGCTGACTTACGGGGGGATGTCATATTAAGTTAATAAAAACTTAGAGACTATTTTAACATAATATTCCTCACTTACAAGGGGGGGAAGTGTTACTTATTCAATATCACGTTAGGCTAACATTTTTATTGCTATATCGTTTTTACCAACTATTACATTTTCAAAGTTATAAGTTCTGTATTACAGCAAATTGGTTGTTAATTATCATTACTAGGCTTAACTTTCAATTTAAATAGTTGCATTGAGGAGACCAACGCTTCAGCATCCAAACATTTTCAGGCACGGTTTAGGACTACTGATGGCATCTCGGTGCTGAAATCTAATCTTTTCACAATACAAATAAATAGATCATAAGGTAAATAAAAATAAGAATAATAAGGCAAAAATGTTACAAGTAACCTGAAATTTCTAGAGCAACAAGAAAATAATTTACTAGATATAGAATTCATCATTCTAAGTCTAGATTGAACGGATGTTCTTACCAAGAAAACATGGGATAAACCAGATACACTCACAGTCCATGGAGTTGTTGGAGATGGCCACGATGCCCATGGGCCGCGGCACGTCCTTCCGCAGCCACACCACGTCTGCCCCTGTGTACTTGTTAGCGCGTATCACCGCGTGCTGCACCCAGTCAGTCCAGAACAGCAGGTCCCCGTAGACAGCCATGTCGAACGGATGCTGCGGCGTCACTCGGGCCAGCACCTGCGTACCGTACAACACGATTGCCCATCCGAGAAGTCAACATGTTTTGCACACAAAAGATGCAAAGCTAAGTCCAGTTAACGTTTAACTAAATGTGGAAGACCTATTCTAAACAGAAAAGGACTATTTTCAAGACAAAAGATCTGTAATGGCAAATAAGGCCTGTCAAGGCCTGTTACGAGTTTTCAGGTGGCACAAATGCCTCTGACACGACCTGTTGCCAGGGCTACTTATGTAGCCAGGACTAACGGCTTGTCATGCCTTCCGAAGCACGGTAGCAGTCTGAGTTTCAAAATCATATGGATATCACTGCCAATTGATCCCATTTTGGATGATAAGCCAGTACTCAACCCACAATGCAATATTTTACTGCCATTAAGGTAAATATTAAATATCTGCATGAAATATTGTTAGTTTTAGCGAATTTCCCCTATAGGGAAGAAGCTGTTACCGTAGTTGGCATGGTAAGACCTAGGCCCGGGACCATGATAACTTTTCGTTTTGAGGTCCCCAGATGCCAAAACACCATTCGTTCAAAACTGTATATATATATATATATATATATATATATGTGTGTATATATGTGTCCGTGAGCACGATAACTCTCGTAAAAATAATCAGATTTTGACGAAATTTGGTATAAACGTGTAAAGCAGCATTTATGACTTTAGGTTTGAAAACCAGACAGATCGATCTATCCGAAGGGGTATTTTGGACCCCAAAATTTTTTTTATTCTTTTTACATATAATTTTTGAAAAAGTCAAATTTTAGTTTTTTCCATTGGAATGAGCTTAAAAATACGCATAATTTGGTGTTTTGATCATTGCTCTACGTCAATTGGTTACAGAGATATTGAAAGTGCTAACACAGTACGTTGTCCAATGTTATTCTTATGGAGAATAAGAAAAATTGTATATCTCACTTATTTATCAACTTATCTTGATGGAACTTGGTATATTGCTTCATATCATTGTAGTCTATTGATATTTACACAAAAAACTTTTTTCTGATAGTTTCCGTAGCAGCAAACCTGCGTACTCAGCCCCCATGTTATTCTTATGGAGAATAAGTATCGTGTTATCTCCCTTAATTATGAACATAAATTAATACAACTTGGTATGTGGCTTTACCTATTTGACTTATATTGATATTTGTATAAAACCCATTTTTTGTGTTCCTTGCTTCAGCAAACCTGCATACTCAGCTGCCATGTTATTCTTATGGAGAATAATTAAAATGTCAGAAATAGTTTATTTATTAATGTATATTGATGAAACTTGATATGTGGCTTTAAGATACATATATATGCATTGGAAATTCGCTGAGTACGCAGGTTTGCTGCTACGGGGGTATTTAGTTACACCACTGAGGGGTTTTCAATTAACAACAATGTATTCAACTAAAAACTTATTTTTGTCCTTTATTCTTATTTTCCAATATACATTTTACAAGGAAATCTCAATCCAAATAAACCTATAAGCTTGCTTTTTGGTTTGTGTCTAGTTTTTTTGCCAGATTTGTAATAGTTATGAGTAGAAATGTTCCTAAGCCTAAACCTGTTACCATCTAGGGTCCAACTTGTCATGGAATCATCATCAGAGACCAATGACAAATAGCAGATGGGTTTTTTAATGTCAATTTGAGATCAAATTTTCAAACTTTGCTTTGGATTGATCAAAACTGCTTGAGAGATTGATCTCTAACCACAAAAGCCTTCGTAGAAAAAATCATGGGCACAGAATTATTGGCATCTAGTGTTTATGTTGAAGATTCAAATAGACGTATTTTATGTGTTAACGCAATTGCAGATTCAAATAAACTCAAACTTTTAGGGTAAAAGTAGATGGGAAAAAACTATATTCTGACCACTCTGTTGGTGCCGTCGTACTCGCACCGCTCGATCTTGTCGAGCCTGGCGTCGCCCCAGTAGAGCTTCTTGGCTGAGTGGTCGAGCGTGAGCGCGTTGGGCATGCGGATATCTGTGGTGACGATGGACTGCTGGCCAAACCCGGTGAGGAACGCCCGCTGGATACAAGGGTGGTGCGAGTTCCAGTTGGTCCAGTACATCCTCCTGTCAGAACAATGGAACAATTAGAATTAATACCCGCGAGTAGAAGAGAAGACAGTTGAGGGCTTACAGGGCTATCAACCAAGACCCAGCCAATCCCAGGCGTGCTGCATTGTCAAACTGAACACCAGCTGGACGAGTAGAAGAGAAGACAGTTGAGGGCTTACAGGGCTATCAACCAAGACCCAGCCAATCCCAGGCGTGCTGCATTGTCAAACTGAACACCAACTGGACGAGTAGAAGAGAAGACAGTTGAGGGCTTACAGGGCTATCAACCAAGACCCAGCCAATCCCAGGCGTGCTGCATTGTCAAACTGAACACCAGCTGGACGAGTAGAAGAGAAGACAGTTGAGGGCTTACAGGGCTATCAACCAAGACCCAGCCAATCCCAGGCATGCTGCATTGTCAAACTGAACACCAACTGGACGAGTAGAAGAGAAGACAGTTGAGGGCTTACAGGGCTATCAACCAAGACCCAGCCAATCCCAGGCGTGCTGCATTGTCAAACTGAACACCAACTGGACGAGTAGAAGAGAAGACAGTTGAGGGCTTACAGGGCTATCAACCAAGACCCAGCCAATCCCAGGCGTGCTGCATTGTCAAACTGAACACCAACTGGACGAGTAGAAGAGAAGACAGTTGAGGGCTTACAGGGCTATCAACCAAGACCCAGCCAATCCCAGGCGTGCTGCATTGTCAAACTGAACACCAACTGGACGAGTAGAAGAGAAGACAGTTGAGGGCTTACAGGGCTATCAACCAAGACCCAGCCAATCCCAGGCATGCTGCATTGTCAAACTGAACACCAACTGGACGAGTAGAAGAGAAGACAGTTGAGGGCTTACAGGGCTATCAACCAAGACCCAGCCAATCCCAGGCGTGCTGCATTGTCAAACTGAACACCAACTGGACGAGTAGAAGAGAAGACAGTTGAGGGCTTACAGGGCTATCAACCAAGACCCAGCCAATCCCAGGCGTGCTGCATTGTCAAACTGAACACCAACTGGACGAGTAGAAGAGAAGACAGTTGAGGGCTTACAGGGCTATCAACCAAGACCCAGCCAATCCCAGGCGTGCTGCATTGTCAAACTGAACACCAACTGGACGAGTAGAAGAGAAGACATTTGAGGGCTTACAGGGCTATCAACCAAGACCCAGCCAATCCCAGGCGTGCTGCATTGTCAAACTGAACACCAACTGGACGACATAACATTCAAGTGATATTTTTCTCTGGCAAAATGGCAACAGAGAGTGTGGAGCCTTATTACTGGCTGGAGCCCAACTTCTATTTTAGTAGACCGGCAGGCAACAATTATACATTTTTTTGTATGATACAGAACTTATGTCAATGAAAAAGTTATTTTAAAATGTAACTTTTACGGCTTCTATATTTAAAACACAAATTTCAGAATGCATGTAATCAAATAGGAAAATCTGCCATACCAAATGTCAAGGTTTTAATTGTGTTAAAACCCTAACTACTGCTTAACTGTTGGATTCCTACCAGTGTTAAAATTCAGAAAATGTCCGAATTTCCCTCAGGGATTCATCCCATTGGCCTTAAAAGTTTGAATGTTTATATATGGCAGGTGAGATTTTATTTAGTCAGGTGATTATATAAACATGACAATGTTAGCTGTGAAAGTTCCATAAATTTCTCCGCTGAAAGCAGCAAGCAACAAAAATGTTTTTGGCTCTCGATGAATATCCCCGGTTTTCAATGGGATTGCCAGTCTTAATACGTTTTACTTTGAAATTCATTTAAATGTTTTTACCAATAGTCAACTGTCACTTTGTGACGGCCCAAAAATCCCTAGACTAATAAAAGCCATTACTACAACACTGTAATTAAATAATTACAGTTTTCCGTTCCTATTTAATTAAATTTCTACCGTCACTAAAATCTATAATTGGAAGGAGGAACAGTTCTCTTAACATTATTTTCATTATTTCATTTTGAAGAGTTGGCTGGTACAAAATATAAAATCAACCACCAGATGCTAGGAAATTTACTCCAAGTTAATCTCAACTTATACGCTCTCAGAGGCTTGGCCAGGCGTTGATATCAGCAGGAATGCGCGGTGTCAGCAACTGAACGCTTGACGCCGGCTTAAGAGCGCATTCTCAGTGCCTCTTAGTTTGAATAATGACAGCTTGAATCGTTTGGTCGCAGCACTGAACAACGGAGTGTTCCCGTGACGTCACGTGCTAAACTGTTTCTCATTGGCTGGCTTGGGTTCAGCATCGGAAGGGAAGACGGAGGCCTCCCCAGTCCCTAGGAAGTCACGATGTAATTAACACGTGTCACGCCGCCTCTCTCTGTTAAATTATTAATTGGCGTTTTTTTTCAAAATTTAATGTAACCTTAATTATTGTATTTTGACTGCGGATATACCTATTGTTAACGACGTATAAGTTGGTTTTAGATCAGTTGTTGCAAAGTTGAATAAATAGTAATTTTGTTTCCCAACCTGCATTTTTATTATTTGAACTCCCGAAATCGGCCTGTGTGACAACTTGAGTAAAAACTCTATTAATATATTTAGTAGTAGGAGCGAATCCAGTTGCTCGAATATGATCAAATAGTTTTCTTCTGGGATTATCTAGTTCATATATACGGTCCATTACTTCACCTTGTGATGTAATTCCAGAAGTTAACTTTAAACAGCTGTTCTTATTTCTGTGCTGTGTTCGATCAACAGCTGTTAAATACTGAACTAAACTGCAATCTGTTCTTCCACAAGATTAACATTTGAGCTTTGAAAGCCTCTGAATGGATGTTTTCGAGAACCCCCAAATGACACATCCAGATGTTAAGGGCTTTTAAATAATACACAAACATTATTTAAGTCATAATAGTTTAGCCTTGTCACAAAAATCACCTTTTTTATATAAACAGACTAACTGCCATCGTACCCAGTTTCACCTGGGAATAAAACCTGTGGAGTGTGCTACAAATTATGATCAGCTTTTTAATTTTCATCAGCACTATCCAAAGTGAATGTCTATAAGAACAAGGCTGGATTGGATCTTTGACCCTCGTGGGGCGGAACCCTATGGGAATTTCTTAAAATCCTTTTTTATTGGTTACCTATGTTATGGAAAGAGTATATGTGCCAAATTGTTGTGGTTGTAGGTCTAGAGGTTTGGCCTGGGGGATGATCGGTTTTTCATATTTATAGATATAGGTTATCAGCCTCATTACCAATCACAGCTGTCCACCGCGATGCCCCTCGGCTTGTCGCTCGGGCCTAGTTTGATGATGGTCTGCGGCTTCAGGCTGTTCCAGTTCTCGCTCAGATTGACCTTGTTGATGGTGGCGTCGTTGTTACATGTCCAGTACAACATGTTGTCTATCGCCTCGTACGCTAGGCCTTCCACCGAACCCAGGCCTGGAAAATGATAACGCATTTTTTATCTGGTTAAGGAGTTAGTTTCTTAATTGGGCTGGTCACATAGAAAGAAAAGTTTTGTGGGTTGAAATCAGGGTTTCCCCCTAAATTTTAGCTTTTTATACAACCTAAGACAAACACATACTAAGTTATATGCTTTCAAAACAAAAAATACATGATTTATTATTAGAGAGTTGGACGAGCTAAGTTGATCCAGTTGAAATTCCAATCTTCCTCCACTTATTTTTTTACACTGAAGTGTACAGAAATAATTGTTGAATGTATTGTTTAAAGGACCCAATAAGTGTTTTACATAAAAATTTTATAGTAATTTTCAGCCAAAATCAGATTTTATTATTTTTTTAAGTGTTTTGCAATGTACCCAATTGCTGTTACAATTGTCAAAAAATAAACACAAATTAAATTACATTATAGCTCTACATTAGATGGTTGCTGAGTGAATCAAAAGGATAAACACAATACATTTTGCAATATAACTTTATAAAGAAAAAAAATACATTTTGTACGTAGATCATTCATACACCAGTTTTAAACTAGAATAAAAAAAAACATTATTTTCACACAATTAATTAAAAACAAAAAATACCCCATCATTAATAATGGGATTTCAAATTTTGTCCCCATGAATTTTTAAAATTTTAAAACATTTTACATCCCCATTAAAATTAGCAAATAAAATCTGGCATTTTATCTTTAATTATCATTTACTAAATAATAAACTTAATAAGCAATCTTCAGAATATAACCTTAAAAAGCAAGATGAAAAGATCATTACTGACAATATTGAACTTTGTAAAGCCACTCAACTTACGCTCAACAATCTGGCGGTGGTTGCTGCCATTGAAGTGCACGGCGTTGATGGATCCCTGCTGGATGTCCGAGTAGAAGAGTGTGGACCGCTCGTAGTCATACGTGAGTCCGATAGCGTTCCTCATCAGCTCCTTGGACTGTATGCTCGGGTACGGCGCATTGAGGTTGTGTTCGTCAGAGATGTGCACACTGTCTATCCGCACCACCCGCGAGTACATCAGGAAACTGTCGTACTCTGGACAGTGAGGAATGTGTGTAAAAAAAGGTAATGCAGAAGAAATTTCAGTAAATTTTGTTTGAAGAGTTTGAGATTTCAAGAGCACGAACCGGGCAAATTGAGCCATTGGTGGGTGAAAAAGATGTCCATTCTATATGCAATCTTTACCCCATGATTCTAGTGACTGTTTTCAAGAAATCATTTGTTGATACTTTACCTTGTATAAGTGCTACTTTGACAGTTCACTGGTTAATTTATTCACAGCTGTTGTGATTATTTTGTTTTGATTTGAAACTCCATAAGACTAATGTTAACATTTCCAGTTTTCAAATGAGATTTTAACAAAATATGAATTTTCCTGGGGTTGACGTTTTTACCAATCAATTTTTTATGTCCAAAATCGTTCTGCTGAATTCTGAGAGAAATTTTGCGAACAAACAGACAATGCTCGTATTAGAGAATAGGATGAATATATATCAGATTTAGTTTTAATATATTTTGCTTTGATTTTATACTATGCAGAACACTGCCATTACAATTATGGAAGAATATAAAAGGAAGACTTATAGTTGAAAATCAAAAGAGAAAAGATTCATGTAACAATCAAGAAGTCTGTGAGACTTTATTTCAGCAATCTCAAGATATTTATGAGTTTAGAACATGAGTTTTGATTTCATTGGTGACACTTTGTTTACTATATTTAAAGTGTCATCAAACAAATTGTTTAGCTAGCCTAATGATTAAGTAATGGATTTAGTTAGCTCAGAAAAAAAATTATATTTTTGAGAACACATTTCTAGTGATTGAAGAGGAAGTAGAAGAGGAGGAGCGCTTATCTTATCTTATTAGTGCGCTAGCTATCCCTTGAGCTTAAGTAATCTTTTCTTTGATAATTGCAGTTTAAAACTAATCAAAGTTACACTTTTTTAACTTGAGGATTTGCTGCATGATAACAGTGTGCCACTTGACTACTTCGCTTGTTCTGTAACCACACAACCTTGTGTGGAATCAGGAATTTACAATAAACGTATGCCTACTAACCTTGTAAATTATTAAGCAATAACAGTGACAAGTTGACATACCGGTGCAGTTCTTGCCATCAGCTGCTACTAGTCCGTGGGCGCAGGCACAGATGGCGCTAGTGCCGTTGTACAAACACAGCTCAGCACATCCGCCATTGTTGACAGCGCAGGGGTTGGTGCCTGGTCAACAATTTGGAAATCAGTAGTATTAATCAAGAAGAATGTTAATTATCACTATAATATCCTGATTTGGAAAGAAAAGGATGTTGGTGCCTGGTTAATAATTTGAAAAAAACAACAGCGTTTATCTAGAACAAATTTAATTTTCAATATAATATCCTGATTTGGGAGTACAGGAAGTAAAGGATGGAAGAAGGAAAGATGGTTCAATAACTCAGAGTAAAGTAAGATTCTGATACAGAATAGTCACAATCGGAGTAGTAAGGTTTGGAAAGATGGACATGAGGAGTGGACAGTTATTTTTCTTTTGTAATGCAAGCTTTTACTAACAACAAATCTTACAAAACAAAATAAATTTCATCCTTAAAAACTAACAGGACCCAAGAACTCTGCTCGTTCACCTGATTTCAATTATCAAATCAAGTAGAACAACTGATCAAGATACAAAGTTTTTAAATTTGACGCTTTTATTTGATTTTTACCTTTAGTAGAAATTTAATCAGAGAATTAATATTTTTCCTCAGATTTTCCACCCAAGACTTTTAACTCAAGTATGCGGTTGGTCAGTGTCAGATTTAGTTTTCTTTAGGGGTGTGCGAGTAGTGATATTTTTAATCGAGTCGAGTAGTGCCAATTATTTTCGAGTTTCGAGTATTTTCGAGCGAGTATTTGCCATCTGTTGGTAGTTTAAAACAGTGTAATAGAATTTGGATACCACCCTAGATTTAATAATCTAAACATGGTTTCTAACTAATACATGTGTAGCAATACAAAGTTTTGGCCAGTACAATCAAACTGGATTTGGTATTGACAAACAAAACACGGTATGACATTCGTTTCCGGCCGATGAAACAGGAACTGGTTGTCAATTAGCCAATTTCGCCTGGTCCAGACATCGCTTATAATCAATATTAAATGACAAAATCGTTAGTCACGGCCGAAATTACGCGGTCCGATCGTCATTTTCGGCCGATTTTACGTGATGCGATCACCTTTTGTGGCCGTTAATACGCGTTATGGCCAGTCGCAATCGTTCGCGGTTGTCATAATCGGCCGATTTTATGTGATACGATTGTCTTTTGCGGGCGTTACTACGCGTTTTGGCCGGTTCCAATCGTTCGCGGTCGTAGTTTTCGGCCGATTTTACGTGATGCGATCGCCTTTTGCGGCCGTTACTACGCGTTTTGGCCGGTCGCAGTCGTCATTTTCGGCCGACTTTACGTGATGCGATTGCCTTCTGCGGCCGTTACTGTGATCCGATTGCCTTTTGCGGCCGTTACTACGCGTTTTGGCCGGTCGCAGTCATTAGCGATTGTCGGGAAATACTCGCTCGAACTTTCGAGTAGTTTTCAAAGCTTTGAGTCAAGTTCGAGTATTAAAATACTCGGCCGAAAACTCGAAGTTTCGAGTACTCGCACACCCCTAGTTTTCTTCAAAGTTTCTGGCATGGTTTAACATTATGTAACATGAATGGTACAGTTTAACAAGTGTAACGATGAACATTTCTAAAACAAACAACACTTTTGATATTGATTTCTTTAGGTTCTTTGCAGCACCAGGGGAATACTGTTACAAAAAAGATTTTAAGGAAACTGGCCCAAACACAAATTACAAATCTTTGTCAACCCCAGTAAATAAATAACGTTAACTTTGGACTAAACCTAAAATTCAATCCTAAAAAAAAACTGTATAAACAAATTGCCATCTCCTCGCTAAAACCTATATAACTAGGACCTTCAACAAATAGCGATGTTACCTGTCTGGCGCCGCGGGCTGAAAACCACCAAGTCCTTGAGAGAGTCGCCGACTCCTCGCAGTAGCACCGTGTAGTCTGACAGGTTGCTGTCTGGCGCAACCTTGATACTGCCTCGCTCGTGAGTGCTACACCAACACAAACATCAACATGTCTGACATCTTGGTCAGAAATAAACCAACAGGTGGTGTTACTTTCCTCAATAGTAAAAAATATCTAAGGAAACCAATCTGCAATCTGCAAGGCACCATACCTAGCTCACTGTAAAGCGTTGTTCGTTGAGTCAAAAGTCCTAACCATGCCAGCTCTTCTCATTCTTGAGTCAACGCTGATGGTCAAGAGAAAGCCAGAAATATTCAACAAAAATGAAAATGTGCACAACTAAAATACTCACCAGAAGCGGCCCAAGATATATATGTTGTTTATGTACAACAATTTTAAACAAAATTCTAAATGAAATAAGAAGTATCGATGACTTAAACCTACTCAAGATTAAATTGAAGAAATTTTTACTCAAGAGACCTTATTATTCTGTGAAAGAATTTTTGAATGAATAGGCCATTAAATAAGATGACGACCACGGCCCATCAGTGGTCCGGTGGGAGGCTTCCAAGTATCAGGTGTCAAGTAAGTAAGTAAACCCTACCTCACATGTTACACAAGGGCAACTGCAAATATGGTTTTACTCTGGCGTATCGCTTAAGTTAGAAATATGCAATATGGAATAGTGAAGACAAACACCAGGATTAAAAACATATAGGGCCGTATTTAGGACCTCTGGGGCCCCGGGCGTATACGAAAATGGGGCCCCCCTAACATAAATACACAGTAAAAACATAAATATACAGGTACATGTTCTTTTTATATCCCGAAAGTTGTTATTTCTATTCCGAAATATACCCTTATTATTCTGGTCCGTAATAAATACATCAAATATACAAATAAATAACAATCTTTATTTGTTTGTCAAAACTTTAAAAACTTACAAAATAAAAAAAGTTGTTTCCTTATAAGAGTTGATCCTTATAGGATAAGTTGTTTCCTAGTTTAACTAAGAATAACAATGTATAAATTAATAATAATAATCTTGTGTAATTGGTTTACCACAAAAATCATTGTACTAAGATAATTAAAAACAAACAAAATATAGCATACATGCAAGAAATATGTTTGACTTCCATACACATTGATTAGGAACTCTTTCTTTAAAATATGTTTTATCAACATATTGCTGGATAGAATTTATTAAATCGTATTTCATGTAGTATAGATGATAATACCCCCGTCACAGCAAACCTGCGAATTTCCAATGCATAATATGTCTTAATAAAGCTGCATACCAAGTTGCATTAAAATATATTCACAAATAAGCGATACATACAATTTTAATTATTCTCCATAAGAATAACATTGGGGATGAGTACATAGGTTTGCTGAAATAAGGAACACAAACAATTGGTGGGTATGCAAATATAAATAGAATTAAACTAGGTGAAGACACATACCAAGTTTCATATCAATATTCATTCATGAATAAGCGATTTATAACATTTTGATTATTCTCCCTAAGAATAACATGCGGGATGGTAAGCAGGTTTGCTGCAACAAGGAACACATAATAATGGGTTTTTATGCAAATATCAATAGAGCTTATCTAAGTGAAGTCACACACCAAGTTTCATACATATAGATTCATAAATAAGCGGTATATAACATTTTAATTATTCTCCATAAGAATAACATGGGGTCCAAGTACCTAGGTTTGCTGCTACGGGAACCATAGGCGAAAAATTTTTTTGTGCAAACAACAATAAATCACAACCAGATGAAGCAATATACCAAGTTTCGTCAGTTTATGTTACTAAATAAGCGAGATACAACATTTTTCTTTTTCTCCATAAGAATAACATTAGACAACGTAACTGTGTTTAGCACTTTCAATATCTCAGTAACCAATCAACGTAGAGCAATGATCAAAATACCAAATTGTTTGCTTTTTTTAAGCTGAATTACAATTTGATTTAAATAAAAATTACATGTGAAAACCTCCAAAACCCCATTTTTGGGGTACAAAACCCCCAAAAATCCCCCTTTGGATGGTGCGATCTGTCTGGTTTTCACACTCGTTCAAATAATGGTACTTTACATATTTGTACCAAATTTCATTATGATTGGACCTTGTTTTACGAGAGTTATGGTGCTTATGGACACATAAATAAATAAATAAATATATATATATATATATATATAGATATAAAAATTTGAACGAATGGTGTTTTTGGCATCTGGGGACCTCAAAACGAAAAGTTATCATGGTCTCGGGCTTAAGTCTTACCATGAGACTTACAGTAATAGCTTCTTCCCTTTAGGGGAAATTCGCTAAAAGTAAAAACTCCTTATCTATGCATTTCTTGGCTAAAAAACCATCATTCCATGTTCAAAATCAAGACAACGCAGAGTATAATTTTCTATACTAAGGGGCTCATAGATTTTAATCACTCTGGTTTTAATAATAAGTCAAAGGTAACTTTTTAACGGATACATTTGATATTAGCACACACAAAAATATTCTCAAAGAGATTTAAATACTTGGAAATGTAGTATACCTAAGTCAGTTATATTGTAGTCGTTTGTAAATTATTTTAATGTTAAGTTTATTGGATGAAGACACAATGAAATATTATCTTCATCATTGGCTCTCATCTCTTCCTACGATTTCTTAAACTGGGTGTGGGGAAAATCTGAGAATTCAGTGTTGGTAATAATGATAAGCATACATGCCGTGGCCGTAACGCTCACCGAGACCGGGGCAGTGCTGATCACATTGAGTAAATTGATTCAAAACAAATATCTAAACCTTCAAACTATTATCAAATCCAGAAATATAATACAACAAAACAAACAAATAACAAAAAACGAGGCCCAAGCTATCCTACAATTATTATTATCATCTTGATTATTACTTGTATTATCATATCTAGGACAACCTCAAACACTTGAGTCTACTCAGTGTCCTACGTTAACTGACTTTCGTAACCAATCATCATTTTTATTTGATTTAACTACTTTCTGTTTGGCTGTTTGTTCCTAATATGTTATATTATATTGAGTTTTGTGCAACAAGAACAACAAACGCAACTTAAATCGGCTTTAACGGAATCTGCAACTTCCGAGTACGGCAAAGCATGGCGGATGTTAAAAAATTTACAGTGTTAGGGGAGAGGCTCAAAATTATAGATCAAGATTATATATTGCAAATATACAATATCTACAACTTATAGTCAGCAAAATACGGTGCTCTACAATACTGGTAAGTAGTTAAATTACAAATCTTACCTGGCCTATTCCTATGACTAGATTACAACAAGTTTATCAAATCCGCACACGATATGCAATATAAGAAAAATTAGTGAATGGCTTTGGGTTTGATACTTTTAAAACACTGCCTCGCGAGGTTCCCCTTCGTGGCCCTTAATGCGGGGCCTCACTTTCGTGGTCTGGGGGCCCCTCTCGGGCCCGAAGCCCCGGGCGCTCCTAAGAATGGTCTGTCAAGGTTATATTTCCGGATATACTTGACATTCTTTCTCTTGTGTTGTATCGATGGGTTCCACTGGGCATATTAACCTGATTTTGATTACTGTAACGACTTAAAGAACATGGATAATACATCTATATTACTAATTTTGAAAAACATACATTTTATAGGAGTGTTTGGTAAATTGCAGGATGATTCAAATTAAATGTATTTTCCCAAGGGACTTGGAAAAAATCAGTATTACAATTTTTTTAAATTAAATGTTTGTGTGTCTTGATGTGCGTGTTTAAGTGTTTTTACCGTTTTGACGACCTCGATATGAGTGAAGTTTGATGTTCTGTAGGATCCGAAGAAGGGAACTTTTGTTCTTGAAATTATCGTAATCCGATAACTGGATTACAAGAATCACTCAACAACCAGGTAATAAATTAACCTTTTTTAATGTTAGAAAAGTGATACACAGACTATAATAAAAAAAACTGCATATCAGCTAGAAATACGGACAAATTGTTGCTATAAGAAAGGCATGGGTGACTGCAAAACGTCTGCTCTATTTATATTTCCACATGTGATTTAAGTGAATGCAGTGTTTTTACGTATTAGCATTCATAAAAAAGATTGGAGGTATAAGTCCATACAAGCCATACCTTTAGACAAAAAACTCTCAATATGTAAAGAGTTTTTATAAATTAGTCAAATCCAAGTGAAGCATTTTTAAATCTGTTTAATTTTACTAGAAATGCCTTAATGATACACACCAGCAGTGGGGGACTGAATGAACAATTTACGTTTTGATGATTATAAACATATCAATCAATCGTCTGACAGGTGACTCACATGTCTATCCAGTAGAGCTTGTGGTCGTGATGAGTGACGGCGAAGGGGTTCTCGAGTGAGTGGTTGAGCAGGAGCTCTCGGCCCGTGCCGTCGTAGTTCACCCGCTCTATGGTGTCGCTGCTAGAGTCACACCAGTAAACCTTGCCTTCCTGCGAATCATCAAACATCATTACTTTGGTCAGGAAAGGACACATTCAGTTAAGCCCTAAATGAAGGTTTCAAGGCCCAGTTAAGATATTTGGTGCTTATTTATTTTTAGCAGCATTATATTCTGATATTCATTGAACATATTATATTCATTAATTCATTGGGTAATTTAAACTTCAGCTCTGATGCCTTGGGTTTTAAATTAAACTAAAAAAGTCCGAGGTTAACAATGATAAATTTCAAATCAACCTTTGAGAAACGTTGGCTCATATTACTTTATAAAATGTATCTATTACAATTAGCATTTTTAAATATTAAAAAATGTATATAGCATTTTTGTATGTGACCACAATAGAAAATGTTTTACAATTTACATGTAATCAAATTTGCGGGGTAGTTGAACAGGTAGCCTATATGTCTTTGTTTTTATTCAAACTAAACAACAACATAGACATAGTTTAAGTGTCCTTATCAGTGGATTTATTATACTAAAATGCTTGAAAAATTAAGCTTATTGGAATCGACTACTCTGGCCAAATACAGTGTGGCTTTACGCTTTTAAACACTTTTGTTTCTTTGACAAGTGCTATTTAAGGTGGTTCCGTGCCAGTTTTAGATAAATTAAATATATACAAACTGCTGAATATAAGAAGCTCAAAATCTGTTTCCATAAATTGTAAAGTACGTTACTGAGAACATAATTTTTCAAAGTTTATAAGGGAACTCAAAATGTAATATCTTAGGAAAAAAAAAAAAAATGGTAGAATAATCACAGTATAAAGTTATTATTTAACTTAAAGTACAACTTCAAAACAAGACTTTACATCCAATAATATCTCTACCGCAAGGTTCACATGAGAAGTTCAGTAATCCAAACCACTCCTACCTTATTAGATAATACTGTACCACTTACCTCAAGGTCGAGAGCAATATCGTTAACAGAGCCGGAGCTGAGGGTGAGCACAGTCATGACGTTGGAGCCGTCGAGTCCGGCGCGACTGATGCGCGGCTGCTTGCCAATGTCGCTCCAGAACAGCAGACCTCGTGCCGGGTCCAGCGCCAGGGAATGGGGGGTGTCCAGGCCGCCGGGCACCACCACGAACCTGCAGAAACAACCATGCGGTAAGACTGCGGAAACAACGACACGTGACAAGGAATAAATACAGCAACTCTTGATAACCTGACGAGTATAGGACTCAAAGTTGGTGGATTACCATCAAGATTCAACAAAACACACTACAGCAGACTTGTATATTTGGCAAATTTCTAATGAATACAGTTAAAATAGGGATTAAACCTCTTGAGTAGCCAATTGCAATGGTACGAGGATGTCAATGTGGACTGCAAGGCCTCGGGGTAGATCCCTACTAATCACCAATGCTTTTAGCTAAGTAATAATGTAGCAATACTGTGGTTCAAAACCTATACTTTAAGCTGCAAGTTCAACTAGAAAACAAAGATGGATGGGTCTAATGCAAGGAGAACACCCTCTTAATAGGAGACCGCCCATTGCCAAAAACCACACACATTTTTGTTTAACAGGTTCCATGCGGGTGCGGTAGTTGTAACACATGGCTCAACATTGACATATATGGGATTTCATGTTTTAACATGTTTGCTGCAGCATTCAAACAATTACTAAATACCCCCGTCGCAGCAAACCTGCATACTCAGCGAATTTCCAAAGAATATATAACATCACACATTAAAACACTTAACAGGATTCATAATAAATATATTCACAAAATAGTGATATTTAAAATATTAATTATTCTCTATAAGAATAACTTTGGGGATGAGTACGCAGGTTTGCTGCAACAAGGCACACAAAATAATGAGTTTTTATGCAAATATCAATAGAACTCATCTTAGTGAAGTCACATACCAAGTTTCATCCATATACATTCATAAATAAGCGATATGTAACATTTTAATTTTTTCCATAAGAATAACATGGGGACCAAGTACCTAGGTTTGCTGCTACAGGAACCATAGGCGAAACATTTTTTGTTGTGCAAACAACAATTAACCACAACCAGATCAAGCCATATACCAAATTTGGTCAGTTTAAGTTCATAAATAAGCGAGATATACAATTTTTCTTTTTCTCCATAAGAATAACATTACACAACGTACTGTGTTTAGCACTTTCAATATCTCGGTAACCAACTGACGTAAAGCAATGATCAAAATACCAAATTGTTTGTTTTTTTAAGCTGAATTCAATGGTATAAATTAAAATTTTATTTAAATAAAAGTTAGATTAAAAACCCAAAAAAAACACATTTTTGGGGTACAAAACCCCCAAAAAAAACCCCTTCAGATGGTGCGATTCATCTTGTTTTCGAACTCGTTCAAATAAATGGTACTTGACACATTTATACTAAATTTCATTAGGATCAGACCTTTTTTACGAGAGTTATCGCGCTTACGGACACACACACACACACACACACACACACACACACACACACACACACACACACATATATATATCAATTTGAAAGAATGGTGTTTTTGGCATCTAGGGACCTCAAAATGAAAAGTTATCATGGTCTCGGGCTTAGTCTTACCATGAGACCTACGGTAATAGCTTCTTCCCTATAGGGGAAATTCGCTGAAATGGCTTGTTTCCAGCCTGATGTACCGTACATTGCAATTAAACTGTGCTTACTTTCGCAATACTTTTTTCCTACTGGGAAATTTTGCTGAACAATTTTTTTTGTATCATAACAACTGTTTTAAGTTTAGCTGAGTTTACAGCGGTGCTTTCACCTAAGCCTCTACCTCTCCCTTCTGTTATATAATGTGATAGCCACTAAGTAAGACTAATTTTAGTTAGACTAATTATGAGTTTCAAAAATACATCTAATTTGACTGTAGGTTAACTTATTTACTTACCTGCTGCTGCCGTTAGCCCGACTCACTTCAATGACATTCAGCTTAGGGTCCGTCCAGTAGAGATTGCCTGTAGAGAAAAAGTGATTAACTTTCACTATTGAAAATGTAGGGATGACATGTGAGAAACTTAATGAAATACAAACTAATGAAATACATGATCGTCATACATGCTTAAATAGTTTTAAATTCAGAAAATTAAAAAATCCATTAGGCATTTGCCCTATTGACATTAAAAGTAGGAATAATTTCTATTCAACAAAATTATTTTAATTGGTTAAGTTATAATTTAAACATGTGTTTATTACTCAATGTGTGTTTGTTTTACCACGGGATACAACAGTGTTCCAGCTCTTCATAATAGAATATTTCATTATTAACAACAAAAGTGACCTATGTTTTACATGTGAGGCGAAGCCTGGACGGAAATTTCATCAAACACTGGAAAAGCACTTTCGGTACGAGTTAAGAATGATATCTGGCATGATGGAAACATTTGCAAATACCGATTTTCAAACAAGTACATACAGCAGTAAAATGTTGCTATTTGTATTGACAATTCTATTGTTAACCAACTAAGACCAGCTGATTCCAAAGGAACAAAAGCACTGGAGCACAAAATCTCGAGGTAGGCAAACACGCAAACACAAAACTAAACTAGAACAATGGTACGTCAGCTGTTTGTTTTTCCCTTGCTCTAAATTTTAGATTGGGAAACGATCACTTTCTTTGCTCTCAGCTGTTGCTTAAAATAACTGCTTTCGATGTAGAGTAATGAAAATACATTTACAACAATTAACTAGATTTTCTCTGTTACCTTGATTATTAGGACGTTGTACTATTTAAGAAGAAACCCTGGATAATAAATAGTATGAATGATAATTATGTTGCTCTTACCTGCAATCCAGTCCACTGCTAATCCTGAAAACCAAACAAACAGTTTGAAAATCTGAGTTATAAGTCAAAACAAATGTTAACTAATAATTTATGTGGTGACTGGTAATTGAAATATTGTGCTTTCCAATCCATCATTTGAAATCTTATCTAGTTTTTCTACATAACATGGGCAAAGTAAAGTGAATGACCAGCGACATAAAGAGGTCAGGTAATTTAATATGAAGGCTAAGTGACTTTGGCCAAGCAATGCCTTAGTTTAATTTTGTTTTTAAAAATAAAAAATGCAGAAGCTATTAATACCTTAATACCTCTGTAAGACGCCGACGTGACTAGGACATATTTTAAGGCGAATCTGAATGAATGATGAGTGTAGAATGGGTGAGATGCCCCGAGTATTGACTAAGACCGACTGATTCTTTAGCCCAATGGCAGCTGGGATCCAGTTTTAAACCTTCAAAAAATTTTCTCAGGATTTTGCTCAGGATTGATCTGCGAACTTAAAATGACGAAGCGAGCAAACTAACCACTGTGCTACCCATTCAAGGAGTTGCAGTATCAGCCATATAGGTGCATTTAGACGAGACAATTTTATAGTACAACTTCATATGCATCCAATGCTGAAGTATATCTATATAACAAATCTGCAGTACTCATTTGACAAATAAACTAATAAGACCGATCGTCGACAAGACTCTTATTTTGTTACCACTTCCATCCCCCCACTAACCAGTGAGCCAGTCCACTGGTACGCTGTCCATAGTCTCAAAGTGCTCCACCACCACCTGTCGCCCCGTGCCATCACGGTGGATCCTGGTCACCGTCCCGTGGTCACTGTCGGCCCAGTAGATGTAGTCGCTCTCTACAACATCAACAATAGCTATTAGTGCCTCGTATGCTAGGTGATTTACTGGCGACATATTGCTATTTGATCAAATCAAAGTCTCAGGGAGATGAGACGACAGTAACTAATTTAAATAGTTAAAAATACCCTCTTCTTGTGTGCATTAATATACAATTTACATATCAAAGCCAAAAATTAGAGGTGTGCGGATATCCGAAAAGCCGGTTGGGTGAAATATGTTTCACCTAGGCCTACTGTTATTAAATTACCTATATAACTTATACCTATACAACCAGTAAACATATTTCTTATATTTTTCACTGCAGAGAAGATAATGTTCTCGAGAATGTACAGGGGTTGGTATATTGCTGCTCCAATTAGACATGCTGCTTTCTGCTGAGGTTATGTGTGTAGTACAGTCTTCAATGACTCAGAAAGATACATTGGTAAAAATAATAACCACTTGGGTTTTGAATAAAATGACTTAGCTTAAATATATTGTATATTTATATCTTGCAAGAAAATGAAAAAGTTAAGTTCCAACATAAAAATATGGTAGTTTTAAAGATCTGGGTAAAGTAGGCTAAATATCCGAATCCGAAAATTATCCTATACCTT
Organism: Allygus modestus; assembly: GCA_963675035.1. NCBI lineage: Eukaryota > Metazoa > Arthropoda > Insecta > Hemiptera > Cicadellidae > Allygus > Allygus modestus. The sequence continues at coordinate 159,200,005 of OY776114.1, read as the reverse complement.
ACGATCCGAAACCCTTACTATCCAATCAGAACTTAAGCTATCCGAACCGAAACCGATCCGAACTAAAAATTCACTGTTCGCACACCTCTACCAAAAATATATACCAAATAAACGGTATCAGGAAACTGACACATACTTTCTCCCTTTTAGCCAAACTTTAATGACAAAAATATTTGTTATTTACTAAATATAGAATATGAAGTATAGATAAATGTACAGAAAATTGTCTAAAATAGTTGTTTTCAGAAATATCCACCCAAATTGCTTTTTTGGAGGCACTATAGAGTCCGTCGCTACACACAGTAGTTTTGAGAGGGGAAATGCCCCCTTGCCCCCCCCCAGGGTTAAATAGCAACACATTTTGAACATCATCTGTTGGTCAATACTAACTTGACCTGCATATCAAATGAAATTGATCAGTAAATAAGAGAGAAATAGTTATTTTTGTCTTCCCCATAAGAATAACATTGGACAACGTACTGTGTTTACCACTAAATGAAAATTTCAATTTTCTCCGCAACTAGCAATCGTAGAATAGTAATTTAAAATACTAATTTATTTAGTTTTTTGAGCTCTTTTTAATGGTGAATAGTAATCTTTTTTAACATTTATGATTTTTTATGAAAAATCCAAAAAACTGAATTTTTGATGTTTTAAGTCCTGTAATTTCTGAACCCGCATTTTTCCAGAAATGCGGGTGGTGTCATTTTGTTGGAAACCTAAAGTTCTACAAACCACGAAAGTTTAATCAAAATCGTTAGAGCCGTTTTTGAGAAATTTGGATTTTTCATGTTTTTTGGCGGTTTTTGGGGGATAATTACCCTTAAAAATCAAAAATTCAAAAAAATGAAAAAAACGCCTGGAGATATCGTGGATTAGTACCTACACGCCAAATTTCATAAAAATCGGCCCATAGGTTAGGGCTCTAGCTCTGTACACATCCACACAGACACACACACACACACACACACACACACACACACACACACACACGGACACACACACACACACACAGACAGACATCACGTAAAAACCACTTTTTTGGGTTCAGGGAGCACCAAAACAAATATTTCCACTGACAACTCAAATTCGAAAATTTTTACGAAAACAATACTTTCTCCATATACTATGTATAGAGGGAGAAAGTAAAAGTTAATTTACCATAACAATGTGTATTTTAGGATTTTCTATAATATAGTAGTGTATGTTCACTTTTTGTAAATAAACTGTACGAAAATACAAAAATTATTCATGTGTTATATATTTCAAAACAGTAAATAGACAAAATAAATACTCTTAAAGGTACCCGTTGTTTACCAAATGCAACCAAATGTGTATTAAACTGAATTACTTCTACAAGTACAAGATAAAAGTCAATTTTTCTTCTCAACATTTTTATAACGTGTTTTTTCGAGTGCTTTGTATTAGAACTATTAGAACCTAGTGCTCAATCGAACATATGATTTCCTCATGCTTCTGAGTTTACAACACCTCTCACAACATATTGTGTACACTGCATTGAGTTTACATATTGTGTACACTGCATTGTCATTCCAGTAGTTATGATAAAGCTGATTACAAGTGTTTTGTATTAGAACTATTAGAACCTAGTGCTCAATCGAACATATGATTTCCTCATGCTTCTGAGTTTACAACACCTCTCACAACATATTGTGTACACTGCATTGTCATTCCAGTAGTTATGATAAAGCTGACTACAAGTGTTTTGTATTAGAACTATTAGAACCTAGTGCTCAATCGAACATATGATTTCCTCATGCTTCTGAGTTTACAACACCTCTCATAACATATTGTGTACACTGCATTGTCATTCCAGTAGTTATGATAAAACTGACTACAAGTGTTTTGTATTAGAACTATTAGAACCTAGTGCTCAATCGAACATATGATTTCCTCATGCTTCTGAGTTTACAACACCTCTCATAACATATTGTGTACACTGCATTGTCATTCCAGTAGTTATGATAAAGCTGATTACAAGTGTTTTGTATTAGAACTATTAGAACCTAGTGCTCAATCGAACATATGATTTCCTCATGCTTCTGAGTTTACAACACCTCTCACAACATATTGTGTACACTGCATTGTCATTCCAGTAGTTATGATAAAGCTGACTACAAGTGTTTTGTATTAGAACTATTAGAACCTAGTGCTCAATCGAACATATGATTTCCTCATGCTTCTGAGTTTACAACACCTCTCACAACATATTGTGTACACTGCATTGTCATTCCAGTAGTTATGATAAAGCTGACTACAAGTGTTTTGTATTAGAACTATTAGAACCTAGTGCTCAATCGAACATATGATTTCCTCATGCTTCTGAGTTTACAACACCTCTCACAACATATTGTGTACACTGCATTGTCATTCCAGTAGTTATGATAAAGCTGATTACAAGTGTTTTGTATTAGAACCTAGTGCTCAATCGAACATATGATTTCCTCATGCTTCTGAGTTTACAACACTTCTCATAACATATTGTGTACACTGCATTGTCATTCCAGTAGTTATGATAAAGCTGACTACAAGTGTTTTGTATTAGAACTATTAGAACCTAGTGTTCAATCGAACATATGATTTCCTCATGCTTCTGAGTTTACAACACCTCTCATAACATATTGTTTACACTGCATTGTCATTCCAGTAGTTATGATAAAGCTGACTACAAGGGTTTTGTATTAGAACTATTAGAACCTAGTGCTCAATCGAACATATGATTTCCTCATGCTTCTGAGTTTACAACACCTCTCACAACATATTGTGTACACTGCATTGTCATTCCAGTAGTTATGATAAAGCTGATTACAAGTGTTTTGTATTAGAACCTAGTGCTCAATCGAACATATGATTTCCTCATGCTTCTGAGTTTACAACACCTCTCACAACATATTGTGTACACTGCATTGTCATTCCAGTAGTTATGATAAAGCTGACTACAAGTGTTTTGTATTAGAACTATTAGAACCTAGTGCTCAATCGAACATATGATTTCCTCATGCTTCTGAGTTTACAACACCTCTCATAACATATTGTGTACACTGCATTGTCATTCCAGTAGTTATGATAAAGCTGATTACAAGTGTTTTGTATTAGAACTATTAGAACCTAGTGCTCAATCGAACATATGATTTCCTCATGCTTCTGAGTTTACAACACCTCTCACAACATATTGTGTACACTGCATTGTCATTCCAGTAGTTATGATAAAGCTGACTACAAGTGTTTTGTATTAGAACTATTAGAACCTAGTGCTCAATCGAACATATGATTTCCTCATGCTTCTGAGTTTACAACACCTCTCACAACATATTGTGTACACTGCATTGTCATTCCAGTAGTTATGATAAAGCTGACTACAAGTGTTTTGTATTAGAACTATTAGAACCTAGTGCTCAATCGAACATATGATTTCCTCATGCTTCTGAGTTTACAACACCTCTCATAACATATTGTGTACACTGCATTGTCATTCCAGTAGTTATGATAAAGCTGACTACAAGTGTTTTGTATTAGAACTATTAGAACCTAGTGCTCAATCGAACATATGATTTCCTCATGCTTCTGAGTTTACAACACCTCTCATAACATATTGTGTACACTGCATTGTCATTCCAGTAGTTATGATAAAGCTGACTACAAGTGTTTTTTATTAGAACCTAGTGCTCAATCGAACATATGATTTCCTCATGCTTCTGAGTTTACAACACCTCTCATAACATATTGTGTACACTGCATTGTCATTCCAGTAGTTATGATAAAGCTGACTACAAGTGTTTTGTATTAGAACTATTAGAACCTAGTGCTCAATCGAACATATGATTTCCTCATGCTTCTGAGTTTACAACACCTCTCATAACATATTGTGTATACTGCATTGTCATTCCAGTAGTTATGATAAAGCTGACTACAAGTGTTTTGTATTAGAACTATTAGAACCTAGTGCTCAATCGAACATATGATTTCCTCATGCTTCTGAGTTTACAACACCTCTCACAACATATTGTGTACACTGCATTGTCATTCCAGTAGTTATGATAAAGCTGACTACAAGTTTTTTTACTTGTTTTTATTAATAAATTAACTTTGTACATCTTATATTAGTTAATGGTTTAATTTATCTTATCACATAAGGTGATACAATTAAGTGCTAGACTACAAAAATGCCTCAAAGACTTTTTTGTTTTGCACTTTACCATTTTCTTGTAAAGGCTACTTACCGGCATGGAAGTCAATACTGGTGGCCATGGAGACCCGGGAGATGGGTCCGAGCACTTCCGCGTCGCTGTCTGCGGTGTCCAAGCCCAGGCCCTTCACCTCCCAGTTGATGGAGTACAGCAGGAACTCTTCCGTGCCTACGACAATGACACAGAACTGAAGTTTCAGCCCGCCTTCAATGGCCTCGGATGCTATGGATTCTGAGGATTGTGCCTTATATATATAGTGATGTGAGTGGGGAAGGAAGGAGTATCAAAGGCACAATGTAGAACAAGACTGGGAGAGGAGAACTGGAAATGTATTAGTTTTATCTTATGGCATACCTTCAACCCCAGAACCCTAGTGTGATCTTTGCCACAGAATGAGGGCAGTTGTAGAGTAACATTAGAACTTTAAAAGCTTCCATTTAACCAAAGTTCCCCCATGATTATACACAGTAGAACTAAGGTCCTCAAGTACCTAGCTGGGCAAAGATACCCAGTTGAAGAGCCTAAGGGAAAGGACACTTCATGTTGAGGTTTGACAAGCAACCAATAAATGAGAAAAGGGAGGTGCTCTAAAATAGTAAGAGACTGCCCAAACCCGTCCTACTTTTTCCCAGCTAGATAAATTTCCTGATGGCGACATGTGCAAAACTCCCTTTATCAAAGATGCATTTAGTTACCATGCTGTAGTCTCCTAATCTAAGAATTTAAAATCAACAGCACCCAAAAATGAAACAACATTTGTTTCTCAAGAATTTGTTACAGACTTGTAAAGAATAACTAACACAGTTTGAGTTTCACAATTTCAAGACATACCGACACACTTGGTTGGGTCGGAGGGGTCGGGGGAGTAGCCTGTGGCACAGCGACACACTCTCTCCGAGGCCGAGATGGGCAGACACAGGTGGGAGCAGTTGCCCCTGTTGACGGAACACGAGTTCTCCCCGGTCTGGATCTGTGGATCGTAGATCTTGATGGACAATATGTTGCCTGCACAAACGAGGAATGGAGCTATAGTAGCTATAGTAGCGTGCTTGCAGACAGTGGTCGTCACAAAGCAGCGGGCATAGTCTCTAAAACCCCATGTCTATAACATGTTTTTTAGGACTCAAAGAATTGATGAAAAATACAACCAAAAAGTTTAAACTGCATAAAATAGTAATCTCTTATTTTTTTAATTTTGTTTCACCTGTAAAACATAACATTTGTTGATATTTATATTAATCTATTACAACGTTTTTCCAAAGCACAATACAGAAAAAAGGCAGTCAGACACCATATATATATATATATTTTTTTTGAATTACATGTTAAAAAGAGAAGGTCCAAAAATGTCTTGGTCTTAAAAGTAGCCTTAAACAAATTGTGAAATCTATGGTTATTTTAAATATTTTGCAATCAAATTAATAAAAATAATGGAAGTGTATTTCTTTTTATTAAATCCTACAAGTGTACTTTTGGTATCAACATGGTTCACTCTTTTATTTGGTTAATGATTTCATGACCAAAAATGTTCATTTTCCCAGAGTTACCCTAACTAAAAAAGTTAATTTTCCATGACTCTAGGCTTGGAATGTGCTAGAATAGGTACCGCACAGAATAGGAAATACTTACTTTTAGAATACCTATTCTATTTATTAAGGTATCGGCCTCTTCCTTCCCCTCAGTTTTACAACGCTCTCCTATTTATTTAGCAATTGTTTTAATGTTTAGAACAGTTTGATGCTGTCCATTACATGTTATTGTTCTAATGTTTACAATAGTTTGATGCTGTCCATTACATGTTATTGTTCTAATGTTTACAACAGTTTGATGCTGTCCATTACATGTTATTGTTTTAATGTTTGCAACAGTTTGATGCTGTCCATTACATGTTATTGTTTTAATGTTTACAACAGTTTGATGCTGCCCATTACATGTTATTGTTTTAATGTTTACAACAGTTTGATGCTATCCATTACATGTTATTGTTTTAAAGTTTACAACAGTTTGATGCTGTCCATTACATGTTTTGCCTTATCTTTTTCGCTTCCTCCTCGTTGCACCATAAAAACCAATTTTCAAAAATCTAACAAGTTTTGATTTTTGCACAGTATTGCTTTGGATTAACAATTAAATACAAAAATCCCTGAACTGTATTAAATATCAGTCAACTTCCCTGGCCTTTTACAAATTCCTTGACATTCCAGAAAGTGTGAACCATGATCAAGGTAGTCTATGCAAGTTTGAAGTGTAGAGGGTGTAAAACATCGTCGAATTTGAGTAATTATTAGAGAATCTTAAACAAGATTTCCTCACACCTCGGCTCCTCCATGTTTGTGTGCATGAGATACCCAAGCAGTGATTAGAGTGCTTACTTTAGAACTGATCAGTGGTAAATCCACTCTGTATCCATAACACTACGAAGCCAATGTAAACAACTGACCGGTATTGTTCCGGACGACATAGTGGTTGGAGCCGTCGCTCTTGTCCACCGCGTGGATCGCGCCTTCCACATGGTCGGCGTAGTACAGAGTGTCGTTGTACACCACCGCGGCTGTCGGACTGACCCCCTCTGACAGCGGGATGTCCTTCACGATCAGCAGGACAAAGTCGTAGAACTGTATCGTGTTGGTCTCACTGTTCACCCAGTATAGTCTGTTGTCTCTGTGGTCCACCACTAGGCCTGTGGGTATTAATTCGTGTGAAAAACTACACTGAAACATTAGTGCAGTTGGTGATTGTGGAGTTACAAAGAGTCGTGTAGAAAAGGAGAGGAGTAGTCTTGTTGGTTAACATTCTACCAAAAAATGAAAATTATCAAATGTTTGAGGAAGATAAACACTGCTACAAGAATAACAATTTGAAACATAGATAATACTGTACTTACTTGTAAAATACAGAACTTTGCTGTACAAAATACAAGAGTCTCGAATAAGTAAAACTAAATAACTATTACTATATCTCACTTATTTATGAAAGTAACTGACGAAACTTGGTATACGACTTCACCTAGTTGAGTTATATTAATATTAGCATAACAACCCATTTTTGTGTTCCTTGTTGCAGCAAACCTGCAACACTGCAACTCAGCCCCAATGTTATTTTTATGGAGAATAATTAAAATTGTATATATCGCTTATTTGTGAATATATTTTTATGAAACTTCGTAAGTGGCTTTATATAGTATTAAGACATTTATATCTCCATTGGAAATTCGCTGAGTATGCAGGTTTGCTGCGACGGGGCTATTTATTGATATAAAGTAAATTCAAATATTAAAAAAGATTAACATTACATAAATAATACGACAAACAGAAACTAAATTTGCAGGTCTGTGTAGGAAGATAATTATTCAAAATGCAATGTAAACACAATCAGCGCTAATTCCTGCTCTGAACTTGGGGGGCAGAACTAAAACCAATTAACATGGGGTGTCCCTACTTATAGAGTTATGTATACATTGGCCACAGTTACCTCCCTGGCCTCTAACCTCCATAGAAATATACCTTCAGCATTCAAATTTTAACGTTTTGATGGATAACTTGGGCACAAACATGATACAGACTAGAATGGAAATGGATGGCAGTGAAAGTGAATCCGAGCTATGCCTTTAACTGCGTTTCCCCCCAGCGTATGTGACCTAGTGCTGCACAGTGACTGCTTTCAAGAGGGGCCTTTACAACCCTGCACACTTACTAGTGACTCCAGCCAGGGGCCTCTACAACCCTGCACACTTACTAGTGACTCCAGCCAGGGGCCTCTACAACCCTGCACACTTACTAGTGACTCCAGCCAGGGGCCTCTACAACCCTGCACACTTACTAGTGACTCCAGCCAGGGGCCTCTACAACCCTGCACACTTACTAGTGACTCCAGCCAGGGGCCTCTACAACCCTGCACACTTACTAGTGACTCCAGCCAGGGGCCTCTACAACCCTGCACACTTACTAGTGACTCCAGCCAGGGGCCTCTACAACCCTGCACACTTACTAGTGACTCCAGCCAGGGGCCTCTACAACCCTGCACACTTACTAGTGACTCCAGCCAGGGGCCTCTACAACCCTGCACACTTACTAGTGACTCCAGCCAGTATCTTGTAGTCCCGCTGGTTGACGAGAGTGTGCTGGTCACTACCGTCCATCCGGGCAGCCATGATGGAGTTCATCCCCCCGGGGTACACCTGGCACCAGTACATCTTCCCCCTCAGTGGGTCGATGGCCAGCGAGCGGATCTGGATCAGACAACACAAATTGTTGAAATGTAAAACCTACTTTAGAAACGATTGTTCACATCTTCAACCACTTTTCTATCATTTTTGGATGGTGAAATGCCATCTGGTTGCCTTGAAGAGAATATTACATTTACCTACTTTCAAAAACAAGCGTCATTTATGACCGATATTAAATGGTCAAATCGACATTTAGTGCAAATTTTTCGAGGTCCAGTCATCATTTAAGGCCAATATTACATGGCTAAGGCTCATTTAAAGCTGTTAAACTGTAATTTATGGCCGATATTTCACGGCCATCATATAAGGCCTATACAACGCAGTTCTATTGTCAATATTTATGGTTGGTATTACGCAGTCTATATGTCATTTATACGCCTGTTACATGGTCCCGTTGTAATTTTCAGCCGATGTTAAGTGGTTCGGATGTTTGTTACAAAGGATTCATAATTCCCGTTATTTCTTTAGACAATTTTACAGGGTTCAGTGTTTTTTACTGCCGACACTTTGCGATTTGGAAGTCTGCGATCATTAGCAATACTCCAAGGATTGGCGGAATTACTCGCCTGATTATCGAATACTCTGTAAAATTTCCGAGTAGAGTGTGAGGATTAAGGAACTTGACCAAAAACTCAACTTTGGCCATAGTCCAGTAACGAGGCAATATAGGCCTAATATATTTTAAGATAGTGTTAATGTATCTAATTTTCAAATTTTGGGCGTCACCCATCCAAAATTTATAACATGAATGTCGTAATAACTTTGGTTCATATTTTTAAAGAAAAATCTACATTATGTTACACAAATCACAAAGGTTTTAGGAGATTTAATAGAGGGGAAAGAAAGAGGATGCCACAGTAAGAAAACTAACAACAAAACAATAGGAAACATTTTTGTTTTATTTGTTCAATACAGTTTGCCTGAATCATACTTTGAAATTAATTTCTTTTTAATGTCAATCTTACCTCCCAAAATGAGCTCTCGCTGTTCTCGGGTGACACGACCTGCTCAGCCTGGTACACCGTGGTGATGAACTCCCCTTCCAGTGTACACACCAGGATCTTGTTGACGTTGCTGTTGCTCGACGTCACGTACAGGTTCATGGAGATCCAGTCAACTGCAAAGCCCATGGGGTGGTCGATTCCTGAACAAGCAAGAAAGTAAAATGGTTTGTTTTCGATTTTAATTTATCTGTTAACAAATGATTAATTTTCTTGACAATGGAAGCCTTTGACGGACATTTTGGTACAAATGATTGCCCAATAAGAGGTTTACTTTGAAAACTGAATTTAAAATTGGAGCATGAGAAACAGTTAAGTAAACAATGAAATACAGATTATAATTGTCTCAAGCATGACAAGCCTAGAAAATATCATGTTCTGCCTTTGTTTAACCCTTTGAGTGCTTAGCTTCTGAAAGGAGTAGTTGAATCCGTGATGTTTTGTTGATTTTTTTAAATATATTGAACGCCTGAACAGTTAAAATTAATAAAAACGTGCTTCCGCTGGACACACACAGTAAAGGATATGTAAAAAGTAGCAAAACACCTGATCAGATGTGCAACTCACAAAGAATCCACCCATCCCGTCAGCTTGGACCTGAGCCGTCCACCGTTTGCTTAAGGTCCGCCCTCCCCTTCAACTGCCACAGACAGGTGAACTCTCCATGAGTTGCACATAAAAACCACCGACTGTGACGGGATTCGAACCCTCGATCCAAGTGTTACCCCCGGCCGGGAAGGTAACGCCTTAGACCGCACAGCCACCGGTCAGGCTAGCAGCTGCAGTGGATCAGTTGGTATTATAGAGACTAGGCGCTGGTCGAGGTAGTTCAGTTCGTGTCTACCAGGTTTCACCACATGTCAGACTCAGACTGCAGACTGAGCGCCTAACGGTACAATCGCTTATGAAGCAGTAACAGTGTTTATTGATAACAGATTCAAAAGACGATTTATCGGGCCATAGCACTGAAAGGGTTAAGCAACATTGTGTAATTCAAATGTAATCAAAAGTTGAATGACATTATTCAAAAAAATTTATATTCATGTAAGAACTTAATCTTTCTTAATGTTATCATAAATTTTAAATTGAGTATTGATTTTTTCTTCATTAATGTAATTTGAACTTTGTTTACATTTTAATTACACAATGGTGCAAAAACATAAGCAGACCATGGTATTTCCCAAGCTTTTGCATGCCATAGCGCCTAAAAAAGTAAATTTTAAAATGTTTTGTCATGAATAAAATATGTTTATAGTGTGTTCTATATAAAAATGCAAGATAAAACAGCGTTCCATAAAACAAATTAAATTGACGCCATCTTCCCATATGTCGGCTAACTTTGTTGTTACTTCTGACAGCTAAATAAGATACTCATGATGAAGAGGTAGAGACTTGACTCAAGCATTTAGTTGCTGGTGACTTAAAACTTACTTAAAAGCACTGTTTGAAGGGCAGGGTTCAGAGATTTTCCTTCCAATAAATGTGTGCACTTAACCGTCTAATGTTAAAAATAAAAGCAATCAGGTGAATATATCTATTAAAGCATTTTAGTATCAAGGAATTATTTTCTTTTCTAATGTCAAAGCCCACCAGTGTCGATGATGCTGTATGTGGTGCCCCCAGTCAGGGCTGCCCTCTTGACCTCGTTGACCTGTCCGTCCGTCCAGTAGATGGCCTTCTGAGCAGCTAGGTAGTCCAGTTGTGTGGGCGACAAAACCTGTAGACAGTTGCAAGTAAAGACTCGGCAAAGACATTGTCTGGTCTCTTGTGAATCTTATTTTAACAGTTTTTTCAAATAGAATTTGCAGTTAATAAGCCATGAAAAACATAAACATATTGAAGTATGAGCAATCCACCAGTTGTATTGAACTGCATAGTTGTCAACAGCAATAAACTGAGTATAAGACAAAACAATTTATTTATTCCAATAATTATTAATAATGATCTAAATGGTGCAAAGTTACAAATTTATTTCTGATAGCTAGATAAAACTGTTAACTATAAATACTATAAAACTCCTTGGTCAGACTGACAGACTAATAGTTTGAATTTTTAATTTCAGACTAGTACAGTTCGGGGCACGGTGCTTGGCATCTGGGAAAGGCGAGAACCAACTAAAATTTCTCGTAAATAAAAGCAGACAATAACGAAAATAACCAAAAGAAATGTTTTAAAATTAAATAAATAAATTTGAATTTTTGTTGACAAAAGTATACTGTACCATTAACTGTATGAAGCTAAATAGAGGCGAAAAACAAATTCCAGAGCAACTTAAACAGGCGTCAAGCACTGTGCCCTGAATTGTACCTCTTCCAAGTTCCAAATTCCCTACAACAACTAAACAATAAATCCAAAATTTATCTCAAGCCTATCATAATAAACAGTACCAGGAAACTGACACATACTTTCTCCCTTTTAGCCTAACTTCAATGAAAAGATTACTTTTTATTCACTAAGTATAGAAAATAAAGTATGGTTGAATGTACAGAAAATCTTCTAAATAAATTGTTTTCAAAAATATACACCCAAATCCCTTTTATAGAGGCACTACAGTATCCTTTGCTACACACAGTGGTTAAAAGAGGGGAAATGCCCCCTCACCCCCCCCCCCCCAAAGGGTTAAGTGGCAACATATTTCGAACATCCTCCGTTTGTCAATGCAAACTTGACCTGCATATCAAGTTTTAATGACATTGATCAGTAAATAAGAGAGAAATAGTAATTTTTGTATTCCCCATAGAATAACATTGGACAACGTACTGCGTTTACCAAAAATGAAAATTTTAATTGTCTCCGCAACCAGCAATCGTAGAATAGTAATTCAAAATATGAATTAATTTAGTTTTTTTGAACTCATTTTAATGGTAAATAGTAATCTTTTTTTAAAATTTAGGTTTTTTTATGAAAAAACTGAATTTTGGATGTTTTAAGTCCTGTAATTTCTGAACCCCAATTTTTCCAGAAATGCGGGTGGTGTCATTTTATTGGAAACCTTAAGTTCTACAAACCAATCAAGTTTAATGAAAATCGTTAGAGCCGTTTTTAAGAAATTTGGATTTTTCATTTTTTGGCAATTTTTGGGGAATAATTACCTTTCAAAATCAAAAATTAAAAAAAAAACTCCTGGACTTATCTTGGATTAGTACCTACATACCAAATTTCATAAAAATCAGCCCATTGGTTAGGGCTCTAGCTCTGTACACATCCATACAGACAGACAGACAGATACACAGACATCACATAAAAATAACTTTTTTGGATTCAGGGAGCGCCAAAACGAATATTTCCACTAACAACTCAAATTCAAAAATTTTGACGAAAACAATACTTTCTCCAAATACTACTATGTATAAGGGGGAGAAAGGAAAAAGGAATATAGACCAAGACATAAAAACCTCAATAAGTCTCATGGGTTGCCATATTTTCAATTAAATAACAATGAAAACTGTTTCATTTTGCCTGTGTTTTTATTTTTAGCGAATTTCCCCTATAGGGAAGAAGCTATTACCGTAGTCGGCATGGTAAGACCTAGGCCCGGGACCATGATAACTTTTCGTTTTGAGGTCCCCAGACCCCAAAAACACCATTCGTTCGAAACTGTATATATATATATTTATATATATATATATATATATATATATGTGTCCGTGAGCACGATAACTCTCGTAAAAATTATCCGATTTTGATGAAATTTGGTATAAACGTGTAAAGCAACATTTATGACTTTAAGTTCGAAAACCAGCCAGATCGCTCTATCCGAAGGGGGGGTTTGGGGGGGTTCTGTACCCCAAAAATGGGTTTTTCAAATATTTTACATATAATTTTGTAAATAGTCAAAATTTAGTTTTTTCCATTGGATTCAGCTTAAAAAAACACACAATTTGGTATTTTGGTCATTTCTCTACGTGAATTGGTTACCGAGATATTGAAAGTGCTAAACACAGTACATTGTCTAATGTTATTCTTATGGAGGAAAATAAAAATTTTATATCTCGGTTCTTTATGAACGTATACTGACGAAACTTGGTATACGGCTTCATCTGGTTGTGGACCATTGATATCTGCTCAAAAAAATAATTTTTTACCAAAGGCTCCTGTAGCAGCAAACCTGCGTACTCAGCCCCATGTTATTCTTATGGAGAATAAGTAACGTGTTATCTGCCTTCATTATGAAAATAAATTAATGAAATTTGGTATGTGGCTTTACCTACATGAGTTATATTGATATTTTTTTTAAACCACATTTATTGTGTTCCTTATTGCTTCAGCAAACCTGCATACTCAGCCACCATGTTATTCTTATGGAGAATAATTAAAATGTCATAAATCGTTTATTTATGAATGTATATTGATGAAACTTGGTATTTGGCTTTATGTGGTATTAAGAAACATATATATGCATTGGAAATTCGCTGAGTACGCAGGTTTGCTGCTACGGGGGTATTTATTTATGTACTGTATATACTAAGTTGTATCTCCTGCATAAAAGTATTTGTAAGTATTAAACCATTTGTTTAAACTATAACAACAGTGGGAACCTTGGGGCACGGCCTCCTAGCAAAGCATGCAAGGAGAGTCTTGTATAACAGACAAATGGAACAATCACAAACAAGCTGCTTCTTGTAGTTTAATATACCTTTATATTACGATAGGGGTGTGCGAATAATGATTTCTGGCTCGAGCCGAGCCGAGCTTTTTTTCAAAGTTCTCGAGCTTCGAGCTTTCTCGAGCCGAGCTTTTTTTGATGGTAATTTTCTTTAGGAGTGTGCAATATACTGGTAGTGATTTTCTGACTCGAGCCACGCCGGGCAGAATTTTTTCGAAGTTCTTGAGCTTTGAGCATGTTTGATTAGACCTATATGTATTCTTTATTTATATTATGTTTAAAAGAGTAAACATTTTATCCATTATGGTAATGTAAAATAATTTATAACTTTCAATATTTGCCATCTTTCATTCACTTCTTCTAGATTCATTATTCCTACGTTAAATAAATAAAGGCCTACAGTGGGAAAATAACGTAAAGGAAGAGAACTAAACATTTTTAACTAGGCTGATGAGCCCACATGTTAACTAATGCAGATATTATCGTATTTATTAATAGCCATAATAATAATAATAATTGACTATATGTCAATATGTACTCTCCATGGAACCAAAGACTTAGGCCCTAGCCTTGGGAATTGCCAAAACCCAGTAGCCTATATCTCTCATTCAACTGTTTGTAAATAGTAAATTTTAGGTTATCCTTTTATAAATATAAGATAGTTAAACCAGTCTTTATATCTTATTGTACTCACAGGAATAAGTTAATAATCGTAGACCTAGCTTATGTTCTATCTAACCTATTACCTAATAGACTTATCTATTATATCTGCTTTTGAAACAGAAGGTTTCAGAAGCAGAAGGTGGAAGAGGATCGTCAATGCATTCTTCTTCCATCACAACTTTAACAATTAGGTAGCATACAATTACAAAATGATATGTTTTTTACTTCTACTGACGTTTATTCATAAATTCAAACAATCCCGCGAAGTTAACAATATGATTTTAATCGCACAGCTGTAGCGTATGCGAAGCGTAATAAAACACAGTGCCATTTTGATCGTGTCTTGCTCTTGGTTAGGGCCTTCGGCGTACATAGAATATAATCAACCTTTAAAATAATATGACACCGGTATTATAAACATGCGTTACGTAACCATTCAGAATTTTTATAAAATCCTTAGATTTTGTGAACCTCGCAATTCGTAATTTGTTTAACTATCCAATTTTTGGAGAGTACTAATTCGTCTGCACATTATAACGCCGTCATGTTTATTAGGCGTTCATCACCCAAGATGAGTAGAGTAAGGGTGAATACTTACTCTACTCATCTCGTTCATCCCTAGCTGTTGGTCACGTTAAATCATTATTACATCATAATAACCATCTTCACTCAACGTCTTAAGGCAGTTCGCAAAGTGGGTATGCCAACAGTGTTGCCAGATATAATTTCAGACTCCAGGGAATATAATTATTGTGTAATGTACGAAGTTGTCAGTTGTAGAATAGACTGACCCGATGCAACAATTAGACAAAGTGTTTTAATGGATTTTAGTTTTTTCCTGTGGTACTTTTTCTGGAGCAGTACGGTTGTTGTATTAATTATTATTAATCATGAAAGATTGCACAACTCAACTGGGCAACGGCAACACTGCACTGCAAACGGAATAGTGTGATAGGTCCACTTGATGTGATTGAGCGTAGAGAAAGTAGCTCCATTGCGTTGGTTGATCACTGATCAGGTCGGCAGTGTAAAATAGTATACTTTATATTTGGTTTTTTTTTACGAAGGACCGAAACCATTAGCACTGCAGAATTATATTTGTTATGGAATGGAGCTCTACCGATGCAAACTACGAGAATGCTAACATTGATTCTGGAAAGTTGTTTTTAAATTGACTTTTGTAGACGACTATTTTCACTGGTCAGCGTTTTAAATATTCGGCTCGAACTTCGAACCTTTTTGCAAATCTCGAGCCGAGCCGAATACTGCACTATTCGGCTTAAAAAAGCTCGAAGTTCGAATACTCGCACACCCCTCTATTACGATAACCATATTTTTTAGAGGCGAACGATCAGTGGATTGGACTTCCACTCATTATGTATATCCAGCTGTACAAGTCAGATAAAACTATTTTCCATCACAGAATCAAAGCAGGACAAGAGGTAGTCTCTGAAAAATGTCCGTTAATAGAGCAAAGTTTCACTCAAAAGATGGTCACCCTACTGTATACACACGTAAAGCACCAACACTTGCCTGTGGCAGGCTTATGGTGGGAATCGTGTGGTAGTACGGCTGAGCCAAGTCCACACCTCGGATCTCATTAGCTCTGGAGAACAGAAGCACTCGTTCGTTCACTGAAAATATTCAAAAAATATTTAACATCAATTTTATTTCAGCTGTTATTACTGGTACATATTTTACAGGCTGGTATGGTGTTGTAAACTACAAACTATAATCGATTTCTTGTAGAGATTTATTTTGTAAACTAAACATTTTAATTTTTTCACATGTTAAGGAGGATTAAAAATAAAAAAAGCAAGACATTAGAAAAACCATGCCATAACAACCTAAACTTTACTATGACTTTTAAATTAAAATACTAAGGTAATTTGTGTGAACATCAAGCTTTCTCTATCAAGCTGTCAAGGGAGGGATTGAATATATACGATTTTGAGATCACAGCCTACAAGTTAACTCTTCCATGTAGTCCATTGCGAAGCTGGTATTTTAAATAACAAAAATATGAGCTTGAGTGGCCTTTTATCTATTAAATAAACAGTATCAGGAAACTGACACATGCTTTCTCCCTTTTAGCCCAATTTTAATGAATAAATTACTTTTTATTTTCTAATATAGAATACAAAGCACGGTCGAATCTGCAGAAAATCTTTTAAACAAGTTGTTTTAAAAACATCCACCCAAATCCCTGTTTTGGAGGCACTACAGAATCCATTGCTACACACATGGTTTTAAGAGGGGAAATGCCCCCTATCCCCCCCAGGGTTATTAAGGGGCAACATATTTCGAATTTCCTCTGTTGGTCAATGCTAACTTGACAAGCTTATCAATTTTGAACGAAATTGATCAGTAAATAAGAGAGAAATAGTAATTTTTGTATTCCCCATAACAATAACATTGGACAACGTAATGTGTTTACCAAAAAATGAAAATTTAAATTTTCTTCGCAACCAGCAATTGTAGAATGGTAATTCAAAATACTAAATTATTTAGTTTTTTGTGCCCTTTTTAATGGTGAGTAGTTATATTTTTTATATTTATGTTTTTATGAAAAATCCAAAAAACTGAATTTTGATATTTTAAGTCTTGTAATTTCTGAACCCGAATTTTTACAGCAATGCAGGTGGTGTTATTTTGTTGGAAAACTAAAGTTCTACAAACAACTAAAGTTTAATCATGTCATTAGAGGCGTTTTTGAGAAATCTTGACAATACAAATTACAATACCATTTAAAATAAATAAAATTAAAATAAATACCCATTATTTTAAATATCTGCTGGTCACTGCCCACGTTATTAATCATAGACAGCCTGAAATAATTTAATGTGTTAGGAATGCAGTGTATCCAACAGAATCTATTTATTTGAATATAGTTCCTAAACAAATATTATGAAAATCTGTGTATTGTTTAAGAGGGGAAAATAATATCACTTTTAATATTCATATCTATCTACTATTGGTTTGTTGATAGCAACCAGAAACCAACTCATTTCTTATTATATTTCTCCAATACTTCTAGTATCAGCGTCAACCGCAGAAAAAAGTTATTTTGTTCAAACATTCCATTCATATGAAAACGGAGTTAAATTAGAGTAGTGAAGTTTGGAGGTCCTTGTGATTTTTGAACCGGTATTTTCTTTAAAAATATTCATTAAGATTTGACACGCTGTATTACAAACTTACTCCCAAAATAATTGCATTTTCGTTATTCCACATATTATATGACTAAAAGATCTAGCATTGACAAAATTTTGGTATTAAAAATTACAAAAACACCACAAAAAATCATGCAGAAAAACCTACCGACGCATGTAACGCCATCGTCAGACAGCCTCATGACGTGGGGACAGTCGCACTTCCTGGTGGAGTTGATGTTGAGGAGACACAGGTGGGAACAGTTCCCGTTATTCACTCCGCAGGGATTATACACATCTGCAACGTTCACCATAAACATCAACGTAGCACTTGCCAACAACACAACTACAGAATTTTAAACCCCCTAACAAGTTAATCTATATAAATAAAGCAGAGTTCTTGTCTGTGCGTGGATCGCCGTACGGCTAAACTACAAGGAGTTAGGGCATAACATTTTCAGGGTAGCTTCCTTTAGGTTACAGCTGTTATTTGTACCTGACTCTCAGTTTCCTCTAAATCCTCTAGGGCTACTCCCCGTGGGACATCCAAAATTCCAATGTTAATCAAATGAGACCATACGGTTACAGTTTTCTGTTATTTATTTAATGTTATTCAAATAAATAGCTGACATTAGTAATTTACTTTTTTAACTACATTTTATACCCGGGTGAAACCGGTATAATCAGCTAGTTCTAAATAAAGGGGAAGGAAATCAAAAAGGGACAAACAGGTTTTTTAAATGAAGATCTTGGCAGGCCATGAAGATAAATCTAAATAATAATTAAAAGTAAAGCTCCAGCTGTAGGAAATTAATTTTAATTACCATGTAGTTTTGTTGCGAGCTTTACAATTGCCATCACATTTTTAATAACTTACAGACTATTGAGTAAAACTAAACACATATGAGAGTCTTCTCCTATTCTTTGGATTAACCCATTGGCCTAGTAATTTTATTCTATTCACGATAGCCTACAGAAGCTCTAATTGGTGCAGCACTTTAGCAGCAAAATTTGTAACTAGTGACTGCGAGCAGCTACGGGGTCTCTCCGCTAGCTATGGTACAAGTTGTGGTGGCAATGTGGTCTAAATTGTTGAAACACCTCGGCCAAGTGTTCTTGCGAAGTTCGCGGGTTCGATTCCCGCTCATGACCAAATTGACCAATCGTGCAACTCTCAATGAGTTAACCGATCTGTGGCAATGTTAGTGGGAGGGTACAAGTACAATAAACGGTGTTAGGCTTGCTTGGACGTTGACGGGATTAGTTAATTATTTGTGAGTTGCACATGGTCAACACTGATTTTGATACTTTTACTTATGTTTACTGTGTGTGTGCCACAAAGATTCTTTAAACTGAAAGAAAACAATATTTTAAATAAAATACGCTATTAATCCATTTAAAACACAAGTTTTCTATTCTAATTCATAGGTTTTCCAAATGATAAAATAGAAACGGAACCAGCACGTCATTCTAAGCCAATGGGTTAACTGTCATAACTCTGCACAACTAGAGTTGAGAAGGAGAAGTGCATTGGGGATTCCCCCTTGTTGTCTCCCACCCGATATTATTGTTGCTGCTAATAAATTAGCTGACGAAAAATATCGAACATGAGATTGAAACTTGGGTAATTCACCAGAATTTAGTTATCGAAATAAAACCAGTTATGAGGTACCCCTGGGCTGCCGGCTGGGATGCAGTATCTGGATGTCGAAGGGCTGTGTGAGGGTTCGCTGCATCACTGTGATGTCGGTTCCGTTCCACTTGTTCGCCCGGATCACCGAGTTGGTCCGCCAGTCCGTCCAATAGACGTGGTTCTCAAACAGGGCGATGGCGAACGGATGCGACAACGACACGTGGCCCCTCATCACCTCCCGGTGGTCAGTGCCATCGTACAGCGCAGTGTGTATCGAGTCCGATCTGGTAAACATAAGATAGCGGTGTTAGACAACAAAATAATGTGATTATTATTAAGGTAATCCTCTGGGTTCTCCTTAAATGTATGAAGTCATATTCAACTGTAAAAGTATCTTTTGAAAAAAAAAATAGAAATACAAAAAGGTTTTGTTACGGATACCCAGAATATACTCATCTAGGGACATTTTGAAAGGTAAAAGGGTAGTGATGTTTTCAAGTAATTATACTTACAACTTTAAATTTTGTTGTGAAGAATGTTTGTTACTTCACTGTGCAAAATGCACCCTCGTGCAATTGGAAGATTACTAGTCATCCAATTGCTTTCTTTGAAAAGGTTTCAAAATTGAGAAAGACTTTTCAATCACTTAAGGAAGAAACATAATATAAATTGTTCCATAGAAAAACTACAAAGCTTAAATTGGAGGGAAATAGTTTAAAAGTTGAATACTTCATCAGCACAAAGAATGGGTTTTCAGATTACATAAACAAATTAAAGTTATAAATCTTCAATATTCATCCTGTGCAATTAATTTGGTTAATATAAATAAACCCATCCATCTGCTGTACCTAGCATCTATCCAATATATCCTCTTGAGCTGGTAGTCCAGAGTGAGGCCGTTGGGCCAGGCTCCGTCGGTGACCTGGTCCACGTGGATCACAATGCTGCGGTGCTCGCCACTCATGCTGCAGCGCTCGATACGCGGCCCATTGGCATCCCAGTCTGTCCAGAACAGCAGCCTGCAGAACGAGACTTACAATAAGTGTTTCATGGCTTGTGTGGCCAAATAAGTTTGATGAGTCCAAAGCACACGGTAGTTTTGAGTAATGTTAAGGGTGATTTGGACCAATAAAGTCTCTGTAACATGCCTCACTAATCACAAAGACTCCCCTGCACTACGTACAAGGAGTCAGAGAACAACCTAGAGGAAACAATTTGAATTATTTATCTTAAGTATCAGGTTAGTTTGTGAAGAGCAACCTTGTTAGAGGGTGTATGGTTAGGACAAGCGGCTTACCTTGGAAAATGTAGGTTTTTCACTGACAAAATATAAACATACACAATGAGAGATTAATATTTCAAGGCCACAGGTCTCAAAGGTCAAGGTCTCTCTTCATGTCGACAGAGAGGTTGAGACCGTGGAATTTTTAATTATCATACTGTGTAATGTTTTTGTATTCTGTCAGTGAGAACCCTTCAGTTTTCAAGGGAAGCCTGCTTGTACTTTCCACACAACTCTTTTTATCTTCAAATAATACTATCTAGTAACAATAAATCAACATTAAACCAGAAACAACATTAAATCAACAATTCATTAACCAGAAAAGTAGTATCGAATCACAATGGTTGAAATTAGGGAAGAGTCGATTCCAAATTTCTTCGATTCCGATTCCATCATTCCTAATAATAGGTGAAATAGCAAAGTAATGTTTAAAAAATGATTACAGACAATAACTTAGTCAGTAATTAATTTTTATGTAATAAATTGAGACAATCAGTTGGTTGGTGATTATTTTTCATTTAGAAAATAAAATAAACTTACAAAAATAAATAATTAAGAAAAAAATAAGTTGAATTGCATGTTTATTTTCCATGTAATTGTTATGCTTTGTTACATAAATCTCCCATGATATTTGTTGAAATTGGTTATCTTGTGTTATAAAACAATCACTTTGAATGTTAACTATTCTTTACCAATAAAAATGTATTTGTAATGTTAATGTTGAATTTAGGGTTTTGAATTTTTCATAAAAGTTAGAAAGCAATTTTGTTGTTAATAATGAATTTTTAATGATTGTAGATCAAAGTCTGTAAATATACCGTATTGTTATTTAGCAGTTTTTTGTAGTTAATTATAAAACTAATTTTTAATGCAATTTTTACATAATTTAATGTT
The DNA here is from genome assembly GCA_963675035.1 of Allygus modestus. NCBI lineage: Eukaryota > Metazoa > Arthropoda > Insecta > Hemiptera > Cicadellidae > Allygus > Allygus modestus. The sequence continues at coordinate 159,178,341 of OY776114.1, read as the reverse complement.
AATATCACTAGAATACTATAGTAATATAGAAAAACAAAAACTGTTTAATATAAATTCATAAATCATGGGGAAAAACACATATCGTGGTTAAATCGTGGTTGTAAGTAAATGACACAAAGAACTAATGTTGGTCAGCCGACTGATTTATTGGTTTCCAACGAAACCCACCCCTCCCGTCCCGTCTTCCTTTCTTATCTCCAAGGTCAGATCTTTTACCACCGACCCAAACACTCCCCATGTACCTCTCTTATATATCTTACTTCACAGGTATCCATAAATAACTCACCTGTCATTGTGTCCTTTCATATGAGTCAAAAATAGATTTTAGGCTTACTTTTCTTTATTTCAGTCATATAGGTTGTTAAACATTAGTTAGCGGCGTAAACCTGGGTAAACGGCGGGAGTATATATGCAATTTTGAACTACTCGACTCAACATTTTTGATGGTCAGCGGCGTAAATCTGGGTAAACGGCGGGAGTATATATGCAATTTTGAACTACTCGACTCAACATTTTTGATGGTCAGCGGCGTAAATCTGGGTAAACGGTGGGAGTAGCTTTGCAATTCATTCATTCATTGTTTCTGGATTAGGAAACCCCAGTATAGCTGCTAGGCACGTCTTCCACAAGCGGGAATGGAAGGATAGCAGGAAAGGAAAGGGTGGGATGGGACGGCAGCCTAATTGACCTTTCAGAGGCCAACTCCCATGGCCCTGTGACAGCTGGGATGAGGCTCAAACAGGGGACCCGCACTCTGCCCTCCAACTGGCCAACTCATTGACAGGGTATCCATGTACAACAGCCAGGGACCATTCATTCTCAGGTTGGGGACCAAACCCGGAGATTCTGTCCCCAACAAATGGAGGGACAAAAGGTGAAAGGGAAGTTTGTCATAGTGTACAGCCAAAAGATTTACCATTCGTACAAATGACAACTTCATTTGCTGTACCCAATGTCAGCCTCAAAACTAGCTTTGCAATTTCAACTACTCGACTTGAATTTTCGATGGTTAGCGGTGTAAATCTTGGTAAACGACGGGAGTATCGACAGCCTGGAATCGGTAGAATCGGAATCGACTTTGGGCCATCGATTCTCGATTCCGATTCTAAGTTTGAGAATCGGTGGAATCAAGAATCGACACTGGAATCGATTCTCCCTAGTTGAAATAAAGTAAATGCTATGTTCTGGATCCAAAGTTGCTAAAAATTACTTAATACTTGTTGTTAGTCACCAAAGTTGCATATTCAAGTGGCAAAGTCACATTCTGAAATCTTACTTTGCTGAAAATCGTTTTTTTCTTCCAGGCCATGATATATGAAATATTGCAGAATTTATAATGCAACTCAGGGACAAGTTGCTCTGGATACCAACACGAGCGGCACAGAGTTGCCCAGACCCACCCGTATCTCGGGTCCAGTGCGATGGCCCTGGGCGACTCCATCTCCCCAGCGATGAGCGTCCGCCGGAAGCTGCCGTTCAGTCTCGCCACCTCTATCTGGTCCAGGTTACTCTCCACCCAGTACAGGTTCTCGCCGATCCAGTCCACTGCCAGACCCTCGGCCGTGGCTAGTCCCGTCTGCACCACCACCTCTATGTTGCCTAGCGCTGCAACCGCGGCAATACATCACAACGGGATACATAATGTACAATCCAATCAGCTGACCTGAAGAAAAACTGAGATAAAAAATAACTATGGATACACTGCCTAACGGAACAAAGAGTTGTTTGGCAAATGAAATCATTTATTCATTATGTTCAGTTTACATAATGTTGAACTTTTGCTTGAGTAAACATATGATTTGTCATATGGTACATAAACATCCCATGATAATATTTTATTTCCCATGATAATATTTTATAAATAAAATTGTCTTACAATTAATTAATAATAGTAATACACAACTTATTATAAGTCAATGACGTATTCATTGCACAGTTAATAAATGGCACACAAAATAATTGTTTCGTTCAAATACTCATCAACCGAGTAGCAAGTTTGGCTGAGGAGATGGCAATTTAGAGAAATTTTAAAGTCACTGACTGAGTTTTGAATTTGAGACTTTGTACAGGCTTTAGGGCAGCATTATGAACTCCTGTTTCATAAAGAACAAGTCTGTGGACTGGGTACTGCAAATTATTGTGCCTCAGATGGTATTTGTGCTCAACTTGTGTTTTGACAAAGCTTTCTTGACAGAGAACTTCATAAATGTGTAAAAAACCTGAAGTCAAAATTGTAAAATTTACAAAAAAAGGTTTCATGACTGCCTGTACTCAAAATTAATCATGATTTGAATGATTCTTTTTCAAGTTTTGAAAATTTGTTCTCTATCCCTTGACAGAATTTCCCCAAAACACCACTTCATACCGTAAGTGTAAGAAAACATAGGCGTAATAGACAGTTTTATTTTTTTTTAACTAACCACGTTTGATAGTATTTTCAATATAAAAGAGACAGAGTTAAATTTAGATGCCAAAGAGCTCCCATGGTCCTCCCACTTGAACTTGTTGGCTACTCCCCAAGAAATCTGATAATGTTTCCATTTCTGGAATTTTGAAATTACATGCTTGATTTGATTTAGCAGACAAATGTAAAAACTAACTTTTTGTTTTGTTCAAGACTAGGCCATTTTCCGAAAACCAACTCTCAGCATTTGAAAAAACCCAGCACCAAGTTTTAGCTCACTCTAAAAAAGTGACCGTCTAACTTGAAATATAATGAAAAAACACTGTAAGCAATAAATGGGATTCTAATTACTTATACTCTCTCACAACCAGATAAATGGTTTATAGGGTTAATACAAATTCATTTGGAGTTGAATACCTTGTGCCACTTGTCAAGGGCGAAATAATTGAATTGAACTATTTACCAGTTTTTTGTAGGTACAACCCTTTGCAGAAACAGGTATCTATTTTGTTATATATTTGGTGTTTTCTTATTTATTTAAATACAAAAACAAAATGTTGTAACTTTTTCGATGTATGGTAGCGTTTCTATTTCAACAGGGTAAACTTACCGAGTCTTTGTCATGGCTTAAATTTTGATATTGCTCAGCATAAAACAACTTTATACAAACAAAAACCGCCTTGCAAAAGTTTAATAATATATCATAAATTTACAAACTATTTAAAAGAAAATAATAAAAAGTTGCAAGGAGTTTATTACAGTGAGAAAGAGTTTTTTGGAGTTGAACATGTTTTTTTTATGGATATATGGCAGTACCTACTGTGAAAAAGTATTATATATTTAAGTTTTAAATTATCAAGACAACCAGTGTTAAATAACAATGCAATAATTGTTGTTTGAGGAAAATAAAGAGTTGTTTATTTAGCTCATCAATGAATTCAGAGGAAACAAATTATGTAAATAAACAAAATCCACCACATTAAGTTTATCCTTAATTATGAACTTGATGAACTTGATGAACTTGATGACTTGATGAACTTGATGAACTTGATGACTTGATGAACTTGATGAACTTGATGACTTGATGAACTTGATTTTCCAGATCAATGTAAAAAGGCAAAGTGAAATCATTCATTAATGTAATTAATTATTCTGCATTCAACACCTTGAAATTACTCCATTTTGAAATTTTCCTTTACTCTTTTCACACTCTGTATATTTATCTCAGTTACTTACATCAGTCAACCTAATCTTATCAATTCCGTTCTACTCACATCCTCCGATAAGAGTCCCCCGATAGATTTTGTCGTCTATCACATCAGTCCAGAAGATGATGTCTCCTTCCTTCGTGTGATAGAAGTCCAGCGCAATGGTGTTCTTGAGGCTGGATATGAGCGCTTTGACATTGAATGTCTGCAGGTCCACCCCTCGCAACTCGTGCCTGTTGCTGAATATCACGTACGGCACGACACTCACTGCAATGACGATTGTTTATTGGAGGAAGTAAATAGCAGGAGCGTTACAGATATTTGACTTCAATTATGTACTTTCTAGGAGCTATTGTCAACTACTGTAGGGTTACTTGTAATTCAAAATACACTATAATGTACAAGCTAGAAAATTTGTAAATTAACTTGGAACATTTTTAGTTCAAATTGCTCAGTTAAACAATTTCATCAACACAACAACTTTTAGGAATTTAGTCCCATGAAAAAAGTACAACCAAACACTGTCTACAATATCCCAAAAATTACAAACATACTTATTTTGTATTACATTGACAGATTTATACATCTAGTACACTTACATCAGAAAAAGTTACTTATCGCTTTTTAAAAGCGATAAGAAGTTTATAACCGACGAAACATTTAGACAACCAACCAACTAAGGTATCTGTGGTTTTTACAATGAAATATTCTTTGCATCACTAGTTGATATAAGAAAGTTTCCAGGTTGTTTTTTTAACTAAAACAGATTTTCACTGTATGTTTAACGTTATGATTAACAAATATTCTGATTAGTTGGTCCAAACATACTTGGTAGGTTTTAATACAATATTGTAAAAGATTTTGAGTTTCAACATTTTTAACATTTTTCAAACACTAAAACCTCAAGATAAATTTTGTTGACTTTTCCACCAAACTTTGATGTTTCGTAAATAAAATAATATTTTATAGATGAGAAAGAATTTCCAAGTAGTAAGACCATTACCGTTGCTCTTGCAAGAGAAGCCGTCAGCCTCCAGCACATATCCGGAGTTACAGGTGCACTTGTAGTGGTGCCGCCCCACCGCCACACAGCCCTGGGCGCAGGTGCCCCAGCCATCACAGGGGTGAGACTCCAGACAGGTGAGCCCGTCGCTCTGCAGGTGCAGCGGCTCGGGGCAGGAGCAGGTGAAGCCCTCCGGCGCGTTGTGACACGTGTGGGAACACTCCAGCGAGAACCCGCACACGTTCTCATCTGCGGAAGAAAATACATTGCTTCTATTATTTCCAGTAATATAATTATTTGACAGTTTTGCTATTGCTGTACAGTCCTAGAAGTCTACTGGAACTAGATGATGTAAAAAGTAAACTTAAGTTTGTGTTGTTCCCTTCTGGCCAAGGTCTGTTACCAGTGGTTTCAGGTCAGACTAGTGCCTCTGATCTCACCTACAGACTAAATAGCCGGGACGAACAGCTTAATGTGCCTTTCGAAGCACGGTGGCAGTCTGAGTTTCAAAAGTCATTTGGATTTCACCATTATATTAGACTAGCTGCTACCGTACCTGGTTTCACCAAGGAATACAACAGTTGTGTATGCTTCAACCCGTGGAACTAATGTGAAAAATTATCAGTTGTTTAAATTCTCATCAGCTCAAACTTAAGTGAATGTCCATAATACTCCCGTCGCAGCAAACCTGCGTACTCAGCGAATTTCCAATGCATGCATATGTTTCTCACTACCACATAAAGCCACTTACCAAGTTTCATAAAAATACATAAATAAATAAGTGATCTATAGCATTTGATTTATTCTCCATCAGTATAATATTAGGGCTGAGTGAGCAGGTTTTCTGCAAAAAAAGAGAAGACATTTGTTTTTGGGCAATTATTAATATAACTCAACCAGGTGAAGCTACATACTAAGTTTTATTAATTTATGTTCATAATAATTAAGGGAGATATACAACTTTACTTATTCTCCATAAGAATAACATTAGGGCTGAGTATGCAGGTTTGCTGCTTCGGGGACAATCAACAAAAAATCAATTTTTTGTGTAAATATCAATATACCAATAATGCTACGTGAAGCCACATATCAAGTTTCATCAATATACATTCATAAATAATGGAGAAATCAAATTTTATTTATTCTCCATAATGATAACATTGGACAACGTACTGTGTTTAGCACTTTGAATATCTCTACAAAGGCTGGACGTAGAATCACAATTTAAACACCAAAATGATTGTTTTGTGGAGCTGAGTTGATTGGTAAAAGCAAATGTGAAGCTTACATTAAAATTAACTAAGAAAAAGCCAAAACCCTTTTCCACATAAGATTAACATCGGAGATTTTATGAGCAGGTTTTTTTGGATTTTCTCCGCAACCACTTAACTAGGGGTGTGTGAGTACTCGAAACTTCGAGTTTTCGGCCGAGTATTTTAATACTCGAACTCGAATCGAAGTTTTGGAAACTACTCGAAAGTTCGAGCGAGTATTTCCCGCCGATTTCCGGACGATCGCTAACGATTGCGAGCGGCCAAAAGGCGTAGTAACGGCCGTAAAAGGCGATCGAATCACATCAAATCGGCCAAAAATGACGATCAGACCGTGCAATTTCGGCCGCAAAAGGGAATCGCATCACGTAAAATCGGCCGAAAATGCCGACCGCGAACGTCTGTGACCAACAAAAACGCCTAGTAACGGCTACAAAAGGCGATCGCATCACGTTAAATAGGCCGAAAATGACGATCGTGAACGATTACGACCGGCCAAAACGCGTAGTAACGGCCGCAAAAGGTAATCGTATCACGTAAAATCGGCCGAAAATGACTGCGAACGATTGAGACCGGCCAATACACGTAGTAACGGCCGTAAAAGGCAATCGCATCACGTAAAATCGGCCAAAAATGACGATCGGATCGCGCAATTTCGGCCGTGACTAACGATTTCGTCATTTAATATTGATTACAAGCGATGTCTGGACCAGGTGAAATTGGCCAAATTACAACAGGGCCCTGTTTCATCGGCCGTAAACGAATATCAAACCTTGTTTTGTTTGTCAAAACATAATCCAGTTTGATTGTACTGGCCAAAACTTTGTATTGATACTCATGTATTAGTTAGAAACCATGTTTAGATTATCAAATCTAGGGTGGTATCCAAATCCCGTAACACTATTTTAAACTACCAATTGATGGCAAATACTCGCTCGAAAATACTCTAAACTCAATATAATTGGCACTACTCGACTCGATTAAAAAAATTACTACTCCTACAGCCCTACACTTAACCAGAAATGGGTTTTTTAGTGGTTACCAACGTTATTGAAAGAGTAAACGTGCCAAATGTCATGGATGTAGGTCTAGAGGTTTGGCCGGGGGAATGATTGGATTTTCGTATTTATAAATTGTCCATAAGAATAACATAGGATTTGAACTTGACTCCCCGTGGGGCGGAGCTCTGTGAAAATTTTAGAGGTGGGCGAGTAGTGTTTTTTTTTTTTAAATCGAGTCGAGTAGAGTATCGAACCAAACTACTTGAGAGTCGAGTCGAGTAGTCCTTTAAAAAGTAAAAAAACTCATTTCAATTTCTGTATTGAAAATAATGGTTTTTACATATTAAACTTTAATTATAAACATAACATTTTATTGAATTATTAATGTTATTATTTATTTTACTTTAACCTTTATTTTACCATGAATGAATATGATTTAAATTAAAAAATACATATATTTATATATATATATATATATATATATATATATATATATATATATATATATATATATATATATAAGCCTACTGTTTTCAACAACCATAATAAACAAATACAAGTATTACAAATATATATCCATACAAAGATGTTGGGTTAGTTTACCAAAACCAGAACATTTGAACAAGAAAGTGATTTTTTGATCCCGACCCAAACACTCCCTGTCCCCTCTCTCACTTATCTTAACTCACAGATATCCATAAATAACCCACCTGTCATTGTCTCCTTTCATATGAGCTAAAAATAGATTTTAGGCCTATATTTCTTTATTTCAGTCACTTATTTTGTTAAACATTGGTTAGTGGCGTAAACGTGGTTAAACGGTGGGAGTAATTATGTAATTTTCAACTACTCGACTCTAATTTTGAGTAGTCTCTAATACTCGCTCGGCCTTCGAGTATTGGAAAATACTCAACAGGTGCTCGAAAACTCGAGTACTCGCCCACCCCTAGAGAATTTCTTAAAATTCTTTCTTAGTGGTTACCTATGTTATGGAAAGAGTACACATGCCAAATTTTGTAGTTTTAGGTGTAGAGGTTTGGCCTGTGGAATGATCGGTTTTTTGTATTTATAGATCTAGTTGATGTACAAGTGGTGATACTGGATAATCAGAATCCAACACGATTACACCTAAATCATGACTTATGTTTGAAACTGAAGTCTCTCTATCGCTGTAGGTTGTTTTTTCCACATTAATGATCCTGACAACGGAAATAATTGGTCTTACGAGTGTAACAAGACTAAACTAGTAATCTCAATCACTCAAGACTACTTCACACAACTGTGTGTTGGCAGATATTGATGTACAGTTATTAACTGTGCTACACCCTACTTATCTTGAATTTGGTATACTTTAGTCCCTTAGAAGAAACATACTATAATTGATGAAATAAGTGTCATGAATATGAAATATGAAAACATTGTCAGAAAGTTAGAAATAGTTGTTTGAAACATATATGGAATTACTATGTAAGACGCAATGTTAAATTTGTTAACTCTTCCGCTTGATATTGAGAATGCACTCCTTTACAAAGAGTAAGTTCCATGGCATATATATTCCTTTCATAATTTTTTCATGGCTTACAGCCCCCCCCCCTTCACCTAACACCTTCACATCAATGGTGATATTGGTAAACTGATTGTCCACTTTATTTGCATAATAGGACACTCAACAATTTAAAATACTAACATCATGCAAACAAATCAAAGTGTTAAAATGTGATGATGAAATGTTTTTAAAGCACGCTCTCACTGAAGAGCTTGATATTCAGAGACGTACCGCATCGCATTCCCTCGTCGCTCAGATCCACACAGTCGTACTTGGTATCGCACAGCTGTTCCGGCGCGACACAGGTGGTGTTGTTGTCACACAAACGCGAAGGTCGCAAACACGTCGTCGCCAGGGGTGCGGGGGTGGTCGAGGTGGTCTTGCACTGGCCTCCCTTGCAAGTTTTGTTCTCTGTTGGAAAACAGGCAAAATGAATAGCTGTGATTCAAACTTATAAAAAGTCTTATTTAGAGTCCTAGAGATAATGAAAGCTCTGACAGGACAGAGACCAGAAGGTTTAATTGACAAAATTGTGAACCACGTTTGGAGTAAGTACTAGACAACAACAAAAGTCAATGATGTGGAAAACGAGGGCCTCAAGCATTCTCTATTAAAACCTTTCAAACGTTAGTGACAAATATGACAAATGATTTATTTCCGTAAAAACACATCCAAAATTATGTTTATGGTATCATCTATTCTATAATGTAAAAATGTGTTTACCATTTTAAAACTACTTAAATTATATCAAATGATAGTTGCTTGTCATTGGTTTACAATAAGGTTAATGTTTGTTGATGGGGTATTTTTCAAATTAACCCACATCATACACACTTAATTATAGCAATAAAGATCTTGAAAATGTGGTTTACCATACATACAAACATAACCTAGACAAAGTTTAAGTCTACGTACCACAGTTGGCTTCGTCCGAACCGTCGAGACAGTCGTTGCTCCCATCGCAAACAAACTGTTTCCTGATACAAGTGCGAGCAATGTCTTTACACTGAAACTCGTTCTTCTCACACATTGACTGTTCTTTCTTCCGTTGCTTTGATTCTTTTGTTTCCTTGTGCTTCCCTTCTTTTTCTGTGTTTGTACATTTTGCTTCGTCTGAACCATCAGAGCAGTCAGGGATGCCATTGCATTTTTTGGCTAAATCCAGGCAAGTTGAATCAGCTGCACAGTAAATCTGTAATAAATCAGAAAATAACCAGTAAAACTCAGAGAAGTTTCAACAGTTTAAGAAATGCCCTATTACAATCGCAGGTAATAGGGAATTGAAGGAAATTCCCCATGCACTTCCAGAAGAAAAAAATTGCCCACCAGACCTGCCCCCAGGGAAATAAATCCTAGTAAAAATTGACAATACCAATCAAAAATGCCTAGAAACAAATTAAAATATGAAATAAAAAAGCGGGAAAAAATAATTTAAACCCAAAGTGATCCTAAAGTTGGAATTTTTACACATTTCTCCATTTTCAGTAAGGTTGCACAATTGTAATATGGGTATTCAATAATCACCCTGGAGTCAAGCAACTATGAGTGACTGATGGAAAAAATAAACCCTGCCGAAGGAAATTATTCCACCCTCCTAGGACCACCTCACTAAAATTAATCTGCAAATGTAGAGTCCGAAGACTCTACTTCAACCAAACTGGAAATGGTGAAAGGAAAAGGACCTCCCTTTCTCTAACATGATGCAATCCTATCCTCCAGATGTTTGGCTCAACCTTCTCTAGGTGGGGAACTGACCGTTGGTTGATACCATGGAAGGCAAGGCTGCCTGAAATAGTCACATGATTCACTATACCATGTTCAGTATTTGTTTTAAAATTATTTGGATAAACCATTAAAATTCCAGTAAAAAAATCATAGATCAAATTATAAGCAAAAGTTACCTGAGTGCTGTTATCACAGATGTCCTGACAACTGATTTCATCGCTGCCGTCCCTACAGTCATCGTCCGAGTCACAAACATAGTCCAGTGGGATGCACAGCTGGTTGCTGCACTGGAATTCCCATGGCATACATTCAGCAAACTCTGAAAATGTTCAAAATATTTAGAGGTGTGCGATGCAGCGATTTTATTTCAATTCGATGCAACGATGCGATTCAAAGAATTTTGATTCTAATCGATGCAATGTGACATGTTTCTATGATAAAAACTCAACCTATACACCAATTTTTATGACCAACATGGAGTATCTACCATCTTAGCTAAAGTCTAGTTATAATTTTCAGATTTTATCAATTAATTCTTCTTCCATCCTATCTTAATCCATCATTTCAAAAACGTTTGAAATAAAAACATATAACCTAAATTTAATTGTATTTAAACTTAAGTTTCAAAGGACGGACGAATACAAACGAGCGCCAAAGTTAAATGACGAGTGACGATGTAGACAGTTTTGCCAGATTATAAAATCACTAACGTACCATTGCCAGTAAAACTACTGTATTTTTGACAAAATACTCTTTTACCAACCCTAGGAATAGTTTTGTAAAGGTATAACGTTATTCAAATAACTCACTGTTTGTTATAATTCATAATGGAGAAAAATATGGTTGTAAGAAAATTACTCAAAGAAATAATGTTGGTTAGCCGACTGATTTAAACTGGACCCCACCCTTTCCCTCCCATCCCTCTTCCTTCCTTATCTTCAAGGTAAGATTTTTTGCTGCCGACCCAAACACCTCCCGTGCTCATGGTAGCGTGGGTAAACGCAGGAACCTACGCTTGACCACAGACGTCTTACAAGGCCAACGCTCCATTGAGCCACCATGGAGCTACCGCGTCCGGCAACTACTGCTAGAGCTCAACAAAGGCTTTCCCACTCACTGCAGTTCTGATTCTCGTCCGAGTCATCGCCCTCGCCGCAGTCCACCTCCGAGTCGCACACCCAGGCGCGTGGCACGCACCGCCGGCTCCTGGCGCACGTGAACTGCGCCGGCGCGCACGTCGTGTTGGTGCAGTGTGCCTGCAGCTCATCGCTACCGTCCGTGCAGTCCTTGTCGCCATCGCACACCCAGTAGCTGCTGATGCATAGCGTGCCATCACACCGGAACTGGTTCTCCCGGCAGGGGTGCGTCTCTACAACAACCGACGCCGGGTTATGACGACTCACGACAAGGAGGTGTGTGCTCGGGTAAAAACTCTTCTAGTAGGTTGCAAAGAACACATAAGAGATCATAGAACACAAGGAGCGCACAAGTAGTATCGACTGTAATTTTTACAAGTGAGGATTTGAACAATAGTATTTTTATAATGTTGTTCATAGCTTGCACAAAAATGAACATAGTAACCCCAGATAGCAACTGAATGACAAAAATATGTATAATAGGAAGAAAACCCCAAATTATAATAACTAGACCAATCAACTACTTTTTCTTCTTTAACCAATATTGTTAATTATGAAGCCCCACAAGGATCTGTATTGGGACCATTGCTGAGCAGAATAAAAAGAGCAACATTATTCAGGATTTTCTATCAGCAACACCACTAAATGTTAACTTGGAGGCTGTTGAAAATGCAAGTAAAATATTGAATTTCCTTGAGCTAGTTTGACAAAATTAAAGTAATTTGTTTTACCTATTTACTATGATATATACAAAATAAATAGCACTACACAATCTCAATCACTACTCTCATTTTGTTTCATTTATTCATTTTAGAAATATAAACTGGCCATAAAATAATAAATAAAAAAAGAAGAAATAATAATAGGGCTACATTTGTTTAGTTATTTACACAATTGTACAATAATTTACAGGGAAATATTAGGCAGGAATGAAAAATTACCTGTGAATTACCTGTGTTCACATAAATATAAAAAATGTTCAAAAGAGCTATCAAGTTGTCAAGTAACGAGTTGCTAGAAAGTTTGTTTTTTATTTCCTAAAAAAGTTATTTTAACAAACTCAGTGCCCACTGATTTTAACATAACCCTTTTTTATTCATTCAAAACACAGTAATTTTGTCCATATTTTTGTTTGTTAATAATCTGAGTAAGCACAGACAAAAAACTCACCGCAGGCACCACCTGGTTCAATGGATTCGTCCGAACCATCGTTACAGTCGTCATCCCCGTCGCAAACAAACCGGTTGTCGATGCACCTCAGGTTTTTGACACACTGGAACTCCTGCGGGATGCAGCGCGAGGGCTGTGTGTAGTTGGCCTGTGGCACACAGCTCGTGTTGGCAGCACTGTAGCCGTCTTTACACGAGCACACAGGGCCGTCGGGTGTGGCTAGGCACAGCTGGCTGCACTTGACCGTGTCAAAGCACGAATTGGTGCCTGCAACAGGAGGTTACCACATTAGTTGGCCATGGATATAGATCAATCATTGACAAAAAGCTTCATTTGAGGTGTTTTTAGACAGCAGAATTTGATGTCTGAAAAAGGTGACGATTTGCAACTGAGCTTTCTCCATTGATCAATCTAAAAGTATTTATTATTAATTCATCAAGTGTGAGAGAAAAAGCTAAGATAGAGGAGTATTTGAAGAGTGGATGAAAGCTCTAACTAAAATTTATATGATAATCGCATTGCTGTGAGTACTAAAATAAAATGCATGAACCTTGTATAATGCATGAACAAAAAAAAAAAACCTATTGTGTATTATTTATGAATAAACATTTGTTAACCCTTTCACTGCTATGAACCGATATATCGGCTTTTGAATCTGTTATCAATAAACACTGTTACGGCTTCCATAAGCGATTGTACCGTTAGGCGCTCAGTCTGCAGTCTGAGTCTGACATATAGTGAAACCTGGTAGACACAAACTGAACAACCTCGACCAGTGCCTAGGCTCTAATAACGCCTGGTCCACTACAGCTGCTAGTCTGATCAGTGGCTGTGCGATTCAAGGCGTTACCTTCCCGGCCAGGGGTAAAACTTGGATCGAGGGTTCGAATCCCGTCACAGTTGGTGGTTTTTATGTGCAACTCATGGAGAGTTCACCTGTCTGTGGCAGAGTTGAAGGGGCGGGCGGACCTTAAGCAAACGGTGGACGGCTCGGGTCCAAGCTGACGGGATGGGGGATTCTTTGTGAGTTGCAGATCTGATCAGGTGTTTTGCTACTTTTTACCTATCCTTTACTGTGTGTGTGTCCAGCGGAAGCACATTTTCATTAATTTTGACTGTTCATGTGATCAAGACATTTACAAAATTAACAAAACATCACAGATTCAACTACTCCTTTCAGAAGCTTAGCACTGAAAGGGTTAAAGTAATAATGTGATAGAACATAAATACTCTTTATAAGACAAACATGGGAACTTTTACAGGGCGGAATCTTAAGAATAAATTACATAATGGCATATCTACGAATAAATTTATATTTATAAATATATACATATGAATCCCCTGGTTTAAATGGTACTTGAAATTTAACATTTAAAATCCACCAATTAAAGGAAGTAGACCAATATCTGGTGGTGTGCCAAGAGATGCATGAAAAAATGAGACAGTTTGTGTTGGCTATTTTAAATAATAATAATGAAGCAAACATAAAACTTAAAGATGATTTTCATAGCAACAGAAAACATTAATGTATTCACCTGTCTGTGTGCTGTTGTCAAAAACTCTGATCTCAAACAGAGGAGGGTTCTCTGTTGTCAGTGTGGTCACTGTGTTGTTTTCCAAATTCAGACTTTCTACAGTTCCTTTTTGGAACTCGGTCCAAAACAGAAGATTTTCATAGTAAGCAAGACCATAGGGGTGATCGAGCTGTGATCCTTGAAATACAACCTGTTAAACAAAGATAAGCTTTGAACAAATTAAACGACCAAGCAACATTACTGATAATGGAGTAGTGTTGTATTAAAATTGTGTTTACATGATGCAGGTAACCTTGACAAGGTAGCCTTGCATTGGGTGTGTGGACAGAAACATGACGAGCAGCCTGCATGGTTTTTTATCAAGGTTCTGTCCACACACCCTACGCAAGGCCACCTTGTCAAGGTTACCTTCATCCTCTCCTGCATCGTTTAAATGTGCCATAAGAGAAACTTGAATTAAATTTGAAGTTCTGCAATACAAAAATGATTTACGAATTATTCTTAAGCCAATTCATGACAATTCTAGTTGTCCTGTTGCTCGAATCCAAGCAAGCCTGTACCGAACGAAAGGTTACTTCAGTTGTAAAAAAACATAACAAAACATCTGATATTAAAACGGATAACAAAGTACTTTGAATCAACACGTAGTTTAGACTTCTGCCATCATTTAGATCCATTGTTCCGAAAATTCAGCCCTTTACAGTATTTAAGTGATGCTCTTTCTTAAAACTCTGAGACGTATTGGAAAATCTATATAGAAATACCTTTAATTTGACCTCAAACGTTAAAATCCGTCCAGATGTTATCGAGTTTTGACTGTGAAGAAAAAACCCCAACAGTATTAATATATGGATTCTGAGCAGGAATTACCTCCCAAATGGGTCTTATATATTAGAAACTAAAATTGTAAGTGCAAATTTAACAATGATTTACCAATAAAAGTTGATACATGAGGTTATTAGGAACACAGTAGAAAGTTGATACATGAGGTTATTAGGAACACAGTAGAAAGTTGATACATGAGGTTATTAGGAACACAGTAGAAAGTTGATACATGAGGTTATTAGGAACACAGTAGAAAGTTGATACATGAGGTTATTAGGAACACAGTAGAAAGTTGATACATGAGGTTATTAGGAACACAGTAGAAAGTTGATACATGAGGTTATTAGGAACACAGTAGAAAGTTGATACATGAGGTTATTAGGAACACAGTAGAACTGCGTCTCCTAGTCAAAGTCACAGATTAGAATTCTTTCTTTAGCTACTGCCTGTGTGAACTAACCTGTCGCTCCGTGCCGTCCAGACTGATTCTCTCAATCTTGTCCAGGTAGGCGTCACACCAGTACAGCTTCCGTGTGAAGTAGTCGATGGTGAGGCCGTTGGGCCACTGAAGCTCCGTGTCCACAAACACTTCCCTCTGCTCTCCGTTCATCCAAGCCTTTTCGATCTTCCCCGTTGGCTGAGTGGAAGTGGACCAGTCTGACCAATACATCAGCCTAAAATTAAACAGGTTTCCTTGTTTAAAATTTATTATCATTGGTTGTGGGTTAAAGTTGTTGTATTATGCTCATCTCAAACAATAAAGGATTATTTTTAAACACAATAGCAGCTAAATACAATTTGTTATATTTTTTAATACAAATATATTTTGTATTCAAATTAGCCCTATTTAACTGTATACTGTTGAAGTGTTGGTACCAAAACATCCCCAACAAATCTAATACCAATTGCAAAGACAATAAAGGTCCTGTTTTTTATAAGATTACTACACATGACACTATAGTAAACATTGTGTTATCATAAGTGGCAAAATAATCTCCCAACAGAAATGGCAGAGATCCAAACACCCACTTACAATTTAAATCTTACACTACCCAACCTACTTCTATTTCCCAAGCTTTCCTGAGGTATCTTATTGAGAGGTGACCGGAGATACAGTATCTCTAAAATATGCTTTAAACTAAAAAAAATCCTACTTGCAAGAAGAAACAACGCAAACTTGGCACATAATACTTGGAAAAAGTCTTAAACCCACTATAGGAAAATTACAATAAAACTTCTATTGAGGAAAACATCAAAGTAGGACCACATCCTTACCCTTTTTTCGGATCTAGAGCGATGGCACGTGGATGGAACTTCTGGTCGTGTATGAGCGTCTGCCGGTAGCCGGGATGGTCGAAGCGCGTCACACTGATGGTGCTGAGCCCCTCGTCAGTCCAGTAGAGGTTGCGGCCCATCCAGTCCACGGCCAACCCCTCACAGTTGCTCACCCCCCGCTCCACAACCGTTTCACGCTTCGACCCATCCATCTTCTGTCGGTCGATGACGAACCTACATAACAGTGGTCAGTGGTGTTGGATAGCACGGTACAATCAATGACTGCACAGGAAGTACTAACGAGAGTGAGACTGAAATCCTCCTTATACTACACTTCACTTCCAGCTAGGGGTGTGCGAGTACTCAAAACTTTGAGTTTTCGGCCTAGTATTTTAATACTCAAACTCGACTCAAAGTTTTGAAAACTACTCGAAAGTTTGAGCGAGTATTTCCCACCGATTTCCGGACGATCGCTAACCATTGCGACCGGCCAAAACACGTAGTAACGGCCGCAAAAAGCAATTGCATCACGTAAAGTCGGCCGAAAATGGCAACCGCGAACGACTGCGACCGACCAAATCGCGTAGCAACGGCCGCAAAAGGCAATCGTATCACGTAAAATCGGCCGAAAATGACGACCGCGAACGATTGCGACCGGCCAAAATGCGTAGTAGCGGCCGCAAAAGGCGATCACATCACATATAATCGGCCGAAAATGACGATGGGACCGCGTAATTTCGGCCGTTACTAACGATTTCCTAATTTAATATTGATTATAAGCGATGTCTGGACCAGGTGAAATTGGTCAAATGACAACCGGACCCTGTTTCATCGGCCGGAAACGAATGGCAAACTGGGTTTTGTTTGTCAATACGTAATCCAGTTTGATTGTACTGGCCAAAACTGTATTGCTACTCAGGTATTAGTTAGAGACCATGTTTAGATTATCAAATCTAGGGTGGTATCCAAATCCCATTACACTATTTTAAACTACCAACTGATGGCAAATACTCGCTCGAAAATACTCAAAACTCGAAAATAATTGGCACTACTTGACTCGACTCGATTAAAAAAAATCACTACTTGCACACCCCTATTTCCAGCCAAGGAGGAAAGATGTAGTGGAAGGCCTATCTCAGACTTGCCCTAACAGCCCTCACACTACATCCTAATTGGTACTATCACAGTATTACTGTGATATGTTAATTTAAACAATCTCATAGGTTAATTTAGTTTCTTCTCGATATCTCAATCAAGTTTGTAATCAGGTAAAATAGTGGAGTAGCATTTTAGTGTTTTGTTCCAGATCTTTTACTGCTTAAATTAACTGATTGCATTATATATAATGGCCATTTTGAACTCCTTGACAGGTTTTTTGCTACTTCTTTTAGTCTACACCTAATTGAGCATCTTCCAAGCTGTCCAGAAATTGTAAATTGCACAATTTCTACAGTTGGTTTATAGACCTAAGAGTTAAGTTGCAATTTTGGTGACAATATGGTTTTCAACTTTGTAAAATATAGATCTTGTTTGTGGGTATTTTTTCATAGCTTGACAGCTACATCATTTTCTAACATTTTATAAAAGTTAGAATTAATTTTATGTAGCCTGTTCAAATTTATAAAATTCCAACTTAAAACAGTTTGAACACTATTTCGTAAGTGCAATAGGTTAGGTAGGGTATAAATTACTTTTACAGTTGATTTATAAAGGGGAATTTTTTAATCAGAGAGAGAAATTGTAGTTCCCACAAAATTATAATATCAAAATATGACAGATAATCTAACTAGTTAGCAAATCTATATAACTACCGCCAAATCTTTAATGCCAAGGCAACTCTGTATCCGAGTTAAACCTGCATCACACTCTGAGAGTTATAAACTGCAATTACTTCTGTCCGTCGGAGTAGTAGATGTATTGGGTGCGGACGTCGTAGTCCAGAGCGGTGGGCCGGGTCAGGTCGGTGATCGGAATCATCTCCTCCTCGTGTTTGTTCAGCTTGGGCAGCATTGAGATTCCCTTGATCATCCCTGGTCGCCCCTTGCCGTACAGCAGGAACGACGACTGCTTGGCCACTGGAAATCACTGTGATTGTAATGATGGTACAATATCTCCCTCACATTAGGATGAAACCGCAGGAATGATGACTGGCCACTGCAAATAACCGTGATTGTAAAGACAGAACAGCATCTCTCTCACACTAGGATGAGGCAGCAGGAATGTCGACTGTTTGACCACTGGAAATCACCATGACTGTAAATATCGGACAATATCTCTCTCGCACTAGGATGAGGTGGCAGGAATGTCGACTGTTTGACCACTGGCAACCACCATGATTGTAAATATCAGACAATATCTATCTCGCACTAGGATGAGGCAGCAGGAATGTCGACTATTTGACCACTGGAAATCACCATGATTGTAAATATCAGACAATATATATCTCGCACTAGGATGAGGCACCAGGAATGTCGACTGTTTGACCACTGGCAACCACCATGATTGTAAATATCAGACAATATCTATCTCGCACTAGGATGAGGCAGCAGGAATGTCGACTATTTGACCACTGGAAATCACCATGATTGTAAATATCAGACAATATCTATCTCGCACTAGGATGAGGCAGCAGGAATGTCGACTGTTTGACCACTGGAAATCACCATGATTGTAAATATCAGACAATATCTATCTCACACTAGGATGAGGCAGCAGGAATGTTGACTGTTTGACCACTGGCAATCACCATGATTGTAAATATCAAACAATATCTATCTCACACTAGGATGAGGCAGCAGGAATGTCGACTGTTTGACCACTGGCAATCACCATGATTGTAAATATCAGACAATATCTATCTCGCACTAGGATGAGGCAGCAGGAATGTCGACTGTTTGACCACTGGAAATCACCATGATTGTAAATATCAGACAATATCTATCTCACACTAGGATGAGGCAGCAGGAATGTCGACTGTTTGACCACTGGAAATCAACATGATTGTAAATATCAGACAATATCTATCTCACACTAGGATGAGGCAGCAGGAATGTTGACTGTTTGACCACTGGCAATCACCATGATTGTAAATATCAGACAATATCTATCTCGCACTAGGATGAGGCAGCAGGAATGTCGACTGTTTGACCACTGGCAATCACCATGATTGTAAATATCAAACAATATCTATCTCGTACTAGGATGAGGCAGCAGACATTTTGACTGTTTGACCACTGGCAATCACCATGATTGTAAATATCAGACAATATCTATCTCGCACTAGGATGAGGCAGCAGGAATGTCGACTGTTTTGACCACTGGCAATCACCATGATTGTAAATATCAAACAATATCTATCTCGCACTAGGATGAGGCAGCAGGAATGCCGACTGTTTGACCACTGGCAATCACCATGATTGTAAATATTGAACAATACCTATCTCGCACTAGGATGAGGCAGCAGGAATGTCGACTGTTTGACCACTGGAAATCACCATGATTGTAAATATCAGACAATATCTATCTCAAACTAGGATGAGGCAGCAGGAATGTCGACTGTTTGACCACTGGCAATCACCATGATTGTAAATATCGAACAATATCCATCTCGCACTAGGATGAGGCAGCAGGAATGTCAACTGTTTGACCACTGGAAATCACCATGATTGTAAATATCAGACAATATCTATCTCACACTAGGATGAGGCAGCAGGAATGTCGACTGTTTGACCACTGGAAATCACCATGATTGTAAATATCAGACAATATCTATCTCACACTAGGATGAGGCAGCAGGAATGTCGACTGTTTGACCACTGGAAATCACCATGATTGTAAATATCAGACAATATCTATCTCGCACTAGGATGAGGCAGAAGAAATGTCGACTATTTGACCACTGGAAATCACCATGATTGTAAATATCAGACAATATCTATCTCACACTAGGATGAGGCAGCAGGAATGCCGACTGTTTGACCACTGGCAATCACCATGATTGTAAATATTAAACAATACCTATCTCGCACTAGGATGAGGCAGCAGGAATGTCGACTGTTTGACCACTGGAAATCACCATGATTGTAAATATCAGACAATATCTATCTCACACTAGGATGAGGCAGCAGGAATGTCGACTGTTTGACCATTGGCAATCACCATGATTGTAAATATCGAACAATATCCATCTCGCACTAGGATGAGGCAGCAGGAATGTCGAATGTTTGACCACTGGAAATCACCATGATTGTAAATATCAGACAATATCTATCTCACACTAGGATGAGGCAGCAGGAATGTCGACTGTTTGATCACTGGAAATCACCATGATTGTAAATATCAGACAATATCTATCTCACACTAGGATGAGGCAGCAGGAATGTCGACTGTTTGACCACTGGAAATCACCATGATTGTAAATATCAGACAATATCTATCTCAAACTAGGATGAGGCAGCAGGAATGTCGACTGTTTGACCACTGGCAATCACCATGATTGTAAATATCGAACAACATCCATCTCGCACTAGGATGAGGCAGCAGGAATGTCGACTGTTTGACCACTGGAAATCACCATGATTGTAAATATCAGACAATATCTATCTCACACTAGGATGAGGCAGCAGGAATGTCGACTGTTTGACCACTGGCAATCACCATGATTGTAAATATCGAACAATATCCATCTCGCACTAGGATGAGGCAGCAGGAATGTCGAATGTTTGACCACTGGAAATCACCATGATTGTAAATATCAGACAATATCTATCTCGCACTAGGATGAGGCAGCAGGAATGTCGACTGTTTGACCACTGGAAATCACCATGATTGTAAATATCAGACAATATCTATCTCACACTAGGATGAGTCAGCAGGAATGTTGACTGTTTGACCACTGGCAATCACCATGATTGTAAATATCAGACAATATCTATCTCACACTAGGATGAGGCAGCAGGAATGTCGACTGTTTGACCACTGGCAATCACCATGATTGTAAATATCAGACAATATCTATCTCGCACTAGGATGAGGCAGCAGGAATGTCGACTGTTTGACCACTGGCAATCACCATGATTGTAAATATCAAACAATATCTATCTCGTACTAGGATGAGGCAGCAGAAATTTTGACTGTTTGACCACTGGCAATCACCATGATTGTAAATATCAGACAATATCTATCTCGCACTAGGATGAGGCAGCAGGAATGTCGACTGTTTGACCACTGGAAATCACCATGATTGTAAATATCAGACAATATCTATCTCACACTAGGATGAGGCAGCAGGAATGTCGACTGTTTGACCACTGGAAATCACCATGATTGTAAATATCAGACAATATCTATCTCACACTAGGATGAGGCAGCAGGAATGTCGACTGTTTGACCACTGGAAATCACCATGATTGTAAATATCAGACAATATCTATCTCACACTAGGATGAGGCAGCAGGAATGTCGACTGTTTGACCACTGGCAATCACCATGATTGTAAATATTGAACAATACCTATCTCGCACTAGGATGAGGCAGCAGGAATGTCGACTGTTTGACCACTGGAAATCACCATGATTGTAAATATCAGACAATATCTATCTCAAACTAGGATGAGGCAACAGGAATGTCGACTGTTTGACCACTGGCAATCACCATGATTGTAAATATCGAACAATATCCATCTCGCACTAGGATGAGGCAGCAGGAATGTCGACTGTTTGACCACTGGAAATCACCATGATTGTAAATATCAGACAATATCTATCTCACACTAGGATGAGGCAGCAGGAATGTCGACTGTTTGACCACTGGAAATCACCATGATTGTAAATATCAGACAATATCTATCTCACACTAGGATGAGGCAGCAGGAATGTCGACTGTTTGACCACTGGAAATCACCATGATTGTAAATATCAGACAATATCTATCTCGCACTAGGATGAGGCAGCAGGAATGTCGACTATTTGACCACTGGAAATCACCATGATTGTAAATATCAGACAATATCTATCTCACACTAGGATGAGGCAGCAGGAATGCCGACTGTTTGACCACTGGCAATCACCATGATTGTAAATATTAAACAATACCTATCTCGCACTAGGATGAGGCAGCAGGAATGTCGACTGTTTGACCACTGGAAATCACCATGATTGTAAATATCAGACAATATCTATCTCACACTAGGATGAGGCAGCAGGAATGTCGACTGTTTGACCACTGGCAATCACCATGATTGTAAATATCGAACAATATCCATCTCGCACTAGGATGAGGCAGCAGGAATGTCGAATGTTTGACCACTGGAAATCACCATGATTGTAAATATCAGACAATATCTATCTCACACTAGGATGAGGCAGCAGGAATGTCGACTGTTTGATCACTGGAAATCACCATGATTGTAAATATCAGACAATATCTATCTCACACTAGGATGAGGCAGCAGGAATGTCGACTGTTTGACCACTGGAAATCACCATGATTGTAAATATCAGACAATATCTATCTCAAACTAGGATGAGGCAGCAGGAATGTCGACTGTTTGACCACTGGCAATCACCATGATTGTAAATATCGAACAATATCCATCTCGCACTAGGATGAGGCAGCAGGAATGTCGACTGTTTGACCACTGGAAATCACCATGATTGTAAATATCAGACAATATCTATCTCACACTAGGATGAGGCAGCAGGAATGTCGACTGTTTGACCACTGGCAATCACCATGATTGTAAATATCGAACAATATCCATCTCGCACTAGGATGAGGCAGCAGGAATGTCGAATGTTTGACCACTGGAAATCACCATGATTGTAAATATCAGACAATATCTATCTCGCACTAGGATGAGGCAGCAGGAATGTCGACTGTTTGACCACTGGAAATCACCATGATTGTAAATATCAGACAATATCTATCTCACACTAGGATGAGGCAGCAGGAATGTTGACTGTTTGACCACTGGCAATCACCATGATTGTAAATATCAGACAATATATATCTCACACTAGGATGAGGCAGCAGGAATGTCGACTGTTTGACCACTGGCAATCACCATGATTGTAAATATCAGACAATATCTATCTCGCACTAGGATGAGGCAGCAGGAATGTCGACTGTTTGACCACTGGCAATCACCATGATTGTAAATATCAAACAATATCTATCTCGTACTAGGATGAGGCAGCAGAAATTTTGACTGTTTGACCACTGGCAATCACCATGATTGTAAATATCAGACAATATCTATCTCGCACTAGGATGAGGCAGCAGGAATGTCGACTGTTTGACCACTGGAAATCACCATGATTGTAAATATCAGACAATATCTATCTCACACTAGGATGAGGCAGCAGGAATGTCGACTGTTTGACCACTGGAAATCACCATGATTGTAAATATCAGACAATATCTATCTCACACTAGGATGAGGCAGCAGGAATGTCGACTGTTTGACCACTGGAAATCACCATGATTGTAAATATCAGACAATATCTATCTCACACTAGGATGAGGCAGCAGGAATGTCGACTGTTTGACCACTGGCAATCACCATGATTGTAAATATCAGACAATATCTATCTCACACTAGGATGAGGCAGCAGGAATGTCGACTGTTTGACCACTGGAAATCACCATGATTGTAAATATCAGACAATATCTATCTCACACTATGATGAGGCAGCAGGAATGTCGACTGTTTGACCACTGGAAATCACCATGATTGTAAATATCAGACAATATCTATCTCACACTAGGATGAGGCAGCAGGAATGTCGACTGTTTGACCACTGGAAATCACCATGATTGTAAATATCAGACAATATCTATCTCACACTAGGATGAGGCAGCAGGAATGTCGACTGTTTGACCACTGGAAATCACCATGATTGTAAATATCAGACAATATCTATCTCACACTAGGATGAGGCAGCAGGAATGTCGACTGTTTGACCACTGGCAATCACCATGATTGTAAATATCAGACAATATCTATCTCACACTAGGATGAGGCAGCAGGAATGTCGACTGTTTGACCACTGGAAATCACCATGATTGTAAATATCAGACAATATCTATCTCACACTATGATGAGGCAGCAGGAATGTCGACTGTTTGACCACTGGAAATCACCATGATTGTAAATATCAGACAATATCTATCTCACACTAGGATGAGGCAGCAGGAATGTCGACTGTTTGACCACTGGAAATCACCATGATTGTAAATATCAGACAATATCTATCTCACACTAGGATGAGGCAGCAGGAATGTCGACTGTTTGACCACTGGAAATCACCATGATTGTAAATATCAGACAATATCTATCTCACACTAGGATGAGGCAGCAGGAATGTCGACTGTTTGACCACTGGAAATCACCATGATTGTAAATATCAGACAATATCTATCTCACACTAGGATGAGGCAGCAGGAATGTCGACTGTTTGACCACTGGCAATCACCATGATTGTAAATATCAGACAATATCTATCTCGCACTAGGATGAGGCAGCAGGAATGTCGACTGTTTGACCAATGGAAATCACCATGATTGTAAATATAGGACAGTAGCTCTCTCACTCTAGGATGAGGCGTGAATGGTGGTACCGGTGAGAGTCTGATGAAGGTTGTCCAGATGAACTTCCTTTCCTCAGACTTGGGCAAGAAGTCAGGGTAGCTTTAAAGGATGTACTTAATGGATCTGTGAGGACTTGCCTTCACTGCTTTACACACTTTATAATTGTAATATATAACCTTCTCATCGGTTAGGAGGTGAACATTTTTTCTATATATGAATAAAAACATTCTACATCAATATGATTGCCCTTTTGTAAGGTAATATTAGCACTAAAACCTATTGGTCAAACCCCAGTTATTCACTCTCAACACACTAGCAGGGTGTTCAAAAATAAAGGGTCCTTCAATAGATTTTAACTGACAAAAAATCTCAAAACAAAAAGGGAACAATAAACAAATTATGGAATGCAATGAACATAGAAAACTAAATTGCTGCCAGGAGGCAAAATCTAAAACAGTCTGTTAGGTCTTCTATAGAATGTGTCTTAAACAATTATACTTGCATTTCATATTTAATTTGGTTACAGTCCATTAGAACCAAACTAGGTTCATTAACATTTTAATAAATAAATGTAATATTATGCTAAAAGTAGTTAATATAAAAAAAAAAAAAAAAAAAAAACTTAAGGACAATACTTAATTAAGATTTTGACCATTTCAAACACAATGAAGTCCAAAGTTTACTTACCAACACATTTCCTACTGCGTACCAGTCTATAGCCAGGTTGGCACAGACATTGCGCTTGAGGAACATTTTTCTTCCAGGCCGGAATACAAATGTGTTGGCATCCTCCATTGTCTTTCTTACATGGGTGGTCCGCTAAACAAAGGATAAAACAAAATGTGTACAAACTCTATAAATATTTAGGTTTGATGGGGGAAATGGGTCTGCATAAGAGAGATAAAATTGCTATATAGATAGATATCTATTGAACATAAAATCACAGTATTTTTATTTTGTTGTGATTAAAACGGATTCTTTATCTGACTAAAATTTAAACTAAAACTTCAGAAACTGAAAATCTATTTTTTTTCTTTATACTACAATTTTCTTAAATAGTCTATATTCTTCGGTATTATAATATTTCTTCAATCATCTTCTGCCACTTGACCAATACACCAAGCCAGAGAGAAGCTTCAAGACTGCCTTGAAAAAATGGTTAGTAAAAGGACCATTCTTTTGTCTAGAGCAATTTTTAAAGTAAAAAGAGTTTTAATAAACATAAACTTTTGGTCTTCTAAATTTTGCTTTTGACATTATGATGTTACTTGATGATTCTAATTCTGATTATCACTACTGTTATAAAAATGAGGTGGTGTCTGCCTGTCTATCGTTCTATCACGCCAAAACCAATAGCAAATTCTGCTGAAGTTTTGCACAAATGTAGTCTATCTACCCAGGAGTGTCTTAGGCCTCTTGCCGTTTACAAGTTCTCAGAGCTCTGCCCCACGGGATTTCCAAGTCCCCATGTAATTCATATGGAGGAGAGTTTTATTTGGTTTATGGCACAAGTGTTTTTTAAATGCAATTAATAGACATCTGTTATAATGATTATATCTAACTACAGACTGGCATTGTTTGCTCGCCACTCACCGTCGGGCTGCCGCTGCCGGTGGAACACGTGGATGGCGAAGGGCCGGCTGATGTTGGTGACGGTCTGGTGATTCTCCGTGTTGAACTTGTCCAGCCTGATGATACTCTGATTGCGCCACGACGTCACAAACAGGTCGTTCTTCAACAGCGTTACGTCGTACAGGTTTTGTACCTGCAGCAGAGAAAATATGAACGAATTATAGATGTGTGGACATATTGGATAGACGATTCCTTTATTTAATAGTTTAGTGGCTCAGTCACCTACGCCAAATTAAGTGCTAAATTAGCAGAACAATTACATTTTATGTTCTACCAAATCACATTTGTTGTTATTTGAAAACTCCAAGAATTCACTATCAGCCAAGAAACACAATAATTCCTACATAATTGATTTTAAAACTGTGATTTTACTGACTAGCTTGCAGATTTTGAAGAATAATCTTTCAAAATTAAATATTTTAAAACACAATCATCTTGTGGAAACATATTGGAATTTTCTCTAGCATACCTACTACATGCTGTTTATTTTAGGTGTGGTTCTAGATCAGCTCATAGTATAAAAAACGGAAGTACAATAGATAAAGAAAACAAATGTTTGAAATCCAAGTTGGTCATGCGATTATCAGATAAATATTTTCACAAACATCTCAATTTCCAAACTTATTGCAAAAATAATACTTTCCCCATATAAAGAGTTGGGAGGGGGAGGGAAGGAAAAGAAGAAGGGAATTTCTTCTTACCTTACATTTGGGAATTAAAAAAGGATACCCCCGTAGCAGCAAACCTGCCTACTCAGCGAATTTCCAATGCATATATATGTATCTTAAAACCACATAAAGCCACATACCAAGTTTCATCAATATACATTCGTAAACGATTTATGACATTTTAATTATTCTCCATAAGAATAACATGGCAGCTGAGTATGCAGGTTTGCTGAAGCAAGGAACACAAAAAATGGGGTTTTATACAAATATCAATATAACTCATGTAGGTAAAGCCACATACCAAATTTCATTAATCTATTTTCATAATTAAGGGAGATAACACGTTACTTATTCTCTATAAGAATAACATGGGGCTGAGTACGCAGGTTTGCTGCTACGGGAGCCTTTGGAAAAAATTTTTTTGAGCAAATATCAATGGTCCACAACCAGATGAAGCCGTATACCAAGTTTCGTCAGTATACGTTCATAAATAAGCGAGATATAACATTTTTCTTTTCCTCCATAAGAATAACATTAGACAACGTACTGTGTTTAGCACTTTCAATATCTCGGTAACCAATTGACGTAGAGAAATTATCAAAATCCCAAATTGTGTGTTTTTTTAAGCTGAACCCAATGGAAAAAAATAAAATTTGACTATTTCCAAAATTATATGTACAAAATTCGAAAAACCCATTTTTGGGGTACAAAACCCCCCCAAAATACCCCTTTGGATGGAGCGATCTGGCTGGTTTTCGAACTTAAAGTCATAAATGTTGCTTTACACGTTTATACCAAATTTCATCAAAATCGGATAATTTTTACGAGAGTTATCGTGCTCACGGACACATATATATATATATATATATATATATACAGTTTCGAACAAATGGTGTTTTTGGGGTCTGGGGACCTCAAAACGAAAAGTTATCATGGTCCCGGGCCTAGGTCTTACCATGCCGACTACGGTAATAGCTTCTTCCCTATAGGGGAAATTCGCTAAAAGGACATGTCAATCAATAACTAGCACTCCTGAGTTCCGGAGCACTCCTGGAGTACTCTTAGAGAAACTAATCCTATAACCCTAACATAAGAAAAACCTAACTGGGGGAAAGTTATACTGTTGACTCACAAGTCTACTATTTGGTATTTGCTTTGTTAACATTGATAAAACCGCTAATACAGCTCTAAGAACAACAAAAAATGTCAAAAATCAATTGGTCCATCACACTAAAGAATCTAATCAAGTTTTTCACACTAAGAAGATTTCACTAACAATGTTAGTGATGATTTTTTAACACTCAAAATAACATTTACTATGTAAAAAATTCTTTGTGTAACATTCACTGTTGGGAATATTGAGTTTATATTATTTAAGAAATTATTGCGGCCACTTCCAATTACTGATTAGCAAAAAACAAGTTTCACTCTAACCAATGATGAGAGACGTCTGCGATAATTTCTGGAATACCATATGTGCACAACTTACCGGGAACCCTTTCCTGATAGTCCGCCGGTTAGACCCATCGTAATCCACACGCTCCACAAAGTCCAAGTAGGTGTCGACCCAGTAGACATGCTGCGTCGGGTAGTCTATCGTCACGCCGTAAGGGTAGACGATCTTGTGGTCAACCAGAGTCTTGCGCTCACTGCCATCCAACAGAGCCCGCTCCAGCATGGGGGACGTTACGCCCCACTTGGTGAAAAACATGTACCTGTAAAAATACGTATTACAATTGAAATTTAAGTTCAAAAGATTAACTCATTTTATTTCAAACTGGCAATCCATTTCATCATGTTTAATGCCTTCAACTGAAATTGAACTTTTCTCAAGTGATTTTTACTTTGTGAAGTTAACATTTTGTAGACATAGCGTATCTATAAGCCCTTTTCTTCTAAATGTCCATTTTAGGGTCTAGAAAATACAAAACCTTAAGTCTTCCAATACATAAGCTTTCAAAGTTCCACTATCATTCTTATGAAGTTGTACAGCTGATAGTTTAAAACAGTGGTAAGGTGTTCCCGGACATTTGAATAATATTAACATAGACGACTCAATTTATTCTTTCAAATAATACCAATAGAACCAACAATGACGACGGAAAACACAATATAGCAATAAATAATTATTTAGTCATGTTAATTGATGACCATGGTTAATTGGTTAACCATGACCGGACTAAGTGATATTGGCAATTGGCTACCTGTCCGAGTATTATCACCCGAAAATGACGGCCAAACTATGATTTGTTCGTCAGTACATAATTCACTTTGAATATATTGGCCAAAAATGTGTAATGTGTATTGCTACTCATGATTAGAGACTGGAGTGGTAAACTATTTGAAACTACCAACAGCAATATAACGCTGATGGAAAATACTCGCTCGAAAATATTCAAAAACTTGAGAATAACTGGCACTACACGACTTGATCCAAAAAACCACCGCTCGCACACACCTTGTTTACTTAAATGAAAATGTTAACACAATTATTGAAAAATATCAGTGTTTATTTGGAGTTTTCCCTACAAAAAGGAACAATTATAAAAAAGTTCAGTTTTCTACAAGGCTTTACTACTGCTCACCCCAAGGTTTCACTACTACACTCAGAGAAACAAAATACATTTTTGTGTAACAAACACTACACTTACCCCCTGGTTGGATCCAAAGCAATTCCACGAGGCTTGCTCAGGTTTACATCGATCAAGATAAGGCAATGTTTCATTGATGAGGTGCAGACAAATATCATTTCCCGACTGTCGTCCAAGAAATACCAGTTGCCAGAAATCCAGTCTAGGGCCACATGTGTGTTAGCTGAAACATAATTAACAAAATTCATAGTAATCTAATTGTCGCCCAAAATACCCAGCTTCAATTTCCATTAAAATTCAAAATTTGTGATATAATTTGTACAAAAAACCTGTCTAGTCATTAATAAGTCATAGGGTTCATTAATTTATTTAGGAGATAATTTTCGCCTACGCAACCCTTTGCATGGGAAGGACATAGGATAATAAGATTTGATTTGTCTAATTATTATCAGTTTTTGAGGAACAATAAACCTTGTAAACCAAAACTTTCTAAGAATGGGAAAAGCTCAACCCACACAGAGTTATCAAGAGTGATATATCTTCTCAGACGTTTCATTTCCTGTGTCAATCAAAGTTATGTAAAATCTGCTTATTTTGCCTTTTTTCAATCCATAATGAGATATGGGCTTATTGTATGGGGCAATGCCAGTAAAATTAACAATATTCTAACCCTCCAAAAAAAAGCCATAAGAGTAATTACTAATTCACAACCACTAGAACACTGCAAACCTCTTTTTATTAGTTTAAAAATCCAAACAATAATAAATCTGTATCTGTATGATCTTATCAAGAATATTTTTCATTATCCACACTTAATCCACACTTAATAATGCCTAGCAGTAAAAACCACTCCCACAATACCAGAAATAAGAACTCCGCAAGTATAAATTTGAATAGACTAAGCAAGACTCTTAATGGTCATTCTGTGATTGCACTGAGAGTCTACAATCACTTGGTACATCTGGTGCAAAGGTATAACAATAGAATGTTTCTTAATAAGTATTATCAATGGCTATTGGAAAACCCCTTTTATTCACTGGATGAATTTTTCCGTATGAGGTCTGTAGTGTTTTGATTTTCCTATTGTTGTTCAATACTCATACAAACCAATATACTGTACAATTTTTGTATTACCAATTCATCTTACCACTTGGAAACGTTATTATTATAGTAGTTTTAGTGTAATGACCAAATTATATAAGAGATAAGCTTTCTAAAAATATATTGTAATTTTTACCTGATATTGGACCTGGCTGTCAATGGAGCTGTGATGTGACTTTGTCAATGATCTGTGATTTGTATGACAGTAAAATGATTTGATTTGATTTGTGAATCCCAATTTTTAAGATTTTGCAAAATCTTCCAAACGCAAACACAACCCACACCCAGAATAAAGCTACTGTGTTATGTGGTGTACCACGATATTTGGTAATTTAGAGTGCTTTGTGTACCTTCTCTTCGTGATGCCACTAATGCCAGAATGTTGTCAAAAATCACATTTTCTTCATATAACTACTAACAAAGAGAGGATTAAAATGTACCCCTAACCTAACTGCCCCGATTACAAAACAACACGTGTATTCTGGATACCGTACGAGTACCCATCAAGAAAGAAGACAAAACAGTTGTGTGAGTCGTTGGCATAGTGGTCAAGGAACGGACCCTGGAATCATGGCATCGGTCCTCGCCCCTTGCTCTCCTGGATACGTTCCACGCACAGCTCTGTAGTCTAAGTGGTGTAACGTCCATTTTTTAGGGGGGTAATATTTTGTTGAAAAACAAATATAATAAAAGTTTAATGAAATATTAATTTAAATTAAGGGATATATTAAATTCCAAGACGCAATCGATATTAAATTCTAAATTATATTTTTGTGAAATTTGGTTAAACATTTTATTCGTCGGCAACAATTGGCTCGGATCCTTCTTTGTTCTTATCACGAAGACAAAAGCAAGGGAAGCAATAAACGTGCAGAATCGCGTGCTGGAGTAAATCGCCTCCCTCGGCCGCCGACAGGGGCGCTACGAGGAGCCCTTCGGAAAACACCTGAGGCCGGAGCAGCGGTCAGTCCGTCTCCGGTCATCACACGGTATACCCACGTCGACGGTCAACCAGCATCGACGGTGTTGTCTTCGTTTTGGTAAGTTTGACGACCTTTAACGTAAATAGAAGTAGATTAGCTGTTTCTAACGATTTGTTTTTCAGCCTGCAGCTTACTTTTATTTAAATTAAATTAAGTGTCGTGATTGCGTGACTCACGCCGCGACAGGTTCGCTTACTAACGCTCGCTAATTTTGTTGCCATTGTTGTAGTTGTTTCACCCCTAATAGTGTAGTTATTCGAAGTATGCTTTTTTCTCGTAGATTTGTAGCTAATTTTTCTCAGAAGTTAATTTACAAAACTTAAATTACGCCCACCCCGGTGGCGCATAACGCCTGAATTTTCCTGCACGTTGTGTCACGTTACGGCTTGTCTGCTTGCTTGATTTTGCTAACTTGCTAGATCACTTTGTTTGAGTAGCTACGTAACAGAATAGTTTACGAGTTTGAAATAAAATAAGAAACAAATTAATTAATCGAGTTTTATTATTTTGCTAAATTTAATTTTTTTTTTAATAGTACAGACACGAACACATTTTAAGCGTAACGGTCAACCACGGTGTGAATTCGCTCATCGACGACGAGGACCGGAATACCAATTTGGGTCATTCCTGGTGTAATGAGGAAATATGAAGAGCTACTGACCGTCACTGTATAAAATAGTTTAAGTAGGAATCTTTACTGGTACATTTTATGCTGACTTAATTAAGTGATAAGAGTATTGTGTGCCGACGATTTCAGGAAGTCTACGTACGTAAGGATATTTGCTTTCTATTTTATCGGTCTAAAGAGTTATCGAAGATGTTCTCAATCTGCGACGCGCTGTAGTAAGTAACCACGTAGGGAACACGTTATCACAACTGAGAGCCACGTAGGTGTTAAACATCGCAGCTATAGTGGTAAACAAAGTCTAGCCGGTCGTCTGTACTCCGTATAATTATAGTCACGTTTCTACTGCCGTCCACATTTCTTATCTTAAATTTAGTTCGGTAAATCTCTCCTGGGAGCCAGCAGTATTTATTTTATTGCTTGACGAAGGGAATTAGGTCTAAATTCCAGTAAATAAAAATCATTGCAGTTAATCGGTACTTTCGAATTGGCTAAGGCCAATTTTAATCTAATTAAGATTAGATTAAAATCTCGCACAATTGGCATCAAGTGCATTTTATTTTTGTAAAATTTATTTTCTAAATTCGACCCCAAAAACCTTTTACGAGTGGCGAGGATGAAAAAATAAATGCAAACCGCTATGGCATCTTTTATGTTTTGATGTTCTGAGCCAAGACAACTCGTTTAGTAAGTACGAATAAAATATTATTCAAGTGATTGTCGGTTGAGTAGTATTTTGCGAACTCTGGATTACTCATAGTAGACTGAGCGATCTTGGTATTTTTCTTTGTAAGACAGGTTAGCTAATTGGGAATAAAATAAATTTCCTTTTTGTAAAATCTGTCGTTACAGTGGACAGGTAAAGTAAGGCAAAAACAGGATGCCAATCTATTTTTTAAGAAAAAAACAACAAAAACTCACCGTATAGAGGGAACATGGTGGGCGGCGGCAGGTCCCACGTGACAGACAGGTCGTCGATGTCCGCACAGCTGAGCAGCGCCGTCGTGCCGTTGTTGCGGATGTAGCACAGCGTCCGGTTGCGGTGGTTGAACTCCAGCGCCAGCGTCTGCAGCTGGCTGATGCTGCTGTGACCCGGCCACGCTGAGCCGTTGAGGAATATCCGCCGGATGTCCATCGTGCTGCTGAACACCAGACTGGCCTCCTCGTCCACCGGCTCTGCGACACAGAGAAGTAAACGAGTCAGACTAAATCAGCAGAAAAAGGATGAATTTTATTTAAGGCCAAAAAGGTTTTTTTTAGAATAAATTCTAATTTTCAAATTTGAAAATTATGTCTATCAGCACAATATGAAGAAATTTCATAAATTTTTCATCGTCTGATTAATTATATGTCCCTTATTGCTTAGTTTGTTCTTTGACCAGATTTTGTTATCAAACTTGTGATGGTCATTCTGACAAAATTACCACGGCTTGGTTCTAACAAAAGACAACATTTTTATTTGATTCTTTGTGTGGCATTTTTAAAGCTTTTTAAGGAACTGTCTAAACCCTGGTCGACCTGTTCTTAGAAAGTTTTATTATTAATTGCTGAGTGCAGTCTTACAACTTTAACCAGATTTCCAAAATGTTGTTTAGGATCGATCTGTTGAACCCCAGATTACGAGGTGGGCACTCTAACCACTGTACCACCCAGGAAATCTTTGGCATGTCCAACTTTCAGACTTTATCCCAAAGATCAGGCCTTTCTCAATTTCAGAATGAGTTTCTTGCAAATACTCTATTAAGTAACAATGAAAAATAACTAAACTTAAAACTACTCATAATGTCAAGGCGCTCTTTCTGTATAATTTTCCAGGCCTGTAACAAATTCACTGATTTTACGTTTTTAAGATTTTCTTTCTTGAGACACCCTGTCTAATTTCTTGTTACTTTTGTCCCTCACCAGCATTAAATACTTTCTTTAATACGTATCCATAAACTTAGTTTCCATAACCACTGTCCTTATAGCTCACGTCTTTTGAAAGAGGCATTACAAACTAGTTTAACACAAAAATAGAATTCTTACAGTGCTGCAAATTGTATTTGATCCCAACGAATTTTGACCTTGAACAAAGAGAATTACCTACTTCATTTTCGGGCATGAAAAAATGCCCAACTTGTTTTCAAGCTTTCGTTCATAAGTTCAATACAATATTTACTATATATAAGTCTAACACACAAACCATTGATGGGTTTGCAGCGGGTTTTGTTGACTGGGATGTAACCTGCTACACACCCACACCTGAATGAACCTTCGAGGTTTGTGCAAATCTGGTCACATGATCCATCAATCTCACATTCGTTCAGGTCTGAAAACATAACCAAAACAAAGATAAGTTTTCAGTTAAATATTGTAATATAAGTAACCTCTTCATTATCATAGTATGTGTTGTTAGTACAATAGAATGTAATACAATTGTCACTGAAAGGTTCTAAAACTCTTTGAAAATAAAATAGAGCTTTAACCCATTGGCGTAGACATACGAGCAGGTCTCGTTCCTTACTTGTAATTTTATTAACGTGTGAATTGGAGTATAAAATTGGTGTTTTTAAATGGATTAATGGCATATTTTAATTAAAATATTGTTTTCTTTCAGTTTAGAGAGTCGCATTGGCACACACACAGTAGACATAAGTAAAAATTAGCAAAATCAGTGTTGACCATGTGCAAGTCTCAAAGAATTAACCGATCCCGTCAACTTCCAAGCAAGCCTGCCACCGTTAATTTTACTTGGGCCCTCCCACCAACGTTGCCACAGACCGGTTAACTCATTGAGAGTTGCACAACTGGTCAGTTTTGGTCGTGTGCGGGAATCGAACCCACGAACATCGTATCGCCACCTGGCCAAGGTGTTTCCACGACGTAGCCAACTCAGCTAACACGACCAAAGGCCTGGCGGCGATATTAAGGGTTTTCAGTCAGTCTGCGCCCCTAGCGGATAGAACCGTAGACGCCCGCGGTCATTAGTTACATATTTTGCTACTAGAGTGCAGCACCAATCAATTCCCGTTATAGGCTACTACAAATAGAATAAAATTACTACCTCAATGGGTTAAAGAAAAAAACACAAAATAAAATTATAGCAGACCCTCTGTTATCTGGCACTGAATCAGTTCGGCCCTCCAGTAGTACGCCAGTTTTTATAGAGTGCCAACAGACCGGAGATTACCGGAAAACGTAGCACGGTTATTGTTTTCAACCAATGAAACACGTTCTGGCTGTTTATTTTGGCCAGTAATATATGGCCCAATCACTACTGGACTGTAAAACGCAATTTTATCTATTTTATGTACTTTTAAACAATATAAAACATGTCCTTAGTGCTCTTCAGGAGATTGTTTTATTAATGGATTTCCAGTAATATAGCATTTAACACGGAGGCTTCTAAATCCTTTTACAATTTCTGGTTTATCTTTGGTTATCCTGACCTTAAAACTGATAAAATCCCAATCCTATTTCTTTAAAAGGGCCCCCGATTACATAGTCAGCCTGGCAGGTAGCGGCAACAATAATAACGGTTTAATATCTGTGTTTTATAACTGTTTTATTTGTTTATGTGATGGATACTAAAACGTCTTTAATTAACTTGCATAATATGCGTGATTTTACAAGAAAAAATAATTTGATAGTAAATCATCTTTCACTTGATCACCAACACAAGACATAACACCCCTCCCCTCCCTCCCCATCTACCACCGTGACAACACAATGAAAAATGTCTGTCCTCTAGCACAAGGGGTAGTGTACATTATGTTAGAAACACCCTGTAAATGCATTATTAGTGAATTGCCTAAAGTGAGTTAATAGCAACCTAGTTTAAAATTTGATTAACTTGTAAACGTACCGACACACTCAGTCTTGTTCGGTTGTTGTCCAGCAGGGCAGTAACACAACGGTCCACTAGGGGTGACTTGGCAGCCATGGGCACACTTCAACGTGGAACATCCTGTGTTGTTCTCTAAAACAAGTTAGACAAATATGTGTGCTATTTTAGACAGTTCACTAGATTCTTAATTAGGGGATATTTCTAACTTAGAGAAGATTTTCATAAATGTTAAAAAGGAAACAAGGCGTGTATATAAATAACACAGATTGGGGGGAGCAGCGAAGATAAACTGAAAGAGTAGAATAACATTTGACACAGCTAAGGTCCCAGTTAAGTGATGTGTCGATTAAAATTGTCTTCAGTTCTGTTTTCTTGTAGATTAAATCTGGTATTTTTTTATCATATGTAGTTTTTTAGGCTAATTATTAACACATGTAAATAGAGCTGCAGATTATTAGATACCAACTGTAAATGTTCTGCTTAACCCCTTAACTGCCACGAACGTGATATGATGGGCAAACTCGTTCCGCCTTATAACTGCCACGCCCGTGATATCTCGTTTTGCGGCGATCACCTGAATTACTGTCTGCTACGCCGTCAAAACGTATTGTGTTTCACTCTAGTGGTGATTTAGAAAACTACAATAGTGTAGTACACTTCGTCCTGTCTACTGCTGCTACCTGACGGGCGTTTTTGATACTTTATAGTGAAAACACATTCGTGTATCAGTTGGGGTTGTGAGTCTTGGATATTGTTTGTTGTTTCTTAATAAATAACGTAACTGTATCAGGTTTTACTATATTTATAACCTAAATAATACAATGGCAAGTAGTAATGAAGATTAGGAAGAGCTAATAAGGTATTTAGACCTTCCCAGCTCAGAATTCGGTGTACAGAACGATTACTAAGAAGATGACGACTATTGGCAAACGGTCCCAAATTATACAATGTTTATACAATAGTCTATATATAATGTTTTACACAGATTTATTATAAATTTGTAATGTTGCAATAATGTAAAATTAACAAAATTAAATTAAATATTAGGCTACAAGTTTCAAGAATCTATTAACAATCATGTAAAATAGCAAAAAAAGTGGCAGAGGTGTTTCAGGGAGGTGAAATAAATCAGCAGCTAAGGGGTTAACACTGCAGGAGGTTGAAAACCTGAAAATAAAAAATCATATGAAATTTGTGAGCTAAGGAGCCTCTAATTCCTATTCCCATATTTCTGTTTTAGTCACTGGTTCCAAAAGTAGTCTAGATTTATGTTCAACCTATTTTCATTATTAAAGAGAGGCAAATTATTTACACTGATTGTATAAACAAAAAAGCTGAAGCAAAATGCTGCAAAAAAGATGGTTTGTATTACATATATTATATGATAAATTGTATACGGAATGAATAGGTATTTTGAACATTAGAAGGGGCGATCAAACAAAATAGATAATGTAAATTTCCCAAAGTTTTTAAATTTTGCACTATTAATTGAAACCTTTATCATAACTTATATAATGAATAAACCAGTATATTGTATGGCTCTAAGGCCAGAACATTAAAGGAGATTGGGGAATAACACATTGTCTCATAGCTGTGCCAATTACTTTTATTAGGCTTAGTGAACCGACGGTCCTTCAGGTATTGTAGTTCACTTGATAGTAAAACCTAAGGACCCTCGAATACTAACCAACATGGCAACTGTTGCCTTAACAACTTGAAGAACATTTTAGAAATCGGAAGTGTATGTATTTTCATTTATTAGACATTCTGTAATCCATTCACACAGTTATTTTTCAGCCAAGCTTAATGTTTCAAAACCAACTTAATAAATAAAGCATCAATTTATGTAAATGTTGAAATAAACATAAAAATTTTCATTATTAATCTTTCTATTAATGTATTTCAAACATTAAATCAATGACACTTCAAAATGTTTGGTAATAAATGTTAAGTAAGTATTTCTTAATGAATAGAGTGTGTTAATAATAATAAAGTTTGATAATTTCCATTATATTCTTGAATGACATATTGTTTAGGTAAAATGAGTTGATAAATCTTTCCTTATTGGGCAACTCTCACCATAAATAAGGTATCCTTTGGGACTTGTCATCGGTTTGCACAGTTCACACACATATGAGCAATAAACTTGTGTGAACTGTCTTCTGTGTTTTGGCAAACCGATGACAAGTCCCAAAGGATACCTTATTTATGGTGAGTGTTGCCCAATAAGGAAAGATTTATCAACTCATTTTACCTAAATAATATGTCATTCAAGAATAAAATGGAAATTATCAAACTTTAATATTATTACCACAATTAAATAAGAAATACATACTTAACATTTATTACTAAACATTTTGAAGTGTCATTGATTTAATGTTTGAAATACATTAATAGCCCTGTGGCGCCGTGTATAAATAATGTTGGTATTTAAACAAAAACTGGGGTCTATAAACTTGAATAAATGGATGAATGTGACTGAGTAGCAACAAGCTGTGTTTGTTGAACAAGTATTTTTGTAAAAGTAAAGGATAGTTATGAGCTTCTGTCCATTGTAACTTTTTATCACAGGGAATCGTAACCAAAGTTCTATTTACTTTAATTTATTTTGTTTTGTAAAATATTTTGATCGTTACGCTGGGTGGTAATAGTATGATGTTCGTACATTTTTTTCCGTGATTTTTTCAACAAATAAGCTAGTTTTAACATTATATACAAAAGTCCCTTTTTATGAAACAATCTACAGATGAGCTATAATATAAATATGTAACATCAACATTTAACCAGATTACAAATAGTTTAGTTGGAGTTTACTGAAAAAGATAATACTTGTATTAGCTAGTTTATTTTACTAGAACCCTGCTAATCCGAAAATCCGCTAAATCTGAATAGAATTGTCGGACATAAGCCAAACTGTATGTAGGCTATAAATTAAAAGATAAAAGGAATGAAATTAATGTTACATAGGCTAAACAAACATAAAACTTAACAAGAAACAAATTACGTAAACAATGTTTTATTAACTATTTGGAAATAGTGTACAGTACTGTAATACAGTGTAAATTTCTTGAAAAAAATACTAATAGTCTAGATTGTCAAAATAAAAGGTAATGGCTATGTGATAGATACAACAAATTAGTTAATTGTTTTTATTAATATAACTCACTATGTGTAACTCGCTTATCACTCATACAAGCACGTGTGGCAGTAAAGGCGCGGCGGCACAGGGAACGACTCTGACGCGACATTATGAGGAAGGTGAGAGGCTGTGTTAAGCATAGGTAAACAATAAAGGGACGGACAGACTGAAGGATAGACCTTGGGGGTTGGAAGGAAACCCTGTCCGCTTAAAACTTGTCACTAACAGAGCACAGCAAATGTATCACAATATAATACATGAGTACGATATAATCATGCATTATGTAATGAACAATTCCATTCAGTGTAGTCTAAATGAATTATACAACTATACAATTCACCTATACACATATCTAAATAGATTTTCACAGTAAACTTTGGGTTTCCGGATAATGCGAAAATTTGGTAATTCGACCAGGATTCGGTCCCAATTAGCACAGTTCTAGTGTATAGTATTCAACATCAATTTAAACAACAACTTTTATATATTTATATAGGTATATATTCACTATTTCCAACTCAAATCTATAAAAACCATTTATTTTATGTATCCAACCCATTTCAATAATTACGTTGAATAATGAGTATATAATGAGTATATATTACTGAGTTGCCCCAACAGAAAAACCCAAAATCCAATAAAGCATAAACATTGTGCAGTAAGCTAAGCGGTTTGTGCAGTTGTTGACAAAATTCCCCAGAAAAGCACCCTATAAAATTGTGTAAAACAACCTGTTTAGATTTACTCTTGACTAGTCCTCCCATCATTATCTAGTGAACTCATAGCTTCTTGCGGCTGTAAAAAATTACAAACTAGGTACAAATGATAATAATATTGTTCAAAATATCTATTTTACAACTAAATCACAAAAACACAGCAACATCAGATATTGCAATAAATCATGAAAATAATTTGTTTACTACTATTTTTACGTTCAGGTCTTAAAAAGTTCCCATGTTAATCGTATGGAGTTATTTTATTTAGTTAGTCAGCTGATTATAATGTAACTAGTGGCTTGAAGGAGCCAAAGCCCCCGAACCTGTTCCAATACTCTGCCTCAGCTGATTATAATGTAACTAGTGGCTTGAAGGAGCCACAGCCCCCAAACCTGTTCCAATACTCTGCCTCAGCTGGTTATAATGTAACTAGTGGCTTGAAGGAGCCACAGCCCCCAAACCTGTTCCAATACTCTGCCTCAGCTGATTATAATGTAACTAGTGGCTTGAAGGAGCCAAGCCCCCAAACCTGTTCCTGTACTCTGCCTCAGCTGATTATAATGTAACTAGTGGCTTGAAGGAGCCACAGCCCCCAAACCTGTTCCAATACTCTGCCTCAGCTGATTATAATGTAACTAGTGGCTTGAAGGAGCCAAAGCCCCCAAACCTGTTCCAATACTCTGCCTCAGCTGATTATAATGTAACTAGTGGCTTGAAGGAGCCACAGCCCCCAAACCTGTTCCAATACTCTGCCTCAGCTGATTATAATGTAACTAGTGGCTTGAAGGAGCCACAGCCCCCAAACCTGTTCCAATACTCTGCCTCAGCTGATTATAATGTAACTAGTGGCTTGAAGGAGCCAAAGCCCCCAAACCTGTTCCAATACTCTGCCTCAGCTGATTATAATGTAACTAGTGGCTTGAAGGAGCCACAGCCCCCAAACCTGTTCCAATACTCTGCCTCAGCTGATTATAATGTAACTAGTGGCTTGAAGGAGCCAAAGCCCCCGAACCTGTTCCAATACTCTGCCTCAGCTGATTATAATGTAACTAGTGGCTTGAAGGAGCCACAGCCCCCAAACCTGTTCCAATACTCTGCCTCAGCTGGTTATAATGTAACTAGTGGCTTGAAGGAGCCACAGCCCCCAAACCTGTTCCAATACTCTGCCTCAGCTGATTATAATGTAACTAGTGGCTTGAAGGAGCCAAAGCCCCCAAACCTGTTCCAATACTCTGCCTCAGCTGATTATAATGTAACTAGTGGCTTGAAGGAGCCAAAGCCCCCAAACCTGTTCCAATACTCTGCCTCAGCTGATTATAATGTAACTAGTGGCTTGAAGGAGCCACAGCCCCCAAACCTGTTCCAATACTCTGCCTCAGCTGGTTATAATGTAACTAGTGGCTTGAAGGAGCCACAGCCCCCAAACCTGTTCCAATACTCTGCCTCAGCTGATTATAATGTAACTAGTGGCTTGAAGGAGCCACAGCCCCCAAACCTGTTCCAATACTCTGCCTCAGCTGATTATAATGTAACTAGTGGCTTGAAGGAGCCAAAGCCCCCGAACCTGTTCCAATACTCTGCCTCAGCTGATTATAATGTAACTAGTGGCTTGAAGGAGCCACAGCCCCCAAACCTGTTCCAATACTCTGCCTCAGCTGGTTATAATGTAACTAGTGGCTTGAAGGAGCCACAGCCCCCGAACCTGTTCCAATACTCTGCCTCAGCTGATTATAATGTAACTAGTGGCTTGAAGGAGCCAAAGCCCCCGAACCTGTTCCAATACTCTGCCTCAGCTGATTATAATGTAACTAGTGGCTTGAAGGAGCCAAAGCCCCCAAACCTGTTCCAATACTCTGCCTCAGCTGATTATAATGTAACTAGTGGCTTGAAGGAGCCACAGCCCCCAAACCTGTTCCAATACTCTGCCTCAGCTGATTATAATGTAACTAGTGGCTTGAAGGAGCCACAGCCCCCAAACCTGTTCCAATACTCTGCCTCAGCTGG
The DNA here is from genome assembly GCA_963675035.1 of Allygus modestus. Lineage (NCBI taxonomy): Eukaryota > Metazoa > Arthropoda > Insecta > Hemiptera > Cicadellidae > Allygus > Allygus modestus. The sequence continues at coordinate 159,136,368 of OY776114.1, read as the reverse complement.
TTATAATGTAACTAGTGGCTTGAAGGAGCCACAGCCCCCAAACCTGTTCCAATACTCTGCCTCAGCTGGTTATAATGTAACTAGTGGCTTGAAGGAGCCACAGCCCCCAAACCTGTTCCAATACTCTGCCTCAGCTGGTTATAATGTAACTAGTGGCTTGAAGGAGCCAAAGCCCCCAAACCTGTTCCAATACTCTGCCTCAGCTGATTATAATGTAACTAGTGGCTTGAAGGAGCCAAAGCCCCCAAACCTGTTCCAATACTCTGCCTCATCTGGTTATAATGTAACTAGTGGCTGAAGGAGCCACAGCCCCCAAACCTGTTCCAATACTCTGCCTCAGCTGATTATAATGTAACTAGTGGCTTGAAGGAGCCACAGCCCCCAAACCTGTTCCAATACTCTGCCTCAGCTGGTTATAATGTAACTAGTGGCTTGAAGGAGCCACAGCCCCCAAACCTGTTCCAATACTCTGCCTCAGCTGGTTATAATGTAACTAGTGGCTTGAAGGAGCCACAGCCCCCAAACCTGTTCCAATACTCTGCCTCAGCTGGTTATAATGTAACTAGTGGCTTGAAGGAGCCAAAGCCCCCAAACCTGTTCCAATACTCTGCCTCAGCTGGTTATAATGTAACTAGTGGCTTGAAGGAGCCACAGCCCCCAAACCTGTTCCAATACTCTGCCTCAGCTGGTTATAATGTAACTAGTGGCTTGAAGGAGCCAAAGCCCCCAAACCTGTTCCAATACTCTGCCTCAGCTGGTTATTTTACTCTTTTACATACTGAGGAGACTAAAAAAATATAATTAGGAACACATGTCAGTTCATAAACAAAGTAGATACTTAATCACATGTTTTAATGTAAATACCTTGAATTTGAGCCCTCTCCCATTGTCCTGCAATTTGCCAAACTCCCACAATTTTGACTTAAAAATTTCGCTTACGGAATTATAGATAAAGACTCGCTTTGCTCGCTGGGGGCTCCGCCCCCAGACCCCCACTTGGGGTCGCTCCAGTTGTTATTATTGGTCAATGACCTTTCAAGTATTTTTTATATAGTATACTTTTTAGATTCATTATGGTTAAATCCACTCTAGATGTTTTCATTTTTCAATAGTTCTATAATTTGTTTATACTCTACCATGTGAAAGTTGCTTTGACAGTTTACTGGATATTTGTTTACAGCAATTACGATTTCTTTTGTTTTTATTTGAAACTCCATAAGCCCAATGTTAAAATATCCAATTTTCAAGATCAAAATTAGTGCTTTTAAAATTAAAAATTGTATATTTTGGCAATTTTACCGGGGGTTTCAAGGTACAAGCTACCTGCATGCCAAATATCACGTTTCTAGTTCGTCTGAAAGTGGTCTAGAATTCCTATTTCTGGGTGTGTTACACATGCGGCTGTATATATATTAGATACTTTAAAAATATGTGGCTTTATGGCTGTGAGTGCCCCGTGTGGAGCACCGACACTGGCTGGTCAAAATAATAAACTAATCACTTAGGGACAAAATATAAATATTTCAATAAAATATGTATTATACCTCTTAAGGATCGGTTTGGGAGCTCGGGTTTATGCTTAGACCTAGCTAAAAAACTGAATTTTCTGGTTTCTAAGCCTCAGTTATAAAACTGACAATGGCAGCTCAGGTTTAACGTTAAGACTTGGTCTAGAGATCAGACTTTTTTTAACTGACATTGTTTTCCAAAAAATTGTATTTTTTTAGATATTTAGCTTTAAAACAATAGAATGCTGATATTGTTAAATGATAAGCAATATATTCATCAAGTTCAATGTCAAATTAGTTTTTAACATAAATAATAACCTTGCTAAGTTTCTATCAGAATCCCAAGTTGCTCCAAAAATGTAATATATTTATTGAAAAAACACCAAAAGATGGAAAACCAACTTTAACAAGAACTTTTTATTTTATTTTGTTGGAGAGGAATCAGCTGTTCTCCTAAGTCTGTCTTGTTTAATATGATTCGTTTTTCTGAAGAAGAAATGTAGCAGCTTGTGTATTAGATGAACATCTTTTTAGTAAATAATCGTAAATTCTTCTCCCATGCATTCCTTTCAATTTCCAGCCCATCTGGCCTTGAACTAAGTATAATGTAACACTAAGATAAACCTGATTTTATCAAATTTAGGCTTGGAATCCTGAAGTAATTTTTTGACTAACTGCCCCTTAAAAATATATTAACGATTATACTGTAAATGAATACACAACCCATAAATATTTATAAAATGTTGTGCAGTGCTATAATTTTATTTTAAATTATCTTTTTGACCAGCAACTGGTCATCATCAGGCCCAACGAGAGGATGATTCTTTCATTGTCATGGAGAGGGATTCTTGCATTTGGCCTGATGTTATCTGGTGTGACTGGTCAAAATCAATAGCCTTGTGCCATCTTTTACATATATTTATCATTGTGTATTCATACACAATAGAAGTGTAAATATATGTATAATTTATGTAAGACATATTTGATCAAACATCACACAGTTATATAACATCACGCAACATACTGATCAAATAGTTATTTAAAAACTGTTTCAACTAAGATTTTAAATTCAACTAGCGGTTTCCAAAGAACTGAATTGTAAAATCTTCAGTCATAACATTTACAATACAGCTAGCTACCTAAATAAATAGACAGCTATTTACAATATTTTAAATTTGTCATCTGTGAAAGTCATAAAAAATCTTTCCTCAATAAGATAGCATGGTAACTTTAAAGTCCAGTGGGACATAGCCCTAAGGTCCTAGGACTTGATTAGTGGCTATAAACATGTCATTAGTGGGTAAACATGAATGACAATACAAAGTTTCACCACAATCACGTTGCGTGGTATTGAAGCTCATAAACATCAAATATACCAACATCCTTTTATATATTTATAGATGTTCATTTCCTGAAGACTGTTCCTTACTTGTTTAACATGGTATTAAAATTGATCTTTGCACTGAGGACATTACTTCGGAGTATATAACAAATATATATTAACAAGATCAAAATTATTTTTCCAGTGGCGTTAATTTCTTTCTGATCTATAAGATACTTGCTCTGTGGTACTTACGACATTGAGGTCCTTCGTCACTTCCGTCATGACAGTCTGGGTTACCGTCACAGAACTTGTCGATGGCCAGACACTCGCCCTCCTTGCATCTGGCAGTATTCCACAGACACAGGCTGCCCCTCTGACCTGGGAAACAATGTAAAACATCGTCAAAATCAGACACAGAAATACTAGAGGTTTATAGTTTGTAAGTAGTGTTCTTGTATCTTCAGACAAGGAGAAATAGTTTGAAGCCTTTTAATAGGCGATAACAACCCTGGCGATAAACTTGTCCCTTTTGTGAATGCAAGTGACACAAATCCTGACCTATCAGGCTCAAATCAATAACATGTTGCTATTAAACAAACTAAGTGGCTCTTTACAGTAGGTAGTTTTAAATTAAAACAAGATATTCCATGAGATCTCCAATTCCTTGATTGGCATTGTGTGTGTTGTTACAATTCAACAGAATGTAATAAATAATTGCATCTTACATCACACACTACTGTACTTTTAGCAGAAGAATATAAGGTGATTAAGTCTTACCGCTCATCAGGCTTGATAGTCACACAGATGGCATGTTTTATTATTATTACAAAATAAATCATTATCTCTCAACCACATAAAGGTCTGACACTAGACATCACCAAGGTACACAGTACTTCACCGAGCTAAACTTTAAAAACCCATTCACTGGCAAGTGGCAAGGTGAGAGCTGCTGTGGGGTTGATGAGCATACTGAGCAGGGGGCTGAGCCTACAGTCTACAGGTATCGTTACAACAAGATTATTTCCAACACCTATTTTTAAAACATACAAATGTACCCTTCACATATGAATTCTGCTTGTTACACACTGTATTACCATGTACTCCTTACATTCACTGTAAACTATATAAACTGAGTTTTGATGTAATAAGGTAAGATATGTTAACAGAAGCGTCTAGAGGATCCAATCTGAAATAGGAGGCGCAACGAGCTCAGACTACAGCAAGTGCTGCCTGTGGAAAAATTAGGAATCACAGCGTTGTTCACTGTTGATGAACTGTAACTTTTACTCCGTCCGACATGGCGTGGTAGCCCAATGGACACGGTGCCGGATTCACGATCATGCGGTCCTGGGGGCCTATTTTTGAAACGGGTGAGTAGCGAGTCAGTTTAACTCACCTACCAACTGATTTTAGCATTGTTTAAATTCACCACGTGATATGAATTGGCAGATGATTTATCTGTAAAATCAATAAGCCAAATGTAAACATTGACCAATATACAAATTTATAAACCTATCATTGCTTTAGCTAAATCAATTGGTATATTTGTAAACATTTACTTACTTTTTGAGCATTTAATTAATAAATCATAGGTTATTTAAGTATATTTACGAATTTTGTACTGCCAAGTACACATAACCTAGTTAGACAGTTTACAATTGATTACTTCTGTTATTTCCTGCTAACATGAAGAAGAAGAAGGTTATGTTTGGTCAAGTCTAACTCATTTTCAGTCACTAGCAATTTGCCTGATGAGTAGAAATGGGTGAGATGGTGAGGGATTCAGTAAAAATATCTATGTATATAGTAAATCTATTAATGTTAAAACATATAAATGTTTATTGAAAATATTAATAAAACATTTGTTTGGTTGGTTGTAATGAACTGAAAGGTTACTTAAATTAATTCTGCACTTTTATCTATTGATCTCAAAAAAAATAGTGGTTTGAGTGATTCACTCACCCACTCACCACTCACCCGATTCAAAAATAGGCTGCCAGGGTTTAAATCTCACTTTCGTTGTTTGCTTTTTTGAGGCTTAAATTCTTTATTTATTTTACTCTAATTTGGTTTATACACCATCACATTTATTTGTAACCTGTTGCACAACAAAGAGCCACCAAACAGCGCTCTGCGCAGTTAGGTTAGGTAGTAACCTAATGGATCTAATCTGGATTAGGTGGTGCAATGAGCCTCTGGAGTGGTGGAGGGTGGGGAATTAGCCCAAGCCTTGGCGAACAAACCCTGCCAACCCTGCATAGATAGTGTATGGTGGTTCTTTGTTTGGCAATATACTGCAAATGGATAATAAAAATAAGGCGATTAATTAGTAAACATAATTTTGTTATGAACTGCAGTCTAATTTTTGTTATATTTTTCAGGTAGATAAATCCAATTGTAATATGTTGCAAAACAAAGAACTGCCATACAACACTATCTATGCGGGGTCGGTCGGGCCCCACACGGCGAACCACTGGTGGTATGCGAGAACATTGGTTGCATGCGGATTATTATACATAACAAAATGTTTCAATTTTAATCATAATAATAATTTATGTCAAAGTCAGGAATTTTTGTTCTACTCTGTGGGGTAATTAGTTTGTTTACTTGGCAACACTGCTCCAGCTCAATTTGTAACAACTTATTTGGTGAGAGTGGGTTTAAAGTAGGTTAGTTTGTTAAAAATTAGTACAGGAATATACTAGCTATAGAGAATGATTTGAGATTAAAGTCAAGCCTGATTGACCCCAACATAGAAACTACAGCAGGTTTCTCACCAAGGCATCTCTCATCTTTACATGGCATCGATGTTTAATTATTTGATTGTATTAATATTAATCGATATATTGCCATTTGTCATATCGAATCGTATTCTGGGGTTGTTCCTCTGAAAGCCTAACAATTTTCCGTATTCAGAAAAGAATTCTGAGAATGATGGCTGGTGCTCGCGTAAGGTCTTCATGCCGTAATATATTTAAAACTTTTGAAATTGTTCCCTTACCTTGTGTCTTTATCCTAAAAACTGTCATATTTATGAGACTGAATGCTTCACACTTTAATTCCAAGATGGATAGTGATGGTTATAATAATGGACATAAACACTTACTACAAATACCAGCACACAAGTCATCATCTTTTAAAAAATCAGTTCTATACACAGGTAGCAAATTTTATAATAAACTCCCTCAGAGTATCAAAAGCATTTCTAATATAACAAAATTCAGAGCAGAAGTGACAAAGTATTTAAAAACAAAGTACTTTTGTAGTGTCAATGAATACCTTAACAACCTGTCATTATAGTTATACATTTTATTTTGTTTTTATCCTTATTTTGTGACGGATGAGTTTTGTTTTAATTGTACTATTTATTTACATTTTGATTGATCGTCAAACGTATTGTATATATTGTTAGGTATTTTAGTATAAGGACACATTGACAATTCACCTGTTTAAGGGGAATTCCCTATAATAGATGTTATGTGATGTAATAAATAAATAAATAAAAAATAAATAAATGTACTTTGATATGTTTAGTTATTTTTGTTGCATTTAACTACATTGCCACTGTCATAATTATCACAGATAAACTTAACTTTGTATGACAAACTATTGTTTATTTTTTAAATTTGTAATCAAATAAAATAAACGGAACTCATAACATTTTGAAATGTGAATATGATTTATTTTACCCCTAAGTAAACCACCAGTTATGGCTTTACATTAATAGTAACTGGTGGTACGCCAAGAAAGTGACAAAGCCTCAGATGGTATGCGAACAACCACTGGTTTAGACGCTGTCATGTTAACGAGCAGCGTTGCGACTCACAGCGGTGGGGGTCCTCGTCTGACATGTCCACCTGCTCCAGCGACGCCCCGCAGTCAGGCTCCCCATCACAGATCCACCCCATGGGGATGCACTTCTGGCTGCCGGCGCACTGGAACTGGCCCGGCCGACACATCCGCGGCACTGCAACAGTCACAGTCATCAAATTAGCAACAATCATTGATGTTTCAATGGAATGAATATTCTTCGATTACAGAGGACCTTATCAACTTGAATCATCTGACACTTGTATACGTATAACTCGTTTCGCTCGCTGAGGGCCCGCCCCCAGACCCCACCTGGGGTTGCTCCAGTTTTGATTGTAACTCAATGTCCCTTCAAATATTTTGTAAATAGTATTCTATCTGTATTATTACAAGAATTTCTTGATTTTTCATCAGCGATTGTCGACCACTAAAACTAATATTTTTTACACATTTTGGTATCAATGAAAAGCTCTTACTCTCTAGATGTGCGTTTTGCAGGTTTGAAAAATCTACACCTCCAGAGCTTCGCCCTGCAGGCTTTCAAAATTTCAATGTTAATCTTATGGATTTATATTTTATTAGTCAGCTGATTATAATGTAAATAAACTTTTCAAACGTCTGGCTCTATGCCTGCTAAATCCCCGATCAGAGAACGGGACATCTGCTAGTTTTGATTTACTTTTATAACCACTCTAGATATTACCTTTATTCGATGGTTCTATCATTTGATTATACTCTACCATGTGAAGGTTACTTTGACAGTTTACTGGATATTTGTTTACAGCTGATATTTCTTTGTTTTGATTTGAAACTCCGTAAGCCCAAAGATAAAATTTCCAATTTTCCAGGTAAAAATTGGAGGTTTAAAAATTGGAAATCGTATTTTTTACTATTTTCCCTGGAGTTTCTAGATATAAGCTACCTGCATGAAATTTGTGTACGTAGTGAGTGAGTTGCACATCGGGCTGTCTAGTTATTTAGATTAGGTACTCTACCATCAAATCAAATCAAAATATTCTTTATTTATAAGTACAAATCCTGATCATAAATTGTGTCACAAAAGGGTTATTCCACTAAATACATATACCTATATACAAAGTATGGCAAGGCGAGTAAGAGTAAATATATGCAAAAGCACAGCCGATCCCAACAGCCTCTCATGAAACCTGCAGAGTCTAATCTTTTTTATTCAATGGTTTGTAAGCATAAATTAATTTAAAGAATAATATGGGTTTTGAAACAAAAATATTTTTAATCTGGTCCTAAATTTAATTTTTCAATTCTAAAGGTAACATTCTATAAAATAATGATCCCATATATGTAGTTTTAAAAAAAAAGACAACTTATGTTTTTGAATGTCAATATCATTTTTATGTATTGTGTTATATTTATGTACATAAGAGCGCAATGTTGTTATCTCTTAATTATTTTTCAAGTAAATTATGCATTCAAATAGATATTGGTTATAAACAGCTAAAATTTCTACGCTTTTACAATAATCTCTAACATGTGTACCATGTCTAAGCGTTAGCATGACCCTTACTGCTTTTTTTTGCAAAATTAAAATGTTGTTAAAATTGTTATCACATATGCTCCCATAAATGGCAATGCCATACACAAAGTGAGAATGTGTGTGAGCACGGTAGATCAATTTCAAGACTGCCAGGCTACACAGATTTACCATTTTTTTCAAAACAAATATTCCGGAATTGATTTTTTTCACAACATTTTGTATATGACCGTCCTAGCTTAGATTATTATCCACCTCCAAGCCCAGAAATCTTGTGCTATAAAGTTGGTCTAATTTATCATTTCCAATAATAATATTGGGTTCTTCAGATGTTCTATTTTGTTTGGTTTGAAAACTTTAGACACTTTGAAAAAATTTGGTCTTTTTGGTATTATGGCACAAAGAATTGTTTTTGAAAAAGTTTTGCACAATGGCAAGCTGAGTATGACTTGCTTCTTCCAAGTAATTAAACTCCTCAGTTGATACAATTAAATTTAAATCGTCAGCAAAAAGAATAAGTGATGAAGCTGACTTTTTACACTTTCTATATTAGCGAGAATTTTTGCAAGTTCTTGGATATAACACAAGAATAATAGAGGTCCAAGAATTGAACGTTGGGAAACTCCATTCCTTATCAATAATTTTGTTGATGCATTTTTGGTGATTTTATTGTTTAAAATATTTGATATTTCTACAAATTGGAACCAATTTGAAAGGTATGAGTGAAACCATTTTAGAGCTATGCTCTCGATTCCAAATAACTCTAACTTATTAAGCAAAATAAGATGAGAAATTGAGTCAAAGGCTTTAGAGAGGTCCATGAAAACTCCCAACTTTCCCTTTGTCATTGATCTATGGAGTCAATTATTGATTCAGTAAATTCAGCTAAGGCAGAGACAACATATTTTCCTTTCCTGAAACCATTTTACTCAGCATTATACAGTTAATTTTTTTCCTAGACATGCAACCAATCTATTATACATAGCTCTTTCAAAAATCTTAGATAAGGATGGCAGAACTGAAACTGGGCGGTAATTATTAGGATCCTGTCTGCTTCTTTTTTTTAAATTGCACAATTTTAGAGATTTTAAGCTGAGAAAGGGAAAATTCCTGATACAAAAGAGGAGTTTACCAAGTGTACTATAGGTTTGAGAAGTGGTACAATTGCAAACTTGATTAGTTTCAAAGGAATTTCATCATAAGCACTTAATGATTTATTTTAAAAGTTTTTCATAATGTTTAGAATTTGTTTCGTCTACGGGCTGCACATAAAAATATTTTGAAAGACAAGTACATACGTCTAAGACAGCTAAGTAATCAAGGTAACACACAATTTGTCTGTGGATTCAATCTACTTATGTGGTCATTTAACAGTCTTAAATTTTCATACTGTTGAGTGTTAAAAAAGTAATAGAAATAGGCAAGACTTGATTGTTCATAAAAACAATAAAGAAATTACTTTATTTGATATTGTGAGTGTATTTAAGCGTAATGGATGGTAAACACGAGTTATAGGGCCTACTTTAGAGCGCCAATATTAGGTACAGTTACGGCCCACTCATTCCATCAGAAGCTGGCCGTTCTCTACAGTTGGTTGAAGTAAAGCATTGTGTTTTAAATAGAACTTTACAGCAGTGTAAATAGTGTAAACATTACTCTGAAGATAGCCATCCAAACTTTACAATCTAATTCTAATTTTATATTACAAGGTTTTAGTTTAATATTTGTATTTATCTACTGAAAATTATTTTCACAACATGATTGTTTTATTTTTAATTTACATATTTGATATGCTATTTTAATAATGTTCAAATCATAGCCATAAAACAGCCATATTATGTTTTACTTTATGGATAACATTTTAAAATGTAATACTATCAGGTATATAAGCTGCTGCAATAAAAATCTTTAAGACAGATTATAATACCCCCGTCATAGCAAACCTGCATACTCAGCAAATTTACAATGCATATACAGGGTGTCACAAAAATGCGTAGCGCGCTACGCAGAACCAGATTCTACATACAAAAACAAGTTGAATATGTATAGTAACATTTTTTTGGATTTCGGTTTAGTTTAGGCGTAATCCGCCATTTTGTATTTGTTTGAAAATAATTAATAATTCAAAAACCCTTGGAGATATTTTTATGAAACTTGGTATAAACTTTAAGTTTCTGGTTTTTAACATTTTCCAAAAATAATTGTTATTAAACTTATCAAATTTCAAAATGGCGGCCATTTAAATATTTCAAAGTCAAATTCCATTAAAAGTAGCAACTAAAACAAAATTGAGGTTGAAAATGGTATAATTTTGTAACCACATCTTTAAGTTATATGTTTGTGGGAAAACCATTCATACCAAATTTTCAAATTTATATTCTTACTAGTAATTTATTTACGGCCAAATCAGTATAAAAATTATTTTTTTTTTTTTATTAAAACAATTATACATAGAGGTATAGTAATAATCTAAATAGATAAAAGAGGAAGTATGTATGTGTATATATATATATATATATATATATATATATGTATGTAGCCTATGGACTCCGAAACTGCTCGACAGATTGTAATGAAACTTTCAGGCATTATTAAGCATTATTCAAGGATGGTTTGTGTGAAGTTTGGTGCAAATCTGTCCAAAGGGCTCTGACCCAGAGGGCATACAAGGGTGCAGTGTCAGGTTTTAGAAATTTAGTGTTTACAAAATTAACAGCTGTAATTAATAAACAACTTAATATGGGTGCAGCAACGCGCGTCGGGAAACTGCTAGTTAAGATATAAGGATGGCAAGATATACCAGGGTTCCAGTATTTATATTTTAAAATTCCCTGACACAGTGATTAGAAGCATGCCGTACCCCCCAAAATTTCAGACATTCAGAGAAATTTTAGCGGGAATTATATCAGTAGTAAGCATTTGAAACATACAACTATCTATACTCTTTTATCTTACATTATTTAACTGAATTTTGAAGCTGTTATAGTCTACGTGCAAGGATAACATGCAATAAATGAACGTATAATTCGTTTTAGCGAATTTCCCCTATAAGGAAGAAGCTATTACCATAGGTGGCATGGTAAGACTTAAGCCCAAGACCATGATAACTTTTCATTTTGAGGTCCCCAGATGCCAAAAACACCATTCATTCAAATGTTTATATATAAATATATATAATACGTATATAAATGTGTGCCCGTAAGCACAATAACTCTCGAAAAAAAGGTCCGATCTTAATGAAATTTGGCACAAATATGTAAGGTACCATTTATCTGAACGAGTAGAAAACCAGACAAATCGCACCATCCGAAGGAAGGTTTTATACCCCGAAAATGGATTTTTTGGGGTTTTCACATGTAATTGTTATTTTAATCAAATTTTAATTTTTACCATTGAATTCGGCTTAAAAAATTTGGTATTTTGATCATTGCTCTACGTCAATTGGTTCCTGAGATATTGAAAGTGCTAAACACAGTACGTTGTCCGATGTTATTCTTATGGAGAAAAATACAACAATTTATATCTTGCTTATTTAAGAATATAACTGACGAAACTTGGTATATGGCTTTATCTGGTTGTTGTTTATTGTTGTTTGTACAAAAAAAATTTTTCGCATATGGTTCCCGTAGCAGCAAACCTAGGTAATCAGGTTATTCTTATGGAGAATAATTAAAATGTTATATATTGCTTATTTATGAATGTATATGGATGAAACTTGATGTGTGACTTCACTTAGATGAGTTCTATTGATATTTGCATAAAACCCCATATTTTGTGTTCCTTGTTGCAGCAAACCTGCGTACTCATCCCCAATGTTATTCTTATAGAGAATAATTAATATTTTAAGTACCGGTATCGCTTGTTTGTGAATATGTTTCTTATGAATTCTGGTAAGTGGCTTAATGTGTATGTATTCATTGGAAATTCGCTGAGTATGCAGGTTTGCTGTGGCGGGGATATTTTGTTATGTATTCCATAAATTATAGACAGGACTAATTAAATTTCCATATTAAAATTGTGTTACAGATATTTGACTCAGCATTTTCATCAATTTTGTTCCTGAATTATACTTTTGATTATCTAACACCACAAACTGACTGTAGTTAGTACGCATGGCAGTGGTCACAGGTTGCAAAACAAACCTGCATTTATATTGGCAATTGTGTTTGATTTACTTTATTTTCCTCAAAAATATGATAAAAATCTGGGACGTTCTTAGTAGATACATCATAGAAAAATTATAGTCAAATTCAGAATATTGTTGTTATGTATTCAGTTTATGAATAACAAATCAATTTAACCTTGATATTTATGTGAATAAAAGCTCAAACTTACTTTTATATAGTGTTATTCTTATTAAAAACTAAAACCGGTTTAAAAGTGTAGTTTTATACATTATTATTTGTTGACAATAACCAATTGTATCAAATTATTTCCGTTCACCTTGTACCAACTCATCGTTTGATAACAACAACTTTGATATTGTTAATCATCAGCTAATTGATTGGAAAAATATTAATAATTCCATAGAAGCATATCTTTAACTAAATCTTTTTTACACGTTTTATTTAATTGTATTATTTAAAAATAACTGGCACTACAACAGCAAACACGATGCAGTAATAACTGGCACTACAGCAGCAAACACGATGCAGTAATAACTGGCACTACAGCAGCAAACACGATGCAGTAATAACTGGCACTACAGCAGCAAACACGATGCAGTAATAACTGGCACTACAGCAGCAAACACGATGCAGTAATAACTGGCACTACAGCAGCAAACACGATGCAGTAATAACTGGCACTACAGCAGCAAACACGATGCAGTAATAACTGGCACTACAGCAGCAAACACGATGCAGTAATAACTGGCACTACAGCAGCAAACACGATGCAGTAATAACTGGCACTACAGCAGCAAACACGATGCAGTAATAACTGGCACTACAGCAGCAAACACGATGCAGTAATAACTGGCACTACAGCAGCAAACACGATGCAGTAATAACTGGCACTACAGCAGCAAACACGATGCAGTAATAACTGGCACTACAGCAGCAAACACGATGCAGTAATAACTGGCACTACAGCAGCAAACACGATGCAGTAATAACTGGCACTACAGCAGCAAACACGATGCAGTAATAACTGGCACTACAGCAGCAAACACGATGCAGTAATAACTGGCACTACAGCAGCAAACACGATGCAGTAATAACTGGCACTACAGCAGCAAACACGATGCAGTAATAACTGGCACTACAGCAGCAAACACGATGCAGTAATAACTGGCATTACAGCAGCAAACACGATGCAGTAATAACTGGCACTACAGCAGCAAACACGATGCAGTAATAACTGGCACTACAGCAGCAAACACGATGCAGTAATAACTGGCACTACAGCAGCAAACACGATGCAGTAATAACTGGCACTACAGCAGCAAACACGATGCAGTAATAACTGGCACTACAGCAGCAAACACGATGCAGTATATTTTTCATAAACAAAACTAACTTGTTTTGTTTTTAAGGCTATTAATAATTTTCACTACATCTTCCTCATTTACTGGCTTGCACCTGAAGGTTTTGTTTGATTATCATTATAACATATTTCACCATATACAATAAGGTTTGGAAGGATACTATTTTCTTCAAGATGACTAAAATAATCATTACAACCTTCATAAATTGTTGCAGGATCATGTATAGTTTTGTAATTGAATGGCTCCCGCCAGTAACGTTGTAAGCGACAAAATATAAATTTTTCAGGAAACGAAAAAAAAAAACAAATAACAGGAAAATAACAATGGAATATGTTTCTTTTGGCCACATATGTATTAAATAGTACAAGTGGTCATTAAAATAAATATTACAATAATATCTAATGTAGTAATTAAGTTTTGAACAAATACGTGATTTCAAAATTGCAAAAATGTTGTAAACGACAGTTGTTTACGACGTTTTTGCGACTTTTTAGGTTTAATGGCGGTTGCAATGTTATTGGGTAAAAAAAGATAAGAGCTGTTATGTGTATAAAATTGTATTAATACACTAATAAATACATATTGTATATGTCCTAAAATGGAAAATCAAATATTTGCCTTAAACTTACAATATAAAACCGGTTATAATCAATAATATACCCCCGTCGCAGCAAACCTGCGTACTCAGCGAATTTCCAATGAATATATATGTCTTAATAACACATTATGCCTCTTACCAGAATTCATAAGAAATATATTCATAAATAAGCCATATTTAAAATATTCATTATTCTCATTAGAATAACATTAGGGATGAGTACGCAGGTTTGCTGCAACAAGGAACACAAAATAATGGGTTTTTATGCAAATATCAATAGAACTCATCTAAGTGAAGTCACATACCAAGTTTCATCCATATACATTCATAAATAAGCGATATATAACATATTTATTATTCTCCATAAGAATAACATGGGGACCGAATACCTAGGTTTGCTGCTACGGGAACCATAGACGAAAAAGTAGTTTTTTGTTTAAACAACAACAAACCACAACCAGATGAAGCGATATACCAAGTTTCGTCAGTTTATGTTCATAAACAACCGAGATATAAAATTTTTCTTTTTCTCCATAAGAATAACATTGGACAACGTACTGTGTATTACTATTGACACACAATATTTATGCACTTTCAATATCTCAGTAACCAATTGACGTAGAGCAATGATCAAAATACCAAATTGTTTGTTTTTTTAAGCTGAATCCAATGGTATAAATTAAAATTTGATTAAAATGATTATTACATGTGAAAACTCCAAAAAACCCATTTTTAGGGTACAAAACCCCTCCAAAACCCCCCTTCGGATGGTGCGATTTGTCTGGTTTTCGAACTCGTTCAAATAAATGGTACTTTACACGTTTGTACCAAATTTCATTAAGATCGGACCTCTTTTACGAGAGTTATCGTGCTTACGGACACATATATATATATATATATATATATATATATATATATATATACATATATAAAAATTTGAACGAATGGTGTTTTTGGTAGCTGGGGACCTCAAAACGAAAAGTTATCATGGTCTCGGGCTTAAGTCTTACCATGAGACCTACGGTAATAGCTTCTTCCCTATAGGGGAAATTCGCTAAAAGTAATAGATTTACCTTGAAACTACATTTAATTGATGGCAAAAGTAAACTAAACAAAAGACTTAATGTATAACATAAAATTAAATAAAACACATCTATATCTATCTATAAAAGAGGAAGTATGTATGTATATATGTATATATGTATGTATCCTATGGACTCCGAAACCGCTCGACAGATTGTAATGAAACTTTCACGCATTTTTAAGCATTATTCGAGGATGGTTTGTGTGAAGTTTGGTGCAAATGTGTCCAAAGGGCTCCGACCCAGAGGGCATACAAAGGTGCAGTGTCAGGTTTTAGAAATTTAGTGTTTACAAAATTAACAGCTGTAATTAATTAACAGCTGTAATTTAAAAAATTCGAAGATTTGGATGCAGCAACACGCGCCAGGTAGCTGCTAGTTTCTTATAAACAGCCTTAAGCCCTTTCCACTGCATTCCTGTTTACTTTTCAAACATTCCTTCCAACATTCCTGGACCAGTTTTGAATGTTAATTAGACTTTTTTTACTGCAGTTAAGCCGATTTATATCCGTGGGCGAAAGACTTAAATCGGATATAAATCGATTTAAGCAATAAACTGCACGGAGAGACCAAAAACTCTTGACTTTACACCGGTCCTAGAACTGCCAACTTAAAATATATCAAGAAATAAATACGCTGCACTAGTTTAGGATGTCGTTTACAACCTTACTGCATAGAAATCTCGATTTTGTAAAATTTGTCGCTTACAACGTTACTGGCAGGAGCCAATCAATTTATTTATATTTTAACATTTTCAACTTTATTTTCTTTAATACTGATCTCATGTTTTAGTATTTGTCAAATTGTTTTATTTAAATTAGTGGAGAATTCAAGCCTTGTACTGAATTTTTTTTTGTTCTGTTCGTAAATTCTCTTATTATAAAACTATTTATCTTTCTTAAGACTAAATGCATAGATTTGCTTTTTGATTCTCTTGCTATTTGGTTAAAATCCATCAAATTGTTTTCTGCCTTAAGGTTATGAGATATCCTTTGATTTTTATTCACAAATGTTCTCTGATGTTTTTTTAGGAAAATTTTAATTAAAATAATACATTCAAATATCAATCAAAACATCATATTCATATTATTCCAAACAATCATTGAAAACTATAACTGTATGTCTATATATAAATTATATATAGTCAGACTGTTCAAGTATTGAAAGATAAACCAACATTTAACCAGAGATACTATAACCGCCTAACGATTGGCAGCACAATCGCCACCTGAGCTATATTACCATCACTTGGCATGCATGATGCATTAAAGATGCAGTAGTTGACTGTATGATCAGCTTGTACAACCCACCTAGCATCTAAATGGTCCTCTGTTCACACTCACCCCAAGTGTCAATGATTACGGCTAACCAAAACATAGTATAAATTATAATATACATTAGCTATTACACGTTGGTGTGATTAGGAATAGAAAATAGCTTGGTTGAAATCAATTATGATGACTATTTTTATGACCTTCAAAACACTCCACAACACTCCTTTAAGGTTGACAACTTCAAATTTTAATCACTCCACATTTTAATCACTCATACTCGATTTCAAACTTGGATTCTCTTCAATATGTCTCCATTTAAATGTTCTGTTATGTTCAATTTTTTTAACTCCTATATTGATACAACAAGAAACTTAACTATAAAAAAGTTTTAAAACACCAATAGGTAGCAGCGCAACCAGAGAGCAAGGTGGCCAATGTTGGCTTTGGAATACAATGTGCCGTTCGGTAGCATTTTTATTGCTTTTAAGATTTATTATGAAAAATTGAATTAGTGACTCTATTATATTTAAACGGTTTCAAACGACTTTTACTTATAATTCAATGAATGATTATAACTTGTTCAAGTGTTGCATTAGTCATTTGTCCAAATAGGTTAGACAAATTATCTAGGTAATGACAATTGTAAAATTTGTCCGGCGATCGGCACTGCACAGGTGAGAAGGAAGGCCCAACAGATAGTGTTCTTAGAGGCTCTATTTGGCTATTATTTGGTTACATGCAGCCCTGGCTGCATATCTATAAAAGGCAAAGCACTCACTCACTCATCACAAATTCTCCTACTCCCATTTACCTAGAGAGTTGAAATGTTGCACACTGATTCTTTAGGCATAAAATAGGAAAACTAAATGGTTATCATCCTGATCTGATCTTAGGGCTCCGCCAGAGATCCCAACAAAGTTCCCATGTATTCCTTATGGACATTCATTTTTGTTTGAGCTGATGAAAATACAAACAGCTAATCTTGATTAGTAGTAGTTTCTCGGGATAACCACAGAATGCAGCACACACAACTGTCATTGTTTTTATAAATCATTTACGGGGCAAAGCCTGCGGGTTACTTTGTTATAAATGTGGTCACTAACTTGCCGCAGTGAAAATTCTCATGGCAAAAGAGCATCCCGAAATCACGCATATTATTTTCAGTTGCTTTATTAGACAAGTTGTGTTCATAAGTTAGGGTTATTAAAATAATAAGGTTACTCAATATATAAATCTTACGGATATATCCGTTAAAGGTCCTGAACACAAAAAAAATCATCCGTCTACAGATATATCCGTCTTTTGGCCAACAACAGATAAAAAGATTAAAGGATAGGTATATCCGTGGTCCGGGAAGGGTTAAACAGATGACTCCTACAATATCACTTGGTACTCACCACAGTCGGAGGACTCGTCAGTGCCCTCAGGACAGTCCGGCATCGCGTCACAGTGCCACCGCTCTGGTATACACTGGCCTGACTCCTACAATATCACTTGGTACTCACCACAGTCGGAGGACTCGTCAGTGCCGTCAGGACAGTCCGGCATCGCGTCACAGTGCCACCGCTCTGGTATACACTGGCCTGACTCCTACAATATCACTTGGTACTCACCACAGTCGGAGGACTCGTCAGTGCCGTCAGGACAGTCCGGCATCGCGTCACAGTGCCACCGCTCTGGTATACACTGGCCTGACTCCTACAATATCACTTGGTACTCACCACAGTCGGAGGACTCGTCAGTGCCGTCAGGACAGTCCGGCATCGCGTCACAGTGCCACCGCTCTGGTATACACTGGCCTGACTCCTACAATATCACTTGGTACTCACCACAGTCGGAGGACTCGTCAGTGCCGTCAGGACAGTCCGGCATCGCGTCACAGTGCCACCGCTCTGGTATACACTGGCCACTGGCACACTGGAACATCTCCGGACCACATGTCATGTCTGCAACACATGATATTGATTAGTAGAGCTCTCTAGATAAGGCGCCGATTTAAAATATTTTGAAAGGTGAGAACAGAAAAGATCAATTTTAAATGAAAGAGATTTTTAATCATCAACTTGGTGGTGGTGTTGTTACCACCTAGGTGTAGTATGCCCATACCTTTTTGAGTATCATACAATAACAAATTTGATTGCGCCTCAAGAAGAAGCTCAATGATACGGTCTAAATCAGGTGTTAGTCAGGTTCAGCCAAATTTTATTTTAAAAAAAATGCTAACTTTCAGATTTTTGTTACCCATTATAACCAAGTAACTGGAAAAAATTCCTCAACATCCCTTGTTAGATTTGTTGGGAATTTTTCATCAGCTACTTGGTTGTGATTGTTCGGATTATAACAGTTGCATGATCAGCAGAAAAGTCTGCGTAAATTGACTTACCAAATAAAATTAATTCAACCACAGGCTGACATAATAAAACGGCTGAACCTACGCACAGGCCCATGAAGGCTCAATTCCTTGGTTATTTATTTTTTAATACCTAGTTTAAAAATATTAGCCTATTGAATAGCATTGTTTTATATTCAGGCATACATTTAATCTCTTTTTTTATATTAGCACTGTATTAGTTTCTTTAAGTTTGAGACGAAAGTTCATTTTAACAATTTATAATTATGTGCTGTTTTAAATACATTATTTAAATTTAAATAGTTAAAATAAACACATTTTTTCTGATTTTCCAAGAATTTTCAGCTTTTCCACCTGAAAAATTATCATCTCAGAGATCAGGATATTATTTAGAACATTTTGATCAAAGTTTTCATTTTGGGAAGGGTAGCGGATATTACAGAGTTACAAAAAAACCTCCCCACCCAACTTACCCGGAATCCCATTGGACCTCTACATAGACTGGATTGAATAGTACATACTAAAAGCTGTGGAAAATTATGGAAAATAGCTTTTCCACACGAATATTTCTAAAAACCTTACACACTCCACACTCACTGCCTTAAGGCTGTTTACACCGGAGTGACGCACGGAGTGAAATAATTTGTGGTTGTCAACAAAAACAAAAGCCAACAACCCAATGGATTTCCTATGGTTTGTTGTTATCACAGGTGTGGTCTCAAGATGTGAACAGACACAGACAGACAGAGAGTCAGAGCAGACATTTTGATCACACTTTTCAGTTCAGGGAGCATAATGCTGTATTTCCACAAAAAATTAAAACTCATAACTGTTGAAAACAATACCTACTTTCTCTATATGCTGTGCATAAAAGTAAAAGTAAACAAGTTAATTATATTGTCCTTGTTATTTGTACAGGGGTTTGATGGGGCAAACTGAATGACAAGGCATATTAGAGATATGTTTGCATTCCTAATGAACTGTTGTCATCACTACAAATGAATTTAGCTTCTAAAGTATCATCATTGTGTCTCCTTATGCCTTTTAAGTACATTAATATGGACTTTGATAATTCTACACGTAGACAAGAGGTGATATAAATATTCATAACTCGAAACATTTATACAGGGTGAGGCAGTGAAACGGCAATATTTTAAAAAATCGCCAAAATACATTTTAATTAAAAGTATAATTTTTTTAACATGAATCTTGAGTACATGAATGGAAATTAATGATTTAACTTAAAAACGATCATTTTTTTAATATGGTGTCAGTGAGGTGGTGTCCTTGGTTTTGCACATATTGTCGGGGTCTCAGATGGAATCCGCCCAGGTAGGAAGCATCTGCAATGGTACGTTGTTAATTTCTTGCCGAATTCGCTCTCCCAGATTTTATTTATTTTTGGTGGATTTTCCAAGATCTGGAAAAGCAAATTCGGTAATAAATTAACAACATTCCGTTGCAGATGCTTCCTACATGGGCGGATTCCATCTCAGACTCCGACAACATGTGCAAAACCAAGGACGCCATCTTACTGACACCATATTAAACGAGTCCGCACGCAGCAAGCTGACGTGAGGGAAGTGAATTTCCACATAAAAACTTTTAAAACTCAAAATCAGTGTAAAAACATACATGAATCCCAATTTTTATTAAAATCTGAAATCACTGATTTTTTTGGCTGTTCTGATGCTCCTGGTTTCATTTACCTGTAAAGCTGGGAATACAATTTTGCGCATTATAATGTTAGAAGGTGCAGTCAGCTTGAAAGTAGGCGTGAGGTTGCTGGGGATGATAAAAGTACTCTATCAAAGGAATAACAGGCTTTTCTAGTGCAAAACCCCCATAAGACAACATACTGTGTTTAGTCGAAACACATTTTCTTTAATAACTCGGTAAATATTTATGCTAGAATGACGAGAGAGGGCTTAATACTTTTTCCTCACTAATTCCCATCTTTTTATATACATTAATTTTACATCCGGGGCTTTTCTGACCCTTTTTGGGCCCAAAAACTCAAAATTTGAAAGATTAATCCCCAAAAAAAGTGTTTAGAGTTTTTGATTGTTTTGCCCAACGAACTTGTCCAACTGATTAAAGAAAGGAACAGCCCTACCAAATTTGAAGTTAATCGGACAAAAAATGTGACCGCTAGAGTGCAAACACATATATATATATAAAATTTTGAACGACCCCCCAAAACGTGTTCAGGGGGTCACGTTAGGAACTTCTATGGTGGTTCCAGGCTTAAGTTTCACCGTGCAGGTCATGCTAACAGTTCACTTTCCAAAGGAAATTCACTAATAAACGGTATCAGGAAACTGACACATACTTTCTCCCTTTTAGCCCAACTTTAATAAATAAATTACCGGTACTTTTTATTTACTAAATATAGAAAAAAAGCATGGTCGAATGTCCAGAAAATTCTGTAAACAAGTTTTCAAAAACATCCACCCAAATCGCTGTTTCGGAGGAACTACAGAATCCATTGATACACAGGGTGGTTTTAAGAGAGGAAATGCCCCTATTCCTCCCGCCCCAGGGTTATTAAGGGGCAATATATTTTGAATTTCCTCTGTTGGTCAATGCTAACTTGACAAGCATATCAAGTTTGAACGAAATTGATCAGTAAATAAGAGAGAAATAGTAATTTTTGTATTCCCCATAAGAATAACATTGGACAACGTACTGCGTTTACAGCAAAATGAAAATTTAAATTTTCTCCGCAACCAGCACCTGTAGAATAGTAGTTCAGAATACTAAACTATTTAGTTTTTTGAGCTCTTTTTGATAGTGAATAGTAATATTTTTCATATTTACGTTTTTTTTATGAAAAATAGAAAAACTGAATTTTTGATATATTTTAAATGTTGTAATTTCTGAACCCCAATTTTTACAGAAATTCGGGTGGTGTCATTTTGTGGGAAAACTAAAGTTCTAAAAACGACTAAAGTTTAATCAAAATCATTAGAGCCGTTTTTGAGAAATCTTGATTTTTTATGTTTTTTGGAGGATAATTACCCTTAAATATCAAAAATTCCAAAAAATGAAAAAACGCCTGGAGATATCGTGGATTATTACCTACATACCAAATTTCTTAAAAATCGGACCCGTAGTTATAGGGCTCTAGCTCTGTACACATCCATACAGATAGACAGACAGACAGACACACAAACATCATGTAAAAATCACAATTTGGGTTCAGGGAGCACCAAAACAAATATTTCCACTAACAACTCAAATTCAAAAATTTTTACGAAAACAATACTTTCTCCATATACTATGTAAAAGGGGAGAAAGTAAATAAACGTTATCAGGAAATTAACACATACTTTCTCCTTTTTAGCCCAACTTTAATTAAAAATTACTTTTTATTCACTAAATATAGAATATAAAGCATGGTCGAATGTACAGAAAATCTTGTAAACAAGTTTTTTTCAAAAACATCCACCCAAACACGACGGACGGACGGACGGAAGGACGGACAGACGGAATACAGAGAGACAGACAGAGACAGACAAACAGACAT
Source organism: Allygus modestus (assembly GCA_963675035.1). NCBI lineage: Eukaryota > Metazoa > Arthropoda > Insecta > Hemiptera > Cicadellidae > Allygus > Allygus modestus. The sequence continues at coordinate 159,113,895 of OY776114.1, read as the reverse complement.
CAAGTAAAAATCACTTTTTTGGGTTCACAGAACACCAAAACGAATATTTCCACTAACAACTCAAATTCACAAATTTTGACAAAAAATACTTTCTCCATATACTATGTATAAGGGGGGGAAGTAAAAATGATTGTTTTTTAAGTTAAATCATTAATTTTTATTCATGTACTCAAGATTCATATTAAAAAATTATACTTTTAATTCAAATGTATTTTTAGTGATTTTTCAAAATTTTGCCGTTTCACTGCCCCACCCTGTATCAGGTCCAGTAGTTTTTGCCAGGAGTTTTTGTATCATTAAGAAGATAAAGCTTTTCCGTTTTAAGCTACTATAATCAGATATTGGTGTTGAATTTGCAATACTTTCTAGAAGGGTGGCTGTGGCAGGATTGGTGTAATGGAGTTTAATTTATATCCCAAGTCCAAGTGGACCACAATTGATCAATTGAACCAACATGATTTCACTTCCCGCTAGGGTCCCTTTCAGTCAAGTGCACCGAGTCCAGCAATATAATATAAAAATTTGACCAACATAGAACTATTTTGTTTCTTCCAAAATATTGCAATTTAATCCCCAGCTGTGATGGGGATATTTGGTAATTTTCTTTGCAAAAGAACAACAGAAATTAAAACTGACTTTTTAGTATGTACTTGGCTTCTTGGTCCAGAACAAATGTTACATTTTAATTCATATACTTTATGTTAAATATTAGCTCTAGAATGTATGTTAGTAAGGTCAATTTATTCACCTCCATTAAATGTTCAGTTTTCCTGTTTTTATTTATGAAGAAATTTGAACAAATAGTGTTTTTTTTGCAAATGGAGACCTCAAAACAAAAACTCATCATGGTCTTGAGCTTAAGTTACATGTCACCTGCACCATGTGCGTAATAGCTTCTTCCCTATAGGGGGAATTCGCTAAAACAAGTTTATCCATTCATTTTTGTCAAAACTGCATGTCACACCACTAAAACATATATTCTGATGAAAGTTTTATATTATGTGTCATGTGGTGCAATCCTTTTAAAAGGGAAAACATCGCATACCTAATGTTAGACTTTGCCAACAACCTGAATTTTCACTTTAATATTTGTTTTTAAAAATAAACAAGGAGAAAATTATAGTTTATTAAATAGAAATATGCAAATACATAAGTGAAATTGCTTGCTGTGTGGGGCTAGCAAAATACTGTATCAGCATTTTTTAATAAAAACAGTAGCCTATTTTTGCTAAACTTTTTTAAATACTAATTCATTTCTCAATAAGTAATTTTCAAAATGAAACTCTTAGAAGATGGGACAGTAGTTATGTTGTTGGACATTGAGCAGTAAGTCTTGAGCCTCTACCAGATGAGTGTAATGATTTGTAATTATCTACAAATAGATGATATAACATTAAAAAAAACTTAAAAAGAGAAATTACAGAAATCTGAGTTGAGGTAATTGTTAAAACAATTTACTACCTAGCCTCTGAACTAGTTGAGCCATTTAAGGGCCCCAACTAAAATAAATTAAACAAAAACAAGAAAACTACCTTAAGCCTGTACGATAGATATTATTACTATTATTTCAAACGCTAAAATTGATTCCGAGTTCCAGATTGATAATTACGAAGAGGTTAAAAAACATAAAGAACAAATTTCAGTTGTCTTAGACCCTTTGTTCAAGGCAATATCAACAAAGATCTATTTCAGTACCAAATACAGGTTTATCAACTGCAGAGGCTATTCAACTCCCTTCCCTGAACATTAATATTAACGCTCTGAAGAAATTTTAATTTCTTTCTTATTGAGTGTAACAGTTTCTAAACAATAGTTGTAGTACTTTGTAAAGGTTGCAGTTATTTTTAAGGATATTCTATTTTTCATTGCATAAATTAAAAAATTATTTAGTTTGTATTAATAAGTATCAATTAAAAATGTATACTCATGTATTAATTCAGAGGAAAAAATAAAATTATAAGGAATGCTAGTACGTAATCAGAAACTCTATATTACAATTTCTTAAAGAAATGCAAAGTACCAGTTTACAATAACAATGAGTTAATATGAGTCATATTCTTCTAGTCCCAATTTAGATATTCTCCTACTGAGTAGAAGGGTCTTGCTGTTCAGTGATGCCTTCAGCTACTCTCTTCATTTGTATGTTTCTACATCTACAATGTACATTTGGACGATATGCTCTCATTCAGTGTGAAGTGGTGGTGGTGCTAGTAGTCTGAGCATGCCTGGTGGAGTAGTTGCGGGGTCAGCAACTCGTGGTAAGTTCATCCTGTCAACATGTAGTACGTTTCTACATCTACAATCTACATTTGGACGATATGTTCTCAAAGTATGATAGTTTTTCTCATTCAGTGTGAAGTGGTGGTGGTGCTAGTAGTCTGAGCATGCCTGATGGAGTAGTTGCGGGGTCAGCAACTCGTGGTAAGTTCATCCTGTCAACATGTAGTACAATTCTACATCTACAATGTACATTTGGACGATATGTTCTCATTCAGTGTGAAGTGGTGGTGGTGCTAGTAGTCTGAGCATGCCTGATGGAGTAGTTGCGGGGTCAGCAACTCGTGGTAAGTTCATCCTGTCAACATGTAGTACGTTTCTACATCTACAATGTACATTTGGACGATATGCTCTCATTCAGTGTGAAGTGGTGGTGGTGCTAGTAGTCTGAGCATGCCTGATGGAGTAGTTGCGGGGTCAGCAACTCGTGGTAAGTTCATCCTGTCAACATGTAGTACGTTTCTACATCTACAATCTACATTTGGACGATATGTTCTCAAAGTATGATAGTTTTTCTCATTCAGTGTGAAGTGGTGGTGGTGCTAGTAGTCTGAGCATGCCTGATGGAGTAGTTGCGGGGTCAGCAACTCGTGGTAAGTTCATCCTGTCAACATGTAGTACAATTCTACATCTACAATGTACATTTGGACGATATGCTCTCATTCAGTGTGAAGTGGTGGTGGTGCTAGTAGTCTGAGCATGCCTGATGGAGTAGTTGCGGGGTCAGCAACTCGTGGTAAGTTCATCCTGTCAACATGTAGTACGTTTCTACATCTACAATGTACATTTGGACGATATGTTCTCAAAGTATGATAGTTTTTCTCATTCAGTGTGAAGTGGTGGTGGTGCTAGTAGTCTGAGCATGCCTGATGGAGTAGTTGCGGGGTCAGCAACTCGTGGTAAGTTCATCCTGTCAACATGTAGTACGTTTCTACATCTACAATGTACATTTGGACGATATGTTCTCAAAGTATGATAGTTTTTCTCATTCAGTGTGAAGTGGTGGTGGTGCTAGTAGTCTGAGCATGCCTGATGGAGTAGTTGCGGGGTCAGCAACTCGTGGTAAGTTCATCCTGTCAACATGTAGTACGTTTCTACATCTACAATGTACATTTGGACGATATGTTCTCAAAGTATGATAGTTTTTCTCATTCAGTGTGAAGTGGTGGTGGTGCTAGTAGTGGTGGTGGTGCATGCCTGGTGGAGTAGTTGCGGGGGTCAGCAACTCGTGGCAAGTTCATCCTCCCAGATATACAAGGACACAACCATCATGATTTTTCAATTATTCGAAGGCTTCCCTGGGGCTCAAGCACGTAACAACACTCACTGCTTTTTTCTGAAGGAGCATAATTCATTTTAGGTTTTAGCGAATTTCCCCTATAGGGAAAAAGCTATTACCGTAGTCGGCATGGTAAGACCTAGGCCCGGGACCATGATAACTTTTCGTTTTGAGGTCCCCAGACCCCAAAAACACCATTCGTTCGAAACTGTATATATATATATATATATATATGTGTGTGTCCGTGAGCACGATAACTCTCGTAAAAATGATCCGATTTTCATGAAATTTGGTATAAACGTGTAAAGCAACATTTATGACTTTAAGTTCGAAAACCAGCCAGATCGCTCCATCCGAAGGGGTATTTTGGGGGGGTTTTGTACCCCAAAAATGGGTTTTTTGAATTTTGTACATGTAATTTTTGAAAAAATCAAATTTTAGTTTTTATCATTGGATTCAACTTAAAAAAACACACAATTTGGTATTTTGATCATTTCTATACGGCAATTGGTTACCGAGATATTGAAAGTGCTAAACACAGTACGTTTTCTAATGTTATTCTTATGGAGGAAAAGAAAAATTTTATATCTCGCTTATTTATGAACGTATACTGACGAAACTTGGTATATGGCTTCATCTGGTTGTGGTCCATTGATATTTGCTCAAAAAAATTATTTTTTGCCAAAGGCCCGCGTAGCAGCAGACCTGCGTACTCAGCCCCATGTTATTCTTATGGATAATAATTAAATGCTATGTATCCCTTAATTATGAACATAAATTAATAAAAACTGGTATATGACTTCACCCAGTTGAGTTATATTGATATTAGCATAAAAACACATTTTTTGTGTTCCTTGTTAAAGCAAACCTGCATACTCAGCCCCAATGTTATTCTTATGGAGAATAATTAAAATTATATATATTGCTTATTTGTGAATATATTTGTATGAAACTTGGCAAGTGGCTTTATGTAGTATTAAGACGTTTATATATCCATTGGAAATTCGCTGAGTACGCAGGTTTGCTGCTACGGGGGTATTCTTGTGTTAGGCCTTCCTAGATAGTTACGCCATCTAATATATAATAAACGGTATCAGGAAACTAACACATACTTTCTCCCTTTTAGCCCAAATTTAATTAATCAATTACTTTTTATTTACTAAATATACAATACAAAGCACATTCGAATGTACAGAAAATCTTGTAAACAAGTTGTTTTCAAAAATATCCACCCAAATCCCTGTTTAGGAGGCACTACAGAATCCATCGCTAAACACGTGGTTTAAGAGGGGAAATGCCCCCTACTTCCCCCCTCAGGGTTATTAAGAGGCAACATATTTCAGATTTCCTCTGTTAGTCAATGCTAACTTGACAAGCATATCAAGTTTGAACGAAATTTATCAGTAAATAAGAGAGAAATTATAATTTTTGTATTCCCCATAAGAATAACATTGGACAACGTACTGCGTTTACTGCAAAAGGAAAATTTCAATTTTCTCCGCAACCAGTCAGTAATCGTAGAATAGTGATTAAAATAATAAATTATTTAGTTTTTTGAGCTCTTTATAGTGGTGAATAGTTATTTATTTTTATTTATGTTTTTTTATAAAAAAAAAACTGAATTTTTGATATTTTAAGTCTTGTAATTTCTGAACCCGGATTTTTACAGAAATGCGGGTGGTGTCATTTTGTTGGAAAACTAAATTTCTACAAACGACTACAGGTTAATCAAAATCGTTAGAGCAGTTTTTGAGAAATCTTGACTTTTCATGTTTTTTGGCAGTTTTGGGGAGATAATTACCCTTAAAAATCAAAAATTCCAAAACATTAAAAAAAATTCCTGGAGATATCGTGGATTAGTACCTACATACAAAATTTCATAAAAATCGGACCATTGGTTAGGGCTCTACCTCTGTACACATCCATACAGACAGACAGACAGATACACAGACATCATGTAAAAATCACTTTTTTGGGTTCAGGGAGCACCACTAACAACTCAAATTCCACTCGTTGGGGTGGGAATTTCCACTAACAACTCAAATTCGAAAATTTTGACGAAAACAATACTTTCTCCATATACTATGTATTAAGGGGAGAAAGTAAAAATCAATGTTTGTCCGTTTGTATTTTATAAGCTGCCATACCGTTCATCTGAAAGCTTTGAAATTTGTCATAGTATCACAGGTTAACCCTGGGAAGGTTATAGGCCATTAACCGAAGTCCTGGGACATTAGGGCTGTGCCCCACTGGACTTCAAAGTTTCAACGTTAATCTTATGGAAGAAAGATTTCTTTTGATTTTATCAGATGATATCTATAACTTAAATATTGTAAACAGCTGTTTATCATTATAGAAATAACAAACCTACCTATTGTAACAGTCATCCTTCCATTACTTGACTCCAATTATTTACCTTTAAACATTTTATTCAAATGGTTTCACCGGTATTGAACCCACAAGACCTTTGCCCTGGTGTGCTGTGGGAGTAGCCTGTCACAGATACGCTCACGATTGCCCTGGTGTGCTGTGGGAGTAGCCTGTCACAGATACGCTCACGATTGCCCTGGTGTGCTGTGGGAGTAGCCTGTCACAGATACGCTCACGATTGCCCTGGTGTGCTGTGGGTGTAGCCTGTCACAGATACGCTCACGATTGCCCTGGTGTGCTGTGGGAGTAGCCTGTCACAGATACGCTCACGATTGCCCTGGTGTGCTGTGGGAGTAGCCTGTCACAGATACGCTCACGATTGCCCTGGTGTGCTGTGGGAGTAGCCTGTCACAGATACGCTCACGATTGCCCTGGTGTGCTGTGGGAGTAGCCTGTCACAGATACGCTCACGATTGCCCTGGTGTGCTGTGGGAGTAGCCTGTCACAGATACGCTCACGATTGCCCTGGTGTGCTGTGGGAGTAGCCTGTCACAGATACGCTCACGATTGCCCTGGTGTGCTGTGGGAGTAGCCTGTCACAGATACGCTCACGATTGCCCTGGTGTGCTGTGGGAGTAGCCTGTCACAGATACGCTCACGATTGCCCTGGTGTGCTGTGGGAGTAGCCTGTCACAGATACGCTCACGATTGCCCTGGTGTGCTGTGGGAGTAGCCTGTCACAGATACGCTCACGATTGCAATAATCTCTGCAAAATATAAACTAATTGAAATTAGAACAATGTATTTGAACATTTTTGCTCAAACAATGATTAATTGAATTTTTTTACTATGGTGTATACCAAATTGATGGTGAAAGAAATGGTGTTTTACCTCCTACAAATTTTAGCTCAATTTCTCTAAAACATATTAACTACATTTGATAATATTGATAATCTATCAATAAGATGATTGGCATGGAAATTATTGTGGCGAGTATTGGCAGGGCTCAACCTTTATACAAACATTTTGATAGCCTACATCAATTGTTAAAATCGGTTCAGTACGTAGTTAATTTTAAATTGCCTTAATGTACCTAGAGAACCATGCTTTGCTCCGAAAATGTGTAACTCCGATAGGCATTACGCCAAAAATATTTTGGGAACAGTGCATTTCGCAATAATGCTTTCGGAGCTGTGCATTTTCGGAGCGATGCTTTTCATTTCGGACAAATGGTTGGTTTTCGGAGTACTGCCTTTCGGAGCTATACATTTTTGGAACAATGCCACACACTTGATTTTTCGCTCCGAAATGCACTACTCCAAAATGCACTACTCCGAAAGGCAATGTTCGAAACAATTTTCATGGTTCGGCATATCCCGTCCCTACCCTCTTGGACAAGTTTCGTACAATCGGCGGTGTTTAGTACGCTGGTATAGTCCAAGTCTCGCGGAAGCAACGAGGTCAATCTACCGCTGATTGCCGGCATCGTGTAGTCCGTCGCATTTCAGCAAGAATAATCGGCGGCGTTTTATACGCTCGTGTAGTCCCAAGCCTTAATGTATTAACAGTTTAAATTATGATAGCTTTATTTCCGATGATAATTTTATAGAAAAAACATAACTTTTATGGCGGCTCATGTCCTTAAAAATGAAAAAATAAATAGCTTTATGCACAACTAATAATAAGAACACATATTTTGATACCTCAATTGTTACAATCGGTTCAGAATTAACAGAGGCATTCTCTTAAAAAAAAAAACCTATTAATATATAAGATTATTTGTTTGTTAAATAAGTAACACACACACACATAAGTAAGCACAGTAAAGTTATAGGATAGTATAAGCAATCTAAGCAATTAGGTATTTATTGGTACCTACATAAATAAACCAATTTAGGCCTCATTATGGATATGACGAAGATCCTGCGTGCCAACATTCACGGGTGGAGCAAGTTAGTCTCTTTTCATTGGCCAATGCCGCCATTTCAAATCCTCCCAACCCCTTTGACCCCTCCAAAATGAAAATGTACCGCAAATGCATAACTCCGAAAAGCAGTACTCCGAAATTCACTGATCTGAAAGGCATCACTCCGAAAACACTTTCGGAACAGTGCATTTCGGAACACTACTTTTGAAGTATTGCATTTTCGGAATAATGCTTTTCGGAGTTATGCATTTCGGACCAATGCCTTTGAAATTACCTATTTATTTCGGAGTACTGCCTTTTGAAGCTGTGCATTTTCGGAACAATGCCGCGCACCGATGTACCTATAATTTATATGTTTAATGATTACAGTTTCTTTACTGTAAAGAAAAGACAATAGTCAATCAATACAGATGAGTACTAAAGAATGATGATGTTGAAGAGGATTGTCAGTGATTTAAACAAGGAGAGTTATAGTCTACAATTAACAGATTTTATTATTTTCATCCGAGTGATTTATAGGACAGGCTGTGCCACACCGTCTTTTGTTTATTTCCGAGTTGCACACTTTACTGATGAGTTGGAAGTATTAGGTATAGGTGTCTGCTAATGGACAATAGTTAAAGCTTTTAGATGATCAAGAATCTGTTTTCTGTAAAATTATTTTGTGTTCTCTTATTTGTTCAGTATGAATTGTTTAATATCTGAGGTTCTTCTCTTCTTTATTGTTTAATATTTAAAGATGTTGTCAGTAACAGTGATTTGTGTTGTAGGTCAAACTACCTACAGCATTTCAGAATGTTTTTATCAAGACTTTCCAAGTATTCTAGATTGAATGTTGTGGTAAGTAAATTTCAATTCCTTTATTCGTTGGATTGATAGTCCTGCTTGCTTCCAAACCTAAACAACACCAAACAGCTAATTTTTTGTGGAGTCTAAAAAAACTATGTGTTTTAGTCAGCCATCTTGTTCTTGTACCAAGAAATGTTAATGATAGAAGCAAGTCAAATGAAGATAAACGACTTGTTTACTTGAGAGGTCTTGTCCATGAGAAAGTGGACGAACTAGTTTTTATAAGAGGTGTAAATGATACCATACTGTAACTAATATCCTAACTACTTTGAAACCGCTTGATCTTACTCTCTGACTGACAGACATAAGACTACATTACTCTCATACAACTAAATGCCGAACAACCCCCAAAATTGTAATTATGCTCAACAGTCATAATATTAGAAAATTGGACACTGTACAAAAAGTGTTCAAAGCTCTTGATACAATTAATTATGTTATTATTTGGGTTCAAACCTATATGATTATACAAATTGCATACTGATAAACATAATAATTTTTCACAACTGTTTTTATCTTTTTCAGTAACTAGTGGGCGTTGACACATGTATTTCAATTATGGATTATAAAATCTACTATTAGAGTGGGTGTTTGGGTTGAGTAAGTTACAGGTTGTAAACTCAGTTGTCCAATGTTATCCAGCTGGTTTTCCTATGAATTTAAGCTTTACAAATATCAGAAAAAAACTGTTCAATTTTAGAGGGTGAGAAGAGAGGGTGAAAGCTAGTACCAATTCATTATCTACATTTGTTAGCAGCTCACAACTAGCTAGTTTTGACAATTCTCTGGGAGGACTACAAGAAATGACAGTGACTTTATTATTATTATTATAACTATATTTATAATCATCTCTGGCAAACTGATAATGCACGCGATTGCCAACAATTAATTTGGAAAAATGGATTTTAAAAGATAAATAGAAGTCCATATATAGTTTTTATCTTTAAAGGTTAAAAAAGCTTTAAAATTAATAAGGTTCCAGCTCAGAATATGTGACGACGTTGAAAATCAAATATTGGACACAGTGGCATTGATAAGCTTATCATAGGTCAGCGTTTCAATCAACAGCATTCACAGAGTCTGATCTCGCCCATATGTCATTATCTGCCTCTCTCCATTACCCAACCAACTTTACATTGTGGTAAACTTTTTATCTGCAATTTCGGTTTCATAATATGGTGAAAAAGATAGCTGTTTCATGGCACAGCTTAAAAGAAAATTGGGAAATTTATTTCATTAGGTTATTGGTTTTGTGCATTAACAAATAATTTATCACAAAAGTTAAGATGTCTTATTTGCAGTTTTATATGATAATTATTGTACGATGAATATAGCTCAGGTAGCGTACAAACACAACTATTAAAATTTCAAGTTAAAGAGAATGTTATCTTCATTTATAAAAAATGTATAGGTAGGTATGCTATTTTAACTAAAAATATTTGGCTGGTTGAATGTATTGCTACCGAACAGATTAACTTTATTTATTTGAGTAACTTTATTATACGGTGTATCATTTGTGTTTGTTATTTCCTTTAATTTAAACACAATATTCTATTTACACCTTATTGTTTGTACGATTGTTGATCCCTTAAGCAAAAACGTGGACTATTTGAGTTGAAATTTTGCAGAAAGGTGTAGCTAACACACCAGAATAAAATATGGGATACTTTAGGTCTATTCCCATTTCAATAATCATTTAAGGCCTCAAAGTTCCAATGTTAATCTTATGAGGAGTAAATTTTATTAAGTCAGATGGTAACTCAAACTAAATATAAGTAAGAAACAGATCTAGCCACCACAGAATATAGCAAATACAAAGAACTGTTATGAAATTACAAAGAGTTGAATGAGAGTACTAAATTCACACTCCATCAAAATGAGGTCAAAGAGCGTTGTGGATTTGCCCTCTAGCCCTAAGTGTAGGCAACTTGTGTCCACTATGGCAGCAGATTTTTGTGGGCAGATAAACTCTCAGCTTGGCTCTTAGTAATTGGCCTTAAATAGCATATATTTTATTCTGGCGTTTCAGCTACCTTTATATGAAAGTAGCTGATGTGCCCGTTCTTCGCACGGGTTAGAAACAATGAGATCTTGAAACAGCTGTTCTTGCTTCTGCTCTTTAAGCTGTCAAATGGAAGTATCCACAGCTGTTCGCATTACAGTTTCTAGATTTTACTTTCTTCTGAAATGTAAACATTGAAACTTAGGACATTCACGGAGCGTAGCCTGAGGGGATTTTTAGGAAGTGAATAGGCCTATGTGTTTCACGGGTTCAAGATCTACCTTTGTGTACAGTTTCAGCCCAGTTGGTTCAGTAGTTTTTGCGTTTACCCGGAACAACGGACAGACTGATACACAGACAGACAGAAACCACCTCTTCTTTATAATATTATACATAGAATTCAGCTCAAATGGTCCACAAGTTTTTGCGAAATCGAACTATAACTCCAAACAATGAGAATTGTACCATTAGTAGGAAAAACAATTGAAAATTTTCTGTTCACGAATAACATTGGGCATAAAACAGTTAAACATATTATACATAAAATTGTTGAGGATTGTTTTTATTAAACGTGTAATTCGAAAATGGAGACCTTGGATCACATAAATTATATCTTTCACAGGCCTAATGCATTAGTTCGTTCATGACCCACAAGTAGCAGCATAATGATTGTACGATCACCCAAATTGTTTCTGTAGCTAGAAACAATTAAGAACTATTAACCAACTAATAACTTTCATGGATAATCTATCAAAAATTGCATCGTTAACTCAAGCTTTTGTTTCAACACATAACATAACAGCAATTTAACTGCATTATCCAATGACAAGGCTAAAGCTGGAAAGAAGCAGCGAATGCAAGTCAGATGACAGTGGATCAGTCATGTTTCCTCTCCCTCGCACCATTCCGAGAGCATCAAAATGAATGCTGCAACAAGTGCAAAGAGCATTCTGTAAAAGGATTTTCCAATGTCATGACATTTTTGGAAAACAGCAATCCACCCAGAACTTTGCGCTGAGTATGGTCAAAGGATATAAGCAAAGCAGTTGTTTGAGGATTTGTTTGTTCAGAAGTGGTTATCAAACTCCTAAGCTGGAAGGCCATCTGTTGACATTTCTCTTATTGAGAGAATCAATGAAAATATCCATGACTATAGACATTTTAGTACCTTGGGCTTTCTGATTTAGCCCAAGATTTAACAGAAAGGATTGGATTCAAAAGTTGTAACAACAAATGGTGCCTGCTCTAGACTGTCAGGATTTTTGACAACACACTTTGATGCACTGCAAGTAGAGATCTAGCTTTTGCAACTGATCATTCACTGAATTAAAAAGTTACCTGCAATGCAACCAGCATAGTGAGCAAACATAGGTTACTTTCCGAATGAGGGCAAACATAGACATACACTTGTCGCGGAATATGTTGAGAACTGAATATGGTGATAACTGTTTTTAGTTCAGACAGTTCGAGTAAAGCGAGATTTAGACATCGGTTTAAATCTGTCATCTGTTGATTCCAATTATTTGTTCAGTCGTAATACTGTTGTTATGTAAACAAAATAACTGTTCGTCAGTATTCCATGTTCAGTAGCCCAGCTGGTTATCTCAGTCAGTCTGGCAGTGGAGTAAAGCACGGGTCACACTAGGCTGATTGCAGCCGCGAATTAACAGAAAGCCGCTAATATCAGCTTGATGTGACCGTAGAACTCGCAGCTGGCACCGCCAGCCGGCGAGTATTTGCCGAAGTTGGACATGTTCAACTTTCGCTGCTCATGTCCAACTTTGGCAAATACTCGCCGGCTGGAGGAGCCAGCTGCGAGTTCTGCGGTCACATCAAGCTGATAGTAGCAGCTTTCTGTTAATTCGCGGCTGCAGTCAGCTTAGTGTAACCAGTGCGTAAGCCAAGGCTTAAGATATTCCGCGAATTGTAGGTTACTAAGTGGGGTGGGAAATCACTTGTTGGTGACTGCTGTTAGATATTAATAAATAAACAATTAAACACGTGTTTGTGTTTACAATATTGGACAATTTTTTGCACTTACAATATTTGAATCAGCTAGTTGAGTATTCCTAATTCAGTTATACCATAAAAATGGCTAAAATCAATTTTATTGTCCAATTGACATAAATTTGTATTAATAATAAGTAGATCAATTGATGATCTCAGAATTGATGAAAAGTCAATGTCACTCAGTTATGCAGTAATGGGTTCCATCTGATCTTGGTGTAATGACAAATGAATAAGTTGTTCAAATTAATAACATTTGAAAAGAGTTGAGATATTCTTTAATTGAATTATTGTTGATATTTATAATCAGTTAACATTTAGAAGTTCATTTTTAATGAAATGCTTTTTTGTATAAAAATTGCCTTGAAAGGCCACACTAGTAGCAAATTTTGAATATTTGGAGTAAGTTAGTCATACCAAATTAAAGATCTATTCTTGCTATCAAGCTAATTTAATCTTGAAGTGGCCAAATATAAAGGGGATTTTCTCTGTAACTCCGCAGATTGATAATACTCAAGCAGCTTTTGACGCCTGAGAGCACTTTTAATGGGGAATTAATTAAAAATATGAGGAGCATTGTCCTATAAGATGTACAACACAAGGCCTAGTTTTGGATGAATGCTGGAGATGATCAAAACAAGCTGAATGCTTGGGTTTCATAGGCTTTTAAAAGTATTCAAAAATACTTAGGCCACTAAGCACGAAGATTTCCTTTGTCAATTTGGGTTTTGATTCCTCCCAAATGCACGCTCCAATAAAAACCACGTGTTTATGCGTTCTTAGTCAGTTATCATAATACATGCAATAACATTATTAATAAGAAGATTATTAAATAACTAGTGGCTTGAAGGGGCCATGGCCCCTATTCTTTTTCTTAACTCTGCCTCAAGTATGTTAACACATGTCAATTTGTGAACAAAGTAGACACTTAATCACATGTTTTAGTGTTAACAAAGCAGTTTACAAATCCCCATGCTTTTCTTCCATCATCCTGAAATCCACCAAACTCTCACAATTTTGACTTAAAACATTTCTATATAATTCATTGGAATTCTCCAAACATTCTAAAAAGGGGATAAACGTTAAGTAGGATGTGCCTATCAGACTTCTTACGTAAACATTCACCACTCATGTTAACTGCAACCCCACAACTCTAAATCTCAATCATCTACATGACAACCTAACGTTTTGCACCTGATGTATTCAACTGATGCGAAACAGCAACTAATGTGTACACATCAGATGCGAGAAAACGTGTGATATAGCATATCACTACTGTATTACTGTAGTAGCCTACCAACTTTTGTCATTTAAAAAAACACATAACCTATATATCAGTGTAAACAAATTTTAACGAATGATGTTTTTGGATTCTGAGGGCGTCAAAACTAATTGAAAAGTTATCATAGTCTGAAGCTTAAGTCTTACCATGCGCTTAGGTAAGAGCTTATTCATTATGGGGAAAATTCGCTCAAAGACAATAATGTGAGTCTTTATTCAGTTATTCTTTTTATGTTGGTTTAAGTAGTACGGTACCTGATTGGTAAAATATAGAATTCTCATCCATAATGTACTAGGAGCTAATTATTGGAAATCAATTTAAATTTTAAACTGTGAAATTAAAGCATCAAAATTCTAATAATAATAAATTTTAATTGACTAGGCCTTTGATATTTGATAACGAAACTAATTGCCGAAAAGGTTGCATCATCATCAGCTGTTGCAAGAGGTTGTCTGCAAAGAATAGATGTTCAGCCGCCTCCCCCAGGAACTGAGCCCCTGCCGGAAAACTCCACCTTTCCAGGACAACCCAGTCTTGTGCATCGACAGCATCGAACACCAATGGACCCATAGATATATGTAAGTTGAGTAGGTCAAATAAAGGAAATAATGTAAATACTTTTATTATTGACAGTTCACCAACAGGGGATATTGTAAATAAAAATGTAAATGGGAGTAATAAAAATTCTGGAAAAAGCTGTAGTAGTCCTAAGATAAATTTAAAAATTTTTCACCAGAATTGTCAAAGCTTGTTTAACAAAATTGGAATTTTAGAAAATGTTTCTTGTGAGATGGATTTAGATTTTTTGTGTATTACAGAACACTGGATGGAAAGCAATGAAATTTGTAAATATTCTATTAATGAGCTAAAACATGTTACTAGTTATTGTCGAACTACCAAGATTCATGGGGGATCTGCAATTTTCACTCGGTATGATCCTTCTTTAATTAAAGTAATGGATGTCATAAACAGACTCTCTGTTGAAATGGATTGTGAAATCTCATGTATTGAAATATTAAATGTTAATATAATGTTAGTAACTATTTATCGCAGTTCTAATGGTAATGTAGAAAGTTTTTTAAATGTAATGGAGAAATTATTAAGCCACCTTAATCGGTTAAACAAGCCCTCAATCATATGTGGTGATTTCAACATGAATTTTCTTGGCCATGAAAAGGATACTGTAAACTTTGTAAATCTTTTGAATATGTATGGATTAGAAATGACAGTTACTGTGCCTACTCGAGGGTTAAGATGCCTAGATAATGTATTTACTTCTTTAGATGGCAATTATACAATCAATGTGGTTAACAGACATGTTAGCGATCACCTAGCACAGGTTTTTCAGTGTGTTTTTGACAATAAACTAGATAACTGTTCTACGGAAAATTTTAAAACCATTACGAAGATAACTGATGCAGGTATTAGAGAATTTAAATTCTATTTAGAGAAAGAATGCTGGAAGGATGTATTTATGACAAATGATCTGCATGTTAGCTTTAGTACTTTTGTAAATATTTTAAAGTATTATTTTAGCATTTGTTTTGTAACTACTGTAAATAATTTTAAAACTAGACCTAAGAAAGCTCATGCAAAATGTATTTGGTACAATTTAGAGCTACAAAAGCTTAAAGATAGATTAGATATGCTGTATGATTTATCAAAATCTACAAATATTGCGTGGTATAAAAATGAGTATAGGCATGTCAAAATTGTGTATAGACGTAAAATTAAGGAAGCAAAAAAACAGGCGAATGTTAGCTTTATTGATAATGCAAAAAATAAAACAAAAGCTTTATGGAGTATTGTGAATAAAAGTAAAAAGGGTAATGTAAATAGTAGTGTAAATAATGTTTTTATGCCAGATGAATTTAATGACTTTTTTATAAATATTGCCAAGGATTCAATCATTCCGAATTCGTATGGAAGTAGTAACTGTGATTTTAACCTATATTTAAGTAACATGACTGTACCTGAACATATTGATGAATTTTGTTTTAAGTTTGTTACAGAAAGAGATATTTTAGATGTGGTTCAGCAACTAGCTCCTAAAAAAAGTAAGGATCATTTTGGTCTGACAAATGCTCTGATTAAGGAAACCATTACCAGTTTTGTATCTCCACTGACAGTTCTCGTTAATGGTTGTTTAGGGCTGGGGATATTTCCTGATGTTCTAAAAATTACTAAAGTGCATCCTATATATAAAAAAGGTAAAAAAGAGGAGATAGGAAACTACAGGCCTGTTGCGATTGTACCAGTCCTGTCTAAAATAATAGAAATAGTTATTGGTAACCAACTAATGCAATACTTAGAATCCAATGGTTTGGTTTGCAAAGAACAATTTGGATTTCGAAAAGGACTATCTACAACTCAAGCAATTATTTCTCTAGTTGATAAGGTTCTAGATTGTTATGAAAAAAAGGACTTTGCTGCAATAACTTTCTGTGATTTAAGCAAAGCTTTTGATCGAGTATCGCATAAAATACTATTAGAAAAACTGAAGCACTATAATATCAAAGGTGTCGCTCTAGATTTATTCAGGTCTTATCTGCAATGTAGGTCTCAGTATGTAGTTTTAGGAACAAGTGAATCTCAATGTAAACCTGTAACCTGTGGAGTCCCACAAGGTTCTGTACTTGGGCCATTATTGTTTTTGATAGTGGTAAATGACTTAAATGTAAATGTCCCATCAGACGTTGTTTTATATGCAGATGATACCACGGTAATCACTAGGAACTCAGATTATTGTAAACTTGTAGAAAACTGTAAGGTGAATCAAAATTGTATAGAAGACTGGCTTACAGCAAATAATTTAATTCTGAACAAAGATAAGACAGCAACTGTAGTATTTAGCCTTAGAGAAACTCCTGAATTGCCATATGAAAACCTGCATCAAAAATTTTTAGGCCTAATTTTTGATCCTACTCTAAACTGGCACCATCATGTTAATTTGGTAAAAAGCAAACTCAGCTCAAGTATATTTGCTATAAAACGGTTATGTGGTGAATTAGAACAGGCTGCTATTGTACAGGCATGTTATGGACTTTTTCACTGTCATCTGAGTTATGGTTTAATTGCTTGGGGATCTTCTCCTCATGCAAAGGAAGTGTTTATTATGCAAAAAAAGGCTATTAGAGTAATTGCAGGTGTAAATAAGTATCATAGTTGTAGAGATCTTTTCAAAGAGTTTAAAATATTAACTTTGTTTTCTTTATACATGCAACAATGTCTGATTTATCTTAGGAAAAATATTGTTCAACTAAACTGTAGAAGAGATATGCATAGTTATAATACTCGTTTTTGTAATAATTTAAATACGCCAAAGGTGAGATTAGTTAAGACAGATAAAAGCCCTTTGCTGATGGCTATCAAGTTATACAACAAGTTACCATTGGATATAAGATTGCTTAGTGATAAGCATTTTAAAACTAAACTAAACTATTTCCTGTATAAAGAATCATTTTATTCTGTAGATGAATATACAACAAGAATGTGGACTGTGAATGACTTTTGTTAATACTGTTTACCAATGTGTGTGACGTGCCAATGTATTTGTATGAAATATTTTCTGGCTGAATAAATTTCTTATTCTTATTCTTATTCTTATTAAAAATACCATCGTCAGGTCAAATCAACAACATAAACAACAATCTGAATTTTGGCATAACAAATTAGCTGTAAATAAAAATATAGTAATTTAGTGAAATAATGTAAAGTAAATATAATAAATTAAGTTCTTAATACAATATAAAAATTAATAGAGTCGACAAAATGATAATTGAAGGTCCATATATCAAAATAAAGAAAGATCCCCTGAATAAATTTATAAAATAGACAATGAATTCCTTAAAACAATGCAAACATTTGATAAAAAAAAAATAAATCAAAAAACTGACAGTAAACAATCCTTTTATACCTAGACTCTACTGCCTCCCTAAAACTCATAATCCAGGAGACAAAATGAGACCTATCGTTGCATGAGTAAATTCTCCAACCTATTTGATATCAAAATGGTTAACTCATAAATTCCAACAGTTTCCTATTGTTCCTACATTTTCTTTCAAAGATGGGTATGAATTCATTGAAAGAACTAAAAATATACATATTGAAGATAATGAATATTTTGTATCGTTTGATGTTACCTCATTATATCCAAATGTACCAATGAAAGAAGCAATAAAAAATATATAAGAATGGCTAATATCTGTTAATCGACCAAAAGAAGAAATTGATAAATATATACTTTTGATAAATCTATGTATGATTCAAACAGTTTTCCAGTATAAAAATGATTATTATTGCCAAACAGAAGGAACTGTGATGGTAAACCCTCTCTCTTGCTTTATAGCTAATATTTTCCTAAGTAAATTTGAAACTGAAGCCAAATCTAAAATGAGATATTTTTCCAGAAATAAGATTCTAAGAATAATGTTCTAAGAATAATGTTGATGAAATAAGAATTCTAGGAATCTTACTATTCCAGATTCTAAGATGTGTTGATGAAATTTTTTCTTTTTTTAACAATAAAGAAAACTTGCAAGACTTTATCCCTGAAACAAACTCTTCTTACACAATCATATTTACTCATGAAGTAGAAAGTAATAATCAAATCCCATTTCTAGATTTAACTGTAAAGAAACAGTTTAATCTAAATATTGCTTATGCAATTTACAGAAAACCAACTAGTAACTATAGGTTTATTCCTTATGATTTTTTTCATCCACCATCTGCAGCTTTCAGTTCAATGATCTACAGACTTCTACATACTCCGTTATCAAATGGTGATTTCAAATACCCCCGTCACAGCAAACCTGCATACTCAGCGAATTTCCAATGAATTATAACACATTAAGCCACTTAACAAGATTCATAAGAAATGTATTCACAAACAAGCGATATTTAAAATATTAATTATTCTCTATAAGAATAACATTGGGGATGAGTACGCAGGTTTGCTGCAACAAGGCACACAAAATAATGGTTTTTTATGCAAATATCAATAGAACTCATGTTAGTGAAGTCACATACCAAGTTTCATCCATATACATTCATAAATAAGCGATATATAACATTTTAAGTATTTTCCATAAGAATAACATGGGGACCGAGTACCTAGGTTTGCTGCTACAGGAAACATTGGCGAAAAATTGTTTTTTTGTGCAAACAACAATAAACCACAACCAGATGAAGCCATACACCAAATTTCGTCAGTTTATGTTCATAAATAAGCGAGATATACAATTTTCCTTTTTCTCCATAAGAATAACATTAGACAACGTACTGTGTTTAGCACTTTCAATATCTCAGTAACCAATTGACGTAGGGCAATGATCAAGATACCAAATTATTTGTTTTTTTATGCTGAATTCAATGGTGAAAATTAAAATTTGATTTCAATTAAAATTACATGTGAAATCCCCAAAAAACACATTTTTGGGGTACAAAACCCCCCAAAAACCCCCCTTCGGATGGTGCGATTCGTCTGGTTTTCGAACTCGTTCAAATAAATGTTACTTTACACGTTTGTACCAAATTTCATTAAGATCGGACCTTTTTTACGAGAGTTATCGTGCTTACGGACACATATATATATATATAAATATATATATATATATATAAATACACCCGTCGCAGCAAACCTGCATACTCAGCGAATTTCCAATGAATATATAACATAACACTTAACAGGATTCATAGGAAATGTATTCACAAACAAGCGATATTTAAAATATTAATTATTCTCCATAAGAATAACATTGGGGATGAGTACGCAGGTTTGCTGCAACAAGGCACACAAAATAATGGGTTTTTATGCAAATATCAATAGAACTCATCTTAGTGAAGTCACATACCAAGTTTCATCCATATACATTCATAAATAAGCGATATATAACATTTTAAGTATTTTCCATAAGAATAACATGGAGACCAAGTACCTAGGTTTGCTGCTACAGGAACCATAGGCGAAAAATTGTTTTTTTGTGCAAACAACAATAAACCATAACCAGATCAAGCCATATACCAAATTTTGCCAGTTTATGTTCATAAATAAGCGAGATATACAATTTTTCTTTTTCTCCATAAGAATAACATTAGACAACGTACTGTGTTTAGCACTTTCAATATCTCGGTAACCAATTGACGTAGAGCAATGATCAAAATACCAAATTGTTTGTTTTTTTAAGCTGAATTCAATGGTGTAAATTAAAATTTGATTTAAATTAAAATTTGATTTAAATTAAAATTACATGTGAAAACCCCAAAAAACACATTTTTGGGGTACAAAACCCCCCAAAAACCCCCCTTTGGATGGTGCGATTCATCTGGTTTTCGAACTTGTTCAAATAAATGGTACTTTACACATTTGTACCAAATTTCATTAAGATCGGACCTTTTTTACGAGAGTTATCGTGCTTACGGACACATATATATATATATATATAAATATATATATAAATATATATATAATATATATATATATATATATATATATATATATACATATATACAAATTTGAACGAATGGTGTTTTTGGCATCTGGGGACCTCAAAATGAAAAGTTATCATGGTCTCGGGCTTAAGTCTTACCATGAGACCAACGGTAATAGCTTCTTCCCTATAGGGGAAATTCGCTAATATATATATATATATATACATATATAAAAATTTGAACGAATGGTGTTTTTGGCATCTGGGGACCTCAAAATGAAAAGTTATCATGGTCTCGGGCTTAAGTCTTACCATGAGACCGACGGTAATAGCTTCTTCCCTATAGGGGAAATTCGCTAAAAGGAGTTAAATACTACTATTAAAAGAAATAGCTGTTTTTAATGGATACTCAGTCAGGTTGATAAACAAAATAGTGAAGAATAAGAAGAATAATACCCCCGTCGCAGCAAACCTGCGTACTCAGCGAATTTCCAATACATAAGATATGTCTTAATACCACCTTGAGCCGCATACCAAGTTTCATAAAGATAAATTCACAAAAAAGCGATGTCCATAAGAATAACATTGGGAATGAGTACGTAGGTTTGCTGAAACAAGGAACACAACAAATTGGTTTTTAAGCACATATAAATAGAATTCAACTAGATGAAGCCACATACCAAGTTTCATCAATATTCATTAACAAATAAGCAACATATAATATTTTAATTATTCTCCATAAGAATTACATGGGGGCTGAGTAAGCAGGTTTGCTGCAAGAAGGAACACAAAATATGGGTTTTCATGCAAATATCAATATAAGTCACCTAGTTGAAACCACATACCAAGTTTCATCAATATACATTCATAAACGAGTTTGCACGCAGCACAAGCTGACGTTAGGGAAATGAATTTCCACATAAAAACTTGTAAAACTCAAAATCAGTGTAAAAACATACATGTATTCCAATTTTTATTGAAATCTGAAAACATTGATTTTTTGGCTGTTCTGATGCTCTTGGTTTCATTTACCTGCAAAGCTGGGAATACAATTTTGCGCATTATAATGTTAGGAGAAGGTCCAGGCAGGCTTGAAAGTAGGCGTGAGTTGCTGGGGATGATAAAAGTACTCTAACAAAGGAATTACAGGCTTTTCTAGTGTAAAACCCCCATAAGACAACAGTCGAAACACATTTTCTTTAATAACTCGGTAAATATTTCAGCTAGAATGACGAGAGAGGGCTTAAAACTTTCGCCTCACTAATTCCCATCTTTTTACAATTTTCTTTTATTAATTTTGCATCCGGGGCTTTTCTGACCCTTTTTGGGCCCAAAAACTCGAAATTTGAAAGATTAATCCCCAAAAAAGGAGTTTAGAGTTTTCCTATTGTTTTGCACAACGAACTTCTCCAACTGATTACAGAAAGGAAGATCTCTACCAAATTTGAAGTAAATCGGATAAAAAATGTGACCGCTAGAGTGCAAACACATATATATATACTAGCTGTGTACCCGTCCTTCGTACGGGTTGTATATAAATGGTAGATTAACTAAAAAAATTAACAACCCACATAATTTTACAATATTAAAATTACATTTTACACTTTTAAAGTAGAATTAAATTAAAGTTAACGAAATATACTATGGCAGATAGTTCGGGTACTGTTGCCAAGTTAAGAACTCTGTCGGGTAGTGAACGGTGTGGTTTTTTGCGACTCCAAATCGGTTCACGTAACACTTTGGATTCGATTTTAGAAATAAAAGAACTCAAGTACAACAAAATATTAACCCTGTTTAATTCAACATTTTAAATACTTTTATAAATTAATCTTTACATTCCAATAAATTAATAGTAATGTAACGAAACATTAAACTTTAAAAACATTGACAAACCACTTTTAAAATCACCATTCTTGCCAGGTCCTGTTTTCATTACAATTGTAAATAAACAATTTAAACTTGGAAAAATCATGTGTTTTAAAAACATATAACTACTTGATTTTATTTAAATAAATGTAAATCAATATATACGAACTGTTCTAACAGTGGTCATGGTTAAATGAAGGGTATTAAATAATGTATATATGTTCGTTCCTCCCTTTAGAATAGACCTACATTTGTGTTGATCTCCGTTGCTTGTTCATTGGTGGACGTGAGGATGGCACAATCACAGAGCCAGGCACTTTCCAGATTAAACTGTTTATGAACTTCGGTGTAACAAACTGTCAATCAATAAATCCTGTGATTCATCGATAGTGCCGAGTGAAGGATAGATGTTTCTGAGACTTAATTTGTTTTTCAATGTCCCAATCTCAACTTTTAAAAGTGCATAAGAAAACTGCTCAACCCCTTAATCTTCTCAAAAATACATTTTCATATTTACTGTTAAGTTCAGACGCTCAGTGGTCGGCTACATAAAATATATTTTTAGAGAGGCGTAGACTCGTCCACTCATGTCTCACTTACGACAAAGGGTCTGTGTGAAATCTCCAGAGAACAACACCGTGACTCCCCATGATGTTGTTTCTTATTTCCTTTAAGGCATCAAATTTCAGCTCTACTGGTTGAGTAGTTGGTGTGTTATGACATTATTAAAGGCCATTGGGCCAGAGTCCTTGAGTATATTTGTGTCTGGAGTAGGTAAATGTCTGCACTGAGCTATCAGCTACATTTCTACCGAATTTCAGATCCATCAGTCCAAGAGTATGTGCAAGATTGTTAAAATATTGTATTTTGAAATTCCGGGGGGCGAAGCCCTTAAACATTTTCGTAACACGAATAGGCTTGCGTTTTTTTCTGATGAATTAGTTATGTTCCTACCGAAATGTAACACACAAAGGTCCAGTAAATACTAATACTCATAAAATTGTCATAAAAGTAAATTAGCGAAGAACCCTATAGGACTTTTTTAAACGTATTCTTATTGTGAATCTGCAGCATAAGGGGAACCACCATCCAAAATGTTATCTTCAATAGACATTGTCGTTTCTTAGATAAAGTGATCACTATGTCAGTGAGTGCATGAGTCTGACAAATATAGATTTAGATCATATATCCACTTATGTTATTTATTACCAATCTTCACTCAACGTTTTAAAAAAGAAATAAAAAACCTATTTATAGAATAACTATGCCATCATCTGGTTCAATATAAATAAACGCTTTGTCCATAAGAATAGCATAGGATCTTTAAACCCCTATGGGGCAGTGTCCTAAGGTAATTTAAAACAATCCAATTAGCCTAAAACCTTCTAACACACATATAGAACATAGAAAAAAAGTTGCATAAAAATCGGTGCACCCGTTTTCCTGTGAAAAGCAAACAAAACATGACCAAAACCGCACAAAATCACGGTTTTGAGCGGCCGCCATCACTTTTTTAAAAGGCGTATGCCAGTTTATAGTGCCCTAAAACCTTCTCACGCATATATAGAACAAAGAAACAAAGTTTCATTAATGTCAGTGCACCCGTTTTCCAGTGAAAAGCGAACAAAAACCCGTCCTTGAGCGTTACCGGCAGACAGACAGACAGACATAAATTGAGATAAGATTTGTTTTGGTTTCCCTAGTGTGTAAAACGTGAAAATATGCAAAAATTTCATAATTCCAACAATGTACAGACAAAACTCTAATTTTATTTATATAGATTAATTATACGGTATATTGAAATAAATATATATATACTTGATGTACACGTTTTTCACACAGGGGTTTTCCTTACCCGTTCTATAGTAATGCAAATTGCATTTTAGTTAGCTTGAAACAGCTGTTGTTCTTGCTTCTGCTCTTTAATCTGTCAAATGTAAGTGCCCTCAGCTGTTCACATTACAGTTTCTGAATGTTTACTTTCTTATGAAATGTAAACATTGAAACTTAGAACGTTCACGGGGGCGTAGCCCGAGGGGATTTTAAGGAAGTGAATAGGCCTATATGTTGCATGGGTTCAAGATCTACCTTTGTGTAAAGTTTCAGCCCAGTCGGTTATGTAGTTTTTGCATTCACCCGGAACATCAGACAGACAGACAGACAAACAGACAGACAGACAGACAGACAGAAACCACCTCTTCTTTATAATATTATAGATATATATATAAACACACATATATATATAATATATATATATATATATATATATATATATATATATATATATATATATATATATACATACATATATGTGTTTGCACTCTAGCGGTCACATTAAAAAGTGAAACGATGAATATATAAAGTGAATTTTAGTTGTATATATATAATGTATATATATATACATATATATATACCTATATATATACCTATATATATATATATATATACATACAGTTTCGAACGAATGGTGTTTTTGGGGTCTGAGGACCTTAAAACAAAAAGTTATCATAGTCCCGGGCCTAGGTCCATGCTGACTACAGTAATAGCTTCTTCCCTATAGGGGAAGTTCGCTAAAATTTTAAAACAATCAAGAACAACCCTAAAAAATATAAACTAAAATATTGTATGGAAGCCATTTAATTATAACAGAGTAACAAAGAACGCTCCATAGATTTTTTTAAACATGCTAATATTTTATATTCTGCTAACAATAAATTTAAATATTTCCTCGGCAACCCAAAAGATATAATAAAGGAAGAAGACAAAAGTGGCGTTTATCTAATAAATTTTAAGCTAGTAGGCTACCAGTATGTTTTAACAAACTGTTAGCCAAAAAAAAACTTCCAAATATCTTAATTAATAATAAGATATCTTAATATCTCAACAAAAATAGTACCGAGAGCATTCTATTTGCCAGGTGAACATGTTCTAGGTACTTCAATGATCTATCTTGTAGAACGTTACTCCTGGAGTTAGAAAATCACATTTGTTTTTGTCAGAAACAACGATTAAGTTGTAATAGGCCTGTAAAATAAAACATGACTTGCCTAGACGAATCCAATGTATCTCATGTTTCGACCTTGATGAGATAGGCCTGAATGAGTTATTCCGAAGGGTGCCGATTCAGTACTACTCTTGAACTCCTGCTTGTCCCCGTGAGAAGCGCTTTACATGATTCAGACAAAAGTCATTGATACTGAGTATTGGACTGACACAATATTGACAGCTAATGCAAACTGATTGGCGATAAGGTTGCGATACAACGATGAAATTGCTATCTGGCAATGCAATTAATAGTAGACTGGTATTTCCTCTTATAAGCGACTTAAAAGGCCCTGAAGACAAGGCGGCAAGAAAGCCTGACTAAAGTTTTGATTCGAAGAAACCTATCACCACACGTAGCCGTTTTTTTGTGCCTTAGACTTTACATTCTGTTAGGAAATTACTTTTAAAAACTTTATAAAATTTGTCACACTCTAATTCTGAACCAACACCTGTTTTTTGACATCACATCTTGCTCCTTAATTTCTTCTGTGTGCCCTACCCAGTAATGTCACGGGAAATATTGAAAGTTTTACCAACATTAACTTAATATTTTTCCATTACAATCGAATGAACATCAATTTTCATGTGATACCGGTAGTATAATTGTAAAATTAACGTAATAAACTATTTGACAGTCCTGTTAATGATTATTAGGTCTACTACTAAGTTGTCATTCTTAAAACTGCAAATTATGTACCTATTTAAAAGTATACCTTCAGAAAGTTGAACAGTGTTTGATGCAACGGTATGATTAATCACATTGCCATCTCTCATCCTAATAATTTAAGTAGTTTTGACAATGCTTATGCACAGGTGATTAACTCCCTGCGGTTATCATAGGACAAATGGTGTCACATGTTTGTAGAGTGCAGTTCCGTATCTGCCCTACCATACTATCGAATGAAAATATCTAAGTTTTAACAATCGATATATATATCGAATAATTCAACTTTATTCGATTTTTAATAATCATACGTTTGTAATCATTATTAATTAAACTTATTTATTTACATTTTATTATAAAGTAAGTTAAATCAAAATGGAAGTAGAAAATGAATATGATTTTGTTGATCTTTCTTCTTATATATCTATAAAAGGCAAAGCCCTGGCTGACTGACTCTACACTAATCCTCCACCTTCCCATTTAGGAAGAGAGCTGAAATTTTGTACACTGATTCTTTAGGCATAAAATAGGAAAACTAATTGGTTTTCATCCTGATCTGACCTTAGGGCTCCGCCAGAGACCCTGACAAAGTTCCCATGTATTCCTTAACTTATGGACATTCAACTTTGTTTGAGCTGATGAAAATACAAACAGCTGATATTGATTCGTAGTAGTTCCACGGGCTCAGCAGAAAATGCAGCACACAACTGTAATAGTTTTTATAAATCATTTGCGGGGCGAAGCCTACGGGAACAGCTAGTTTTAGATATTTTTACAAAAATGTATTTAATTCAATTGAAAATTGTGTTGGTTTTCTACGAGATAAAGAAATCATACCTAAGAATCCAAATTACAAAGTGTGTGGACACCGAACAAAAACTAAAATACGTAGTGAGAACTCGAGTAAACTTTCGATGTCAAAAAATGGTTAATGGCGGGCACGATGTGGAATATTTGAACCGCCTTGAGATAAAAATGTGTTCTGAATATCCATTTCTTCTTTTTTGAAGGCGATAAAAACAGTTTATTCAGGAAACTGAAGTTTATCCTTAGTTTTGTATTTTAGCACATCAATCTGATGTTTTTTAATTCATCAAATTAAAAGTTCATTACCCATATGTTTATCTCATTGTTATTTTAATTTGTTTAATCAATTACTTTTAGAACGGTATTCGATATACATATCGATTGTTAAAACTTCAATATTTTCATTCGATAGTATGGTATGCTGCAGTTTTGTTTACGGCCCACATTCATTCAACTGAAATTTTTGATTCAAAATATTGATATATCACTTAGATTATTTCATTCGATTGTTCAAGAAAATCGATTATCATTGTTATTCTTTATTGTTTTTGTATAGGCTACATTAATGTATGTTTGGTTCTTATATTGCAATATGAACTACTGCTAACGGTACCGTGAAATTTGTCAAAATTTATTAATAAATTAATCAATGTCACAAACTATGATTTCCTCATTTGCGAAACAAGCACATGGATTTCAAACAAGTAGGGCTACAATTATAGCAGGTTGGTTTATCGTTTTGCAGAGAGGTTTGTTTAAATTGTTTAGTTTATTAATTCATCTCTGCTTTGTTTGATTTATTTTAATTTTATTAGGGTGAAGTGGGGTAAGTGCAACCAGGTTTATTTATTTTTCAATTTTGAACTGTTACTGTGAAGTAACTATTTAGGAGAGATAAATAAAACTCAGCACACAGTATTAGGGTTGATCTAGCTACAATATCCTATAATTAGAATATTTTTACTGTTTACCATAAATTGAAAAATAAATAAAATAAAAAAAACATGTCCACTGGTTGCACTTGCCCCGTGCATCCGGGGTAAGTGCAACCACAGCATAGAATCCTCCATAAGAGGCAATGTAAATGACAACTGGGGCAAGTGTGTTATAGCTTGTTTTTCACTGATTCTGCCAATATTTTTTTCATATTTTTATCTTAAACCGTTTGGGAGATACGAACTTTGTCGCGAGTCAACGTTATTATTATTTTATCTAAATATTATTTTATCTTTTGTTAAAGTCATGAAATTTGTATTTATAAATATAATTTATATAATATAAAAATAGCTGCTATTAACCAATACTTCTTAATAGTGATATTTTCAATCGCCTGTAACTCGATATAGGCCTATCGATATTTTAAAATCGAAAATTTCAATCGAATGAATGTGGGCCATAAAGTAAACTGCAGGCAGTAGGTCAGATACGGAAGTGCACCCGTTTGTTGATCCAACGAAAATAGGAGTCATGTGTGCAAGATAGGCTATAGATCTGTGCGTAGAACATATTTAAAAAAATAAGCAAGGGGTGAGCCGTTACAATACGAGGCGAACAGTAACTTATCATACTGATTATAATTTGCATGCCAAGACTGGGATTCGAACCCGCAACAAGGCCTCTGCCATAGTTCCGGAGTCCGTTGCCATGATACTACGCCAACGACTCACCCACCGATATCTAAAATTTCCCCAGATCCCCTGATCTAGGAGGCCTTTGTGAAATTGAAATATAACAGCCTGGTAACTAGGATGTCTTGTCACTTTTTTATGTTAAACTTTTTAAGTTAAACCTAATTTACTCAGGGCCTACTTGTTATTGTCTTATGTTTAATTGGTTTTGATTTTGAAACACAACTTAATTTGTTTGACTGCTATTAAAACAATTAAATAGCCTAAGAATATGCTGAACAAAACGATTTTTTGGACAAGACTAATGCTTGGTCTGGGAAATGTGAAGAGTGTAAATAAGTTAACAAAACTTACTTAAATCCTCTAGTATTAACCTACCATACTTGTAAATTAAATTTAACCACAACATTGGTAAAGCTTGGTTCTTAATTTACATTCAAGCAGTCATAATGAAGGTAAATAGTAAAATACAACATATTACCTTCATTAGTCGGCTTCCTTTCGTTGCACAAAACAAAACAAACATTCACTAAAACAAATGCAGTCCCGATCCCAACTAAAAAGTGTGGATTGGTCATTTTTTTATTGAATAAAAACAATCTATGGGTGTGCTAAAAACTTATACATTTTTGTGTCTGGAAAATTAACACATCTTTATAGAAAACTTTAGCACTAAAAACAAATTTGTTTTGACCGAACAGCAAAATGAGCTCAACATCCGAACAGAAGTCAACCCAGTCTGCCTGACGGACGGACAGCCGAGCCAATAAGCCAATGAACACAAAGGATCAAGAAAAAGGATACCTAAATCATAAAAGCAACTTAAAAAGCAAAGTGGATAAGCGAACACAATTTGAATTACTATAAGAAAGTAACACTCCTATATAATATTCCCGTTTAGAGTAAAATATTAATCAATGATTAATGGCATGATAATTTTAAGTTATTTTTGTAAAATAAAAAGTCTCTATCCTTCCGAACAAATCTTCTGACTTATGGCCAAGGTATATAGTAAAGGGCAACAGACTACGGAAACCAAATTTTTTTAACTATCTAAATTAGTATTTCTAATAAACTGGTAGTATTTAGAGAGTTGATCTGGTCAATTAATGGATTAATGTTTTATTAGTAGAACTCAGATTATACGTTGGTCAATTTAATGTTACGGTTTTTTTAGTAAGCAGTGTTATTGACTCCAGTATTATCAAAAGACCTCCTTGATTCCTAACAACAAAATTCCATTGCATTGTTTAAATTTTAAGTTAGTACAAAATTTCGGTGACATGGTGCGGGGTAGAATGTCTTGGGGTAGATTGTCACTCAGTAGAAACATGGCTGCCAAATCATCAATGTACCAATCTACCCTTGGGGAAAAACAAATCCCCGGCAGTTCATGTATGGCACCTTGTAAAATGTAAAATTTCCCTGTATGCAAATATTTCCCCTACATTTTCCCTGTCTTGGTTAAAGAGAAATATTTATTTACTTTTAATTAGAATATGCGATTAATAAGCAATTTAAAGCTTTAGGAGACAAGCTCTGTTTGAATAATTTCCGTTTGTTTTCAATGACTGAATGACAAAGAGACATTAGTGAACAATTTTGCCATTGATTACCAGTTTGACATTTGTATTAATGAGCACTGGTGTAAAAGTTATGAAATTAGTTTTAGTTTTATACAATTTCATGGCTTTAAAATTATTAATATTTTTTTAGAGATGAGCATTTTCATGGTGGTATTATTGCAGTTTATGTACACAATTCACTAGTATATGTTATAGCAGAAAATGAAATATTAGTTTTTCATGTAGTGAACTAAATTTTGAAGTAACAGGAATATGTCTTGATGATCCAAGATTCAAGATTCTTTATTGACATCAAACAAAAAAATAGTGCATGGGCAAGCGTCAAGATTTGTATACCAAATATAAATATAGCCTGAAAGATTTATAAACGGTTTTTGAAAAATAGCGCATGATAATGAAAATATGTACCTATAATGAAGTTGATAATAATATCTTTGTACAGGTCTCATTAGAGGGACCCTGCTTTATTTAAAAAATCAGCGAAATTGTTTGATTTTTTTCAGTGGTCATATAGGTGGAAAAATATAAGATGATAATGGGTGATGACTTAAATGCACGATTGTTCTTAGTCAATCTGTTCATTCAAATCAATCGCCTAAAAACATACTAATATGCTAATATGCATAAAATATGCTAAAAGCAATCAAAGGTGGAACAAATTATTTCGTTTGTTATATTCACGTATGTATTGTTGACGTGAAACATTATAAACTATGAACAAATCAACACAAATACAAGTTTATCAGTTTTAAAAACATAATCGTTTGATTCACTTTGTTGTCACGCTTATTTCAGTGTTCAGTGAGTAAAAGTTTCATCATCAAAACATAAAACAAATGAGACATAAACAATAAATTATCTTCTTCATAAGATTAACTTGGGAACTTTGTACAACTGATGATCTCTGACGAAACAGGCAATTACTTTTTTTATGTGTATCTACGCCTGAGGAATTTGTCAACGTTTTGATAGGGAATGGTCCAAACCCTGGTTAAATCTAAAATTATCCTTTAATTTGTCACTTCAACTGTCGAAATATGTTTTTGAAATTAATCGTAGTTCACTTAGATGATTAAGAAAGAGGACAAGTAATTTATTCCTAGGGGTATTTTTACCCTTGTTAGGCCCAAAAATGTAAAAAAATTAAATTTTCAACACCTCTGAAAGGAGGTAGGGTTTACAAATTGTTTTGCCCAACGAACGTATCCAACTGAATATAAATATAAATGTCTCTAATAAATTTGAAGTAAATCGATCAATATATACGACCTCATAGAGCCCCAAAATGTATTCAGGGACTGACGAAAGAAACTTCCGTTATGGACCCGATCTTAAGTCTCACTATGCGGATAATATTAATAGGTCTATTATATATGATGTTCGCTGTTATACTTACTTAATAATAAAAAAGTTGTAAAACTAATTAATCAAATTTTACATTTTCATACATACATAATGTGCTGGCTTTAAAAACCCGGAACGGGTTTAAATACGTTTCCTGATCATATGGCAGTACTTTTCCTATTACGAGAATGATTTGTAAACTAATGAAGCAGAAGCTTTTGGAGGTGGGTAACTGTCAACAATGGTGTGTCATGGTTTCTTTACAGCCGTACGGATGTGTTTTTTGAAACGTTACAAGGTAAATTATACTCTGATATTTAAATAAGGTGTTTATTAACCAGTTTTCTCTAATATTGTTGTTATAAACAATTAATATCTTCAATGTATTTTCCATTTTGCTGTAACTTTTCTGGCAATTTCAAGACTGCCATTTTAATTTTAGTCTAGAATGTCTATCCTTCATGAGATTACGCATTACACAATAATCATACGGAACATTATAATACTGCAATTTACTGGGTTTTGATATCTCATATCGATTTGAACTTAAATGTATACATAATTATGCTATTACCAATATGTAATCAAGCTTTATAACGAAAAAGCATAATAATGTGAGGATGACCTAGTAAATTCTTAAGTTAGCCTTCAGAACCTCCGGTAGACTTTATCTTTCTTCCATTATTATGGCCTCCTAAAAAGAATAGTATTCTTAGGCTCACAGTGTGATAAACTACTTAACATTCAATAATTATATGTCAAAGTCTGTATTATTTTCAATGATTCAATGAAAAGTATTACTTAAATATCAAATTCAGTCCATAATACACAGCTTTAACTTTTTGTAAAGTTGAAGGACTTGAAAATTCTGAAGTTTTTTGATAGAAATAAAGTGATTTTATTCCTACTTTAATGTATCCAGCCTTTGTGCTTTAGTGGTATTCCCAAATTTATTTGTTCGTTTTACAATTTGTAAGACATAAGTTAGGCTTAGATTAGGTCTCACAAGGGAAGTTATCACTGTAGGCTCGTAGGCATAATTATATCAGTTTAATGAATGAGACCTGTTCAATAACTACTGCCTAACCATTAAAATAACCATTAATATACCCTATACATTTTGCAATTTAAGTGAAGATTAGGTAAAAGTGAAAACAAAACTTGATTCTAGTTTTTAATGATTTTTTCCCCCTTTAGGCAATGTAACAATATTCCAGTTCCTACTTTTGGGTAACACACTCACCTTGTTCTTTAGATCATATAGAGACGTATGCCCAATCTTTGGCTGGATTCACAACTTTATTGCCAATTTTTTGCATGCAAACACATACACAGAGATGAAAGACACGTACGGTAACATAGTCTCTCACACTCCCGATATTTAGCAGAACCACGGTTATGATCTGTAACTTGAAGGAGAGTTAGGCCTATATATTTTATTCTTTACAAGTAACCTAAGACATAGATTTTTGTCTTGTAAGTTAAGCAGTCATCTGCTCGATTAAAAGGGTGAGAGGAATTAGATCAGAATCATCTTTATTTACAATCTTGTTACTTCAATCATTTACTTAAAAAGACTATTTTTAAAGTTGTTATTTAAAACAGATGGTGTTTTGTTTAGGAATACACAACCACCAACACTATTAACAAACCCAATCACCAGGATTGTAGTGGGCATTGTAGTGTGTAAATTTGTATATTTATAGTTAGCAATTTTTGTTGTTCTGAGTTAGGCCCTTATTGGTTTCCATATTGTTTAATTAAATGTTATCTGTCATAAAAGTCTAAGGTTTCGTAATTAATGTATCATCCTGAGTTGTGTGTGTAGTACACCAGAATTAAACCCATTGTAATTTTATTCTATTTGCAGTAGCCTATAACGGGAATTGATTGGTGCTGCACTCTAGTGGCAAAATATTTAACGAATGACTGCGGGCGTCTACGGTTCTATAGGCTAGGGGCGCGGACTGTCTGAAAAACCTTAATATCGCCGCCAGGCCTTTGGTTGTGTTAGCTGAATTGGCTACGTCGTGGAAACACCTTGGCCAGGTGGTGATACGATGTTCGTGGGTTCGATTCCCGCACACGACCAAAACTGACCAGTTGTGCAACTCTCAATGAGTTAACCGGTCTGTGGCAACGTTGGTGGGAGGGCCCAAGTAAAACAAACGGTGGCAGGCTTGCCTGGAAGTTGACGGGATCGGTTAATTCTTTGAGACTTGCACATGGTCAACACTGATTTTGCTAATTTTTACTTATGTCTACTGTGTGTGTGCCAACGTGACTCTCTAAACTGAAAGAAAACAATATTTTAATTAAAATACACCATTAATCCATTTAAAAACACCAATTTTATACTCCAATTCACAAGTTAATAAAATTACAAGTAAGGAACGAGACCTGCTCGTATGTCTACGCCAATGGGTTAAGTTCTACACTTAAAATATAAAAACAATTCGTTGAATATCAAATCTTTTCTAAGCATGATGTCTCCTTCAGTGGAAAACTCTGACAGTGTGTAGAACAACAACCACTTGGAGCCAAGTTTTCAGTCGATAAATGATGTGAAATAGGCCTACTGACTTTTGGGAGGAATTGGCTTGTAGTTTGACGGATCAGTGCTTGGTTTTTGCTTGAATTTAGGATAGATTTGTTCTAGTTTTAGTGCTATTAGAAAAAAATCCTGTTTAAACCAACTTGTTTTTCCGTGAAGGGACTAATGAGTTCCCCTTTGCAGGGTTTTAGTAGTTTTGAAGAGATCTCAATGTATTCTGCCGAAGTTTTATTTTAAGGTTTAGCTGAGCGAGGGCTTTGTTTAAGCTTGGGACATCTCTTGTTTTGTTATTGGTTTAGTACAAGACTTGGAATGTTCATGTTACGTGTTGAGTATTTTTTTGCAGTTTGAGGTTTATTACTTAACAGAGTCTTGCTTCGGGTACAGTTCCGCAGACGCTCTACGATATATTATCGCATGAAAAATCTATTATTTACGTATCGATATTGTAATCGATTCTAAATATTGAAATTGTGTAAAATCATATGTTTTTACATAAAACTTAATTGATTGGCGGTCATGTTCTGTTTGTTTATAATCTCCGTTTTGTAGTGACGAAAATGGGTGATAGTATGCCTTCATTAAATTATCTCTATTTGTCTCAAAATGTTTTACAAAATAATGAGAGTGTATTTCTTTGGCTACAAGAACAATGTTTAGTTCCAAAAATCCCAAATGTGGAAAATGTGGAGATGCAATGAAAACATATCATCGAGGTGAAAATCAAGTTGTTTTTCGTTGTCAGAAGAGTTCAAAAACCAACCATTATGTAGAGTATGTAAGTGTAAGTAATAGGTAGGTTTAGTTGTGCTTAATTGTTTAACAATAATGTTCATTTGTTTACTAATTTGAGTTTCTATTCATTTTAATTTTGTTCATTTTTTACATTCATTTGTTATTTAACTTCTTTCAGATTAGGCTATATTACTTTTAATAATAAATTACAACATATTTATAAATATAATCAAGTTTTTCATTGAATGTACTAATTTACATTGACTTTTATTAGATTACTAATTTCGAGTAGGGTATCATTCGATTACAATATCGATATGTAAACAATCAATTGTTCATCCGATAATATATTGTAGAGCGTCTGCAGAACTGTACCCCTAGCTTCTAGTTCACTTTTTATGGTTTTGTCAACTGTGACATCAACCAAATTGTCAAGTGGAGTCTGTTGCAATGCATTTTAAATGGCGATTTGTATAAACTGTAGGTACATAAAATAAAAACTACCAAACATATCAGTGTGTAAATTTGTATATACATACTAAACACATCCACCCCATCATGCTAAACCAACTTAACATTAAAAAAAGTAAATATGTATATATTTTTTAAGTTTTAAAAACCTAATTTTTTTGTAGGTTATCATTTTTGAAAAATAAAATATTTTGTTATATACTAAAATTAAGTACCGGTACAGGTATTTTCATCTAAATTTTAGTATACACTACTCACCAAGTGACCAGCAAGTTGTTTCCAAATTGGTATGCCTCTATGTATCACTGTTTTTTTTAACTATGTGTACAAACATACAAATTCAAAAGTTTAGAAAACCCACTTCAAAGTAGGCCTATATGGAGTTGCTGAAGACAAATTGTAGGCCTAGGCCTACTTGGAGTGGATTTGTTGAATTGGTTTCCATGAAACCGTTTGTAATTGAATTTCCTTATCCTA
Organism: Allygus modestus; assembly: GCA_963675035.1. Taxonomy (NCBI): domain Eukaryota; kingdom Metazoa; phylum Arthropoda; class Insecta; order Hemiptera; family Cicadellidae; genus Allygus; species Allygus modestus. The sequence continues at coordinate 159,078,297 of OY776114.1, read as the reverse complement.
GGCATTCTTCAATGTCAAAAAAATTACAAAAAACTTAAGACAATTTCATAAGTTGGGATCAGACTGTAAACAATAACTAGCGGCTATAAAAAGGCACGAACCACTGGAAGTGAGACCTTGCCACCCGAAGGAAGCCGAACTTATCCGATGACGAATGAAGTGTCCGCAACAGATGCTTTATTATGAGAAAACAATGTGTGTCTTAAATTACAAGTGAAATGTAGTATTTTCAAATGTTAACAGAAGAAAGCTATTTATATTCTACAAAATTAGGCTACAATTACGAAAAAAACAAAAACTATAATAAACTAACCTAACCTAACTCCGCAGAGCACTGTAGGGCGGCTCTTTTCTTTGTAACATATTACAATACCCCCGTCGCAGAAAACCTGAATACTAAGCAAATTTCCAATGCATGTATATGTTTCTCACTACCACATAAAGCCATTTATCAAGTTTCATAAAAATACATTTATAAATAAGTGATATATAGCAATTTATTTATTCTACATAAGAATAATATTAGGGGTGAGTATGCAGGTTTGCTGCAACAATAAATATAAGAAATGTTTTTTTATGCAATTATCAATATTACTCAACTAGTCGAAGCTACGTACCAAGTTTTAATCGTTTATGTTCATAATCAAGGGAGATATAAAACTACTTACTGTCCATAAGAATAACATTAGGGCTGTGTATGCGCGTATGCAGGTTTTTGAAACTCATAATAGCGATGGATTTGAATTTATTTTTTGATTTATTTGGACTTTACCTATCGCTTCTAGTGTTTAAAACTACACTACGTTTCGGGAGGTAAGGAACTCCTCCCGTTATCAAGTAAACCCTACTTACATCTGAATATCAAGTTCTTACACCTAACTAACCTACATTTTTTTTGGATTTTCTTAGTCTGTTTCTTTTACATTTTAATTTACACTAACACAAAGATAACAAATACATATACAAAAAATAAAAAAACAATACACTAACACAACATTTATATTCACAAACAAATGGAAAACTGACAATACATTACCTGTTCTGCATTGTTGCCTCTAAGCTGACGGCAAAAACGGGAAACGTCACTCTCATGTCAACTCACTACCAGACCGCACACTCGACTAGTGGCTAGCAGTATTGGAGGGGGGAAAGCCGTTACCCCCACCTACCGCCAGTGGCATGACAAATTCCATTTTTTGATTTTTTGTATATATATTTGTTATCTTTGTGTTAGTGTAAATTAAAATGTAAAAGAAAAAGATTAAGAAAATAAAAAAAATGTAGGTTAGTTAGGTGTAAGAATAGGTAAAGTCCAAATAAATCAAAAAATAAATATGCAAGTTTGCTGCTATGGGGACAATCGACAAAAATAATTGTTGTGTGCAAATATCAATATACCAGTACTAGTTTAAGCCATATAACAAGTTTCGTCAATATATATTAGTAAATAACCGAGATATCAACTTGTACTTATTCTCCATAAGGATAACATTGGACAACGTACTGTGTTTAGCACTTTGAATATCTCTGCAACGATTGGACGTAGAATCACAATTTAAACACCAAAATGATTGTTTTGTAGACCTAAACTGATTGGTATAAGCAAATGTGAAGTGTACAGTAAAATTAACTGAGAAAAAGCTAAAAACCTTTTTCCCAAAAGATTAACATAGGAAAATTTTATGAACTCTTTTTTTGGATTTTCTCTGCAAGCACTTAACCTAGGTTAATAATTAAAAATACCATATTATTTGTTTTTTCAAGCTCTATAAGATGGTCAAAACCAAAATTGAGTGTTTTAAAAATTTTAGGGTAAAAGATTTAAAAAACTTGTTTTGGATAATTTAAAATCCCCATAAACCCCCCTTCCGATGGTCCGATCTTTCTGGTTATCAAACTTACAGTCATGAATGTTGCTTTACACGTTTGTGCCAAATTTAATCAAAATCGGACTTTTTTTTCAAAAGTTATCGAGTTAACGGACATATAGATTTAAATTTGAACGACTAGTGTTTTTGGCATCTGGGGACCTCAAAACAAAAAGTTGTCATGGTCTCGGGTTTAAGTCTTACCATGAGACTTACAGTAATAGCTTTTATCTATAGGGGAATTTTGCTAAAAATGGGTTTGTGTAAAATATAGCAAAAAATGGTACCGCAAAAAGTAAACACGAAAAGGTAGAATTGAACCTGGGACCTTATGATCGGACTATTTTTGATCAGGTTGTCAGCTAAACTGTTAGGAGGTTTTCAAGTTTTTTCTTGGTAGAGTTTACTAAATCTTGTTATTTATTCCGTCAGTGTTGGAATTTTCAAGTCTTCGCGTATTGTCCTGTTTGAAATAAACCATGGAGCGTTAATACTTCCTAAAGTTTTGGATTGAAATCTTTCTAATATGTCAATGTTAGTTTTACTGGCTCTTCCCCAAAGTTGGATTCCGTAGGTCCAGATATAGGTTTAATCATAATTTTGTAGAGAGTAATTTTATTGGCCAATGATAGTTTAGAATTTTTCCCCAGGATCCAATTTACTTTTCTAGTTTTCAATTCCATTTGCAGTCTCTTACACCAGGTGTGATTTTTCTAAGTTAATCTTTTGTCAAGATTAAGTCCTAAATATTTAACACACTCAACTTCTAATAATGTGATATTATTTAATGTAACTGAAGGACAGTTTTCTTGTCTGAGGTTGAAAGTGATGTGTGTAGATTTTGTTCCCTTAACTTCGATTCTCCGTTAGAAAAATTCTAAATTATAATTGGCCAATAAAATTACCCTCTACAAAATTATGATTAAACCTATCTGGACCTAAAAACTAACATTGACATATTAGAAAGATTTCAGTCCAAAACTTTAAGACAAATTGTTGACGCTCCATGGTTTATTTCAAACAGGACAATACGCGAAGACTTGTAAATTCCAACATTGACAGAAGAAATCACAAGATTTAGTAAACTCTACCAAGACAAACTTGAAAACCATCCTAACAGTTTAGCTGTCAACCTGCTAGACAATAGACTAGGCAATCAACAGACTGAAGAGAGTGAAGGTATTGGAAGCTGCCTTACAGAGTCATTTACAAGTCTCTCAAGTTAATGTTTATATGCAACATATGTCACTGGACGAATCATTGCTCATGTTATTAGCAAATTTCCCCCTATAGGGAAGAAGCTATTACCGTAGTCGGCATGGTAAGACCTAGGCCTGGGACCGTGATAACTCTTCGTTTTGAGGTCTCCAAAAGCCAAAAACACCATTTGTTCAAGTTGTGTGTGTGTGTGTGTGTGTGTGTGTGTGTGTGTGTGTGTGTGTGTGTGTGTGTGCGTGCGTGCGTGCGTGCGTGCGCGCGATAACTCTCGCAAAAATGGTCCGATTTTGATAAAATTTGGTACAAACATGAAAAACAACATTTATGACTTTAAGTTCGAAAACCAGCCAGATCGCTCTATCCAAAGGGGTATTTTTGGGGGGGGGGTTTGTACCCCAAAAATGGGTTTTTTGAGTTTTTTACATATAATATTTTAGTAAATAAAATTTTACTTTTCACCATTGGATGTGGCTTAAAAATACGAACAATTTGGTGTTTTAGCGAATTTCCCCTATAGGGAAGAAGATATTACCGTAGTCGGCATGGTAAGACCTAGGCCCGGGACCATGATAACTTTTCGTTTTGAGGTCCCCAGACCCCAAAAACACCATTCGTTCAAAACTGTATATATATATATATATATATATATATATATGTGTGTGTGTCCGTGGGTGCGATTACTCTCGTAAAAAAGGTCCGATTTTGATGAAATTTGGTACAAACGTGTAAAGCAGCATTTATGACTTTAAGTTCGAAAACCAGACGGATCGACATATCCGAAGGGGTATTTTGGGGGGGTTTTGTACCCCAAAAATGGGTTTTTTGAGCTTTTTACATACAATTTTTGAAAAAGTAAAATTTTATTTTTCCCCATTAGAATCAGCTTAAAAATACGTACAATTTGATGTTTTAATCATTGCTCTATGTCAATTGGTTACTGAGATATTGAAAGTACTAAACACAGTACGTTGTCCAATGTTATTCTTATGGAGGATAAGAAAAATTGTATATCTCGCTTATTTATCAACTTATCCTGACGAAACTTGGTATATTGCTTCATTTCATTGTGGTCTATTGATATTTGCACAAAAATCCATTTTTTCCCGATAGTTCCTGCAGCAGCAAACCTGCATACTCAGCCCCATGTTATTCTTATGGAGACTAATTAACATGTTATCTCCTTTAATTATGAACATAAATTAATAGAACTTGGTATGTGGCTTTACCTAGTTGAGTTATAATGATATTTGTATAAAAGCCCATTTTTAGTGTTCCTTATTTCAGCAAACCTGCATACTCAGCCGCCATGTTAGTCTTATGGAGAATAATTAAAATGTCATAAATCGTTTATTTATGAATGTATATTGATGAAACTTGGTATGTGGCTTTATGTGGTATTAAGATAAATTAATATGCACTGGAAATTCGCTGAGTATGCAGGTTTGCTGCTACGGGGGTATTTATAATTTCTCTATGTCAATTGGTTACAGAGTTATTGAAAGTGCTAAACACAGTACGTTGTCCAATGTTATTGTAATGGAGAATAGGAAAGATTGTATATCTTGCTTATTTATCAACTTATCCTGACAAAACTTGGGATATTGCTTTATATTGTTGTGGTCTATTGATATTTGCACAAAACACAATTGTTTGCCGATAGTTCCCGTAGCAGCAAACCTGCGTTCTCAGCCCCCATGTTATTCTTATGGGGAATGAGAAAAATGTTATCTCCTTTAATTATGAATATAAATTAATCAAACTTGGTATGTAGCTTTACCTAGTTGATGCCAGTGTAAAACTTTGAAACCACACCGAGCGTTACCTGTGGCAAATTTAAAAATCACAGCGCTATCTACTGCTTGATAAATTGTAACTTTTACTTAGTTTGATACGCTAAGGTAGTCTAATGGATGTGGCACTGGATTCGCGATCATAAGGTCCCAGGTTCAATTCTACCTTTTCGTATTTACTTTTTGAAGTACCATTTTTTGCTATATTTTACACAAACCCATTTTTGTAATATGTTACAAAGAAAAGAGCCGCCATATAACTCTGCGGAGTTAGGTTAAGTTGGTTTACTATCATTTTTTTCGCAAATATAGCCTAATTTTATATAATATAAGTAGGGTTCTTCGGTTTACATTTGAAAATACTACATTTCTCTAGTAATTTAACCCACACATTGATTTCTCACAGTAAAGCATCTGTTCCGGACACTTCATTCGTCATCGGACGAGTTCGGCTTCCTTCGGGTGGCAAAGTCTCACTTCCAGTGGTTCATGCCTTTTTTTAGCTGCTAGTTATTGGTGATTTCACGTGGAATGGCCCTATGTACGTCTCAATGTTGGTCTTTTGCACCTACAGTTGCAAAAGACAAACAGTGACAAGACAAGCAATCCTTGTCGTATAGTTGGCAGCTGCCTGGCCCGATTCAAACTTCTAATAATTATTTCTGCCAGTTTAAAATGAAGAGCCAATGAAGAACCCACTCCTTTTGCAGCAGGGTAAGGTTTGTTTGGCTGCAGTCCGTAGAGACTCTAGTGCCTGCTTGGTGGTTCTAATGGACGACAACTTTGATAACTGGCCTGCCACACGTTTGTGATCTCCCAGCTGGGTTAACAGCTGAGCTACAACAATAAAAAACAACTTGTAAATTATGGTGTGTATATTTTGTTAAATAGAAAAAAATCTGCTAAGTAACGATTTTTAGGTACCCTAAATAAATCATAAAATGGCAAGCCCAACAATTTTCAAACCGTAACTCAGCATGTGTGCTCCGAAGGAGATATTCACACATAGCGTTAGGAAGATATTGTTGCGTAGATTTTTAATAATTCATTATAATGTACATCAGAACTCAGGGCAACGCATCAAGCCTTCAAAGTTTTAATGTAAATCTTGTGGAAGAAAAGTAGGCCTAATCAATTTAATTGTGTATTGGGGTGTTCGTTTGTTACCCCAGAGGCAGTTCTGGCGGGCAGCCAATGAGACACTTGACATCAGGCTCAGACAGAATATTGCACTCTCGTGCCCGTGCCTCAGTATAATTCTTTGCTATGTATGTTTGGTGTAGCAAATATACTGTACTAATGTTGAGTGGATATATAGTTGTTCAGTAATGTTATGTATTGATGCGAGTTGATATTTCACATAGGCTACATTTTTGAACTGCATAAAAACAGGTGATGTAATCAAGATATTCAAGTTACTGGAAATTTGAACCTAAAATATCAAATCAGTATGATGAGAAATAGCTTGCTAAACACATTCAGTGAGGTGCGCCGGAATTCCTGCGTTTGCCTAGCAAGGAAACAAATGCAATTATCAAGTATAAACAAGATTAAAGCACTGAACGTGTTAAAGACATATCAAAGGGAATGTGATATAATCTTGTAGTAAGAACAAAATGTTTACAGCAAAATTAAGTTGCCAAATTTACAATTTAGTTGTCCTTGTGCAATAAACATAGGTTTAAATGTTATTAGTCTCTTTGTTTTACTATGAACAAATCATATAAAACATAGGCTTTTAGTATTAGCCTATTTTTCTAAAACCAAACTATTTATAGTTATTTATAGTACCAGACTGTTTATATTTTTCTAAAAACTAATTTATTGTCTAGAAAACTTTTAAGCTTTTGATATCCTTCACAAAATACCAAATTTTTGTGTTCTTAAAAACTGGACAGTATAATGAGACATATAACTGAGGTGATAACCACCAGCCAGTCAGTCAGTCATTGCTTATCTAGAATTGCCATTTATTTGGAAAGGTGTGACTCAGTGATGACTCATTGTTCTGTTTCGCTTATTTCAATCAACAGTTCAGCTCTCTCATCAGCCATATGTTTGTATTGTCATAAGATTACATGAATAATTATTTATCTGGTCAGTTCAGAAATAAAGCTGATAATATTACTTATCAGGATTGTTATCAACAGGCTTGAATTGTATGAAGCCAGTCTTCACTTGTGATAAAGTTAACTTTCAATAACTTGCCAAGTCTCCACCAATGACTAACACATCTAGCCAAAAAATCCTCAAATAATAATTAAATTAGTTAAACCAAAATTTAAAATTTATATAAAACCACATGACACTCTTAATCCTAATCCTGATTCCTGATTGTATTCACCGAATGTATTCAGTGAAACCATGTCATAAAGTAAGGCATTCCAATATAGCACACTAAGAAAAGTGTCCCAGTATATTTGTTTGGGAAAGTTAGTATTTAATTTTTGATAATTGTTTTTATATTGATTAATTATCAAATTATTCCACTATTTTAAACAGTCTTTGTTGATACAGTATTTCAAGTTTCATTTACATTTACTCTAGCAGTGAGAAATAAAATAGATTAAAAATACCCTTTGCTTATCTTATCAACTCAGTTAAATCAATTAAATCTAGTAAAATGTGTTGCTGAAAGATTACAAATAATAGTTGTTAACATCAATTACAATTTATTATCATGTAAAGGGAAATTAATTATGATTGAGAGATAGTTGTTTTGTATTTTTTAAGTTAGTCGTTTGAAACAGTTAACTTTGAGTTCATGTTTCAGTTTCATTTGGAAGACAAACTTTTTTTAATTTTTAAATTTGGAGCAGTTTTTATCAAAAATATAAACCCTAAGACTCACTAAGTTATTTTCATTGTAACAAGTTATTATTCAAGAATTATTCTTTTACATTATTGCAAAATTTTTTTTACTTAAGCCTGTTTTGTTAGGGATGGTCGCACATTACCTGTTTGGCTCACGGATGGCTCTGTAGAAAAAAAAACCTTGCTAGCCTATGAAATTACAAGATATTGAAACATTATTGGCTACTGTCAAGTTCATTGATATTTAATCAAAATGACGGGTGCAAAAATCAGAGCAGACATCATGACTCTGCACCAACTTCGCAGATTCAAATACTTCAATAAATCAAAATAAAATTACAAATATACCCCCGTCGCAGCAAACCTACATACTCAGCGATGTTCCAATGGAGATATAAATGTCTTACCCGGTAATACTACATCAAGCCACTTATCAAGTTTCATAAAAATATATTCACAAATAAGCGATATATACAATTTTAATTATTCTCCATAAGAATAACATTGGGGCTGAGTACGCAGGTTTGCTGCAACAAGGAACACAAAAAGTGGGTTTTTATGCTTATATCAATATAACTGAAGTAGGTTTTTGAAGTCATATACCAGTTTTTATTAATTTATGTTCATAATTAAGGGAGACATAGCATTTAATTATCTATAAGAATAACATCGGGATGAGTACGCAGGTTTGCTGCTACGGGATCCTGTGGCAAAAAATTATTTTTTTGAGCAAATATCAATAGACCACAACCAGATGAAGCCATTTACCAAGTTTCGTCAGTGTACGTTCATAAAGATAAGCGAGATAATAAATAAGCGAGATATAAAATTTTTCTTTTCCTCCATAAGAATAGCATTAGACAACGTACTGTGTTTAGCACTTTCAATATCTCGGTAACCAATTGACGTAGAGAAATGATCGAAATACCAAATTGTGTGTTTTTTTTAAGCTGAATCCAATGGTGAAAACTAAAATTTGAATATTTCAAAAATTATATGTGAAAAATTCAAAAAACCCATTTTTGGGGTACAAAACCCCCCCAAAATACCCCTTCGGGTAGAGCGATCTGGCTGGTTTTCGAACTTTAAGTCGTAAATGTTGCTTTATACGTTTATACCAAATTTCATCAAAATCGGATCTTTTTACGAGAGTTATCGTGCTCACGTACACATAAATATACAGTTTCGAACGAATGGTGTTTTTGGGGTCTGGGGACCTCCAAACGAAAAGTTATCATGGTCCCGGGCCTAGGTCGTACCATGCCGACTACGGTAATAGCTTCTTCCCTATAGGGGAAATTCGCTAAAACCACTTGGCCACTCAGATTAAATTGATGTTTTTTGAAAACTGAGAGAAATTTAAAGTTTAAACCGCCCTAAGAATCAAATCAATTATTTTGGTAAAAATTAACTACAGTAGGCCTATTCCGTTGTCTGTTTTCATCAGGAACTCTACTTAAGACTAGAGTTATGTGGAGATATTTTCCTGCATAATCCTTAATGACAATCATTTTTGACATAAAGATCGCTTTAATCACAATCACATCGCCATATTACAGCTACATCACCAATCAAATATTGTATTGGTTAAAATTTCTAAGATAGAAAGATGATTAACAAACCCGCATTTCTCAGTGATAGGAATCTGAGAAGCCAGCGACCAGGCCTACTAACAAGTTGTGTCCTCTTAAGTTGTTGTTGGACAAACTAGCGATTATTAGTATATTAATTACATTTTGGTGAAAATTTTCGCATTTATTATGTGTAGGTACTAATCTAGTTTATGTGTTAACTTGTTATTAAACACTGCCAATCTACACAATAGTCTGCAAACAGTTTTTGCGCCATTTCTTTTTGCCACTATTCTATATTGGTACACCTAGTGCTCGGTATTTCACCATATAAATTAGGCCTAATCAATTGTTAATACCTCGATCGCAAGGTGCCTGTAGCAATAGTAGCTGGTCTAGCGCTATACTGATCATATATGTTGTCCCCAATTTTTGATTAAGACCAAGAACAAATTTGTTATATTACAATGTCAAACCATTGTTATTCAAAGTTTAGAATCTTGTTCTTAGCTCCTTAACCTTTTGAACCCCAAGTTTTTGAATGCAGCTGTGTTGCTGTTAGTTGATGTTATGTTACATTTTTAAATATTTTGAACGCCTGAACATTTTATATTACAAAAATCGTTTTCCGGGGGACACACACACAGTGAGGATAACTAAAAAGTTGCAAAATACCTGACATGTGCAGCTAAAAAAATCCACCCATCCCGTCAGCTTGGATTTGAGCCATCCACCGTTTGCTTAAGGTCCGCCCGCCCCTTCAACTCTGCCACAGACATGTGAACTCTCTGTGAGTTGCTCATCAAAACCACCTACTGAGATGGGATTCGAACCCTCGATCTAAGTGTTAGGTTTTTGCCGGGAAGATAGTGGCTTGGACTGTTTGGCCACAGATGAAGACTAGCTGCTGTATTGGACCGAGTGTTGTTCTGATGTTGTCTAGATGCTAGACATTTTAATTCCGATTTGTCTGCCAGGTTATACCAAATGTCGTACTTAGACCGTATACAGTGCTTACCATAGTGTATTTAACCATATTTGTTGGTTCCAAAAAGCACTTTTTAATACATTTGCTGAACTTCAATGCTGTGTTTTTTTTACCACTTACCAAATAAGATGAATCTTATTTCCAGCTCACAGTTTCTAGTGAAACACCCCTGAATCCACCTATTTTCAATAGTATTAAATATCCATACTTTACCAAAACGCTGTGTTTACAGAATGCCAATCCAGGCACCTCAGTGGACAGAGTTCCTGTCGTGTCCCGTGTGCTGTAATGAGTTTGACGCGACCCTCCGCAGTCCCGTCAGTCTCGCGTGCGCGCACACTGTCTGCAAAACCTGCCTCGTCAACTTGCACCGGAAACAATGCCCATTCGATCAGGTCAGTACATCAATGAGATTGGAAAGAATTGTTGGTTGTGAACTTTAAGTTTGTAAAATATATGCGAACACCTATAGCCAAAGGGTAACTCTGATCGTTATCAGCTGTTTAGCTACCAACCAAAATAAATCCTTATATATAATACGTGAAGCAGTTTTTTGTAAACACAACTCCACCCTTATTTCTTGACCAATTTTAATGTTTGAAGTGTCAACAAATTTGTCTCAGTTCGTAGTTTTGGAATAAGGTTTTTAATTTTCGGTTTTATTTAATCTCAAGGGCACGGACTGCCCTCGAAGTTTGTTTTTTGCCCATAACATTAACATGGAGAGTAATTTATTTGAATTGCAGCTGTTAACAGCTGCTTCAAACATTATGGACAGGTTATTAGCAATGCCAGATGTTGAAAGTAAGGAATGTATTTATCTATATAAATAAAATAATTATTGTTTCTACATCTCTTTAAGCAGTGAAATTTTGTAGCTGAGATATTTACATTTTGCTTATCTGTCTGTTTGTTTATGAATCAGGTTTGTTCCGCGGTTTACAAAAAAAGACTGAACCGAAAGAAAGAAAGAAAGAAAAAAAGAATTTATTTCTATTCAAGTACATAACATAACATTGAATTCACTTATTACATAAATAAATAACAAATCAATAAACAACAAATGATTCAGCATAGAGTCTTAACCTAACAAAACAAAGATAATTAAGTGATAGTTAATAAGTAAACAAAGTACCTAAACAGAAATTAGGTCCCCCAAAGGCGAACCTGTGTCGGGTTGACCATCATTTTAATAAGAAAGGGATGCAGGCCGGTGCATTACAAAAACTGAATTAACAAAGTAACAGTAATGACAATAAATAAAAAGTGCTAACTATCGTAATAAAGAAACATATATCGTACAAATAATAAACAGTATCAGGCATGAATGTAATAAAACATTATGCCCATTTCCGTGTGGAGCATGACACTTTTAGGCTTCTGTTAATCATTATGTCACCAACCATTATATACCAAAATACTTGCATATACTCATAAATCCTCATAAACTTCATATACTTACATAAATCCTCATATACTTGCGTATGCTTATACTTGCTTTTGCATATTGAAGTGAATAAATTGCTTGATTTGCATTATGCGTTAATTTGGAATATAGATATAGCATGAATAAATTTGGCTTGATCACAATTATAGATTTGCATAGTTAGTATGGCATGCTATATTTAGCTTGAATTCTGATATTGTAATATTGTATTTTGCATGTGATATTGTATGTTATTGAAGAATGGTATGTGCATGTCTCTTGTATTTCTTGTGACGTTGTCTATTTCAATTGATTAATGACAATAAAGCATTATTATTATTATTATTATTATTATTATGTATACGTCATAAGGATTATGCCCATTGATCCGTCACTGCCCCCATGAACGATCTTATTGGTACAGGTAACTCAACCTTTCACTGAAAAATGCATCATATTTGTTCTAATTAGCATTTAGTCAGCCAATTGATCTTTTACCACAGAATGGAGGAAACACGTGCTTTACCAACTACTTCTGGACGGTTTACTAAACAATATAAAATAATGGCACGGCAACGAAACATTGGGTAAGGAACACATAAGCCCTTGCAACGTGGTATTAAAAGCTCGGTTTGTTTAGGTAGTCATTGTGATTATAATGCATGCTGAGTTTGTTATGTATTTTTAAGCCCATCATGCACAAGCTACATGAGTTATTTAGCAGATATTCGGAAGGAGATAGGTCCATCCAATAAAGCAGTTATGGGCTTATTTCCGTTCCAGTGAGGCTCGGCCCATTAATGACCTTCAAAATATCTATGTTAATCGTATACTTACTAGACCGATTGAACAAATAAATGGTAGAAAACAACAGGCAATGAGAATGGACCGTAAGCAGATATAGGCCTATACTTTCCGTCCCTTATGCCCTTTGCTTCGTTGGCCTTTAACATTTTAATTTAAACAACACTGACCATTGTTAGTTATCTGGACCGATTAAACATGCATTTATTAGGAAGATTGTTAATACATCAGAATAAACCATGACCTTTGCCTACCCCTGTTCCATAACTGCTTTAGGGCCCTCCAAATGTTGGAGCTATCAAATTTGTGGTTAAATAAATATTCTAATTAGGCCTCATCCCCAGAAAAAAATAATTGTATAAAAAAGTTGTTTGAAAAAAAAACATTGGGGTTAGGGTTAGTGATGTAAAATACCTGGGTATTTAAAACTCGGGGTAAATACCCAAAATTCATAAATACCCTGGTGTTTTGTCTATTTATGATATTTTACATAAAAACGCCAATGTAATTCATACCTACCATTACTTCCTGTGTTATTATCAATATATCACGTTTGAGGATATTTTATTGATTACAATTGTTAATTATTTTACCAATAAATAAATAATAACATGGCAATTTTTGTAAAAATACCTGTCAAATGTTCAAACCACATCACCACAAAACTATAAAGGAGCTGGTTAAATACGAGACATTTAATACAAATTTAAAAATATGTATTTTTATAATTTGAGAAGTACAGAACAAAATTACAATTTAATTGAATTTCAATTATTTTCCTCTAACATATTTAATTTATTAAACTAAACACTCCAAAAGGCCATCAAAGTAGTAAATACCCATTCCTGGGTATTTATCTCGACATTGTTCAGAAGTTAATTGCTTGTGGTAACCATGTTATACTCTTCAAAACAGTTTTTATGATAATTTTATAATCTTTACAACATGTGAATTTCAATGAACCTAGTAAACATCTCATAAATGTTATAAAAATCATAAATAACCACGTTTTCGGTTTACCTACCCGCTGGGTATTTACCCGGCCCAAATCACTAGTTAGGGTTAAGATTTGTAAATAAAAACAAAATAATCTTAACCACTGTTCTAAAACAACCCTACACCCAGTTCTATAAATAACACTCACTTGGTAAAGTATCATCATGTGATATTTGTGAGAATATTAGTGATTAGAACCAATGAACTCATCGATTTAATGTATGGATTATTGGGTGATGTATACATTTCTAGAACTATTACAAACTAAGATAGAATAATTGAATATAAAGCGGAAATGTCCAAAATAAAACAAAATGAGCAAAGTAAATATGCTCGCCTTGTAGAGGAACCATGAATATAGGCATTTTGAACTAACTTCCAAATATAATATTCCACTATGATCGCGAGCGAAGCCACGACGGGCTACTAGTAGATTAAAACACTTGATAATTCATTCAAATTCAGCATTATTTTTCCATACTATATAATATAAGAGCATAATTACAACAGACCCTTCATCAAATTATATTAGACTTCCATTCAAATTAAATTGTCTTGAATATTGTCTGGCAACGAGGAGAAAGTGATCGGTCGTGCGGCTCCTAACCAATTTACATTGGCTAAACTGTGCGCCATGTAGTATCTTAGGGAGCATTGCACACCTGTGATGTATGTGGACGACACAACCCTGTTAGTGAGTGGACAGTCACCTGACACCTTGGACGTGGACTCTTACATTGCAGTTAACATGGCATACCAGAACTGTCACAAAAACTACCTAGCCTTCAATACATCTAAAACAAGACAATTAGCATTTGGAAGAAAACGAGACGAGGTCCCCGGACTACCTAACATAAACATAGACAACACGAGGCTAAATTCTTAGGAATCACAATCGATGAGAACATTAATTGGGATCCACATATTGACACTTAGAATTGGCAGTTAGAATTCTAACAGGCCTAGGCCCAAGAGAAAGCTGCAGGGAAGCATTCACCTCACTAAAGATCATGACGGATACTGCTCTATACATCAGAGAGGTGATTCTGTACATAGACAAAGTTCCAACACAAAGAGGGTCAGATTTCTTCAGTCATGACACCAGACACGCTTCCAGATTCATCCTCCCCCCACACCACAGCTCACATTTTGAGAAAAAAAACCTTCTTACATCGGAAGAAAACTATAGAATCTCTTGCCAGAAGACTTCAGGAAATTACAAGGACAAAAGCTAAAGACCACACTCTCTGGATGGTTAACAAATCGACCCTTCTATTCAAAAGAAGAATTCCTAAATTGGAGAAACACTTACCCATAACCATCAAAAGTTCTATCCATTGTTAAATACTATTGTAATTTGTATTTTATTTTATAACAATTCTGAATGTATTGTAATTGTCTTGACGCCATTTACTTTTCTCAAAGAAAATGTAAATAAAGATATTTGATTGATTGATTGATTGATAGTATCTGCCAGAAACGTCAATGTTTTTAGGACATCGTGATATTGGCAGCAACATGGGCGGTGTGAGGAAGCGGGGGGATCCCTTTCTCCTGGTTGCCAGACTATCAATACCTAGATAGGTCTTTGCCCTGAGTTACAGTTATGACAGCTCAACTGCTCAGAGGTTGACGATGCTTACGAACATAATATGTCGGCACAGCATTAAATCTTTGTTAATATTGACTGGGTTTTTATTAACTTTTTCCCCTGCTTCCCCAGGGGGCCCTCAGCTGAGTTGGGCTCCCCGCCTGTCACGGACTGGTCACTAGCCAGTCTCGGACGGGGTAGTAGGGAGCAGATCCCTTCAGAGGGTGAGTTGGTAGCCCATCCTATATTGTCTTTTCCTTTGAGTTCCCTTCCTTCTTCCTAGTCATAGTGCGTTAAAGATTCCCAAAAAGTATGAAAAACGTATCGGACAACTTTTCCTTAATCTGAAGTCTTATTTTCTTGCTGCATAGATTCTACAAATTTGTATGTTATTGGTATTATCACTTATATATGAGGGATGTGAAAGTCTCCTATTTACAAAACCTTTATACTATTACTTCTACTTTAGCTATTTATTCGTTATACTTGGTAATTTTTTTTTTTCTAGAGACTTTTCCTAGATAGGTTTTGCCCTTCTTAATTCATACTTGTTTATTCTAACTACAGGCTATGTAAAACAGGCGAAACAAAAATCTTAATTTTTTTAAAGGATAAACTATGTTTTTTTACATTTATTTGTATTTCAAATTTATCATGCCAAATTATCTGTAATTTTCAAACAGATCATTGTATTGAGCTGATTATTGTATTGCAATAATGTTTTGATGAAATAAAGAGCCTTCCTTAATTTTAAATAGATTGAATACACTAAATGGAGGCTACACATAAAAGGGCAGCGTTGTAGAACATTATTGATGATTGTTTTACATATTTTACTTTCAGTATGTAACAAACATGTAAATTTGAATACATTTTTATAAAACACCCTTAAGTACTACAGGGTAAATTAGGATAAAGCGCAAGGGGCATTGCAGGTGAGTTAGAGTGTGCCACTACATTTCCTCTTTGCTAATCTACCTAAGTATGGTCACAGTAGTCACTGGAGTCAGTGTCTTCCCTGAGTGTGCTTGACTGGATACTTGGATGGGGAGCGTATCGGAAGACAAATCTCAGACTCGTCCTACGTAATACCATCTGTATAGACAAAAAACAATTAACAGATGGGATTCTATTATCGTTTATAAACAAAATAATATAAACAACACTTCCAATGAATGAAAATGTTGCCACTTCCTGTGATGTTTATTTGCCATTGTTTTTTGTTCATAAGATCAAATCCAGATAGATTTAGATACCACCATCATAATCATTTTACTAGAAATTTTCTTTACTACAGTAGCTACTGAATCTACAGAACATCCTTTTTTGAAGCTTCCCCTTTATGTATCTGCAGTAAAATATAAAATAAATTCCCTGTCTTCATAACAAATAAAACCAGTTTTAGAAGATAAAAACAAATGGGTCTCAATTTCCTCATTGAAAACTTCTACTGCAATGTCAAGGAATTCCTATCCCCTCCCACGTGTTATGAGGCATAATTGCCCTTGGGTTTAAGCTTGGCAACTTTTTTATATAGCATATATAAATAATTAGGCTTATTGCCATTGGGGGCTTCACCTCAAACCCCCTTTTGGAGTTCACTTCTCTCATTTGTATTCCTTAGTTAACACAAGTCAAACTCAACCATTGTAGTTTGTTAACCAAAGAAAAAACTACTCAACAATGAGCTTTGGTGAGCACATTATCGCGTAGTTGTTTCGTGCAAAAGCGAAAAATTAAGTGTTCACCTCAATTCAAAGTCAAGCAGATGTAAGTTAAATAAAAAGTTGTGGATACAATGTTAAATTGGAGTTCTACAAATGGATTTTCCCCCACCTACTGTGTAAAGTCAAATTTTACTCCTTGTAAAGATGAGTAAACTGCTACTCTGTCCCCCACGGAAGACAAAGTAAACCCATAAGAATAACATTGACAATCTGGCAACGCAGTACAGTGGAGAACTGGCAACTCTGTAGCTATAACATGCGGAACAGAATCAGCTGATATTTCGCTGCAATAATTAACGCTGCAGCTATAACGGAATCGGATCAGCAAATCGGATTGATATTTTGCTCCAGCTGCAATTAATGTTCCAAGTTCCGAGGGTAGTTATTACGCATTACTCAACCAAAATGGACAGCGATTGTGAATGTGGATTCTTATTGATACTTGTGGATTTTGGTGTGTGGGAAAAATGTTGTGTGTATTACGGGAGTTAAATTTTCCCTCAGGGAGATAAAGTTGCACTTTACTCCCTTAATACCTATTACGTGTAAAAAAATAAAAAAGAATTAGGCTGCAGTTCGTGACAAAATTTTAGTAATCTAACCTTCTTAATTAGGTTAGTTATTTTTCTCTTATAATTTGTAAATTTCATGTCATGCATCACCTGTTACTGTGGCTGAGCTACATGATTTGATTTGACTATTGATCGTCTTGGTCTGTCTGTTGGTATAGACGGCGATCACGACGGAGTTGGAGAAGCTGCCAGTGAACACGGCCCTGCTGCAGCTGGTTGGCCCCGGCGACCCCCCTGCCACGTCCCCGCCCCCGCCCCCGCCGCCCCACCTGGCCCAGGACGACTCCCACGCCTACCTGCAGGCCAAGAAATGCATCGAGGAGCTCGCGCTCTACCTCAAGCCCTTCTCCTCCGGTGGGTACACTTGTAAGGGGGTTTGTAGGTTATGCAGAATTACCTTTTCAGCCAAACCAGAATAAATGAGCCCAAGTGATCAGAAATAAAAAATCAGTTATGTTTATTTTAATTGACAGTGCTTCTAAATTAATTTGTCAGTTAAATTTGTTTACTTAAATGAATTTTTGAGCCTTTCAAAGATCATAAACTAAGCCTTGAAACGTAAGGCGTAATGAAACATTTGCATCCTTATCTGGGCACCCCTGATAAAACTGTTGTTTCCTCCAGATGACAAATTGTACTTCCTGTTAGTCACATAAAATCTAAATTCTACTAAGTATGCCATGTGGTTTGGATATTGTTGCAACCATTCAGTTGAGATAAATTTAGGAGTTTAAATCCGTCGTGGTGTCCTGTACGGAACCAAAAAAGTGTATAAGTTGATTTTTGCAGCTGATAAGAAAAGATATGACTACAAATCTAAATTATGTATTATAATTGAAACACCAATAAATGCATTTTAGCCACAAGCAGTATATTAAAAAAAAAAAGAAAAAAAAGTGCCTTTGGGACAGTTCCATATGGGACATTCCTGTACTAAGCCTTATGATGAGATTCGTAATGATTAATAATATTTGTTGTCTAACACAGCAGGACCTTTGTCTAACACAGCAGGACCTTTGTCTAACACAGCAGGACCTTTGTCTAACACAGCAGGACCTTTGTCTAACACAGCAGGACCTTTGTCTAACACAGCAGGACCTTTGTCTAACACAGCAGGACCTTTGTCTAACACAGCAGGACCTTTGTCTAACACAGCAGGACCTTTGTCTAACACAGCAGGACCTTTGTCTAACACAGCAGGACCTTTGTCTAACACAGCAGGACCTTTGTCTAACACAGCAGGACCTTTGTCTAACACAGCAGGACCTTTGTCTAACACAGCAGGACCTTTGTCTAACACAGCAGGACCTTTGTCTAACACAGCAGGACCTTTGTCTAACACAGCAGGACCTTTGTCTAACACAGCAGGACCTTTGTCTAACACAGCAGGACCTTTGTCTAACACAGCAGGACCTTTGTCTAACACAGCAGGACCTTTGTCTAACACAGCAGGACCTTTGTCTAACACAGCAGGACCTTTGTCTAACACAGCAGGACCTTTGTCTAACACAGCAGGACCTTTGTCTAACACAGCAGGACCTTTGTCTAACACAGCAGGACCTTTGTCTAACACAGCAGGACCTTTGTCTAACACAGCAGGACCTTTGTCTAACACAGCAGGACCTTTGTCTAACACAGCAGGACCTTTGTCTAACACAGCAGGACCTTTGTCTAACACAGCAGGACCTTTGTCTAACACAGCAGGACCTTTGTCTAACACAGCAGGACCTTTGTCTAACACAGCAGGACCTTTGTCTAACACAGCAGGACCTTTGTCTAACACAGCAGGACCTTTGTCTAACACAGCAGGACCTTTGTCTAACACAGCAGGACCTTTGTCTAACACAGCAGGACCTTTGTCTAACACAGCAGGACCTTTGTCTAACACAGCAGGACCTTTGTCTAACACAGCAGGACCTTTGTCTAACACAGCAGGACCTTTGTCTAACACAGCAGGACCTTTGTCTAACACAGCAGGACCTTTGTCTAACACAGCAGGACCTTTGTCTAACACAGCAGGACCTTTGTCTAACACAGCAGGACCTTTGTCTAACACAGCAGGACCTTTGTCTAACACAGCAGGACCTTTGTCTAACACAGCAGGACCTTTGTCTAACACAGCAGGACCTTTGTCTAACACAGCAGGACCTTTGTCTAACACAGCAGGACCTTTGTCTAACACAGCAGGACCTTTGTCTAACACAGCAGGACCTTTGTCTAACACAGCAGGACCTTTGTCTAACACAGCAGGACCTTTGTCTAACACAGCAGGACCTTTGTCTAACACAGCAGGACCTTTGTCTAACACAGCAGGACCTTTGTCTAACACAGCAGGACCTTTGTCTAACACAGCAGGACCTTTGTCTAACACAGCAGGACCTTTGTCTAACACAGCAGGACCTTTGTCTAACACAGCAGGACCTTTGTCTAACACAGCAGGACCTTTGTCTAACACAGCAGGACCTTTGTCTAACACAGCAGGACCTTTGTCTAACACAGCAGGACCTTTGTCTAACACAGCAGGACCTTTGTCTAACACAGCAGGACCTTTGTCTAACACAGCAGGACCTTTGTCTAACACAGCAGGACCTTTGTCTAACACAGCAGGACCTTTGTCTAACACAGCAGGACCTTTGTCTAACACAGCAGGACCTTTGTCTAACACAGCAGGACCAAGCCAATAGGTTACTACCTAAATTGTTTATAATAACATAAAATTATATCATTTTGTATCATTATGTCTTAAAAATAGGTTTTCTTTGTGCAACACACAAAGTTTCTCTATATGACGAACAATACTTTTCATCATACTATCAATAAATGTTACAGTAGAACCTCGATAGTTCGACAGTCTGTATACTTCGACACAAGCCGTGACGACATGACATGACGGTAGCGGCGACCGATAGTGTCCTTGACGGGTTCACCGGTCAGTGATGGGAGCCCACTTAGTGTTTTTGCGAACATGCGCTACCGCCTTTTCTATAAATAACTCCTCCTACCCCGTCCTATCCACCCCCTTCCCCGCCCTTTCCAGGAAGTAGGTCAAGTCAGTTCGCTCGAGACGCTGCGGGAGTTAAACACGATTTTGATACTTTTGTGATACGATATTGTTTTTCTGATCATAATACTCCCTGTGTTAAAATGTTCCATATACTCCCTATAGTTCGACATTTCGATAGTTCGACACCCCTTTAGTCCACAAAGTGTCGAACTATCGAGGTTCTACTGTATTTAATAATTAAGAACATAAGTTACTAATTTTTAACAAACTAATTTAGTGATAAATATTATGATTATCAAAGAATTTATTATCCTTATTGCTAGGACTATCAAGTCGGAAATGATACATGGCACAATATCCTCAAAGAAACGTCCCCACCTGTCAAATCATTAAAAAAATGTGACACCAATAATTATGATATACTCAGAATTAACAAAGTTCAGAATTTAGTGCACCAGATAACTTAGACTAATATGAACGTTGTAAAGTTGTTGATGTAAGTGGGACTTTCGAATTTCACATCGTTTACAACCTTTGGTTCTTTGCTAAGAGCTGTCAACGCACAGTCTTTGGTCCAAAACAGGACATAATTTAATAATTTTGGCCACAGGCCAAAAACTAGCCGTGGCTCAAACTCGTTTCAGTTTAGGACATTGTTATTGTTATGGTCCAAATCCATATATAGGTAAAATTAAGATTCTCCATCAAAGTTCAGTTAAGAAGTTAAAAGGTTTCTGTTATTTTTCATTTCTTATTTGTGTACGATTCAGGATACTTTTATTATTCTTTTTTGGGTCATTGCCTGAAGTTTTGGTACGACAAAAAAATTCTTCAGAAACCAAGACAAGTTGCCAATGTCTAATAGCACTGGTGATTGATCAAATCAAAATCTATTTACATCAACATTAAGTACAGTAATGGCATCAATACAATCAATGTTTCGGCAAGCTTAAAAGCAGACTGGAGTGTAGCTATCTGTGTTGGTGGGTGAGTCTATGTGGAGGCCTCCGTTTGGAAAAATTCTTCGACTCGTACAGTGGTCTTCTGACAATCCACTCGCTTAGCGCTTTCTTCAGCTCCTTGCCTGCCTTCACTCGCAGTTCTGCTCTCAGCCTGTTATAGAACTTTCTGCCCATGTATGTTGTTTTATTTTATTTATTTTTATTTAGTCAGGTAGTGGTTAGGGAGAACGAACGAGGTAGCATTCTTGGTGTTGTACTGATGTACATGGTTACCTCTTAGCAGATTTTCTCCTTCAACATACATGATTGTCTCTAGGATGTAGAGTGAGATGACTGTAGGAATTTTCAGTATCTTAAAAGACTCCTTACAGCTTTCACGGTGTTTCAGTCCAGCAATAGCAATATGCCTTACTGCATACTGATTGAAGGAATTGCATGTTAGAGAATTATTTGATGTTACAGGGAGCGGGACGGGAGTGCTGTCACGACCGATGCAGCGCAAGTTGGTAACACTGATCAACTGCCAGCTGATGGAGGAGGAGGGCAGGTCTCGTGCGATGCGAGCTGCACGCTCCCTGGGCGAACGGACCGTCACGGAACTCATCTTGCAACACCAGAACCCACAGCAACTCTCGGCCAATCTGTGGGCGGCCGTGCGAGCTCGGGGCTGTCAGTTTTTAGGGCCAGGTATGTCGTCATAATTATTCTGGTTCAATTAACGCTTTAATGTAGATTTTATTAGATTTATCAAGTTTTACAATGGTCAACTAAAACTGCCGATTGGATACGTCTTTAAATTGAGGGTACATTAACCTCTTAACCCCTATTTATCTGCCAACAATTTACTGCCTCTTCTTGACTCAAAAGTGGATCCACTATAAACATCCCAGATTTTACAACAGAAAAATATAAACTGCCCACTTACAGGAACTGCCTAATTTCGTTCCCAAGCTCAGTGATTTAATAACAAATAAAATTTCCCATGATGGTTTAAATACTTGTTTATGTATACTGCATAATCATTTTGTCACTTCTCGTTTTGTAAGTAACACTTCATTTTTAGTGTTGTGCACTTGCATTAAGTGTACAAGAGAGTACTATTGTAATCAGTACCAGTAACAGTATTTTTTTGTTTAATGGTAAGCCATTTTTTGTGAGGTATATTTAGTTCTCCTCAATTAAAATAGGTTAGGTCAAAAACAAAATGTAGATACTATGAATCTAAAGTTAAACACATTAAATACGTGGCAAAGACTTTAAACATCTTGACAATGGTGAATCTTATGCTACTGATGAAGTTAGTGGCAAGATAACAGTAATTGCAAGACTGGCGCCAGTACAGGAAAAACTTACAGTCAAGAGTAATATTAGAAAGAAAATCGTAACTGGTAAATAGATTATTAAACTTCTGTACACTTTTTGCAGCATTAGTGAATGTTTTAGGCCGTAAAGTTCATTATTTGTTTAAACTAACCTTTTCGCCATTCGCTTTGGGTGTCAGTCCAAGTGGGAAGTTTTGTTTTAAGTAGAGCCCCTCTCACTAAGAGTTAAACAACATCAGCTGACCACTGTTTACCCGTTGTTGCAGCCATGCAGGAGGAGGTGTTGAAGCTAGTGCTGCTGGCCCTAGAGGACGGCTCGGCTCTGTCTCGCAAGGTGCTTGTTATGTTTGTCGTGCAGAGGCTTGAGCCCCATTTCCCCCAGGCCTCCAAGACCAGCATAGGCCACGTCGTCCAACTGCTCTACAGGGCTTCTTGTTTTAAGGTAGGTGAATCTTTATTGGAAAAACCGTACTACTCCAGCCTTGAAATTACTTTTCAGAAGCATGTCTTCTAACTACGCAAAATGAAGGTAGAGGTGAGAAGAAGTGTTACCTTAATTACTTTCCATAAGCATGTCTTCTAACTACGCAAAATGAAGGTAGAGGTGATAGGAAGTGTTACCTACTTGTAAGACCCTTTAGTGATATAAACTTAGTAATGGGCTAATTAGTTATTTTTTTATCGCAGTATTAAACTTTACTGCAACTTCAATTATTCCATCTTTATCGCACCAATTATCATTTAAATGGTTGAGATTTGATCAACTACTTTTCAATAAGAGTTACAAAGTAACAGGTTTGGAACAAACGCCCCCATGGAACTATCAAACCAATTGGAAGTATGAATTAATTAATAGCTGTAGTAAAACAGCTATTCATATAAAAAAATAACAAAAAACAAACTGCGTTACCCAATAGCAAGTATGCAAGGGCTGTGGTTAGTTAACTTATCCTCCGAGTAGTGCTGTGTGGGGGAAGCCGTCTCGCTGTCCCCCTCGTTACTATTTTCATCTCTTTCCCACGGTATATCAAAATTGGTTACTGTCAAATGATTCAATTACCAAGAACTCACTTTAGTTTTTAATGTAGACAAAATTAGGTACGAGGTGCAGGTCCATCTCCTGATGGTTTTTTAGAAATTGTAAAATTTGATGAGTCATTAATCTCAAAACTGCTTTAAATAACAGTAGAAGCTCACTAATGTGGCGTGTTCAGGACCTAGGCAGTGCCGGATTACTGAGCGCCATATAAAAATAGCTGTTACTGCGAGAATAGCGAAAATGCCACTAAAAATTGAGTCAAAAGGAAATCATTGGTTAGCGGACCATTATTTCATGTTTTATTGTGCTTTCTCCAATTTCGGTAGAGATAGAAAACAAACTACATTTCAACCAGAAAGTAGATTTACAGAATTATATTTTAATACATACAGTACAGTTACTTCTGCCGATTACCCGCGAACTCTGCCGATTGGGCCCAAACTCTGCCGAACTATCCCAAAAGGCTTATATAGTATACAACAAACAGTTTTTTTAGAACCCTTTTACCGATGCCGGATTATTGAAAGTGCCGGACCATCGGATGCCGGATTAGTGGGCTTTTACTGTATAGGCCTAACATGAAATTTATTAATGTAGGTTTTTAGCAATTATTATTGTTGTCATTTTGTAATAGTTCTTTACAAATTAAATAAAACCATCCCAATTTTATGTGAGCTGAATTCTAGGTTAGAAGTAAAAAAATCCTTCAAACTCGGCAGCAAATTTTTAAAGATTTTTTTTATATTTGTTGGTGTAAAAAAATTGTACTACTTTTTTATTGTGGAAATCAACCAGTATTTTTTTCCCAAAATACTTAAAAATTGTTAACAGAGGCTTGGAAATCAAAGCACTGAAAGTTTTTTGCCTTCCATCAGTATTGCATTCTTTTATCGTGACTCCACTGCCAACAGGTGTCGAAGAGGGAGGGGGACTCGTCATTGATGCAGTTGAAGGAGGAGTTCCGCACGTACGAGGCGCTTCGTCGTGAACACGACGCGCAGATCGTACAGATAGCGACGGAGGCAGGTCTGCGTATCGCGCCGGACCAGTGGTCTGCGTTGCTGTACGGCGACACAGCCCACAAGTCCCACATGCAGAGTATCATCGACAAACTGCAGACGCCTCAGAGCTTTGCGCAGAGTGTACAGGTAGGTTGGTAAGGCATATTATGAAGCTTTCACTGAACTTATGTCAATATTTGTTTAAAGCTGGTGGTGTTTAATTGTGCTAAGAATGTAATTTGAACTATGATAAATATATTATGAGGAAAAAGGTGAGAAGGAATAATACAGGAATCATAAAAAAAACTATAGTTGTTGGCTATAATTATTTGGTTAGAAGGAGTACATCATTCAATTATATAGAATCATGTGTTGTAGATCTTGTGACAGTAAAATTATATGAGAGAAGTGAATAGAGGAAGGATTTCCACGTAAAGAGGATGTTGGAGATGTGGCCATGTTTCATTTATGTTTATTTATCTGTAAGAACCAATGTTACCAGTGTACAGAAATCATGGTTTTGAGAGCAATTTCAAAAAATAAAGAAATTACTTTTCGAATATCAAACAATGTTTTATTAATTTCAAATACAGAGATTTTCATAAATGAATGGTGCTGTTTTGAGATTAAATACCAAACAAACCAAAGAATATATATCTGACTAATAAACTTCCACCATTTGTAGCTCTGCAGACATCTAAAAGATTATTTCAACTTTCACATTGTGCAAAATGTCCCCTGTTCCTGATGATACTGCCCCATATATTATTTCTCAAACAAAACTGTATGTGCTGTAGAATTGAGTGCTAACCAACCTGCATTTTCTAATTTGCCTAGTAATTGTGTAAGCAATCAAAACCGCACCTTTATTTTAAGAAAACCCTATTTCGCAAACAAAAATGAAATTTTATCAAGTTTCAAACTAATATTACACTGAAATATTTAATATAAGAAAACCTATTTACAAAACTGAGTATCGTATATTCACAGTTATACAATAAAAAATATATCCATGGATAATATGTTATTATTTAATAAGCCTGCAAGTGGCATGCACCTTTTCTTACTCAACAAGGAGGCTTAAGCAACAGATGTAACTAATTAAAGTCTGGGACTGGTTAATGTATTGATGATGTATGTCTGTCATACAGGAGCTGGTGACTGCGTTCCAGCGGACGGGAGACCCCGGCAACCTCAACGTGCTGTGGCCTCATCTGGAGTATTGATGATGTATGTCTGTTATACAGGAGCTGGTGATCGCGCTCCAGCGGACGGGAGACCCCGGCAACCTCAACGTGCTGAGGCCTCATCTGGAGTATTGATGATGTATGTCTGTTATACAGGAGCTGGTGATCGCGCTCCAGCGGACGGGAGACCCCGGCAACCTCAACGTGCTGAGGCCTCATCTGGAGTATTGATGATGTATGTCTGTCATACAGGAGCTGGTGATTGCGCTCCAGCGGATGGGAGACCCCGGCAACCTCAACGTGCTGAGGCCTCATCTGGAGTATTGATGATGTATGTCTGTCATACAGGAGCTGGTGATTGCGCTCCAGCGGACGGGAGACCCCGGCAACCTCAACGTGCTGAGGCCTCATCTGGAGTATTGATGATGTATGTCTGTTATACAGGAGCTGGTGATTGCGCTCCAGCGGACGGGAGACCCCGGCAACCTCAACGTGCTGAGGCCTCATCTGGAGTATTGATGATGTATGTCTGTTATACAGGAGCTGGTGATCGCGCTCCAGCGGACGGGAGATCCCGGCAACCTCAACGTTCTGAGGCCTCATCTGGAGTATTGATGATGTATGTCTGTTATACAGGAGCTGGTGATTGTGTTCCAGCGGACGGGAGACCCCGGCAACCTCAACGTGCTGAGGCCTCATCTGGAGTATTGATGATGTATGTCTGTTATACAGGAGCTGGTGATCGCGCTCCAGCGGACGGGAGACCCCGGCAACCTCAACGTGCTGAGGCCTCATCTGGAGTTGCTGGCTGCCATCGACCCTAGTCCTGGTAACAGAAATTCACTTCTTCCGTACAAGACTTAACTTTTGTGAAAAAATGGTGGAATTATTACTGTGTTTTATTTGTACATAATGAAGTAACTATGGCCAATGGTAAACGAATTAATATCCCAATATTTCTGCTAAAGAGAAAAAAATAGTAACTTTTAGTTATCTGTTTGCATTTGTTAACACTTTCTGTTACAATAAAATAAGATAGTTGTTTAAATTATTAAATGGAACACAACAGACACATAAAATATCAGATTTTATGTTATAAAGGTTGGTTACCTATTCAAGAATAAGATTAGGTTAGTGCTATCTAACTTAACTTGGTGTTTTATGCACTCCTACCCATATAAAGTGCTGCAGTAGTTCGGTTACAAATAAAAAATAAAAAAACAACTGCTGCAAGTTGATACTCTCTAAGGTTAGTACTTTTATTCTGTTTATTTTCTTAAAGGAAGTGTTTACATTGTAGACAGATAACTGAAAAGTATCAAAAGAACCTTAAAGGTTGTTCATTTTAATATCTTATGGAAATATATTTGGGGTTATTACTCATTAACACCAATAACATGAACCCACAGATTTCTATGAATGGTAACAATTTCTAAATCTATCTCTTCCTTGAAAGTGTGGATGAGAATTAATCAGGGAGTTGGATATTTTTTACAGCCCACGTCCACACAGATATTTTGCTATTTCTTTCCAGCTATGATACTCGGTTTTACTTGTGAAATATGAAGACTGAACGCTAAGGTGAAACATTTTAGAGAATGTGGAAGACTTTCAAGATAGGTGATAACTGTGTTAGGGTTCTGCAGAACATTATTATTTAGTCAGATTTGATAGTACTTTGTAGGTTTCTCGAGAACAGATAGTGCTAACTTGGCTCAAGTGCTGGCGATGAGCCTCTACTGCACTGCCCCTTCCCGATGCTGGCCGGTACAGTGGCAGCAGTTACTGGGGTCTAGTGTCTACACTGGCACTAGAGGCTTCAACCGCTGTCTAGATGAATTCTTGTGCAGCTACTCTGGGAAATGCAAAACCCATTTTAAGTAATTTTTATTAATTTCTAGCTCGAATAAGCAAAATAAAATTATACTTTAAAATAAATTTTATTACAAAGGCGAAACAGAGAACTAAAAGCAAGATAAGAGATTAGTATCGCGTGCTGCAACAAGCCGTCCCGAATTCAGTGATAAGATTAGACTGCTTTGCTTTATAATTGGTTTTTCTTGTCTGCACTGGTCATCAATTACCATAAACGATGACTATACATTCCCTGATTGCACTAAGTTGTACAATGGTTGTACTCATGTTTTTTATTTTTTTATTAAAGGAATAAATATTTTATTATTCTAGTAAGTTAGTAATTTAATTAATAAGTGGAATGTTCTTTACATTTTAAGAATGGAATACGATGCACAAGTCTTGGCTTGTACGTTTCCTATGTCCAAACAAACAAGATTTAGGAAACTCAAAATTCTACAACCTCGACTAAGTCCACATTTTGTTGGGGTTTTGAGATTAGTGTACTTGGCTTGTACTTATATAATATCTAAACTGCTTGGCCAAACTCATCAACCTTTAAGAGGGGATCCAGTAACAAAACTTTTGGAGTTTCTACCTGCTTTCCCCATAAGGCCAATGTTAATTTTCAAGTTCCGTCTAGTAGTTATCTGTGAATATGTAGTTTTAAAATTTGGTAGGAATGTTGTACTGGTGATTATCTAGCGATTTCAGTGAACAAATTTCAAATTAACGTTTGAAAATTTGATAAAAGATTATTTAAATTTTGGCTTTTTGAGGCTAAATTATCAATAAATACAAAATAAATTCAAGACGTTGCACACTGACATTGTTTTGTTACTTTTTCCTCTTTAAAACAAGCAATAAATCAACAATATCCGACCACCCGTCTAGGCTGGATGGAACTTGAAAGATAACATTGCTCTTATGGGTTTAGAAATCTACCTGGATTTACTGGTGCCTGTCTTAAGTCCGCATTGTTTTGAGTTGTTGTTACTGAGCTTTGTTTGATGTTGTTTGGCAGAGTCGTCGGTGTGCAGCTGGCAGGAGGTGTGGCAAGGCGTGGAGGCTGCCCGTCTGGTGGTGGCGGGACTGGTGGAGTTCATCAGGGTCCACGGAGCCCGCAAGCCCCCAGGGGGTGACGGGGCCCCTCCTGCGGGGCCCCACGCTCACAACGCCAAGTACAAGATCAGCCTGTGTCGTGACTTGGGGCTGCGGGGCTCATGTCCTAGAGGGGTCAACTGCACGTTCGCACATTCAGAGGACGAGCTTGAGAAGTGAGTGGTTGGTCGACAACAGTCTGTGTTCGATATAACAAATAGTAAATACATGTTTAATCCATGGTGAATCTGAGAGTACATTTTTACTTTGCTGCCAATTCATCAATACTTTGGTAGTGTAACAAAGTACCTCAGTAATAAAAGGCTTTGAGGCTCTCGTAGGTTTATTTAAATAAATACTACTAATTTAGTGAACAATGTACTAAGGATAGCAATATCAAATTATGTTTAGTTGTACCTCAGAGGCTGGGTTGCTGTTCCATCATAAAGTATTAATACACAACATTTTATGTTATCAGGTATCGATCTAAAAACCGCAAGATGGTCCCTCGTACAGGCGGCAAGGAGGAAGATTTTTTAGCAGACTCCTTGTTCAGCCATAGTGATGAAGTGATTTTCAATACCCAACAACACAACTCTTTTAACAGTAATACAGGTAGGTAATGAACGTTTATATCTATTTCTGGGATGTTATATTTTTAACGCTTTCTAAAAAACATAATTTAACCCAATGAAACTTTGTACTAATTTGTATTGTTATTAAATTAGATAAAATAATTATGCATTGCAATTACTAAGCATAGCCAACGAATACCATTTATTCAGTGATTCAGCGATATAATATTGTAATTACTATCGTCACAAAATATTAGGCCTGTTAATTTGTAAACAGACGTTATATACAATCATTGATATATAGGCTACTCTCCATTAAATCTTTGGCAACATGGTACTGTAATAGGGGGTTAAAAGGTTGAGAATTATTTTATAAGTCATTTGTATTGTAAACAACTAATTGTAACTAGGTCTCTGAACCGTTGTTGTGAGAAGTAAGACCTCGCCGAGTAGGAAGCGTTCTGGAGGTGTTTATGTAAACACTGAGTGCTTTGACACTCAGTAGAAGGCGGTCAGTTAAATAGGTTGGCTTGTTTTGTATCGGGGTCAGTGGGGCACTGGGCCCAGGAGAGTCCAGGTGTAGGATTGAGCCCTGTCAGGTTAGGAAGACTAAATTCATTTGGGGTTTTGAGTTCTATAGTAGTTTTGTTGTGTGGGTTTGTTTGATAAGAGGGAATATTATCGAGGGATTAATACACATTAAATTGGGTGGTCTGATTTCCTATAAATCAAGGAACAGTCTCTAAATTATTAAGGGGATCAAGATACTTTGACCGTGCTGTCTCCAGGACGCTACCTGGGGTTAACCAACTCGATTATAATTAATTTGGGTATTATAACTATTGTACTTTACCAGAGAGAGAGAAGTGAGGATTAAATAAAACAGTGTTAAACCTAGGAAACTTGTCTCATTGTGAGAAACCTACTCTAAAGGGTACTCATCAAGCTAAGCTCCTGGTGATTGTATATGGACGAGGTCGTGTACATCACAGTACCTAATAACTGAATATTAAGTATAAGGAGGCCAATCTGTTTTATTGTCTGAAAGGATACAATTTTCACCATCTCATACTCAAACTAAAGAATTTAAAAGCGATATGATTTGTAAATATATGCATTTTGCTCGTTAACTATTTTATTAAAAGAGTTATAAAAATCTATATTACATTATGAACACCTTAACAAATCATGAGTTTTATAATGTTAACTTAAATTAGGGGTCTGCAGTACCAGAAATTTAAGGTCGGTACGGTAAATATTTTTGTACCTCGGTTCTCGGTACAAAATCGGTACGGTATGCGGTGATAAAATAGCCGTAATTTATCATAGCCTAAGTGTATTCGGAAACCAAACAGAACAAATACAGAAAAAATATTGTTAAAGAAAAACATACCATACCATACTATACCATACTATACCATACCATACTATAACATACCATACTAGCAGACATAAACAAGTATTTAGGTAAGCTTTTGATGATGATTTGTAATAGTTCACAAATATTTATATAGGCCTAATAACAATAATAATGTGTTAAATCACGTAAATAAGGAAAGAAAGCCCAATATATATATATATATTTCACACACACAAACGCACGCACACACGCATGCACGCACACACACCGCACACACACCACACACACCACACACACCACACACACACGCACGCACACACGCACGCACAAAACCCCAACAGTAATAATTCCCTTTATGTTAAATAATTATGTTAATTTAGTTATGTAGGCTTATTTCATATATAAGATTTTGTTGTTCGTATTTGTAATAATTTCACACAGGTACCATTTATTCAATTTTCCCGTCAGTACAGTATATTATGTAGGTCCTATAACAAGTATTGTTTAAATAAAATAACACACTACATAGCAAATACACCAATTCCAACTCCACTCCATTATTCCAGAGTATTTATAGGTTTAAATATTCTTCAATGGAGTACAAAAACAAACAGATATTTATGTGTTTATCCCTCAGTTTGATTTAAAAATGATTAAATGTTATACAAATTCGGTTGTAGGTTTTTGTTTACGTTTATACCGCCTCCATACACTGGCCAAGTCTAGGCGAGCAAAGACGAGCGTGACAGTGTAAATGCATAGTAGTTTGTTATTAACCTCTGTTACTCTCGATGTTTATTTACATTATTTCATTACTCGCCGAGTCGTACGTAACTCGATGAAAAATTCGGCCAGTCTATGGATGCGGCTTTATCAATGCTGTAAAGACATCTCGTCATCATTCGTGATCCGATTGTGAACCTATAAACTCGCGAATGCCGGTCAAAGTTGAAAGGTCAAAAGTTGCTGTCGTGAGCAAAGGCGTGTCAATAGAATGTCAACGGACGAAAAAGATGTTATGAATAAAACTGAAGGGAAAATGTGGTTGATAAACAGTGAATACTGGTTTTTTTAGCGAATTTACCCTATAGGGAAGAAGCTATTACCGTAGGTCTCATGGTAAGACTTAAGCCCGAGACCATGATAACTTTTTGTTTTGAGGTCCCCAGATGCCAAAAACACTATTCATTCAAATTTATATATATGTATATATATATATATATATATATATATCTATATATATATATA
The DNA here is from genome assembly GCA_963675035.1 of Allygus modestus. Lineage (NCBI taxonomy): Eukaryota > Metazoa > Arthropoda > Insecta > Hemiptera > Cicadellidae > Allygus > Allygus modestus. The sequence continues at coordinate 159,046,279 of OY776114.1, read as the reverse complement.
TATCTATATATATGTATATATCTATATATGTGTCCGTTAACACGATAACTTGAGTAAAAAAATCCGATTTTGATGAAATTTGGCTCAAATGTGTAAAATGACATTCATGACTAAGTTCGAAAACCAAAAAAATCGGACCATGGGACCCGGGGGTTTTAAATTTTCCAAAAATCAGTTTTTTGCATTTTTCACCCTAAAATTTTTAAAAAACTTAATTTTGGTACTGGCCATGTTATAGAGCTTAAAAAAACAAATAATTATGTATTTTGAATTATTAACCTAGGTTAAGTGGTTGCGGAGAAAATCCAAAAAACCTGCTCATAAAATCTCCCATGTTAGTCTTATGGGAAAAAGGTTTTTGGCTTTTCCTCAGTTTATTTTAATGTAAACTTCACATTTGCTTTTACCAATCTGTTCAGTTCCACAAAACAATCATTTTGGTGTTTAAATTGTGATTCTACGCCCAACCGAATATTCGATGTGCTAAACACAGTACGATGTCCAATGTTATCCTTATGGAGAATAAATAAAATTTGATATCTCGATTATTTATGAATGTATATTGATGAAACTTGGTATGTGGCTTCAAGTAGTACTGGTATATTGATATTTGCACAAAAAATAGATTTTTTGTTGATTATTCCCGTAGCAGCAAACCTGCGTACTCAGCCCCCATGTTATTCTTATGGAGAATAAGTAAAATGTAATGACTCCCTTAATTATGAACATAAATTAATAAAACTTGGTATGTAGCTTCACTTGGTTGAGTTATATTGATAATTATATAAAAACCCATTTTTCTGTTCCTTGTTGCAGCAAACCTGCTTTCTCAGCCCCCATGTTATTCTTATGGAGAATAACTAGAATGTCATATATCGCTTGTTTATGATTGAATATCGATGAAACTTAGTATGTGGCTTCGCCTAGTTAAATTCTATTTATATTTGCATAAAAACCAATTGTTTCTGTTCCTTGTTTCAGCAAACCTACATACTCATTACCAATGTTATTCTTATGGAGAATAATTAAAATCGCTTATATGTGAATATATTTTTATGAAACTTGGTTTGCGGCTTTATGTGGAATTCAGACAAATATTATGCATTGGAAATTCGCTGAGTCCGCAGGTTTGCTGCGACGGGGGTATTTTAGTTCTAGGCTGTACCGTACCGACTTAGTACCGGCGCCGTTAGTGGTACCGAACCGAATTCGGTAATTCGTTTTGTACCCCACCGGTACCGATTTTTCGGTGCACCGCAGACCCCTAACTTAAATCGACCACAAATATGGTGCAGTCATGTGTAATGGTTAGGGCATTGGAAATATCCAGGATTTAACCCTTTCCTCTTGTATGTCGGGGCAGCCCCGCCGTCCGCGTTCAGTAACGTTGTCGCATGTGAGGCCCCAGCCCCCATGCGTTTTAAGTTTTTTTTATATAATTTTTTTGCATTTTGTTATTTTTAATTTTTTTTCCCAAATCATCTGTATCATTTTAAAAATATAAAAGTTTGCTTTTTTTGATATTGATACAGACCCCTGGGCGAACCCAGCATACTGCATCATGGGAAAGGATAGGTGCGGTGCTGGTTGAAACCTAGAAGTTCAACTCAGGGATAGGAAGGGGAGGTTACACATGAAATGTATGAAGATTAATACCGTTCATTACCTAATTACAGTAAAACCCCGTTTAACCGAAATAATGGGGGCGGGACCGTTCCGGATAACCGATTTTCCGGTTAATCCGGAATTGGTATTTTAAGGTTAATTTAGGGAAAAAACGGATACAAGTTCCAGTTTTCACAACGTTAATTTATTAAAATAAGGACTATTTACAAGTTTACAATATAAAAGGCTATTTGTTGAAGTAATCAACAATCTTTTTCTGAACCTTTTCGCCACAGCGGTTGCGGGCAGCCTTGTTTCGCCATCTTTTTATCAGTAGCAAATCAGCGGGTGTAGATTCGTGTGACTGCTCGACGAATTGGAATGTGACCTAAAAAAATACCCATATTGTACTGTGCCTACATATTCTTAATTTTTATTATGAATTTAAATAAAAGGGACATTATTTAATACAATATGAATGAATAAATCCTACCTCGAAAGCATTAAAAGCAGCGTCTGCTGCTACTCGGTTGACGTCACATGCAGTCGACGCATCTACGTCGTCATCTCCATCAACGGGCTCTGCTGTTTCTCGCACATGCAGGTGTGAGAGTCTGCAGTACACTAATCCTTTAGTGCGAAATAGGGCATGCCCCCACCCCCTCGTGACTGGTACAGGAATGTGGAAAACCCGTCAAAACAACCCCCGAGTTCAGTGACCGCCGCGGCCGGCGATGTCTCAGCGCACCATGAGTCATCCCGCCGGGCCGATCCTCTCTATTATTGATTATTTATTTCTCGTAAACCGTTCCGGTTAACCCGGGTTTCGGTTTAGCGGGGTCCGGTTAAGCGGGGTCTTACTGTACCTTCCATTACCTGATGCTAGCTCCGCACCGTCCACACACTCCTGGAATGGAGGTACTTTTGGGTTACAAGATTGATCCCTCCACCGTTTCCCTTTCTTAACATAATTATATTTAGCGTTGTGAGAAACCATTTAGCGTTCCCGATTTGTACTTAACCAATGTTCCTCCTTCCATTTGGCTTGTGGTCAGAACGGAACTCCATCATCAACGGGGGCGGTACATGAAACAGGCAAAAAAGCATTAGACGTTTTTATTTGACAACGCATTGGCTAGACACCTGGCGGGGTGCAATTGTGCCATCCCATCTCCGGGTAAGTGGGCTACTACTCAGACCCTGCGGAGTGGGGACTAAATATAAAAGTTGCTTTTTTTAACAAATAAAAGAAAACATAAATCATTAAGTGATCAGCTGTGTTTTTAAATGCAGCTGGATAGTCTGAAAAATGAGAGTGGAAAGGGTTAGTCTCTGTTAGATTTTAGCTATGAGATGCTGTCAGACCCGGTGGTCAGAACCCATTTTAGCTATGAGATGCTGTCAGACCCGGTGGTCAGAACCCATTTTAGCTATGAGATGCTGTCAGACCCGGTGGTCAGAACCCATTTTAGCTATGAGATGCTGTCAGACCCGGTGGTCAGAACCCATTTTAGCTATGAGATGCTGTCAGACCCGGTGGTCAGAACCCATTTTAAGCTTAAGTCCTATTGTCTGGTAATAAAAATGGATATCTCTGAGGCAAGGAGAGCTTTCTCTTAATAGGAAAACTCCCTGCACTAAACTGTCCTGATGACTGATACCGATGGGATTGTACGTGTTGCAGGAGTGAGAGTGAACGACTTCAACAGCAGTTTGTTTCCCCTCAAGGGCTCCCCCCACTCCACGTATCAGCCTCCCCAGCAGCAGATGTTCGCCCCCACCCCTGGCACCTACACCCCAGATATTTACAGGTATTGTCATTTATTTCGCTAGCCAAAAACACATTTGGTGGGCGATTCAGCAGCTTTAGTGCTTTCAGATCCTCATTTAAAGTGCTGAGTTTTTTTTTCATTATAATAGCGGACAAATAAATTGACAGATGGGCTATAGCCAATAGCATGGCTGTACGCTGCCACTGTTGCCATTTTTCCATGGAAAAAAATCACTCGAATGTTATTCCGATCAGCTGGTGTGGAGTTTTAGCAATGCAGCACGTCTACTATTGGCTGATCTCGGTTGATAGCCTGGTAAACAACCACGCGCTCAACTGGCAATTTATTTGGCCGCTATTTTAAGTACCTATTGCATAAGTAGTGAAATGGAAAAGTGACTTGCTAGTCAATTATCCTATAGGGCCTGTATATTTTATCCTGTAAAATTGATCCAGATTCTTTGATTCTTTGTGCATTTCATTTCTTGTTCGGAGATTGTATTGAGTTGTGTCAAACTATCTGCTTCTTGATCTACAGCAGTCGCTGCTTTTTCTTCTTTTTGTTAACCCTTTCAGTGCTATGAACCGATATATCGGCTTTCGCGATATTCCCGAAAAGTGCTAACTGCCGATATATCGGCTCCCGTTATTTTCCCGAAAAAATGCTAAGTGCCGATATATCGGTACTATGCACTTTCCTTATCAAGCCATTATTTGTTATTATATTCTCACATAAGTCACAGCAAACGAAAGGTAAATAAATTTACTCTAAGGATATAATATTCATTTCATCATTTTATACAGTATATCTGCCACAGACACGATGTGAATCCTGTTGGCAGTGGCGTAGCTGGCCGTCTGCTGGCCACTGCTGTGCAGTCAAACAACAAGTTGTCATGGTTTGTTGTTTGTTTACAGTTTGCCGGCTTTTGTTGGTTATGTGATCGTTATTTTCATATTGTGTCTAATTTAGAATAATATGGTGACGACCAACATCCTAATTCTCCAGTTAGTGAGAACACCATAGCAGGATTTGCTAAAGAGTGCAGGCTGGTTATTAACTTCAGTGACAGTGACAATGAAAATGATTATGATGTCAGTAGTCTGGATAGTGAAAGTGATATTATTGACGATACTGATGAAGACCCAACATACGACCCTGAACAACCTGGTACTTCAACAGGTACAGCTGCGTAACAGCAGACTTTGTTACTAGGTAGCTTTAGGTAGCTTTGTTGCTGAGTTGAAAGCCTTTTTTGCAATAATCCTAAATGTGGGGATGATCCCCAAACCGAGCCTCAAGAGTTATTGGGACAGTCATTTCAGTCAAGAAACCCCGTATTTCTCTAAAATGATGGCCAGAGATCGCTTTCAAATAATTCTGAGGTTCCTACACATTGTTGATGTTGACTTGTTATCAAAAAAGAGAGAGCCAGGGTATGACCCTTGTGGTCGCTTTCAACCAATCATCGATCACACCAACAGATTATTAAAATTCCACTACTATCCAACCCAGGCATTGTCAGTGGACGAGTCCCTAATTGGGACAAAGAATCGTGTCGCTTTATGCAATACATGCTGAAAATAAAAAACACCACAAGTGGGGAATCAAGTTGTGGGTTTTGTGTGATTCAGTAACCCGCTATTGTGAACACTTCTAAGGGGGCCCAGAGGACAGAAGAAAACGATAGTCTTGTAGAGGCTGGATTGGCAAGCACCGTAGTCATGACCCTTCTCCGAATGGCTGGGTGTCTCAATAAAGGTCACCACATGTTTCTGGACAAAGTTTTTACTTACATCTCTCTTGCTAGACCCCTCTACAGTAACAAGATGTTTGTAACTGGTACCTTAAGAAAATATAGAGTGGGGGTCCCTCGCCAACTATGAGGAAAATATCAAGTGGGCCAAAAGACTTGCGTCAGGAAAGGACCCCTCCTAATAATGGCATACCGAGAGAAACCGACCAACAGCTCACAGTTTATCTACTGATTGTCAAGCCAAACCAGTACAGTATACCATAAGAAGATCTGGAAGACCAGTGATCAAGAGGAAACCCAACTGCAGTTTCAATACAACATAGGTATGGGCGGGATAGATTCCTCCGAACAAATGTTGTATGTTTATCTCGACAAAAGACGAACAATGAAACATATAAAAAAGGTTACGTTGAACGTGATTGGCCCTATGGTTTTGAATTCTTAAATTCTGTACAAATTGAATACAACCCAAGCCATGGCTGATTATATGAGAGATGTAATAGAGGAACTGACAACGGAGTGGCTTGCTTCAAAATGTACCCCAGAGAATAATGGTGGTGGAGGGGATGGTCCACACAATGGATTTGGACTCAGGAAACTTCCTGAAGGTAAAGAGAAGGTTTGCAAACTTTGCTTGGATCACCAATCATCTGAAGGGAAAAGGCGACGGTCCAGAACTGTGTGCGTACAATGCGGGGCTGCCGTGCACCCAGAATGCCTTATAAACCATGTGTGCTTGTAAGAGACATGAAAGTCAATGTAAATAGTATAAATATATGTACAAACTAACAGTAAGACTAGTAAATATGTGCTACTTCAGTTTTTTTTGTTTTTTTTCAAGACAAGTACTTTTTGTTCCACACATTACAGCCAGTTCTAAGTTGCTGAGCAGATTTCATTTCTGTAAGTAAATAAATATGTGTATCTTCAGAACCTTTTTTATAAATATAGCAATTTATGTTAAATTTTTAGGATTTATTTACAACAATATGTACTTTTAGAAAATATTGCATTTGGTATCAATACTTTTGATTTTAGGTATGTACTCTTGACTCAAAATTTAAATTATTTACTAAATATATATATATATATATATGTATATTTATATATTTTTTTACATTTTATAATCCATATATAGTTTTTACAAAATAAAAGATTATATTTGCTACAAAACAAAACAAGTTTCAGGGCAATATCATTTTATTTAAGGAATTGGTGATTTTTTTAGTGAAACTTTACAAAATCACCATTTTCACCCTAGCACTTTCAGTGTACAACATGTAAAAATTGCTAGCACTTTCCGGAAAAAAATTTAAAAAAATTCTAGCAATGAAAGGGTTAACTTTTTTAATCCCCCCTATTATTCTCTTATTTTATTAGGATGAAAAAGGAGTGTTACTTCCACATAAACAACTCAATTCGCGCCAAATGGCAACCGATTTTCAACTCTAAGCTTATGAAAATTTACAAAAATAAAAAAATTAGTTCTCATAAACTATTTTTTTTACATAATGTGCTTTTTGTACTCTACATCGTTATGTTTACCAACCAAATTCACTCAGCCTTAAAGTAAATTATTCACGCAAATTAAATAGTGTGTAAATTAAATAGGTGCTAGCATAAACTAAATGAAGAGAAAACAGAAAATGTTGAACGTCTATTTCCATAAGATTATCACTGGAATTTTTTAAACCAATGGGGCATATTTCAACTCGTAATTTTCATTGTGCTGGAAAACGAGTATCAGAATCATAAAATTCTTTATTCAGTAGTATTTACAAAAATACATAGACAACTTTGCAAACTGTTTGACGCTATTGCTGTCAAACATTTTCAGCCTCGCCACTTACAATCCCTATCACTTTAAGTACAGCTAACAGCAAAGATCCCTGTGTATAAGTACCATTCCACTTGAAACTTCTGTTGTTATAGGTGGTGAATTTCCTCATTTTTCATTTAATTTAAGATTTATAAAGTAGCAGGTGTTTTAACTGCCGAAGTAAATGTTGATAGAACATATTTTGATTAAGGGTTTGGAGATAAATAAATAACTTACATACACGTACAGCTTTCATTCATCCAATTGTTTATGAGATACCTAGTCTATAATTGATTGTTGAATTATGCAATTTAATAACTGTAAACTGCAATAACCAACCTGGTTGCAGTGCGGCGCCCCACAGCATGGTCCTAAGTACCGGGGGCCAGTTGTACGCCCCGCAGCCCGACTACGCCTCCACAGCTCCGCCACACACCGACCACCGGCCCATCGAAACGGCGCACACGCAGGCCTGGCTGTCACAGCTCCCGCCCCCTCCCCCCACCAAGGTACGTGCGACAGAGTGAAACGATTGTCTTCTGAGATAGAACTTTTTAGGGAAAATGACAAGAAAACATAAACATAAGCAACAGGACATTCTTTTATAGACTTAGTGGAACGGTTTAAGATCATTATAGTTTATACAGGATTATTCCTAGCTGCTTCGCACAACGAATTTAGGACTGGGCTGCACTACAAGTCCGTGTAATATCAGCTGGAAATAATATCTGACTGTGAATGACGCTTCAGCCGTAAATTATGCTTTAGCCGCATAATATCAGCCTTAACAGACCACGAAATCATGGCTGTAAATGAAGATTAAACCACGTAATATCGGCCGTAAATTATGGAATATTGGTTTCATAGCCCTACTCACAGTGGGAGGCTGACAATGATTAGTACTCATGTCAAATACTTGCTCAAAACTACTCCAAACTCACAGCACGCTGACGTGAGGGAAGTGAATTTCCACATAACAACTTTTAAAACTCAAAATCAATACATTTGTCAAATTTTTATTGAAATCTGAAAACACTGATTTTTTTTACTGTTCTGATACTCCTGGTTTCATTTACTTGCAAAGCTGGGAATACAATTTTGCGCATTATAAGGTTAGGAGAAGGTCCAGACTGGCTTGAAAGTAGACGTGAGGTTGCTGGGAATGATAAAAGTACTCTAACAAAGCAATACCAGGCTTTTCTAGTGTAAAACCCCCATAAGACAACGTACTGTGTTTGGTCGATACACATTTTCTTTAATAACTCGGTAAATATTTATGCTAGAATGACGAAAGAGGGCTTAAAACTTTCGCCTCTCTAATTCCCATCTTTTTCCATGCTTTGATTTTACATCTGGGGCTTTTCTAACCCTTTTTGGGCCCAAAAACTAGAAATTTGAAAGATCAATCCCCCAAAAAAGGGGTTTAGAGTTTTCCGATTGTTTTGCCCAACGAACTTGTCCAACTGATTACAGAAAGGAACGTCCCTACCAAATTTGAAGTAAATCGGGCAAAAAACCCGCTACCGTGCAAACACATATATATATATGTATATATATTTATATATATGTATATATATATACATATATATGTATATATATAGACATATATATGTATATATATAGACATATATATGTATATATATAGACATATATACGTATATATATATATATATATAGACATATATATATATGTGTGTGTTTGCACGCTAGCGGTCACATTTTGTGTCCGATTAACTTCAAATTTGGTAGGGACGTTTCTTTCTGTAATCAGTTGGACAAGTTCGTTGGGCAAAACAATAGTAAAACTCCAAACCCCTTTTTTGGGGATTAATCTTTCAAATTTCGGGTTTTTGGGCCCAAAAAGGGTCAGAAGAGCCCTGTATGTAAAATTAATGCATGTAATAAGATGGGAATTAGTGAGGCAAAAGTTTTAAGCCCTTTCTCGTCATTCTAGCATAAGTAATTACCGAGTTATCAAAGAAATTGTGTTTCGACCAAACACAGTACGTTGTCTTATGGGGGGTTTACACTAGAAAAGCCTGCTACTCCTTTGTTAGAGTACTTTTATGATCCCCAGCAACCTCACGCCTACTTTCAAGCCTGACTGGACCTTCTCCTAACATTATAATGCGAAGAATTGTATTCCCAGCTTTGCAGGTAAATGAAACCAGGAGCATCAGAACAGCCAACAAATCAATGTTTTCAGATTTCAATAAAAATTGGAATACATGTATGTTTTTACATTAATTTTGAGTTTTAAAAATTTTTATATGGAAATTCACTTCCCTCACGTCAGCGTGCTGCGTGCAATCTCGTTTTTTAGTTTTATGTACCCAGAATGGGTAGAGGATTGTTATTAACATTATTTTTTAGTCAGGGAATTTCGCTAAACCCTCACAATTGTTATTTTAATATTTATTTTGTTGAAAGATTTTATTTTATTTATTTTCTCAGATGCAGCGATACAACAATAAAAATCTGGTGATGCTGCAACAGCGTAAACAAGAAATCGTTTCCCAGCTGGAGCGGAACAAATGCAACACGCCTATGCGCTCGGTCAGTAAATCTCCCCTACCTTTTGAATATGGGAATTTCATCTAACCCATATAAAACTCATTATTTTATAATGGTTCATAGGCATTTAGTTAGATTTAACTATGGTTCCAGTCTAATTCTGAATGTTCCGCAAGGAATCAATTTCTGTTTTTTGTTTTATTTCAATGCCAACGGTATTTTTTTAAGAGCACAATACAAACACATTTAAGGGAAAGCAGTCCAAACCCCTCAAATTTTTGAATGAACTTATCAGAGGTAAAAATAAATATAACCTCCCATTATTATTTTACTGATTTCTCATACAAATTTTTAAAATAAGATTTAGGGTCCCTCATACTATGCAAACCCACAGCTTTCAGAGTTTTCGATATGAAATAAATTAAGGGAAGGAGTAATCAAAATTAATTTATATATATATGTATATTATATATAATTTGTAATTTTTTCAAACGGACAAAATATTTATTGATACTTTTACATACTTTGGCACACCAATGTACTGAAAAATGTTATAGTACATTTAGTAAAACAGAAGTGAACACACAGGCTCCCTGAACCTCTCACAAGTACAATGAAGCTCCATATGCCTTATGGTCGTGTTATTTCCTCATTCCAGGACGCGCCGTCCGGTGTGTCGACGTACTCCATGTGGAACTCCGGCGGCATCCTGCACACAACGTCGGGACCCAACTCCCAGGTCAGCCTCACCAGCTCCTACCGGCCGGTGCTCTACAGGTAAGCGAGATCACGTACAAGGTGAAGCGTGAAATGATTTATTTTACTCAGTCTTATATAATTTTTCTGTTAAAACTCCTGTACTATAAACAAAACAATTAAAAGTGCTTATTTTACTATTTAATTATGGTTGTTAATATTTGTTTGGCCAAAACTGAACAGATAAAAAGCAGTTTTTAACTTTTAATAATGACACAAGCAAATTGGAAATTATGTTAAAAATGAGCAAATATTGTTTTTATGACTGTATAATCTTATCAAAAAGGTGATTTTGTGAGTAGGCTACCGGCGAAATATCTGTATCTTAAGTCAAGATGTGTTATTTGAAAGTCCTTAACAAATAGATGTGCCTTTTAGGGGTTTGGAAATCACCTACCTTTAGGGCTTTGCCACCGGAGCTTTCAAAGTTCCAATGTTAATCTTATGGGAGAGTAGATCAATTTAGTTGAAAACGAGCTGCTCCCCAGCAATATTTTGCGGATATAATCCTTATAGGCTGTTTTTTTAACTAAGAAAATGTGATTTTAAAACTCGGAATGTAACCAAAATAAAAGTGTAAATCAAATATTTAGCGTCACAGTGACTTAGAACTTGAAATTATCTTTTAAATAAAAAAAAAAATCAAAATCGATTAAGTATTAACTTTAGGAAGTGAGTGAATAAAAAGCAGGAATTTTTTTATATATTGATTATTTAACAGCAGCTGTTCAAACACAGTACAAAAGCAAGAACAGCTGTTTCAAGCCACCTTCTAGTATGACATCCCAAAATATAAAGTATTAGGATATGAGCTGGGTAATAAGATAACGAAATATTTGCTCAATTTCGAGCAACTGGATTCGCTTGTAGTATTATTATTTTCTTTAATTACATTAACGTTTTTTGATTATTACTATTGAAGTTGGTGAAAATAAATACTTAAAAGTAGTGTAATTTTCAAGTTAACCCCCCTTTCCCGAATATCGTCTCACCATCACGTTGAATGCAGACCTTTTTCTGGAGGCCTTAAGATATAACATTTGTTTTCTAAAGCTTCCAATAGTATGTTTTTCAAACAACAAAATTCAAAAACCACTTTAAGAGCATTTCATACCTATCATAATGAGGCTACCTACGATTGTCATTAATTCAATTGTTTGCAGGTCTGACAGTGTGTTGACTGATGACGAGTTCATCCCGTTTGACACGATCGTCAGCAAGTACGGACCAATCTCCCGTGCTGCGGCCAAGGCGCTGATGAGGCCCCAGGCTGTGCAGAGCTCGGCAGTGTTCGGGGACGCGACGATATCCACCCCGGGGCTGCGACGACCCGTCCCCGCCCCCAGCCCCATCACCCCTGCCTGGCCCCCGCAGTACAATGGTAATGGTAAAAATGCCATTTTCAATTTCCTTCTAAACATCTGCAAAGGTACCAACTCGCACATGCTGAGATTGTCAAGATATTAAAATACCCCTGTAGCAGCAAACCTGCGTACACAGCGAATTTCCAATGCATATATATGTATCTTAATACCACATAGAGCCACATACCAAGTTTCATCAATATACATTCATAAATAAACAATTTATGACATTTTAATTATTCTCCATAAGAATAACATGGTGGCTGAGTATGCAGGTTTGCTGAAGCAAGGAACACAAAAAATGGGGGTTTATACAAATATCAATATAACTCAGCTAGGTAAAGCCACATACCAAATTTTATTAATTTATGTTCATAATTAAGGGAGATAACCCGTTACTTTTTCTCCATAAGAATAACATGGGGGCTGAGTACGCAGATTTGCTGCTATGGGAACTATCGGCCAAAAAATGTTTTTTAGTGAAAATATCAATAGACCACAACGATATGAAGCAATATACCAAGTTTCATCAGGATAAGTAGATAAATAAGCGAGATACAATTTTTTTTATTCTTCATAAAAATAACATTGGACAGCGTACTGTGTTTAGCACATTCAATATCTCTGTAACCATGTGACGAATAGCAATGATCAAAACACCAAATTGTGCGTCTTTTTAAGCAAAAAACCCATTTTTGTGGTACAAAACCCCCCCAAAATACCCCTTCCGATCGGTGCTTTACACGTTCATACCAAATTTCGTCAAAATCGGATTATTTTTACGAGAGTTGTCGTGTTCACGGACACATATATTTATATATAAAACAAATGGTGTTTTTGGCATCTGGGGACCTCAAAACGAAAAGTTATCATGGTCCCGGGCGTAGGTCTTACCATGCCGACTACGGTAATAGCTTCTTCCCTATAGGGGAAATTCGCTAAAACAATAAAGGTTAAGCCAAACTCAGAAACATTTAATTTAACTGGTCACAATGTCGTCACAGATGCTTTGCTCGGTGGACATGTTTGGACTATCTCCAGTTTTTGAGTAAAATCATGCATCAGTGATTAAAAATGTATTCATTTAGGAATGATGTATAATTTGTTAAACTTAATTCGACAAACAATTTTTCTCGACCCCCTCCCCCTGCAGATCTAAGTGATTTATTTACCCGTAACCAAAATAAAAATACCTCAAAAATAACTTTTTATTTTATTATGATTAGTGTAGTCGATTTAACTGCACATTAATTTGGTTTGTTTCATGTTCGTAATTTAAGTCATTTGAGACACTTCAAAAACACACTCTGTACTGCAACATCTTATTTTGTTTACCCTGATAATTTCCATGTTATTTCCCTTTTTTCATTTAAAATATATTTTTCTGTGTTACAAGTTATGATAAAGTTTAGGTAGGAAAATAACATCATATTTCCCCACCAGAAACAGTTTAGATAGGCCTATCATATTATGTGAATCATCATATAAAAATGTGAATTAGCTTAGTCAATAATTTTAAGACAGTTCATAATGTAACAAAATTGCTTAAAAACCTTATATTAATTTATTCCAAACTATTAAGTTTTCTTTAAAATTCAAATTTAAGCTCCATAACAGTTAATATAGTGCAACCAGTGAAGTGAGCTACAAGAGCTAAAGAATGATTAAGTATGCCATACCAGATGTGAATTATTGTAACAATGCTCCAGACTCTCTCTCTGAAAATAGCCGGCATAGTGATAGCTTCCCCTAAAATTTGATCTATTTTTTAAATGTAATTTTACCCCATAAACTAGTATTTTGGGTACCAAAACCCAAATTTTTATTAGAAGAAGAGCCACAGGCATTATTTATACCCTTTTGTTGCAGCCGTGAAAAAATATAAGCTTGTGGTGAAGATAAATTAATAGACTGGTGAGACCAACCCATATTCTCCATTGTGTAGCCAGATGTGAACTTTCATTAATCACCTAATTGTATTAAAATATCAATCTACCAGACTGAACAGTCAATAAATTAATAAAGAGAACCTTTTCAATCTTCTAAATTATATATCCAAGGACTATTTTCAAGAATTAAATTCATTTGAACAGTTTTGAAATCAATCAACAGTAGCCTAAAAATCCCGTTGTCAAGCAGCATTGTTGGAGGACTGCATAGCATTTTGAGTGAACATTACTTACCTTCCAACTGTTATTGAGCAAACCTTTAATATTTTACCACTTTTCAGAGACTTTAACAATATTATCTTACAGTATATTAGTAGCATATGAGTATAATTGATGATTCCAAACGTAAGAATATATTCGACGCCAACATGATCACCCCTTGCCTGAGATACAATCTTGTGACCCTGAACTTTAAAGTCTATCATTAGAAATAATCAGCTCTAAGTAATAAAACATCTCGCCCTCTTTGTTAACGTTTATTGTAAATCCCTTTTTCACATTTCAAATTATCATTTTGTATTTTAACGCAATAAAGTTAGGTCTATCTTTGTACAGTGTGTTTGTTTCATTCAAAGGTAATGACGATACGAGTTTGTAACCTATTGTAGTCAATCAGCAGTTAGGTACCCATATTGAGCAGACAGTTGCCAGAGCAAAATAATAGAAGGGCAGAGATTTATTTATTCATTGTTTATTAGTTGAAGTAAGAAAGAAAGAGTATAGATAGCGACATAAAAATATATTTAGAGTGTATTTACAGTAGATTGTCATGAGTAAGTAGTATTTGAATTTTTGAACAGGATACCAGCAGCAACAGCTAGTGAGTCCGCCAGCCGCCAGCCCCGGGGACTACATCACTATTGGCCACGGCATCGTCGACCCTCCACCGATCGTTCACCGACCCCCGCTGGAGCAGAATAGCAAGTGAGTGTTGAGTTTCAGGGGGAGAATAAATTATTTGGGTCAAAATATGTGTTAATACACATACAACAAGTGTAGTCTGTGTGTGTGTGTCTGTGTGTGTAGTGTGTGTGTGTGTCTGTGTGTCTGTGTGTGTCTGTGTGTGTCTGTGTGTGTGGAACAAGTTTAGTCTGTTATGAATTGTTCTTATGCAGACTTAACTTTTCTTGGTTCATTTGGCCTCAATTTTCCCATTGTGGTCAAGAATATTAGTTTGAGTTGACTCGTTGATCCCTGTTGTTGATAAAACTCGTTGATCCCTGTTGTTGGTTCTTCAGCACATAGTGATGGTTGACGAGTGAAGCTCTGACTTTAAGCCAATCCAGTTTAAACTATCAATTTTTTATCCCAAAAGAGCAGTAGAGTGGAACCTCTATTAACTGTCACCTTCAGTCCCTCTGTTAACTGGGACTGTGGCAGATAACTGAATAGACGGATAATAGAAATGTCATAATTATGTCACTTTTATAATTTATAATTATATAAATATGATATACCGGTAATTATATTTATAATTATGTCACAATTAAGTCACTGCCCAATATAATAGCTCGTACAGATTATAACAAAATCCTGACGCTAATAAATTGTAAAACTCTGATGGATAACAGAAAGTGACGATTAAAAGAGTGATGGTTGATTGAAGTTTTACTGTGACTAATTAATACTTGAGAGCATATGGTATCAATATTTTTTTTAGTGTTTCCAAAAATGCTTCAGCACAGTGCATGTGATCTCATTTAATTAACGTTTTATTTTGTGTTATGTAGTTGTGGGAGTCGTTTACCCAGAGTTCTGTAAAATTCGTTGTGACCCTAACTTTGTTGTTGATTAAAAGATGCTGTGACTGCTAGGCTAATTCCACACCCACAAGGTCTGAATACAAGATGAATTTGATGACGTTATTAAAATTTAACCCCAACTTTTTTTGTTGCAGCTTAAGGCTTCAGCTGATAAATATTGAGAAGCAAATCAATAAGCTTAAGGTAAGTGTCACTTTATCACATAAGACTGTGCAGAAAGTAACTTGGGTTTTCGTCTGTAGCGACTAAGGGCAGAGCTAACGTGGCCAACTTGGTATATCTGCGTTCTCACTGTATGCGTCCAGCCGTACCAGCGGGAGTTACACAATGTCATTTTTTCATAGTGAACTTAGCCGTGGGTGCTACACTTGAAAATTCTGCCAGTTATATCAGTCCCTTAAACTGATTGAAATAAATCAGCAACAGTGTAAAGTAAACAGTAACAAAATTATGAGTGAAGGTGGAATATCAATCGTACATTATGTTTAAATACCCCCGTCGCAGCAAACCTGCGTACTCAGCGAATTTACAATGCATATAAATGTGCCTCACTACTATATAGAGCCACTTACCAATTTTCACAAAAATACATTCATAAAAAAGTGATGTATAGAATTTGATTTATCCTCCATAAGAATAACATTAGGGCTGAGTACGCAGGTTTGCTGCAACGAGGAAGACAAGAAATGTATTTTTTGCAATTATCAATATGACTCAACCAGGTGAAGCTACATACCAAGTTTTATTAATTTACGTTCATAACTTAGGGAGATATAAAACATTACTTACTCTCCATATGAATAACATGGGGGCCGAATTTGCAGGTTTGCTGCTACAGGGAAAATCGACAAAAATTTTGTTGTGCAATTATCAATTTAACACAATTAGTTGAAGCTACCAAGATTAACATGGGAAATTTTATGGACGTGTTTTTTTACTTTTCTCCACAACCACTTAACCTAGGTTAATGATTCAAAATACTAAATTATTTGTTTTTTAAGCTCTATAAAATGGCTATAACCAAAATAAAGTGTTTTTTTTTTAATTTTAGGGTGAAAATAAAAAAAATTAAGATTTTTGGAAAATTTAAAACCCCCATGAAACCCCCTTACCATAATCCGATCAATCTGGTTTTCGAACTTATAAATGTTACTCTACACATTTTTGCCAAATTTCAAAGCGGACACATATATGTAAAATTTGAACGAATAGGGTTTTTGGCATCTGTAGGCCTCAAAACGAAAATTGTTCATGATCTTGGGCTTAAGTCTTACCATGCCACCTACAGTAATAGCTTGTTCCCAATAGGGAAAATTCGCTAAAACTATAATAATATTCATGATGAAGACTGCAGTGGATGACTGAGCACTTTGACCGATGAACCAGTCGTGAAAGTTGAAGATTTGTCAAAACCGCTGTCATAGATTTTTTCAATTTTTTCATAGTTTTTCGTGACAAGTTCATCAGTCAAAATGCTCAGTCGTCCATTGAGATATTCGTTGTTAATATTAGTATCGCCATTTTTAAACATAATGCACTATTTACATAACCCACCTTGACTCATTATGTTTTTCCATACACTTGTGATGGTTGCCAATGAGTTCAACCAGTTTATAATGGTCTTTTGCCTCAAGAAACTCATCACTGATAGCACCTCAACATCTCACATCTCACATCTCACATCTCACATCTCACATCTCACATCTCACATCTCACATCTCACATCTCACATCTCACACCTCACACCTCACACCTCACACCTCACACCTCACATCTCACACCTCACACCTCACACCTCACATCTCACATCTCACATCTCACATCTCACACCTCACATCTCACATCTCACATCTCACATCTCACTCACATCTCACAAGATTTTCTACTTCAGCATTCATTTTAAAAATTGATGGGGAACAGCACAGACCTCCCTCTAATACCGTTGGATATGTACTAAGCAGAGGAATGCCCAGACACAAAGATGGACTCGCTATTTCCCTGCTCCTTGTTGTTACAGACGAATACCTGATGAGTTACTTTCTGGTCCTATTATAGCCTATTTTTAATTTATGATGCATGCTTGGTTCATTATTGTGTATCCTGTTTATCAACAGTAAGCTTTGAAACTTGCAAGCAAATGACGAATTTATACGCCAGACATGAAATGTCTTGTATGGTTGTTTCTGTGTTGTTTACAGTTACTTTAAGCCATTAGTCTATTTTTTAATTTATTTTAGTGGTACATTTTCATTCAGTGAGTTAGTAACACTGTTCTCACAACAGATGTTATAGAGTGGCCGGCTGATGCAATCCTTTTGTTACTGTCTCGTTCGCAGACAGTCTATTTACGTTCGGCCAGTTATTTACAAGTTGTTGTGTGAAGTACAAGCTAATGCTGTTTCGCGATGTTTTCTAATGTGTTGAGGCTTTTTTCAAAATGACATTTAGAGCGACTAATTGACGTGTATACAATATGCTAATTTTGGCCATAAAACGTTTAAAAATTTGTTTGTGAAAGTGAACATAATTTACTTTAACCATCAGATATAAGTGGGAAAACATTTTAAAATCTATTGTTTTACCCTGCCCAAAAAATATATAGCATACAGAGTAGGACTTCGCCCCGCAGTCACCGCTTGGGAAGGGTTCAGATGTGTTCTTACTTTTCTTAGTGAGTCAACTGTTTAATACTGATAACGTTTTCTTTCAGCAACAACAGCAGTACCAGGAAATGATGGAAAAAGAAAAGGAATGGAGATTTGTAAGTATTTGAAGCAATTTTTTTAATATAAAGTTAACTCATTCAATATTATGTTTAAGTTTATTATTTAATTAGTTTTTAGAAAATAAAAAATATATTTCAGGAAACTCATTGAAAATTAAATGTTTGAAAATGGAATCATACCCTACAGTCCTAGGGTTGTTGGAAGATACTTAATAATGAGTATTTTCATTTCAATTGCAATATAAAAAATAACCTGCTCTAGCCTAAAAGCTACAGAGTCCTACCAATGACAGTTATTGTTGATGATTGATCGAAAAATAAAATTTATACCAGTAATGAATGTGGATAAATCTATGCTTTGAGTGAACATCAATATCAATATCAATATAAGCGGTCGTGAAGCATGGGAATTATGATTGGATTTTGATAAGTTAAAGGTGCTGGGTAAAGTCGGCCTTGGTGTAGCAGTAAACGTAAGAACTATCATTGCCAGCACCACTACCTAGTTTATTTTCTTTGTCCTGGCACCTAGAGCGTGTCGAGAGTCATGCATTACTCCGAAAATGCATAGCTGCGAAAGGCATTACTTCGAAAATATTTTCGGAGCAGGGCATTTGGAATACTGCTTTCGGAGTAGTGCATTTTTGGGGTTACGCATTTCGGACTAATGCCTTCAAAACTACGTATTTTTTTGGAGTAATGCCTTTTTTGAGTTACACATTTTCTGAATAAAGCCACACACTTGATTTTTTTGCTCCGAAATGCACTGGTCCGAAAGACAGTGTTCTAAGGCAATGTTCCGAATCAATTTCCATGGTTCAGCATAACTCCTCTGTTCGCCGGGCTACACGTGGTGGCAAAAAGCGTTTCTCCCGTGCCCTCGTAGCTCCCTCCCCTCTTGGACAAGTTTCGGTCTGCATAGCTCCGAAAAGCAGTACTCAGAAATGCACTGCTCCAAAATCATTACTCCGAAAATATTTTCGGAACACTGCTTTCAGAGTACTGCCTTTTTGGAGCTATGCATTTTCGGATCAATACCGCACACCACACCGTGTCCACATTACCAACCTGTATTGTTCACTCAATATTCAACTGAAATGAGATAGACTATTCCATTTTCAGTTAAGTTATTTGTTGCTTTGTTAGTGAAGCTTCGATATTAGATATTCACTTAACCATTTCAATCAAAATGTAAAGGGTTTATTTAAAATATAAAACAGAAAGTCGGTATACAGGGTGTTCAGGCACGTACGTTAAATAACCAAAGAAGCAAATAATAAAAAATTATTATTAAGTTCTCTAACATATTTTCAAAATGGTGCCTGTTTTAATATTTTAAAGCCAAATAACAAACAAACCATTAATTTTATACAAAATTCACAAGATACAAAAAAGATAATCATTCTTATCACAAATTTATTAACACTTTATTCAACACAATCCGTCAACACATCAGCGAGAAAATGCACTTTTAAGGTTTGCTTGCACAAGTCAGGGACAACAATGAGACCCAAATGCACTTCTTGTCCCCGACTTGTGTTTATATCAAATTTGTTGTTCAAATTAATCAGTACTACCAGCCCCCAAAGTTTGTAATGACCCTTTCTGAACACCCTGTATATTTGAGTATCTTGTACAAATCGGTATCTAACCCAAAGGCACTATTGAGTATTGACAGTTCTTCCGATGCCATCTTTATTGAGAATCAGAATTGGCCCATCCTTAGTTTTATTTGATAAAAATTACTTTTAGTAAAAAAAATTAAGAAACACTTGATTTTTACTTGGCCGGCCAAGGTCAAGTCCAGACTGAGGGACCGAACACACAGAAGGCTACGACGGGACTAGCTCAACTACGTAAATGTGTTATTCGTACAGTCCGATTGTGTTTTGTTAATGTGTAACAGCTGTAACAATGTGTTCTTTTAATTTTTGATACCAGGTTTTATAATGGGGCAGTAGAACCAAAACTAGTAATCTTCTAATAAACCAAGCATTGACGATGGTAAGGTAATCAAACCTGCTTCATTAAGAGTCAAACTTCAATCGTAGATCCAATATTGTGACCTGAACCTTATGTTTCAGTCCCAGCTGGTGTCTAGCCATGGAGGAGTAGGGGTGGGGGTGGGGGTGGGCTGGAGCAGTGATGGATGGTCGAGTACGGGCTACCACAGCGATGATGTGAGTACCTTTAACCTCTTTTTATGACAAGAATAATTTTTCTTTAGATGGTTAGATGTTGGATTGCTGGATTAGAACAATTCTACAGATCCAATAGGCATGTCTCTTCTACGTGAGAATATTGCACAGGTCACCAGAAAGTTAGGAACTAGCAGGGATGGGAGAGGATGGAGTTTCCAATTAACCTTTGATTAGGTCTGCTCTGACCAGCCAAGTAGAAACCATGGAGAGCTCGCCAAATAGACAGAAAACGGTCCGCGCATGGTCAGGACACGGCAGACTTGATTAATCCCGAGCGGTGAGCGCGTTGTCCTTAACACGCTCCTGTACATCTTAATAACAATAAAACTACAATGAAACTTATATATTCCTTTTCTGCATGAATTTCCGCACCCAACAGTAAAATTATATTTTAGTTTAAAATATGTGTAAGTTTTAATAGTGAAAATACTAGAAAGCTGTAACAGCATGACATGAAAAAGTCAGCAAGCGAGAACCTTTTTTATTTTTGTGGTAGAAACAAACTTCCAGCGATAAAGTTGTAGCTAATTAGATGATCTTAAATTTTTATTCAAAACTATTTTTGATATAACTTATAGTTTGTTCAGTAATCCGCTGTAAATGACCGCTATGTTCAGTTCTACGCGCGCCGCCGTCGCGGACCACGGCTCCACGCTGTTCTACCACATTCAGCAGAGTTAAATGCTCCTCATTTTACTTAGATTTTCACCTATAAAATATTAATTATGTACATTTTACTCCATATTGTATTGAGGTTATCGTTTTTTAACATAGCTTTCAATTTTGATAGAAAATTCAGTTATCGGGATGTAATCAGGCTCATGATAAATCTTATAATTTGATGTGTAAAGTAAATTAGGCAGTAAATAATAAGATACTTATTTGCAAGAAAGAGTACAACATTATACAGTGGAACCTCGATAACTCGAACCTCAGGGGGAATGGCAAAAATTCGAGTTATCGAATATTTCGAAATATTGAGGGTCACGGTAACACAATAGATGGATCGTAGAAGGGTATAATCCTTACATAAGTTCGAGCTATGTATAAAAAATAATCAAACCGTATAATAATTATTATTAAAATTAAAATAGATTTGAACCATTTTAATTGTCTAAAATAAGCCCGGAAATATATTGTAAAGCTTCTTTGGTTAATGTAGTAGAGGACGAAATACTTCCTTCAGTGAAAATATTGTAGAGGAAGAAAGTAAACAAATAATGACTCACAGTTTGGTATTTTGGTGATTTTTTCCCGTTCAACCACTTCCTGTCTATTTTCTAGGCTTTTTGCTCACTTCTTATACCTGCTCCAAACAAATCTCTCCCGCCTACTGAAGTCAGTTCTGACCAACTACGCATCAATTTTATTTAGCTGAACATTAATGTACTGTAGGCTATTAAAATAATTTAAAAAACTAAAAGGGAACAAAACATGATAACAATTAAAATTGCAGAGCATTGTTGGTAGGGTGAAACAGTACGACACTTTTTTGTTTTAAAATTGTCGACAGTGTTCACTGATGTTCCAAACTGCTTCCCGATGTCACTGTTTTTATTTCCTGGGTCAATAGCCTCAAATAGTCTTGAACTTATCCTCATGGGGTAGAGTTTTGCCAACACGTTTTACCAAACTGCAAACACTTTGTAAAAAAAAAACCTAAAAACTACGTTTCCCGTACTACATCCAGAACCTCTGAACTCACACTAACTAACGACTAAGAACACAAATCTAATCAAATCAAAACCATTTTTTTATTTATTATTTAAAAAATATAAATAATTTACAACAATATGAGACTGTTCCTTATTTATGAAATGAAATCCTCACATAGGTGAAACCCATGCGTGAGGATGAGTGTGTTTGTTATGTGTGTTGCTCATCAACATAAATTTGTTGGTTGTTTTACGGACACCAGGAGCACCCGGGAAAGAGATTTAGTGGGGAGGGAGGGTTGAAATTTCCGGCTGCAAAGTCACTGGAGGTTTGGTGAATCAACAACTTCGATTTATAGGGGTTCTCTAGTCAATACTTCGACTTATAGAGGTACGAAAATTATACATATTCGAGTTGTAGAGGTTCTACAGCTAAAACTTCGACTTATAGAGGTGCGGCAACAGGCTAAGAAAACTGTAAAAATTTGAGTTATCGAGGTGTTTCCTGTTAACCCTTCGACTTATAGAGGTAAAATAACAAAGGTAGGCAAGTTCAAGGGGAATGACAAAAATTCGAGTTATCAAGGAATTCGACTTATTGAGGTTCGAGTTATCGAGGTTCCACTGTATGATAAGACAAACATTATCTGATTAGTGATTATATTTTACCCGTAAAGCAAAAACTTGTTTTAATCAATAATAAAATAAAATACTTAACGTAAGAAAACATAACGTTGCCTTTTTATAAAACAAAACCTACTTCCTTTTAAACTATCTGTTATGTAAACATTTATTCCTCCTCCAAATACGAAAGCTTCTTAGTCGTAAATGAATTGTTGTAGCTAAAAATTTGATTAAAATAACGAATATATGTTATATAAAAACTCAAAACTAATCCTCTATAGCAGCAATACAACCAATCCTATACAAACATGTTTGGCGTTAAAAGTAGAGGAACATATCAAGGAACTTGAATACGAAGGATACTTTTCAGGGTTTCTACAGGATTTCATTTTTCTATTACTTTGACTCCCTGACACTTCTGTTATACCGCCCTGACCAACTTTCATCATACGTCCTTGCATTCTCGCTTTATAAACAAGCGTGTGTGCACAGTTATTATATATTTAATATGTAAAAAATTATTTTCTATATCATGTATGTCATAAATGTTAATAAAACAAAATTAAATAATTTTGTCTCACTAAAAACTCAATAATTGAGGATTACAAGATGTTAAGAATAAACTCCTTAGGAATCCTTAGATCATCAACCAACCATTGAGACTCCACCTGAATAATACTGCTACAGCAGATTGTATACAACCTGGAGCAAAGCATTTCCTGAGTTTTGTCTTCATCGGGGGGACCAGATGGAAAAATAGAAGCACCAAATTGTCATGTAAATTTTGTATGATTCCTCACAAGAAGTTATTCTTGTTGTGATAATGACCCTCATAACCTTATTTGAGACTTAACAAATATTACAAAATTAATTTTGAGAAGTAGCATTAAGGTGGAATAGTAATCAGAATTGTCTATAAGCTACAAATTTATTTTCATATCTTTAGCACGTGGGGTCGATACATATTAAAATAACCTGTATTACTGGGTTCCCTGACCTTCCCTGACCAAATTTCCATTCCCTGACTTTCCCTGGCTTCCCCTGACCGTTGAAACTCTGTAGTTGTTAATAAACCTTTCTACCGAAAATATAAATTAAATAATATAGAATCAAGTTGTTATGTCAAAAATCAAAACTGAGCCTCTCCAAAAGCCTTACAATAGTTGTTATATAGTTTGGTGTCAAAAATTGAGGAATGTATCGCGTAAAGCAAATATGGCAGCTATTGAGTCATAAATTATTTCTTTTCGATAAAAATCAAAGTTAAGTACATGAAGATTAACAAAGATATTTTTACTACTATTGGAAATTACATGGGTTTTACGTCATAATCAGAGGTTAAATACATTTGAATTTATTTTCAAAAGATAAAGAATTTATCCAGTGACACAATTTCAAATACCATTTTAAAATTTAAAAAATTCCTCGCGCCGTAAACCTCATTTAACTGAGCACGCGTCACCAATAACCCTCAAGAAGCTGTACTGAGCGCTGCGACGAGTCCTACACTTTGAGATGTGACCTTGAGCCTGGTCGGAGCGAATTTTGGTCTATCCCGACTATGGGCGCGAGCTCTCCATGGTTTCTACCTCGCTGGCTCTGACCTTCTAGGCTGAATTACAAGGTATCCAGCTAGGAACCACAATCTTGGGGAAGATTTGTCACCCCTGCTGTCTAAAAACATGGCAGAGGGCTAATTGGTAGCTAAAAACTAACCACATTTTATGTCATCGTCATTCGTTGTAATCAAAATCAACCTCACAACTGGAATAAACCAGTCTGAATGTCGTCCTGGGGCTCTTTAGACGGTCACTAGGCTTATGATGGTGGAGGCTTCGACCTGGGGCTCTTTTTTACGGTCACTAGGCTTATGATGGTGGAGGCTTCGACCTGGGACTCTTTAGACGGTCACTAGGCTTATGATGGTGGAGGCTTCGTCCTGGGGCTCTTTAGACGGTCACTAGGCTTATGATGGTGGAGGCTTCGTCCTGGGGCTCTTTAGACGGTCACTAGGCTTATGATGGTGGAGGCTTCGTCCTGGGGCTCTTTAGACGGTCACTAGGCTTATGATGGTGGAGGCTTCGTCCTGGGGCTCTTTAGACGGTCACTAGGCTTATGATGGTGGAGGCTTCGTCCTGGGGCTCTTTAGACGGTCACTAGGCTTATGATGGTGGAGGCTTCGTCCTGGGGCTCTTTAGACGATCACTAGGCTTATGATGGTGGAGGCTTCGTCCTGGGGCTCTTTAGACGGTCACTAGGCTTATGATGGTGGAGGCTTCGTCCTGGGGCTCTTTAGACGGTCACTAGGCTTATGATGGTGGAGGCTTCGTCCTGGGGCTCTTTAGACGGTCACTAGGCTTATGATGGTGGAGGCTTCGTCCTGGGGCTCTTTAGACGGTCACTAGGCTTATGATGGTGGAGGCTTCGTCCTGGGGCTCTTTAGACGGTCACTAGGCTTATGATGGTGGAGGCTTCGTCCTGGGGCTCTTTAGACGGTCACTAGGCTTATGATGGTGGAGGCTTCGACCCCAAACCCGCTTTTGGAGCTTCACTCACATGCATTCCTTAGTTAACACAAGTTCAAATCTAATTCAACTATTGTAGTTTTTTAACCAAAGAAAACCCACGACAATGAGCTTTATATAAATAAGCTCTTACAAACATGTGGTATTAGCCAAAGGTAGTGGCTTTCATAAAACATCCAAAACTTTGTACACATTGAAATGGGCCAAAATACTCAAAATTACTCTCTTACTCACAGTGACCATGCGAGCATTGGTATTTGATACTACCATTAAGAGTGGTGAAACAAGCCCAGAGGAACATTTTAAAAGACCCTACCCGAGTGCAAAGGGTTAAACTGCGGCCACAGTACAGGTAGTTGTTACTGCATCACTTCTTGGTTTTTACCTGACAAACTTTGTAAAACACTAGACAGTGAGTAATCATTTTATTGATCTGTCACAGGAGGACTCGTATGACATCGCCCACAACATGCGAGAGCTGGAGTTGACGTTGCAAGGCGAGCTAGAGGAGGATGACGGCAAGTTGTGGCCACATGACGACGACTCGGCTAAATAACCTGTGTAATCGCCACACAGCACTCGACCACCCTAGAGCACAATAACCCCGACGGAAATTTTATTTTGTATCGTTTTCTAGATACAAAAACATTTTTATTGAAAACTAACAGAATCCTGTCTATGTACTAAGAGTAGGTAGAGAGTTTAGAGTATATTTTTATTAGAGTTTCTATGTATTTTTACCCCCTCGGATCACTAGAGTACGATTAAACTGACTTAAGGCTATCCGGATCCAGTTTGACGTTGCACAACTTTAGCACTAGAAAAACTAACCAGAACTTGTTTTTTTATCTGTAGCAAAATTAAATTAGAACAAGATCAAATATTGTTTATTTATATAGATAAATTAGTAAAAGTAAGTTATTTAGCAAACCTTCTAATGTGTCAACTTAAAAAGAAAAATGAAAATAAACCAAAACAAAAATTATTAGAATGAATTTGTTAACTGAAATATTATGGTTGGATTAGCTACAAATTGATCATAAGAATGTTAAGTGGAATGTATATTACTTTGTAAACCTAAGGGTGTGAGCATTCAACTAAAACTATTTTGCAGGCTGGTTAGTCGTAAATTGTCTATGGCCATTTTCATTTTGTAAAATTTATTAATTTAGAAAGAAAGAAGACCAAGTATTGTCACGGATTATAATTAAAGAATCAGTTATTTCGTTTTCTTGCATTTGGTGCTAGATATGTAACGTATGTTAAAATTTTTACTGTAATCATTTTATATTTAAATTATGGTTTGATCAGTTTATATATATTTTTAATCGGATTAGTAATGTTTAACCGAGTTAATCGTGTTAGTCAAAGCTTCAGTATATTGTTATTTTGCTCTTAGAATTTTTTAACTCGTGCCTCATGCCATTGAGGCTAGATCATAGACTATCGATACTGAGTTTATATCAGTAGTGCAATAATTTGCCCATTAACGTTCGTAAATATTAATATTTACTTATTAATTTCAACCACTGTTTTCCTTGTTGTCTGTGTTACCTGTTGTTTTCGATTGTATCATCAATCGAACAATAATTTATACCAGTTTGTTTTCTGAAAATATTATTTATTGTAAACGTAATAATTATCATTATAGTTACTCGTAAATTGTTTGCCTGTATCCAGAGTTTATTATGTATTTAATGTTATGCTATAGTATTGTTTGTTATATTTTTCTAGTTTGCGTAAGTAGGGAATACTTACCGGATTGTGGGACGTGTCGTGCATCATAACAGTTTATTTAGCAATACATAACCCCAGTGTATTCGTGTTGTATTAGATGTACACCCGAGGTATCCGGTCTTGTTGCTGTACTCAGGCCCTGACTTTGTGCCAATTACGTGTCTTCATTTCAGCGACGGGCCTAGCCTTGTAATGTATGTAACTGTCTGTTAGCGATCCTCTCCTGTTGTGACTATCTCAGAATCAGCTAAAATACAACTTCTAACTATCTATTGTTACGACCTCGGACCTATTTATTTGACTGTAATAATAGTTATATTGATAAATTTACTACAACCTCATTTTAAATTATTTTCCCTAACTCTAAAAAGGTCTCTCAGAATGTTTAAAGAAACCCTACTGATTTTCAATTAGTAAACACAGCCGCATAAAACATCGTTGGCTCTACTGTTTATTCTGGTTCTAAAGTGTAATTGTTTATTGTTATTTGAAAAGATTTTATTGTTTTATGAATTTCATCCCATTGATTCAGTTGACCCTTTTCTTACGATATGAACGTTACCGGGTATTTCAACAGTAGATGTATTGAGACACTACACTCGGAGATAGTCACTGTCGGAGTGGACGCAGCTTCTAGCCTAGTCCGTGTATGTAGATTACGCAGTTTATGTTGTGTACCGACACTGCACTGCATGAGTCTAACTCATTCTGAACGTTGCTGTTTAAATCTATGTATTTTTATACAATAGTTTTCTAAACTCAAAAGGACTGAAATCAGTTCAAAAGTTTTTATGGTTTATTGATTTTTCCATGTAAACCTGGATTTCGGAAGAAGACAATTTTCTTCCAGTTTTATTGGAAGCTGACGTGCCTCGCTTATATTGTTGTTTGTAGAATGTTATTTTACAATAATCGTTTTGATAGATTATTAATTTATTTTCCTTCCTTAGCAGATCCACACGTTTTCAACAGTTGGAATCGGGTACTGTTACTTTTTATTTGTCTTCCCTTTGTTACTTTTTGTGCATTTTCATTGTTATAAACTTGAGATAAAGTTTTATTTTGAAATTATTTTATAAATGGGTTTTTATGAGTTTTTTTGGGATTTAAATTTTTTGTAAATAGCGCTTAATAAGTAGATTTTATACTATGTAATGTATTGCCTATGCCTTTCTTAGATAAATAGCATAAATTATTAATGTTTAGAAAGAAGAATGATATAAGATTACTGGTTGTATCGGATTTGATAGTCGTGAAATATTAATATAGCCATGAAGATAAACTATACATTTATAAAACCAGAAATTTGTGAAAGCTCTACTTTAGTGGAAATGATTTTTTTTACATTTAAATTATAAAACTACCATAAAGTTTAAGTGAAGTTGTTTTATGTTCCAATGATGTAAAACTTATGAAAGCATATTTCCCATCTAGTGTAGGTGAGACAGCAGAAATAGCTAACAAATATACATTTTCTTAATCTAATTAATAATAGTGTTCTGTAAAGGAAGTTAAATTGTATTCCAGAATATAAACTCACATTTGAGTCAGTGCCAATAATAGATGTTTTAAATTATTGTATAACAAATTTGTATATCTTATTAGCAAAATGTGAAAAGAATGTAAAATATTGTGCAGGTAAAATTCCTTGCTGAATAAAGTTAGGATTTAAGCTGGGACAGACTTGTGTCAAAATTATACACGTCTTAAAATGACCCTTAACCCAATCGTTTTAGCTCCTGTTATTTTTTGTATGCTAGTAAAAACAAATTATAAATTATGCAAAACCAATAAAAACAGCACTGTTTTACCTTTCAAGTCAACAGACATTTTAAAACTAACTGTTAAGACAGTGTATATGGAAATTACATCCTTTAGAACAACAATAGGATACTGAGAATGTTTTTTAGTTGCTTAACAATCAAAAGTTTTCTCAGGATTAAAAAAGATAACTAAATCGTATTTTGTTTTAAGTAAAATTCCCAAAAACCAAGGTTACAGTTTAACCTTTTTTTTAAAAGATATTAAAATATTTTAAATTAATTAATGTTTCTATGAAGGCCTTATATTCTAATGTTAATATTCAATAAACAGACGTTACAAACCCAAACTATATTCCTTGTTTCAGAAAATTGAACTATAAATTTGTCAACCATACATAACTGGTCTATTCTCAGCTTAGATCCTAATTAAATAATAGGTTTAAGTTATAGATTTTAAAATGTGTAACCGTATATATTTTAGAGTTATTACAGAACTAAATGAGGTAGACGAGCTATTTAGCACAACTGTTGAAACGTGGCGGCGATGTTGTGTTGTATTGACTCTGTAAATGTACTAACAAAACCAAAGTTAAAGATAATTTATGAGGTCGGTCTAGTTTTAAACTATCCGGCACGAATACAAAGTATTTTTGTAAAATACGTAGTTTAATTCGGCTCATGGGATTTCTTACTCGATACGGTCGCAAGCACATATTTCACAATGTAAATAAGATTTAAAAAGAAGATGGCAGTTAGAGTTTGTAGAGTAATGTGTATAACAATCAAAAAGTATCTAAATTGTAACAGAATGTATTCAGTTTTGCCCTGTGGAGGTGTCAGGCTGAACAGTGTTATACATAAGGTACATGTTAAACATGTTGATGTCAATATTTTTAAGTTCTTTTATTTTGAACTTTTTATCAGAGTTGCAGACTATTGGCAATCTCCGTTTTGGGAGGGTGGCAATTATCGGACGGTTTGTAGATCGTAGCACTTCAGGGGATCAAATCAGTGGCTCAAGACTGAACGCTTCGTATGTGGCTTCCGATTTGTTATGCGTTTTTCTTGTTTTTTAGATCGAACTACGTACAGTTAAAGCAATAATAGTTTGTCGGGTGTGGAAATATATACTGTAAATTGACCGATAATTGTTTGTATTCGGTTCTGTCGGATCGGTGTCCAACCTTTACCCCTGAGCTTATTCATATCTCATCCTGTTTTCTTTTTTTGTGTTTTGTCTGTGTGTCGCGAGCTTGAAGTTTGCTACTTTTTTGGTCTCCGAGTCGACTTTTATTAATCAATAATATCTAGTGTGTTACGTATATCGAACTCATGTTGCACATGTAATATTACAACAGATTATATTAATCACTTGTGTAATATTTGGTGGTTAGGGGAGTACATATTCTATTGTATGAAGATATATAACATTGCATGGTCAATGCTAGTTTATTTTAACACATGTTGTCAATGACTGATAAAAATGCTCTTGTGCTTATAATTGTGTTTTTAATTTCACACCTTTGGGTTGCTTCATAACACATCTTAATGTAAGTAGTGTGTCCTCTTAAATTCTCATGCCAATTGTAAATTCTCTTTTAGCTTGTAGCATCAATTAAATTATTTCAACATCGAGAGATTTTTATTTTAACACGTTGGCTAACGACGGTCCGGAATTCAGGTCGCCGGGAGTTCCCAGCAGACCAAACTCTCACCATAGACCAAGTCACTGTGACCAATTGTAACCCAGAGACCGAAATTTTTTGCTCCGTATTTTTATATGTTTAGAAGTAGAATATATATATATATATATATATACTCATTAAAGTAGCAATAAAATATTATTTCAGTGCTATTTTAGCATTTTTACTCCGTCACGTATGTGTGATGTCAGTCTATATTGAAATTGTATTTGATACTTTTTGCGATAGACCGACTGTCTCACATACGTGACGTGAGTTTTCAAACTTAGGATGACTAAAAACTGAACTAATAGTTTTGATGTGTCACACAATCAAAAACACCGCTACAGGCATCATGTGGGCAAACAGGATGGCCAACATTCAAAATCTGTAAAAAAAATTGAGGACGTACCCCGAGACCGAGCGACACGCATACGTGTCACACATTCCTATAGACCGATATACAGGCTTCAGATCGATATAGTGTACCGTATGGACGTGGCAAGTCATTTAACTGAACGGTGACTGCACCCCGTATACGTGTCGTCGGTCCACTGGATTTGGCCTGAGCGACACGTATATGTGACGCTGGTCTATTTTAAGGTTTTTTTTAACATTGCGTCACATATACGTGACGGTCGGTAGTCAACTGTTAAGCTAAGTAGCCTAGTTTGTTGTTCCTTTTTCTGCTAAAAAATTGTCTATGGAAAGAATTATTTTTTTAGCAGAACCTAACCTGGACACTGAAGAACGCTTTTATGAGTGTCTACAAGAATATGTTTTTTAGGAATTAAAATTGAGATGAATTAATTTGCTTGATTTTCATTGCACAACTCAATTTTAAACTTTGAAATTTAAAATAAATTTTTGATGTTATAAGAAATAACGTACCAAGATTCAAGATGTACCAAAATTCCTTGCTGGCAACTTTTGTATGACCGTTCAAGAAACATGTTAACTCTAAAAAAATATTTAATATCTAAGTAGCTAATATTTGAATTATCCTAAAACTATTTATTGTAATTATACAATTCATTTTAACGTGTCTGCCAAATATCCCATTTTTGGGCCAATTTGAAAGCTTAAATACTAAGTTTGTTGTGTACCTGTGGTAATTTCAACAAACAAAATAACTTATATTACTCTTAAATATAAAATGTGGCTCTTATGCAGTAGTTAAAAGAAAAAATATTGTTTACCAATGTATATAATTATAAGGAAACTTGAAATTTTAAAGGAAGGTTTGTGGTTGTTTCATTTTAGACAATTGGCTAGGTAGCACAGTGGTTAGCGTGTTCGTTTCAGAACGCCAGATTGATCTTGAGAACATTTTACGATTGGGCTATCATTAATAATCCTGGCTAAAGAATGCAAATGCTACTTCATCTGTAAATTCTGTTTCTGAGAATGACGTTTCACAGCTTTCAGCAACAACCTCAAAATGCTACTTCTGTGGATACGGTAGCCATCCACGTACATCATGTCCTGCTAGGGATGCAGTCTGTGAAAACTGTTCTAAACAGGGCATTATCGAAAGTCTGTAGGTCTAATCTCAAAA
Organism: Allygus modestus; assembly: GCA_963675035.1. Taxonomy (NCBI): domain Eukaryota; kingdom Metazoa; phylum Arthropoda; class Insecta; order Hemiptera; family Cicadellidae; genus Allygus; species Allygus modestus. The sequence goes on along the minus strand of OY776114.1, from coordinate 159,014,511 downwards.
TGCTACTTCTGTGGATACGGTAGCCATCCACGTACATCATGTCCTGCTAGGGATGCAGTCTGTGAAAACTGTTCTAAACAGGGCATTATCGAAAGTCTGTAGGTCTAATCTCAAAATGCTACTTCTGTGGATACGGTAGACATCCACATACATCATGTCCTGCTAGGGATGCAGTCTGTGAAAACTGTTCTAAACAGGGCATTATCGAAAGTCTGTAGGTCTAATCTCAAAATGCTACTTCTGTGGATACGGTAGACATCCACATACATCATGTCCTGCTAGGGATGCAGTCTGTGAAAACTGTTCTAAACAGGGCATTATCGAAAGTCTGTAGGTCTAATCTCAAAATGCTACTTCTGTGGATACGGTAGCCATCCACGTACATCATGTCCTGCTAGGGATGCAGTCTGTGAAAACTGTTCTAAACAGGGCATTATCGAACGTCTGTAGGTCTAATCTCAAAAAGAGTAACAATAAAGCTTCTAACGCCGTTATGACTGATCCAAATGTTGCTAATGTGACAGCAGCTTCACCTTCATGCTTAAAACTAGCTGTAGTGCCAGTGACTGTAGACAACTATCAAGCCGATGCATGGTAGATACGGGAAGTTCTTTGTTTCTAAACATAAAATCAGTCTTTTCCATAGTCCTGGTAGGGTTTCAATGGCATGCACCTCACTTAGCTCTCAAATTGTTGGATACTGCATTGTAAATGTAAAGCTTTTTGAACATTCGCACCTTAAAGCAAGAGTGGCGGTTTTGAAGGATTTATGTGCTGACGTTGTGATTGGTCATGATTAGTTAAAACATCATTCACAAATTCAGATGATGACATAAATTGCCTTTAAATATATGCTCTCCATCTCATGCTCAAATTGATCCTCTGCCTTTATTCACCAATCTTACTGAAAACATAAGACCTATAGCGACTTAATCTCACAAACATTCAATGAATGATAGCCTCTTCATTCGAAACGAAGTTCAAAAACTTTTGGCAAAAAGGAATAATTGAAGAACGTTGGTCACCATGGCGGGCTCAAGCTCTAGTCACGACCAATGAAAACCATAAGAAACAAATGTTTATAGACTATTCTCAAACTATAAACCGCTTTACGTTGCTGGATGCTTATCCACTACCGAGCATAGAAAGAGTAGTTTCTAAAGTATCCAAGTACTCAGTTTTCAGTATTATAGGTTTATCTAGTGCATACCTTCAGATTCATATTACAGGGGATGAAAAGCAATACACAGCTTTTGAAGGTGATGGTAGACTTTACCAATTTACCAGGTTCCATTTGGGGTCACAAATGGAGTAGCCTGTTTTCAGAGGGTAATTGATGACATAATACGAGTTGAAAATTTAAGTGGAACTTTTGCATATTTCGATGACATCACAGTGTGTGGAAAGTACCAACATGACCATGATGTTAACTTGGATAAATTTCTTGGAGCTGTCAAGAAATAGGGTCTTTCTAAATGATAATAAGAGCAAGTATTCACTTAACACGTTCGCTACCGACCGTCACGTATGTGTGACGCACGGGTGTCCATAGCAGACCGATTGTAAAACATATGCTTTCGGTATAGACCAGTGGAATTACAAAGTAACAAATCCCTAGACCAAGTATATTTTTTTATGTCTTAATGTTTATTTTACTCAAACAATATTTTAAAAGTGCCTGAAACACTGTGTAAGTAACAGTTTTGCATTTTTGTGAAATTTTCTTTTTGTCACACATATGTGACGTCGGTCCACAGCGTTTTTCTAATGATGACTTTTTGCTGCAGACTGTCCGTCACTCATATGTGACTCATTTCAAATATACGATTTTATCCAAATTTATGTTCTTTTTTTTTGGTAAACGGAATAAATCAACTCTCTTTAGTTCAACATAGGTTTATTGAATGATAAAAAATTGAACAAATTCTTAATAAACATGTAAATTAGTAAGGCAAAAACATTTGATAAGGTAATGCTAAAAGTTACATAAAAACACACTTAGGTTTGTTGAATAATAAAAACCTACATACTTAGTTTTGTTGAATGATAAAAACAGAACCTAATATTCTGAACACATAAAATATGAAACAAATCCTTAGTTGAAAAAGGTTTGCTACAGATTGCATAAAATCACATTTAGGTTTGTTGAATGGTAAAAAAAATACAGGACTAGCTAGGCCTTCTGAGTATTGATGAATGATAAACTGATCAAAGGGGATTGACACAACTGAACCACAGTCTGTAAGGTTGAGAGTGATGTAAACAACAGGTTGACCAACACTCCTCTGGAGTCAAAATAAGAAGTCCCATCCTCAGACCACGTGACGTATATATGTGACAGACATTCCTGTAGCCCATTACGCAGTTATAAAGACGATCAAATACACCAACTGGCAACCAGAGCCTATTTAGTAACAAAGAGCTTGAGTCACAAATATGTGACGTCGGGCTGTGGTTAGCACCCCAAGCGCCACACATGTGTGACGTCGGTCTACACGCAAAATCAGCGTGTCACAAATACGTGACATCGGTCTATACTGAAAGTCCAGAATTTGAGTCGGTAGCGAACTTGTTAAGCCAATAAACCTCTTGGGATATGAAATAAGTAACAAAACCATCCGGCCCGATCAAGATAGACTAAAACCATTACAGAATCTACCACTGCCTACAGACACTGCTTCACTGAGAATAACTATAGGTATGCTGTCTCACTACTCCAATTGGGTCCCCCATTACTCAGAAAAAGTCCATAGTTTAATACGACAAATAATTTCTTTATTAGTATGATACGTGTTGTTACAACTAAACAGGATAAATAAAATAGTCTTACAACACTATAAAGTATATTTACACTTATAATGTACTTACATACAAGACGGTAAAATATACACAAAAGATGGATTCTCTGATTGGGCCTAATGATGACCAGTGTAACTGGTTGAAATCGATCACCTTGTACCATCTTTTGTGTATATTTTATCGTCTTGTATATAAGTACAGTATAAGTGTAAATATACTTTATAGTGTTGTAAGACTATTTTATCTATTCTGTTTAAAACAAACTAAAACATTTCCAGTTTCACCTCAGGCTGTCGCAAGCTTTGAAAATCTGAAGCATGAAATAATCAAATCAGCTATTTCTGCTATTGATGAGAATATCCCCTTTGATGTTGAAACTGATGCATCCGAGCATTCTATTGCAGCAAGCCTTTCCCAGAACGGTCGGCCGGTTGAATTTTTCTCATTAACCTTAACATCAAGCGAACAAAGACACTCTGCTGTTGAAAAAGAAGCTTATGCTATTGTTGAAGCTCTGAAAAAGTGGCGACATTTCCTAATCGGTCGACACTTCAAACTCATTCCTACCAACCAAAAATCTGTGTCCTTCATGTTTGATAACACTCACTGCAGCAAAATCAAAACCGAAATTAAACTTAGGTGGTGTTTGGAACTTGCATGTTATAGTTATGACGTTATTTACAGGCCCGGAAAACAAAATGATGTCGCTGATACCTTATCCCGAGTGTGTGGATCAACGAATTTGAACAAGCTGCATCAACTGCATGCTCAACTTTGTCATCCAGGAATCACAAGAATGGCGCACTGGGTGAGAAGTCAAAATTTACCATACTCCTTGGAAGAAATTAAGAGAATGACTGCTTTGTGTCCCACCTGTGCAGAAATAAAACCTCACTTTACAGACCACAGGAAGCATCACTTATAACAGCAACTGGTCCATTTGAAAGGTTGAATGTAGATTTCAAGAGACCATTGCCGTCAAATTCTAAAAATAGGTACTTGCTGACAATAATAGATGAAATTTTGCGCTTCCCATTTGCTTTCCATTCCAGGATATGACATCAAGCACAGTGATAGAAAAGCTATGTGACTTGTTTTGCTTATTTGGTCTGCCTTATTTTATTCACACTGACAGAGGCACGTTATTCATGTCAGGAGAACTAAAAGACTCAAAAGGTGTAGCGACAAGCCGAACCTCACCATATAACTCACAATTAAGGAAATGGTCAGATCGAGCGGTGTAATGGTACAATTTGGAAAGCTATTACTCTATTGTTAAAAGGTCACAATCTAACAGTAAATTACTGGGAACTGGTATTGAATGATTCCGTGCACTCTATTCGGTCGCTTCTATACTCAGCCACAAATCAGACTCCGCATGAACAAATGTTTATTCATTCTAGAGAATCCTCAAACGGTCAGTCCTTACCAACTTGGCTTCTTGAATACCAAAAAGTATTATTAAAAAGAAATGTGAGGCAGAGTAAATACGATCCATTGGTTGATGGAGTTGATCTGATAGATGTTAATCCTAACTATGCAACAATACGACTAACAAACGGAGAGGAAAAGACAGTCTCTCTAAGACAGTTAGCTCCAATGGGAGACAATGAAATCACGAATTGTTCTGAAGAGTGTACAGAGCAAAGTGTAGGTGAACCTGAGCTTGCTGACGTCAGGGAAGAATGTCAGACTGTAAACCAAGGTCATTTTATAATAAATGAAGACACCGGCTCTCAGACGAAACAACAGCAACTAAACACAAGTGCTCAGTCGCCTCCAACTGTCAATCAATCTCAACCAAACACCAGCCAGACCAAAACTGTTAACTAGTTGAATAATTTTAGGGATGATCAAACAACATTCAGATGAACCTCAAGAATCAGTCATCCTCCGAAATACCTAAAAGACTATTCCCTATCTAGGAGGGGAGAATGTAGTGAATAAAATAGAACAACTACCTCACACGAGTTATTTGTCTTATGTTTATATTGTCATATGTCAATATTATAAATACTCAACTTTGTATATATTCTATTCTAATGCAATTCCTTGTTCAGTTTTAAGATGAATAAACCCTTTATTCTGTTTGCATTTAATCTGGGGTTTTAATTTCATTACATCCCCCATGTTCCCTACAGTTAAACATACACATTAAGGTAATTAATACAAACATTAAACGAGTTTGCACGCAGCACGTTGAAGTGAGGGAAGTGAATTTCCACATATCTTTTAAAAATCAAAATCAGTGTTAAAACAGACATTTATTCCACTTTTTATTGAAATCTGAAAACATTTATGTTTTTTGGCTGTTCTGATCCTCCTGGTTCCATTTACCTGCAATGCTGGGAATACAATATTGCACATTATAAAGCCAGGACTTCTCCAGTCAGGGTTGAAAGTAGGCGTGATGTTGCTGGGGATAATAAAAATACACCAACAAATGAATAACAGGCTTTTCTAATGTAAAACCCCTATACGACAACGTACTATGTTAAGTCGATGTACATTTTCTTTAATAACTCGGTAAATTTTTGTTCTAGAATGATGAGAGAGGGCTTAACAATTTTTCCTCACTAATCTCCATCTTGTTACTTGCATTAACTTTACATCCGGGGCTTTTATGACCCTTTTTGGGCCCAACAACTCAAAGTTTGAAAGATTTAATCCACAAAAAAGGGGGTTATAGTTTTCCAATTATTTTTTCCAACGAACTTGTCCAACTGATTATAGAAAGAAATGTCCCTACCAAATTTGAAGTAAATCAGACAAAAAATGTGACCGCTAGATTTAAAACATATATATATATAATTTTGAACGACCCCCAAAACGTGTTCAGGGGGTCATGTTAGGAACTTCTATGGTGGTATCGGGCTTAAGTTTGACTATGCGGGTCATGCTAATAGTTCACTTTTCCATAGGAAATTCACTAATAACTAACTAAAATTACAATACAATAATCAAAGAATAGCTATAAATTTTTCATCATTCATTCATATTCGCCTTAAAATACGTCCTAGTTGCATCGGCATCTTATAGAGATATTAAGATATAATTACTCTTTTATCACGATGGTTACACCGCAGTCGTTTTCAGCTGGCGTGGACGGTGAACAGTCGCAATTGGCCTCCCCAACCATTAAAACTAAGGGAAGAAGTACCATTTCTGCTGTGGCTCAATTTTAATTTTTGCTTGTGGCTCAGTCCGAAACATGTATTTTGGATGATCGAAGAATGGATCTAAAAGGGTACCGCTACTAGTGTTTTTACACTGTAGCGGTAAGATTTTGCAGTCCAATTTACATAAAATTTGGTACAGCCAATACTTTCCCTAATCAGTTGAACGATGAGTTTGTTCGTGAAAACAATTTGCAAAACCCTAATCCTCTATTTCTGGGGTGTTTCAAACTTTTTGTTTTTGGGCCCAACATGTCTAAATTTAAAATTGGAGTTATGTGTGTAAAGATATAGAACGTAAAAGGCAAAAAATGGTAAGCTAGCTCTCATCATTCTAGCAATTAATGCGGAAATTCGCTCCCCTCATGCCTGCTGTTTGCGAAGTCGTTGCCCAGATAGCACACGACGTCCTATGAATGTCCGAGTAAGGTCTGATATGTCCTAGGATTTCAACAAAAAGCAAAGTAACAGCAACATGAAAGCAGCTTTAGAATTTCGTTTAAGTCCTGCTGAATGTAGATAGACTAATTAGCAATGTTTAAATCCCAGCCCAAAATTTCCAATGCTTGAGAGTCAGAAAATTATATACTTTTGGTTAATAATGCAATATAAGTTGAAAATTCAGCCTTTTAACCAAAATTAATAATAATAAATCAAAACCAGGGTCTTGGGACCTAAAAATCTGTCTTGGATTAAATTTGGACATCCAACTTTAGTGACATTTGAAATTCCAGAGGACATCTGATGGACGTCTTTTTTGGCTATTGACGGATGTCCATTAGTAATCTGACATGGACACCACTGGACGTCAATCTGGACTTAATGCGCTGTTTGGATTTTCAATATGGTTGTTTGATGTGTGTTCTTAAAAACAGTCTAAAGCTAACTACTTAGTCTAAAGCTAAAGCTAAAGAAACAAATATGTTTGAACTTACAATGAAATAAAAAAAATTATATAATACAGTATATTACAGTATCACTACACACTTGATAAACTACATACTAATTTAAAAATAACTCCATCCATGTACCTTTTTCTTTTTTATGTCTGTTCAGATATGAATTAAGAGCCAGCTGACACTCAATTGAAACTTTAGGCCATCCACAAACCACCAGCTTCATTAGATTCTCACACCCATTTATCAGTGCGTATATTCCGATATCAGAAATATTTGTACAGTTGTTAAGTCTTAGGTGGGTAATCATTTTGGAATTTGGTCCTTGACTTAAAGCTTCAAGTCCACTATCACCAATTGGCGTGTCAGATAAGTCAACAGCTCTTAAATAACACATTTCTACCAGATATTTTGCTGCTTCATCAGTGAGATTGAAGCATCCACTGACATCAAGTTCTTGGACTAAATTACAACTGTTTTTTATCACAGCTATTACGTCATCTGTCACTCCATCGTTATTGGTCATATGTAACTTTATCAAGAAAGGAAGATTAGTAAATAACTGGTTGAGACAGGAAGAAGAGTGACTAAATCTATAGTACTTTGGTGGGTTGATCACCAACAGTCGCAAGCGTTGACAGCGAGCTATCTCCACCAAATCTTCACTTGTTATTTCACTCTGGAAAGTATCTAGTCTTGTTATATTAGGATGTAGGAATTCACTAACATTGTTCTTTCCCCTTTTCCGTAATAACCCAAGTTGCAACAAATCCTCTTTTATATGGCCAGGCAGAGTCTTCAGGGAACAGACATCCAGATTCTTCTGGCGTATAAGTGAATGCAATGTTAAACTATAAAGAGACATAGGGGCACGTCGCCAGTACCTTCTCTCCATAATTAGTGGCAGTAAAGTAGTGGAAAATTTATAAGTAATGAGTATATTTTGAACGATATTGTAATAAGGGTAAAATGAAGAATGGTATTTTTTATAAAAAATAATGGATGGTTTATTTACTATTCCTTTTTGTTTGTTTTATTGTTGTTTTAACTCAGCTGTAAATATATGTTTCACAGATATCTGCAATCTAACTATATAAATAACAACTTGTTTAGTAAATAGCTCAAAAACTTGTGTGTTTCAGTTATTTTGACCTTTCAATCAATCATTCAGATATCGTTATTCGTCATCTGCACAACATTGGTACATTGAATAGTGTCAAACATTCCTACATACACTCACTGAAGTACAATATAAATTATATTTATACATATACATAAATTTTGGTATAAACTCAAAATAAAAATTTGCATTAGATTAACATATTACCATTACAAGTTCTTTTGTTAATCTACAATAAGAGCTCTTTTAATGAGATTTGAGTATTTCCAGCTAAAACTAACCAGCACCTTCATAAAATTCCTGAAGAGAATAGATAGCCTTTTCAACTAAAATACTTTTTACTTTTTTCTTAAATATATTTAAATTGCTTTCCTTTTTATAGAACTTGGAATGTATTTCAGAAATGTTGAACACATGTAAATAATTTTCTTTTCATAGAATTTTAAACTATGTCGGGCAGTCTTGATTTAATTTCCCACATCTTGAGTTGTAAGGGTGAGTTTGATTATTTAAGGATATTTTTTGAAAATTGGTATTTACATTAATTAAAGAGTGAAAAATGTACTGTCCATAAACTGTCAAAATGTTAAGGTCTTTGAAGTGTTTTTTACTATTTCATCTTTTTTCAACTTCAACATAATTCTGATAGCTTTGTTTTTACTCTTAAGAACCATATCTAAAGAGGATTTTTTTGCTGAACCAAATAGGCAGATATCAAATGCCAAATGAGAATGAATAAACGAAAAATAAATCGTTCTTAAAGTCAAAATATCACAAAGAGCTGACATCTTCGAAAGGGCGTATATTCCTGAATTCATTTTGGATAAAACCCTCTGTATAAGTTGATCCCAGCTTAAAGTTTCATCAAATATTAAGCCGAGAAAATTGGTACTATTTTTTCTTTCAATCACTTGACCCTCATTTACCAAATTTGGGCACTGAATAGTCTTGTTTTGAGATGTTCTAAAATTCAAAAAACTAGTTTTATTAATATTCAATCCAAGATTGAGATCATTCAAATAATGATCAATGTTTTTTATCTCAGTGTTAGAAAACAGTTCAATTTCTTCAATGTTTTTTCCAGATATTTTTAAGTTTGAGTCATATGCATTAAGGCAGAGACTATTTTAGGATATATTTGCCAATGTTAATTCAATATTTTTTAGATAACATATGAATAAAAGTGTACCTAATACTGATCCCTGTAGGACCCCAAACTTAATTGGCTGCAAATCAGATCATATTTTTGATACTCTATTTTTCTGTGAAGTATGAGTTATTTTTACACATTGAAATCTATTATTTAAATATGATAGGAATCAGTTCAATGAATTTTTCGTAACTCCTAGTAATATTAATTTATCAATTAAAGTTGAATGTTTCACACTATCAAAGGCCTTTGATGGATCCATAAAAATTCCTAATGTGTGTTCTCCCTTATCTATCAACTCTATTATGGGGCCAATAAACTGCTGCAGTATAAAAAATAGTTGTAATTTAGCTGCAATAAATGAGCTGCAGTGGTCATTGACCTATTATTTGTTACCTTTTTAACCCAAAACTCAAAATATCTTTATTCAGTACCTGGGGGGCGAGATTTGCTCAGGGAAGGCCAGTCAGTTTGTTTAGATGACTTGGAGTAATATTTCACCACTTCCCCCTACTGATAATTAGATTTGTATAACTCATTTGCCTCTTTTATACATTTTTAAGGTCACTCCAGTTGTTATTTATAGCTCAGTGTCCCTTTAATTTATTTTACTACTCTATATATGTAATCTTCACTCAAATCTTTTAATCTCTGCTCTCAGGAAACCACATGTTAATAATCATAAACAACATGAGTATTACTTTGACAGTTCCCTGGTTGGTTATGAACAGCTGCGTTACAATTCTTTTGTTTTGATTTGAAACTCCATAAGCCCAATGTTAATTTTTTAAACTTTTAATTTTAGTTTTTTTACATTATTTAATTTTTCCTGGGGATGAGGCCTGTCTAGAACTTATTTTTATCCCAGAAATTAGTTATTTCAAACATTTAAAGGAAATCGTTGGACCCGTTTTTGAGATCCGTGTCGCAAGCAAGCAAGCAAACCTTTACTCATATTAGAGTATAGGATAGGATAGGATAGGATATAGGATAGGATAAAAGGACAATGAAGAGTACATAATAGGGTTAAAATCTTAATATCAAACAATATTCACAATCCCATATAAATCTTTAATTGTTTGCTTTTATATTTATACCCTACACTCTAATACAAGCTATGTCTGTTTGTTTGCAAAATGTATCTCGAGATCCAGCGGAATGATTTTGCTGAAAGTTTGGGATTAGGGGCTTTTGGGTCTAAAAAATCGATTGGTGAAAACTACCTCAGGAAAACTTGTATTTTTCTAAACAACTCATTTGAAAATTGAAAATTTTAACATTGGGCTTATGGAGTTTAAAATCATAACACCGGTTACTATGAATAACAACAACAATCCAACAAATCAGCTTCTATAAATTAAAATATTATAAACAGCTGTTTATCATTATGGAAATAAAAAACCTACTTGAATGGCAAATCTCATAATGGAAATAATAAAACTACTTGAATAGCAACTCAAACTCTTTTTTTGATAGGCGAGTGAGCGAAGTGAACGAGCTCATATTGAAAATGAACGAGTATTTGAAATAAAACAAATTCAATGCCTGTTCTGCGGAATCAAACACCGAGCATGGCTCAGTCCCCCGGTATTCCCATTTTAAGTAGGAACATAGATAAATAAATAAAACATAAATAAACTTGGTATGAGGCTTCACCTAGTTGAGTTCTACTGATATTATTTGCATAAACATCCATTATTGTTTGTTCCTTGTTGGACTCAAACCCAATGTGTTATTCTTACGGAGAATAATTACTAAGTTATATATCGCTTATTTGTGAATGCTTGGCAAGTAGCCTTATGTGGTAGTAGGACACATATATGCTTTGGAACTTCGTTGAATATGCCGGTTTTCTGCGACGGGGGTATTTTGTCTTAGTTTGAGTGGTTTGATTAGACTAATTTAATAGTTGAATTTATTTCATGTATCAGCTTATAGGTACACAGGACAAGATTTTCAGTGCACTCGCTTCTTTCCCCCGGCCATAGCTATTTTTGACGTATACATCCAAAATTCCAAAACAGATGTTTTCAGATCATTTTTAAACGTACATTAAGAATTTACAAGTGTGCCGAAAATTGTCTGTGCACTTATGAGCTGATTTATTAAGTACCTATAATCAGGACATTTGTGTGACACTTTACAATTGAATCATGTGCTTGTAATGATAAAAATTAGCATAAAATGTGACGAAGGTAACATGATTTTCAAGTATTTGTCAATGAATACAGTCTTATAAGAAGAACACGTCTTATGGGCCAGAGTCTGTCAGTATTTGAAACTTGCCGTGCTAGTTTTGCACTCGGCCACGAGGCAGTGCACCTGTCTACCCAGCCACTCCTCCCCCCGACCGCCGCTACAGCCAACTCCGCCCTACTACAAGAACAAAGGGACCTAGGCCATGGCAACACCTCGTGTTTTCGGTACCGGTCTGCAGTGCTAGAGGCGCTTCACAGCGGCGTGGCGAAAACTACAGATTTCCAGCGTGCCAACATCAAATAAGCGACAGAATTTTTAACACGGGACGTGTTCTTATAAGACTCTGTATTCATTGATTTTTGTTCTTTTGAACTGTGATGACACAATTTAAAGTTTTGTGGGTCTGAAGATGACAAAATTTCCTTTGACAAAAAGTGTCATCCATTAAAAAGATATCCTAGAATCACAAGGTAGATTACAGGTATTTAACGTTTATACACTAGTCGACCTGATTCAAAAAACAACATCAACATCAATATGAAGTCAAAACTTGTGTTTCTATGTGCAAGCTGGGCATGGGCAACTATAGTATTATTTATAAAAGGATAATTTAAGTTGTCTTGTAATTTATTTTAGAACTCCAACTGTCTTCCTATCAGATTGTCTGACCATATTGAAAGGTGTCTGATTATTCTATCAGTATGAATCCCCTAATCCCACAGATATCCCTGCCTACCCCATGATAATTCTGTGGTCATCCTTAGGAGGCCATGTGGCTTTAGGATACACACTACCTATTACTAGGAGCCATAGGGCCTCCTAAGGATGACCGCAGAATTATCATGGGGTAGGCAGGGATATCTATGTGGGGTTAGGGGATTCATACTGATAGAATAATGGGACACCTTTCAATGCAGGTCAAAGGCATGTCTCCAGTACATCCTGTGGTACATCCTGGGGATGTCCTAGGGCTTCAAAATACAATATCCTTTTGTGGTCCGAGGGATATCCCCAGATAATCCTGTGGGACATCCTGAGGATGTCCTAGAGCTTCAAAATACATATCCTTTTGTGGTCCGAGGGATATCCCATAGTCATCCTGAAGGATGTCCCCAGGATGTCGTGGGGAGAGGACATTTTTGTGTCCTGGGGACATCCTGAGGATGTCATGGGATGATGTAGGGATGATCCTGGGATATCCTGCATATCCCACTGTGATGTCCTTGGGTTGTCCTAGGGAGAATCTTGTACTGTGTGGTTAAGGGATGGCAGCCAAATCGACCCTTCAGAGGGCCAACTCCCGTGCCCCTGTGACAGCTGGGATGAGGCTCTCAAACAGGGGACCCTCATTTTGCACTCCAACTGGTCAATTCAGCTGACAGGGTATCCATAGGCCTATACAACAGCCAGGGACCATTCATTCTCAGGTTGGCAGGTGGGGACCAAACCTGGAGATTCTACCCCTAGCCGCTGCAAATGGAGGGACCAAAGGTGAAAGGGAAGTTTGTCATAATGGACAGCCAAAAGACTTACCATATGTAATGCCAACTTCTTTGCTGTACCCAATGTCACCCTCAAAACTGGTAAAGACCAGTCTTAAGGTAGTCCTGGGACATTTAATACAAAAATGTAATTTTTTTAAGTTTGAAAATTTTTGTCTGGTAATCTGTAACACGAATTTTTACTCACTCTTTACTTTCCTTTTTTTAGTAAGAAAATTTACCTAAATCAGATTAAAAATGAAATAAAAATGTGGGTCCTAAATAGATGTTTAGTTAGCATTGCGCTTATGGAAAATCAATACAATACGACCGACGGGGGTGCGTGGCCTTAAACAGATTCTCATAGGGTTCCGCCCCACGGGGAGTCAAATTAAGTTCCAAGCTAGTGTCATTGTTATGGACATTCACTTTTGTTTGAGCTGATGAAAACTCAAACAGCTGATCATGATTCGTATAGTAGTTCCACGGGTTAACCATAAAATGCAGTACATACTACAGTTTTTATTCCCAGGTGAAAGCCACTGAGCTCTATGTTATATCTGGAGTCACCACTCTATGTTAGAAAAACGTGCCGCTGTGTTTTTGGTTGTTATGTTGGCCAATGTGTTTTACTGATGCATTGCGGGAGTTTTTGACAGTTTGGTCGTATGTATAGTAATTTTATTCCCCATTTAAATCTATGTAAATTTAGTGATTTTTCAAAACCATTCCATTATCATTGTTTTAAAGTAAATTAAAAGTTGAAACCTGTTGTTAAACTGACCTTTGGAATCTTACTAATTTGTTTACATAAATAGTAACCAATCATCTTGAAGCTAAGTAATGATTTAGTTAACATGAAAATAGTCTTGTTTCTAGGTTTAGGGTGGTTGGTGAATGACATTGAAAAACGGGCACTTGGGTATGGTTAATTTAATTATTTATTTTACTTACATTTAAACATAATAACATTATAAAGGATGATTCCAAATATTAAACTCTAATCCAATGTCAACGTTAAATGTTGACAGTTAACACTACAGAGTATACAACCGGTCGGCGACTTTTAATTTTGACAGCGTCTACCCAATGAATTTTGATTGGTCCACCTATCTCCAACGTGACAACACAACGAAGCAAAAAAGCTGAACTGGAACTGGCTTTGGGGAAATATTTAGTCAAAGAGTAGTGACTCCAGATATAAAATATAGAGCTCAGTGGTGAAAGCGGGTATGATGGCAGCTAGTATCCCATAGATAAATAGATAGTGATGGTGTATCCGTTAAGAATAAATAAGTAAAGAGGAATGAGATGAGTAATTCAATGCTAATTATCTCGCTGGTTTATAAACTATAAACTAATCCCGTGCTTCGCGACGGGGGAAAAAATGCAGAGTCGAAAAACTAAGCAGTTATGTGTGCTGCATTCTGTGGTTAGCCCGTGGAACTATTACGAATCAAGATCAGCTGTTTGTATTTTCATTAGCTCAAACAAAAATGAATGTCCATAAGGAATACATGGGAACTTTGAACTCCCGTGGGGCAAAGCCCTGTAGGATTTTCAAAACGAAAATAGGCCTATGTTTTTATTTTGTATATAAGGAAAATTCCTGTAGATTTTCATGCCAATCGGTTCAGTAGTTTTTGAGTGATTGAGGAACAAAAAGGAGACAGACAGACACACATCATCCCATTTTTATACATTAGTAGAATGATGTAAGGGGCTTAATGTGGTAACTAAGTAAATACAAAATTGCATTTAAAAATTCGATGTCGATGGTTATTAAAAGTCAATTAATACTTATTTCGACATACGATTGAATATATAGCTACAAATGGCTACAAATATATTGATCTTTATGAGAATAAGAATTTTTTACTCAGAGAGTGGCCCCAGCAAAACTTCCACCTTCAAATTATTCAAATACAGCTCCAATCAGAATTTACACTGCATCGATAGTGGAGCGTCCATCAGACCCGAAACCATACTGGGCGGACGCAAGCAAACAATTACTTTCAAAATATGGAAACAGTTATACATTCAAAAATTAAAACAGGCAGAATCGATATGGGTCTGAAATTCTCTGGTAAATTCTCCTTTCTTATAGATAAGAAATGGACTAATCACCTGGGGTCACTCGTCCCATACTCAGTCAATTCTTTTGCTACAGAAACGTATTGTTCGTACTATGGCTGGGGTTGGCCCTGTGGAACACTGCAAGCCACTCTTTGTTCAGTTTCAAATATGTACAGTCATTAATCTTTACATTTACACGGTATTAGTTTACACAAAAACTAACCTACACCATTTTTATACCAGGCAGGAATTTCATACACATAATACTAGAGGCAAGAGTACACTGGACATTCCGCACCTCAGGCTGGCAATTACAGGTAACTCTTTCAAGATTTATTGTGTGAAATTTTATAATAAGCTGCCTGTTTCTCTTGGTCAATTAACAAACCTTGATAGTTTTAAGGTTAAGGTTTACTTATGGCTTGTGAACAATTCATTTTACTCTATAACAGAATTTTTAGAATCAGTGGTTGTAGAGCAAACTCCCTAATTGGCTCGACTGTGTTAAAGATAATTAGCTTTAAGTAACTGACTATGCCCATTTCATATCTTGTATTTTGATCAACGGCAATAAATACTCTTGATTCTTGATTCTTAATAGGTACCACCCTAGCCGTCTTCAGAACAGTTGGAAAAACTCTCTCCTTGATACAAGTATTTAAACAAATAGCGGAACAAACATGTATGACTACATGTTTTGACGACACCCAACGCCTGCGACCAGGTCCACTGGTTGGAGCACCAAGTATCAAGTAAAATATAACAGTCATCCTCTTTGTATAAACTGCTATGTAATGCTGTGCATTGCAGTGGTCTGCTACAACAGCTGGTAGATTCCGCATTGTTGATTGTCAGCTTTCTGTATTTCTGTAACGTACAATTTTCGCCAGTTAATTTATTGTTACAGATGCCGTAGTTAATTAACGATAGTAGTTGATTTTGTGGATTATTTATTTAATTTAAAAGTAGCAAATAGTTAATTTAAAATGACGTAACTGTGTTTAGCATATGTGAATAGGCCCATTCATCCCCTCCCGATAAACAGTATATAACCTAGATTTTGTTCTTATTTTTGAAACATGCAGGCTTATTGCTTTACAACAGATTATTAATAGACTTTTAGTATTTGATAAAGACATTTGCATTCTTGCCGACGAAGTAATATGGTAGGTGGTAACGTTTTGTTAACTCCTTCAAATCCAATTGTAGGCCACCCTCCTCATTATTTGCACGAACTGCCATTGGAAGATGAAGAGAGGCTTGAAAAGCTATTTAAATCGTTAGATCTTGACGGAAATGGAAAAATTGATATTCATGACTTGTCTGTTGCTCTCAAAGAATTTGGAGTCCACCACAGATATGCAGAGGTAAGAATATAATTTGCTTCTAATTATTATAACCATTCCTTGATTTGTTAAGGCTACCTACTAACAGGCTTCTTAGCCTATTTTTAAACTTTTAATGTATTGAGAACATTTAAGGCTATAAAAGCCAGAAGTCTGCTTTTTTCTTGGTGTGATTTATAATTTATTTCATGAGGCCTACCTAGCTATTATTAAGTTAGGCTACCTATATTTTTGATGGTCTTGATCACAAAAATCAGTTATGATCAGCAATTATTTTGATAATTGATTTTGTATTTGCGGTCCCATGTATTTGCCGAAAAGTTTAATTTGCTTTGAACTAATCTTGGGCTTAACCCATTAAGGTAGTAACTTAATTATATTCTATTCCCAATAGCCTATAACGGTATTTGATTGGCGCTGCACTCTAGTAGCAAATTCTGTAATTAATGACCGCGGGCAACCACGGTTCTCTCCCCTATGGGCGTGGACTGACTATAAACCAAAATAACGACGCTAGGCCTCTGGTCGTGGTAGATGAGTTAGCAGTCGTGGAAACACCTTAAACTCTTTAAACTGGAATAAAACAATATTTTAATGAAAATACACCATTACAGTAATTCATTTAAAAACCCCAAGTTTATATTCCAATTCATAGGTTTAAAAAATGTCAAGAAAGGAATGGGACCAGCTCGTGAGTTAAATGCCAATGGGTTAAATGCTGTAGCACCTATGTTTAATATGGCTTCAAGTACAATGTTCAATACTGTGTTATCTCATAAATATTTCAGTTGAACCAAATTACAATCAAGTGATTCAAGTGGCAGAATTTTGATGCTGTGACATTGACATATGAGCTAGCGGTGACTAATAACCTAATAAAAATCTCCCATAGATTGTGCATTAGTGAACTGATGAACTTTTCGCCTATATTTTTTTAAATAGCTATAACCTTCAAAGTTACAGAACCAGGGAAGAACAGCATGACCCATTTATCGGCAAAAAAATTTGAACTAAAACAACAATAGTATATTTCGCACCAAGGGCTGAAAGTGGGGTTTTGCTGGTCCGAGATTGTGTTTTATGACCGAGACGAAGTCGAGGTCATAAATAGTTTGAGGGCTATGCAAAACCCTTTCGGCAGAGGTGCGAACGCTATTTTTCACCATACTACAATTATTAACGGGTTAACTTAAATGTGATCGGTCATAAAACACAAGCTGCCTCATGCAATCTTGGACTAAAAACAGTCAACCAATAAACAAAACATCGATAGTACAATGATTTGAATTTTGTTGCTATTTTTTCAGTGTTTCAACCAAAGAACACAAAATGGTATGCACATATTAACCAGGTAACGTCGTGTACGCTTAAAAACAAGTTGGCAACACTGGCTAAATAGAGCAGCTGACTTTCGGCCCTTGGGCGGAAAAACTCTACTTTCGGTATTCAAATGACGTTCCGAAAACAGGTGATTACAGCGTAGTGTGGTGAAAAATTATATACTGAATAAACGGTATCAGGAAACTGACACATACTTTCTCCCTTTTAGCCCAACTTTAACGAATAAATTACTTTTTATTTACTAAATAAAGAATACAAAGCACGGTCGAATGTACAGAAAATCTTGTAAACAAGGTGTTTTAAAAAACATCCACCCAAATTCCTGCTTTGGAGGCACTACAGAATCCATTGCTACACTCGTGGTTTTAAGAGGGGAAATGCCCCCTATTATCCCCCCCGGGGTTATTAAGGGGCAACATGTTTTGAATTTCCTCTGTTGGTCAATGCTAAATTGACAAGCATATCAAGTTTTAATGAAATTTATTAGTAAATAAGAGAGAAATAGTAATTTTTGTATTCCCCATAAGAATAACATTGGATAACGTACTGCATTTACCGCAAAATGAAAATTTCAGTTTTCTCCGAAACCAGCAATCGTAGAATCGTAATTCAAGATACTAAATTTTTTAGTTTTTTGAGCTCTTTTTAATGGTGAATAGTAATATATTTTTATATTTATGTCTTCGTATGAAAAATCCAAAAAATTAATTTTTGATGTTTTAAGTCCTGTAATTTCTGAACCCGAATTTTTACAAGAATGCGGGTAGTGTCATTTTGTTGGAAAACTAAAGTTCTACAAACGACTAAAATTTAATCAAAATCGTTAGAGCCGTTTTTGAGAAATTTTGATTTTTCATGTTTTTTGGCGGTTTTTGGGGGATAATTACCCTTAAAAATCAAAAATTCAAAAAAATGAAAAAAGCGCCTGGAGATATCGTGGATTAGTACCTACATACCAAATTTCATACAAATCGGCCCATTGGTTAAGGCTCTAGCTCTGTACACATCCACACACACACACACACACACACACACACACACACACACACACACACACACACACACACACACACACACACACACACACACACACACACACACATACACACACACACACACACACACACACACACACACACACAGACAGACAGACAGACATAACGTAAAAACCACTTTTTTGGGTTCAGGGAGCACCAAAACAAATATTTCCACTAACAACTCAAATTCGAAAATTTTGACAAAAACAATACTTTCTCCATATACTATGTATAGAGGGAGAAAGTAAAAAGGGTATTTTATTTTACTGAATGTTTTAACTAAGTTAATTGTTCTCCTTTCAGCCAAATCACCGGTGTTAAATAATAATGTTTATAATAGGCTAGGCCTAACGGTTGCACTTCCGCAGACGCCCGGTGGAACAATCTAATGAAAATAATCTATATAAATAAATTATTATTTTCATTCGATTATTAACGCTTCGCAATAAATACAAGTGGATTCATCCAGCAACCAAAGAATAACATAGACTGGCAATAGTGCGCTGGGTTTGAAGCCGGGCAACCTCTGAGTGGTAGGGATAAATCCATGTGAGAAATCCACTACCGAGCGTCGCCGAGCGCTGTCCACCGCCCTTGTCACTCACTGTCTTGTCAAAAAAGCTACCACGTGGTCTTGCGTATGATAAATCAGTGTACGGTGTTATATGCATGAGTTTTTTCAAAGTTCAAAAGAATTAAAAAGTTAAAAACTTAAAGATAAAACTGTACTTATATGTTTACATATAAGAAGGTACAAAACCCCTGAAGACAACATAAATGCATCTTTACCTGCTTGGCAAGCTTTACAGCATGAACAAGAGGGAGCCGAGTTGTCTGAGAATGATGAACTTTTATGTGATTTCAATGAAGAACTCTGAGGTGTGGATATTATTAAATTCAATGTTGTAGAATACATTTCAGGTCCTGTCCCCGTACTATTTGTAAAAAGCTTAACTGTATAGAGTGTTTGGTCTCATTGACTGAACAAAATTAAGTCCTGACATTTCTTTAATATCATGCAAAATCAGGGGTGGACTTTTACTACCCTTCCATGGCGTAACATTTGTTTGTAAAGTTTGTGAGAACATCATAAGATCAGAATGTATTGGAAAAGCATTTATGTAACAACAAGATTTGATAAATATCTTTAAAGGTTTTTAATCAGTGTATTGGTAAAGATGTTCTTAGAAATGAGAGCAGTCACTTTTTGAAGCAGGATCCCGATCAAAATCATTTTGTTTTTCTTTTAAAGGCAATTTGTAAGAGATATTTTACTGTTCGGCTTCACCATTTCACTAAGTTATACAATCAGAAAGTGAACAAGCAAAAAGTTAGAAACTACCTAACAAAAACAATCACATTCTTAGGGCAATAGATTACATTTTAAATTAAATTAGGTTGTGTGTTATTTTTAAATGATGTACAGAATTGTTAATAAAGTTTCTGTTTCTTGAAAAATACTGTTATTGTTTTGACATCTTGATTTGTAATGCTATTTTATTATAAATCTTTAATTATTATTAACAAAGTTATTACTGTCAATATTTTATTTCAGAATACGATGTTCCTATCATGTGCAATAAAAGTGGTTGGTAACGTTGCTGGTAATAACATTGACTATACATCCTACGAAAGTTGGTTCTTATAGTCAACGACCAAAGAATTACAACTGTACCTCGTACTTCCTTATTAAACTGTCGTCGCACTTAAAAAAAAAATCCCTAATAAAACCTGCATACTCAACCAATTTCCAAGTAAAATGTATAAGTATTTGTTTTCCCATGGTATTATATAGTATATACTGTTTACAGCAGTTTGCTGTATTCTTTACTAATATAAAATATTACTATTAGGCCTTTTATTAGAATTTTTAAAGAATTAGAATCAAGTTTTGGCTTAGTTCTAATGTGTTTAAAATAATGTAATTTAATAATATTTAGTATAAATATACAGTAATAACTATTACTATTACAGTAGTAACATTTTTCTCGGGTCGCCCGCCATGGCCGTCACGACCCACGGCTCAGCGCAGTGTTCATTTGTATTGCGTGCGACGAAATCTTTGATTTCTTTTCCACCTCAATTCTGAATGAACTAATCGCCCTAATTAAAAAAAAATATTCTGATGGATATTGTCTGTTTTATTGCCTCAAACTTTCCCACGGACGAAACTCACCTGACCAAAAAATAAAAATACCCCGTCGCAGCAAACCTGCATACTCAGCGAATTTCCAATGAATATATAACATAACACATTAAGCCACTTAACAGAATTCATAAGATATATATTCACAAACAAGCAATATTTAAAATATTAATTATTCTCCATAAGAACAACATTGGCGATGAGTACGCAGATTTGCTGCAACAAGGAATACAAAATAATGGGTTTTTATGCAAATATCAATAGAACTCATCTAAGTGAAGTCACATACCAAGTTTCATCCATATACATTCATAAATAAGCGATATCTAACATTTTAATTATTTTGCATAAGAATAACATGGGGACCGAGTACCTAGGTTTGCTGATACGGGAACCATAGGCGAAAAATTTTTTTTGTGCAAACAACAATACCACAACCATATACCAAATTTCGTCAGTTTATGTTCATAAATAAGCGAGAAATACAATTTTTCTTTTTCTCCATAAGAATAACATTAGACAACGTACTGTGTTTAGCACTTTCAATATCTCAGTAACCAATTGACGAAGAGCAATGATCAAAATACCAAATTGTTTGTTTTTTAAGCTGATTTCAATGGTAAAAATTAACATGTCAAAACCCAAAAAAAAACATTTTTGGGGTACAAAACCCCCCAAAAAAAGATGCGACCCCCCTTCGGATGATGCGATTCGTCTGGTTTTCAAACTCGTTCAAATAAATGGTACTTTACACATTTGTACTAAATTTCATTAAGATCGGAGCTTTTTTACGAGAGTTATCATGCTTACGGACACACACACATATATATATAAATTTGAACGAATGGTGTTTTTGGCATCTGGGGACCTCAAACTGAAAAGTTATCATGGTCTCGGGCTTAAGTCTTACCATGAGACCTACGGTAATAGCTTCTTCCCTATAGGGGAAATTCGCTAAAAGTTGTAGCCAACTTATTTTTTCACTTCAAACGTTTAAACGTAATCTGTTTTTGTTTTGTATACAATATTTTACAAAGTCTTACAGGATAGGGATTGCCAGTCTATGTTATTCTTTGGTCGCTGAATTTATCGTAAAACTTGAAACTGAACAAAAATTCAACTAACATAACATAATTATAACATTTAGGCCTACAATTTTAATTTCCCAGATATACGCTTTTAGCTGCTTCTAAAAAAAGTAGAAATGGATCTTCCCCTAGACATTTTCACTCTTCTTCATAGTATTCTGATAGCCTTAATGATCTGCGATGTTAGATGATTTTGGTCCAGTTTTTAATGATTGGAGGGGGGGAGAGGGGGAGAGAGAGAGCGAGAGAGCAAGGGAGAGAGGGAGAGGGGGAGAGAGAGAGCGAGGGAGCGAGGGAGAGAGGGAGAGGGGGAGAGAGAGAGCGAGGGAGAGAGGGAGAGAGCGAGAGTGAGAGAGGGAGAGGGGGAGAGAGCGAGGGAGCGAGGGAGAGGGGGAGAGAGAGAGAGAGAGCGAGGGAGAGAGCGAGAGAGCGAGAGTGAGAGAGGGAGGGAGAGGGAGAGAGAGAGACAGAGAGAGCGAGACAGAGAGAGCAACCGATCGACTGGCAAGGCCAGCTTGGAACTCATGAGATCCACCCGCACTGAATGTGTTAAACAGTTGTTGTTTGTATGTATCAATTTTTCATTGAAAAAAGTTATTAAAATAAAGTTATTTTTCAAATTGCTAATAAAACGGAGCTTAAAAGGTTTAAGCTGTTTTAAAGTCTAATACGATTGAGTTACGTAACACATTGGGGGGGGGGTATGCCCAAGCGTTACGGTGAGTTACATGGGGGAGAGGGGGATTAAAATAAGTGTTACGTAATATGTGTTTGGCCCCTTAGAAAGACCCGAACAGTGAAACTTTGCCCGGGACCACCACTGATGTTCCTAACCTGAACCCTGAACCCGTCTGGAGGGTTGTTAAAAATTATACAAATATAGATGTAAAAAAAGTAACATGAGTACCCTGAAGAAATCATTTTAATTACACATATGTTGGTGCTTTTAAAATACATGGTCACAGTGTGGATTAGCTTAATACATAACCTTATATTCACTATTATTTAAACAAAGTAAATAAATAAAATATGATAACGGGAAACTATTTCATCCTTCTCTACCGGTGCAAGTGCAATCTAGTTTTTAACAAAATTATAAGTATAATGACAAGCATAAAACACTTGCACCAGTAGATAAAGATTGATCAGGCATTGTACAACTCATGATTATATCATTTGAAGATAATAAACAATGGAAAATAATAAAGCCTTCAAGGGGGTACAACATGTAATTCTAAGAATTGGTATTGCCAGCTAATTTGTTATCCTATACATTTATAAAAGAAAGGTGGTGTTTGTCTGTCTGTCCGTCTGTCTGTCTGTTGACTTGTATGTTCTGTTTTAACGTAAAAACTACTGAACCAATCAAGTTGAAAATTTGCGATGTAGGTATAGATAATTTATCTGGGCTACATATAGGCCTATTCCCATCTTGGTAATCCCTTAGGGCTCGGCCCCAGTGGCCCTTAAAGTTACAATGTCATTCTTATGGGCAATAGGTTTAATGGTACAGATAATTACTTAAACATAAGTAGTTGCAGCATGAATTTTAATCAGCTGTTCTTTCCTGAATACTTTGTGCGGAGCAGGTGTAATCAGCTATATTTACTAAACGATAACTGAATAAAATAAATTTCAAAAGGGCTATTAATTTTAAATGTTGCCATGTTGACACTCAAATTCATTTAAGAAGATGTTCAGGGGTAGAAGGTGGAAGTGTTCATGCTGGGTAGATGAGGAGGCCGGTAGCACAAACAGGGGCCACCTGACCTTATACTACTCACAATATGCGAGCAGTGGAGATGTTAAGCTTCTTTCTCTCACATCCTATAGTTACAAAATAAGTTATTTTTGTAATAATGATAGGCTACTTAGAGTTTACTCAGTTTAAGTATTAGGCCTACTTATGTATGTAGCAAATCAATTTAGATAACTCCTTAGAACATATTTATTTATCTTTAAATAAAATATACAATTTACAGGAGACATTTTCAGTTATTATTAGTCAACTAGAATACAAACGTATTTGTATTTAAATCTAAAGAAAAGTAATGGTAATTGAATATAAATAAGGTGTTCAAACATATTACACAGTTACCGGTACGTAAATGATAATCATACACTTTTAAACTGATCTTTGATATTTGAATTGTTTGTAGAAATTCCTCGAGAGATCCGATTCCAACAAGAGTGGGGACATTTCCCTGGCGGAGTTCATTCATTACGTGAGAGAGCATGAGAAGGACCTTCGGCTTGGGTTCTCCCACATAGACAAGAACAGAGATGGTACGTTATCTAGCAGTTGTATACTGCATTACAGGTTTATGGATTTATTGCTTTAATGATACACTTCGTAGCAGTTGTATACTGCACTTCGTAACTCACAAACATATACTCAACAGAAACTCAAAGCTAAACCTTATTATAAAATTAAGAGAATTCATGAAAAAGGGATAATTTTTCCTTTTTTCTTTTGCCTATTTAGTTTTGTAATGTGGATGCCATCTTGTATTTTCTTAGAGGAAAGGTCAAACAAAAACAAAATTTGGAGGCCATTAATTTTCCTACCATTGTGAATGTTGAGGATCAGAGCACAATTACGGCTCTCTCTTAAAGAAATATAACAATTCTTTGGGGCAGTACAGAGTTGCCTCATAATCAAAAATTATTTTTAAGCTTACAATATTATTGCTGTTTTTTAACTCCGTCATGGCAGAGAATTGCATGATTTTAAACATCAGAATTTTTCTTGTCACCACTCTATTTAATAAAGTAGAATGAGTCAGACACAGTTTTATTGGGGCACTCTTGGGCTCTTGCCACCATTGAGGAAAGGTGATGGTCACTTCAGACATAAATGTGTACCAACTACAGTCCATTTTACCCTTAATTAGTTTGATTCTCCTCATGTTTAATACATACTTTTAAGGACCTAATCCTGTTATTTATGTACCTACCGGTACTATATACATTGAAAATATTTATGACAAGCCTATACCAGGTCTTTTCACTGGTTTTATTGTCAAGCAATTCATCCAATATGTCTAAGGTGTAAAACTTATATACTTATAGCTGTTTAGGTGTTCAGTTCCTTAATTAATTAAGTTCAAAGAAGAAAAGCTATACAGAAAATAAATGTTGTATTTTTTACATTAATCCCAATTCCAATATTATATATATATATATAAAAAAAACATTAAAAATAATGAAACATGATTTGTTTTAAACTAAAACCACATGATAAACTTTGGTGTATAGTCAGTTGCCACTACACACTTTTCAACTAACAAATGGGTTTAAATTGATAACAAATAGTGGCAAAACCATATATTATAACAATGGGGTTCATGTTAAGGGTGTCCTAGAATTGTTAATGAGGAACTTGTGATTTTCCTATGGACCTTTTTCCTTTAACATTAACACAAATGTTACCGTTAATAATATATATTATTACTGTTAGGATTCTCAGTGCCAATTTACTTTTTTATAAATATGAAATTTGTATTTTTCACTAACTGCCAACTATTGTTTTTCTTCTGTTGTTTTTTTTCTGCCAAGTTGTTCATTTTTTAAATCATATTTAAACCTCATTTGAGTTTTGGATAGTGAATGAATATTTTTAAGTGTCTAATCATTTGTCAGCTAGATGTCAAAACTATTTCATAGTTGGCAGCTTTAAAATGAAAAATTACAAATGCCTGTCGCCTATAAGAATATTAACATTGTTTAAGACTAATGTCTTAACCATTTAACATAGTTCTGTGATGATAATTACTAGATGTATATTTTCTAATATTGGTGTGTAGAACAGTTGTAGGCCCTATGTTGACTGGTTGTGTGTGAACAGGGAAGATAGACTTGGAGGAACTTATAAGAGCATTCAAAGAGCTTGGGGTTGAGATAGACAGCTATGAGGCGAAGAACCTGCTCCAGAGGTAGTCAACCTGCTTTTGCTCTTACATGCATGTTTATTTTAAAATTGTGTGTGTGTTTAAATTGACTGACATTAATAGTGTTTAATATTACAGTCGGGTTCACATTATTGCAACTGCATTATAGGAGTTTATGCTGTATTAGTATTTTTTGACAGCATCTCGCTAGCCTAATGGTTAGCGTCTTAGACTTAGGTTCAAGGGGTCACGGGTTCAAATCCCGGGGTGTCCACAATAATGTGAGAGGTTTGGACCGCCTTCCCTAGAAGTGATCTTAAACAAAAATGCCGTTGGCATTGAAAAACCAAAATAAATCACTGTCATACATTTTTACAAATTTGGTAAAGAGGGAGAAACAGTGGTGCATTTAAATTGTTGTAAACGTATTACCTGGATGGATTTTAAAATTTAATTATAGTTTTGAAAGTTGGTCTAAGGTTAGGGTGATAATGATATAATCTATTTTGTAACATTTTTTAGTAATAAAACACAAATGTTTATGAAAAATGTAAACTTTAGTTATGGATACACATAATAAATCTACAGGCACTACTTCAAATAAGCAAGATTTAGTTATTCAATCTTTTTTTAATATTTATTAAATACCTTTTTACCTTAAAGTTTCAAACGAATTGTTATTAACACATTTAATTTTGAACGATAACAAAAGTATAAACAACAACAAAATTGTCATGCTTGCAATTATGTGAAATGACTGTAGTAAATGTTTGTTGCTTTTCATAAGTACTATTGTGAGTATTTGTCACTGTGCACGTAATCATAAAACACATTTACACATATAACCAATATAACTCTTTTGTGCTAACCCTAAAACTTTTGAAAGCAGCTTATAATTTTTTCAAACTTTGTTTAAAATAACTTGAGCTGCTTGTTGCTATAGACAGATCTTAGCCAAGTGCGGGATAGTCTACAGTGCATACGTTTTTATTTGAGCTGAGAGTTTTGGATGTCGTTACGCAGAGGTCTACCGTGACTGTAGAGTGAGGGGGAACGGCTGCCTCAGTTTGTACAATGCTATCTCCCTCCACCGCTGTGTGCCCCCTCCGTCCTCTCTCGTGCATTTCAGAGCTCAGCCTGTAAAGAGATTGAGGTACCGTACTGTAACAAGAACCTCAGCAGCCTGGGGCTGTTCATGACAATATCGTGGTTCTTAGCCAGTGTCAAACTTCAAAGGCCAGCACCCAATTGATGAGCTGACATGTAGTAAACTCATGATAATTCCTCACTGAATGTTTACAACAATTACACATCATATTGTCAGGCATAAGTTATGGTGAGAATTTTGGAAACTGGCATCAATGCTACTGGCTGTGAGGCGAGGAGGCGCTAGTAAACATCAAATCAGTTTTATGCGGGCTACAATAGCACACATTGTGTCATAGGTAAATAGGCACTGTAGAGGAGTTAATTTATCATTTTCTAATTTACAGACATTTGTTTATGTGATTAAAATTATCATGTCCGTGATATCACAATACAAATATAAGCTTTGTTTAATTTTATGTAATGTTTAAAGGTAACTGGGTAAATAAATACACCTGTCGCAGCAAACCTGCGTACTCAGCGAATTTTCAATTTGTATATGTGTCTCACTACTACATAAAGCCAGTTATCAAATTTCATAAATATTCATTTATAAATAAGTGATACATTATGTCTATATCATTGTTTTATTTATTCCCTATAAGAATAACATTAGGGCTGAGTTCGCAGGTTTGCTGCAACGAGGAGATAATGAATGTGTTTTTATGAAATTATCCATTTAACCTAACCAAGTGAAGGTATTTACCGGTACCAAGATTTGTATTAATTTAGGTTCATAATTTAAGGGATATATCAAACTTAACTAACTCTCCATAAGAATAACATTAGTGCTGAGTGTACAGGTTTGCTGCTACGGAGACAGTAAACAAAACATTGTTTCTTATGCAAATATCAATAGACCTCAAGCACATGAAGCCACTTACTAGGTTTCATCAATATACATCCATAAATAATCGAGATATCAAGAATAACATTAGACAACATACTGTGTTTAGCACTTTGAATATCTCTGCAACGGTTAAAAATATAACAACAATTTAAACACCAAAATGATTGTCTTGTAGAGCTAAACTTATTAGCAAAAACAAATATGAAATTTTCATTAAAATTAATTGAGGAAAAGCTAAAAACCTTTTTCCCAGAAGATTAATGTGGGAAATTTTATGAACACGTTTTTTGGATATTCTCCGCAACCACTCAACCTTGGTTAATGATTCAGAATACTTTATTATTTTTTCATGCTCTATAAAAAGGTTCATAACCAAAATTGTGTCTTTAAAATGATTGAGTAAAAAGTTCAAAAAACAGATTTTTGGAAAATTTTAATGTCCATAAAACTTCCTTCCCATGGTTCGATCTTACTGGTTTTCAAACTTAAGTCATGAATGTCACTTTACACATTTGTGCCAAAACACATTGAAATCGGACGTTTTTTTCTAACGGTATCATGTTCACAGACACATATGAATTATGTTATTATTATGAGTTATGTTATTTTAATGAATAATGTTTTTGGTATCTGGGGACCTCAAAACAAAAAGTTATCATGGTCTTGGGCTTAAGTCTTACCATGCCTCCTACAGTAATAGCTTTTTCCCTATAGGGGAAATTCGCTAAAAGAGTTGGGGTATTATTGAGTATAATGATCTTGAGCTTGCCAGTTTTCACACTTCATTCTAATGTTTATGGTCAATAAAACTTTCACAAGCATAAATTTGAAATCGACTCACATGCTTGTAAAATTAACATTTTTATCTGTTTTTGCTCCAAGTGTAAGAAAAATTAAACTTGTTAAAAAATATCATAAATACCTGGGTACTTATGAAGTTTTGGGTATTACTGCAAGATTTGAATGGGCTACTATAAAATGTTCTATCATTTCTCATGAAAATCAGATTAAGACAATTATTAAAGATGCAAGACAATACAAGAAAATACCATGCAATACAGGATATGATCATAACGTTGAGAAAAAAAGTACAAGTTAAAAGAATATTTAATTAGCCTTGTTTATAATAAATTGAAGAGATTAAGAAATCGAATAGTGGGGTTTCAGTAATTCATAATTTTAATTTTATTCTTAGTATAGTTTTAATCAACATTAGAGTTGTGGAGGTTAATATATTGTTTGACACTATTCTTGTACAAACTTGTATTTGTAAATTAATAATGGTACCTAATTTGATTTGATTATATATTATATTGTTAGGTAGAGTAGGCATTTAATCCTACCTTTTTCAAATTAAAACTCAGCCCTGTATATATTTTGTGTTTTACATAATTAACTTTAAAGATGAGAAGATGTTTTGGTAGGTGGTACGGTGCTTAATACCTGCTCCACTTCTCCACTGTAGACAGATGTGTGCTACCTGATCACTTGGTGTGTTCTTTTGTTAGCTCATTTACATAATAAGCCCTGGCAGTGATGACTGGTAATGCGGACACATTGTATAATATTCAAGGCCAGACTGTGGCTCATCCACTCACCTGTCTTGCACTCAGAATCATGGAATTTAAATATAGGAAAATAGCATTTTTCACTTTGTTTACTGTTGAGAGTTTTTATAGTATTTTAAGGTTTCTAAAGTGTTAAAGTTTTAGCGAATTTCCTTTATAAGAAAGAAGCTATTACCGAGGTGGTTTGTTAAGACCTAAGCCCGAGACCATTGAATTTTCATCTTGAGGCCCCCAGATACCATAAACAACATTTTTCCAATTGATATACTGTAGATATAAATAAATAATATCAATGTAAAAAGTCTGGTCTTGATGGAATTTGGCATGAATATGTCAAGGAAAATTTATGACTTTAAGGAAAAACTACCGACTGTCTCTTTTGAAGTGGGTTATTCTATCTTTTTTTGGGAGGGGGGTTTGTTCTCCAAAATTATGTTTTTACAGTTTTAATTCAAATTTTAGTTTGCAATATTGGGTTCAACTAACAAAAATAGTAGCTACTGTATTTTTATTTATTGATACAAGTCAGTTGATACAGTCATAAAAGTATTAAACATATTAGTTTTCCAATGTAACATGGAGCATTATGCTTATGGGGAATAATACAATTTTATAAATTATTTATTTAAAACTTTTACTTGGTGTGTGGCTTATTGATTTTTTATTAACACCCTACTTTTTGGGAGTCCCTGCAGCAAACCATGCAACCACTAACCAAAGCTATGTTGGCTTGAAATTGTCAAGTGGCTCATGTGGTAGTTAGGTATAGGTTTATATATATTTGTCTTGGAAATTTGCAATCTTAACAAACAGTCTGTTTATTTTCAAACTCAATATTAACTTTATGGTATTTACTATACAAATTAGATCACTAATATTTTTGCCCTATTAGGTTGCTGAATAAGGATTTAGTTTAATCGAGAGATCTTTGGCCTAACCTCAAGCCAAAGATTCTGGGATGAGTTTGGGCTGTTTCTAATCTGATTAAGGCAAATGCCAGCCTTGGTGCCAATAATGACCACACTCTTCTAGAAGAGGAAGATGGGAAACCAGTAATTGTAATTTTACATTCCAATAAACTATGTAACTTTTACAAGTAATAAATATTACATTGCTTTAAACTAGCAAAACAATGACTTAAATAGCTTAGCTGTGTTCTCGGTTAGTTTTCGGGCTTAAATTAGACACAGTGAAATCTTGTTTGCTCATTAATTACAGTTGTGTTGCCATTTCGGTAGTTTGTGTGTTAATACAGTCAGATTGTAATATCTGTTCTTACTGGTAGGCTGTGTTTACTGCATAAGCCGCTATTTGTCTTTGAAGTTCAATTAAAATAATTTTCTATTTAATCTTATGGGAAAAACTGAACTTTGAGGGCGCTCTGTGCTCTTCAGAATAAATGTATGGGAAATTGAAAACCACTATGTATAACTATGGGTCAGGACTTTTATTTACATACCTTAACTGTCAAATTTGGTTTAGAAATAATAAAAGAGTTTTGTTCAAAGAAGCATACTGACGTGGGAGGTATAGTGCGCTGGCCAGGCATGTCAGTTGTGGTCAAGAGTGGGTTCGATCCCGGCTGACTGCAGGGACACTTTCACGAGAGGTCACCACTGGCTTGCCCATGTGACTAATTCTGTTCTGGTCTTTAGATCGCCGCACAAGCCTATTGGCTCATGGTGACGGGCAGTTGAGCTATTTATGTATAACTCAACTCCCTGTGGAGAAAAAGTACTTGATATATGAACAACAGATTTATATACAGGTGTCTCACGTAAGGTGTCTGAAACAGATTGCAAACAAACCAATTGACCTAGAAGGATGAAATCAAATTAATTTCCACTAATTCGACCCCAAGGAATAACGTAAAAATATTTCACTTTGTTACAAATAAAGAATGTTCAAAAAACGGAGGGTCACTAGTTCGAATCTCGGAATTTTCAAATATAAACATATGTCAAGTTATACATCATTTTAAAGCTCTGCACTCGACTAACATTTTGGCAAAAACAGAACTCACTTATCTTAATACGTTTCAAAATGGTGGCCATTTTATTGAAAAATATTTACATTTACGGGATACCCTGTATCTGCTAAACAACAAGACATATCTTAGTTCTGGTTCAAAATTGTTACTCGTTATAAAATCAGCGTTACCCTGATATGCTACATGATAGTATTTCCTCCTTGTAGGTCAATTGGTTCGTCTGCAATATGTTTGAGACACCTTATGTGAGACACCCTGCATAACTAGCCGGTAGCCGCGGCTTCGCTCGCGAAAAATTAAAACACATTTGAATTATTAACCTGACCAGCACTATAAAATATTTGTCCATGTTTTTCCCATATGACTTTCTTTGAAGTAACTGACAAACATTTTAACTTCAGCTGGTAATTTTATAAATGGTATCCTCCCATAAGATTTGCATTGGATCTTACAGGGCCCATGGGGTGGAGCCCTAATTTTGGACGTGGACATTATCAGTTCTATATGTTAAGGTGATATGTAAGCTATGTTCAAGCAAAATTCTAGCTTAATCGGTCCTGTAGTTTTTGCGTGATGGAACTACAAATATCCATACATGCATCCAAACTTTCACATTTATAATATTAATAGGTTAGACAGAAAATTAATCAAAACTAGTAAGGACATGAACATTATACAAAGAAAGCTACTTATTTTTTCCAATAGAATAACCTGGTGTACCGAAACTTTACTCTTTTTATAAAGTTTCCTATAGTTCCTAACTATCAAGTACATGCATAATTAAATCTGAAAAAATATTGAATGTGTAAATGTGTGGGCTAGGTCACTAAAATAATATACACTGTCTTAGTTCAATACAAAAAAACTATTTATTTAAAGGCAAATAAAATAGATCTGAGTTTTCATCAAAACAATCATTCTAAAAAAAACAACTATTACTTTGGGACGATGATTTTCTCGCCCTACAGAGCATTTTATATGACAACTTATCTTTTGTACTGAATTTTGTTAAATTTAAATTTAATTTATGATAAAAGAAGCACATTTTTACTTTCTCCCTCTATACATAGTATATGGAGAAAGTATTGTTTTCGTCAAAATTTTCGAATTTGAGTTGTTAGTGGAAATATTCGTTTTGGTGCTCCCTGAACCCAAAAAAGTGGTTTTTACGTGATGTCTGTCTGTGTGTGTGTGTGTGTGTGTGTGTGTGTGTGTGTCCGTGCGTGCGTGTGTGTGTGTGTGTGTGTGTGTGTGTGTGTGTGTGTGTGTGTGTGTGTGTGTGTGTGTGTGTCTGTCTGTGTGGATGTGTACAGAGCTAGAGTCCTAACCATTGGGCCGATTTTGATGAAATTTGGTATGTAGGTACTAATCCACGATATCTCCAGGCGTTTTTTTCATTTTTTTTTATTTTTGATTTTTAAGGGTAATTATCCCCCAAAAACCGCCAAAAAACATGAAAAATCAAAATTTCTCAAAAACGGCTCTAACGATTTTGATTAAACTTTAGTCGTTTGTAGAACTTTAGTTTTCCAACAAAATGACACCACCCGCATTCCTGTAAAAATTCGGATTCAGAAATTACAGGACTTAAAACATCCAAAATTCAGTTTTTTGGATTTTTCATGAAAAGACATAAATATAAAAAATATTCACCATTAAAAAGAGCTCAAGAAAGCAAATAATTTAGTATTTTCAATTACTCTTCTACGACTGCTGGTTTAGGAGAACATTGAAATTTTCATTTAGCGGTAAACGCAGTACGTTGTCCAATGTTATTCTTATGGGGAATACAAAAATTACTATTTCTCTCTTATTTACTGATCAACTTCATTCAAACTTGATATGCTTGTCAATTTAGCATTGACCAACAGAGTTAATTCGAAATATATTGCCCCTTAATAACCCTGGGGGGGAATAATGGGCATTTCCCCTCTTAAAACCACAAGTGTAGCAATTGATTCTGTAGTGCCTCCAAAGCAGGGATTTGTGTGGATATTTTTTAAAACAACTTGTTCACAAGATTTTCTGTACATTCGACCGTGCTTTGTATTCTATATTTAGTAAATAAAAAGTAATTTATTCATTAAAGTTGGGCTAAAAGGGAGAAAGTATGTGTCAGTTTCCTGATACCGTTTATTATACTTTACTTTACCCCCACCTGATGCTCTTATTTGGCATATGCCCATTTGTGGCATGGTAACTAATCCCTACAAACTCATACCACCACGCGTGTCATGTTCACCACGTGTAAACCAATGTTTATAGGAAAATACCCCCGTCGCAGCAAACCTGCGTACTCAGCGAATTTCCAATGCATAATATATGTCTTAATACCACATAAAGCCGCAAACCAAGTTTCATAAAAATATATTCACATATAAGCGATTTTAATTATCCTCCATAAGAATAACATTAGTAATGAGTACGTAGGTTTGCTGAAACAAGGAACAGAAACAATTGGTTTTTATGCAAAAATAAATAGAATTTAACTAGGCGAAGCCACATACTAAGTTTCATCAATATTCAATCATAAATAACCGCTATATAACATTCTAGTTATTCTCCATAAGAATAACATGGGGGCTGAGTACGCAGGTTTGCTGCAACAAGGAACAAAAAAAACTGGGTTTTTATGCAATTATCAATATACCAGCACTACGTGAAGCCACACACCAAGTTTCATCAACATACATTCATAAATAATCGAGATATCAAATTTTATTTATTCTCCATAAGGATAACATTGGACAACGTACTGTGTTTAGCACTTTGAATATCTCTTCAACGGTTGGGCGTAGAATCACAATTTAAACACCAAAGTGATTGTTTTGTGGAACTGAACAGATTGGTAAAAGCAAATGTGAAGTTTACATTAAAATAAACTGAGGAAAAGCCAAAAACCTTTTTCCCATAAGATTAACATGGGAGATTTTATGAGCAGGTTTTTTTGGATTTTCTCCGCAACCACTTAACAATAATAATAATAATAATAATAGTAAATTAGTTAATAGTTAATAATTCAAAATACTAAATTATTTGTTTTTTTAAGCTCTATAACATGGTCAAAACCAAAATTAAGTTTTTTAAAAATTGTAGGGTAAAAAATGCAAAAAACTGATTTTTGGAAAATTTAAAACCCCCATAAACCCCCCTTCCCGTGGTCCGATTTTTCTGGTTTTCGAACTTAAAGTCATGAATGTCATTTTACACATTTGAGCCAAATTTCATCAAAATCGGACGTTTTTTACTCAAGTTATCGTGTTAACGCACACATATATATACATATATATAAATTTAAACTAATAGTGTTTTTGGCATCTAGGGACCTCAAAACAAAAAGTTAAGGTCTCGGGCTTAAGTCTTACCACGAGACCTACGGTAATAGCTTCTTCCCTATAGGGGAAATTCGCTAAAAGCTCTAATGGGTTCCTAGCCGATTTCCTCATTTTTAATTCAAACTATTAAGGATTAGTAATATAAGAAAACTGACACTCTTATGTTATTACAGTTGTGCCTAAACAACCATATTCATTAGTGAATTTCCTTTGGAAAGTGAACTATTAGTATGACCCGCACGGTGAAACTTAAGCCCGGGACCACCATAGAAGTTCCTAACGTGACCCCCTGAACACGTTTTGGGGGGTCATTCAAAATTGTATATATGTATATATATGTATGCACTCTAGCGGTCGCATTTTTTGTCCGATTTACTTAAAATTTGGTAGGGACGTTCCTTTCTATAATCTGTTGGACAAGTTCGTTGGGCAAAACAATCGGAAAACTCTAAACCCATTTTTTGGGGATTAATCTTTCAAATTTTGAGTTTTTGGGCCCAAAAAGGGTCAGAAAAGCCCCGGATGCAAAATTAATGCATGTTAAAAGATGGAACTTAGAGAGGCGAAAGTTTTAAGCCCTCTCTCGTCATTCTAGCATAAATATTTACCGAGTTATTAAAGAAAATGTGTATCGGCTAAACACAGTACGTTGTCTTATGGGGGTTTTACACTAGAAAAGCCTGTTATTCCTTTGTTAGAGTACTTTTATCATTCCCAGCAACCTCACGCCTACTTTCAAGCCTGTCTGGACCTTCTCCTAACCTTATAATGCGCAAAATTGTATTCCCAGCTTTGCAAGTAAATGAAACCAGGAGTATCAGAACAGCCAAAAAATCAATATTTTCAGATTTCAATAAAAAATGGACAAATGTATATTTTTACACTGATTTTGAGTTTTAAAAGTTTTTATGTGGAAATTCATTTCCCTCACGTCAGCGTGCTGCGTGCAAACTCGTTTTTATTTCATTCTATCAAGTCTTTAGCTAGACGAATAATCAATAAGTTTTTGTTTTATAACAGAAATGGCGAGAGGCAAGTGAGCCGAGTTTTCTCTAGAGTTTCAATTATCCTTATATCTTGAGTTAATATTATAGACAGGCAAATAGCATTGTCAAATAATCCCCCATGGTTGGAAAGCTGAACGTATGTAGACAAGACAATGTGGTCTACAAAATAAATAGAAAGACAAATTAAGGTTTCTGCATTTCAATTAAAAAAAGTAAATTAATATCACCATAGTAAAGTTTTAGGCAAATGCGAAACTATTTAGACTAATGGCAGATGTTAACAATTATCTATGAGTGCAAATTTACAGTATTTTTATTTATTATTCGATAATTTACTTAACCTTATTGCTTCGTTTACTAGCAATTTGTATGCATGTTCTGGTATATGTCACGACACATTAGCAGTTCAATGCGAACCAGTGTTGTTAATGCAATTAGAAGGAAGTTGTTTATGAGTCAATCACAATTTCAAGAAGTTGGCCTGAGGTTTTCCTCAAGATTTCGTGCTCACAGCCATTTCCCTAACAGCTTGAAATACTGTTTTTGGTCTTCTTTTAGCGAATTTCCCCTATAGGGAAGAAGCTATTACCGTAGGTGGCATGGTAAGACTTAAGCCCGAGACCATGATAACTTTTTGTTTTGAGGTCCCCAGATGCCAAACACTATTCGTTCAAATTTATATATATGTATATATGTATATATGTATATATGTGTGTGTGTGTGTGTGTGTGTGGGTGTGTGTGTGTGTGTGTGTGTGTGTGTGTGTGTGGGTGTGTGTGTGTGTGTGTGTGTGTGTGTGTGTGTGTGTGTGTGTGTGTGTGTGTGTTCGTGCGTGCGTGCGTGCGTGCGTGCGTGCGTGTGTGTGTGTTTTACCGCGATAACTTTTGAAAGAAGCGCCCGATTTTGATGAAATTTGGCACAAATGTGGAGAGTAAAATTCATGACTTTAAGTTCGAAAACCAGATCGATAGGACTATGGGAAAGGGGTTTTATGGGGGTTTAAAATTTTCCAAAAATCAGTTTTTTGAACTTTTTACCCTAAAATTTTAAAAACACTAGATTTTGGTTATAGCCATTTTATAGAGTTTAAAAAAACAAACAATTTATTATTTTGAATCATTAATCTAGGTATAGTGGTCGTGGAGAAAAGTCAAAAAATGTTTCCATAAAATTTCCTATGTTAATCTTATGGGAATACTGTTTTTAGATTTTCCTCAGATAATTTCACTAAAAACTCCACTTTTCTTTCTACCAATCAGGTTAGCTCTATAAAACAATCATTTTGGCGTTTTAATTGTTGTTTTACGTCCAACCGTTGCAGTGATATTCAAAGTGCTAAACACAGTACGTTGTCCAATTTTATCCTTATGGAGAATAAATAAAATGTTATATTTCGATTATTTATGTATGTATATTGATGAAACTTGGTATGTGGCTTCAACTAGTTGTGGTATATTCATATTAGCACAAAAAAAGTTTTTGTTGATTTTTCCCGGTAGCAGCAAACCTGCATACTCGGCCCCCATGTTATTCATATGGAGAATAAATAAAGTTTGATATCTCCCTTAGTTATGAACCTAAATTAATATTACTTGGTATGTAGCTTCACCTGGTTGAGTTATATTGATAATTACAAAAAACACATTTCTTATCTTACTTATTGCAGCAAACCTGCGTACTCAATTATAATGTTTTTCTTATGGAGTATAAATAAAATGCTATATATCACTTATTAATAAATGTATTTTTGTGAAACTTGTTAAGTGTCTCTAAGTAGTAGTGATACGCATATATAGTAGTAGTAGTAGTAGTGATATATGCATTGGAAATTCGCTGAGTACGCAGGTTTGCTGCGACGGGGGTATTTTCTTACATTTGGTAGCCAGTAAAATAACAAATAATACATTTATTCTGCTAGAGGGTGCAATTATTATAAAAATACATTTACAAGTATTTGGAGGCATCCTCTGGAAACAATTATAAAATAACAGCATTCCCTGAAGACTTTCCGTGGTGATTTGAACAAATCAATTTGATACGTCATTAAAAGGGATACCCACACAAGCTGAGACGATCATGCTTACATGCTTGCTGACAGTGGAACTTGGTCAGTTAAAAGCTGGAGGAACTACTCAAAATCATGATTATAATCAAACACAAATTATAATTATACAAGTTAATTAAAAAAATTAAATTCGGTTTACAAAATAACTAAGCAAGATTTTGAATTTAAACTGAATTTATGAATAAAATAATTTGCTTTTACTGTGCAAATAAATAAAGCAAAGTTTTTACCCCAATTAACGTCAGATCTCTGTTTAATAAAGTATACACTGGTTTATTAAGCTCATCGACTCTCTGAAGTCACTTCCACTGTACCATATAATACAAATAAATTCAGTTATTTAATCATAAAATTGCCTTATTAAATATACCATTTTAAATTATTATTCTATCAATAAAAAGTTGACTTCAACGTTATAGTGAATTTGACAGATGCCCTCAAAGGTACTAACTAAGGTCCTCACTGACAGTGATTGCAAGTCTCACAGTTAGCCCTCTCCATCAAACATCATGGTTCTGATGAGGCATGATCAGGTACGCTCGGTTACTCTCAGCTGGCTATGATGCCTGGCGACTCTTACAATTTTGCCCTCAGCTTAAAGCTGCCACTAATTGGACCATTGTACTGTTATTTACAAGCAATGGCTCTTTTTCCATGGTTATATATAATAGATATTATACAACTAATTACGATTCTGTGATGTTGTGTAAGGGCAGACAGGGTGCCTTCCTGCATATTAACCGGTTGAGCCAACTCAATGGAAGTGTTTTGTAAACATAAGGACGAAGGCCAACCTGTGATACTATCCATTTAATATTGGCCAAAGTTTTACTAAACAGTAATAAAGGTATGGATTTTTCTCTTCCCCACATCATTTGATCAATCGTGAATTTGTTGTCTTTATCGTTTTTTCTTCGCATACATTTTTTTTATTGGCTCTGGGAATCAAATTTTGCCTACTTCTGGTATTGTACATAGAGAGACAGGCAATATTTCAAGGTATTAAACATGTTGCCTGCAGTTCATTAGTAGAGTTATTTAAAACTACATACTAGAAGAATATTTTTAAACATGTAAGATTACTTTTAAACTATATATATACCTATAAGATAATTTAAAATGATGCTCATGTTTTTTCCTGTTAGCGAATTTCCCCTATAGGGAAGAAGCTATTACCGTAGTCGGCATGGTAAGACCTAGGCCCGGGACCATGATAACTTTTCGTTTTGAGGTCCCCAGACCCCAAAAACACCATTCGTTCGAAACTCTATATATATATATATCTATATATCTATATCTATATATATATATATATATATATGTGTGTCCGTGGGTGCGATAACTCTCGTAAAAAAGGTCCGATTTTGATGAAATTTGGTATAAACGTGTAAAGGAACATTTATGACTTTAAGTTCGAAAACCAGCCATATAGCGTTACCTTAAGGGGTATTTTTCGGGGGTTTTGTACCCCAAAAATGGGTTTTTTGACTTTTTTACATATAATTTTTGAAATAGTCAAATTTTAGTTTTCACCATTGGATTCAGCTTAGAAAAACACACAATTTGGTATTTTGATCATTTCTCTACGTCAATTGGTTACCGAGATATTGAAAGTGCTAAACACAGTACGTTGTCTAATGTTATTCTTATGGAGGAAAAGAAAATTTTTATATCTCGCTTAATTGTGAACGTATACTGACGAAACTTGGTATACAGCTTCATCTCGTTGTGGTCTATTAATATTTGCTCGAAAAAATTTCTTGCCAAAGGCTCCCGTAGCAGCAAACCTGCGTACTCAGCCCCCATGTTATTCTTATGGAGAATAATTAAATGCTCTGTCTCCCTTAATTATAAACATCAATGAATAAAAACTGGTATACGACTTCAACTAGTTGAGTTATATTGATATTAGCATAAAACCATATTTTTTGTGTTCCTTGTTGCAGCAAACCTGCGTACTCATTCCCAATGTTATTCTTATGGAGAATAATTAAAATTTGATTTATCGCTTATTTGTGAATATATTTTTATGAATCTTGGTATGCAGCTTTATGTGGTATTGAGACATATATTTTGCATTGGAAATTCGCTGAGTACGCAGGTTTGCTGCGACGGGGGTATTTTTCTTATTGATCTGTTTGCAGGATGGACCAGGATGGAAGTCTGGAGATCAGTTTCAACGAGTGGAGGGACTTCCTGTTGTACGCCCCCTCGACAGACATCCACGAGCTCATTCTCTACTGGAGGCATTCCACTGTGAGTACCAGCTGCAGCATTTTGTGCACGTCCATCTTGTTAAATCTTGCTGTCTCTCGTACTCTTCAATCAGCGATTCTAAAATATGTACCCTTGGTGTGCTAGTGATATGTCAATGATAAGGATGTTTATTTTAATATTTTTCACGATTTTATTTATTTTAATGTATTACTCTCGTAATGTGCCTTTAGGTATACATTTTAATTTAAGCAACAACATTCAGTATTTAGCTCTTCAGTATTTGCCACTGAAGATGCTCATGGATGATTCCCTTGAAACATGTCTGGCCGACTTTATTGAAAATTTACACCTACAAGCCTACAAGCATATTACGTGAGTAATACATTCAAATAAGGCTGCGACAAATGTTTGTATTTGTTTTGAACCTTGGTTCGGTCAAAGTGTAACATCAGCGACTGGTGTCGTGACTTTAATTTATGAATTTATTGACTGTTGTC
Organism: Allygus modestus; assembly: GCA_963675035.1. Taxonomy (NCBI): domain Eukaryota; kingdom Metazoa; phylum Arthropoda; class Insecta; order Hemiptera; family Cicadellidae; genus Allygus; species Allygus modestus. The sequence goes on along the minus strand of OY776114.1, from coordinate 158,974,091 downwards.
TATACAAAATAAACGCTTTAAAATAGACGTTGGATTGAAACGCTCACTTTGTGACTTTTAAACTACTAGTTCTTAAAGCTAATAAGTTGGTGATGGTCTTCTTTTATTATACAAAAACTCCCTATATTATAATGTGAAGAAATTTAGGTTAAGTCAAAATGTTCTTGGTAGTGAACTCTACTGTAATACATCCCTAAGAACTACTGTGCTTGCAATGTTCTGGAGGGGATTGCTGCAGCTTGAAAACTAAGGATTAAGGATCATTGACGAGACAAGAAAAGGAAAATGTTATAGTGTTCTGTGGAGTTTCAACTTGTACAAAGCGCTATGGTGGTTACTTACATTATCTTACATTATTTATGAATAACAAAACCTATCTTAAACTAACTAACGCTGCTCGTTGTTTCTTGTATTTGTATTTCATATTGCGACATAATTTAATTGCTTCAAATTCATAACCGATATAACCATTGTATCAATTGTCATTTTGAAACAGTGTTTCGATAGTGCTGGCAAATCTGTGCAAAATAAACAATATTTAATCAGAAAAAACCCTCACATGAAATATAAAACACTCAAGGTACAAATAAACTGTGTTCAATTGAAATATCGGTAGTATTGAAATAAAATAATCGGTTGAAAATAATCAAACCTCTTATGAAATCATACCTAAAGTTGTATATACAGCAAATTGTTCAATTCAATTAATTGATTTTAGATCAAGATCTTATTTAAAGCATACTACTTTTTAAATAGACCATTAATATTTTAAAATAAAAATATTAATACAGTAGGCTCACGCTAGTCTGGCCTCAGTTGGTTCGGCCGGCCCCATGGAAATGTGTCAACTGGCTGTAAGAGGGTTTCCCATGACAAATCGACTGCTGTCAACTTATTTATCGACAAGTGCAATCATAAAATGTTGTGTAACGTACTCGCTCCATATGTCATATGACTGAATCCTAATGTTTCATCAAATTTAATGTTTATAGCAGTTTTTCCCAATCTGTGGGATGTTACTCCCATAGAAATCACGATACTGGAATATAATTAGAAAACTGACACATGCTTTCTCCCTTTTAACCCTATATTAATACAAAAATCCTTTCTTTTACTATATGCAGGAATATTAATTGCGCTAGCCTATAGCCAACGTCTTCTAGTAAATCTTTTCCCAGAAATGATGGTCAAGATCCCTTTATTGGGGTCACAAAGATATTTGTTAAATGCATTGGTTTTTAAAGGGAGGGGAATCCCCCTCTTCCCCCCGAGAAGCAGCGTATTCTCAACATCTTCTATTGGTTATTGTTAGCTTAAGCGATACCCGAAGTTTCAATAAAATTTATCAGGAAATAGGTAGGGATCAAGAGTAGAGAATGTTAGCAGCTAGGGTCATTTAAGTTAGGTGTGATATTCAGGTGTACGAATTTGACCACGTTCTGCGCAGCCAGCATGTTATGTCACGGTGTTTGGTTTCCAGTAAGTCAGCTGAAGTTTCCCATTGGTGCATTGTCTGCTTGCAAAGAGCGGGTGCCACCAAACGGGGCGCTGCTTGTTGTAAGGAAACCTTAAAAGTGAATTTTCTTGCTGTTGGGTTTTCAGATTGCGTTGAATAAAGTACCATTAGATTTGTAATAAGAATGTTTTATAGTTTTTGTATCTTGTAATTTTTGTATAAAATCATTTTTGTTGTTGTTTGACTTTAAATTATTCAAACGGGAGCCAGCAGTATAAACGAAAATGCAATACAGTACGTGCATTCAAAATCAGCTGTTCTTATTAATACATTTAACAGATAAACAAAAAAACATTGTTAACACTATTCTTGTTATTCGGTCATGAGAAATGTTACTCAGCAAACCTGATAAAAATGTCTGAAAAAGATGTTTCATTAATATTATTATTCACAGTGTGATGAAAAGTATCATTCATAACTCGTTCCTAAAGTGTTTTTCCGGCACTTTGTCAAATTTTCACGCTCAGCAAACACGAAAACACAGAAAACACGATCGGCACTTTAGGCACTAGTATTGAAATATACTATTTTTTGTATACACAATAATAACTTTACTTTGTACTGAACATTTCTGTGTCTTCAGGTATTTTTCTTGCCGTATAAAAACCTTGTCCACTTTTTAAACTAAATCAGCATTTATTTATTTATTACATAACATAACATCTATTATTAGGGAATTTTGTAAAGTATTATTTTGTTTTTCATTAGCTTTATTTTAGTTTTACTGACCACACAACTGGTTAAAGTGGTCAGTTTATTTCCAACTTCTCCACTGTACTTGTTTTGTATTGTTTTTTAAGGAAATAAAATCATTTATCATTTATCATTTCTCGTAGACAGGTGAATTGTCATTGTCTCCTTATACTAAAATACATAGGCCTAACAATATATGCAACACATTCGATGATCAATCAAAATGTAAATAAACAGTACAATTAAAATAAAAGTCACCCGTCACAAAATAAGGCAAAAAACCAAAATAAAATGTATAACTGTAATGACAGACTGTTAAGGTAGTCATTGACAATATAAAAGTACTTTGTTTTTAAATACTTTGTCACTTCTGCTTTGAATTTTGCTCTATTGGAAATGTTTTTGATACTCTCAGGGCAGGGCCAGATTTCTAAATAGGCTGAAAAGGCTGCAGCCTAGAGCGGCAAAATTTAGGGGGGCGGCACTGTGGCAATTTAATAACAATTGAAAATATACATTTTGATTATTTTAATAACAGAAACTTCTTTAGATGTATCTTTGATTTGTAGCGTATTCATTTATGGAAATGGAAATATGTTTATTCTTTTCATAGCATAATACAAACTTACTTCACATAATGTTGTAGCACATTTTTCATGTAGTGTAATTTGGTTTTGACAACACTGCAAGGCGCAAGCACAGTGATTCGATCGGACAACACTGTAAGCCCAGTCAGTGTCACTACGCTGCAAGGAGGTTTATAGCATAACTGGAGGTAACACTGCTTCACACACTATTTTTGTTGAAAAAGCGAGCCGATGATTTTGTTAGTTTGGTACACTGGTGAGGCAAATTTCTCATTCTTGGAATTATCCTAATTGGTTGTTGTACTCCTATAAGTGAATCTACTCATGCAAATCACTGGAATAAAAGTAATACAGTAGAAATCCAATTATCCGAACCCCAATTATCCGAATCTCCAATTATCCGAATCGATTTTGAGTGAAATAATAGAAATATGTGGGAGCGTGTGTAGCGATAATGCGCCGTTCCGTTACTATGGCTTCATGAGCGCTAAAATAAAAGCCCACGCTGTTACCTTCCAGCGCGATATTTTCGCAGGGAACAATGAGTCATACCCCCTTCCCACCCTGCTCATCATCAGTCGCTACTGTTCTTTCACCGTTCTTTAATATGTGGTGATGTTTGTTGCTTAATTCCCGAGGTATACCTGATTATCCGAATTTCTGCATATCCGAATCGGCCCGATCCCCAATTAATTCGGATAATCGGAGTTCTACTGTACAAGTAAATTCATTTTTTCGTTTGATTTATGTATCTAATCTTGCCGTGAACTATTTATTTATTTTATTTTTTATTTTTTATTTTTATGCCGTGACACTCTGTGGATTTATGGTGCCAGGGCCTGGTGCACCATACATGGTACACAGCCAAAACAAATGCCTTGTATGTCGAAATCAATCAAAATTACCACAGAGTATGTTTTTACAATTACAAGGGGTATAAATTAAGTGTTCCTTCATTTAGGGCCAGGAAGTCAGTTTTGTCTAAATGGCCCGGGCCATACGGGAAGTCTAAGAAAAGGAGTCCCGGAGTTAAAGTGTTAAAAACGGTAATGTTTTTGTGTTCTGCTGCTTCTGTGTAGTTATGATTGTGTTGTGATTACTGGCTTAAATTATTCAATTAAAGAAGATACAGTTAATAAAAGCATGCGTAGTGAATATTGTATTTGTATTGTATCTTTTTTTGCAATAAAAGTATTGTGTTTGTACAATTATTCATGTTTGTACTATGGTAGCCTGTATAATATCTATCTCTTTAATGCCAGCAAATAAACTAGTAATGAACTACTTTTTCTGTGGTTTTAGTTTCACTCTTCAGCACAGTTTAATTTGAATAACTGAATCTATCGTTTGTTGTATAAAACGAATGTATAACATATGAGTCTATTAACTGTGAGTTTCAAAAGGGGGGGGGGGAAATGGATTTAGCCTACAGGTGGAATACTCCTAAATCCAGCCCTGGCTGAGGGAGTTTATTATACAATTTGCTACCTGTGTATAGATCTGATTTTTCAAAAGATGATGACTTTTGTGCTGGCATTTGTAGTAAGTGGTTATGTCTAGTATCATAACTATTAATCATTTTGGAATTAAAGTGTGAAGCATTCAATCTCACAAATACGACAATGTTTAGAATAAAGACACAAATTAAAGGCAACATTTTTTTAAATTTAAAAATATATTATAGCATGAAGGCCTTACACGAGCACCAGCCATCACTCTCAGAATTCTTTTCTGAAGACGGAACACTTTTAGGCTTTCAGAAGAACAACCCCAGAATACGATTCCATATGACAAATGGGAATAAACATAGGCGTAATATACAGCCTTGAGAGGAGATGTGTCAATCGAATGTGAAAGTGTTAGCAAAACATAAAAGCCTTGTTGAGTTTTGACTGAAGTTTGGTTATGTGTTCGGACCAAGTGAGGGGCTTATCAAGCATGACACCGAGAAAGTTAATAGAAGTGTTTAGATTTATTGATGATTTAAAATATTTTTGCCTGATCTCTGGTCCTATTGCTATAATTTGGATGAAAATTTACAATAGCGGTTTTTTCCTTATTCAGCATTAATCCATTACAAGAAATCCACGAGTTCATGTCTTCCATAGCCTCGTCCAACATTTTTCTCCATTGCTACTCCTCAAGAAAGCCATAGTATCATCAGCATATAGAATCACACTAGAGTTTTTCACATTGCAAGCCAAATCATTGACATATAAAAGGAACAACAAAGGCCCTAGGATGGAACCATGTGAAACACCTATTAAAACCTGCTGGTATTTTGACTGATGATTAGAGATGCTGGTGCACTGAAACCTATTGGCAACATATGAATGAAGCAACTGGGAGGTCTTTCCTTTTAATCCATAACACTCTAGTTTTCTTAGCAGGAAACTATGATTGACAGAATCAAAAGCTTTTGTGAGGTCATAGAATACTCCAAAGCAAATAATGTATCATTGAAGGCATCAAAAATTTACTTAGTTAACTCAAAAATTGCATTTGTTAATTTAATTTTTTGAAAGCCAAATCGATTGTCATACATTATATTGGAATTCAGAAGATAATACTGAAGCCTATTGTAAATAGCTCGCTCAAAAATCTTAGAAAAGGCAGGAAGAATAGCAATAGGTCTATAATCATCAGCAGAAGATGAGTCACCCTTCTTTTTATATAACAGCGTTATATAAGAAAATTTTAAGAGATGAGGAAAACACCTGTTTCAAAGGATGCATTGATAATACGTGCCAGAGGCTGGCTTATGTGTTTGACACAGATCTTAACTATAAAAAGGAGGGATACCATCCCATCCAGAAGACCTTGTTGGCTTCAGATCTCTTGCCAGGGCTTAAATTTCTCTAACTGTGAATTGTGGAAGAGTTAGAAGTGATGTGGCTGGTTTATCAAACCTTTCCAATAATGAATGTGAACGTTTTTGATATGAACATTATACCATGAATTGCTGCAAAAAATAGCTAAACATATGTTGAAACTTCTTTTAATAAGCTTTTCAATGACACCACAGCCATAATTATTGGTTTACAGTTATGTGTTTAATCGCAGTTTGAGCAAAAGCTAACAATTACACTCGAACTGGCTAGACAAATGCCACCAGATGATATCACGCTACAATGCGCAATAGCACACCTAACTTAAATGCACCTAGGTTAGCAGAAGGGCTTGTGATAGTGGAGTGCATTGTTACAAGATATATTTTGAGTATCTTTTGTACAGGTCTTCCCCAACAGTAAAGAGCACTTAAAGGGTTCACTTGCCTAACAACAAGCACATTTATAAAGATCGCTTAGGGGAATTTATAAATTTTTCAAGGAAGGGGGAATAGTGGAACAAAATCTTACATGAAATTAACTTGACTGATTTTGCCTAAATAACAATTTCACAGTAACAAAAATCTCATTTTATACATTTATTTATATATATAACAGTCCACATTATGCTTTTCTGAGCAGTATAACCATGCAAATTAAAAATCTGATTAAGAAATATTCAACAAATCTTACATAGGCTATAAACATGTTTGTTTAAAACTTGATATTTGTTAGCAATGAATTCCACGATTAAAAGTCATTAAATAATAACCCACTCACCAAAAGAAATTCTGTGCCCAGAAAGTAGTATATTACTTAGTTTAAAACATTATCATTCTCGTCCAATTCAAATTTTTATAGTGATGAGTAAAATGTTTTTGCAGTAATCAACTGAGTGATTTTCCCTCTATCTAATCCTTATGTTTCAGTGTCAACTATGACCCCTATTCTAACCCGGGAAGCCCTTCTAACTGTTATAAAATTTACAGGGTGTTAAAAGTATGCATTTTCAATTCAATTTAGATTCTTCATGTAGTTCAGTAGTGAATTTGGTTATTTTTTGTATTCAGCCCTGTATTTTTCAATTGGCACAAAAGAGTTTAATTTCTGTTAAGCTGAGCTTATCAAACTTTCTTGGCTGAAACCCACGACTAAAACTGGTACTTATGTTATTTTAGAAAATATATTGTATGTTTATTTGCTTTATAAGCTATGCCCTCAGTTTCAATATTGAAATAACAAAATTATCCTTTATGTTAAAAGAACTGGGGTTTTTGATGGAATGTTTCGGGGACTACCACTTAATAGATTTTAATAAATCTTTTTTAGGGAAATTTAATTCTGAGTAGCAGGGAATGTCCAAGCCAGGGTTTCAGTTTAAGTTTTTAATTTTGTACAACTTGATTTTTATTTAAAAAAAGTCTATACCGGTACTCTATTCCGTGTTCACCACTCAATACATAACCAATCAGCCATGCATTTCAAATGATCTGAGAAATGAGATAATCTAGCCGTACTGAAAGCATTAATCGTACTTAAATCTTATTTGACTCTTTTAGTCATTTGTTTTTCTTGTCATAAAGGTTTTATTATAATGTAGGCACAACATATAGCAAACATTGAACCTTACTTATTTAAAAGTACAGAAATTAATAAAATATACTTAAGCGCCTTCACACGGGTTGCGAGGACAGGTGACGCAACTCACATCATGACGGTGAACTCTCCATGAATTGCACATAAAAACCACCGACTGTGACAGGATTTGAACCCTCGATCCAAGTGTTACCCCCAGCCGGGAAGGTTCCTTTGACCGTACAGCCATTGATCAGACTAGCAGCTGTAGCGGACCAGGTGGTATTAGAGCCAGTGCGCTGGAGGAGGTAGTTCAGTTCGCGTCTACCAGGTTTCACCAAATGTCAGACTCAGACTGCAGACTGAGCGCCTAACGTTACAATTGCTTATGAAGCAGTAACAGTGTTTATTGAAAAGTACATATTCAAAAGACGATATATCGGTCCATAGCACTCAAAGGGTTAAAAGAAGCACTTTCAAATCATAAGGAGTAAACAAACCGCTATGTAAAGTTCAAGTCACAGACTCAATTCAGTCTAAAAGAGACTTGTGTTTTTTGTTTGTTTTTTTTTGGCTGAAGTTAAACACAACCACTTGATGGATTTAAATTATTACTTTCTTAATAAAACATATTGTTGAGATAAAACAGCACTATATTTAAATAAAATTGTGCTTAAAATTACTATTTACTTTGTGGTAATCAAATGGTTGTATCAAATAACTAATATTTTACCTCCAATTTTCTCACCGAGACCTTTCATTCAAGTATATGGTTCATATGTGTCAGACTTAATAGTTTCTCAAAATGCGTTATATACGGACTAGCTGCTTGCTGCGGCCTCGCCCACGGAAACTAAATGTAAAAGATAAATTGGAGTCCAATTGTTACATTCTTACCAGTTACGATGGTCAGAGCTGGTCAAATTCACCCTCATCCTTTTAATAAAGGCCTTTATGGCGAGTGAATTCACCTTGATGGTGGGCAAAGAGTAAATTTTCTTTGCTTCACATACAAAATGGACAAAAGTGGTGCAAATTTGAGATGCTCATTAGCCTTCAAGTTAATAAGCTCTTTCGCTATCATGTTTAGTATTTTTTATTTTCTATGCTCATCCGTCTGGAATAAGATGAGCTCATTAGCTGAGCTAATTATTCTGTCCACACTATCTAAACTGTTCTGTTCTGCTATTCTGAAATCAAAAATAATAAACATTTAATTATTAACACTGTATTGTCATAGATTCGATAAATGTTACTATCCTTCCCCAGTGCCAGTTCATGCTTGCTTATGTGTATACAATATGAAACAGCATACCACGCATATCAATAAACACATTAAATAAACGGATACCATCTGTATCCCTTTCAATCATCTCTACACATTTTGTATACAATATAAACTATAACAAACAAAACACTGAAATAAGGTATTATTCTAATATTGTAATTACGTTAACTAAATCTCAATCATAACCTAAAAGTAAACAAATTTAATATATTAACACGGGTTGATATGTTAATATCAGCTGCTGAACCTTTTAAAAATTAAAATCAAATTTGCAGATAATTAGAAACTCAATCCGATATGCTGCTTCCTTCCGCTTAAATTAATATATTCCCCTATGAGTAATATTTGTAATCCGTCAAGTTAATGTATTAAAAATATTGCCAAAAAACACTAGTCTCTTTAAATATGTTAATGGTATTATTAAAACAGTACCTGGGGGGGCGAGCTTTGCTCGGGGGAAGGCCAGACAGTTTGTTTAAATGACTTGAAGTAATATTTCACTACTTCCCCCTACTGATAATCAGATTTGTATAACTCATTTGCCTCTTTTCTATATTTTTAAGGTCACTGCAGTTGTTATTTATAGCTCAATGTCCCTTTGATTGATTTTACTTCTCTATATATGTAATCTTCACTCAAATCTTTTAATCTCTGCTCTCAGGAAATCACATGTTAATAATCATAAACAACATGAGTATTACTTTGACAGTTCTCTGGTTGATTATGAACAGCTGTTACAATTCTTTTGTTTTGATATGAAACTCCATAAGCCCAATGTTAATTTTTTTAACTTTTTATTTTAGTTTTTTTACATTATTTGAATTTTCCTGGGGATGAGGCCTGTCTAGAACTTATTTTTATCCCAGAAATTAGTTATTTCGAACATTTGAAGGAAATCGTTGGAGCCGTTTTTGAGATCCGTGTCGCAAGCAAGCAAGCAAGCCTTACTCATATTAGAGTACAGGAGATAATTCACACTTTATATCCTTATGAAATCACTATTACTCATCTACATCTTATGGATTGAATTTTTTCCAGCTTTTTTTTTACACCATCTGATTTGAAAGTCCTTCTTTAAAAACAAATTTAAATTCTAGCATTGACTGCTTGACTTTTGAAAATTAAAATCAAATTTGTAAAAATGAAAACTCTAAATTGAAACTGTGGCCCTGCTACTCAAAATAATTCTTTATTTAAAAAAGAATCAATTTAATCCGTAGAAGATGAATTCTTTGTTTTAATTTTATGTTTATCACAGTTTATATTATCTGAAACGTGAGATTGATGCATATGGTAACTGTTAATTTAATGTGTTTATCGCTGTAGTTAGTAGGGTGTTTCATGAAGAGTGCTGATTGCCAGAGTAGCTGCTGCATCGGACATAGTGATTGTGTGATAGTGTAAATGGTGTTAAATTTGTTATCATACTAATATTATAAATGTGAAAGTATGGATGTTTTTGTGTAACTCTGAAGTTCCATCACGTGAAAACTACTGGACCGATTGAGCTGAAATTTTGCAGAGAGGTACTTGATAGTCCTGCATAACATATAGGCATATTAAAGTTGGGAAAATCCTATAGGGCTATGCCCCACGGGGGTTCAAAGTTCCCATGTATTCCTTATGGACATTGATTTTTGTTTGAGCTGATGAAAATACAAACAGCTGATCTTTAGTTCCACAGGCTAACCACAGAATGCAGCACACAAAACCATCATAGTTTTTATAAATAATTCGCACGGCGAAGCCTGCGGGTAACAGCTAGTAAAACTATAAACTTGAAAGAACATCTTCCCATCACCATTACAACATTTCAAAAACAAATCTAATTCGTTTTTGGTATTATTCTGACTAGTGGTTGTGAAGAAAACTAAAATTTTCATTTAGAGGTCATAGTCTGTTATCCAATGTTGTTGTTATCCAAAGGAGAATACAAAAAATATAATTCATAAAATTTAACAAACGTCTACGTAGGTTCAGATGACCAACAGAGGATATTCTGACTATGATTCTGACTACGATAACTAACGGGCCAGAAACTTCCCCCATCCACTAAAGTCAAGTGACTTTAGTGGAACCTGACCTGTGGGGCCGATCAGCACCCGAGTGTCACATTAGATAACATTGTAAGAACATGACCCTCTTTACTTATTTTTTATCTCCTTGGAATTAAATGATAAACTAATTGATAAGGCACAACAAATATTAATCTGTATAAAATGGTGAACAAAATTATTCTGTTACCATCCAATTTAAAATTAATATTTTAATACCAATTATGGGTTGAAGTGAAATGTTTTACGCTTGATGAAAATTGTCATTTGTTTACACTTTTCAGAACGTTATAAAACTGAAATCATCTGTTTATATGTTTAGTGTTCTTGATGTTAACGGTTTATGGTTGAAAGAAACAAACTTTGAGGCCGACATGTGCTCATCAGAATGTTAGTATCAAAATTGTCATTTGTTTACACTTTTCAGAACGTTATAAAACTGAAATCATCTGTTTATATGTTTAGTGTTCTTGATGTTAACGGTTTATGGTTGAAAGAAACAAACTTTGAGACCGACATGTGCTCATCAGAATGTTAGTATCAAAATTGTCATTTGTTTACACTTTTCAGAACGTTATAAAACTGAAATCATCTGTTTATATGTTTAGTGTTCTTGATGTTAACGGTTTATGGTTGAAAGAAACAAACTTTGAGGCCGACATGTGCTCATCAGAATGTTAGTATCAAAATTGTCATTTGTTTACACTTTTCAGAACGTTATAAAACTGAAATCATCTGTTTATATGTTTAGTGTTCTTGATGTTAACGGTTTATGGTTGAAAGAAACAAACTTTGAGGCCGACATGTGCTCATCAGAATGTTAGTATCAAAATTGTCATTTGTTTACACTTTTCAGAACGTTATAAAACTGAAATCATCTGTTTATATGTTTAGTGTTCTTGATGTTAACGGTTTATGGTTGAAAGAAACAAACTTTGAGGCCGACATGTGCTCATCAGAATGTTAGTATCAACATTTAAAAACAACTCTGCACTTCTGTGGGTTATGGAAATTGATTTGATACCTCATCGTCCGAATCGATTCAGAAATGTCGGAGGAGGAAATGTTGGACTCCTTCCAAAAACATCCTTAGTGTATCGTAGATGATGAAGGACAAGTATTTTGTAAACCCGAAAAGTCTATTTTATATTTTAAAAATTAGTACGATACTAATTTGTCTGTACGATAATAATTGGTACCACTAATTTAGTATTTTAATACAGTTTAGAATGATGTACAAAACTTATATATTTTGCGATCTCTCTGTCGAAGAGATGGGAAATACTGGTGGTAGGTCAGGTTTTGGCAATGCTTTTAAAAGAGATTAACAGCTGCAAGGCGGCCGCAGAGTCACAGGACCAAAAATGTATGCAGGCCCGTTAGTTATCATAGGCCTCGCTATGATGCCACCTAACCATGAGGCGGGAGTGGGGATTGCCCGTCTTAAGACAAAATAACAAAATGAACAACAAATAATTATCACGTCTATTATTTGTTTGATTTATGAAGCAAATGCCTCTGTAGTGCCCCCAACTATGTGATTTGGATGAACATTTCTGAACAAAATTGTTTACTAGAAGATTTTTTATAAATGCTACCATATTTTAGATTTTATATTTAGTAAGTATAAAGGAATTTATTGATTGAAATAGGGCTAAAAGAGAGAAAGTGTGTGTCAGTTTTGTGATACCATTAATTTGAAGTTACTATTACCTTTATAATTTGTACGCTGAAATAAATTAACTGTTGTAGTATTAGTTATTTTTTAAGTATCGGTATAAGATTTTAGTTGGGTCATGTATCGTTGATTTTAAAACTACAATAAGAATGTAACAATTGGATTACATTTCATCTCTTATCTTGAGTTTTTGCGTGAGGTCACAAATGCAGGTAATATAATTATACAGTATTTATGTACACAAGCATATGGCTTTGATGTGTTTTAAGGCATATTTGTTATACTTATATATAAATTTGCTTTCAATCAAGTAAAATAATGTATTATGAGAAGTTTTAGAAACAAAATGCGGCAGTTTGTTGTTTAGTCTAGTCACATTATACCACACAATATTTTGTTCTAAAGATTATGGATCAGGAATCAAAATTCAGTTGAAATATTCACTAACCCTTTTTAACATTGAATGAAATGTCAGGAGGTTGACTTTTGTCTGGACTGTCAAAAGTCAAATACCTTTCAGCTTGCCAGTGAGTTAAGTTCTCGTTTTAGTGTTCTTTCTCAGTAAAGCTAGTATCTATTTATATAAAGCTAGCCGGGTTCAGTGACTGGCTGACGATTCACTGACATACATTGTGAGACACTTCCCGTAATCGGACCGTACTTGACCTCATACTTGAGTGAGTAAAGCTCTTAATGAGAAGTTCGCTGAGAAAGATTGCCAAAAGTTAACATTTTTGAGTTTGGAGGCACTTTCTGATCAGGAAAAATTCCACTTTTTCAATTTTTCCACCTTGAGCACGTTTTGTACGAAAATGGTAAGAGATGACAAAAATGTGAAATATTGTAGTTGTAGAAAATGTAATTCTAAATCAACGATTTTTTGTCAGATTTAAAATCCGATCATCCGTTTAGCTGGTTTTCATCCGAGAAGGAGTAATTTTGTGTGTTTTGTCCCATTTAATATGTGTACAAAGTTTTGTGTGTTTTATGAAAACACACTACATATGGCAGATATACCACATGTTTGTAACAACTGATTTATATAAAGCGCATTGTTGTAGTTTTTCATTGGTTGACAAACTACAGTAGTTGAGTTTGATTTAAACTTGTGTTAACTGAGGAATGCAAGTGAGGAAAGCGAATGTCAAATCCTGTCAATTACTTTCTCAATGAGTAAATCGTTTGTTTAGTTTATTTGTTCAATAAAGCTAGGATTCTACATTGCAGTCTAGGATTGATTTGTCCTAGAATACTTGTTCTAAAATATGAACAAACAAATTTTATTTTGCAGAACTGTTAAGTGATGAACAGATTACATTTTAAATTCATCAGAGTACCAATTCATGATCCCTTGACAGAGCTGTAAGCTGTAAGCAGCAAATGCTCTCAAAGATATTACCTACATAGATTTGGATATGGAACATAAAATGTCAAAAAAGTTGTTTTGCAATTGCAACAAAGTATTTTATTAATAAGATCTGCAATTCAAAACTGTTGCACATTTATTTTTGGAACTAAACAATTAAGCTTGTACATTTTTTTCAAGATAGTAACAAATACATTCTGACAGATCACCGCTAAGCGGAGCAAAACTGAGCACAATCCAATACCTAATAATTTAATAAGTGTGTCGTGACAGGGGGGAGGGGGGTAGTAATGAGCAGCGTGACAGAGTGTGACACGGGGGGGGGGTCAAAAGGGGCTAAATATAGTGTGATGTAATTTATGCATGGCCCCTAATCAATATTAAAATATAACTCTGAACATTTTTTGTTGACGTCAGTACTATGTCAAAGCAGTGCCTGTACACCAATGCATTTATAGTGTGACCTGAACTTTGACTCCACCTCTGACACCAGGTCAGCTCCCACAATCTGGTGTGATCTGGATACATCGATGGCTGGACATCCCTGTTTATAATGTGGTTCTGTGTTTGTTTATGCCTGCCATGCGATACATGATTCCTACATCGACAATTATATCACCCTGTTTTTGGATTAACACTTTGAAAGAATTGTCAACCCTTTAATTTACCAAGAACATCCTGTTGTAAGTAGGCATTTTACCTTTTTGAGCTAGAGTTGAAAATCCTCGCTTAAAAGGTACGAGGGTGTGTGGACGTTAATCTAAAAAACCGGTAACAGGGAGCATTTATAATCGTTTGAAATATTTTATTCATAAAAAAGAGATCTAATACTGAAAAAATAGGTTAGTTGTGAGTGGTATTTTATTTTATTTTTACTAGTTTTATATACATCTATATATTAATACGCTAGGGGTTTTTTCTTCAGTCATAACTCGAATAACGGCTGGACGGATTTGAACATTTTAGGTACCAAATTAAAGGTATTTTTACGTAGATTTGCCAATACGACTCGGAATTTTAAGAAAGGGCATCACTTAAATACAGTAAAGGGCTGACATTTTCGGAACAGTGGCGCTATCCGACGGCGGAAGTCTAAACTTCATGTTGATTGAAAGTACGTTATTATCATTCGTTTTAATATCAGATGTTTTGTTATGATTGTTCAAAACTGAAGTAACCTTTCATTGGTACAATTTTCTCGGAGTCGAGCAACAGGACAACTAGTTTATTTAAATACCGTATACTTCCAAGTTCAAAAATAGTTTGAAATATTTTTCAATGAATTAATTAGTTTAGTGAATATACATCTAACTCATCTATCATCTAACATCTAACTCTGACATTTGTAATATTGAGTATAAATATAAAAAAAAACTTTGATCCAATGAAGAAAAGTGTAAATATTAATGGTTTTTACTTAAGGGTCTAGACTCAGATCAAAGAAAGACAAGTGAGCAGTCAACTCAACCAAAATGAAGAGCAGGCCAAAATAATGAATTAACAACCCATTCACAAATACAGTAATATGTGTGAGTGACGTAGGTTTGATTGCGATTAAGAGCATAAAGAAGAAGGTGAATTATCAAACGTAAAGCAATTTTAAACACAACTGTGCTCGGTTTGGAACATTAGGCCCATGAACAATTTTACTTTGCGTTTGTTAAGTCACATGTGGACGATTTTTTCACATTGTGCCTATTACAAAATATTTTGAAATTATGTTTACACTTGGGGGTGATTGCATAATATTGCTCCACATAACGCCCTCCACTGACCCCCCTGACCCTGAGTCATTGTGTCGTGTCACACTGACTTCCCAGCCTCCCACGTGACTTGGTGTCTCTCCTTATCTCTCGCTCCCGTCCTTTGTTCTGTTGTCTGCCCAGTATTTTGTAGCCAAAAGTTTACTGGGTCACAGCCTCAGCACATCCCGCTGTTACTCCCTCGAGCCGTTTCTGGTTTGTTAGGCGTAATTGCTATGGAATGAGATCGGACAGTCTAGCAACTTTCAAATTGTGTTTGAAGTTAAAAAATTTGAGCTCGGATTAGGATAGTGTTGCGTTGTACATTTACCTCCATCTTGTGCTATTCATGCGTCAATCCATTTTTTTATAAATTTAAGCACTAAAAAAATGAAAATCATGGTCTAGAATAATATTAAAACTTGTTAATTATTAATTTTAGGACGTTCTTGAGTCGAGTAATAAGGATTTTCAGAATTTTTTTAGGAATCGGTAAAATACAGAAATACTGTTTGCGCTGTTAATTACTTTATAACAATAACATGCCGCTATTGTTTGTTTTGATTCCTGTTATATGTGTACACATGTTTATTGTACAATACTTGGATCCCTGGATTTGTTCAGTTATCTTACACTTTGTTGAACCTTGTGCTCAAGGTTTCAATAGAAATACTTTTCCCCACTGAATTATTTTACTGTTGGTTAGGTTTTTAAGCTCTACTCGCTAGGTTTTCAATTTGTGAGACGGTTATTTTTCCTAGTTTAGGTTGATAATCTATTGGGTTTTAAATTGACTGAGTCATGCTGATGTTTCTGCGACTTGTGTTAGTGTTATCAGTTGTTATAAAGTATCCTCAAGTTTATGTACAAGTGATTCTCTTAAGTTTACGAAACGCTTTATCTTATTTTTCATACACATATTTTTCCTCATTTGTTATGCAATATATTCATAATTGATCTGTTCACAGTAGCCCATCTTTAATCGTAAATCTTCACAAGTTAGTTTTACATAGGAAACTCAATGAAATCCCCAAAATCTTGTTGAAGCCATTTGTATCATTTGAGTGTCATCAAATAACTGGGTACCCTTGACCTCACATTGCGTGGTGGGATTCAGCTGATGGAAGCGATACTTGTGACTTGACAGGGACACAATCAAGCCAATTGTGCGTTGAGTTGAGACTGAGACAATTGCATACAACAATTGACGCCGTGACGTCTCGGCGGCGCCGACCAATCAGAGCCTCGCGTTTGCCGCGCCTTCGTCGAGCCCCCCGAACTCAGGGCTGCCAACTTATGAGAGAACAATCTCAGGAAATATCTTGCGAATATGTCTGTACTTATGATTTTTATTTGATTTATTTCCAACGGCAGCAAGCCAATGTACATAATCGCGTTATGTACATAATTTACATGTTGATGGTGGTTGTGAACTGAAAAGTACTTAATAATTTACAATACCTACATAGGCCCTATGTTCTAAATGACAAGTAAATGTCTAGAATACATCATACAACTAACAGTGACAGTCATTTCCTGAATACAATCGAGATAACAACTATTACAACGTATGTATTTAACATGTAATCGATTAGTAGAGTATTATTTAACCATCCATTGGAAATCCCTCGCTATTCTAAACCCTTTTGTGGGTTTTATGATGTTATTTTTTTAATTGAAATTTATTTAGGCTATCTGTTGTTTGTTGTTTTTAAAACTGCACAACGTTTCGGGAATGTTTGTCTAGTTTAAAATACTAGACGCTTTATAAAAAAGGTCAACGAAATTTCTTGTTCAATATGAAATCCATCGCTATCACGAGTTAAAAAAAACACTGTTGAATCTGTTTACAATGTTCCCACTCTTAATTCATAAACCTACAAAATTCTTATAATTACCGACTTATTACCGACTTCATTCTGTATTTCGGAAATTTGATAAACTTCTCGATTAGTTCAATAATATTGGGATCGTCATATTAAATTATTTCCGGTACGGGGAACTAGGTGATTCCGAGTACGAGATGATATGTTCGCGATATAAATATCAGTCCAGTCGTTATTTAACAAAGTACATCGCTCGAATGAAGAAAACTTGAAGAACAGTTAAGCGTTAATGAACATTATGTTGGCACCGGGTCGACTGCACGTGACGAATTTGATGCCATTTGGCAGACATTGAGAGACCTTCGAATGCATGTTTGGACTCCTCACGATGCTAAAGTATCATGTGAAGTTGTGATATATCGTATTGAATAAAATATTACAATTTGATAAAACTTTCAGACTCTGTATCTTAGAAGATAAAGTGAAGACAAAGTATCTCAATAAAATCGCTAACGTTAATATTAATGCAACGGTGTTACTACAGTACATTTATACCTTTTTTATTCAACATTAATACCTAAAATAATAGACATTCTTAAATTATGTGTTTCTATTTTAAATTTTGCAATTGACATGTCGTTGGGGTATTTTTTTAAATCTTTAAATTATAATTCAAGTGTGCCTATTTAATGTTCTACGTAGTAAGCCGATGAAGGACCACTATGGTTCTACAGATGTCATCCAAGCCAACAAACAAATAAGGCAGTGGCTACGTACACGTCCGACGTGAGCCGCTACTGTTCACGTCCGTTCCAAATTATGCACCGTACGTTACTTTTCCTGTGATTTTTAAAACAAATTGAGAGCCAGAAAACCTCCTAACCTAACCTAACGTAACCTAACCTATCCTAACCTAACGTAACATAACGTAACGTAACCTAACCCAACCTAACCCAACCTAACCTAAGCGGTAGCGAAGTGAATTTGCCCTTACATTGGACGTGTACGCAGTCACTTCGAACAAATAACAACCCACCGCAGTTGCTCTCTGTTGTGTGTGTAGCTTTTGACATCTTAACCGAGTAAATCCGATAGATTGGAACGTCTGTTTACTTAGATTCCCAATAAGCTTTTTATTTATCAGAAAATCAACTATTTACTAAGGAAGAATCGTAAAGCCATTAAATAACTCGATGTATAGGAAATTTTATAGGAAATTCCCTTTATCCTTTGGCCTTAGCGGGTAGTAACAACATATTGTCGGCTTCCACCGCGGACGTATACAGCTAAGGACAATATACGTAATATGTTGTTATACAATTAGACTTCTAGTTTCTTTACCCCTGGAAATGCCACGACGGAACTCCACCAGACATGAGTAAACCTCGACCGATAATCCTTCCGTAGGTGATTTGACATTGACGCGTTGAAAACAGTGAACTAGCGCTTACGAGGAAAACGGAAAGAGAAAGTAGTTTACACAAAGATAGAAACATGAATGACTCAAGATCTCTTTCAGACAAACTGTTGTGTTATTCATGGGTTATAAACTTGTATTATTTTTTTTTAAATATACAAGTTTCATAATTTTTGCTATCTGGTTGGTTGATATTCATCCAAATTTTTCAGATACATTCGCTTGTAGCTTCAAGTAAGGGGGAAGGTCATTTTCCACGCTTCTCTCCCGTTACATTAACTTCAGAAATCGCAAAACAAAATCAGTAATTCTCCACTTGGCCTCCACTTGAGCCTCCGAGATCAAATGAATCTCGATTAGTGGTGAGCAGTTTTGATTCAACGTTTAACTGTTGACCCCGTGGTTGTCATTGGCCATTTGATTATTAGCCAGTCAGTCAAGATTTTGTAATGGAACTCTTTTTGAAAAAGCTGTATTTTCCCGAGGCGATATTCTATAATAATTATTATTATAATTTTATGGCCAACGGTGGGCCACTTTAGTCAATGTTATGAGATTCTTCTTCTTTTTTTGTTAGACCAATACTTCTTTATTCTTCCAGATTGTACTTTTCTTCTCCTCATCCGAAATCACCCTTCAGTCTCTGTTTGTTAATTTGTTTGTAGCGTGGTGTGTTTGTTTTGGAGTATCCTGAGTCTTGCCCTTCAAATCTTCCACCGTGATCTGTAATTTCCTTATGTACGTTGCTCTTACTATTCCGCAATTAGTGGAGTATTTTCCCTAAGTCCACAAGAACCCCCTCCCCCACTTCCTTCAAAGTTTAAAAATATATACTTTAATTTATTACGTATAACTTGTCAACACAACAGTTTTCTAATTGATATGTTTTTTGTGGGGGGCTTATCTATATCTATATCTATCTGTACAATATAATAAAGAAGAGGTGGTTTTTGTCTGTCTGTCTGTCTGTCTGTCTGTCTGTCTGATGTTCCGGGTGAACGCAAAAACTACTGAACCGACTGGGCTGAAACTTTACACATAGGTAGATCTTGAACCCATGCAACATATAGGCCTATTCACTTCCTTAAAATCCCCTCGGGCTACGCCCCGTGAACGTCCTAAGTTTCAATGTTTACATTTCAGAAGGATGTAAAAATTCAGAAACTGTAATGCGAACAGCTGTTGGCACTTCAATTTGACAGCTTAAAGAGCAGAAGCAAGAACAGCTGTTTCAAGCTAACTAAAATGGAAATTGCATTGACTAAAGAACGGGTAGAGAAACTAAAGAAACTAAAGAAAACTAAAGACGTCCCTGTATGAACGGGTACGTCAGCTAGCTATTAATTAATTAATATTAATGAACAAAAATATTAATGTGGCTTCATCTGGTTGTGGTCTATTCTTATTTGCAAAACAATTTTTACCGATACTTCCTGTAGCCCCCCACGATTTTATATTTTTGCTCCCCCCCGATTTTTATTTTTGCCCCACCCCCGATTTTATATTTTGTTCCCCCCTCTTCGATTTTTTATTTTATGTCCCCCCTATTTTATATTCCCCCCCTATTTTATATTCCCCCCCCCCCGATTTTATATATTTGCAACCCCCCGATTTTTATTTTTGTCCCACCACCGATTTTATATGATGTTCCCCTCTCTTCGATTTTTTATTTTTATTTTATGTCCCCCCTATTTTATATTTTTGCCCCCCTGATTTTATATTTGTTGCCCACTCCGATTTTATATTTTTGCTCCCCCCACCGATTTTTATTTTTGCCCCACCCCCGATTTTATATTTTTGCCCCCCTTCGATTTTACATTTTTATTTTATGTCCCCCCAATTTATATTTTTGGACCCCCCGGTTTTATATTTTTGCTCCCCCATCCCGATTTTTATTTTTGCCCCACCCCCCATTTTATATTTTGCTCCCCCCCTCTTCGATTTTTATTTTTATTTTATGTCCCCCTTATTTTATATTCCCCCCGATTTTATGTATTTGCAACCCCCCGATTTCTATTTTTGCCCCACCCCCAATTTTATATGATGTTCCCCTCTTTTCGATTTTATATTTTTATTTTATGTCCCCCCATTTTATACTTTTGCCACCCCCCCGATTTTATATTTTTTGCCCACTCCGATTTTATATTTTTGCTCCACCCACCGATTTTTATTTTTGCCCCCCCCGATTTTATATTTTTGTCTCCCCCATTTTATATTTTTACTCTCCCCCCGATTTTATATTTTTGCCCCCCCCCATTTTATATTTTTACTCTCCCCCCGATTTTTATTTTTGCCCCCCTGCCCTCTCCGACATTTTTTATTTTTTTGTACTAGAGTTCTTTTATTTCTAAAAGCGAATCCAAAGTGTTGCGTGTACCGGTTTGGAGTCGGAAACCACACACCGTTTACTACCCGACAGAGTTCCTCGACTTAGCAACAGGACCCGATCTAACTGCTAGTATATTTCGTTAACTTTAATTTAATTGTACATTAAACGTGTAAAATGTAATTTTAATATTGTAAAATAATGTGGATTGTTATTTGATTTAGTTAATCTACCATTTATATACAACCCGTACGAAGGACGGGTACACAGCTAGTTATAGCTAAATTCGGGATGATGAACATTCGGTCGTTGTTGGTATTGGTAACGAGGCTGCACGGGGCAACTAGCTCATCCTATAATTCAAAAGAATAATAAAAATACTACGTATAAAACACATTGCCGCTAAACACATCAGCTGTAGCAAACTTGTTTTAAGAGAAAGAATAAATTAGTGACCCCTATTGCGTGTAAATATGTCCAGTAAAGTTTGAAAAACTAAGTGGTCAATGCAAATATCTGGCTGTAAGTTGAGTACGGTTTATTTCATGTGTGATGATTACTTTGCTTTAAACGACACGTTTAAATCTTTAAATTGCGTTAGGCTCTCGAAAGAGTAGGCTACATAAGTAGGGTTTATTCATACACATTGTATGAGGATAAAATGTACTCTAAGCCAGGGATTTTCGTTGACTGAAGAAAAGTCAAGGAATTATTTCAATTACTGTAGTTTCGAAAGATACAATTTTAATGTATTAAGTGTCAATAACAAAATCATCATCAACTTTGACGACGCTTTATTTGTTGAGGCGCTCGCACCGCTTTTTCTTTGTTGGCAGACTGTAACGAAAATCATTCTGCAAAAAATCCTACAATCTGGATACAGTGACGGCGGATGATTTATTATAAAACGTTTATTGCTGCGCTGGAATCTTTCCAACAAAATTGCAATGGTACCCCACCCTGTTGCAACGTGGATGATAGTTGCTAGGCCAGAACTGATAAGTAAACACAATAAAAACCGAACTGCTCGCAATTAGCGAGGACCTGAGTGAACTAGATGAAGCTGGCCACCTAACTATTTCTCCTTTTACAATACAGACTGGTTGATTCTGTCTTTCCTGCTCCCCCTGTTCTATTCCTACGACCTCAACATGTACAAAAATCGGATCCGCAGATCAGATGCAACCATAACATGTTTTCTAATATAATATCGGCTCCTTTCAGTTTTCTTAGCTGGCAATTCACGCTCTGTTGTTTATTTAATATGGCCTTTTCTTTAATATTGAAAATACCACTCCGTTTATACAAAATTAATTGGTAATCGGACCAATAAAAGTCCTGTAGAGGATCTGGATCCAAATTGGGGGTACAGAAACACCGCTATTTTGACACACCATTAGGAATTCGGTGAATAAGAAATACATTTTACCTCATGACGTGTAGGGTACGGTAAAACAAATTCACGAGGTTTTAAGCTATTGATTGAATTAAACCGATATTTTTAGTGAATTTCCCCTATAGGGAAGAAGCTATTATCGTAGTCTGCATGGTAAGACCTAGGCCCGGGACCATGATAACTTTTCGTTTTGAGGTCCCCAGACCCCAAAAACACCATTCGTTTGAAACTGTAGATATATGTGTCTGTGTGTCCGTGAGCACGATAACTCTCGTAAAAATTATCCGATTTTGATGAAATTTTGTGTAAACGTGTACAGCAACATTTATGACTTTAAGTTTGAAAACCAGCCAGATCGCTTTATCCGAAGGGGTATTTTTGGGGGGTTTTGTACCCCAAAAATGGGATTTTGAATTTTTTACATATAATTTTGGAAATAGTAAAATTTGAGTTTTCACCATTGCATTCAGCTTAAAAAAACACACAATTTGGTATTTTGATCATTCCTCTACGTCAATTGGTTACCGAGATATTGAAAGTGCTAAACACAGTACGTTGTCTAATGTTATTCTTATGTAGGAAAAGACAAATTTTATATCTCGCTTATTTATGAAGTACACTGATGAAACTTGGTATACGGCTTCATCTAGTTTTGGTGCATTGGTATTTTCTAAAAAAAAAAAAACAATTTTTTTTCAAAGGCTCTTGTAGCAGCAAACCTGCGGACTCAGCCCCATGTTATTGTTATGGATAATAATTAAATGCTATGTCTCCCTTAATTATGAAAATAAATGAATAAAAACTGGTATATGACTTCACCTAGTTGAGTTATATTGATATTAGCATAAAACCCATTTTTTGTATTCCTTGATGCAGCAAACCTGCGTACTCAGCCCCAATGTTATTCTTATGGGGAATAATTAAATTTGTATACTTGTTTGTAAATATATTTTTTGAAACTTGGTAAGTGACTTTATGTAGTATTAAGACATTTATATCTCCATCGGAAATTCGCTGAGTACGCAGGTTTGCTGCTACGGGGGTATTCTGTTATTTAAACCGCATTTAAAAAAGAATCGGTATCAGAGTGCAGTTTAAAAGGCACGATTTGCAGTTTAAAAATTGTCGAGTCTGAGTGACCACTAATCAATACTGCGACTCGAACCACCGGGGCTGCACACCTTTCACACATGGTGAACAGTTCACACTGAGAAATCTGATAACCCAGCTGGCTGTAAGTAATACAAATCTCTCCACACAACTCGTTGCAAATATTCATATTGAACTATTTTCAATTGTCTCTTGAACAAAAATGTCAACTAGACACCTGAGTAGTTGGAACGCTATCCTGACACAACATAGCTTACATAGGTTCAGAAGTGTAAAGTGCGATAATAATGCATGAAAGATCTGTTAATCTTTAGTAGCTAACGAGTACAAGAAATGCAGTTATTCAATTTGTACTGGTCGGATCAATAATTGTTGGTACTTAAAATTAAAACGTATTTTTATCACTCAAGTCGACATTCGGATTATTAAACATTCTACCGACTGGAATGCGGACAGTTGCACGGTATTTCTTCTGCAATGGAATGTCCAGATTGTGGACACCATAATGCCATTTATTCATGTAACCATTCCACGTTGAAACACATACCTCGGTAATACTTGTATCTTGTATTTGTGAAGCGTTCTCATTAGACAACTATGTAAATAATCATCATGTCTGTCAGATATGTTCTTATATTTCTTGAAGGTATTCTTCTTTCTTACTGATAATTAAGTAAGTTTTAAATTAACACTTGATCCTATATGTAATACGTGAAGGCGATTTCTACGAAACACTACTCCTCCGTTAATAATGGACGGATTTTTACAAACGATGTGTCAAAATTAAGTGTTTTTTATGTAGACGCCCCCTTTCACAATTCCTGTAATAAAAGTCCTCGGGCTTTGCCCCACAGGCCTTCAAAGTTATAGTGTATTCCTTATGAAGAAAAGATTTTGTTTACTTAAACAGACGAATGATCCTATACTCTACTCTAATATGAGTAAGGTTTGCGTGCTTGCTTGCGACACTGATCTCAAAAACGGCTCCAACGATTTCCTTCAAATGTTCGAAATAACTAATTTCTGGGATAAAAATAAGTTCTAGACAGGCCTCATCCCCAGAAAAAATCAAATAATGTAAAAAAAACTAAATGAAAAGTTAACAAAATTAACATTGGGCTTATAGAGTTTCAAATCAAAACAAAAGAATTGTAACAGCTGTTTATAATCAATCAAATAACTGTCAAAGTAATACTCATGTTTTTTATGATTATTAACATGTGAGTGAAGATTACATATGTAGAGTATTAAAATAAATCAAAGGGACATTGAGCTATAAATAAAAAGTGGAGTGACCTTAGAAATGTAGAAAAGAGGCAAATGAGTTATACAAATCTGATTATCAGTAGGGGAAAGTGGTGAAATATTACTCCAAGTCATCTAGACAGCCTTACTGGCCTTCTCCCGAGCAAAGCTCGGCCCCCAGGTACTTTGTATTAATTGCATACTAAAACAGCTGTTGATAGTAAAACACGTGATAACAGAAGCGCTTACATAAATATAATATACTAATACTACGTTGTGATCGCTAGCGAGGCCGCGACAGGCTACTAGTCTGTAATATAATAATTGTATTCGGGGTCAAGGCATTTCGTCAGGTCCCAAATATTTAGGTTATTTCCTCGTTTTTAGCAAAATTGTTTTATATTAATGAGTTAATTATATCGTAAAGAGTGGTGTTTACTAACTCATACAAGTGCGGTATATATCTGTAGGTCGGGCTGTGTGTCGGTCGCAATTCTGTAGGCCGATTTAGTTGAGCTGGTAATTAAAATCCGCTTATCATTAAATCATAGACTTTTTGGCTACGATTTCAGTTCCTATTAAACTTATTCTAATAAATGTAAATGAGTTGGAGAATTGTGTTATTTCTTTAGTAATTTCCGAAAATATGTCCGGAATTCGGACAAAAAACAACAAAGTAGGTAAATATTAGTGAAATTCTTTAAAACAATGCCTTGCTTATCACTCGCTTATCACTCGCCGCCAACCTTCGGCTGCTCCCAGTCGCTATTCCGCTATTTTAGGCTGGACGCAAACATTTGGCATCGGTACGTCCGGTGGCGTTGCCTTGCACAGACAGATGTCTTGATTAGAGTTTCAATTGAAAACTAAATTAGTCTGCGGCCTTTGCTGATTTATCATCTTTCTTTAACAAACCCTCAAACTTCAATGGCATCAGTTGCGTCCAACTACTTCAAGTACTATAATATACGTTCAAGTCGATGTAACCACAACCAGGTGGCGGGCCAAGCGGAATAGTACATTACATTACATTCTAACTAACGCTCAGTAGGGTAGTGAATTAATTTTTAAAAATTGTATGGCAATACCATTGTATCAATGACTGATTGTATATTGTAATTCTATATTACATATTGAAACCATTAATAGATTCAACAGTACGTTATAAACAGATACCAATTTTCTTTTTATGTTAGCCATTCCTAGAAAAAATTGAATATTTGGATATCACCTTTGTACCAAGAAGGCAGAGATATGGATACCCAAATTTTCAAAATGTCGTTGACAATCTAATCTGTTTCTAGCCTCATTGATATTGTAAACTGAATAGAATCTAATCTACGATAGAATGAGGTGACCTCGAATCCGATATACAGGTTTAAGAACCACCATAACAAAATAATTCCTTCCAGTACCATACGGTACCGTCCGCACGTGATGTGATCAAATCGTTATCTAGCAAGAATTCAAATTCGTTGGTGATTTTCTTGCCCGTTGGAGCTTGTAAATTACAAATAGTAATCCGAACTCTATACTGGGTTGCAAGTTAAACAATCCTCTCAGTTTAGCATGGCAGGAATCAGGCACATTTGCTCTAATACCATATGTTAATGTATAATCACTCGCGTGATATAATCACGTAAGGAATAAGTTCATAAGTAATATCACGTAATACGTTAAAATAAGTTAGAAACGAGGAATCTGGGCAGTGAAAGGAAAATTTAAATATCAGTCTTGATCTCTTTACCCCTAAAACCATTTCGGGTAACTTATTCCTGACTGTGCACAAGAAAAGTACGGCCTGTCAGTTATTCGGATCTCAGACGTGAGATGTGCATCGTGGCGTAACACGTGTTGCATTTGTACACCCAACAACTGCAAAAGGAATCTGGGCACGCGAGACGTCAATAGCCAGCTGCACGAGCGCTGTTTGATTGGTACATTGTGCGCATTTGATTCTGAAATATGTTGATCAGCATCCAGTTATCTGGACCTGACTTGTTGTATTGTGCATTACAGAAACTAAGACTCAAATGATTTCTTCAAAGATTAAATTATCTAAGGTAAAATTTGTCCTAGTAGTTTTGGAAGGATTATAACAATATAATTAACTAGCCACTAGTAAATTAAAGTTTATTTATATTGAAGTATACATTTTGATTTGAATAGTCTGTAATTATGGATGGGGAAAATTGGACTATGAATTCTGTGCCATACCTGATTATGTAGGTAGTGTTTTTATATAAGCGTTTTGGACTCAGAGAAGGTTCGGACCTTGAGATATCGGATGCTGAGAAACCTTGACTTCCTGCAATTTTCATGTCTTGAATTGTGAAAGAAGCCTAGAAAAGCAATGATTTAATCATCGAGGAGTGTTTAATTTCGCACCGACATGACATGGCGTTTTCTGTTGAAACGTTTGAAACAGAATACATCGTGCTAGAGTTCATTGCTTTGTTTAATGGACTTCATATGGCGGTTTGACAATAATCAGAAATACATTTACGTTTTAATTTCCCTCAAGTACCATAATATGGTATTTTCCATACTTCCATTTCATTTACGTCAATAGTAAAAGATTGCAATTCAAGATAAACGAATTGAAACGGTGTTTCAAAAATGGAACAATCCCTAATACTCCTTGATTCCATTTCAGGTTTTAGATGTATTAGTTCAATTAAAAATTGCACACAGAGATAAAGTAGACATTTGTACAAATAGTGCATTGACATGTCGTGTTGTTTGATGGTGTGGCGCCCTCGAGTCAATATATTGTTTGTTTTATTGATCGGGCGACAACTGGTAGAATTCCATTAGATAATGACGTGTTCTAAGGGTAGAAAATAATTAGT
The DNA here is from genome assembly GCA_963675035.1 of Allygus modestus. NCBI lineage: Eukaryota > Metazoa > Arthropoda > Insecta > Hemiptera > Cicadellidae > Allygus > Allygus modestus. The sequence goes on along the minus strand of OY776114.1, from coordinate 158,946,592 downwards.
GCTAAGAAATAATGATTTGGCAAATATTGGTGTGCTATAGTTGTTGTTGGAGTGTTTTTATCTACTTATAAATTAGGTTTTAGTGAGGTAGTTTAATTTGTTAATTGCGGCCAACGATGAATTGCATTGTCATAAATTTTGTTATTAAATAAACTGTGAACTAAGCCCTCGACGGCTCTCTGACTGGTCTATACTAGTACAGAGGTCGACATTGGGTACAGCAAAATGAAGTTGTCACAGTATTGGTAAGTCTTTTGGCTATCCAGTGTGACAACTTCCCTTCCTTGGTTCCTCCTTGTCTCTTCTGGGGGCTTGACTCCCAGTTGAGCCTGGATACCCAGTCTAGTCCAAGTCCTTGGAGGGAGTAGTGGATCTTCCTTGCAGCCTGGGACGGGTGCCTGGGAGGAAGGGCCCTTACCCGACGGTCTTCGGTCTGCCAGGCTGGGGGACGAACCGTCCTGGGGCCACCCGACACCTTAGAGGTTGGAGGCTCTGTGCGATGGCGGTCCCTGTCTGGTGGACTTAGGGGGACGTCGGGTTAGAGGGCGAATCGTCCTGGGGTGTTGTCACCCACAGAGCCCGGGATAGCTCCCTTACGGGATAGCTCCCTAGCGGTAAGGATCTCTCTCCCTTTCTGGAGCGAGGCAGATTGACCCCATCCTACCACCTTTCCCATCCATCTTTTCCCTCTTTCCGGTGGCTGTACAATATCCCAAGGGAGACGTGCCTAGCCGGCTTTGCTGGGGCCTCCTAATCCCCCAATAAACAAACAAACAAACAAACAAACTGTGAACTACGTGGATACTCAATTGTTTTGTTAGCGAATTTCCCCTATAGACAAGAAGCTACTACAGTTGGTCTCATGGTAAGACTTAAGCCCGAGCCTATGATAACTTTTAGTTTGGAGACCCCCAGAAGCCAAAAACTCTATTCGTTCAAATATATATATATTATTAACTCGTTAACTCGATAACTTGAGTAAAAATCGTCCGATTTCGATATAATTTTGCTCAAATGTGTAAAGTGACATTCATAACTTTAAGTTCGAAAACCAGAAAGATTGGACAGTGGGAAGGGGTTCAAAATTTTCCAAAAATAATTTTTTTGCATTTTTCACCCTAACATTTTTAAAATACTCAGTTTTGGTTTTGACCATTTTGTAGAGCTTAGAAACAAGTAATATATGAATCATTAACCTAGGTTAAGTGGTTGCGGAGAAAATCCAAAAAAAACTTGTTCATAGAATTTCCCATGTTAACCTTATGGGAAAAAGGTTTTTAGGTTTTCCTCAGGTAATTTTACTTCAAACTACACATATGTTTTTACCAATAGGTTCAGCTCTACTAAACAATAAGTTTGGTGTTTAAATTGTGATTCTACGCCCAACCGTTGCAGAGATATTCAAAGTGCTAAACACGGTACATTGTCCAATGTTATCCTAATAGACAATAAATACAATTTGATACGTCGATTATTTATGAATGTATATTGATGAAACTTAGTATGTGGTTTCAATTGTACTAATATATTGATATTTGCACAAAAAATGATTTTTTTGTTGATTGTCCCCGTAGCAGCAAACCTGCATACTCAGCCCTAATGCTATTCTTATGGGCAATAAGTAAATTTGTTATCTCCCTTAATTATGAACATAAATTATTAAAAACTGGTATGTATCTTCACCTGGTTGAGTTATATTGATAATTGTATAAACACAAATTTCTTATACTTCTTGTTGCAGCAAACCTGCGTACTCAGCCCTAATATTATTCTTATGGAGAATAAATAAGTTGCTATTTATCACTTATTTATAAATGTATTTTTATGAAACTTGGTAAGTGGCTTTATGTGGTAGTGAGAAACATATACATATGCATTATGCTTTGGAAATTCGCTTAGTTTGCAGGTTTGCTGCGACGGGGGTCTTTTGTTTTGTAGCTAAATAAATAAATTTATGTATAACAAAATGACCAATGCACCCACTCTCTCGTTTTGTAAAAATCGGTATCAAGAATTCAGTAAGGTTGTTAGGTTTGGTTCAAATAATATGATAGTCTAACCTTGCTTCTTACAGGTTACATTACTCATTTAAAGTTATATAAAGTCCATATTTGAGACTGCATAAAAAGGCGGTATGTTTCAATGGGTTATCTCAGTTGTTTTTTGCTATTGATAAAAACATCCGGTCCTTATGAATCACTATTGCAATTCGTGAGACTGCAACATTCGTGAGTAATTTGGTCTACACCTTTAATCATCTCTGACTAAACATTAAAACCCATTTGTTAATTTCTTTTCCAAACGTTTTTCATTCAGTTTACATTGCATGGTGGATCTTACAACAATGTATGGCGTTTACATTAGTAAATATGCACTCAAAGGAGCAACAATTGCGCTTCACATTCGGCTGGTCCCGGGTTCAAATCTCGGACCGGCCACTCTTAGGTTGAATTTGTACGGGTTTCCATTTACCACATACAAACAAATGCCGGAGCTGGAGCGGTTCACTAAACCGCCGTACCCCATGTCCGGCGGTAGACAGGCCGCTGTAGTTCTACCGTCGTTGGGTAAAATAAAAACATTGTTATATAATTCAACGGGTTCTTGCTTTACTTAACATTTATACCATAAATTTGTTTCTAGATTGCGACATGTGATGGACACATCCCATCACTCCACATAGTATCGCCATTACCTAACTGAGCATGATGCGTGTGTGGGGGGACTCTGGTATTCTGTAGTGCATTCTAGGTCATATTTCATACGTTTATTTAATCTCTTCGAATACAAGTGTCATTGCCCTCTTGGAGGTAGCAGGTAGGCAAGACAAATACAAAATGAATGTCTTACATATTCTTAGAATCGGTTGCTCGTATTATCCAAGGGCTTCGGGTTTGACTCCCGAAACGACCGTTTTATAAGAGCATTATTATAGTGAATTTCCTTTGGAAAGTGAACTATTAGCATGACCCGCACGGTGAAACTTAAGCCCGGGACCACCATAGAAGTTCCTAACGTGACCCCCTGAACACGTTTTGGGGGGTCGTTCAACATTTCATATACATATATAGACATATATATATATATATATATATATATATATATATATATATATATATATATATATATATATATATATATATATATATATATATTCACCTAGATCCCTTGATTGTGGCCCAGGTGACAAATAACCATCGTTTGTGGCCCACTCTAAAAACCGATATATTTTCCTAACTAGACAATCAGTGCTTATGAAATTTGGTGTGCACACTCCAAATTGGTTTTCGTAACAATATTTTATTTTGAAATGTATATACATCCAGTGGTTTAGCTATTATAAAGTGCGCTAATTCACATTCAATTGTGGCCCATTTATACTAAGGTATCTAAACCCCCCCATTGTGGCCCACACGGGTATCATTTTACATTCGATTGTGGCCCAAGTTACAAAATCCACCAATTGTAGCCCAATTGCGGTGTTGCCAGATTTATTTTTCTTCTTATAACCAAACTTCCATCCTCCAGGGCTGGAAACTAGCTGGTCTGATTTTACTGAACTGAACATTTAAGGCCGAAATTATTTATTTCATTTAGGGTAAACATTTAAATAATATGCTAATTTATTTAAAAAATTATTAAATGTATAATTGTTGTATGTATAATTGTAAATAAATAAAAAGATTATACGAGATAAATTGTTTATTATACAGGTTCTTACAAATAAAGTGTACTGGCTGTATATTTTCAGATTCTACACTCAAAATTAAGCAAGAAATATTGATTGACATTTTTTTAAATTCCGCTCTGTTTAGCGTCAGTCGGTCTGTTTGTAGTTTTTTCTAAATCTAGTATATCTTGCTAAACGTTATAGGTACTGTTTTTAAACTTGGCTTACTTCATGCGTATACTTAATGATATTTTGGTATTGAATTTCAAGTTTATATCTTTCACTGTTTCAAAATGGCGACTACATTTGTTTTTAAAAGCTAAATATCTTAAAAACCTTAATAATTAGTAAAACACCGTAAGTATCCAAAAGGTTTTGCCTTTCTGTCCCAAAAATTATAGTGTAAAGATTTTGACTATCAGATAATAAATAACTGAGTTGTTGTGATTTTTATAAGTTAAAACATGCTTTTTCAGCCCAGAAATGCCAATAAAGCATGTTTTAACTTATACAAATCATAACAACTCAGTTATTTAACATCTGATAATCAAAATCTGTATACCATTAGTTTTGAGAAAAAGACTAAACCTTTTTGTTTCTTACTTTTTTTTTGCTAATTATTAAGGTTTTTAAGATATTTAGCTTTGAAAAAATGGCCGCCATTTTGAAACTGTGAAAGATAGAAACTTTAAATTCAATACCAAAACATAATTAAAAATAGGCATTACGTATGCCAAGTTTCAAAACAGTACCTTTATATATTTAAAAGATACATCAAATTTAGTAAAAAAGACAAACAGACCGACTGGCGCTAAACGGAGCGGAATTTCGAAAAATGTCACACAACATTTCTTGCTTAATTTTGAATGTAGAATCCGAAAATATATAGCCAGTGCACCTTTTTTTAACACCCTGTATAATCGTAGCATGAAGGAAGGTGTAGTAGTACGATATAAATTGTGTGAAACCCCTGAATGAAGATTTTTCAATGAGTGGCGTGACTATTACATATTTGATTAAGTATCTTTTGGTTCTTGCTGTATGGTCAATTGACAATTGTGGGCTGTTCTACAGTTTCCTCCTGTAGGCTATGATTACACACAGGCCTACAGATTATTTGATAAGCAGCATTTAAAAAATATGAATCATTGTTCTCAAACGTAGGCCTATAACCTATAAAAGCTAACTTACCCAGACTGAAACTACCTTGTTCAGAACTAGTTTCAAAGTTTCAGCCACTGATAACATTGGCCTGTCCTTTAGGCCTTAAAATAATAACTCAATTATAGCCATTACAACAACAGGTATTACTGCACAAATCTGTTGAAGGTTATAAATCAGGAACATAATGACGACACAATTGATGGTCACATTAAGGGTTTTCTTGCCTTGTAAAGTAAGAACAGTATAAATTGACACTTAAGTTACCAGGTGTCAGCTGAATTATTGTTCTCACCCTGCTGTACTGTAACCCAGTAAATAAAGGTAAAAAATACGCTTTGTCACAACTAATTAGGGGAAAACTGATTTTTTGCAGGATGTTAGTATACAAAATATAAACGTAAAAACACAAAGTCCCGACCCCCACCCCTCTTGCTTTTCCCCAACCCCCGCCCCAACTGTACAAGAGCAGTAATCTGGTTAAATCCTTACAGCTCAAAATCTAATGAAGTTACGGACGTGGTTTTTCATTATTTTACGCCTGACAATATTGTAAGAAAATTATCTTACATGCATTTTGTATGTAGATAGCTTAATTTAGCCGTAGTACTTTAATTTATACAAACTGCAAAAAACAAAAAGTAACTTAAACTAATTGTACGTGTTTATTCTTGCATCATGGGATGAGATTTTTTCAACAAAACGTATAGATAATTGAATCAGCTTTAAAATGATGGGTCTAGTAAAGATATTTGTTAACGAGATAGATTCATAGAGAGCAATGAACACTAGCGGACACAGCAGCGCCGGCCGCGCCGGGCCTAGAGCGCCGCGTATTGTGAACTCTTGGCTTGGCAGTCTATGTGATCCGGACTGCACATTGATACTGGTTTTTACTGCCCTCTCTACATTGCTTGTTCAATACTGCCAATTTTCACTAATAATATCATCTTACTAGTAGCCCGTCACGGCTTTGCTCACGATCATAGTGCAATATTATATTTTAAATGTTAGATATATTTCGTAAAGCACTTTGTCAGCACCTGGGGGACAAAGCTTTCCTTGAAAAGCCAGGCAGTTTTTTTACGAATGCCTATCTTCAAGGTTCCTCTCCAAGACGAGCATATTTACTTTGTTCATTTGCTAGTTTCGTTTTATTTTGGACATTTCCGCTTTACATTCAATTATTCTATCTTAATTTGTAATTTTTGTAGAAATATATACCTACCCTATTAATATACATTAAATTTATGTATACATTGGTTATAATCACTATTCTCACAAAAATCACATACCGACTTTTTACCAAGTGGATGTTATTTTTACAATTGAGTGGTTGTTTTTGAACAGTTGTTAAGATTCTTTTATTTGTATTTACAAATCTTAACCCTAACCCAATGTTGTTTTTTCGAATAACTTTTTATACATAACAATTTTTCCTGAGGATGAGGCCTAATTAGAACTTATTCCTTTACCCACAAATTTGATGGTACCGAAGTTTTGAGGGCCCTAAAGCAGTTTTGAAACAGGGGTAGGCAGAGGTCGTGGTTTTATTCTGAAATATTAACTATCTTCCTAACAAATGCGTGTTCAATCTGTCCAGTTTAACTAATAACGTTCAAAGTTGTTTAAATTAAAATATTAAATACCATGTTGCAAGGGCTTATGTGCTCCTTACCCAATGTTTCTTTGCCGTGCCATGATTTGATATTGTTTTATTTTATTTTATATTGTTAATTGCCAGAAAACCGATAAATTATTAAGTCAAATGGATTCATAACAGAGAGTGGGTACAAAGATTACGTGAATATGGTTGGTGATGTGGCTCCTGTGCGAGGCATTCAAGCAGGTCTAGGGACGGCCGGGACGGGCACCGGTGTAGACGATGCTGTACTACCAAGAATTACATTATTGAAAGTTTGCCCCATGTACTTGGACAATGCCATTTTGGAGAGCTCATGAGGAATGCCCGTCACCACAAAATAGGATCATTGACTGCAGAAGAACTAAAAAAAAAGCTTTTAAGTTTATGAAGAAGTAAATGGCATAGCAGAAAATGATTCAACCAGAAGGGTGGACATAATTCCCATAAACAGAAGAAGAAATAAAAGATTTATCATCGATCCAACAGTCCGGTTTGAAACAAATCAAAGCCAGCCAACAGATGTCAATCAAGAAAAGGTAAAGATTTATTTACCAACGACAATATATTTTTAAGATTATTATGACATAGAAAGTTTTGAAGTTTTTGGTTTGTTCATTTGAGCTCGATGAACATTATCACAGTTTTTGTTGACTTTTGGACGAAATTAAATTTAAATCAAAAGAAAATGTATTCAATAAATTAACTAGTCACAAGGTATTACATTCATGGCACAAAACCAGAGAAACAAGTATTGAGAGGAACGTAAAAGAATTGTTAAAACAGCAACAGAAATCGTTAGGGAAGACATTCAAAAAATGAATTACAACTGTGGAAAATACTCAAGTGAAAAGGAAATGAGTATACTGTATCAAATGATTTTATCCCTGATACATTGGTAATATTTACGAGTTCAGTGACTAAAGAAAGAGCTGGAAATTCGTCTCCTGACATATATAGAAAAATCCTATAATTAACCACACAATAATTTCAGCTGTAAGACCAAGGTTGTCCTTTTCGTCAATACAAACTTCTTTGTCTCTATATTGGAATAGAATTTATGGGTCACAACATCTGACTGAAGGAACTTTCTGCGATGTGCTGTATAATCAATGGTCTTCATACAATGAAAGTGACAGGTACATAAGGTATTTAATTACGCTGGGCCCCCCAGTCATATAAAATAATTCCTTTACACAGTATGTTTCCATTAACGCTATCGTTAACGTAAAATCATTAGACGGGGCTTAAATACATTTCATGATATGGGAGAAATCGCATGTATCACTCCATCGTCCCATATCTCCATCACCTTAGAAATACCTAGATTAATTGACGGATCGTTTAAGGTTGCAGAATAAATTCGTAAACGATCGTATGTAAAGTGAAAAAAGTGACGTAGCTGGCATTGTTATGGGCGACGTTTCAGATGTTATATCGTTAAGGAAAACAAATTTAAACACATAGTACCTTTTATTCATCCACCTAATCTGCTATGGGTCAGTGAATGTAACACTCAACAGTTTATTCTGAGCATGTACAACTTAGCAAAGCTCAAAACCCTCAATGAAACCTAATGAAACTCAATGATACTTTAAGTTTAACCAATTAACCGCAAAAATGTCTCTTGTCAAATTTGTATTAAGCAAAACTTCCAAGTATCAGAAAAAAACAACCAGCGAAATAAGCAACCATCACGGAATGCGCAAAATAAGCGGCCAAACTACCTTGAGTCCCGCCCACCCCCCGTCCGAGGTAATTCAACCAGGGTATGCGCGAAATAAGCAGGCAAAATTCCCTTACCTTAACTTACCTTTCCCCCAATGGACTTCAAAGTTACCATTTAATTCTAACGGAGGAAAGACATGTTATGATTTTTAAAGATGACTAATTAAAAATTATTGTAAACATTTGTTTATTCATTTAGGTAGTGATCTGTAATCTAAATTTATGAATGACGATTTTTAAACACAATTCTTAGGTGTAGCAACGCCAATGAGCTCTATGAATATCTGGAGAGACTAATACTGGTTGGATTTTCGTGCCATCGGCAGAATTTTCCCCTCTATATATAGCAAAACATTACAAAACGATAGTGGCGCCTTGGTACATGGTGTTCGTTTTGTTATGTTGTTACTGTAGAGGGGTGAAATTGTGCTTCAAGCTGCTTTTCAAATATGGCACGCTTTTTGTCAGAAACTGCAAGGCAGTAGTCTCTCCAGATTGTATACAGCTCACTCAGCAACGTGCCGGAAACCGCTAGTATTATTTATATAATATCAAAAGGGAAAATTTAAATTAAAAATGCTTGTGCTTATTTCGCTGGTCACTTTTTTCCCGACACTAAACTTCCACCAATTTCAGATGCTGTTCATATATCAAATAACATATTAATCCCTAAGCCCATGATGAATCCTCCTGTTCCATGTGAACTTTTCTTACTAATATATTGCAACTGTAAACCATTGTGTCTTACAAACTGTAGCTGTCGTAAAGCTGGGTTCGATTGCACATCTATGTGTGGGCACTGCAGTAGTAAGTATTGTAACAATTCTTTGGACCAAACTGACGAAATATTAGAAACTTACCTTTATAAACAACTAAAAAGAGAAACATTGTAATCATGATTTTTATTTTTTGTGCAGGGATTAGTAAGTTATTGAAAATACTATTATTATTTATCAGTGATAAAAGTGTACTTAAACTTTTTTTATGAAAACTAGAATTAAAAGTTGTTATATTTGATCTACATTCAAACTGAATAACAATTGAAGATTACGGATACAAGTACATACAGCGGTGCCCCTCAGCAGCCAGTGACATCGGCCGGCTCGAGGCCCGGCAGGGCGATGTCCGCTACTGTTTCATAAATCTCTATGAAACCATCATTTGAACAGATATCTTAAGCAGATCCATCATTTCAAAACTGATTAAATCTATAAGTTTTGAAAAAATTTCATCCCATGTACCAAGGATAAAAATGTACAATTAGTTGAAGCTAATTTTTGTTTTTCGCAGTGGAATTTTTATATATATATTGAAGTATTACGGTGAAATTAAGCTATCTACATAAAAAGTGGATATAACATAATTTGCTTAGAATATCGTTAAGCGTAGAATAATTAAAATAACGTCTCCGTAACTTAATTAGTTTTTGAGCTGTAAGCATTAAACTAGGGTAATGCTCTTGTAAGGTTATAGTGAGGTGGAGCAAGAAGGGGGGGGTTGGGACTTTGTGTTTTTTTAGTATACTAACATCCTGCTGAAATTCAGCTTTCCCCAAATTAGTTGCGACACGAAACCTTCATTGACTGGGCTAATGGTGGCTGAACGTGGGGAGAGCACTATCAACACACACTCCGCACCGAAACACTTCGCCACACTACTAAAACTGAACAACATGGCAACAGCGCGATCTTGGGCCACATTTGGTGGTATTTTGCTACCCCGAATGTGGCCCTCAATTGTGGCCCACGTGGGCCACAATCACAGGTAAAAAGTATCCGCCTGGGCCACAATTACGGGGCCTAGAAAACTATATATATATATATATATGTCTATATATGTATATGAAATGTTGAACGACCATGTTATGGTGATTCTAGCATATATATATATATATATATATATATATATATATATATATATATATGTATATGCACTCTAGCGGTCGCATTTTTTGTCCGATTTACTTCAAATTCGGTAGGAACGTTCCTTTCTATAATCTGTTGGACAAGTTCGTTGGGCAAAACAATCGGAAAACTCTAAACCCATTTTTTGGGGATTAATCTTTCTAATTTCGAGTTTTTGGGGCCAAAAAGGGTCAGAAAAGCCCCAGATGTAAAATTAATGCATGTAAAAAGATGGGAATTAGTGAGGCGAAACTTTTAAGCCCTCTCTCGTCATTCTAGCATAAATATTTACCGAGTTATTAAAGAAAATGTTTATCGGCTAAACACAGTACGTTGTCTTATGGGGGTTTTACACTAGAAAAGCCTGTTATTCCTTTGTTAGAGTACTTTTATTATCCCCAGCAACCTTTCAATCCTGTCTGGACCTTCTCCTAACCTTATAATGCGCAAAATTGTATTCCCAGTTTTGCAAGTAAATGAAACCAGGAGTATCAGAACAGCCAAAAAATCAATGTTTTCAGATTTCAATAAAAATTGGACAAATGTATGTTTTTACACTGATTTTGAGTTTTAAAAGTTTTTATGTGGAAATTCACTTCCCTCACGTCAGCGTGCTGCGTGCAAACTCGTTTACGATTGTTGTTATAAGAATCGGGTTATTTGGGTAGATAACTACTCCTGATGCAGCGTAAAAAAAATCGTTTGATGTGCAGAATCTGGTATTTTTATTGCAGATCAAAACACCGAATTTGGCCAAGATCTCTAAGCATGCGGACTAATTTGTTTTTGGGTCTTAATGAAGAGTGAGAGCTTGAGAGCCCTCGTAAACAAGGATTCCCACTCTTAATCCGGGACTGAATGTGAACGCTTTGTTCAGCAAGAGTCATGTGGTGCTACTTTGGCAGCCGTCAATGGGTTCTTTACCAAGGCTGAGGCTTCCAAATATAACCCGCGGACCTACGCCGCACACGAAACGCTAAACATTGGATACACCGTCCGGTCACGGTTTGATTGTAACAATACGACATTCTGCTATGTGCCGCGGAGGCCAATGAACACAGTTAACTCTTAATGAACCGTGGTTAGTTTCCATAGCGCTTTCCACGCCATTCACTTTCAACGGTTCACTTTCACCTTCGTCAGCATTGTTGGAGTTAGTTGATGAGGGGATTTCAAATTTGTTTTACTGTGTGGGAACAATTGGAATCTAACAATATTGTAAAATTAACTTTATTTTGTCCTCGGGTGAATTTAATGACGATAATAATTGTAATAGGTAAGCTTCACCTTTTTTATAAACTCAATGTGTTTATCTCACTAAATTATAACCGCGACCACTTTGATTAAGATTCTGTTCAAACTACCCAACAAGTTAACTAGCTGGTAATTCTTCACCGCGCAGTTTCATAAGAGACGATAGTGTTAATTAGAATATCGGGATCGTCCACGCAATATAATCCCTCTACTTATTAGTGAATTTCCTTTGGAAAGTGAACTATTAGCATGACTCGCACGGTGAAACTTAATCCCGGGACCACCATAGAAGTTCCTAACTTGACCCCCTGAACACGTTTTGGGGGGTCATTCAAAATTATATATATATATATATATATATATATATATATATATATATATATATATATGTGTGTGTGTTTGCACTCTAGCGGTCGCACTTTTTGTCCGATTTACTTCAAATTTGGTAGAGACGTTCCTTTCTGTAATCAGTTGGACAAGTTCTTTGGGCAAAACAATCGGAAAACTCTAAACCCCTTTTTTGGGGATTAATCTTTCAAATTTTGAGTTTTTGGGCCCAAAAAGAGTCATAAAAGCCCCAGATGTAAAATCAATGCATGTAAAGAGATGGGAATTAGAGAGGCGAAAGTTTTAAGCCCTCTCTCGTCATTCTAGCATAAATATTTACCGAGTTATTAAAGAAAATGTGAATCGACCAAACACAGTACGTTGTCTTATGGGGGTTTTACCTAGAAAAGCCTGTTATTCCTTTGTTAAGAGTACTTTTATCATCCCCAGCAACCTCACGCCTACTTTCAAGCCTGTCTGGACCTTCTCCTAACCTTATAATACGCAAAATTGTATTACCAGCTTTGCAAGTAAAAGAAACCAGGAGTATCAGAACAGCCAAATAATCAATGTTTTCAGATTTCAATAAAAATTGGACAAATGTATGTTTTTACGCTTATTTTGAGTTTTACAAGTTGTTATGTGGAAATTCACTTCCCTCATGTCAGCGTGCTGCGTGCAAACTCGTTTCGCTTTGAGATCGACTCGATGAAACCCAAGCATGTGTTGAATCTGTTATGTCATGTGATTAAACTATTATACCTCTAGAGAAAAAATGTAAATATCCACGATTCTACTTTTAATATATTGTCTTTTTTTGTTAAATCCTGTTACATTTAAATATTGTATTCGAAATGTTAGCTACACCTTGAAAAAGACATTGGAGGAACACTCGATAGGGGCATTGAACCGAATGTTGTATCGTTGAATGTTGTAACTTGTTGTTTGCATAGTTATGTAATCGAGCGTGTATACAATCAAGGAATGTCTCCTATAGTTTGCGTCAGCCGGGTTCTCTCGTGCACACTCCTGTGCAGTAACATACTACGGTCCAAGGTCCGAGGCCGCGAGTGCAAGGTGATCGGCCTTCACCCTGGACTCTGAGCTCAATCGCGCTAATTTAGATAACCGTGACGTCAGAGGTAAACACACTGTTCTGAGAATCGATAACCTATTCTGAATGTTCCCGAACTCTCTCTGAAAAACCCAGTTATAACAGAAAATCCCTCAACTTTTCTCCCTCCGTTGGCCCGTTTGTGAGTGTGTATGTGTTTACAACAATTGATTTATTCCTGATGCAATAGATGCAATAATATTTTATGCTGATTTCGTATCAATTTTCACGTTTCCAGCTTTTACCGTTTATTATTGCGGTAGTTTTCGTGCTAAATTGATTTTAATTATGAAAAAATCTAAAGTTGTAAACTCTTGTCCGATAGAGATACTGGATACGGATTTTAAAGATTGCTTGGTAGAAATTTGACTTAACTCCCTGTACATTGTTCGGCTGATGGCATCGGCCAAAATAGACAGGTATGTAAAATTCAGATTTAGCTCAATATGTATCTGTTTAAATGATTTAATATGCGACCTGCTTGTCGTGGCCTTGCCCGCATAAACTAAAACATAGGATTATTAAAACGCGAAGTTTCCTCTTATCTTGTTGCTTACAAAACATCTTCATTCTACAACTTATTGAATTTTTCTTAGCTGACGTGTTTGTGCCGGCTGCTAGACTTTTTTCAAAAATTAAATCAAATTTGTAAAAAAACTAAAACCGCAAATGGAAATTAAGCATGAGACATTCCCTTCTAATCAAAATTGCCTTTCCCTGAAACAAAATCATTTAACCCAGAATCTTTGGATAAAATCCACACCAGTTTCTTTTAATACTTAAGATATATGTCACTTGATTCAGCAGTCTCATCCTTGAATCCTGTTAAGACGGCCACACACTACCGGACTTTTCCCCGAACAATACATCGAACCGAGCAGGATTTGGCTTCGAAGGGAGAAAATCCAGTAGTTTGTGGGGCCTCCGAACCAGACACCGAACAAGACATCGAACCGAGCACCGAGCGCTCTCGAGGCAGTTTTTTGACGAAAGATCAAAGAAAGATCGGTCCGATGTCTTGTTCGGGGTCTGGTTCGGGTTTCGGTAGTGTGTGGTACCTCCATACGCTGCTCCGAGCGCCGTCACGAGCCCCGCCGCTAGGAGCTATGTTACAATCCTCCTACATAGTTAATAATATCTAGGCTTACTGCTTTTGCAAGAAACAGTGATAGATATCTGATTTGTTAACAGATAAATCTGCTAAACTAGTTTAACCTAAATAAAATTAATAATGTTAGTAATATCAATTCATATGCAACTATAAATTAATCCCTACTACATAACCCCAGCCCCCTACCACCCTACCTGCATCCCCTAAACCCCACAAGTACATACATGGCCGACCTGCACAACGGCAACTAAAATGGTCCCCACCGTTTTTACCCCGCTCGGTGTTTTCGCGCTCAATCTGTCCGATCCGATGTCTTGATCGGGAAGAAGTTTGGAGTGAATTTAGCTACCTTCATGCCCTACTCCCTGCTCCCTGCTCGGTCCGATGTCTGGTTCGGGCAAAAGTCCGATAGTGTGTGGCGTGGCCGCCTTTAGCAGCACCGCCGCATGACGTCACGGAAACCTGCCACCCCTTCCGGGAAGGCCGCAAAGGCGAATCATTTACCATATGACTCATGGTTGGTAGCGGGCTGTTTCCGCGAGCGTTCGGTTTATATCGGATGCAGTGTTCAGTGGCAGTGAGCCGCGAACACTGACCGAGGACGCAACCCCCGCGCGCGATTCCAGTTCCGTCTCGTTCTGTTGCGTTCCTTTTGTGTATCCTAACTGAGAGAATGATTCAGCATAGACAAATCAGGTTTGACAGTGATTAATTAAATCCGAAAAAATAACACTAAATCTAAAACATGTAGCGTAACTAATTCGTTTGTCACTGTTTTTGAGATGTTCAATCTCGCACATTTGACAGCCCAAACATAATTAACATTACGTTACGAAGATTTCCCCATTTTAAACCAATTATACAGGGTTTAGTATTGATTAAAATTCTCAATGTTTTATGAAAATCCATCAATCCTCATCGTCAATCAAAACTCATTTGTCACATATTAAATTGATAATTTACTTCTTACAAAACATAATGCCTTTAAAAATAGCGACTGTTTTCACCAACAACTCTTGTAACGGATGATATCTAATTACAACTCTTCCTTAGGGTTTCGTTCCATGTACAAGTTATCATTTTAATCTCATAAATAATTCTTATATTTTACTAGAATATTATTTTAATATGCGTAGTTTCTTCAGCTTGCATATTTATACTGGATCATTACGTTTTTTTTCAAGCTTGCCAACGTGGAGAAATAGAGAAAACAACGACACAGACACAATACTATCAGTGAGGTCAAATATTTTACGTAGAGGACAGCAACTTTCCGATCCCCAGATAATGTGACTCTATGAATGTTAAGTACATCATACAAAAAATGTCGTGTCGTTAATATCTTTTAGTGTCGAAGTAATAATTAAAAGTTCGAGGATTTTTTAGATATAGTACGTTCTTAGCAAAACTTATTAGCGCAGTATAAACTCTTGGACAGAAAGTGGAAAACATATTATTCGTGAAATCAACTTGTGTACTGTTTCATACGACCAGTTCTCACGGTTTTAAGAGTTTTAAGATTCGAATTCTTTCAGACTTAATTGCTGGTATGTTTCTTCTTCATATGAGTTCTGTGGACTATTATTAACAGCGAATAACACGTGAGGGATAGTTGGACCACGGAGACAATTTCTTGTTGACTGTTGGGACGGACAGGCTCACTACAGTCACAGATACACTTTGCGAGAAGTTGTGTTAGTTTTGCTGACAAGTCCCGAGTGGGCTGAAGAGGTTGTGATGGGCTCCGTGACAAACTGGTAATAATTAAAGATGTTAGCTTCCCTTTAATTACTGAGCGAATTCAGTTCGTTCGTTTCTCTTTTTCTCCATGGATCTTGGAGAATCACACGCTGCCCCTTTCAAAATATAGAGGCTATTTGGCACATTTAATCCACAACTGTGGTTGATAAAAAGGACAAAACTGTGGTTCCTTCAGACAAAACTGTAACCTTAAAAGTGTAAAACTAAACAAATTGTTATGTGCATACATTAGAATTGCATACATCTTCCTCTCTATGACCTAAAGTGAACAACACAACTTTCTATCGAACAAAACAGTCTAACCCAAAGAAAATTACTTGTGAAGAAATACTTACAAAAATATCACTAAACATTAACGTTAAACTTGGCAGACGTAGCGAAACCCCTCAGGAACAAGTATTTTACAAAATAGGGTGTAACTACAGAATGCCTCGATGTGGAACCTTCCTTGCATTGGGTTGAATATAACCAAAGTGTAGTATACATGGCGGTCATGAACGTGGTCTTGAGCCGCCCCCGCCACGCCACCACCGCAGCGCCGCGACGTCAGGCGTCGGTGTCGGCTGAAACGTTTATATTTAAATACTGTACTGCCTGTACTCGGGTTATTTTGATTTGACTTACCTTGACTCGCCGCTTAAATATTACCCTTTTACAATATTAAAGCTCGCGCGTTTTTCTTAGTCAGTTCGTTCTGAAATAACGAGCTGAGAAGTCAATAAACACAGTTTGAAAACAGTTGTAAATTCTTTCAAAACAATAATGTAAGTATGTCTTAGATAGAATGTTTTCTTAGACAACAACCGTTGTAAAGATTAAATTGTGGTGAAATTAAAACACCTACCTACCAATAAGTTTATGTTTCTGCAATTCGGGTTTGAATTTATATAATGATATAACCCATGTCGTTTAAAATACCTTTTAATTCATAATATACAAGTATAAACACTATTATGTTAATAAGCTTATTTGCTGGTTAAAGTCGAAATTTAAATCTCAATTAAGGTGCAGTCTATATAAAATCTAACGTTTATTAACTTGATAAATTATCACTGTATAAGACGCCGACGCAACTATTGTGTATTATGAATGAATTATGGGTTTAGGATAGGTGAGGTGCCTTGTGTTGAGTTCAATTACTAGTTGTGATTTTACATGTTTTATTTGGAAAGTTACTTTTATTTGTTCGAAATTCTTTGCTTGTGCGTGTCTGCGTGTTATATTTTTAGATACAATTTGTTTTATTATATATTTTGACTACAACTTGTTGACGTATACGGAGAAGTATACGTAAACACAATAAGACAAATATTTGTCTACTTTTTGCAGAAAAGTAATGCAGTTGTTTTTTATGCGATAAGCTTAAGAACAACATCATCTTTATCTATGAACGAGAATTGAGTTATAATGAATATCAAATTCTAGCTAGCTTTCATTCAGTGATATTACAGTTTTATCGTGAAACTAGTCACACTTATCTAGGAGCATCATAAATTGTTAAAATTTACATTAAAACTAGCGAAATTATGGACTAATTCATAAGTTTATATTATAATCTAAAGGGAACATTTGAAAATAGGCTTGAGGTCATATTCACGTTTTGTACATAAAAAATGTAACATTCTAAATGTTCGTGGAAGTAAAAATATGGTGTCATAAAGCATTGCCTGTTATATATAAAATAAATAACTTTTGATGTTCAAATACTGTACCCCATTGTGAATAACTAGTACTGAATAAATAATCAATTGATTTACTTCTTGAGAAACGAAATTTAGAAGATGTGTTGAGATTACTCTTCTTTTTGTTTGGCACACAAATTATATCATAATTTAACCGATTTTCGAAAGAATAATAAATATCAGTTAGTTACATTTTAAAACACCACATGTTATCATAATTTTTTAAGTGTTGGAGCACCAATGACAAAAGCTAGACTTGGAATTTTCCCATACACCAACATCGAGTTTAAAGAATCCATAATAAATACAATCTTGGCTTTTGTACAGTCTATTTACAATAATTTATGAAAACTTGTTGGCAGTTTGGCAAGTCCTCCGGGCTATTTACTTATTTATTTGTTTATAATAGCATAGTTATTTGTATGCCCATATGTCATTAGTTTTTAGCGAATTTCCCCTAAAGGGAAGAAGCTATTACCGTAGGTCTCGTGGTAAGACTTAAGCCCGAGACCATGATAACTTTTCGTTTTGAGGTCCCCAGATGCCAAAAAAACCATTAGTTCAAATTTGATATTTATTTAAATATACAAACAATTTATATATTTGTGTGTGTAAATCGACAACCATGGAAAAATGGACTTTTTAAGTTCTTCTACCGCTGCTGAAGAAGGCCGGTAATTCGTCCGACACATGTTCAGCGTTAAAACGTGTTCACAGTTGGCATCTAAAGGCGGTTTGAAAATATAAATATTTTGAAAAATACCAAGTCCGATCTTAATGAAATTTGGTACAAATCTGTAAAATACCATTTATTTGAACGAGTTCGAAAACCAGACGATTCGCACCGTCCGAAGGGGGGGTTTTGGGAAATTTTGTACTCCAAAATGTTTTTTTTGTTGCGAGTTTTCACATGTAATTTTCATTTAAATCAAATTTTAATCCATACCATTGAATTCAGCTTAAAAAAACAAACAATTTGGTATTTTAGCGAATTTCCCCTATAGGGAAGAAGCTATTACCGTAGGTCTCATGGTAAGACCTAAGCCCGAGACCATGATAACTTTTTGTTTTAAGGTCCCCAGATGCCAAAAACACTATTCGTTCAAATTGATATATATATATATATATATATATATATATATATATCCGTTTACGATAACTTGAGTAAAAAAGTCCAATTTTGATGAAATTTGGCTAAATGTGTAAAATGACATTCATGACTTTAGTTCGAAAACCAGAAAAATCGGACCATGGGAAGGGGGGTTTATGGGGGGTTTTAAATTTTCCAAAAATCGGTTTTTTGCATTTTTTACCCTACCATTTTTTTAAAACTTAATTTTGGTTTTGACCATGTTATTGAGCTTAAAAAAACAAATAATATAGTATTTTGAATTATTAACCTAGGTTAAGTGGTTGCGGAGAAAATCCAAAAAACCTACTCATAAAATCTCCCATGTTAATCTTATGGGAAAAAGGTTTTTGGCTTTTCCTCAGATTATTTTAATGTAAACTTCACATTTGCTTTTACCAATCTGTTCAGTTCCACAAAACAATCATTTTGGTGTTTAAACTGTGATTCTACCCCTAACCGTTGCAGAGATATTCAAACTGGGATACGTTGTCCAATGTTATCCTTATGGAGAATAAATAAAATTTAATATCTCGATTATTTATGAATGTATGTTGATGAAACTTGGTATGTGGCTTCACGTAGTACTGGTATATTGATATTTGCACAACAAATTGATTTTTTGTTGATTATTTCCGTAGCAGCAAACCTGCGTACTCAGTCCCCATGTTATT
This sequence comes from Allygus modestus, assembly GCA_963675035.1. Lineage (NCBI taxonomy): Eukaryota > Metazoa > Arthropoda > Insecta > Hemiptera > Cicadellidae > Allygus > Allygus modestus. Next base: position 158,927,435 of record OY776114.1, on the reverse strand, counting down.
CTTATGGAGAATAAGTAATATAATGACTCCCTTAATTATGAACATAAATTAATAAAACTTGATATGTAACTTCACTTAGATGAGTTCTATTGATATTTGCATAAAACCCCATTATTTTGTGTTCCTTGTTGCAGCAAACTTGCCTACTCAACCCCAAAGTTATGCTTATGGAGAATAACTAATATTTAACATATCACTTATGTATGAATATATTTCTTATGATTCCTGGTAAGTGGATAATGTGTTATTAAGACATATAATATATTCAGTGGAAATTAGCTGAGTACGCAGGTTTGCTGCAACGTTTTTTTTGTTACTAAGCTCAATTGCATCGGCCTTTAAATATTCGATGTTAGTTCCATGATCCATATTGATGGACAGTTAGCTTGATGACGCTCAATACAACAGTATATAATAGTATGTAATAGTATTTTCGGTATGATTATTTTGTGTACATAGCTCGAACTTATGTAAGGATTATACCCTTCCATGATCCATCTATTGTGTTACCGTGACCCTCAATAAGTCGAAGTCTGTGGGGAATCACCTTGATAAGTCGAACATCGATATTTCGAAATATTCGATAATTTGAATTTTTGCTGTTCCCCCTGAGGTTTAAGTTATCGGGGTTTTACTGTATATGTTGGTTTTATTTTAATTTTAACATACAGTATTTGCATACGGAGATTCTACGTTGGGCTTTCTCGTTATTAAAACTGTTGTTGAAGTAGACAAGTAGTAGACGTTATTCAAGGAATTTGATGAATTACATAAACTCGCCATCACCATCAATGAATTTTAAACAAAGAAGTAGTAAACATTGCAACACCGCTGACACATCTCGTGAGCGGGTTCACACGCCGATTGTTCGAGATGCATGCTGACCAATTGACTCCCTCTCGACCTAGACCTAGGTCATCGAATCGAGAATTGGACGTGTTGCGTATGCTACGTTGTACGATACGTCACTGCCCCCGTTACTCTACACGCTGGGATAACTACGCGGCTACGTTGAGTCACTGACACTCCAGGTAATTCGGTTGCTGCCATTAGAAACCGTTACCTTAGACAGTATAACGCTTGTCTTAGAGTTAGTATCCATAAAAATGCCGTTACTGGTGCGTTAGTGTTGCTGCACTGCTTTATCGCATTAGCCAAAACGCTACATACATGCTGCTAGCTTATTCAACTCCGCCCGACATGACTGGCTACAACGACTTGAAATTATTGGTATTCTATTATTGGTTTTATGAACCAATCCTCGTAGTATCCGCACTTTTAATAGTTTAATTTTATTTATTTTGATTAATCATAAATCAGAGCCAGCAACAGATCGAATAGAATACATTAGAATGTTTTTATTGTAAGTTAATAATTATGAAGTTATAATGATGCCTCTTTTCACTCAATTTTATAATAAAAAAGAGATTAAAAAATAGTGCGAATCACGTAAACATTTCAATAATTTATTTTGTTTACTAGATCGCTTTACTTATGTCGGTCAAAATGTCGGCACTCGTGGTACAACGTCCTCGTTATCAAACTGACAGTCCAACGGCCGCGAACAACCACTGCCAGACGGTGCGAGGAGGGAAGTGATAACAGCTAGTCTACTATCACCGCGGGTGGAGGGGGGAGCCGGCGGCGTCCCGCGCCCTCGGCCAGTCAGTATCTGTCTGCCGCCGCCACCGTCGACGTCGCGACGGCAACCTCCGGGACCATCCTGTCGCCGACCGCTCCCTCGCAGACCATGACTGCAGCCATCCACTCGCCCGCGCCTCTTGTCTCGGCGCCCACCTGTGACGTCTGCAACGATGTCTACGTCTGGGTGCACGCTGTGTTTGCCAAGGTATATCGTCAGTGATATTTCTTGTTGGAGTGCGGATAAGTGAGTAGTGCGACGGATTGTGCCGGTTCTTTGGATTATTTTGAAGTTTCTAAGGTTTAGTCATTTAGGTCATCACCATATTGGTAAGACGTCGGAACATATTTTTCGATTTCAAATTCCCAACCTAATAAAAATGCATAGTTTCTCTTACGCTTCTAATCCTATATTACCTCCCGGTTTGAAAAATATTTCAACTCAAAATTTCTCCAGAAAAATAAAGCGATGGTACGTTTTAGAGCCTTTACAGTCCGTCCCCGCTCCCCATCCAGGTGCGGGCGAGCAAGAAGCTTCGTGCGGGCGTTTCGTAGGTTTTGAACTGAGTTTAGCGCAGAGTTTTTCTGTAGTTAGTTGTTTGTTCGGTTGTTAAAGTTGTGATATGGTTCGAAAGTCGCGTTTTTCCTTAGTTTTCGTAGTTTTATTATTAGCATATATTATGTGAAATTAACGAAAAGAAAATGTCCTGTACCTGTGTTTGTAAGGCAAAAGAATATTTGAATTAGGAGTAAATTGGTTCACCAAACACTGTTTATAAACGGGGAGAGTGAGTGACCTTTGTTAGATGATTCTCACATTGCATAAACTACTATATATATTAAACTACGAAAACTAAGGAAAAACGATTCACACACTTCCTGCCCATGTATGAACATTTTCTTTAGTTTAACCCTTATGAGTTCTATGGGTTGCCCAGCCATAAGTGAAATCAATTATTCTATATAAATTTATAATTTACGCTCTTTATGAATCAAACCACGGAAGCGTAGAGATAAGACTGCAGACCATCTTGTGGAGGGATGATGATATGGATGGACATGGTTTATTTCAGAAGGTGCTCTTCTCGGAATTGGGCCTGTTATGAAAAATACCTTGTATATTTCCTCTTTAGCTGACAACTACTAAAATGTAACTCTTTATCTTAATTAACTCACTTACTTAAAATCTAATACAGAGATGTGGAAGGCTGCTGGGCCCGGGAAACCTTCGTGGATCTCTGAATATGTGTGGGTTGCTTTCAATGAGAACAATAGTTGAAGGAAATCAGTTTATTAAGTATAAGTTTGTCACATGTCCTTTGGAGGAACAAAGAGCCATAAAGGGTGATCTTGAATTATAATTACTTTAAGTTAGGTTATTCAATCGTTTGGCGGATTTTAAGGCCTTACTATTTACTTATTATTGAAGAGTTTAATTGCACTTTAGTAAATTACACAATGTGAGTCAGCAGTGAGATATGGACATAACAGGGTATAGAATAATATTTACTGGCACGTGGCACTGCCGCAAGCGAGTTCCTGGGAATTTGATATAATGTACACTATCTCCACCTAACCTCCAGTACTCTAGCCTTCAACAATTGCCACTAATCCATTTGATGTACTCACAGCATTGACTAGATCGAGGATGACATAAGAGTGTCCTACTATCTGCTTATTTGTGCATATTATTTATTTTGTAAAATCTACCAAACTCATGAATCCTTTGATATTCAGATTTGATTTAATTTACTGGCACGATTTACAGCTCTTACAATAATTCTTTACAATATACTCAATTTAAACAATTTTAATTTTAAATACTGAATTTCCTGTATGTTTCAATATGATTCCTAAGGGATGAGTTCACACCAGATTATTTCACAGTGTTTTAAAAATATAACAATAAAATTTCAAGAATTAACAGTGAATAAAGGTATGAGAATTAACAATATAACAAATAAGATTTAAATACAATATCCGTCAACAATGATATACTACAATGTTATAGAAACTGTGACCAAGTACTAAAATTACAATATTAAATCTAGTTACTTACGTAAACATTTGAAGTACAATAATAACACACCATAAACTAAATAACGATAAATGATTTTGCACTTCAAATAAATTACTAATCCCCTTTAATTGTTACCTTTGCCCAACTTTTGCCTGACTCGACCTGAATTTTGAAAAGAAATGTGCTCACAAGATTTGTTTAAAGTTACCGAATTGAATTTAATTTAAATCGCGCGTTTATACTTTCCCGTTAATAATTCGCGAAATAGAATTACGTTGGTGGGGTGCACCCGCAAACAAATCGACGAATTTTGAGAGAGTTTAAAGTAGCGATTTAATTTTGAAGAACGAAGTGAAGCACGCGGTCAAGTTACGAGGAATGGGGCGATTTCGCGGTTTCCAGGAGTTTTGTTGGTCGGGCTGTCACGTGACTGCGCCGGTTGCCTGGCTTATTCTCTCGGTCGAGATTACATTGTTGTTTGTTTCTTGCGTTTTCGTGTTTGGCAATGTCTTGCATGTAACAGGCCATGGAACTATATTGCTGTCAGTCTATGTTGTATGTCATTCTGAACACGACAAATAGGTGAAAACAGCCCGCGCCGTGTCGTCTGAACAAGCGCGCCCAGTCCGCGTCTAGGTGTGCGCCTGCTCCGTCTGTAGAGGTTCAGTTTACTTATATTATAGCCCTAATGAATCATGTTAACTACCAACGAGTTATCAAATCAAATATTAATTCAGGCATATTATTATTATTTTGTATAAAACGTTCATTTGCGAAGAGCATTTTCATCGTTCGTGCTAATCCATAAAGCGAAATTCAAGTTAATTAATGTCGCTTCAACCATTGTTGAGCCCCGCAGAAAGGTTTCTCATCGTTGTTATCGTCAAGAGTCAAGTGGCGCTGATAACAGGGTGGCGATAACGAGTGTCAGGTTGTGACAGCTGGCCTCGCTCGTCCCACACGTGGTTAGCGCCACGCTTACGTCACATGTACGTCACCACCTCTAGCTGGGTGCTCGGGTGACATTGCCATACCTCCGACGTTATCACGGAAGCGAACAATCCGACAATAAACTGCTGTTTGAACAGTAAAATTCACCTGTACAAAATATCAGATCCGAATCAACTATACTGTAAGAATTATTCAATTTTACTGTAATTTATTTTACAGTGGGTGTCTTGAGAACATACACGCCTCCATAAAACCATGATCAATCGGAAACCATGATCAAACAGATTAATAAGTACGGCCAAGGTCATTCTAAGGTACTAGGTGAGATTTTTTCTGGCATCGATTCATTTCAGAGTGACGTTCTATTCATTTTACGAGAAAAGCTAGTAAGCTAGAAGGATTGTGTAATATTTACCTAAATTAATATCGAATTGAAAATAGGGCTTCTTAAGCTGTTACGAGCAGGTACTAAAGGTAACAATACGAACATTAAAAAGATTGTTTTTAGCTTCGCCATAAAGATATTTCCCCCCCAAAAAAAGCGATCATCGTGAACAATCATTTTTCGTCCGATAACATTGTTATGATATTGTTATCAAATCGTTTCACACCATATTATAATGTGGTTAACGTGCACTACTTTGTAATGCAATTTCTCTATATTCTCGGTATAAATACAGTATTTCTAAACTAACTCTTTCCAATCACAGTAAAAAACTTAATTCAATCGCAATTTTTAATTGGATTTAGTCAATAAACTACCGTTGCTTATTTGATGGACCTGGGAACCAAGACGCCGCGGTTTTCTAACCCAAGAAACGCGTTCTTGTTTCAAAGCATGGAACAAGGCGAGCATTCAACCGACCCATGGGAGTGACCATGGCGCAGAGTGAGGAGTGAGGTGATTATCACCTTTGTCAGTGCCGGCCGACAATCAGCTGTTGTGCACTTGTCACCTGAGCCTGGTTAACAGCGGTTTTGGTTTTCTTCTTAATCTATACTAATGAAGTAGTAAGTAGTGCGTGTATTTATGTCCACGAGATTTTGAAAACGGCTCCCCAAAACAGCTCCTAGACCATACCACGTTATAGAGAACCAATAGATTTTGAATTACAAAGTTGCCAAGTTATGGCTTATGTTTGTTTAGTGATATTAGTCAGTTTTCTTTGATCAAAATATGTCGTATACCTTTTATCCAACCCTGACCTTAGTCCTCTGCCCCACTGACCCTGTTATGTGAAGTTGCCATGTTATTCTCTTTGAGAATACATTTCTTGGGAGCGACAAAAGGCGCTCGGTCTAGGGAAGTTTGTCTGAAACCCTTGATTTGTCATCACTAATTCTTCAACTTCCCGATATGCTGGAAGAGTTAAATTTGGTACATTAATTCTTTAGGTCTAAATCGGAAAAGTATAAAGGGTTTTAAATTGCCGATATTACCATAGGGCATAGACTTAACACCACAGGTCTACAGATACAGTATCCTATAGTTCTGGCTCCGCCCCATGGGTCTACAGATTTGTTATTCCTATGTACATTAACTTTATCTGTCCAGATTATAGTACACAATAGTATCCCCGGGTGAAATCGGGTACTGGAGCGGCTATTCAATGACACATGCAAACAATTTTCCTCTTTAACGTTTTACACGCATTTGCCGCGCCGGCGCCGTCTCATCACATGCGCTCGTTTGCTCGTTTGCGAATGTTGATATGTTATCGAAAGTTTTTCGGAACAGTGAATAAGAGATTTCCTTTCCCGAGTACTTTATCTAAAGAAAATGCAAATAGGAAAATTATAAATCTCGCCGCGCCGTCAAATGATGCGCTGTATTGCTCGTAGCGATAGTGTTATCTTCTGGATGAGGAACTATGACTTGGGATTTTACTTGCCATAACTGCATTACTGATACATGAGGATGAGATTATGACATCATCACTGAGTAAAGGATTGTGTTTCCTCATTTTATAAAACAAATTTGAAAGGAAAGGAAAGAAAAGAAAGAATACCCCCGTCGCAGCAAACCTGCATACTCAGCGAATTTCCATTGGATATATAACATAACACATTAACACTTAACGGGATTCATAAGAAATATATTCACAAACAAGCGATGTTAAAAATATTAATTATTCTCCATAAGAATAACATTGGGGATGAGTACGCAGGTTTGCTGCAACAAGGAACACAAAATAATGTTTTTTTATGCAAATATCATTAGAACTCATCTAACTAAAGTCACATACCAAGTTTCATCCATATACATTCATAAATAACTGATATATAACATTTTAAGTATTTTCCATAAGAATAACATAGGGACCAAGTACCTAGGTTTGCTGCTACAGGAACCATAGGCGAAAAATGTTTTTTTTGTGCAAACAACAATAAACCACAACCAAATAAAGCCATAAACCAAATTTTGCCAGTTTACGTTCATAAATAAGCGAGATATACAATTTTTCTTTTTCTCCATAAGAATAACATTAGACAACGTACTGTGTTTAGCACTTTCAATATCTCGGTAACCAATTGACGTAGAGCAATGATCAAAATACCAAATTGTTTGTTTTTTTTAAGCTGAATTTAATGGTATAAATTAAAATTTGATTTAAATTAAAATTACATGTGAAAACCCCAAAAAACACATTTTTGGGGTACAAAAACCCCCAAAAACCCCCCTTCGGATGGTACGATTTGTCTGGTTTTCGAACTCGTTCAAATAAATGGTACTTTACACATTTGTACCAAATTTCATTAAGATCGGACCTTTTTTACGAGAGTTATCGTGCTTACGGACACATATATATATATATATACATATATAAAAATTTGAACGAATGGTGTTTTTGGCATCTGGGGACCTCAAAATGAAAAGTTATCATGGTCTCGGGCTTAAGTCTTACCATGAGACCTACGGTAATAGCTTCTTCCCTATAGGGGAAATTCGCTAAAAGTGCTTTTTACCAAATTGTTGGCATACAAAACACGATACAGTACATGTTTCCGTCTGTTAAGCACAATGTTGTTCATGGCATCACCAGCACTGAAACCCATAACTAATAGCAAACTTTGTTGAATCCATGTATTTTTTTGGTGAATTTATATGTAAGTAAATAATGTCATATCTATAGCTGGCATAATATTTTAAAAACCGAAGACAGTTTTTGTTTCTTATTACAAGCGCAAAACACTTGCTGGAACCTGCGTCAATAACAGTGAATTTACGTAATATAGCTACGAATTACGAATTAATCTACTTCATGCTGCACTAGCCTGTTGCAAATATTGTAAAAAAATTATAATTTTCAGTCAATTGCAAGTTGTACACAATATTCATTCAGGCTTTTATCTTGAGTCATTTTTATATGTAGTTAAGTTATGAACTAGGCCTATTAATATTTCATTGTAATTTTTGTGTCCGGTGATTATTTTCGAATCGAGTACGTTCTTATAACCCCGAAGAGTTTGTATTCATTCAAATGCAATACCTAAATTATTATAAAATACCCCCGACGTAGCAAACCTGCATACTCAGCGAATTTCCAATGAATATATGACATAACACATTAAAACACTTAACAGGATTCATGTGAAATGTTTTCACAAACAAGCGATATTTAAAATATTAATTATTCTCCATGAGAAAAACATTGGGGATGAGTACGCAGGTTTGCTGCAACAAGGCACAAAAAATAATGGGTTTTTATACAAATATCAATAGAACTCATCTTAGTGAAGACACATACCAAGTTTCATTCATATACATTTATAAATAAGCGATATATAACATTTTAAGTATTTTCCATAAGAATAACATGGGGACCAAGTACCTAGGTTTGCTGCTACAGGAAACATTGGCGAAAAATGTTTTTTGTGCAAACAACAATAAACCACAACCAGATCAAGCCATATACCAAATTTCGCCAGTTTATATTCATAAAAAAGCGAGATATACAATTTGTCTTTTTCTCCATAAGAATAACATTAGACAACGTACTGTGTTTCGCACTTTCAATATCTCGGTAACCAATTGACGTAGAGCAATGATCAAAATACCAAATTGTTTGTTTTTTTAAGCTGAATTCAATGGTATAAATTAAAATTTGATTTAAATTAAAATTACATGTGAAAACCCCAAAAACACATTTTTGGGGTACAAAACCCCCCAAAAACCCTTCGGATGGTGCGATTCATCTTGTTTTCGAACTCGTTCAAATAAATGGTACTTTACACATTTGTACCAAATTTCATTAAGATCGGACCATTTTTACGAGAATTATCGTGCTTACGGACATATATATATATACTTATATAAAAATTTGAACGAATGGTGTTTTTGGCATCTGGGGACCTCTAAATGAAAAGTTATCATGGTCTCGGGCTTAAGTCTTACCATGAGACCTACGGTAATAGCTTCTTCCCTGTAGGGGAAATTCGCTAATAACCGTTGCACGCCCCAGAGGCAGAGCACTTGAGTGAGTCGATGAATACATAACGCTTATGTAAGGTCACGGAAGGTGACATTTTTATCAGACGGGTCTAAAAATATCAAAAAGTAATAACGGTGAAGTAACCGCCAGCTATTGATCACATGTGGCAGGTGATGCATTGGTTGTGACTATCTCATGAGCGACCTCGGGCGGCTTGGCCTGGTTGTGCGACCGTGTCAGCTACGGGTATTGTGTACTTTTATAGGTCAATAGTGTATTTTCATTTAAAGCGCGCCAATCAGGGGGAAGTACAAATTTTAAGTTTTAAATGAGCTTATCTTAGTAGTAAATGCATGTTACACTTTCCTAAACTGTTACGTCTTGTGCAGGGGCGGTTTTAGGAATTTTATTTTGGGTTGGCCCTGTTCTCTATAATAGTATGCAATACATAATTTGTATCATCTTTCTTTCTTAATCCCTAAAGCAAATGGGTTCGTTATTTTTGTGTAGTTTTTAAAACCGTTACTAGCACTTATAACTGGCTGCTATTACGAGATCGGCAAGGTCCCGATTTCCCGTCGTTCACGAAATATGGTTATTCTTGGATCGCTCTATCATAATGATGCATTCTTACGCCACTTTAGGAGACTATTGTGTGATTCTTTTCTGCACTCGAAATTATTTTATGTTATAAGAAATGAGGCGGGGAGAGCGCATCACGCACGTCCAGGGTCTGATTAACCATTAGGCTGACTAGGCTGCATCCTAGGACGCCAGTCAGCCAAGGGGCGCCGGCGCCGGCGCCATAGGCGTGCAATTGTTTTAGGGATCTATTTTACCTTGGGATTATTTCGGGACGGGATATTGTATCCTCAAAATGTTCATCTGCGGTGCAATCGTCTTTTACGGCCGATATAACGTAGTTCGGTCGTCATTTACGGCCGATATTTTGTGGTCCGGTCGTCGTGTTTCGGTGGATAGCGGCGCGATCGTCATTTATGGCCGAAGGCACACGTTGCGATCATCAATTGCATGTACTATTACGTGGTTTGGTCATCTATTACGTTGTTAGGACATAGTTCGGTCGCCTTTACAGCCAATATTACGTGATGCGATCGTCAATTATGGCCGCGATGTTATACGGTGCGATCGTCATTTACGGCCGATGTTACACGATCTGACCGTCTTTTTTACAATGGAACTGAAACCGAGAGTTACAGGACCCTTTAAGCGGATGCCCCTGGGTTTTGGCGACCACTCATTGGTTGGAAAGAGATATGGAGCCCTACGCCGTTGAAGAGTCAAAGATACCTGACGCTGGTATCCCCTTAACGCATAGAGCCTTCACAAAATGAAGCTACGTCGCTTCGGCCGCGTACAGATGACACTCGTTCGTCGAGTCTTTCCGACACACATCCCCCTTCAATAGTTTTGGGAGGGGGCACCAAATCAACCCAAGCCTATGGGCGCCACACCTTTTTGTTGTTGTTTTTGTAAGGTTCAGTGGGCGGGAAAGTCCCTGGCCCACTGAGGCTGCTTTAGGGCGCTTGGGCCCTCTTCAGCCGTCGGATAGGGTTGGTTGGTGAGGGGGAGATTGACACACTGCAACAGGACTTTTTTTGCCTGCTACAGTGGCCAGGGGATGGTTTGGGGGGAGGAAAGATGAACACACTGCGACAGGACTTTTTTTGTTTGTTTTATAACGAGTGCCTGTCACAGTGGTCAGGAGTGGGAGCTAGGGGAGGTTTACATGGGGTTTAGTGGCGGGGGTAATGGTGCGGGCTGCTGGTCTAGGTCGGCAAGGTGGTGGATCGTGAGGCTGGGTGGTCAGTGAAGTAGGGTTGGAAGTAGGGTTGGAGGATGTCGGAGGTGCGGGCTTTGTCGAGGTAGGTGATGTTGAGGTGGTGGAGGAAGTCTTTGAGTCTGGGGATTGAGTGGGCCTCGTAAGCCGTGTGGTTACGGGCCCAGAGTGGGAGGTGGGAGGCAAGGCGGAGGGCGCGTCTCTCAGTGGCCTTGAAGCTTGAAAGGAGGCTGTTCGGGGCGGATAGAAGGAGCGGGTGGGCGTAGGTTAAAACAGGGCGGATGACAGGAGTACAGGCGGGCAAGAGTGGGTTTGGAGCAGCCACGGCTGCGATGGTTGAGGATACGGAGGGCATGGAGGGCACGGAGGTGGGTCAGGCCCTGCGCACGTCACACAGACAGCCAACCAGCTGTCAAACTGACATGACAGTGCGGGCAGTGCAGCCATCACACTCGTGATCCACTGACATCTTACCAAGTTTTCCGTTCTAAAATATTGGAAAAATAAGCGTTGGCCTACTTTAATGAAACACAAGAGTAACAATATAAACAGTGTGGGTGGGCCCGTGCCCAACCGGCTCACTCGCTAGAGCCATTGACTATAGATACTTATATTTATAGTCAATGCTAGAACCGCCCCTGGTCTTGTGATATTGCGAAGTGTTTTAATACGAGTTTGAATAAAACAAATATTTGTCTAGATAAGTTGTGGGTTGGGATGGTTGCTTAGTTAAAAGCACCATATCTACCCAGGGTAGTTCCCAATCGTCCGGGTTTTCTGTGCAACTTTCTGAATGTGAATACATGATTCCCATCTGAATCTGGGAATCCGTCTGATTCCATTTCAGGTTATTGGAATTCTGATTAAAATTTATCAGCGATCGCTCATGAAACTTCCTTTCCCCGAAGGCCGACAATAACGCGGAAAACATTGCATTTTCCTTAGGTAAATCACCCGCAAAATGATTTCACTTATGGAATTCATTATTGCGGGAAACCTTGGATAACACTATCGCCACTCGTTAGCGAACAATGGGATGAGTCAGCGAGGGAGGGGATGAGTGGGCGAGGGGAGCTTGTAAGCAAACACGGCTGATAACAGATGATAACCAGCCTCCGCCGACCCCGTGGACATCAGCTGATTGTCGCGGTCAAAGGTGGTAATCGCCTCACACTGGTTTGTACCAGCTCGGACGCTGTCATTGGCCGCTACTGGTAGAAGCTGTTACCGAATAGCGATGACTCTTCGTTATCCTGTTTGACCATCTCTCATTTCACCTTGGTTCCTTTCTGTCGATCCCTCTTCTCCCCGCCAAACTTTAATATCAGACAAGGGGACACGAAAGACAATATAGAATAATAATAATAATAATAAAAGAGGCATTTTCAGAGTGTCGTCCGCCGTATAACACTGTCTCTTGTCTCTAGTCTCTACGAAAGAATAGAAGCGTGCGGAGGTAAAACAACGTTTACGCGAACTATTAAACATTACGGGTTTCCTATTGCACTGTATTTAGAAGAATCTTTCAACGCCATTCAAGCAGGATGACCTGTTTTATTGATAATGTTTAAAATGTAGTTCTAAGCCCCGCTGTATTTATAATACTTGCTGACTAGCAACTTCGTTACCATGGCTCATGCAAACCTCTAACACTTAAACCTCGATGCATCAAGTCTAGCGCCCCCTTTAAAAACGAAACCCAATGGATGACCAAACTCCCTTCTTACCTATAATTTATGTATTGTTATGTGTTGTAATTTATGTATAATGTATGTGTTGTGGTGAATTCTTTAAAAAGCAAGTTTTAACATAAAAATCCCTTTCTCCTTGACTGTAGTTTATTGTTCAACAAAAGTAAAGATGGTCACTGTATTTGTGTAGGGTTGATATTGTCCATTCCATGATTGAAATTGAAACTCGTCAACTATTTACATGGTCAGTACAAAATATATCCATTTTAAAATTGTCTAAGCAAAAATGCAATTATATAGTGTGTAATAACTTTGTGTTGTCTGTATACGAAAACATTTCAATGAAAACCACTGAGGATCAACTGCTAACTAAATGGACCTTTATTTAGTTGTGATGTGTTAAAAATTGCAGGGTATTTTTTATTGGAGTCTCGGTAACATAATTATTAAATTCAACCCCCTGGTCCGGGAAAGTTCCTCATCATGGAATCAATTGTTTGCCTGGAAGGTTGACCCGGTCGCGGTAGCTCAGAAGTAGAGCGCTGGCTCGCAAGTCAGCCGTGGTCAAGCGTTCATATGTTGGTCACAGGCACGGGTACTACAAGAAGATACCTTCTTATAGCATCCGTGGGTCACAGCGACTGTTGCGATACCTTATCACGAGCAGTTGCCATACTGGCTTGCCATGAGACTAATGCCGTTATGGATCGAACATCGATGACTTCAGATCGCCGCACAGAACTACAGTATTGGCATATGGCGACGGGCAGTTGCCATACTGGCTTGCCATGAGACTAATGCCGTTATGGATCGAACATCGATGACTTCAGATCGCCGCACAGAACTACAGTATTGGCATATGGCGACGAGCAGTTGCCATACTGGCTTGCCATGAGACTAATGCCGTTATGGATCGAACATCGATGACTTCAGATCGCCGCACAGAACTACAGTATTGGCATATGGCGACGGGCAGTTGCCATACTGGCTTGCCATGAGACTAATGCCGTTATGGATCGAACATCGATGACTTCAGATCGCCGCACAGAACTACAGTATTGGCATATGGCGACGGGCAGTTGCCATACTGGCTTGCCATGAGACTAATGCCGTTATGGATCGAACATCGATGACTTGAGATCGCCGCACAGAACTACAGTATTGGCATATGGCGACGGGCAGTTGAGTTCGTTTTTTAACTAAAACTTGTGTATCAAAGCGAAGTAAGATCACGTGTTTCACACGGAGCTAGCGGTCGACGGTCGTTGTGCGATAGGCGATAGGTCCAAGTGAAGCCCGAGCGCTGAGGGACAATTCAATCACAACGTCGCCGCGCGTCGGGGCTTCTCCCGCGTTATTTCGGTCCCGATCAGCTGACTCACTCAGCCGCTACAGGTCAAGCTTATCCCGCTTATCTCAACGCTCTGGACGGAAGTTCACTTATCAGATTTCACTACTTGTTCTAGACGTTCGATATCAGCTGATCGTTAATTTCGTGACAAACAGATGTTTTTGTCAGATGGAGATTTGATTTCACCGACAATAATTGCTTTTAGATCGGTTGACGGCGAATCGTTTTAACTTTTATTTTTTAAACCTCCTCCCTTACTTGGGCCGAGAGATTTTTGACATTTTTATTTTGAGACATTCTCTTGGAACATTACACACTGTAATACCAGACTCTTATCCTGTGGTATAGATTGTTAAAATTTACACATGTTTCTTGTAGTGATATTTATGTTTTACAGTTTATTTGTAAAGCTCCCTTGATCTAATTCCTGCAACCAATGTCTCGTCTTATCTCTTCGCATTTATTTATCCTGCAACGAAACAAATTAGAGAAATTGTAATGCAACAACTTGCCAACTCCGTCCCAAAAAAATTTCACACTAAATGCTTCTTTTATACATATCTCATTGGGTAAAATTTATATTGATTGGTATAAATTCTGCGTTATTTTGTAGAGTTTGGGTCGTGCTTTATTTGATTACCGTATACAATTATAGAGTATTTTTACCTTTTGAACACAAAGAAGTAATTAAGTTTTGAAACTCAAAAACAAAAGAATTTTGGGCAAATTCTTGGTTTCAATTAATGCGTCTTTAGAATTTCAACGAAATCTGAGAATGCGTGACATTCGGAAATACATTCAAACGAATATTTGTAATTTGTAATGTTGCTTGGCAGTTGTGTTACAATTAGGCTAGTAATTAAATGCGGACATTTTATTCACGATATTGGCTAAACGCAATTTTGTCATGGAAAACTATTTTTATTTTTGAAATGTACTGGTATTACTGACTGCCAAAAGTTAACGTAGAAGTTAGAAAAGGAGTAGGTTATGATGCGGTTTTGTCAATGTTTTGCTTAGTGCAAGGTTTTTACAATCTTATTCGATGAGTTTTGTTATTAATAAATTATTAAAAGAAAGGTAAACTGATAAACACCAATAATATGTTATTCACATCATCATATTTTACATTTTTTCAAAATTGTCTTATACTACCTTTATACACAAGTATTGGCTTGTAGAGGCTACATCTTCGAACCTAGTGTTCACGTTTATTGCTTGTAATATTTACTGGATAATAAATCATGTTTACATTTCATACTTTATTATATTACATAAATATTACAAACTAGTGGCTTGAAGGGGAAATAGCCCCTAACCTTGCTCCAAGTAGAAACACATGTTAGTTCATAAACAAAGTACCGTACACACTTAATCACATGTTTTAATGTAAACAAAGCAGACGTTTTTAAATCCCCATGCTTTTCTTATGGGGATGTTTTACGATATTTCTCGTTTGCTGGTAACATTTTGAAATTGCTGCTATTTTTTCCGAGTCCCTGGGATCGAGACCTTTAATTTGAGCCGTCTCCCATCGTCCTGCGACTTTCCAAACTCCCACAATTTTGACTTACAAATTTAGCTTACAGAATTATATGTAAAGATAGTTACAGCTGATCATAAGTTCAGTTTACAGTTGTTTTATTGTTTGTACTCTAAGGGCATTTGAAGAGGAAACATAAGGGCAACATCATAAAATCGGGCCACGTGGAGGTCTTCCCCATCTAATTTTCTATTAATACTCCAAGTGTCAGCTTTCTAGGTCGTACGACAGCTTCATCAAAGGTCTGCGCAAAGACACAAATTTACCGTTTTTACTTTCTCCCCTTATACATAGTATATGGAGAAAGCATTGTTTTCGTCAAAATTTTCGAATTTGAGTTGCTAGTGGAAATATTCGTTTCGGTGCTCCATGAACCCAAAAAAGT
Source organism: Allygus modestus (assembly GCA_963675035.1). NCBI lineage: Eukaryota > Metazoa > Arthropoda > Insecta > Hemiptera > Cicadellidae > Allygus > Allygus modestus. Next base: position 158,911,619 of record OY776114.1, on the reverse strand, counting down.
GCTTTTTACGTGATGTCTGTGTGTCTGTCTGTCCATCTGTATGGATATGTACAGAGCTAGAGCCCTAACCAATGATCCGGTTTTTATGCAATTTGGTATGTAGGTACTAATCCACGATATATCCAGGTGTTTTTTCTTTTTTTGGAATTTTTTATTTTTAAGGGTAATTATCCCCCAAAAACCGCTAAAAAACATGAAAAATCAAGAGTTCTCAAAAACGGCTCTAACGATTTTGATTAACTTTAGTCGTTTGTTGAACTTTAGTTTCCCAACCAAATGACACCACCCGCATTTCTGTAAAAATTCGGGTTCAGAAATTACAAGACTTAAAATATCAAACATTCAGTTTTTTTGATTTTTCATAAAAAAACATAAACATAAAAAATATTACTATTCACCATTAAAAAGAGCTCAACAAAATAAATAATTTATTATCTTGAATTACTATTCTACAATTACTGGTTGCGGAGAAAATTTAAATGTTCATTTTGCGGTAAACGCAGTACGTTGTCCAATGTTATTCTTATGGGGAATACAAAAAATTCCTATTTCTCTCTTATTTACTGACCAATTTCGTTCAAACTTCACAATTCTTGTCAAGTTAGCATTGACCAACAGAGGAAATTCGAAATATGTTGCTCCTTAATAACCCTGGGGGGAATAGGGACTACGTGTTAGCAATGGATTTTGTAGTGCCTCCAAATCAGGGATTTGGGTGGATGTTATTGAAAACAACTTTTTTACAAGATTTTCTGGACATTCGACCGTGCTTTTTATTCTATATTTAGTAAATAAAAAAGTAATTTATTCATTAAAGTTGGACTAAAAGGGAGAAAGTATGTGTCAGTTTCCTGATACCGTTTATTACTTTCTCCCCCTATAATTAGTATATGGAGAAAGTATTGTTTTCTTCAAAATTTTCGAATTTGAGTTGTTAGTGGAAATATTCGTTTTGGTGCTCCCTGAACCCAAAAAAGTGGTTTTTACGTGATGTCTGTGTGTCTGTCTGTCTGTCTGTCTCTCTGTCTGGCTGTCTGTCTGTCTGTATGGATGTGTACAGAGCTAGAGCCCTAACCAATGGTCCGATTTTTATGAAATTTGGTATGTATGTACTAATCTACGATATCTCCAGGCGTTTTTTCATTTTTTGAATTTTTTATTTTTAAGGGTAATTATCCCCCAAAAATCGCCAAAAAACATGAAAAAATTGCTCTAACGATTTTGATTAAACTTTAGTGGTGGTTTTGTATAACTTAAGGTTTCCAACAAAACGACACCACCCGCATTTCTGTAAAAATTCGGGTTCAGAAATTACAAGACCTAAAACATAACAAATTCAGTTTTTTGGATTTTTCATAAAAAATGTTAAAAAAGATTACTATTTACCATTAAAAAGAGCTAAAAAAACTAAATAAATTAGCTTTTTGAATTACTATTCTACGATCGCTAGTTGCGGAGAAAATTGAAATTTTCATTTAGCGGTAAATGCAGTACGTTGTCCAATGTTATTCGTATGGGGAATACAAACATTACTATTTCTCTCTTATTTACTGATCAGTTTAATTCAAAAATTGATATGCATTGACCAACTGAGGATGTTCGAAATATGTTGCTATTTAATCCTGGGGGGACAATGGGGCATTTCCCCTCTCAACCACTGTGTGTAGCAATGGATTCTATAGTGCCTCCCAAAAAGGGATTTGGGTGGATATTTCTGAAGACAACTATTTTAGAAAATTGTCTGTACATTTATCTGTCCTTCATATTCTATATTTAGTAAATAAAAAAAATTGTATTAAAGTGTGGCTAAAAGGAAGAAAGTATGTGTCAGTTTCCTGATACCGTTTATTCCATTCTGCCATTATATATTAAGAAAATATGCTTGCGTATACTTCTCCTATGTTGGTGCTAAAGACCCAATAACAACAATATTTGTTTAATAAAATAATTAATTCCCAGCATAATGTACTGACTGCACGCCATCGGGGTGTTCCTGAAATATAAATAGCAACTATTCCACTTCCACATCGTCAAAACAAACAACAGTTAGAACACTGAACTTGAAATCTAGTTAGGAAGAAGTTCGATAATGCAAATATAACCAAGAACAATGTCAAGTATGTGGGGGTGGTTGGGCAGTTGGATTGGGCCCAGTAGACCCCGTGATGTGCGGTGTCGCTGTCAGTGAATGTTGTGCCGTACCAGTACCAGTACCCAGTATCAGTACCTAGTACCAGTAGGCGTAGTGTTTTGCGGTGCCGCTGTCAGTGACTGATGACTGTCGCGCACTACCAGTAGCAGAATCACTACCAGTAGACTCAGTGTTTTGCGGTGCCGCTGTCAGTGATTGTCGCGCCGTACCAGTGTACCAGTAGCGGACGCCAGTAGTCGATGGATCAGTTGGACGTAGACTACTACCTCGCAATTCGCGTCAAGGTAAGACTCGCTCGATCCGGTATCATCTTTAGTCACGCCACTTCGATTTTGACTTGCATGCGACCAATTCACACGTGTTCGAGCTCCAGTATGAATGCCAAAATTGGTGTATGCACGTGGCACGTGGCAACAGTCTTAGCTTGCCTCGTCATCGTGAGTTTTTTCTGTTGCTTCTAGAATCGAATTAGATCTCTGATTAATGCAAGGATGAATCCATCAGGTGCTTATTGTGGTTAGTTGTGGATGCGTGAGGGGGCTCCAGTCACGATATACTCCACGCTTCTACCAGCTTCACCCACCGTAAGACCGCCAACTCGCAGCTCCTCAAAACATGTCTCAAATCACTGAAAAACGTTTGACGTTTGATTTCACTGCAAAATACCCACGGTGAACAGAATTTTGACATTCAAAATAACAAATCCTTCAATTTAATCTTAAAATATTCTATACATTTGTAGGTTTGTTTACTTGCCTTATTTTTCTATACAAATGTTTCCTTTGCGAGGGAGGGCGGCGGAGTTGGATATGTCAATCGGGTCGAGTGCGAGTGTTTGGGTTGTAGCAGAGAACTACAGTATTTGGCCAATCCATGATTTAATAGTAAACACCGACATACGTGAATTACGTTACTTTCTCTGTGACTTTTGACCGAGTTCAAAATGTTCACGAAATAGCTAGTGTTAATAATGATGACGGGGGGGGGGGTCTAGGCAGCGTCAGCAGAGAGGGGTAAGTCATTTACGACCAGCGAGGTAGAAACATGGAGAGCTCGCGCCCATAGTCGGGGTAGACCAAAATTCGGTCCGGCCGGGCTCAAGGTCACATCTCAAAGTGTAGGACTCGTCACAGCGCTCAGTACAGCGTCTTATGGGTTACTGGTGACGCGTGCTCAGTTAAATGAGGTTTACGGCGCGAGGAATTTTGTATTGTAAAATGTTTTTCGGAATCGTATTACTGAATAAATTATTTATTTTTGGTGCTAAATTAAAATGTATTTAACCTCTACTTATGACGTAAAAACACGTGAAGTTTTCAATATTATTATACAAATCTCGATCTTCACTTACTTAACCTTGATTTTCATGGACAAAATAGTAATCTATGACTCAATGGCTACCATATTTGCTTTACTCGATCCATTCCTCAATTTTTGACATGAAACTAAACTATATAAAAAACTATCGCAAGGCTTTTGGAGAGGATTAGTTTTGAGTTTTTACTTAAGACCATTGATTCCATACTGTTTAATTTATATTTTCGGTAGAAAGGTTTATTAACAACTAAGTATCCTTCGTATTCAAGTTCCTTGATATGTTTCACTACTTTTAACGCCAAACATATTTTAATAGGATTGGTTATATTGCTGATATAGAAGATTAGTTTGAGTTTTGATATAAAACATATATTTATTCATTATTTCAATTACATTTTTAGCTACAAAAATTCATTTATGGCTAAGAAGCCTTCGTATTTGGAGGGGGGAATGTTTAAGTAACATATAGTTTAAAAGGAATTAGGTTTTGTTTATATAAAAAGGCAACATTATGTATTCTTATTCAAGTATTTTATTTAATTATTTATTAAACAAGTTTTTGCTTCGCGAGTAAAATATAATCACTAATCAGATATGTTTATCTTATCATATAATGTTGCATTCTTTCTAACAAATAAGTATATTATTATTTACTGCCTAATTTACATATCAAATTATAAGATTCCTCATGAGCCTAATTACATCTCGATAACTGAATTTTCTATAAAAATTGAAAACTTTGTTAAAAACAATAATCTCAACACAACATGGAGTAAAACGTACATAATTAATATTTTCTAGGTGAAGATCTAGGTAAAACTATGCTGGATGTGGTAGAACAGCGTGGAGCCGTGGTCCGCGACGACGGTGGCGCGCGTAGAACTGAACATAGCGGTTATTTACATCGGATTATTGAAAAGTTCGATCGAAAATTGTTTTGAATAAAAATTCAAGATCATCTATTTAGCTGCAACTTTCTTTCTGGAAGTTTGTTTCTACCTCAAAAATAAAAAAGTTCTCGCTTACTGACATTATTCATGTCATGCTGTTACAACTCTCTAATATTTTCATTATTCAAAATTACATATAATTTTAAACTACAATATATATTCATACTGTTGGATGCGGCAGCTCATGCAGAAAAGGAATATATAAGTTTCATTGTAGTTTTATTATTTTTAAGATGTACAGGGGCGTGTTAAGGACAACGCGCTCACCGCTCGGGATTACTCAGTTTTGCCGTGTCCTGACAATGCGCTCACCGCTCGGGATTACTCAGTTTTGCCGTGTCCTGACAATGCGCGTGGGGAGCTCTCCATGGGTTCTACCTCGTTGTTTACGACTGGCTCGTAATATGCGCCGTAATCGCTTTCGTTTATTCTCAACTGCGCTTTGTCAAGGGTGACGGATTTTTGGCAGCATTCCAAAATAAAGACGGCGCGTCATGTTTAGACCCGGCGACCCGGCTCTATATATCGCGGCGGCAAGTAACAGTCGCTTAGTTCAAAAAAGGGGTAAATATTAACTATACATAAACTATTGTGTTTGTTTTTTTTTTTAGAAAAATCGTTCACCCAAGAGAGTTTAGTGTTAAATGTTAGTTCCTGATTACCCGAGATCCAATTTCGTTGATATTGTTCATAAGTTATTGATCTTGAACTTATCTAGTCACAAACATATTAAGAAGGGGCTCCAGTCCTTTGCGTCCACAGATTATCTGAAATCGATGAGTTATGTTATGGTTCAATTTAAAGAGCAAAATTCACCTAGCAATTTCAGTGAGCAAAATTTTAATATCACAAATAGTTTAGCCATAAAAAATCATAAATGTGCAATATTTTATAATTTTTCAACTAGTATTTATTATTTGTGACATCGAAAATTTTCTCTCTGAAATCGCTTGGTATATTTTTTCTCTTTAACATTCGTGACTCTTTAAAAGTTTCGTGACTGGAATCTTATTACCATTAACACCGTTTATATTTTTAGGGGCTTGTTTGATTTTAAACGCGTACTCCCATAGATGAGTTGAATTGTGTCGCCTTCAACTCTGCGCTGCAATCTGAGCACGCCGGTGGTGCATTCAGCAGCGGCGCGGCGCTACCGAGCATTATTATATTGTGTGACACTAATAATTTCATCAAACTGTTCATGTTTTAATGGATTACAAATTTAATTGAGAGAACTGCGACCTTTAAGGAAGTAGTTAATTACTTTAAACCAAATAATATTAAAAAATGAAATAAGTTTCATCAAGCTTATTTGTATAGAGGGCGTTGGAGAGCGGCCATGTTGGATTTTACCTCCATAAGAACAATGTTAAACTTAAAACCATATCTCTCGCTTATTTATCAACATACGATTATGAAAGATGTCTCAAATTAAAGGTATTTTGAAGACGCAGGTGGTTTGCTCGCTTTTTTATAAATAAAATAATATATTTCCAAAAATATAGTAATTTAAAGTCTTTATTTTTATACATATTTTGTAGTTTTTCCTAATCATTAAAAAAATAAAACTTCCAGCAAACACTAATCAAAACTTTATAAAGATTCAAACAAAATTTATTCCAAATCAATAGGTCAAACAGTAACAAAAAAATATGATTTTCAGGAAAGACATGTTTTGTGCGTTTTAACATTGAAATAGCCCGTAGCGCTAGGGTCAGCGATGATATTTTTTCTGACTCCAACAAACGTATACTAGTCGACCCGTGCGGAATTCCGCACTGCGAACCAAATAACACTCGTCAGCTCGTCAGATGTTCTTTTGTTTAAATTTTCGCCCCTGTGAAAACAAAGTATTCCCTTTATTTATTTTTAATTTTATTCCAATTTCAGAGAAGCGGTACATTTTTAGACCGTGGGTCTATTTTTCGTCATTAGCCGGCACGATAAGCTTTAAAATGAGGGGTAAATAATGGAATTTGATAAAGGAATAAGGAAGCTCTCGTGGACTGACAGAAAAACAGGCTAGAAAAACCCATTTCCGTATCCGTGCGGTCATAGGAATTCAGAAGGTACCCCCACATTCCTGAAAAATGACTATGCTAACTGCGACGGGAAACGCTTGAGCCCCTTTAAACAGAGGATTGCGCCGGGAATCCTTGATTGGTCGGTAATATCTCCAGCAAATAACTCACAAAGTTGAACAACCAGAAATAAAACAGTTGTGTGGTGACTTAGTTTAAACACTTACTTTGACTATAAAACATTTATTATAGTCGTGAAGTGTTATTTGATCTTATTTATCCAAAATTCGGAACTTGTTGTATTTGGGAAAAATTGCTTTAACAAGAACCATTCTAGCTAAATAATAATATTCTTATATATAACCAAGAATAAAGTACATCAGTATAATTTGTCATATTACTCTGCATCGCACAGTGACCGCGCGGCGCAGTTTGTATAGTGCCCGAGGAGGGACCCTTTTGACCGCGCGGCGCAGCTGGTGAGGGTAATTAGGAGTTTCTGACCGCGCGGCGCAGTTGGTATATCCCCAGAGAAATAATATATAAGATGAGTTAAAATGTTGCGATTTCTTGATTCGTACGATTTTTAAAATACCTAAGATTGTTTCCTAGAAATTAGGCTTTTACATTTTTGGTTTCCTGATTAGGAAGACTATATCATTGACTATAAATACCGAAGTAGACTTCTCATTGCCATTGTAAAATGTGTCCCTAGTTTTGTGTATGCCAGGATTGAAAGAGGTCGTAGTTTACAATAATCACCAAGAGAGTACACTGCTGACAACTATTACTTATCCCCTCAAGGAGGGGATAATACAACAGTTGGTGTGTCAGGAAGCAAACATAAGTTGATTATCACTTGCTTTCTTGGGTGGAGATATTTGAAAAGTTAAGAGTCTTCATCACCGGAAGTTGCCGGACGCCATCTTGGTGTTTTGTTCCATAAGGCCAATGTTAACTTTGTGCCTCCGTTACTCCTCGCCTGATCGTCACAAACAATTAATTTTGGTGTCAAGTTAAAGGTTTCGTTGTCCTCTAGGGAAATACAATCGTCGAATTTTGATTTTGTTACAAATTAATGAGAACATGTACAGTGTTTCAGTTCAAAATTAAACTATTTATTATGAAACTATGATACCCAAGTTAAGGAATTCGACATTGTATTTCCCTAGAGGATGACGAAACCTTTAATTTGACGCCAAAATGAATTGTATGTGACGATCAGGTGAGGAGTAATGGAGGCACAAAGTTAACATTGGCCTTATGGAACAAAACTCCAACATATGGCGTGTAGCAACTTCCGGTGATGAAGACTCTTAACGTAAATAACTAAAATAAAAAGTTGACAGCAGCACAATCTGTCGGTGATCTACTCAAACTACTTCAATTTTAAATTCTAGCATACACTAAAAGTGGGACAGCTGGTCCATACGGATGGAATGTCTCCTTCAGTATTTATAGTCAATGACTATATTTTCATCACTTTGTATTCGAAAATAGCCCATAACTATACAGCTGAGGTTTACGAAAATTATCTATTTCCCTGTAACTAAACAAAAAATGGCCAGCTGACTTTGACTGTCCTAAACATTAGGCCTACTTTTCCTGTCCAAAACAATACATTGCCTGTCCCAAACAAAACTTTTCCTGTCCTTAACAATTGAAGTTCCCGTTTTACTCAACAGGAGCACCAGTGTGATTTCATTATTTTTGACGATTCTGTGTTCAAACAGCTGACTTTAACACTAAAATGAATTGTAAAACCGTGTTGTGTTTACTTATACAAAACTACTAGACTATGAGATATCAGATCATTTTTGTTTCAGTTTAATGTGGTTATTTGCATCGTTCACGACTCGTCACAAAAGTCATATTTCTGGGCTCGATAGCATTTTCTACGCTCGGCTATCTTTCGCGCAAAATAGGCCACTTTCGTGACTAGTAGTGAAATATACTATTTTATCATACTGCACGAAAAGCGGCTGTTTTTGGGTCTGTAATTAGTCCGGAAAATCGCATGTTTCTGATAGGCCTACCTTAAAATAGGGCACTGAAAAATCAGCTGTGGATTTGTTCAGTGCGCTAACCTCAAAGATTGTTATTGCTCCTTTTTAGGTTTGTGTATTTCAAGGTAACAAACACGTGTTATACATTTTCTTTGTAAATAAAATAAATGTAAATATTGTAAAGTTAACCTATTTAAACTACCAAAACTATACAAATTACCTAATTTTTAACTATCAAAGTCTTATATGGGCAGTGTGATAAAAAAAGTTGTTCATCACATGGAGCAAACGTGTTTTTTTGGTGCTTAATCGTTTTTCCGAACTCGGCTTCGCCTCGCTTGTAAAACACGAGTGCGCACCAAAAACAACCACTTTTGCTATTTGTGATGAAAACTACTATTTTTCTGGACACGTGCTTATCTTTTAATTTCGGAAACAGTTGATTAATCAGTAGTGCGTTGATACTACAAATCTAGTCATGACTGATAACTAATTTCAACAAATACTAAGCTTTCTTTCTTGAAAGAAGGTTAAAAATTCCTCTCCAGAATTCGGTAATTTAATTTACTTGGCAATCCTCATCAAATAATTTGGCAGTCTCAACGACTTTAATATAAATAGTTTGAACTTGCTCCTAGAACCGCTGTACTCTAGCCCCGGCCTCTGTTGCATCTGTTACGTCCGCAGACTCGGTCACTGTCAAACACATTGAGCGGTGTAATGCCATTACGCCGTCACGTGCGCGGCAGTGTGGTGGCTGGTGTAGTGGTGTAGTGGGGTAGTCAGTCGATGGGCGCGGGCGGCTGTCGCTGCCATGTACCACGCGACACCTCCGCCTCCGCCTCCGCCTCCACCGCCGCTTGCCGCCGCCGCCGCTCACCAGGTAGCCGACACTACTAACGTGTGTCCGATACTCAGGTGGATGGCGTGCCAGCCGCAGAGTAATCATAATGCTACTGTAGAGTCCAGACTTCCCTATCAATGTGGGGTAGACGCTTGGCTTTCGATAGGCGAGCAGATTGTCGCGTTTATTTGGGTTGTATTTTAGCGCCGGAAAAGGTTTTCGCATTGGATTTGAATGGTTATATTTTCTTGCAAACGTGCTCTTCCAGTCAGACACACATTTTTATTTATTGGGGTAAATAAATGTAAATTAATTGGGGTTAATTTAAATTTCAATATATATATAAATTATTAATATAGTTTTGTATTATTGCAATCAGTATTAATCGCAAGTAACATACAACTTCTTTCTTAAAAGTCTGTTTAGACCATTAGTCGGACTCATTGTTGTGGTTATAAGTTTAAAACCACAATAAAATATGTTATTAAACACTTAAAATTATGTTATGCTGTAGAAACAACTAGCTGATGTACCCGATCTTCGCACGGGTTAGAAAGATCTTGAAACAAACTGTTCTTGTTTCTGCTCTTTAAACTGTCAAATGGAAGTATCCACTGCTCTTCTCATTACAGTTTCTGAATCACTTTCTTCTGAAAAGGAAACATTGAAACTTAGGACGTTCACGGGGTTAGCCCTTGGGGATTTAAGGACGTGAATATGCCATGTTTTGCGCGGGTTCAAGATCTACCTTTGTGTTAAGTTTCAGCCCAGTTGGTTCAGTAGTTTTTTCGTTCACCCGGAACATCAGACACACAGACAGACAGAAACCACATCTTCTTTATAATTATTAAGGAAGATTACAATTTTCCTTCTGGGCACATTCAAATAGGGACTTTTCCAAGACGGGTCACGGTTAGGGGTGTTTAGTTCATTTAATTCCCTATAACAAATGAAATAGTATATTTCGTCACTAGGATCAAAAGTGGATCTTTTTAATACGAGCTCCAGTTTAACTGCCGAGGCGAAGCCGAGGCTGGGAAATGAGCGAGTATTAAAAAGACACTTTTGATCCGAGTGACGAACTATATTTTTCGTCATACTGCCAAAAAACTTAAGGTTTAAATAAAAACAAAAGTAAAATTTACGTACTGTGTCTTCATAACCTCAAATGTTTCTTTCAGCTTGTCTCTTGAAACAATCAGCTGTTGCACATGCACAACTTTGGTTCATTCATATCTATCGGTTATTGAGTCGATCACTTCAAACCAATCATTGTGGTTCGAATCAATCGGTTGTTATTCAAAAAATAATAACAATACAACAATGAATGTTTCGATAATAACAATGAATGCAGTGGCGGATCCAGCCAGGGGGCGCGGGGGGCGCGCGCCCCCCCCTTGGACTCAAAAAATGTGTAATTAATGGTAATAGTATTGACTATATATCTTTACTAGACTGAAAACCTTATGGGCCCGTCTTATAACAAAAGAGGCGGGATTCTCCACGTAGTTCTGATAGAGGCAGATCTAAGAATTTGTTGTGGGGGGGGCGCACTTGAGATTTTTTTCTCACTAAATGATAACGTCCCGCAGCAACGGGAGACAGTTATTGTTAGTACTCGCTAACTTCAATTCAATCATGATGCTAATAAATAAAACACCACATTGTAACACTTATTTCGCAATGAAATGTGTAATATTGATGTATTCCACTGATACAATACACAGTAGGTACATAAATATACACATTTTATACAACTACTACATCAAAAAAACAAAAATGTTATACCGATGTATTTACTTTCACGCACTACTAAAGGCTAAAACAACGCACACGAAATGGCTAAGGTAGAACGCAAAGGTTTCAGAAAAGAAGAAGATTGAGGAAGACTGCAGGGTCGGTGCTGCGGTGTGTGCCACTAGGGCAGCCAAAGGCAATAGTCTGGTGCTGAGGTGCGTTACTTTAGGTATGCTCGGCCCAAGCCCCTAGGCCGGTGCTGCGGTGTGTTTTCCTAAGGCAGTCAAGGGCAATAGGCGTTAATAGGGTTGGGGTCTAGGCCACTGTCTGTCACTGTACTAGTTTTAGTTTTTAATATTTGCAAATACATTATTTGCACCAACTCGTCTTACCTACTGGGCGATGCTCTACAAAACGGAGCCCCCCCCCCCTATAACGGGTCGCTACGAATAATTTTAACAGTACAATTATCATGGAATGTGTAGGACAAGATAGTGAACCCCGTTGGTAGGACGGTAAGAAACCAAGTCGCCATAAAACAATACGTCCTTTACGTGTGTTAAGTAACTTACTGCATCCTAAATGTTGTAAGGTAAACAGTTGCCGATCGATACATAAAATTAGGGAGTCACAGAGCTCCTTAAATCCGACAAACACAACTTACCATCTGTAAGGTACAGGCACCGGCCAGGACTGAGCATCCCCTAGGGTAACGCATCTTAGCACCAGACTATTGCATTTGGCTGCCCTAGGGGAACACACCGCAGCACCGGCCTAGGGGCTTGGGCCGAGCATCCCTAAGGTAACGCACCACACTACTGCCTTTGGCTGCCCTATTGGCACACACCACAGCACCGATCCTGCAGTCTTCCTCAATCTTCTTCTTTTCTGAAACCTTTGCGTTCTACCTTAGCCATTTTGTGTGCGTTGGTTTAGCCTTTAGTAGTTTGTGAAAGTAAATACATCGGTATAACATTTTTGTTTTTTTGATGTAGTAGTTGTATAAAATGTGTATATTTATGTACCTACTGTTTATTGTAACAGTGGAATGCATCAATATTCCACATTTCATAGCGAAATAAGTGTTACAATGTGGTGTTTTATTTATTAGCATCATGATTTAATTGAATTTAGTGAGTACTAACAACTGCCTCCCGTTGCTGCGGGACGTTATCGTTTAGTGAGAAAAAATCTCAAGTGCGCCCCCCCCTCAACAAATTCCTAGATCCGCCCCTGAATGAATGTTTCGATTATTTATAACTGAATGAATTTTAATCGATTTATGACGACCTCGAATCAAAAGTATCATCAACAATGATCTTTTTGGTACTAGTACGATAATGATCATCAAAACATATGTTATTATCCAAAGACTAAAAAGAAGAACTTTTGAATCTCAACGCATCTGTCAAAAACAGTTGTTTTTGAAGCAGTATGACGAAAAATATTTTTACTTTTTTTAAATTTACAAGTTTAATGTTTGACAAACAGTCTCAGACATCTATGATGTAGCAAATTTCGATATTCTTCTTATGAACATTGTGCATTTTATTGCTGTTATGCAGACAATTGTAGCATTGTTTCTGATTTCTGATTATCGTGTCAGTCACCGAACTGCTTACAAGTTTACACTGGACGATATCGTCGTTTACATTAACATTTTCAAAACAAATATAAACAGTGCTTGGTAAAACTAACAGGTGTTTAATTCAATCTACAAATGTATAGTTCAGGTTTTATTAGTACAACAGATGCGAGTGGTGACAATGACCCCTGATGTTTGTCTACAATGTTGCTGGTTAATTGTCCGCGCCGTGTCGGACTGTAGACCGTTGTGCCAACGTCCCTTGTTAACAGATGTATCTGACAAATTGATAACCTCGTTGTTTGCGCACTAGTGCCTAGATATTGCCCTTGTTTAGATGTGTGCAATAATTAGTTTCACATCTGTGACGCGTTTGTGGCATTATTTATTTAATTGTAAAAATATGTTAGTAAGTTGTTTTTGTTTACATCGGGATTCTTCCATAAAAAGTGATCTTTTCGTAAGTTGTTGGGATACGTGTTTCGGTGTTTATTGAGGTTTGTAATCAGTCGTATCAGGTAGCGTTAGGCATTTCTGTACCATTCAAAAGTAAACTAATACTTTTAACTCGGTCGTATTACAAAATCACAATGGAATATTATCCTTATCCAGCAAACATCAACAATATTACGTCAGTCAGCCAGGCGTAAACTTCTTACTACAAATTTTTCTTCGTTCAGCCTTGATAACAATTATCCAATACGAAGATAACACTCGGAAGATAATCTGGTTCGTCATGTTCGCGGATGTAAAGTTTAAAGTCAGATGATTGGACGTCAATAACAGAACGTAACTGTTTGCTCGTTCAACGAAGGCAGTTTATACCCGGCCGGATCAGTAAACAAACACCGTCTCGCGACGTGTGAGGTGCGGGTGATAAGCGTGATAGCGTGATAGCGTGGGCCGAGGTCAAGGAAGGCGGTCAGCAATCAGCTGTTCAGTCGTCGAGTCAGTGTGCGATAGCGTGGTCGCGGACTACCGCAAGGCGCTTTTCTAGCTTCAGTATTGTTTCGCTGTTCGTGTGTGTGTGTACGTCACCCTCGCCATGGAGCTCTGTTCGTACGCGTGTCTCAAGGAGATGTACGACAACGTGCACTGCAAACTGGAGGAGGCCGTGGTCGTCGTGGTGGTGGAGGAGGAGGTGAGAGTGGCGTCGCGGCGCTGGCGCTGGGGGTGGTGCAGGTGTTGAGGTCAGAGTCCGAAGCACGGTGCGCGGGAATGTAAACAAGCGGTTGCCGGCCGAGTGCAATCGCGGTATTTGATTTGGTGAACGATTTTTAGGAAGATGATCATAATTTGATTTAGATCTTGTTGAATTTGTGACATCATGTGAGAATTGTGCTACTAAATAATTAATCCATCAATGCTGACTAAGTACTGATGCATTTGATTTAGTCAGAGATTTTTATGAAAATGATACTGTAGTCTTATTTAGATTTCGTTGGATTCTTAACGGGTGAGAATCAAGCAACTAAAAAAATTAGGTCAATGTTTTGTTATAATTAACACCGAACTTGTTAAAGCCACAGATATCTTATAAGTGACCAGTTTATTACAATAAAAAAAATACCCCCGTAGCAGCAAACCTGCGTACTCAGCGAATTTCCAATGCATATATCTTAATACCACATAAAGCCACATACCAAGTTTCATCAATACACATTCATAAATAAACGATTTATTACATTTTAATTATTCTCCATAAGAATAACATGGCGGCTGAGTATGCAGGTTTGCTGAAGCAAGGAACACAAAAAATGGGGTTTTATACAAATATCAATATAACTCATGTAGGTAAAGCCACATACCAAATTTCATTAATTTATTTTCATAATGAAGGGAGATAACACGTTACTTATTCTCCATAAGAATAACATGGGGCTGAGTACGCAGGTTTGCTGCTACGGGAGCCTTTGGTAAAAGATTGTTTTTTTGAGCAAATATCAATGGTCCACAACCAGATGAAGCCGTATACCAAGTTTCGTCAGTATACGTTCATAAATAAGCGATATATAAAATTTGTATTTTCCTCCATAAGAATAACATTAGACAACGTACTGTGTTTAGCACTTTCAATATCTCGGTAACCAATTGACGTAGAGAAATGATCAAAATACCAAATTGTGTGTTTTTTTAAGCTGAATCCAATGGGAAAAACTAAAATTTGACTTTTTCCAAAATTATATGTAAAAAATTCAAAAAACCCATTTTTGGGGTACAAAACCCCCCAAAATACCCCTTCGGATAGAGCGATCTGGCTGGTTTTCGAACTTAAAGTCATAAATGTTTGTGGCGTCCCTCGGGATTTAATCTCTCAGGCGCGCACATTTTAGGAAACCTGAAGGCCCGTTACCCCTTTTTAGGTCCCAACTAACCTTACTCAAGCATAAGCCAGCTTTATGAGTTCCTAACAATTATTAATTAACCTTAACTACGTTAATCCCCCGGAAGAAATGTGCGGTCAGGTAGGAACCTGCCGGTGTATTTTATTAAAACTCATTATTTAATTATAGCAAAATTAATTGAATTGACTATTGCAAAATTAACTAACCAAGAACTGAACCCTAATCCCTGTTACCCCCCCCCCCCCCCCAAAAGGGTAAGAATCAGGGTTTTGATTCTTCGTCGAGGGGTATCTGGTTGTATGCTGAATTTAGGTCCAAAAGTGTAAACCATTTCGCCTTGCCTAAATACCTAGTATCAGATAACGTTTCTTCTTTCACATCTAAAGAATTTTCAGACATGTGTCTTCAGTTAGGGATCCGTCATGTAAAAACCACACCTTACTATCCAAACCCAAGCCATGCCGAGCGAGTGAACAAAAATATCAAAATAGCTATCCGAATTTATCATTCAGATCACCAGACTGACTGGGACCAAAATATCCATCTTTTCCAAATTGCCTTCAATTCAGCCAAACATTCAAGCACAGGATATTCGCCAGCAGACCTCTTCCTGAGTTTCCAAATTAATCATCCCTTGGAACTCAACTGGGATTTGGACAAATTGCTCAATAACAACACCAACCCCCAAGTCACTAGGGACAAATGGGCCCAAGCGCATCAAAATTTAACCAAAGCCCGAAAAGCCCGTGAAAAACAATATAATCAGGGACGACACCCCCCATCTTTTCAGATAGGCGACTGGGTCATGTTCAGACTCCACCATCAGAGCAAAGCAATCAGTAGAGTCAATGCCAAATTGCTTCCACTCTGGTCACAACCCGCAGTTATTCAGGCCTACACGTCACCTGTCACAGTAGTTTTAGCAGACCCTAGGTCAGGCAAAGTGCTGAGACGAGCTCATGTCTCTCAGCTCAAACATTATTTCCAACCAAATCAGGGACAGAAAACCAATGACCGCACCAAACAAGCCCCCAGCCAACCGTAGATATAGCAACTCAGAGGTTGGAATATTTTTCTCAACCCCATTATGTCATATAAACCTTCTAAAGCTGGCTTATGCTTGAGTAAGGTTAGTTGGGACCTAAAAAGGGGTAACGGGCCTTCAGGTTTCCTAAAATGTGCGCGCCTGAGAGATTAAATCCCGAGGGACGCCACATGTTGCTTTACACGTTTATAGCAAATTTTGTCAAAATCGGATTATTTTTATGAGAGTTATCGCACCCACAGACACATATATATATATATATATATATATATATATATATTCAGTTTTGAACGAATGATGTTTTTGGGGTCTAGGGACCTCAAAACGAAAAGTTATCATGGTCCCGGGCCTAGGTCTTACCATGCCGACTACGGTAATAGCTTCTTCCCTATAGGGGAAATTCGCTAATAGAGCTTTATAAATAATTTGTTATTTACAAGTTTGATGTCCGTCAAGTCGCCTTATAAATTTTCATATTATATCATTGATTGTGACAGTAAGTCAATATTGATGAGTACCTTAGCAGTTAGCACAGATTTATTCTTGTTACTTTATAAACCTCTCTGGAATCCAAATTAACATCTTCTCAGATGGTCGGGATAGTGGATTATCAAAATGAGAGCATTATATACTTAATAGAACAAAGTGCAGATCGTTCAATGCAAATGCATGGTAAGTTAATAGCAGTGCCATAATCACAAGACTTTTCCAAAACAGTATTTGTTATATTAAGCAATCTTGTGCTGTAAAAATGGGTTGATCACAGCTATGTTTTTGGTTTTCAAAACTTGAAAACCCACTTAAAACTGTTTTCCCTTTATTTAGATCGTAAATTGTGTAATACAATTAATTGTGTTTATTGAAAAATCACTGCATATTGAAAGCGTGAGATGTCAAGTTTCCATGGTCTATTTATGCTATTTTTTCCACTTTTTACAGCAAAGCATCAGTACACGCTGAAGCACTGTTCGGTGTTTACCCTGTTTGATAAACTAATGCTTTGTCAAAGTGGTTACATTTCAATCTGGTAATATTTTTCATATTCATTTATGAAACAAATCTGTATTCCATACTTCATATCGACCAAATTGAGGTCTAAAGCAGTCGTGGGAACCGTAGATTGCACACCTACTATTCTGATTCTGAAGGAAGGGGCGGTACTAGAAAGGAAACTTTGATGCGTCTAGGAGTAAGCGCCATTCTTACCGGCTTGACTGATTTGGTTTTTTCTACCAGTGTGAAATCTAACCTATATGAAATATGATCAGTTTTAAGACCTCTTACAAGACATACAGGTCTTTAATGTCTGGTTGATGTTGTGTTACAGTATCTGGACATTGGAGAAGACTTGAACGTGCCAGATGACTTCACACAGAAGGAGATGTCCACGGGGATGTGGTGGCGGCACTTGGTGGCGGGGGGCGTGGCGGGGGCAGTCTCTCGCACCTGCACTGCTCCTCTGGACCGGGCCAAGGTCTACCTCCAGGTACAAACAAAGTGTAGCGAGTTGGAATCACAATAGGTACCAGTATGTTTTTAGGGAATCCTTCATACAGAGCTTTTTTAGAGTTCTTTTAACATGTACCTCTGAAAATGGCTCTGTCAAGAATTTCTCAGCCAATAAATTGTCATTAAAAATTGTATCAGTCTTGAGACACTGGCACAACCTGACCCATCATCTTTGTTAAATGAATTAGCAAAAGTAATTGGGTACTCGGAGGGTAAAGTAGATCCTCTCAAGCTCAGCACTCTAGGAATCTTGTTCATTTGAATATGATTGTGTAGTTGAACCCTGATATGAAATGGGAGTAATTAAAGAGTCGTTTTTCAGACATCGAAGGAAGGCTTTTGTCGAGGTTGAAGATGGCAACTAGCAGCTTATGATCTGTGATGCGGGTAAACTGTTTTCCTTAACAATATGGGAAAAACTTCTTTAGACCCCAGTATATTCCAGTCGCTTCGTTATCTGTCTGGCTGTAGTGCTTTTCAGCCTTTGACAGTGACCTGTTAGCAAAAGCTATTGGTTTTTCACTTCCATCTGGAAATCGGTGAGAGATTAGGGCTCCAAGTCCCACTGGTGATGCGTCTGTGGCAAGGACCAGTGGCAGCTCCGGGTTTAAGTGACAAGGGGTTGTATCACTGGTTATTATTTCCTTAACAGTTTGAAAACTTCGTTTATAATTCTTGTTCCATCTGAACTGTTTGCTTTTTTGCAAACGTTTATGTAAAGGATATAGCAGCGTGGATAGATTCTTAATGAAACGGTTGTAGTAATTTACCAGACCTAAGAATGATCGGAGCTCGTTTATGTTTTGAGGTATTCTTGCATCCTTCATAGCTTTGATCTTATTGTCACTTTTGTGGATTCCTTGCTCATCAATCGCATGTCCTAAATATTATATTTTCTTCTAAGAGAACTCACATTTAATTTGTCATGGTTCAACTTCAAATTTTGTCTTCTAAGACTTTCAAACACTTTTTTTTAGTCGATTTAGTAGCTCTTGTGATGAACGTCTTTGAATTATAATATCACCAAAATACCCCTATAGCAGTAAACCTGCGTACTCAGCGAATTTCCAATGCGTGTAACTACCACATAAAGCCACTCACCAAGTTTCATAAAAATACACAAATAAATAAGTGATATATATATATATATAGCATTTTATTTATTCTCCATAAGAATAAAATTGAAAGCTGTACGCTGGATTGCTGCAAAAAGGAATAAAAATATTTTTTATGCAAATTATCAATATAACTTAACCATTCAAAGCTGCATTTTAAGTTTTATTAATTTATGTTCATAATTAAGGGAGACATTACATTTTACTTATTCTCCATAAGAATAACGTGGGGCTGAGTATGCAGGTTTGCAGCTACGGGTAAAATGGGCAAAAAAAATTTGTGCAAATATCAATTTACTAGTACTAGGTGAAGCCACATGCCAAGTTTCATCAACATACATTCATAAATAATCGAGATATCAAATTTGAACTATTCTCCGTAAGGATAACATTGGACAACGTACTGTGTTTGGCACTTTGAATCTCTGCAACGGTTGGACATAGAATCACAATTTAAACACCAAAATTATTGTTTTGTAGAGCTGAACTGATTGGTTAAAGCAAATGTGAGGTTTACATTAAGATGAACTGAGGAAAAGCTAAAAACCTTTCCCCAAAAGATTAACATGGGAGATTTTATGAGCACGTTTTTTGGATTTTCTCCGCAACCACTTAACCTAGGTTAATGATTCTGATACTATATTAATTATTTTTTAAGCTCTATAAAATGGCTAAAACCAAAATTAGGTATTTTAAAATTTTGAAGGTGAAAATGTAAAAAACTGATTTTTTTTAAATTGTAAACCCCCATAAAACCCCCTTCCCATGGTCAGATTTTCCTGGTTTTCGAACTTAGCACATTTTCAGACTTTTTTACTCAAGTTATCATGTTAACGGACACATATATATATATATATATATAAATTTGAACGAATAGTGCTTTTGGCATCTGGGGACCTCAAAACAAAAAGTTATCATGGTCTCAGGCTTAACTCTTACCATGCCACCTACGGTAATAGCTTCTTCCCTATAGGGGAAATTTGCTAAAAGCACTGAAGATCTTGAAGAACTCCATCCATCACTTTTTGCCAGATTCCTGGAGCAACTTTTCTACCGAACATTACTATTAACAGTATATTGCCCCTTATGAGTGCTCAAAGTTTGAATTTCTGATATTTCAGCATCCATTTCCAAGTGAAGATATGCTTTACTTAAGTCCAAAGTGCTGAATAACTGTCCTCTATTCATCTGAGCAAATGTGTCTTCGATTCGAGGTATAGGGTGATGTTCTTCCTTGATTTGTTTATTTACTGTAACCTTGTAATCAGCACATATCCTTACATTGCCATTTGGTGTTACCATGGGTACAATTGGCCTTCCCCAGTCTGATTTTTCTGTCTTTGTGATGATTCCAGCTTCTTCTAGACATTATAGATCTATTTCTAGTTCTAGTTCTAGTTCTACGTTCTAGTTCCTTTTCCACTTTCTATGTTAATGCATATGGTATAGGGCGAGTCTTAACAAATAAAGCCCCAGCTCCCTCTATAAGTTTTAGGTGCCCTTTTTTATCTGGTATTTTACCAATTCCAGGTTCAAAGAGATCTTTGTATTCATCCAACAGTTCATTGAGTCCAGACGTTTCAGTGGTGATTTTGATCAATTTAAGTTCTGCCCAGTCTAATTTAACTTCTCTTATCCATTCTCTTCAGAAAACGGCATCCAGATCCTGATTTACTATGTATAACTTACCCACAAACATTTAATTCTTGTAAGAACATTGTATAAAAACAACCCCTCTGGGCTTAATGACTTCACTTGTGTAAGTCCTAAGTTCTATGTTTGTGCGAAAGATTTTCTTATTTATATTGAGTCTTTTGAAAGTGGAGTAAGGTAGAATGCTGATCGCTGCCCCGGTGTCCAACTCATGTTGGACAACAGGTTGACCTCCTACGAGTATGTTGGCGAAAAACTTGTCATTATTTTGGGTTTGAATCTTAAAAATGTCTTGTTGTTCTTCGTATATTTATCCAGTATCAATCTTAGCATGGTGACTTTTTTTGTTTCATCGTGCCTAAGAAAACGCTTGCTAAATGCCCTTGCTTATTACAGTTTCTACATATTTACGAGATAAATTTACATTGCCTAGCTCTATGTTCAGGTGATCCACAACGTCACAACGTTGTCATTTACCTTTGAGTCCTTCGAAAGGAGACGTTTTGTACGTTTTAGGTGGCGAGTATGATTGGTTTGGACCTGCTTGTTCTTTATTTATTACTTTATGAATTTTCCTGTCACAAGTCTAGCTTTCTTCAACTAAATTACTCTCGTTCTTAGCCAATTCCATTGTAGAAGCTACTTTTACCACTTCTTGGAAAGATTTAGTTGATTTTTCTTGCAACAATTTAGTTTTCTGATCACAGTGTCTTTAATACCTCTAATGAATTGCATTTGTAGCAATGTATTTGCAATAGATTTATTGCAATGTTGACAGTTAAAGTCTGATGTTGACTTTTGAAGCTCGACAGAATACACCTTTAAGGTTTCTTGAGATTCCTGTAATCTTGATAAAAATCGATGTTGCAAAGCCCATCTGCTACGTTGTGGATCAACATAGTCTATTAAAACATCTGCATTCTGTGTATGTTTTGTTCAGAGGACTTTCTGGAACGCACAGATCATACAGTTTCTGGTGTAACTGTGGTATTAGCATCATGTACACTTGGTCCTTGGGTTGCATTCCTTGTCCATGTAAAAGAAGAAATACCTCAAGGCTTTGAATAAAATTGTTGAGCGATTCTTCTTCTTGAAAATGTATAAAGGAAGAGGTAAGTGGTCGAGAGTGCTGTGCGGGTGGTTCTGGTGTGCTAGGACCCGTGTACTGAGTGTCCAGTTGAGATTCTGCTGTGTTCTGACTCAGCTGTCCCCGTCTCTCCTGTACCTGTCTTCCAACTCTACCCTGAGAGTGCAAGGGAGACATTACATTTTACTTATTCTCCATAAGAATAACGTGGGGCTGAGTATGCAGGTTTGCAGCTACGGGTAAAATGGGCAAAAAAAATTTGTGCAAATATCAATTTACTAGTACTAGGTGAAGCCACATGCCAAGTTTCATCAACATACATTCATAAATAATCGAGATATCAAATTTGAACTATTCTCCGTAAGGATAACATTGGACAACGTACTGTGTTTGGCACTTTGAATCTCTGCAACGGTTGGACATAGAATCACAATTTAAACACCAAAATTATTGTTTTGTAGAGCTGAACTGATTGGTTAAAGCAAATGTGAGGTTTACATTAAGATGAACTGAGGAAAAGCTAAAAACCTTTCCCCAAAAGATTAACATGGGAGATTTTATGAGCACGTTTTTTGGATTTTCTCCGCAACCACTTAACCTAGGTTAATGATTCTGATACTATATTAATTATTTTTTAAGCTCTATAAAATGGCTAAAACCAAAATTAGGTATTTTAAAATTTTGAAGGTGAAAATGTAAAAAACTGATTTTTTTTAAATTGTAAACCCCCATAAAACCCCCTTCCCATGGTCAGATTTTCCTGGTTTTCGAACTTAGCACATTTTCAGACTTTTTTACTCAAGTTATCATGTTAACGGACACATATATATATATATATATATATAAATTTGAACGAATAGTGCTTTTGGCATCTGGGGACCTCAAAACAAAAAGTTATCATGGTCTCAGGCTTAACTCTTACCATGCCACCTACGGTAATAGCTTCTTCCCTATAGGGGAAATTTGCTAAAAGCACTGAAGATCTTGAAGAACTCCATCCATCACTTTTTGCCACAGTGTCTTTAATACCTCTAATGAATTGCATTTGTAGCAATGTATTTGCAATAGATTTATTGCAATGTTGACAGTTAAAGTCTGATGTTGACTTTTGAAGCTCGACAGAATACACCTTTAAGGTTTCTTGAGATTCCTGTAATCTTGATAAAAATCGATGTTGCAAAGCCCATCTGCTACGTTGTGGATCAACATAGTCTATTAAAACATCTGCATTCTGTGTATGTTTTGTTCAGAGGACTTTCTGGAACGCACAGATCATACAGTTTCTGGTGTAACTGTGGTATTAGCATCATGTACACTTGGTCCTTGGGTTGCATTCCTTGTCCATGTAAAAGAAGAAATACCTCAAGGCTTTGAATAAAATTGTTGAGCGATTCTTCTTCTTGAAAATGTATAAAGGAAGAGGTAAGTGGTCGAGAGTGCTGTGCGGGTGGTTCTGGTGTGCTAGGACCCGTGTACTGAGTGTCCAGTTGAGATTCTGCTGTGTTCTGACTCAGCTGTCCCCGTCTCTCCTGTACCTGTCTTCCAACTCTACCCTGAGAGTGCTGTGCGGGTGGTTCTGGTGTGCTAGGAACCGTGTACTGAGTGCCCAGTTGAGATTCTGCTGTGTTCTGACTCAGCTGTCCCCGTCTCTCCTGTACCTGACTTCCAACTCTACCCTGAGAGTGCTGTGCGGGTGATTTTGGTGTGCTAGGAACCGTGTACTGAGTGCCCAGTTGAGATTCTGCTGTGTTCTGACTCAGCTGTCCCCGTCTCTCCTGTACCTGTCTTCCAACTCTACCCTAAGAGTGCTGTGCGGGTGGTTCTGGTGTGCTAGGAACCGTGTACTGAGTGCCCAGTTGAGATTCTGCTGTGTTCTGACTCAGCTGTCCCCGTCTCTCCTGTACCTGTCTTCCAACTCTACCCTGAGAGTGCTGTGCGGGTGGTTCTGGTGTGCTAGGAACCGTGTACTGAGTGCCCAGTTGAGATTCTGCTGTGTTCTGACTCAGCTGTCCCCGTCTCTCCTGTACCTGTCTTCCAACTCTACCCTGAGAGTGCTGTACGGGTGATTCTGGTGTGCTAGGAACCGTGTACGGAGTGCCCAGTTGAGATTCTGCTGTGTTCTGACTCAGCTGTCCCCGTCTCTCCTGTACCTGTCTTCCAACTCTACCCTGAGAGTGCTATGCGGGTGGTTCTGGTGTGCTAGGAACCGTGTACTGAGTGCCCAGTTGAGATTCTGCTGTGTTCTGACTCAGCTGTCCCCGTCTCTCCAGTACCTGTCTTCCAACTCTACCCTGAGAGTGCTGTGCGGGTGGTTCTGGTGTGCTAGGAACCGTGTACTGAGTGCCCAGTTGAGATTCTGCTGTGATCTGACTCAGCTGTCCCCGTCTCTCCTGTACCTGTCTTCCAACTCTACCCTGAGAGTGCTGTGCGGGTGGTTCTGGTGTGCTAGGAACCGTGTACTGAGTGCCCAGTTGAGATTCTGCTGTGTTCTGACTCAGCTGTCCCCGTCTCTCCTGTACCTGTCTTCCAACTCTACCCTGAGAGTGCTGTGCGGGTGGTTCTGGTGTGCTAGGAACCGTGTACTGAGTGCCCAGTTGAGATTCTGCTGTGTTCTGACTCAGCTGTCCCCGTCTCTCCTGTACCTGTCTTCCAACTCTACCCTGAGAGTGCTGTGCGGGTGGTTCTGGTGTGCTAGGAACCGTGTACTGAGTGCCCAGTTGAGATTCTGCTGTGTTCTGACTCAGCTGTCCCCGTCTCTCCTGTACCTGTCTTCCAACTCTACCCTGAGAGTGCTGTGCGGGTGGTTCTGGTGTGCTAGGAACCGTGTACTGAGTGCCCAGTTGAGATTCTGCTGTGTTCTGACTCAGCTGTCCCCGTCTCTCCTGTACCTGTCTTCCAACTCTACCCTGAGAGTGCTGTGCGGGTGGTTCTGGTGTGCTAGGAACCGTGTACTGAGTGCCCAGTTGAGATTCTGCTGTGTTTTGACTCAGCTGTCCCCGTCTCTCCTGTACCTGTCTTCCAACTCTACCCTGAGAGTGCTGTGCGGGTGGTTCTGGTGTGCTAGGAACCGTGTACTGAGTGCCCAGTTGAGATTCTGCTGTGTTCTGACTCAGCTGTTCCCGTCTCTCCTGTAGCTGTCTTCCAACTCTACCCTGAGAGTGCTGTGCGGGTGGTTCTGGTGTGCTAGGAACCGTGTACTGAGTGCCCAGTTGAGATTCTGCTGTGTTCTGACTCAGCTGTCCCCGTCTCTCCTGTACCTGTCTTCCAACTCTACCCTGAGAGTGCTGTGCGGGTGGTTCTGGTGTGCTAGGAACCGTGTACTGAGTGCCCAGTTGAGATTCTGCTGTGTTCTGACTCAGCTGTCCCCGTCTCTCCTGTAGCTGTCTTCCAACTCTACCCTGAGAGTGCTGTGCGGGTGGTTCTGGTGTGCTAGGAACCGTGTACTGAGTGCCCAGTTGAGATTCTGCTGTGTTCTGACTCAGCTGTCCCCGTCTCTCCTGTACCTGTCTTCCAACTCTATCCTGAGAGTGCTGTGCGGGCTGAGTGCGACTGTTCTAGGCCCATAATAAGTTAATTTATCTTCTCTTAGTGTTAATTTTAAGTAATTTTTCACCCTCTTCAGGCAGGAAATTCCTCTCACCAGAGCAATTAGCAGCTGGAATTGATAAGCAAATTCTCAGTGCTATGTATATACACCCTGAAACCAATGATACTTCAGGTAATTTAAAGTGCCTATCAACGAACAGCCTTCGAATTTCTCAACTGTAGCTTCACAGTGTGCTTAAAAATTGCTAAACTCATTGACAAAATCGTCATCAAGATCGTTTCTGTAGTTATCGACGAGATATGTTTCATTCAATCTTCACACGAGCCAGAGGGAAGTAATTTATTCATTAAAGTTAGGCTAAAAGGGAGAAAGTATGTGTCAGTTTTCTGATACCGTTTATTTACAATCTACATAAGGGTTTCCTGTGGGGGGGGGCGGATATAAAAATCTGTATGGTGGAACTCAAGATTAAGTTGTACATAGATACCCTTACACTAATTATACTTTTGAAAATATGTATTTTACATACAGAATTAATTAATTTATTTAATTACATGCAGAATTAAAGGAAGTATACAACCAACATTCATTATGCAATAATTGCAAAGTGAGAAATGTTCATGTTGGTGACTTTACACAACTAATGCCAAACTCCCTTCAAATCACATAGCTTATACCAAATAACCTTGTACCTCGTTAAATTACATTTTATTCAGTGTTTTTGGGTAAAAACAATGCATCATTTTGTTTCTTTTGTCGGCTACTTTGCGCGAGAAATACTCGCCGCTATCTCGCTGGTGAACATCAGCCGTGTGAACAAGCGCGGTGACGCCGCCCTTCATGACTGGCGAAGACGAATAAACAATTTAAATACTTTGATCTCCGCGCCATTCCTGCCTTCGGCATACTGTAGTAACTAGTTATTTTTACTTGATATCAAAGATGATTTACAAAGTTTAAAAAAGTAAAACCATTATTGCAAGTAGGCTTACAATATTTTAAATCCATCTAATCTGTAGACAAATTTAAATTTTAAAAATATACTCCCAGAAATTTGCGGCCCCTTAAAAGTTTGCCGCCCTAGGCCGCGGCCTTCTCAGCCTATTTAGAAAATGAGCCCTGTTTGATAGGTATTCTAGGCTACCTTAGGTTATCAGCCTTTGTTAACTGCCCCTTCACCACTGATCTAATGTTCTTCAAATCAAATATACTTTCATGGGATCACTTTCACTCATTGTGGAAAATAAAAATAAAAATGTAATCAAATGAAAAATACTTAAGGAAAATACTTTCGCTAGTAGCCAACTAATAAATACTGTGCAAATTTAACTATAGTTATATTGCTTTATTTCCAACTAGAAAGTAAACAAAAACCTTTGAAATATTTGAGAACATAAACAGGAACAGCTGATCAGATGTTTTATAAACGCTGTGAATACATATTGATCAAAATTCTTATCCTGAAAGACTGCAAAATGATATCCTAAATTATGCGGAAAGAGAGAGTTAAGATTTTACAGTGGGTCTCCAACGTATGGGACATTTTATAGAAACTTTTAACTTAAGTCTTAAAACTTTCAGAAAACTTATTATAGCTTTATAAAAATATTATATAAAAACATGTTACAAAGAAATGTTGTGTATAGAATACTAGCTGTTACCCACAGCTTCGCTCGCGACAAATTAAAATACATGAACAATACTTTTTGTGCATACTCAAATCATACCTTCATTGATCAAATCTAATTTTCACTTGTTACACTTGAAGATTTAATCTCCTCCAAGGCCGCAGCTGTTAGATTACATCATGCAGTAACAATTTGCAATGGATATACTTTTACCTTTTGCTTGTATAACACCACGACAGTGTTGGCCTGAAACCAATTCAACAAATATTATCTCCTAAGTTTACTGTTACACATATCTCAGCTTTTTACTACTTTTGAATCATCTGAATTGTAATTCCTCACTGGAAACAACCTTATGTTGTCAGCTCAATGTTGAATAAATGTTACCACCCTTTGGCCCTAAAATATTACGTATAGTTTGAACATTTTACTTTAGAAACTCCCAGGTATTTAGTAACAAATTACTCCCAGTGACAGCAAACAAAACCAAGGACTGTTCTAAATAGTGTCAGTGTAACAGTATTTACTCTGGATACTATCTCTCTTACACAAAGTTAAACCAAGCCGCAATTGAAAAATCTCTTTGCTAAGTTCACACAAGTGTGACATTTTTAAGGTACTGTAACGTTAAAAATCATTTCCCCATACTTATAGTCTAATCCACATTCACTGTGCAGTACAGGTCCTATGGAAGATAGCCATGATACTACCTAAGCTGTATTCATCTTGTTTGTTGTCATGCGGGTTGCGTCAAATGTCCTTGCGACCCATTTGAAGGTGCTATTGTAGAATCGATTACTTTCTTAAATTTGTTATAAGCAAGGTCAAATGTGTATTATCTGTTTTGACTTTCTCGCAAAGAAAGAGTACCAAAAGAAAATCAACTGTATAACAAACAGGATAATAAGATCTAAATAAATAAATCACGATTACATTTGAGCTACACGGATAGTACGTCTCAAACCGCCATTTTAAATACATGGCTTATTGGCTCTCTGTGCTGCTCGGTGAACATTGAATAAGTATTGTTACAGCAGTCAAACAAATCTTTTTGTGTTGGTGTAAAAACATCTAGAACTAAAAAATTAAATACAGTATTTTGTAAATCTTTTGTACAACATAATGATGGGTGTTTACAAGAACTATTTTTCAGATTTGAGGTAATTAGCAATCCGTGGTGTAACTGAGGGGACAAGGTTGTCTTATTTGTTCAGATACTTATAACTTTTACACATCAGGGGAGGTGTCACCTTTTTGCCCGTTAGCTGTGTAAAACGTTGCTTGTGTCCATTTTGATTCCTCTATAGACTCCATTTCCTAGCTTATTGCATATAATCCTTTTAATAGCTACCTATTTTTCCTTTGGGACGTGACCTTAGTAACGTTGTCGCTGGTCCGCAGGTCCACGGCACCAGGAAGACCTGCATCAGGACCTGTATCAAGAACATGATCATGGAGGGAGGCCCGTGGAGCATGTGGCGCGGCAATGGCATCAACGTGCTCAAGATCGCTCCGGAGAGTGCGCTCAAGTTCATGGCGTACGAGCAGGTGAAGAAATTCATACGCAACAACAGCAACAACAAGGAGTTGACGATCCATCAGAGGTTCATGGCAGGCTCAGTGGCCGGCGGGTTCAGCCAGACCGTCATCTACCCACTTGAGGTAGAGAGTGTAACATTGTTGTAACTATCATTTAAGATAATATCAGCATCAGAAACAATATTGACTATTGGTTTTGTGAGTACATCGTTCATTACTTCAAAATGAGGTCTGAAGACAGTTTTATGATTCATTAAGGTAACTTTTCTGACTCTTTGGCATAGTCGTCAAGGCGAGGGACTCGGAAACCATGGCAGGGGCCCTGTCGTGGGATCGAATCCCAGTCTTGACTTGTAAAGTTTATCAGTACCATACAACTCGTACTTTATCAGTTCATCGCTTGCTTTGCTGGATTTGTTCCACCCACAGATCTATAGTCATGTGACGGGCAATGTAAGGCAAAAAGAGGTTGCCAAACTCTTGAAAAACACACAAATACAATTTGACCAAACAAGCCCGAGACCATGATAACTTTTCATTTTGAGGTCCCCAGATGTCAAAAACACCATTCGTTCAAATTTTTATATATATATATATATGTGTGTGTGTGTGTGTGTGTGTGTGTGTGTGTGTGTGTGCCCATAAATAATAAATAATAAATAAGGTCTTTAATAAGCGATTTTCAAACAATAATGTTTGTTTTACAAAATAACTAACATGTTTATAGTAATAGAATTGTCTACAGTTCTGCAACTATGAGGTTGTCTCGAACTTTTCTTCTTAAAGTTTTAATGCTGAACAAATTCATTTTCTTTGGAAGAGCATTGTACTGCTTTGGCCCAAAGTATCCAAATCCCCTCCTTCCTACTTCTAGCTTGATGCGTGGCACTTCCAGTAAATAATCCTGCCGAGTGTGTTTTTCTCGTACGTCTACTCTGTTCTTAAGATTTCTTTTAAATATGCTGGAAGACCATAATCACGATAACTCTCGTAAAAAAGGTCCATCTTAATGAAATTTGGCACTAATGTGTAAAGTATCATTAATGATTATGATTGAGTTCGAAAACCAGACAAATCGCACCATCCAAAGAGGGTGTTTTTGGGGGTTTTCACATGTAATTTTTATTTAAATCAAATTTAATTGTAAAATTCTAATTTTTGTTTTGCATTCAGCCTAAAAAAACAAACTATTTGGTATTTTGATCATTGCTCTACGCCAGTTGGTTAGTGAGATATTGAAAGTGCTAAACACAGTACGTTGCCTAATGTTATTCTTATGGAGAAAAAGAAAAATGTTATATCTCGCTTGTTTATCAACATAAACTGACTTCATGGTTATGGCTTCATCTGGTTGTGGTTTATTGTTGTTTGCACAACAAGATTTTTCGCCTATGGTTCCTGTAGCAGCTAACCTAGGTACTCGGACCCCATGTTATTCTTATAGAAAATAATTAAAATGATATATATCGCTTATTTATGAATGTATATGGATGAAACTTGGTATGTGACTTCACTTATTTGAGTTCTATTGATATTTACATAAAAACCCATTATTTTGTGCTCCTTGTTACAGCAAACTTGCGTACTCATCCCCAATGTTATTCTTATAGAGAATAATTAATATTTTAAACATCACTTGCTTGTGAATATATTTCTTATGAATCCTGTTAATTGGCTTAATGTGTTATGTTATATATTTATTGGAAATTCTCTCTCTGAGTATGCAGGTTTGCTGTGACGGGGGTATTTATC
The DNA here is from genome assembly GCA_963675035.1 of Allygus modestus. Taxonomy (NCBI): domain Eukaryota; kingdom Metazoa; phylum Arthropoda; class Insecta; order Hemiptera; family Cicadellidae; genus Allygus; species Allygus modestus. The sequence continues at coordinate 158,881,787 of OY776114.1, read as the reverse complement.
TATCCTGGGACTTCTGAGGCTTATTGGAACAATTTTTTGTAATAATGAGTTCTGTTTTTGTGATTGTTTTTCCATCTCTGCAAGCTTTCTGCTAGTGACTCAGAAACTTTTCAAAATGTACCTCATCAGCTAGCTATTGCCGTAGTTTAACACATCAAATATCAAAATAACAACATCAAATTAACAACAATGGCGCTTAACACATTCACTGCGTTAATCATGTTTCATCATGATAATTGCATTTGTTTCCTTGCTAAGCAACTGCCATAGATCCCGCGCTGCACTCAACGCCTCAAACCTTAAACCTCACACAGTTTCCTCAATTTAAAAGTTGAATATCTGTTAAGAATATACTCTTATCTTAATTTTTATTGTTCAGGTGCTGAAAACTCGCTTGGCTTTGAGAAAGACAGGTGAGTACAAGAGCATCATGGATGCAGCGAAGAAAATTTTCAAGCATGAAGGCCTCAAAAGCTTCTACAGAGGATATATTCCAAACATGTTTGGCATAATACCTTATGCGGGCATCGATTTAGCGTGTTATGAGGTGAGTTCTTGTTGTAGTAAAATGTTTCAGTAAATCGATTCGGTCAAAATGTAAAGAGGAATTTTTGTTTAATAAGTCAGGTTCTTTTTGAACCTCTGCTATGTATATATATATATATATATATATATATATATATATATATATATATATATATATATATATATATATTTGTACCCCACTGTATAGTCCAACAAAGGTTATGGGCCACTTGAAAGGTTGAAGTTTGTTTTTATAGGACAGAATCATTAAAAAGAAATAACTACTACAAATGGAAGATTAAATTTTACTGCGCATTGACTCCCGCATATCACTCCTCACTTGACTCCTGGGCTAACAGTTCAGCCTTGGGAAATATGAATAAACAATGTTCCTTGTCTTATTGTAAATTGTAGCAAAACTGTAAATTATTGTGATACCAAAATCATATTTCTGTGATCCATCTTTCCCATCTCATTTTTGGTACTTGAAGCCTCAGCAAGTCTGTTAAATTCACACTATCTTTTAACTTTTTGTTTTAATGTGATTGGTAACTGGTTTGACTTTCTCAGTGCTTAGGGTATTTATGTGAACTTCATATATGTCTTAACACTTCGTTGCGTTAAACATGAAAATGTCATGTGCTTCAATGTTGAATTACGACCCGATTTTGGGTCACCTGCACAGAGTATGTTGACATTCCAGTCCTATTTTGCCAACAGGAGTTGAGAAGAGTGATGTTTGCTTGCCTTGTGTCCCTTATCTGTCGACAAGCGTGGGGTTCTTGTTCTGTTTCACGAACATCGATATCAGTTTCTTGGCCATAGTTTCAGAAATGGCCGTAATGACCACAGAAGCTTTAATATCTGTTATGTTATTTATGGTGTTGTCAATCACCGATTTTGATGTGCTGTTACATTGTTGGAATATTGATTAGCCACTTGACGTCAAAAGACCTTAACAAATCGGTGGAATGCGGAATCGGCTCGGTTGCAGAATGTTGCGTGTCTACGACGTTGATTATGAAGGCCCCTGTTAATATGAATTTTGTTTGTTTTTTGGTCAAGTCTGCCAGTAATAATTGACATTTTTAAAAGAACCTTCTTCATTCTAATCTAAAAAACGGTATATAATATATAATCTATTGAATGAGTGAAGTGCAAGAGCCCAGCTAGACTTTACTTTTTTAAGCTTTTTTAGAACTTTAATTTTTGTACTTTATTCTCCACCTACACAAGTAAACTAATCCAACCATAAACAAGAGTGTGCAGCTCTCGGTGCTCAGTGCTCACCACTACTTGTTCCATGTCCAAAGCCTGATGTATATTAGGGTTAGTCTGAGACATGAAAACCAGTTTCAATGTTTTGATCAATCTTGTCCAAGGACATGTAAAAAACTATTTTTAAACATATTTTATTTGCACTACCCCAGTGGTTCACAATAGTTGAGTTTACAAAAAGTAAATTAACCACGTGTTATTGTATAAATCTTATATCTATAGAATAGAATAGAATAGAATATTTTTATTTTCTCATAATACATAATCTATAAAAGGCTTGCCTTTTAACATTGCTCAAATGTCCAAGGACATTTGACTTTTTTTTTGTTCTTCTAGAGTCGTCTTTGTGATTGTGCTCTCCGTCTATTTATATTTTTTTTATATTTGTGTATTGTTGGAAGCAAAATGTGAGAAATTCTATTAAATTGCTTGTTTGTTCCATCATTCAGCATTTTTTTTTTATTTAATCCTGGGTGACTGACTGACTGACTTACTCTTCCCTAATTCTCCACCTTCCCATGTAGGTAGAGAGCTGAAATTTTGTACACTGATTCTTTAGGCATAAAATAGGAAAACTAAATGGTTTTCATCCTGATCTGACCTTAGGGCTCTGCCAGAGACCCCGACAAAGTTCCCATGTATTCCTTATGGACATTCAATTTTGTTTGAGCTGATGAAAATACAAACAGCTGATCTTGATTTGTAGTAGTTCCACAGACTAACCACAGAATGCATCACACACAACTGTAATAATTTTTATAAGTCATATGCGGGGCGAAGCCTGCGGCTATCAGCTAGTATTAAATAATTATTAATTGGTTACATCTTAATTATACAAAAATAAAATAACTGTTAACGATTCTTATACAAATTGTTTTGCAGACACTGAAGAACAACTACCTAAAGAAGCACTTGGACGAGACGCCGAGTCCATTGTTGTTGTTGGCATGTGGAACGTGTTCGAGCACGTGCGGACAAGTCTGCAGCTACCCATTGGCATTGATCAGGACAAGGATGCAGGCTACTCGTGAGTATATGTGTGTGCGCTTTGTGTATAAGATAAGGGTCGAGCATCTGGGAGTCAGTGGTCGGTTGAATCTCTGTACTCTCAGTTAATGTAGTAAAACACATTTTTGTCACTGAGCCAAGATTGATTATTTACGTGTTAGTTGTTTGACAATGTCTGTTGGTTGTGTCTATGTACAGATAAATTTACAAAAGTGTATGTAAATTAAAGTCACCATATTGTAGACAAATTGTAAGTTAACAAATATAATGAGCCTATAGGTTAAACACACAAAATTACATCAACTTAAATGTAGATTTGTCATGAACAGAGTGTCTACCGGTCGGAAAAGTCGGAGTGGGAAGTTGGGAATTTTATAAGGTCGGGAAAAGTCGTGAAAAAGTCGGGTGGTCTTAAGCCTGGAAAATAAGAAGTTACTCGTAAATTAGAGTTTTTGGCAACACTCAAACTCACCTTGAAGTTTTAGAAAACATCGCAAGAATCAAGCGTGTTTTCTCGCAGATCCATGCAAGAATGCAAGAATGATCGGTAACTGCCAAATTGAGTAGTCACATACAAAACAACAATATGATTTTAACAAAATACTGCTGTAAACGACAATGAGACCGCAAAACAATGAGTACACACATCGAGTGAACTAGGTAACATCAGCCATACATGATAGCAGGACTGGGAAACATCGGCTGTAAACGATGACACAAGCGTAAAGCACTGGTTACAACAGACATCCGGACCGTGAAATATCAGCGACAGGCTACAACAACCGGACAACCAAAACGCGTAACATCGGCTGTAAACGATGTCAATACCACAAAACATCAGCAATAATGATGTCCAGACCAAGGAACAACAGCCCTAAATGAAGACCAAACAGCGCAACATCGGCCGCAAGCAACAACAGGAATGCGTCAAATAGGCTGTAGTATACATTTATGGCCAGTGCAATCAAACTGGATTACATATTGACAAATATATCATGGTTTGGCCATAATTTTCAATTCATTAACCACGATGCAGTTGCCACTTGGCCAATGTCATTTGGTGCGGTCATCGCTTATAATCAATATTGGTTCAATACTAAATCTTTATTTATGGCTGATAATATACTTATCACCGTCTTTTACCATCGATATTACGCGGTACTAACATCTTCTCTGGCCGATGTTATGTTTTACGACATCAATACCGAATCATAATATAAAGTAACGGTTGATAATCGCTACTAGTAACAGTCGATATTTTGTTCCCCGTCGTCATTTTAAGTCGATTTTGTGTGATACGGTTGTCATTTCCAGCTGATATCATGTGTACAGCCACAAAATGTGGTTCTTCAAATACAGCTGAAATTATGCGGTCCGGTCGACAGTTATACACGTTTGGTTGTTGTTTGTGACCAGTTCATGTCATTTTAGGCCGATTTTACGGGTTTCGGTCATTTTTAGCGGCCATTACTGCGCGAATTTGCAGTTCGCAATCGTTTGTGATCTTCTGGAAATCGGCTGGAAATACTCGCTCAAACTTTTGATTACTCACACATCCCTACTATAAACAATGGAAGTACACCAAGCTTATTTATTTATTACAGAGTTGAGGGCTTAATGTAGGGAATTTTGGAAACTGTGGTTGGGTTAAGTCGGAAATTTCATACGGAAAATTTGGTAGACACCCTGATAAATCTTCAGATACTATTTTTAGTGATCTGGTTTTATATATTTGATTGCAAGCTAAATTAATTCAGTTATACTAATAGAAAATTTCGCTGAAATGACTTTTCAAGATTGCCATAGGAGTTACAGGATTCATTTGTTCTTACATGGATTTTAATATTTACTTGTTAAGTTATGATAGTTATTGTTGTTGAATCTTCCTATTAGATGAGGGCAGTAAATGGGAATGGCCGTCAAATGAAGTTGTATGTGTGTTGTATGTCGCAGCTAACAACAAGCACACAATGGTGACCCAGTTCAAGGAGATTGTTCACAGCGAGGGCCTGGTGGGCCTGTACCGAGGCATCACACTGAACCTGCTCAAGGTGGCGCCTGCAGTCAGCATCAGTTACATCGTCTACGAGCATTGTCGCCAGACGCTGGGGGTCAACATGACGTGACTTGTTTCCCTCCTGTCCGCCAGCGAGCATCCTGTGATCGACGCATTAGGCTGTTTTCTTTTTAAGCATCTTTCAAATTATCCGGCCGGAGTATGGGATTCGTAATATCTACTAGTTGTCGGCTCCAGATCCCGATATTTTCTAAACTTCTTTGAGATTAGGAGTAGCTTACGTACTTATCGCTGTTTCGGGCTGCCGTGTATTTCGAAGCTTACATACGTATATCCTTCCTGTTGTTACAACCCGGCAGACTCCTGCGATGTATTTTTATTACGCGACAAATGTTTTTAATTCAGAATGTTGTGGTTAGGAATACAGGGAGAGAATATTTATTTTAGCTCTAAGTTTTGTTTTTATTACTTAAAACTAGCGGAAATTTTTTCGAAATGTGTAAATAATTAGTGATTTTTTAAATTATATACTAATAATTTATTGTTAACGTTATTTGTACAGTATTCAAGGGCTCAACCATCATTCCTCGTTTGAAGAAAAGACGTTTTTGTTCTTCTAGAGTCTAGTCTTTGTGAATGTGCTCTCCGTCTATTTATAATTTTTTATATTTGTGTATTGTTGGAAGCAAAATGTGAGAAATTCTATTAAATTGCTTGTTTGAATTCCCTCCACGGAATGACGGTTGCTATTATTAAAAGGTTCTATCTTTAATCAGCCATACTGGTAACAATAATTTTGTTTCTAGTTGTACCTTGGTAAACATTTCTTACTTTCCTTTCGTACAAATTCCAACATGAATGAAACTCGGTTTGTTGTCTAGGCTATGTTAAGTAGAACATTTCTAACATTCGGTTTTGTTAACTTTTTAAGCAAACAATTTCCTTGTTTATTAAGTTTTGAAAGAGGGTTGAACTATAAGCTACGTTTACGGCACTACAGTATTATGCTTTGTCCCACTTTTTATCTATCTGCATTTTACATGTAACCAAACAGATTTAATTTATTGTTTGTGTTAATTGGTATTTTTGTGTATTTTTGTAAGGTCATGTATTCCATGTGAATGACCTGTTCATCTACCATTATACTATGTATGATCTGTGTTGTTAAAAATATCACAACTGTTTAAAACTCAAATATACCAAACTTTACAGTTCATTGAATTGTTTTGTATTTTTTGTCACCTCAGTTCAAATATAAGTAACTGCTGTACAATAATATAAATTGTTAAATATTTCAGGAACTAACTTGTTTTTAAAAAAATCATTGAAATTCTCACTTGCCTACTTTAATAAACGGTATCAGGAAACTGACACATACTTTCTCCCTTTTAGCCCAACTTAATGAATAAATTACTTTTTATTAACTAAAATCTTATAAAAAGTTGTTTTCAAAAATATCCACCCAAATCCCTGTTTGGGAGGCACTACAGAATCCATTGCTAAACACAGTGGTTTTGAGAGGGAAAATGTCCCCAGGGTTAAGTTGCAACATATTTCGAATTTCCTCTGTTGGTCAATGCTAACTTGACAAGCATATCAAGTTTGAACGAAATTCATCAATAAGTAAGGAATTTTTGTTATTCCCCATAAGAATAGCTTTGGACAACGTTCTGCCCATAAGAATAACTTTGGACAATGTACTGCGTTTACCGCAAAATTTAAATTTAAATTTTCTCCGCAATCAGTAATCGTAGAATATTAATTTAAAATACTAAATGAATTTGTTTTTTGAGCTCTTTTTAATGGTGAATAGTAATATTTGTTTATATTTATGTTTCTTTTTATGAAAAATCAAAAAAACTGAATTTTTTATATTTAAGTCTTGTAATTTCTGAACCTGAATTTTAACAGAAATGCGGGTGGTGTCATTTTGTTGAAAAACTAAAGTTCTACAAACGACTTAAGTTTAATCAAAATCGTTAGAGCCGTTTTTGAGAAATCTTGATTTTTCATGTTTTTTTTGGCGGTATTGGGGGGATAATTACCCTTAAAAATCAATAATTCCAAAAAATGAAACGCCTGGAGATATCGTGGATTAGTACCTACCTATATACCAAATTTCATAAAAATCGGACTATTGGTTAGGGCTCTAGCTCTGTACACATCCATACAGACAGACATCACGTAAAAATCACTTTTTTGGGTTCAGGGAGCACCAAAACGAATATTTCCACTAACAACTCAAATTTGAAAATTTTGACGAAAACAATACTTTCTCCATATACAGTACTATGTATAAGGGGAGAGAGTAAAAAGTGCTTTATTAACTCCACTACTGGCAGTACACATACCATTGTACATAATCACCTCTCTGTCAGCAGGGAATGTGCTAATTCAGTAACATTTTAGATGTGGTAAAATTAAATTACGTGATTTGACATTGTGAAGTATTTATCTACTCGTTCTAAAATAATAAAACAATTTTTCTGAACTAGAAAATAATGTTCACACAAAAATATCTTTGGTAACACAAGGCGAGACGTACTTGAAATGACTCATATCATAGAATCAAGAATCAATTTTTATCTTATATTTAAAAGATACAAAATTACAAAAATTCCGTGAAGTATCGTTTTTGTTTTGTCATTAACCTTAGGACTGCCCTTGCCTGATTAATGCTAAATTGCTCGGTGCCCTGGCAATTTTTACCATTTTGCAGAGGTTTTGTTAACAATTTGCAGTGCCTAAACTACTGTTGATAACCTACTAGTCATATTTATACTCGTTTTGTTCAGAAAAAGAAGGAGGATTTGAATTAAATTAAACTAATCCCTGTTGGTGATTTTTTTGCAAAAAAAATATCTAATTTTTTGCATATGAAAAAATGTTATAAACCCCTTTGAAATAATTTTCAAAAGTAGAGTCCTAGCATTGGTACACTAACCTTTTTACAGACAATCGAAGATATACAAAAGGTTTAGGTTTATTTCCCTACGTGAAAATTTGTTTGATTTATTTAAAATCTTTTTACCCGAATCATGGAAAGAAATCTGGAAACCGGGGAAAATCGACTTGCGGTGTACATTTGAAGAATAAAAATAAAATTAAAAGTATAAAAATAATATACCAACACTGTTATATTACTAGGTAACAATAACATTATTGAAATAATGTACTTTTGTACAAAGTAATAACTGTTTTTAGCGAATTTCCCCTATAGGGAAGAAGCTATTACTGTAGGTCTCATGATAAGACTTAACGGTGTTTGGTCAAAAAATTAATTTGTAATATATTATTTTTTTCACATCAGGATGAAAATTAGGAAACTTGAAAAAATGACCCAATTCGCCTGTTTCAGGCGATATTCCATCTAGCGCACACATTATATCGCCTAAATTAGGCGTCGCGCAGTCCTAGGGTTAAGTTAACACATTTCTCCTAACATTTCTTTGTAACTTAGTATCTGAATGGTTGTAGTATCACCAATGAGGCATTAGTTTCTTGTATTCCCTTCGATACCAACACCAGATGTATGAAAGCGTATGTGGTCACAATTGTAGTAAGATTGCATCTGCCTTACAATGGACAACTTTAGTTTCCTATTAGGAAGGGCTGGGTTGGCTTTAAGCATGTAGGGGTGGGATACTATGTGACAATGTCTTGGTAAGGGATAGTAACCTCCCTTTATTCCTAAGGCGGGTGTCTTGCCCTTTTGGATACAATCCAAATAACCTATTCATAGGAATCAAATCAAATATTTATTGTCACAATGTATTTGCAACATATTACTAAAAAAATCTTAATGTCAAAACCAAAACTGAATAACTACCTATAATTAATTGCCACTTGAGCTAGAAGAAGTAGGTCCAAAGTACTCCAATGGAAGTTAATACATTGTTGCCAAATCGCTCTGGTCTAATAAAACATATGGTAAGGTATATCTGTCGTCTGTTTTGAAATCCACTCCTATCGTACACAGCATTAAAATACCCCCGTCGCAGCAAACCTGCGTACTCAGGAAATTTCCAATGTCTTAATACCACATAAAGCCACATACCAAGTTTCATAAAAATATATTCACAAATAAGCGATAAATACAATTTTAATTATTCTTCATAAGAATAACATTGGGGATGAGTACGCAGGTTTGCTGCAACAAGGAACACAAACTAATGAGTTTTTAATAATGGTTTTTTATTCAAATATCAATAGAACTCATCTAAGTAAAGTCACATACCAAGCTTCATTCATATACATTTATAAATAAGCGATATATAACATTTTAATTATTCTCCATAAGAATGACATGGGGACCGATTACCTAGGTTTGCTGCTACGGGAACCATAAGTGAAAATTTTGTATTTTGTGCAAACAACAACCAGATGAAGCCATATACCAAGTTTCATCAGTTTATATTTATAAATAAGCGAGATATACATTTTTATTTTTCTCCATAAGAATAGCATTAGACAACGTACTGTGTTATCACTTGCAATATCTCAGTAACCAATTGACGTAAAATACCAATGATCAAAATACCAAATTGTTTGTTTTTTTAAGCTGAATTCAATGGTATGTATTAAAATTTGATTTGAATAAAAATTGCATATGAAAACACAAAAAAAAACATTTTTTGGGTACAAAACCCCCCCAAACCCATTTTGGATGGTGCAATTCGTCTGGTTTTTGAATTCGTCCAAATAAATGGTACTTTACACATTTGCACCAAGTTTCATTTAGATCGGACCTTTTTTACGAGAGTTATCGTGCTTACGGACACATATATGAATATATGTACATATAAATATATTTAGAAATATATTTATATATATATAAACATTTGAACGAATGGTGTTTTTGGCATCAGGGGACTACAAAACAAAAAGATCATGGTCTCGGGCTTAAGTCTTACCATGAGACCTACAGTAATAGCTTCTTCCCTATAGGGGAAATTCGCTAAAAACAAGCAGACTGAATCATTGTTTGAGAAATTCGTATAGCAGCAGTATTGGATGAGAGGGGGTGAGGAGGGAATCAGATAGGTAATCAACCATCGGACCATTTTCATGTGGTCTACTCTAGTGAAATCATACATATTATATTTACACAAAACCCATTAACCCTAGGTAAAAAGTAGCAAAACACCTGATCAGATGTGCAACTCACAAAGAATCCACCCATCCCGTCAGCTTGGACCCGAGCCGTCCACCGTTTGCTTAAGGTCCGCCCCCCCCCCTTCAACTCTGCCACAGACAGGTGAACTCTCCATGAGTTGCACATAAAAACCACCAAATGTGACGGGATTCGAACCCTCGATCCAAGTGTTACCCCCGGCCGGGAAGGTAACGCCTTAGACCGCACAGCCACTGGTCAGGCTAGCAGCTGCAGTGGATCAGTTGGTATTATAGTGACTAGGCGCTGGTCGAGGTAGTTCAGTTCGTGTCTACCAGGTTTCACCACATGTCAGACTCAGACTGCAGACTGAGCGCCTAACGGTACAATCGCTTATGAAGCAGTAACAGTGTTTATTGATAACAGATTCAAAAGACGATATATCGGGCCATAGGGTTAATTGACTGAAAGGGTTAATTTGTTTACTATTACAACAATTCATGTGGCCCAACAAAAATTTATAGCTATTTCTATCCCTGAGATGTTGCACTGTTAATCATTGGTATTGTTTGGCCTCCAAAAGATACACCCCTATCCTAGGGGTGAACTGTAACCTGTGTAGTGTTGATGACAATGACAATAAATAATCATTCATTATTATTAGTGAATTTCCTATGGAAAGTGAACTATTAGCATGACCCGCACGTCCCGGGCTTAAGTTTCACCATGCGGGTCATGCTAATAGTATATACATATATATATGTGTGTGTTTGCACTCTAGCGGTCACATTTTATGTCCGATTTACTTCAAATTTGGTAGGGACATACCGTTCTGTAATCTGTTGGACAAGTTCGTTGGGCAAAACAATCGGAAAACTCTAAACCCCTTTTTTGGGGATTAATCTTTCAAATTTGACTTTTTGGGCCCTAAAAGGGTCATAAAAGCCCCGGATGTAAAATTAATCCATGAATAAAAATGGGAATTAGTGAGGCAAAACTTTTAAGCTCTCTCCTGTCATTCTAGCATAACTATTTACCAAGTTATAGAAGAAAATGTGTACTGACCAAACACAGTATGTTGTCTTATGGGGGTTTTACATTAGAAAAGCCTGCTATTCATTTGTTGGTGTGCTTTCATCATCCCCAGAAACCTCACGCCTACTTTAAAGCCTGACTGGACCTTCTCCTACCATTATAATGCACAAATTTGTATTCCCAGCTTTGCAGATAAATTAAACCAGGAGCATCAGAACAGCCAAAAAAACAATGTTGTCAGATTTCAATAAAAATTGGATTACATTTATGTTTTACACTGATTTTGAGTTTTAAAAGTTTTTATGTGGAAATACACTTCTCTTACGTCAGCGTACTGCGTGCGAACTCGTTATTAACCTCTTATGGATTGTGCAGAACAATCATTCACAGTACTAACTATTCCACCCCTCACCATTTTGTCTTACTGTACCACTCTTGTGCTTAACACGTTGACCGCGGATGGGCGTGCAAACAGGACCCCAGACGTGTGTGGGTGCTGAAGCGCTCATCGTGGGCATGCAAACAGGGCCCCAGACGTGTGTGGGTGCTGAAGCGCTCATCGTGGGCATGCAAACAGGGCCCCAGACGTGTGTGGGTGCTGAAGCGCTCATCGTGGGCATGCAAACAGGACCCCAGACGTGTGTGGGTGCTGAAGCGCTCATCGTGGGCATGCAAACAGGACCCCAGACGTGTGTGGGTGCTGAAGCGCTCATCGTGGGCGTGCAAACAGGGCCCCAGACGCGTGTGGGTGCTGAATCGCTCATCGTGGGCGTGCAAACAGGGCCACAGACGCATGTGGGTGCTGAAGCGCTCATCGTGGGCGTGCAAACAGGGCCACAGACGCGTGTGGGTGCTGAAGCGCTCACCGTGGGCGTGCAAACAGGGCCCCAGACGCGTGTGGGTGCTGAAGCACTCATCGTGGGCGTGCAAACAGGGCCCCAGACGCGTGTGGGTGCTGAAGCGCTCATCGTGCAGCTGTTTTGTTATGAGCTCACTGTGCCTAGCGCAGTTTCAGCAGATAGACCCTGTTGTCGTCCCAGTTTGGGACTAGACCACATATAATTTTGGCGGGTTTCATTTTCGTCTCCGGCTATTGGTGGCTGGAGGCCATTATGGTATATGCCTTTTTATAATCCTACTAATATTATAAATGTGAAAGTTTGGATGTATGTATGGAAATTTGGAGTTTCATAACGGATAAACTCCTGGACCAATTGAGCCAAAACTTTGCATGAACATAGCTTACATATCACATTAACATATAGACCTTAAAATGCCCGCATCCCATTAAGGCTCTTCCCTACGGGTTCTGTAAGGTATAATGCAAATCTTATAGGAGGAGATATCATTTATAAAATTTACCAGCTAAAGTTGTTGGTCGGTTAGGGCAAAAGAAGTCATATGGTAAAACTAAACAAAGATTTGATGGTGCTGGTCAGGTTAATATTTTTAATGTGTTTTAATTTTTTTCGAGCGAAGCTACAGGTTAACAGCTAATTTGTTATAAATTGTAATGATTTTTTTTAGCTTACTTTGTGTTTTCTAAACTTTGAGTTATGGAACTTTAGTCAGCAACTTGCGCTAAAAAGGATCATAGACCTTATTTACAGCGAACCAATGGAGGTGATAGTTCCTGGGAGCGCATGGGCGTTTGATCGCCCACATTTTCAAAATGGCCGCCGACGACTCTTTTGGCTCCTAACGACCTTTGGCACCAAGATTCATCATTTCATAACTAAAATAAGTGAATTTTGATAAATTACATTTTAGCAGTTTACGAAGTACCGTACATGGCATGTCTTTTCAGCAGTTAATGTGTTAACTCCAGCAAGTACATTGTAGTTCCACACAAAAATGTGTATATTGTTAAATTGGGTACATCCCTTTATTTATAAAAGATGTCACAAAATGATTCCAAAGACTAAAGTGCCTTTTTAGGAATCAGTGCCTCTTTTCTGACTTTGGATCCTAATCCTTAACGACATTTGACTTTACACTTCTCAGATATGAAACAAAATAAAAATATATAAATAAACAATTAAAATTAAATACCATATAAAACATGTATTTTAAAGAAATAAATTTGTATGTATGTCAAGTGTATTGCCGAGGCAAACACTTCATGTAAGGATGTTAAAATACCCCCCTCCCCTGTCTCATCCTTACCCGTAGCAGCAAACCTGCATACTCAGCAAATTTCCAATGCATATATATGTATCTTCATACCACATAAAGCCACATACCAAGTTTCATCAATATACATTCATAAATAAACGATTTATGATATTTTTATTATCCTCCATAAGAATAACATGGCAGCTGAGTATGCAGGTTTGCTGAAGCAAGAAACACAAAAAGTGGAGTTTTATACAAATATGAATATAACTCAAGTAGGTAAAGCCACATACCAAATTGTATTAATTTATGTTCATAATTAAGGGAGAAAACACGTTACTTATTCTCCATAAGAATAACATGGGGCTGAGAACGCAGGTTTGCTGCTACGGGAACTATCGGGCAAAAAATGTTTTTAGTGCAAATATCAATAGACCACAATGATATGAAGCAATATACCAAGTTTCATCAGGATAAGTTGATAAATAAGCGAGATATACAATTTGTCTTATTCTCCATAAGAATAACATTGGACAACGTACGGTGTTTACACCTTCAATATCTCTGTAACCATTTGACGTAGAGCAATGATCAAAACACTAAATTTTGCGTCTTTTTAACATGTATCCAATAAAAGAAACTAAAATTTGGCTTTTTCAAAAATTATATGTAAAAAACTCAAAAAACCCATTTTGGGGGTACAAAACCCCCCAAAATATCTCTTCAGATAGGTCGATCTGTCTGGTTTTCGAACTTATAGTTCTCATAGGTTCTCGAAGTCATAAATGCTGCTTTACACGTTTATAACAAATTTTGTCAAAATCGGATTATTTTTACGAGAGTTATCGCACCCACAGACACACATATATATATATATATATATATATATATATATATATATATATATATATATATATATATATATATATATATGTATATATATATATGACAGGGCCCCAGAAGCGTGTGCAAACCACACACACAAAAAAAAAATACCCCCGTCGCAGCAAACCTGCAAACTCAGCGAATTTCAAATGAATATATAACATAACACATTAATACACTTAACAGGATTCATAAGAAATATATTCGCAAACAAGCGATATTTAAAATATTAATTATTCTCCGTGAGAATAATATTGGGGATGAGTACGCAGGTTTGCTGCAACAAGGAACACAAAATAATGGTTTTTTTAATGCAAATATCAATAGAACTAATATTAGTGAAGTCACATACCAAGTTTCATCCATATACATTCATAAATAAGCGATATATAACATTTTAATTATTTTCCATAAGAATAACATGGGGATCAAGTACCTATAGGTTTGCTGCAACGGGGACCATAGGCGAAAAAGTTTTTTTGTACAAACAACAATAAAACACAACCAGATGAAGCCATATACCAAATTTTGTCAGTTTATGTTCATAAAAAGTGAGATATACAATTTTTCTTTTTCTCCATAAGAATAACATTAGACAGCGTACTGTGTTTAGCACTTGCAATACCTCAGTAATCAATTGATGTAGAGCAATTATCAAAATACCAAATTGTTTGTTTTTTTATGCTGAATTCAATGGTAAAAATTAAAATTTGATTTAAATAAAAATTACATGTGGAAACCCCAAAAACCCATTTTTGGGGTACAAAACCCACCCAAAACCCCCCTTCAGATGGTGCGATTCGTCTGATTTTCGAACTCGTTCAAATAAATGGTACTTTACACATTTGTACCAAATTTCATTAAGATCGGACCTTTTTTACGAGAGTTATCGTGCTTACAGACACATATATATATATATATATACATATATAAAAATTTGAACGAATGGTGTTTTTGGTATCTGGGGACCTCAAAATGAAAAGTTATCATGGTCTCGGGCTTAAGTCTTACCATGAGACCTACGGTTATAGCTTCTTCCCTATAGGGGAAATTCGCTAAAAGCAGAACTATGACTTTTAAACAGACCAAGATATTTTTAGTGAATTTCCTTTGGAAAGTGAACTATTAGCATGACCTGCACGGTGAAACTTAAACCCGGGACCACCATAGAAGTTCCTAACGTGACCCCCTGAACATGTTTTGGGGGTCATTCAAAATTATATATATATATATATATATATATATATATATATAGACATGTATATATACACTGGGTGAAGCCACATACCAAGTTTCATCAAGATACATGCATAAATAATCGAGTTATCAAATGTTATATTTTCTCCAAAAGAAGATCAACGTAATTAAAGGGAGCTGGCATTTAATTCAAATAGAATGAAAGAAATTAAAGGGAACTGATAAATTAGTGATTTCCGGGAAAATAGAATGAATGAAGCGATAAAATAGAGATAACGCCAGCCCGGGCGCCAGGGGGAAGGGTGGCAAGGTCGGTCTCAAGGTCACCGCGCTCATTCAAGCATGAGCGCCTGCAAACTTGAACAAAAACCTGCAATACACACGTGTACTGCCGTCAACATAAACTGAAATGGAAGGCGCTGTCAAACTAACGCTAGCAGTTGAACAACTGAATCGATTTCTCAATAACCGATTGACGAAGAGCAACAATTGAGAATACTGAAATGTTTGGTTTTTTTAAGCTGAATTCAATGGTACAAACTAACATTCGGGTTTAGCAAGAATCATATATTAACAGTTCAAAAACCCCACTGGTGTTTGCACTCTAGCGGTCGCAATTTTTGTCCGATTTACTTCAAATTTTGTAGGGACGTTCCTTTCTGTAATCAGTTGGACAAGTTCGTTGGGAAAAACATTCGGAAAACTCTAAACCCCTTTTTTGGGGGATTAATCTTTCAAATTTCGAGTTTTTGGGCCCAAAAATGGTCATAAAAGCCTCAGATGTAAAATAAATGCATGTAAAAAGATGGGAATTAGAGAGGCAAAAGTTTTAAGTCCTCTCTCGTCATTCTAACATATATATTTACCGAGTTATTAAAGAAAATGTGTATCGACTAAACACAGTACGTTGTCTTATGGGGGTTTTTCACTAGAAAAGCCTGTTATTCCTTTGTTAGAGTACTCTTATCAGCCCCAGCAACCTAACGCCTACTTTCAAGTCTGTCTGGACCTTCTCCTAATCTTATAATGGGCAAAATTGTATTCCCAGCAATGCAAGTAAATGAATCCTAGAGTATCAGAACAGCCAAAAAATCAATGTTTTCAGATTTCAATAAAAATTGGACAAATGTATGTTTTTAGACTGATTTTGAGTTTTAAAAGTTTTTATGTGGAAATTCACTTCCCTCACGTCAGCGTGCTGCGTGCAAACTCGTTTAATGTGAAATGTTTTGAATCAAAACCGTATACTCGTATACCCCTCCGATTTGTGGTTTATGATTTTTCCACTTAAAATACAATGCTAGGTGGAACTGGTTAGGGATGATTTACTACTGGTATATGATATATAAAACATTATATAACAAGTATACATGTGTTTGAACATTTTTCTCTGAAACAATAAGAGAAAATTCATTAAATTTATTATTGGCCTTCAACTCTAATCAACGTAGGAGTAATGTTTAGTTTTCTTCCCACATAACAGAAAGTGTTATTTTCCATATACCACAAGGTCTGAAAGGTAAGAAAATTAAATACTCCAGTCGCAGCAAACCTGCATCTCAGCAAATTTCCAATGAAGATATAACATAACCCATTAAAACACTTAATAGGATTCATAAGAAATATATTCACAAACAAGCGATATATAAAATATTAATTATGCTCAATAAGAATAACATTGGGGATGAGTACGCAGGCTTGCTGCAACAAGGAAAACATGATAATGGGTTTTTATGAAAATATCAATAGAACTCATCTTAGTGAAGTCACATACCAAGTTTAGCCCATATACATTCATAAATAAGTGATATACAACATTTTAATTATTTTCCATAAGAATAACATGGGGACCGAGTACCTAGTAAGTAATTTCCAATGAATATATGTCTTAATAACACATTAAACCACTTACCAGGCTTCATAAGAAATAAGATCACAAATTAAAGCGATAATTAAAATACAAATTATTCTCTATAAGAATAACATTGGGGATGAGTACGCAGGTTTGCTGCCACAAGGAAAAAAATACCCCCTTCGTAGCAAACCTGCATACTCAGTGAATTCCCAATGCATGCATATATTTCGCACTACAAAATAAAGCCACTTACCAAGTTTCATAAAAATACATGAATAAATAAGTGAT
The DNA here is from genome assembly GCA_963675035.1 of Allygus modestus. Taxonomy (NCBI): domain Eukaryota; kingdom Metazoa; phylum Arthropoda; class Insecta; order Hemiptera; family Cicadellidae; genus Allygus; species Allygus modestus. Next base: position 158,864,471 of record OY776114.1, on the reverse strand, counting down.
ATATTGCATTTTATTCACTCTCCATAAGAATTACATTAGGGCTGAGTTCGCAGGTTTGCTGCTACAAGGAATAAAAAACTTGTGTTTTTATGCAACTATCAATGTAACTTAACCAGTTGAAGCTGCATACCAAGTTTTATTAATTTATCATCATAATTAAGGGAAATATAAAACTTTACTTATTCTCCATAAGAATAACATTAGGGCTGAGTGTATACAGGTTTGCTGCTACGGGGATAATCAAAAATACCCCCGTCGCAGCAAACCTGCATACTCAGCGAATTTCCTATGCATAATATATGTCTTAATACCATATAAAGCCGCATACCAAGTTTCATAAAAAATATTCATATATAAGCCATACCTATATACAATTTTAATTATTCTCCATAAGAATAGCATTGGTGATGAGTACATAGGTTTGCTGAAACAAGGAACACAAACAATTGGTTTTTATGCAAATATAAATATAATTTAACTAGGTGAAGCCACATACTAAGTTTAATCAATATTCAATCATAAGTAAGCACTATATAACATTTTAATTATTCTCTATAGGAATAACATGGGAGATGAGTAAGCAGGTTTGCTGCAACAAGAAATTAAAAAAATGGGTTTTTATGCAAATATCAATATAACTCAACAAGGTGAAGCCACATACCAAGTTTTATTAATTTATGTTCATAATTAAGGGAGTCATTACATTTTACTTATTCTACATAAGAATAACATGGGGGCTGAGTACGCAGGTTCGCTGCTACGGGGATGATCAACAAAAAATCAATTTTTTGTGCAAATATCAATATACCAGTACTACGTGACCCCACGTGCCAAGTTTCATCAATATACATTCATTAATAATGGAGATATCAAATTTTATTTATTCTCCATAAGGATAACATTTGACAATGTACTGTGTTTAGCACTTTGAATATCTCTGCAACGGTTGGACGTAGAATCACAATTTAAACACTAAAATGATTGTTTTGTGGAGCTGAGTTGATTGGTAAAAGCAAATGTGAAGTTTACATTAAAATTAACTTAGGAAAAGCCAAAAACCTCTTTCCCATAAGATTAACATAGGAGATTTTATGAGCAGGTTTTTTTGGTTTTTCTCCGCAACCACTTAATCTAGCTTAATAATTCAAAATACCATATTATTTGTTTTTTTAAGATCTATAACATGGTCTAAACCAAAATTAAGTGTTTTAAAAATTTTAGGGTAAAAAATGCAAAAAACTGATTTTTGGAAAATTTAAAACCCCCATAAACCCCCCTTCCCATGGCCCGATTTTTCTGGTTTTGGATCTTAAAGTCATAAATGTCACTTTACACATTTGAGCCAAATTTCATCGAAATCGGACGTTTTTTACTCAAGTGATCGCATTCACGAACACATTTTATATATATATATATATATATATATAATTATATATATAAATATTATATATTATATAATATATATTATATATAATATATATTATATATTAAATATATATTATATTATATATATAATATATAAATTTGAACAAATAGTTTTTTAGTCATCTGGGGACCTAAAAAAAAAATTTGTCATGGTCTCGGGCTTAAATCTTACCATGAGACCTACGGTAATAGCTTCTTCCCTATAGGGGAAATTCGCTAAAACAAAAAAACCAAGGCCTCTGCTATGTCCTTATATATATTCAGTTTTGAACGAATGGTGTTTTTGGCATCTGGGGACCTCAAAACGAAAAGTTATCATGGTCCCGGGCCTAGGTTTTACCATGCCGACTACGGTAATAGCTTCTGCCCTATAGGGGGAATTCGCTAAAATATAAAATACCCCCGTCGCAGCAAACCTGCGTACTCAGCGAATTTCCAATGCCAAATATATGTCTTAATACCACATAAAGCCGCATACCAAGTTTCATTAAAATATATTGACAAATAAGTGATATATCAAATTTGAATTATTCTCTATAAGAGTGACATTGGGGATGAGCAGGCAGGTTTGCTGCAACAAGGAACAACAAATATGGGGTGTCATGTAAATATCAATATTACTCAACTAGGTGAAGTCTTATACCAGTTTTTATTCATTTATGTTCATAATAGGGAAAATAGAAGAAAACCTCAGCATTCTCAAGAATTGTAAAAAAGGAAATGAAATGAATGCATGGGAAGAATTGTTTATATTTAAAGAAAAATGTAAAAACAGATAAATTGATTAACGAACAAGTTAACTTCGACTCTGGTGGCACATTTAGGAACCTGTATCTGGAACTTCCGGATATAAGCAAGGACGCAATTTTTATTCTGTCAGTTCTCTCATTGGCCTGATGATGACTGGTGTGACTGGTCAAAATCGATAGCCTAGTACCATCTTCTATATGTGTTTACTGTCTGTATGTGAATCAGTATAAGTGTCAATATATCTTAAGTGTTGTAAGACGTCTTTTATTACATCCCGTAAAAAATTAAAAAACCTGTACTTGCACATCTCTAAAGAAATTGATATGGTTTTGTCAGCTTCATTCTCATTAATATTTTCGTCAATAGACTCTGAATCTGGTCGTACTTCATTATGAACTCACGTTCACTGAGACATGTTCAGGTTCACTGATGACAGCCGAAGAACTAGAAGAAGCAAAATAGGATGTAAGCTTTCGGACTTTTTTAAGAAGCGCTTCAGTCGTTGCATCCTCTTCTCGTGCTAACTTGCGTCTTTGTGCTCCAGACAGGTTTTTAGACATGATGTAAAAAAATAAATCAGATCGTAATAACCATACTGAATGCCTATGGTAAAGTCAAATATAATATTATATTTTAAAAAGCGTCTTAGTTCTCATCGCATAGCACTGAACTAACCGTAACACACTAAACTAAAGAAAATAACTCTAAACAATACAGATACGATATGGACAACACCACGACGAAAGATGACGTGACAGTTTGAGGTTATAAATGAGCGAGTGTTGGCGTGTGCGCAGTGTACAGTGTGCAACCGCGGAGCGTGAGTGTCGAGCGAGTCCAATTATTTTGTAATACGTAGCAAATGTAGATAAATTTCAGTATTGAGCTAACAACTATATTCCTACCGAATTTCAGATACATCAGTCCAGTAGTATGTGCAAGATTTTTAAAAGATTGTATTTTGAAATTCTGGGGGGTGAAGCCCTTAAACATTCTCGTAACGGGAATAGGCTTGCATTTTGTTCTGATGTATTAGTTATGTTCCTACCAAATTTCAACTTACAAAGGTCCAGTAAATACTAATACTCATAAAATTGTCATAAAAGTAAATTAGGGAAGAGCCCTATAGGACTTTTTTACTTATTTGATTACTAACGTATTCTTATTGTACAACTGCAGCATAAAGGGAACCACCATGCAAAATTTCATCTTCATAGACATTGTCGTTTTTTAAAGTGATCACTATGTCAGTGAGTGTGTGAGTATGACAAATATATATTTAGATCATATGCACTATGTATACCTATGTTATTTATTACCAATCTTCACTCAACGTTTTACATAAGAATTACAACATCTGTTTGTAGGATAACTACTTTTAAGTCATCACCTGGCTCAATATAAATAAATGCTTTGTCCATAAAAATAACATAGGATCTTTAAACCCTGTGGGGCAGATTCCTAAGGTGATTTAAAAAAATCCAACTAGCCTAAAATCTTCTAACCCACATATAGAACAGGGAAAAAGTTTCATCGAAATCAGTGTTCCCGTTTCCCTGTTAAAAGCGAACAAAACATAACCAAAACCGCACAAAATCGTTTTTGGGCGGCTGCCATTCTTTTTCCAAAAGGCGTATACCAATTTAAAGTGGTCTAAAACCTTCTCACGCATGTATAGAATATGGGAAAAAAATTTCATCAAAGTCAGTGCACACGTTTTCCCGTGAAAAGTGAACAAAAACCCGTCCTTGAGCGATACCTATAAACAGACAGAAATTGAGATAAGACTTAATTTGGCTTCATGTGTAAAACATGAAAATATGCAAAAATTCCATAATTCCAAGCAATTTACATAAAAAAGTCTAATTTTATTTATATAGATTAGCCAGACAATAAACAGCTCAATTGATCAGCTGATTCAGACATGGATATGTTATCATACCATTATTCCCTCTACATGGAGCCACCTATATGGAGCCACCAAAATGTCCTACATTTATAGTTGGAGTGGTACTTTGTTTAAAATCCATTGTTTGTGATTTTATTTAAAAATTAAAATTATCACGGACATTTGCCCTAATAAGTGATGAAAAATGTCCATAATAATTTGGAGTGGTAGTGCAAACGACTCAAAGATAGTTTATCGAACATACAACAAACTTCTGAACAAGAACTCAGATTATTTATCCTAAGCCCATTTCTCAACTGGTGTTTTTTTTACACAATTGACGCATTTAACAAACCAGAGGGTGAAAACTGTACATATAATGTTATTCAATTTAATACACGCGAACCAATTGTAATTGGTGAAGTTGACCAGATTTCCTATACAAAATTTTCAAAATTTCTTGGTGAAGGTTCTAGCTGCCATTCGTCATTGAGCTAGTACTTGATGAAGCTTTCTAACCAAAGGTTGATCTAAGATGGTAACAATTCCAAACTTGTGTCTGTTCCCGATCAAAACATTAAAAAATGCCATTGCGTTATAACACACAATATAAAAAAATATAGTGCGAGGGTTGCAGTACATTTTAGCAAATTTCCCCTATAGGGAAAAAGCTATTCCCGTAGGTCTCATGGTAAGATTTAAGCCCGAGCCCATGATAACTTTTCATTTTGAGGTCCCCAGATGCCAAAAACACCATTCGTTCAAATTTATATATATATATATGTCCGTAAGCTCGATAACTCTCTTAAAAAAAATTTATATATATGTGTCCGTAAGCTCGATAACTCTCTTAAAAAAGGTCCGATCTTAGTGAAATTTGGCACAAACGTGTAAAGTACCATTTATTTGAACGAGTTCAAAAACCAGACAAATTGCACCACCCGAAGGAGGGTTTTTGGGGGGTTTTGTACCCCTAAGATGGGTTTTTTGGGGTTTCCACATGTTATTTTTATTTAAATCAAATTCTAATTTTTACCATTGAATTCAGCATAAAAAAACAAACAATTTGGTATTTTGATCATCGCTCTATATCAATTGGTTACTGAGATATTGAAAGTGCTAAACACAGTACGTTGTCTAATGTTATTCTTATGGAGAAAAAGAAAAATTGTATAACTCGCTTATTTATGAACATAAACTGACGAAACTTGGTATATGGCTTCATCTGGTTGTGGTTTATTGTTGTTTGCACAAAAAACAATTTTTCGCCTATGGTTCCCGTAGCAGTAAACCTAGGTACTTGGTCCCCATGTTATTCTTATGGAAAATAATTCAAATGTTATATATCGCTTATTTATGAATGTATATGGATGAAACTTGGTATGTGACTTCACTAAAATGATTTCTATTGTAATTTTCATAAAAACCCATTATTTTGTGTTCCTTGTTGCAGCAAACCTGCTTACTTATCCCCAATGTTATTCTAATAGAGAATAATTAATATTTTAAATATCGTTTGTTTGTGAATATATTTCTTATGAATCCTGTTAAGTGTTTTAATGTGTTATGTTATATATTCATTGGACATTTGCTGAGTATGCAGGTTTGCTGCGACGGGGGTATTTAGATAAAGTGTTCACTATGTATGTCAGTTTTTATTATAAGTTATTATAAATTACAATGCCTGGGTTCGGTTGCCACTTGAGAATAGCCAGCTGCAACTGCATGGTAAATTAAAAATTGTTTTACAAGCTGTAGTAATAACTACTGAGACATTAGACAAACATATTACCAAAGATAGTTTTTATAGCTTTAGTTTAGCCTTAAGTGCAGTAGCTAGAAGGGAAAATAATCACAACCAATAAAAAGTAATAAACAAATTTACTTGTAAATCACCACATTACTTTGTATACAAATTCATTAAATAAAATTACTAGTAATACTTATTCCTAAACTGTAAAATCACCAAATGACTTAACATTAAATATATAATTTAACGCATTCACTGCGTTAATCGCGTATATTCAGGATAATTGCATTTGTTTCCGTTTTAGGCAACCGCGGGAAATCCGGCGCGCCGCACTGAACGTGTTAAATTGGAACCACTGAATTGTACTTAAACCTATTTAGGACATCACGTATATAATATCAGTCACAGCTGTTAGATGCCAAACAACATTATCCTTCTGTCGGGGGCACCGAAGACGACGTTTCCGAGCTTCACCTTATTGACCTCAGGGAGCAGCACCTGCAATCAGGGTCGACAACATTACAAAACTGATACAAGATGAACCAGATTGATTCTGATCTTCTTTTAACTGGGTGTTCAGCAACATAATTGTACAATTTTTAAATTTGCCTGAAAGCTGTTATCATGTAGCTAATTTAGTTTAAGCGGGAAGTATATTAAACGTGAATTTTGTTATAGACGCATACTTTAATTTTTGTAATATATTTTTCAACCTCTTCAATCAACATAACACGTAAATAAATCAGATCAGTAGATCGCTGAATTTTACCCTTGGTAGGAGTAGATATGCGTGCTGCCCACTTATGTCATACATGATGCAAGCACACCCAATCAACATAAAGAAATAAATGTTAAATTTATTAAAAATGTAAGTTATTTATAAATGTTACACTTGGGAGAAGGAACATGTTACATTCTCCTATACCACACTGTAATGTTATGAGTGCAATGAAACTAAGAGAAATGACAACAGTGATGTAAACACATTAACTCATAACAAATGTTGAACTTAACATATAATATCAAAACACCAATCAGTTGAATCCATTGTTTGTGGATTTCATTTTGCAATAATTTTTCAAACCCATGTTGTTTATTTGTTTTTCACTTCTTATTCAAGATCTTTTGAAGAAATTAGATATCATTTAGCAATTTTTTAATCTTGCATGCTATTATGGAAATGCCACTCACACTGTCGATGATGTGTACAACGCCGTCTGTCGCGATGACGTCACACTTCTCCGTCGTTCCGGTGCCAAACACCACTCGGTTCCTGCGATCTCGGTTCACCTCCATCTTCCTCCCCTCCATGGTTCTCACGGAGTTGGTAAACGGCCAAGGCACCGAGGTTATTGAGGCGCAGCAAACTGGCTCTGAGGAAACAAATTGTACGGTTACTATTCAGCTGGAAAGTGTAGTTATGAAGTCAAACAACTATTTTTAACAATTTTGTTATACCGGATTGCTGTTTTGGATATTGCTTTTAAAACTTGTATAGTAACGAACAAATTCTGGAGGAGGGTTTAGATTTAAATGAAATTTCTTTAGTTAATCTTTTATAATTGAGTCATATTACAGACCTCCATAGGGCTGGGTGCTGGTCATAATTTAAAAAAAACTTAACCACCTACTGAGCACAAATCTGTCTTTACAAAAGTATTTAAGATAACATTTATATTTAGGTAAATGTATTTTGCTGGAAACAAATTTCTATGATCAAGACCAAAGTAAGTAAAAGATCATACCAATATTTTTTTAAGGCAATTAACAACTTACTCATATTTATATTCTGTAATATTTGAGAAAAGTTTTATCCTTTTCGTTGATTTGCAAAGTAAAAAAATTCTACATCAGAATGCAAATTACTAATTTTTAAAATAAGCAATTAGGTAATGGATACAGAAGATAGTAACACAACCCTTTTTTGCAAGAAAGTGCTAGCTTTAAATATTTATTTATTTAATTTCAAACTGAGACAGACATAATCCCTTCACATCCATGTGAGCTTTTTTGCATTCCCAGTGGGAATGCAAGTTGAGATTAACACTTTCGTTGTGTTAAATATGAAAACCTCTGTGTTTCAATGTTCAGCCATAACCAAATTCTGGTAGGTAACCCGCACGTGTGCGAAATGGTAATTTACCTTGTCATGAAAGAGCTCAACTTGTAACCAAGAAAATAAAATCTGATTTTGTTAACATATATAGTACTTGACTTTAATATTTATTTTGAACATTACAAATCTGTAAATGGCTCTTTTCCTCTCACAATGAGATCTACTGCCATTAGACAAACACACATCTCCCTCTGCTGCCAGAACACACATCTACCTCTGCTGCCAGAACACACATCTACCTCTGCTGCCAGAACACACATCTACCTCTGCTGCCAGAACACACATCTACCTCTGCTGCCAGAACACACATCTACCTCTGCTGCCAGAACACACATCTACCTCTGCTGCCAGAACACACATCTACCTCTGCTGCCAGAACACACATCTACCTCTGAGCAGGTGCATGCGCAGCATCTCTGTGGCAAACTTCTTATCAGTGAGGAGCTTGTTGAGCATCTCCTCCTCCAGCTGGTTGAACGCATCGTCCGAGGGAGCTAGGAGGGTGAAGCCTTCCGACAACAGCTCCGACTTGGTCTTCTCGTCCAGATCCTTCTCTAGATCTGTACCCTGTAGGCAGGATTGGCCCGTTACGCAGTGATCTTATGATCTTGACAATCTAAATTGTAAACTACTTAATTAGTTTTAAAATCAGACACAGAACATTCTTTATTAAGTGGTACTTATAGTGCATTGAATAGTGTTGCATGATACCTATAAAAACGACAAATCCCAATACTACTACATTTAAAAGTAGAACAAATCACAATTTCCTTTTTAGCTAATTTTTCATATACATAAAAAGCTATTTTATCTACTAGATGTAATTAAACTGTCCAACTACAGTTAACAATAAATTGTCATGCTTGCTAAGTACAAGGCAGAATCAAACGCAAAGAATACATGGTATACTTTTATGATTTTTTTTTACCATCTGGTATGTGAGGAAAACATAAGTCTAAATATATTTTAAACATGGCAAGAGTCAACTCCCAAGGTGGCTCTCTTGGACACTGTCGGAGAACTGACTCTCGACGCCGTTTACACGATGGATTTTACTAGCACAAACTCTCTGAGAGTAAAAACCTCTCACGTGCCTACCGGCCTCAAGGGATTCTTTGGTTACACACTTTAGTTTTAACAGTACTTCCAGGCTTAAAGTTTGATTTTTAACCTTGTCTATTTAAACCTTTTATTAATATTTAAAAACTGTAAATAAGCTCATGACTTTATCAGCTGCAAGTATTGTGATTCAAAGACAACAAATATTCTTGATTCTTGTGTTCATTGAAGAGTCTCTAGTACGAACCCTTCGATCACTTCCAAACAAATCAAACTCTAACATGTATCTAGATTCAAGTTATATTTCATCCATAACAAGTTATACCTCGATAACCCGCCTCAGTACCGACAACTGGGGGTCGTTGTTGACCAGTTGCAGGACGGTGCTGTTAGGTGGCAGCAGCAGTCTGGTGACCTCGTGAGCCACGGCGTGACAAGCCTTGCCATCGGTGCGGGCGAGGGGGGCGCACTGTACCGCGGCGCGCGGCTCTACACCACTGAACATGGCGTACTGCAACATACACTGGAGTCAGGACTATCAGTGTCTTCAGCGGGAAAAATTATTAAGAAAAAATTAATGCCAACATTTTATTTAAGCAAAACTTTTTTAATATGTATGCTTATGAAAAAAACAATCGGCTGGCCCAATGCTCTGTGAATGCCTAAAAATTAATAATTGATAATAATATATTAAGGTCAACTAATACATGGTGGTAAGGTGGTTTGTTGATTTGTATATGAATTAAACTTCCTAGAGGGAAGAAACTTTCAGGGATTAATAGTTCAAAAAACACTATACACCATTTCACATTCACTATGCAGTACAGGTCTTATGGAAGATGTTACTACCAGAGCTGAGGACACTGTTGGCTTTGTTATGTGGGATGCACCAACTTTCCCCACAACTCGCGTGAAGGCGCTCAAGTAAATGCTTAGTTAGTACTACTCGAATTGCCATTTAAAATGCATTACATACTCCATACTGCACGGTGAACAGATTATAAATCTGTCATTTATTCCCTTATTATTGTTTGTCTCAATGTGTAGAGTGAGAAAACGCACAGACAAAGTTGTTCTATGATGACTGCACAGAGAGCAGCTTATCAAACAAATGACTTTAGTAATTTTCGCCAGTGTTTTCGGTAGAGAAAACATTACCTGAAATCTTAGAACCGACAAGGCAGGCAATCCCGCTATTCGCGTCTGGTGGAGCAACTCTGGTAGGAAAACCTGCCAACTATGATGAAATTTTAATTGATTAACTACAGTAATAGCATGGTGTAAGTAGTAAGGTGTGCTATTCAAGCAGACGAGTTTAGGAGCGTTGTGCGCATGATGTCATCTTGGGGGCAGAATGTGGCACGCATTCAAATTACAGTTAGACGCAGCGTCAATCAACCCATGATTTAAGTAACTTAGGCATGACAAATATTTCTGGTATTTTGTACAGTTGTTAAGCATTAACACAGGCAGGTCATGATGAAAAAACATCTCCGTTGTATAAATTTTTGAGTGGGATATAATATAATGAAAACTGTGTTATTTGTTTCCAAACATGAAAAAGTTAGTCGGCTACCAAATCACGTATTTTTTGCTCAGAGATTTTCGACCTGTGAGAAAGTTTTAGAAGAGGGATCAAATTTTAGAACAACGAAACCCAGATGTTGCTAGAGAAATTCCTTTTTGAACAGGAAGGTGTAATGTATTGAGTAATTTCAGACCGCGCGCGCTCAACCCCAGTCTGCGCGAGGCAGTGGATCGCATTAGTTGTGTCGCATACGGTAGCTATACCTTAGTATATTTCAACAGCAAAAAAATAGTTTGTTCATACATTTACAGCAAACTTCAAACTAAAAAACATGGAGTTTGAATGTATTAATTGAAATTTAAGCTTTTCTTGAGAGAAAATACCACAATAGTGGTAAATTTCCTGCGTCTTTGTGAATCATTATTATGTATATAGATTTACTGTTTGAAATACGCTTGAAATTTGAAAACAATTTATTTTTTAAATAAAATTTATTTGAAAAATGTATTTTAGTATAATAAACCCCGAAACATTATGTAAAAATGTTAAACTTTGTTAACACTTAATCGTCTTAGACAGCAGGAATATGTAATTTACTAACTATTGTTGGACCGGCCCGGACAGTGCCGGAAAAGCATCCGGTGGTTGTTACATTACTTAAATAAAAGATCCTCTAGAGTATTAAAAATGAACCAAAAGGATAAAGGAACGAAAATTATGTTATACTATCTCTTTACATCTGTGGCGTCGTCATCTTGACCCGTCCGTTGCCTACCGCTGCGGTGTGGCGAGACACGGAATCGCGCAAAACTAGGGTCTGTCTTACCAAAAAGTCAGTATCAGTTGATGTTAGTCTGGTACAGATGTTCACAACGTACTCACCGTCTGTGTTTAAAGTTTTAAAATGCCTAGCTGCGCAGTTTACGGCTGCAATAATAGCTCGAAAAGTAAGAATTTGCCTGAAAATGTCAGATTTGTTTTTTCCAAACAAGAAGACCTTTGCATAATTTGGGTATCAGCCTGCAATTATATGCAGTGTGTTGCATGGCGCATGCCATGGCGGGCGTCGCGGTTGTTAACGCGGTCCGGCTTTACTAAATACATTACACCTTCCTGTTCGGAAAGGAAATGCTCTAGCAAAATCTGGTTTTCGTTGTTGTAAAATTTGATCCTTCTTCTAAAACTTTCTCACAGGTCGGAAACCTCTGACCAAACAATATGTGATCTGGTAGCCAACTAACTTTTTCATGTTCGGAAACTAATAATACAATTTTCATTTAATTATATCTCACTGAAAAAATAATAAAACGGAATTATTTTTTCATCATGACCTGCCTTTTTAGCGAATTTCCCCTATAGGGAAGAAGCTATTACCGTAGGTCTCATGGTAAGACTTAAGCCCGAGACCATGATAACTTTTCATTTTGAGGTCCCCAGATGCCAAAAGCCCCATTCGTTCAAATTTTTATATATGTGTATATATATATATATATTTATTTATATATTTATATATACATATATATGTGTCCGTAAGCACGATAAATCTCGTAAAAAAGGTCCGATCTTAATGAAATTTGGTACAAATGTGTAAAGCACCATTTATCTGAACGAGTTCGAAAACCAGACGAATCGCACCATCCAAAGGGGGGTTTTTGGGGGGTTTTGTACCCCAAAAATGGTTTTTTTGGGGTTTCCACATGTTATTTTTATTTAAATCAAATTTTATTGTTTACCATTTAATTCAGCTTAAAAAAAAACAATTTGGTATTTTGATCATTGCTCTACGTCAATTGTTTCCTGAGATATTGAAGGTGCTAAACACAGTACGTTGTCTAATGTTATTCTTATGGAGAAAAAGAAAAATTGTATATCTCGCTTATTTATGAACATAAACTGACAAAATTTGGTATATGGCTTTATCTGGTTGGGGTTTATCATTGTTTGCACAAAATACAAAATTTTCAAGTATGGTTCCCGTAGCAGCAAACCTAGGTAATCGGTCCCCATGTTATTCTTATGGAGAATAATTAAAATGTTATATATCGCTTACTTATAAATGTATATGAATGAAACTTGGTATGTGACTTTACTTAGATGAGTTCTAATGATATTTGCATACAAACCCATTATTTTGTGTTCCTTGTTGCAGCAAACCTGCGTACTCATACCCAATGTTATTCTTATGGAGAATAATTAATATTTTTAATATCGCTTGTTTGTGAATATATTTCTTATGAATCCTGTTAAGTGTTAATGTGTTATGTTATATATTCATTGGAAATTCGCTGAGTATGCAGGTTTGCTGCGACGGGGGTATTTAATGTATAACAATTGTAGAAAATTACAGAAATATTCGTCATGCCTAAGTTATTTAAATCACTAGCTATATGACGTTGCGTCAATCTGATGAATGTATGCGCGCCATATTCTGCCTCCAAGATGACGTAACGCCCGGCCGCTTGCCGTGCGACATGCGCAATAGCACACCTTATTACTTACACCATGAGTCACTATGATCCCCTGCCACCTACCAGGTTGTACATGGTGACCCTCAAAGAGCTGCCCTCTCTGGTCTTCAGCTCCGCGTGGTGTTTGAGGTCGCAGGTAGGAGCCTGCTCGCTCACGTGGTACAGCAGCACGCGCCTCAGCGTCTCGTCGTCCAGACTCTCGAGCATCGTCGTCGTTGCCTCATCGCTCAACGCTCGCTCCGTGGGAACGAACACGGTGATGTTCTCTTGTTTGTTGAGCTCCTCGATGAGGCCTGCTCGGTCCAGGAGGCTCAGGAACGTGGTGTGGTTGGATGATGCTAGCAGGTCACTCAGAGGCTTGGCTGTGGGGGATACAAGTTGTAGAATGCAGAGGGTGAACAGAAAATGACAACAGGTATGAGAAACCCAGAGCCTAACATTTAACACTTTACTTTAGAAGATACCAAGTTTAGAACTGATTAGTGAATCGAGAGGGAAAAGCTAAGGGGAACTTATCACACTGGTTCAATTCCGCGACAGTTTCATACAGTGTCTCCTATTTAAACTTTAAATCTGTTCTCAAATAGTTGACAACACAGTTATAAAAGATACAAGATTGTAGTGGGAACTGCGTATATGTATCAAGCTAATCTTGCAACATACAGAACAATTTAACAAGTTATTAAATTATAATAACAAAATATACAAGCAGATTTAGATTCAAAATTTTAGAGGTTTCAGGGCAGAATATTAGAGGTTTATAATTTTAGAGGTTTGTGGATGCAAATATCAGATTAAGTTAAAATTTCAATCAACTTTTAACTGGGAACTTCACTGTGAAACACTGAGAAGCGTTTCAACCGTGTGTTAATATATAGGATATTGTCCAACCCCTGCCAAGCCAACACCACCTACCGGACTTAGGTGTGAGGACCTTGTCCAGCACGTGTATGACGCCGTTGGTGGCCACAATGTCCTCCTGCACGACTCTTCCGCGGTCGTCCACCATCAGCTGGCCGTCGTTGTTGCGCGACACTCGCACCAGCTCCCCGTCCACGTCCGCCGTTGACAGTCTGCCCTCAGACGACGGCGCCGCACACAGTGTCAGCGGCAGGATGTGGTGGCGTAGCACCTCTGGAACGGGATGGTCATGTTACACGCAGGTTGGTTGGTAAATTAATAACATATTTTAGTAAAAAAAGTTAAGTGGAGTCTCGAAAATATAAACTGTATTAAATGAAATATGGACAGGCAAAATTTCATTCTCTGAGGATTTTTTAATTACCCTCATGATCACATGATCATGATATTTTAATTAAATTTAAGCTGATGAATTATAAATGACTAGAAAAACCGCATTAATTTATCAAAAAATTGCTCTTATGCTCCACTCTATGTCCACCATTGTCCAACAGGCCCCGTAACAATTAGCTGCAATATAATTGGTCAGCTTTGGCATGCTCGGTTGGAAATAATGTCACTCCATGGAGGAGTGGAAAAATTAAGACATACACATATTATGTAACACATTTTTCATAATTTCAAGTTAAGAGTCTTCATCACCGGAAGTTGCCAGACGCCATCTTTGAGTTTTGTTCCATAAGGCCAATGTTAACTTTGTGCCTACATTACTCCTCACCTGATCATCACATACAATTAAATTTGGTGTCAAATTAAAGGTTTTGTCATCCTCTAGGGAAATACAATGTTGAATTCCTTAATTTGGGTATCATAATTACATAATAAATAGTTTAATTTTGAACTGAAACATTGTACATGTTCTCATTAATTAGTAACAAAATCCAAATTCGACTATTGTATTTCCCTAGAGATCGACGAAACCTTTAATTTGACACCAAAATTAATTGTTTGTGATGATCAGGTGAGGAGTAACGGAGGCACAAAGTTAACATTGGCCTTATAGAACAAAACACCAAAATAGCGTCTGGCAACTTCCGGTGACTCTTAAACTTATCTCATTTTCTCCAAGAATTTATTTTACAATTATTATTTTAACTATTAACCTGTCTTCTCTAGAGATGCTCAATTTCCCTCTTATTCTTTAGGAAACTGAAGAACTGAAGAGCGTGTTTGTAACTCTTAGTATTTCTATAAAATACATTCAAAAATAGGTGTTTGGATTTAGTTAATTTCACTGGACAAATCTATAACGCTTACAATGTTTTATTTCACTAAGAACTTTGTTGGATAAAAACAACATTTCGGTATTATTCTATTGACGGATGAGAAGGCCCAAACCAACGGCACGTACTGTCGATGCAGGCCTCTCCTCTGGCGTACTTGTCCTTGAGTCCTCCCAGCTTGTCCCAAGCCTCGTTGTTGGGAGCGAACACAGTGACGTCGGTTGAATTCTCAAGCCTTTCCCACAGCTTTTCCCGCTCCAGGACTGCAAAACAAGTAAGAAAGTTAACAAATATTGTAGGGCATGCAAATATTGTGCAGTAATAGTTGAATCTCAATTGGACATACGGTATCTAGTTGAGTGACTAAAACGAGGTTATAGCCCCCTACATTTTTGAATGGCTATTGTGTGAAATTCACTTCCTGACATCATGCATTTGACTGACTACCGTAATGAAAATTCTTGTAACTATTTTCTTATAGGGGAAAAATATGTCATAAACCAACTCAAAAACCCATTTTTAAATATACAAAATTAAACTAAGTAGTGGAATGTTTATAGTGGTAGTACGGGTAAGGGGGGGGTAGTGGGGGTTATGATCGAGTACAAAGTAGAGCAGTGTGTGTGGTAGTTTTTACACTAGTTTATAGTTGGTTTAAAGTAGCTTTAGGATAGGCTGCAGTGAACCCTAGAGGGAAAAATTAGGGAAAACGTTTGCTGTGGTGGTTTGTCGGTTGCTATGGTTACCCTAGATAAAGGTTATAGTATGGGTTATGGTTAACCTCATAGACTCATGCCAAACCAAAGACGAGGCAGCTTTATCTAAGGGTAACCATACCAAACGACAAATCACCACATCAGTCGTTTTTCAAGTGTAAATGTTAACACCATTTTTATATTCATAAACTGAATTTACATAATTTGACAGTTCAAATGTATTCAAGTGTAGAGAATATTTGAATAGTTGTCAAAACTATCATAACAGTATAACTACCTAACAAAATTGTAAATCTGGCCTTGTGACCCAAAGCCGTGAGCTACAACTACTACGAAACAAGCTGCACCCGTAATTGCTTGCTGTCGTCAAATAAATAAGAATATTTTCTAAAACCCTAAAGAAACACATGCCATAGCTAATAGCATTATCACTGTGACAATAAAAACACTTCATAAAGCAGTTCTTACATTGCTTGAACAGGGAGAACTGAGGCTGCGACAGGACGTCGGTGACAGTCTGGGTGACAGGCTCCAGCACCCGGTCCAGGGTGTGCACCCGGGCGTGGGTGGCGTAGTTGTCCCACGACCTCAGTCTGGCGCAGTTGATTGTCATGACGGCGTCCTCCCGGCCCGGGTAGATGTTGACTCTCAGCGGCGTCTCCTTGTACAGGCTCTTGATCACCTAGACACAGTCAGTGCCTGTCAAAGGCAGGTCCTACTAAACAGTTTACTCTTGTAATCTAGTGTTTTCGTGGGGAACCATAGCGACAACGAAGTATTAAGATTGAAAAAATTAATGGTTGTTGGAATATTTCTGCAGGACGTATTTTTAACTTGTTTGTCATTAAGCTCCAAATTTTTCTAACCGGCTCCTTGGGTAAAAATAAGAAAGAGTAAAGCAGATTCAAGAGGGAGTAGACAGGAAAAAATGAGGGATAAGGATTATGCGGTTGAGGGAATGTGAAAGGAAAGGCTTTTACTACAAGAGCCATACATAAAAGAAGACTTTCCTAATCCCACTGGCTAAAGCCTTGGGTCACAAATTTTCTTCTTGACGCTTGAGCTTCATAAACCTTTTCGCCGTGATTACTCCTTGCTCCTCCAAGCTGCTTACATTGAGCCAAGCTCTCCTGGCAAAACTCAATCAAACACCTATCTTTTCTAAGGCAACCTACAGTTTAATAAGAGAAAATATAGAAAAATACACAAGCTGAAAAGCTAAATTATAATGTTATTAGAATTTCAAATTAAGGGTACGTTATATGATAATTTGTTGCCTCAATTGCAAACTACTATCAATAATTTTACTTTATAATGTTGCAATTTTCTCTGTTACATTATGAATACCTAATTGACAAGTTAGAAGAGCCCATTACCATCTCATTGGTGAAGTCATCAATGTCCATAAGCCCATCAGCCATATGAGCCAATGCAATGTCGTTGGCACTCAGACCGCTCTGCTCTCTAGTGGCTCTTGATGAAACTTCACTCCATTCCTCCACCGCACGTCTCTGTCGGATCTGGTTCTAGGTAGGCATCAAGTATGTTAGTTGTTCAGGAATTCACGACTCATCAACTTACATAATCACCTTATTGTTGGTTTTTTAGGGGTTTCAAAGGTGATTTTTCATTGACTGATAGCAAAATTTAAGATACAAATCATGATCAAAATACCTATATGTCTTTGAACAAATTGTACATAATTTTACACTCTTGATAAATTTTAAGTACTGTTACAAATCCAAATAAATACTACTTGCAGCATAATCAACAATTATGTCATACTACACAGCTGCAGTTATAGACATTACACTTTCCTGTACACAATTATAACGAACCAACACAATGGCGGGTTAAAAAGAAAATATAAATCATGTCATAATTGTAATTGATTTATCACGGGTTAGTTTTAGTAAATAATAATTTTTAAAAGGATTACAATTAGATAATAACCATTGTTAAAAATATTAAAATAACAGATTAGGGGACTGAAGCAGACTTAACTCACAAAATCAGCATGTTTTTCTTAAAAATTTTAAATTGAAAACTAATTTTACTCCAATATTATAATGAAATTTAAATGGACCTTAATTACTCTTTGGTCCCATAATCCCCTATTACCTCATGAGTTAAGATTTTGAGTGTTAATTAAAGTTTTTATATGTTTTTTTACACTAAAGGAACTAGGGAGTGCTACAGAATCCACAACATGCATAATCTGTTACTGTGTTAGTAACAGTGGACGTTGGAGAAACTTCTTTCGGGTAGTATGTAAATGCAAATTATCTACTTGTTTTGGTCATCAACTGTTGTCGTAAGAGGACAGTTATGAATAATGCAAACTCTGTGAATGGACCTTGTTAGGATTTGTTTCTTGTGTTTTATCTAACCTCGTTCGTACTTAGTGTACAGTGGAACCTCTATTAACCGTCTCCTTGGGGACCTGGACTGTGACGGATAACTGATTAGACGGACAATAGAAACATCATTATATAAACGTGCACAGTGTACAGTAACTAAATTTAAAATAGTTTGGAAGAGAAATTAAAATATAATGTGTACAAAAGGATAATACTTCCCAGTAAGTACATATTTATGATGTATGAAATAACATAATAGCTCGTACAGACGCTCAGACACTGCAATACGGCGCAAATACTTACACTAATAAATAGTAATATTCTCATAGATAACGGAGAGTGACAGTTAAACACGGTTTAACTGTAATAAAATTTGGCTCCTTGCCTACTACCACAACTATCTCTGGCCATCTTGCTATTTGACCAGACTTCATTGTATACATCTATTTCATTGGATAAATCTATTTGAATCTGTCCTGAATTGAACGGATTTTATCTTAATTGTATGATATAGGTGTTTATACCAAAGCAAAAAAGAAACAAATCTCAAGAGATTTTTGATAGTAAATTAACATTTTTACCTACATGATTTTGCTGCAAATGTTTCAGTTAGCAGTACTGCACACAGATAAGAGCTAATTGCACGTGGGATATGGAATCCGTACCAGATGCGAGCTATGTAAACCTCTTGTAATAATAGATCTACAAAATAAAACCGTTCTTTTGTTGTGGAATTTCCAATTAACACCATACTACAAAGTTTTTAAAGTGAATATAACACCGAGATTTGGTGAAAGTGAATCTAAAATGTATTATATTATTAAACATCACACGCTATAAAATATTTATAAGCCACTCACCGACTCCTGAAAGTCAACGTGATGACTCTTCATGGCCTCGTCTACAGGAGCAAAGATGGTCACATTCTTGTCAGCCACAGCCTTCATGACATTGTGAGAGCTGAGGAGAGCAGCAAACTCCTTGCTGTCGACCGACTCCAACAGTGCGATCGGATCCTTCAACTCCACTGGAGAGTGAAAAACATATTTCAATTCGCGGAACCAATTGACAACTTAAAATTATGTTCTTTCAACAAACAAAATTGACGTAAACTTTCCAATTAAAAGCCTGCCTGGTCAATCTATGCGATTTCCTTAATATTTCTTGTATGGCGTGTATTTATGCCAAATTTTGCAATAATGTATTTAGAATTCAAATTTTCCTCAGAAATTCACTCCATTTGCTTTCATTGATCAAGAAATAATTTCAGTTATGATTCCTCAACTAAGAGAGCTCACTCAGTTCACCTCAGAGTGCGGCATGTGATCCTTTTTTCTTTTTTTGTTTTAGATATTTATTTATAAGAGCGCAGAAATTGGAAATCTGCCTTAGCACAGAATTTACTCAGTTCCTGCAGTTAGACACTGGATTTTAACCACCTTTTCCCACCTGCAACAGTGTGCATTTACTCATTAGAATTCACCCTCTCAGACCAAACTTCCAACTATTTCAGTGCTCATTTCCTCTTCAGTCTAAACATTTGTTTATATTCATCCAGATTTTTTTGGGTGGATACTGGTGTTTCTTAATTGACACACACATTATTCAAAGATTGGTGACCTTTTAGCTTGTGCACACATTGTCAGGAAGAGTTATTAACGGTTTCAAAATTCCTCTGACCTGTACATGCAACAACCACCAAGAAAAGAAAGAAGCGAATCACTTATGTGTCTCCTTTAATGTCATAAATGCAGGAGTGTCAAAAGCAGTTTTGTAAACAATATCTCACACGTTGAAACTCTGAGCTAGTAACAACTTGTTTGCTAGCCAATAAAAAAGGATGCTTTTTGTCATAAAATTGTAAAAAGTAAACATTTCACAGAAAAATGTATGGATCGAAAAGAAAATAATATGTTTGTTAAAAGTAAATTTGTACAATTAACTTTTATTTTTTTACTCGATTTTAACAACGATTCTGAACTGGTTTCTTTGATTTTTTTAAAATTTCCACAACTCCTGTTTAGCTCTTGTGTTTTACAGAAAATCATCACAAAACTCTAGTTTTTGAACTATTGTTTTGCAATTATATTATGTGTTTTATTACAGAGTATGTAGTATTCCTGTAGGTGATTCACACCTTGTAACGTAAACACATTTTGTTATAACTATTTGTTAGGGAGACTCAGGCCCTCCTCCACCCTCCTATATCCATCATCTGGCCCGGACGTCCGCCACATTAGACCAGATACTGTATATAAGTCTGTACATCAGCTGCTTTACAAGAGGCATATGACATTTTTCCTATATCCATCATCTGGCCCGGACGTCCGCCACATTAGACCAGATACTGTATATAAGTCTGTACATCAGCTGCTTTACAAGAGGCATATGACATTTTTCCTATATCCATCATCTGGCCCGGACGTCCGCCACATTAGACCAGATACTGTATATAAGTCTGTACATCAGCTGCTTTACAAGAGGCATATGACATTTTTCCTATTTTCCAACGGCCATGTCATACTCTGGGCTTTAACCCTTTGAGTGCTAAGCTTCTGAAAGGAGTAGTTGAATCCGTGATGTTTTGTTGATTTTTGTAATATATTGAACGCCTGAACAGTTAAAATTAATAAAAACGTGCTTCCGCTGGACACACACAGTAAAGGATAGGTAAAAAGTAGCAAAACACCTGATCAGATGTGCAACTCACAAAGAATCCACCCATCCCGTCAGCTTGGACCCGAGCCGTCCACCGTTTGCTTAAGGTCCGCCCTCCCCTTCAACTCTGCCACAGACAGGTGAACTCTCCATGAGTTGCACATAAAAACCACCGACTGTGACGGGATTCGAACCCTCGATCCAAGTGTTACCCCCGGCCGGGAAGGTAACGCCTTAGACCGCACAGCCACTGATCAGACTAGCAGCTGCAGTGGATCAGTTGGTATTATAGTGACTAGGCGCTGGACGAGGTAGTTCAATTCGTGTCTACCAGGTTTCACCACATGTCAGACTCAGACTGCAGACTGAGCGCCTAACGGTACAATCGCTTATGAAGCAGTAACAGTGTTTATTGACAACAGATTCAAAAGACGATATATCGGGCCATAGCACTGAAAGGGTTAAGAGAGTTTCTAATAAGTTTAGAATGTAAAACTCTACATGCATAAATTCTTTTTGCACCTCAACACAGAATGAACCCAGTAGGTGGTAACCATTTGCATTGATAGAATAGAAATGCTATTTATAAATAGTTTTTACTTTATAAACAAAACGGTGAAGGTACTTACATAAAGATGCAGAGCCAAAACACAACTAAAACAAGAGAGCTAAAACAACAACATATTATGACAGTAGGAGCAGTAAGACCACTTTAAAGCAACACAAACATCTGTCATGCTTTATTTCACACTGAAAATCAATGAAAATTCCCACAGAGGAAACACATTACAATGGCAATGTTTGATGATCTGATACAAAAATATAAAATTTGTTTTTGAAATCATTTCGGCTTGTGAAAAAACCTTTAGTGACAGGGGCCATACATATATTACATAACACTTTTTTGTCATTTCAGACCCCCCCTCCCCCATGTAACGCACCATAACGCTTGACCATACCCCCTCACCCACCCCCCCAATGTGTTACGTAACTCAATCGTAGTAAGCTTTAAAACAGCTTAAACCTTTTTAAAAATCGTTTTATTAGCAATTTGGAATATCGATTTCAATGAATAATTAACTATAAATGACTTTCTTTTAACCAAATTTTTTAATAACTTATCTCAAAGCAAAATGTATACAAACAAACAAGACCATTACTAACAATATAAACAACAACAAAATAAACTATGTCAGCTAAAACGTAACAAATTTAATTTATAAGTAATACAAAAACAAAACAACTTAAAAAACCAAAGATTTGGGTGGCATTGCGCAATACTGTATCATGTCATGATTTTACACTCTAAAACAACACAAAACATAGTGTAAAGCAATACAGAACTTACTCAAAACACGTTATGTATTTATTTGGTTTAACTGTTGTTAAAATAGTATGACGGAAGTATTTTTATAAAAATGAAAAATACTTGATTTAGATATTAATTTGATGTTATTTTTCAATTTTGTTGAAAAACAATATTTTTGTTGTGAAAGATTTATAACATTATCAATAGATATGGGAGTGCGCCAGATTATAGGGTTAATAAATGTGTGAGTTACGTAACGTTGATCCAAACACCCCCCTCCCCCCCCCCTTAAGTGCGTTACGTAATATGTGTGTGGCCCATACCATGCAAATGCAATATGGTACACATCTTAAATTGCATGAATTCAACAACATGATGAAACCCAACAAGAATGTTAATACTTACAAATTAATATTCACAGCTTGATCGACGTTATCCAAGAAGTGAGAACTTTGATTTTAGACCCAAACATTTTTTGTAATCACCAATTTATCAAAAGTTTCTCAAACTCAAAAATATTTTTCTGACTTAACAAAATGTTTAAATAATGGGTTTTAAAGCAAAAAATTATGCAATATTAAACTTTCATTATATCTTATTCATAAGTAATGAAAAGTATAAAATACTTTTCCAACTTCTAACAATTAATCAAAAATGTTTTAGTTGATTCCTATAAATACTTTATTTTTTAAATAGTAATAAACAAAAACAATTAATTATAGCTTTATTAGAATGAAAGAATTTGAAATGTGTTTTCTACTTGGATTTTAAATTAAAATTCTTATAGAAGAGGCATTTTGTAAAAACATGAATTACCCTCACATAGGAACTAATACTGTATTTGTAATCTTGTAAATATTTGTTGGAAATAAATGTATTCATATTGCACTGCAGTAAAAGGATATGGGTTTTTTTTAAATAATGCATAGAGATAAAAAGATTTAATATTGATTTAAAATTTTGTCATAAAAGATTTTTACACAAATTAATAAAAGTTATACTAGTCAATCCTCCTGTCTTGGTACATTCGAAGCCATCTTGGGTTACCTAAAACATCATTTCTAAGGTAAACATTGTGAAGATCAAGTGATATAGGCTATACTATTTTGATTTGAATTACTTCAACTAGTAACAAATTAAAAGTCAGCTTTTGATTAAGGTACTCAATAATTAAATTTTACCTGTTTAAACTTGTTTAATCCTGATGGACGCAATAAAATTTTTAATTGTTTTCCTAATTTATTTTGTTGTATTTATTATTGATTACAAAGAACACCGTTTATGGGTTTAGGGACCAGCTATCCAGTTTTGAGACGACTTTTTAAGACTAAAACCTGCCTTATGTCTAACTATCTGAGCCAATCATATAGTTAAGATTCAATAGATTAGATTCAAACTCGCCCTGAGGTGGTATCTCCTAAACCACAACTTCTATACACGGATAGTATTACTATGAAGAGTTGTAGTCCCCAATGCAACCAACCTAACGTAACCACGGTGGCTAATGTGAGAGTTGGCACCATATTGGCCGGTTCAACGCCTCATGAGCCTATGAACGGAAGAATCAAGTATCAAGTATCAACCTACCATATGTCTAACTATCTGAGCCTATCCCATCTAAACTTCCTCCATCGCTCAAGTGTCTCGTCTGAAAAAGAAAAACATTATGTCTGAAACTATGTTTAAATTATTTTCATCTGTTCCAGTGGTATATCATGTTATTTTACTGGGTAGTTCAGTTTCAGTCTTTTAACAGGTGCCCCATACACTAGCAAACACTGAAGTGATTAGTTATGAGACAAAATAAGGTTTTCTGTCACAACACGTACTGACAAATTAGAAAGATTAAACAAAAAGGGAGTCTAAAAATATATTCTTGAGTATTGTTGTTAAATTACCCCTCTGCTCACTTAATTATTTTATTTTTTCATAGTTAGATATTTTAAAATCTATATTTTCTTTGTTTGTAATGTGATAAGCAAATTCAAACAATATTTTAGAGTATCGATACTTTAAACACTGATCAACGTTTTGGGTTTTTCCTATCGAGGGGTGGGCCCAAACAGTCCTCACATTTTTCATAGTTTTACACATCACCCTCTAGTTTGTAAAATTATCCAATAACTATAACAAGAAAATCAAATTATACATGACAGAATGTTTGTTTAAAAAAGTGGTCTTACCACGAATATCATCCGACTGACTGGAGTACGATTTGTCCTCGACGCTTCTTCCTACTTCGACGATTGACACTGCATCTTTGTTGTACTGAGGGGGGGAGGGAGTGGAAGGGGATGCAGCAAGTGCAGGTGAAGGAGCAGGCTCATCACCTTCAACACAGCCTTCGACCTGGCGACGGAAACCTTCGCAACACTGGTAGGTAGTAGACAGCGTCTTCGTTTGTTGTGGAGTGCTGATCCTGTAAAGTGAAAATAATGTTGTAAGTCTGCAGGAATATCATTAGTTTAAAGTAGATAATTACTGACCCAAGAGAACTTCTTCCTGTTTTGTGACAGGTTAAGACGAAAGAAATGTCAAGTCCATTTAGTATTTTTAGAGATTTGTTTTACCAGGTGAAGTTATGACACCTAACCTGGAAGAGTACAGTCCTTTGGGGATCCAATCCAGCATCTGCCTAGGTGAAATGAGAAACAGAATTCAACATTGAGTAAACAGTGCAGGATTTGAACGCAGGATCTCTCCAGAATAAGATGTGTAAACATTACCATTGGGTATTATTCTGCCAATACAAAAATGTACAGTTATAAAAAAAACTCTTCAAATAATCTGTGATGTAAAAATGTATATGCAAAATTAATAAACATTCAGCTGCTATAATTATAGTACCCACCTACATAAGTATTTTCAACACTGTTCTGTTCTGTTAATATGTTAATATGTAATATGTAGTGGCTAGAGTGATCGTTTCACTATCTGAGGTTTGCCAGATCATCCTGAGCCAAATCTGAAAATGTTGTGAAGGTTTGATACTGGATCCAGCTGTGAATTGTAATTGGGCACACAAACTAATGATTCTACCATTTGTTAATTAACAATAATTTTGAATACAAATTTGAACTAAGGAAAACACAAAGAATGCCAATGGTATAAATACACACACACGAAAAATCAATTCCTGCTCACCTGACAAATCTTAGTTGCTAATCAAAGTGAATCCACCACATAACAGTGTAAACTTTTCTTAAAGTCATATCAACATAAGAGATCTGACAGTATTTAGATTTGTCTATGATAATTATTTACTTCTAATAGTGTCCGTACGTACACAGTGGTGCAGATGTACTTCCCAGACGTCTGTTTGCAGTGCTCAAAGGTCCCGGTGCCCATGATTAGGATATGTTTGTCCACCTCCTTCTCATCCTTGTTCTTTTCTTCCACCTTCTCAGATTTTTCGACACAGACATTCTTGCTGTAATCAAATAAATCATTAATGAATTCTACAGATTTCATTAAGGTTTCAGATATCATTAACATTTGTTGACTTTTGGTCTTGCTTTATTAGGATAAGTATGTATATATTTTTTTATTTGTACGGTATGTTTGATTCTTGTCTCATTAAATATATACACAACAGTACAACAGCTTATAAAGAAATTTCTACAATAGCATGCAATTCTTCTTACGATATGCAATTTGCTTTGATAAGAAATGTTTATTATTAATTATTATCAATTTTCTTACTAATCAATTATTAATTTCAAGATTATGACACTCACTTTTTTATTCATTTTGGAATTGCTGCCTTAATTGTTGTTTAGGAATTAAAACCAGGTTAACTATTTTTTCTATCCAATTAACCTGGTCCTGTGAAATTTTTTCATAGCATGTTTCAGAATTAAAATTCTGTATTTAGGTCACTCGATAAGTCATATATCATTTAAGAAATTAAAAGTTAAAAAAAGTTTAGTATAAACACAATTTTTACTTATGACAATGTGTAATTTTTTCTGGTTCAAAGTGGTTAGGTTGGAAAAGGTATGTTAACCTTGTTAGTGAATTTCCTTTGGAAAGTGAACTATTAGCATGACCCGCACGGTGAAACTTAAGCCCGGGACCACCATAGAAGTTCCTAACGTGACCCCCTGAACACGTTTTGGGGGGTCGTTCAAAATGTTATATATATATATGTATATATATATATATATGTGTTTGCACTCTAGCGGTCGCATTTTTTGTCCGATTAACTTCAAATTTGGTAGGGACGTTCCTTTCTGTAATCAGTTGGACAAGTTCGTTGGGCAAAAGAATCGTAAAACTCCAAACCCCTTTTTTGGGGATTAATCTTCCAAATTTTGAGTTTTTGGGCCCAAAAAGGGTCTAAAACGCCCCAAATGTAAAATTAATGGATGTAATAAGAGGGGACTTAGCAAAACAAAAGTTTTAAGCCCTCTCTCGTCATTCTAGCATAAATATTTACCGAGTTATTAAAGAAAATGTGTTTCGGCTAAACACAGTACGTTGTCTTACGGGGGTTTTACACTAGAAGAGCCTGCTACTCCTTTGTTAGAGTACTTTTATCATCCCCAGCAACCTCACGCCTACTTTCAAGCCTGACTGGACCTTCTCCTCACATTATAATGCACAAAATTGTATTCCCAGCTTTGCAGGTAAATGAAACCAGGAGCATCAGAACAGCCAAAAAATCAATGTTTTCAGATTTCAATAAAAATTGGAATACAAGTATGTTTTTACACTAATTTTAAGTTTTAAAAGTTTTTATGTGGAAATTCACTTCCCTCACGTCAGCGTGCTGCGTGCGAACTCGTTTTATTTTCATAGGTTTTACAGATTATCACACTGTAAGAGAGTATTTTGCCAAGCTTTAGTTTAAAGTATAACAAGCTAATTATAATAAAACTGCCTTTTATGTGGTTTATGTATTCTCCCTCTTCCATACAATAATATTAATACACCTCTCTTGACCTGTATCGACTTTCCCTTTTGATTTCACATTTTTCAGAGGGGTTTTTACAACTCAAAGATGATATTATCATCTTTGAGTTGATATATGAATCTAATGATTCAGGTTGAACTTTAGAAAATATTCCATTTGTTATTAGTACAAGGGGATCCAGTTGATCAAATTCCAGCTAATATTTTTCTTATGAGATTACTCAGCTTATTCTTTAAAATATATATATTAATGATTATATTCTCTTGAATCAGCTAATCAATGTGATTTAAATGGGCTAAAACAGTACTTTGAGAACACCTTGGTAACTTGTGGCCTTGCGTTAACTAGGGACATGCAGACATTGACGGCCCTCAAATAATACGCAATGATCATTAAGTCATAGTGGTTTCACCAGTAGCCTCTGCAAAAAATGTATATATTTTTCTTTTAATAAATAAAAAAACACATAGATACAGGCCAGATATGGTAAAAAAACTACCCTGTTTATACGGGGTGTCCATTAGGAGAGGGTAAGTGACTTTGAGGTACCTACTGTACATAAAATTGTTTATTTATGTTTATACCCTTCTTTTTTGGAAATATTATGGAAATATAATTAAATGAAAAGCGCCACATTTTTCTCCTTTAATCAAATTTGTTATGTTTATTTTTCAATACACATCAGTAATTATTAGATTTGAAACAGCAATTAAACAAACAGGTGAAGTCAACGAAGAAAAACAATCTATTTGTATGATTAAAATTCAGTGTAAAAAATTAAAAAATTAAAAAATTTAAAAAATGTTTAACTAAATCATAAAAGAAATATACTTATCATGTATATATAAATAAACAAATTAACAAAGAAAAATTAAAAACATTATTACTTCAATTCATAAATATACATATAGCACACTTTGTCTCTTTCAGCAAACCATATATGCATGGTCAGTAGATATCTTTTGTATTTCTCTAAAAAAACTCAGTAATAAAAAATTGTAATGCTACAAAAAATAGTCTAATAAAACAGATATGCCCAACATACCCGGTTACTACTTTTATCAGTAAATTAGTACATTTGAAAGCGACTGTAATAGAAACGTAACAAACAAGGTAGGCCAACGACATGTGGGTGGCGGTGCATGTAGATCCCTCCGGAACATCGGCCTAGAGGCAGAACAATTACCTCTCCCTCCTTCACGCTACTTCCTTGTTATCCGTGTCAGGGCTGCACAAACCACAACTGCGCAGTGCCATACTGTGCAACTCTCACTTCTTTGTCATGTAGCAGTGGTATATTGTTAATAGCCCTAAACAATGTTTTACATTTTTTTATGCTTTGAAGAATAGAGAAGACTATTTATAATCGTATTTATCATATAACATGTACGGTATTAACTTTCAAACTTTTATGTCGAGATACAAGGGTATTGAATCACAGAGAGATTCTGAAATAAAAGACCACTCCTAAGAAAAATGAACACATTTTAAACCACAGTCTATACACTATAAATATTGCTTGTGAAAGGTGGCAGTAATGTCAGTCGGTGACAAGTACAGAGCAGGTAGTTAGCATGACAACACTACCAGAACGGAACAGTTATTGTGAAAGGTGGCAGTAATGTCAGTCGGTGACAAGTACAGAGCAGGTAGTTAGCATGACAACACTACCAGAACGGAACAGTTATTGTGAAAGGTGGCAGTAATGTCAGTCGGTGACAAGTACAGAGCAGGTAGTTAGCATGACAACACTACCAGAACGGAACAGTTATTGTGAAAGGTGGCAGTAATGTCAGTCGGTGACAAGTACAGAGCAGGTAGTTAGCATGACAACACTACCAGAACGGAACAGTTATTGTGAAAGGTGGCAGTAATGTCAGTCGGTGACAAGTACAGAGCAGGTAGTTAGCATGACAACACTACCAGAACGGAACAGTTATTGTGAAAGGTGGCAGTAATGTCAGTCGGTGACAAGTACAGAGCAGGTAGTTAGCATGACCAACACTACCAGAACGGAACAGTTATTGTGAAAGGTGGCAGTAATGTCAGTCGGTGACAAGTACAGAGCAGGTAGTTAGCATGACAACACTACCAGAACGGAACAGTTATTGTGAAAGGTGGCAGTAATGTCAGTCGGTGACAAGTACAGAGCAGGTAGTTAGCATGACAACACTACCAGAACGGAACAGTTATTGTGAAAGGTGGCAGTAATGTCAGTCGGTGACAAGTACAGAGCAGGTAGTTAGCATGACAACACTACCAGAACGGAACAGTTATTGTGAAAGGTGGCAGTAATGTCAGTCGGTGACAAGTACAGAGCAGGTAGTTAGCATGACAACACTACCAGAACGGAACAGTTATTGTGAAAGGTGGCAGTAATGTCAGTCGGTGACAAGTACAGAGCAGGTAGTTAGCATGACAACACTACCAGAACGGAACAGTTATTGTGAAAGCAAAGACTGGTGACTGGTAGCTGGTCACTGGTCGGGTCGTCTAACGGTACAGTTTGCCCTCTCGCTTCCACCTGTCTAACTGCATCTCCCGTCCCACTCCCTCTCACCACAGATGCACTTCGAGCTCAAGGTTAGCGTTTTACAGGTGATGAGTATTGCATATAAATGTTTTACTCTTGCAAAAATAAACAAAAACTCCGAAACAAACTTTTGGGAAAACAATTAAATCAAGTTTAAATTTAAATATTAGTTCTTGGGATACAGTATTAAAAATACTATGATCACTTTAAAAATATTATTATTAAAAGAATTACATAATAACTAAATACCGTTATTTTAGTTAAAAATGAAAAAGTCAAAGAATCACTTACCCTTTCCACCACGGCTCAGGTAAGTTGTTGAAGAATCCAAAGGAGTTCATAAATGAACCCAAACTGAAGTGGGGCTTCAGAGTCTGCTTTACACCACCTGAAAACATCTATACTAAAAAAATATACATAGACGGTACAATTAAATCTTAACATGGAGCGCTTCTCTCTCATTGTCTTAAATTCGCATATATTTTAAACATTTACTTGAATAAATTATTAACAGGGTTTCACTTAAAATTTCATGTTCAGTTTCCTGTTCAGTTTCCCTTTCTCTCCTCGATCTTCACCTATTTCTCAACAGTTTTCCTCGTCTTGTCTATCAATTATTTGTTTACAGTTCTGATGACTGCACTAAAGTGACTAATAATCACAATTTTACCCATTTTAAAAGCTTTACATTTTTTCCACCCTTATTTTTGGTTTAATATTAAACATACCACATTAAAAAAATAATAATTTTTGATCATGCGGTTTGTTATAAATTTGTATTGGTTTTGTGCGTCTACAAATATATGTAGTGGTTGTATGTTCTATAGTATAAAAAGCTTCTACCATAGAAGTCCTTAATAAATCAAACTACGATATTTTGAAATACCTCAATAGTTAAAATTTTTTCGTTCCATTGAGATTTCAATTATCGGGATGAAATGAACAAAATGTATAAAAACTAATATATACCAGAGAAATAATAAGAGAAAATGTATTTGTAAGTAAAATGTAAAAATGCTATTAGACGAGTGATACTAAATTTGTAGGTACCTTAAACAAATTGCAACTTTTAGTTCAAAAAGGTTTAACAAATAAACTTTGAATCCAAAGCACTTACAATTAAGCCAACTAAGCTAACTTTAATTCAGGTGAATTTCTCAAAGTAGGAGATAATTAATTGTGGCCTATAAGCATGGTCTAGTGAATCAAAAAGGCTCAAACGAAGTATATTTAAGTGAAATACAACAAAATTTAATTTGTACAAGACCTATAAGACCCAGAACATGAATTGCCTTTCATTAGATAGCACTTAAATTTATGTTTAATTGAACTCAAAATGGAAACTGTAATGGCCATTTTAAATTTAAAGATGTAAATACAATCTTCTGGGAAAACCACACACTTTAAGTAATTTATTTCTAAATACATCAACCCCACCAAAAACATGTCTTTTAAAGAAAGAATTAAGTAATTTACCAAAGATATCCCAGACGTTTTATGATTTTGTGAAATATCTAATACCTTCATAAAAGCTTATTTTCCGAGTTTCGGTACAAATTTCTCTGACTTCCCATGACTGTGTGAACCCTGAGCAATGTAATTGTTATACATCATTTCTTGTGTGGAGATAAGTTTTTGGAATGATGAAAAGCCCCCCTATCCAAACCATCTCACCAATTTTATGACTTGTGGTACATTTACACAAATCAGCTGTGGTCGAAGTGAGAGGTTTGTCCTCTGTAAAACTGCATACACACTTCGGCCAAAGAAAATGAGTCACGTGACTCGTACGAGGGATTCAGAAAGTCGTGAAAAAGTAAATAATCACATGAAATAACACAAAACTAGCCATCTATATTCTCGGTTTTGCCTCGGCCGAAGATTTTTACCTTGTATCAGCTAGTGTGGATGTGCCATAAAAAATGTAAAGTTTCAAAATAGCAAGAAACACAAAACAACTGACCTTATTTATCGTACTGCTGGATTGGTTTTCTTGGAGACATTTGATTACATAAACCGCCTGCAGATAATTTAAGTGGGATATTTACCCAACTGTTGATATCGACTACAGGCCTACTAAAACACAACTCCAGCAGCTTTGAGAAGACAAGTACATATGTTAAAACACATCCTACTTACCACTCTGAGCTTGGGTCTCCTCGGATTTGGTGGTCTCCTCAGGCCCTGTGCGGACTCCATCCTTGATGGCGTCAGGGTTGGCAAGGACCGTGACATCAGGAGTGTTCTCCGATGGCTTGGCCTGAAATTAAAACAGATTATTTCGTATTTTCACAATGTACGTAAATTGCATCAATTTGTGTGATTCGCAGGAATAACTATTTTTAAAAATACACTAAAATATAACGAGTTCGCACGCAGCACACTGACGTGAGGAAAGTGAATTTCCACATAAAAACTTTTAAAACTAAAAATCAGTGTAAAAACATACATTTATTCCTGCGAATAATTATTATAATCTGAAGTCAGTGATTTTTTGGCTGTTCTGATGCTCCTGGTTTCATTTACCTGCAATGCTGGGAATACAATTTTGCGCATTATAATGTTAGGAGAAGGTCCAGACAGGCTTGAAAGTAGGCGTGAGGTTGCTGGAGATAATAAAAGTACTCTAACAAAGGAATAACAGGCTTTTCTAGTGTAAAACCCCCATAAGACAACGTACTGTGTTTAGTCGAAACACATTTTCTTTAATAACTCTGTAAATATGTATGCTGGAATGACGAGAGAGGGCTTAAAACTTTCGTCTCACTAATTCCCATCTTTTTACATGCATTAATTTTGCATACAGGGCTTTTTGGGCCCAAAAACTCGAAATTTGAGAGATTAATCCCCAAAAAGGGGGTTTAGAGTTTTCCGATTGTTTTGCCCAAAGAACTTGTTCAACTGATTGCAGAAAGGAATGTCCCTACCAAATTTGAAGTAAATCGGATAAAAATTGTGACCGCTAGAGTGCAAACACATATATATGTCTATCTATATATATATATATATATATATATATACATATATATATATAACATTTTTAACGACCCCCCAAAACGTGTTCAGGGGGTCATGTTAGGAACTTCTATCGTGGTCCCGGGCATAAGTTTCACCGTGCGGGTCATGCTAATAGTTCACTTTCCAAAGGAAATTCATTAACAATAAACAGTTTTTAATCCTCGAGTTGTATGACAAATATAACAGTTGTCACCATTCAGTAGATTCTCTTTTAACTGATTGACTCCCTTGGGTCCGATACCCAGGAGACCTTAACTGTATAAGATACACTGATGCGACAATTTTTTAATAAAAACTACTCAAGAATCACTAATAGTGTGTGGCAAGATAAATTGTAATTAGGGAGGAAAATATATTATCTAACAAAAACCACTTATCATATAAGAACACTGTTATTGAGTACAGTTATTTAACACTGACTAATTGTAATGTGGTGCGACCAATAGCCAATAGACTAATTGACAATATCTGGCATAATGAAAGACATCACCTGTACAAACATGATTACTTTCAGATAAATCACTGTTCATAAGAATGGAAATTAAAAACGTTGAATAAACTGAACTTTAGTCAAATTTAGGGCAGTTAAACCGAGCTCTACTTTTTGCCAGAAAGGGGGGTTTAAACAGGAGTCGGTTAAGAGGGTGTCTAATGTAATGGAAGAGCACATGGGAAAAAATCTCATGTAATTTTCTCATGAACAACACAATTAGCTAGCTAGATGTCTATTAGACATGATTCAAATAACAAAAGAACTGAATCAATTTGAAGAACGAACACAGTGAATATGAAATATTCTTGTGTCATTATCAAATATTTTTATGATATAGAGGAACTAATGTCTTTGATACCTCTTGGTCATCTGAAGCTGAGTTCTTCGAATGTTGTGCAACTTTTTCACTCAACAGAAAGTTGACTCTGTGGGCTGCTTGCTCCAAAGTCTTCATTCTGAAAAGTCAAAATCAATTATACTTAATTATATGAAACCTCTTTACTGTTAAAAAGCAATAAACAACAAAGAAGCAAGTGTTAATAAATCAGTGTATTTTTGGATACTCTACAAACAGGTATTGTATGCAAATTGTGGCCAGTGAGGGGTCCATGAAAGTAAAGAAACTCGTGGTTTTTTAAAGAACACCACGGTTCCTAGTGATGGGACAAACAGCTGATTTTAATCATCCGACGAATCATCCGATGGTTTTCCATCATCCGATGGTTTCTCGGATGGTAGTGGGGGTACTGCCGATTGCCAAGCTTCCCGCACTGAGGTTTCGGAGGATTCACCTGTTCAGTTGACGGATAGATGAAACATCCAAAAGCGGGGTTCAGATGTTTCGCCTGATTCATTAGATGGTTTCTCATTGGCAGTGGGGGAGTTGCCTGCGCTGCTGTGTGGCGGATTCATCTGCTTAATGGAAGGATAGATGAAACATCCATATACGGGTGTTTTAGATGTTTCACACAAATTAATAGTTGTTTGATTGTTGGCTTCAGCTTATTATGCAATCTACTCTGATTAAACTGTCTTAATTCCTCTAACATTTAATCTATTTTCTCAACAATTTTAATTAATTTACATTAAATCTCGCAATATCTTTCGTACTTTATAAAAAATAGAACAATTACCATTTTTTTAACTTATGTATTTTTTTTTAAATTCGTTTTTAAACGGAGAATATATATAACTATTTCAATCCATGTTCCTTAACATTAGAAATGCACATAGATGGATGAATTAATTTGGGAAAATTATTCATACGTAAATGTGAAGTTGGAACGGATAGTTTAACAAGTAGATATATAAACAGATGATTCATCCAGATGAAAACTAAAGGCCCCATCGGATGAATCGGTTGGCACTCAACAACCGGATGAATCTTTTGTTTTCATCCGATGGTTCCCATCACTAACGGTTCCTTCATAGTTATCAGTTAAACGTAACGGTGTCTAGTCATCAGCTGTGATAGAATCTTGAAATGAAAGCTAGTAAATAAATCTCTTTTTTGATCGGCAAAATTAAGCAAGGATTGTCGTGGAGATAACTTCACTACATTTTTTCCTCTTAAGCATCCAAAAATTACAGTAGTTTTTATCATAAGTAACACATTTAACAGTAGTGAGACAATTCATTTGAGTAGCAGCATTGACTAAGACTCGCACACTTTTAGCAAATAACGCAGTACGACGTGATGCCGTATCCCCTTCTCCCCTTCTTATGCATCCCTTGGCACATAATGTGCGTCTAGTTACAAATTTCCAATATTAGAATTCATATATTGAGGACTGATGACAAATGATTCATAGCTCCACTACTAAATATAATGGAATAGACACGCAACTCATCAGAAATATGTAAAAACATTACTATGTGCTGAAGGTTAATTTACTGAGAGATTCCTGTTCATAATAAGTAATAAAAATCATAAAGTATTTGTCAACCAATAAGTATTCAAAAAATTACTTTATCTACTTTATTACTTTATCCTAAAAACCTTTTTTAAACAAAAAATTAAATTTATGATTTATTTCTTAATCTAGCCTTATCTCTAAAACGACCAGTCTGAGAGACCGATGTTCCGATGAGCTCTATGCATTTAGTTAAATGGAAGGCAGTCTCGGAGCGCTCAGAGTTTCAGTTTATCTTCAGTTATGTTTACTACCTCATATTTTTAGTTTTTCGTTCAGATAAAAATCAATACCAGTATAGTTAAATAACGATACTTGACATAAAAAGTACTTTTATAATGATTTGCTTTCCAAAACTAGTTAAAAAGGAGGTTTAGGAAAAAAGGTCTGAAAGAGAGGGTATTTTTCTTGATGTTATTTAAATCATGATTCTATATACGGGTTAGGGTTAGGGGAGACTGGGAACGATAATCTAGACAGCATAAAAAATATTTGTATAATACAAATGTACATGATCTTATTATATCGACTGAATCTTTAAAAGTTATTTTTACAGTTTTACTAATTATGTAAATGAACACTTTTGCAATGTCTTTTAATCCATACATTATTTTACTGTAAATAAAAGCTTGTTAAAAATATAATAAAAAATATATTACTTCTAAAATAAAAACAATGGGCGATTAAGATATCTCTGATTAGTAAGATTATGACTGCTAGATGACTTGATAAGCTGAGGATATTACGCAACAGAACAAACATACAATACTTATATAAGCAGACAGCTCACAATAACCTCGTCATTATACTGCATCGAAATAGTAGTTTTTGCTTTGCCTCACTCGTAAAATACATTGCGCACCAAAAACAACTAATTTTGCTCCTTGTGATGAACAACTTTTTTTATCATACTGCACATTGAGTTGGCATTCTGCATTTTGAGTATTGATTCTTATTTTCTTATAATGAATAAATCAATAATTGAAAATATTGACCAAAAATTAGGTGATTTGTATCATTTTGGGAGTTCAGATAGGTTGAATTTACAATATTTGTATTTCTTTCATTTATAAACAAAATGATCTCACATGTTATAGAGCTCACTGGTTTGTTATCTTTGAAATATGAAAACGTAAAAAGGAACAATAACAATCTTCGAGGTTAGCGTACTGAAAAAATCTACAGCTGATTTTTCGGTGCTCTATTTTAAGGTATGAGAAAAATTTGATTTTGCAGATTAATTGCAGGCCCAAAAACAGCTGCTTTTCGTTCAGAATGATAAAAATAGTTATTTTTTAAATATACATACAATTACGAAAACAGCTGTTTCCAGATAATTGTTTAACGTGTCCCAAAAATGTCCTCTACACTTCTTTCAGCTGATTTATTAAATAAATTAAACCAGCATTAAACATATGTTCTAAATGTATTATTAGCTTTCTTGAGTCATTTCGCAGTGTGAGGAAAAAAGTATTGTTCATAACTCGTCCCAAAAGTGTTTTTTTCCGGTGCTTGATGAAACCCTCACCCAGGAACCTGCCTGACATGTGAACTTTGATCGCACTGGGACTGGGAAGGACTACTTTTGGTACTTGTAATGACATATACTACGCTGACGGTCTTCTTAAAGAATAAAATATATTGCAATCAAACACTATTAAAACAAACTTATAAAATAATTCCTAGCCTACTCTATTACTTAGGGAAAAGAAAGCTAAGATTAATATAAAGTGTTTAAATTATATCAATCAAGTCTTGCAATCACTAAATATTTCTTTTACCTTTATAGACAGAGCAATACAAAAACCTCTGGTACACAAATAATGCACTTTATGAAGTAAATTACAATTTGTCGTTATCACAGAGTGTGTAAAGCAATAAAATCACAAGAAAATCTTAAATGGAAACATCGGTGAAACTGGAAAAAACTTATAGCTACAACTTATTTTTTTTTTAATAGTAACAAACATTAGATCACCACATACCAAAATGCGTTGAAATACTGTTATTTAAATACTGTAATTATTATTAGCGAAGTCACTTTAAAGGAATCCTTAGATATCAATGAAACCAGGTCTTAGAATGCATTGCAAACTTTTATTGCTTAACAATGAATATGCATTTTGGAGAATAACTCACAAAGAATTTATTGTTGACAATTCAGACGGATAACTTGTGCTTGTTATTTTTTGTTCAAAAATTGCTTCTCTTTTATTATTTAGATTAGCTCTAACCTTCTCCATAGAAGTAACGAAGAATAACGAGTTTGTTAATCAGTGTTTCATATGTTAATAAGACTCATTCGTTGTTTCTTGAATTCTTAATGGTGTTTAACAAAGAACCATAACACCACACATCCGCCTACCCAGGACCTCTACACAGGTTCTGTTGTACGTTGTACTGTTTGCTGGACACAATAGAAACATGAATCATGAATAAACATCAATTACATTTTTTTTAACAAATCACTAACAGGATTTCCTGGCTTTCATATAAAGACATTAAACAAATAATTTTTACCTTTAAAATTAGGTTGGTTCGGTCGGACTTAAATTAAAAATTATTTTGGTATCCCAAAAGATTCCATTTTTGCCAAGGTCTTACCATGCCACCTACGGTAATAGCTTCTTCCCTATAGGGGGTATTCGCTAAAACAATTTGGTTACAGTAATGATTTATTTCATTTTCTTGCTCTGTCTTATTAGTTTGGTGTAGTGATGGTAGTACCAAATACAGAATCAAATACTCATTCGAATGCATTTTTACCAAACACTTTTGTCAATTTACTCCCAATCTGTAATCTGTAAGTACATAGTAAAAGGTTTAAAAATGTTATTTTCGTAATTATAATGTCCAAAAGAATTTAGTACATATTAATTACAAACATGACTGATAGTAAAACAAAACTGTTAAAGAGTACAATCACCCAAAAGTATCATATGGGGTAACCAAAAGTTCTGGCTCGGTCACTAGGGTTACTTTGGGAAAAATGAAATAATATTAGCAGAGTTAAACAACCAAGCGTTATTCTGTGACCAAATTGCTGAGTAGTTTTACTACCTCAGCAAGCAATTTTTAGCATAGTAAAATAGTTTTATAGTAGTACAGAGTATTTTGCAGAAGACCAGCACAAATATAATGTTAGTAGAGGCCTAATTTGAAGTTAAACCATCTATTTATTTATATAGCCTAGTTTTCATAAAATGCATAAAAATAATGTAGAGAAATAAAATAAAATGCTTAAATGTCGGTAGATTTACACTGTTGGATTTGAATGCAAATGCTTGAATATGCATTTGAATACGAGTGTATTTGAACAAACTGCACTCCATTCTTAATCATTCCACTCTCCCACTCCCATCACTAGTTTGGTTCTAAATGAATCTGCTTTTATACCTAATCCATAGTTTAATAGGAGTATTGGAACTGTTGAATTAAGTAAATTCCAAACAGTGAAGAATTTTAACAGCAATAATTAAGGACTAGTCAAGCTCACGGTTGTTCGAACCCCGCGCAACTTGGTTATTGCTTCAGGGCCTCCTTGAGGGGGCAACTGGGGCATCAGGGCCTCCTTGAGGGGGCAACTGGGGCATCAGGGCCTCTTTGAGGGGGCAACTGGGGCATCAGGGCCTCCTTGAGGGGGCAACTGGGGCATCAGGGCCTCCTTGAGGGGGCAACTGGGGCATCATGGCCTCCTTGAGGGGGCAACTGGGGCATCAGGGCCTCCTTGAGGGGGCAACTGGGGCATCAGGGCCTCCTTGAGGGGGCAACTGGGGCATCAGGGCCCCCAATTTCTCCAGGAAACTTAGGGGGCCCTGCAAAACGAAAAAATTATCAAAATAAAAAGTAGAGGGTTCTCTGGAGTCCTACAGAACTTTTGCCCCCCAACCCCCCCCCAATAACAGCCCTGCCCGCAGTTGGTAAACATATAATTAGGATGAAAACCTTAGTGAAAAAGAAGGTTAAAATTAATTCAATAATTTCCTTTGGAATATAACTGTATGGCACTGCGGCTCTGTACATTTTGTATTATATTATAAATACCCCCCTTGCAACAAACCTGCATACTCAGCAAATTTCCAATGGAGATATAAATGCCTTAATACTACATAAAGCCATTTACCAAGTTTCATAAAAATATATTCACAAATAAGCGATATACATACAATTTGAATTATTCTCCTTGAGAATAACATTGGGACTGAGTACGCAGGTTTGCTGCATCAACGAACACAAAAAATGGGTTTTTATGTTAATATTAAAATAAATCAACTAGGTGAAGTCATATACCAGTTTTTATTCTTTTATATCATAATTAAGGAAGACATAGCATTTAATTATTATCCATAAGAATAACATGGGGCTGAGTACACAGGTTTGCTGCTATGGGAGCCTTTGGCAAAAAATGTTTGTTTTTGAGCAAATATCAATAGACCACAACCAGATGAAGCCATATACCACGTTTCGTCAGTATACGTTCATAAATAAGCGAGATATAAAATCTTTCTTTTCCTCCATAAGAATAACATTAGACAACGTACTGTGTTTAGCACTTTCAATATCTCGGTAACCAATTGACGTAGAGAAATGATCAAAATACCAAATTGTGTGTTTTTTTAAGCTGAATCCAATGGTAAAAACTAAAATTTAACTATTTAACTTTAATATGCTATTTAACTTATGTACTTTTAACATTAATATTAAGACACTACATCTAGTACGACATATATATATGAATATAACAACAGGGTTTATACACAATTTCAATTTTCTATATCCCTGACTTTCCCTGACCCTTCTATAAAACTCCCCTGGCCAACTTTTGTTATAAGTCTTCGCATTCTCGCTTTATTAACAAGCATGTGTGTGTGCACATGTTATTATATATTTAATATGTAAAACATTATTTCCTAAATAATGTATGTAATAAAAGTTATTAAAAAAAAATTAAATAAATTGATCTCAATGATTGAGGATTACAAGATGTTAAGAATAAACTCCTTAGGAATCCTTAGATCATCAGCCAACCATTGGGACTCCACCTGAATAATACTGCTACAACAGATTGTATACAACCTGGAGCAAAGCATTTCCTGAGTTTTTCATCATCGGGGATCAGATGGAACAATAAAAGCACCGAATTGTCATGTAAATTGTATATGATTCCTCACAGGAAGTTATTCTTGTTGTGATAGTGACCCTCATAACCTATTTTGAGACTTCACAAGGATTACTAAATTAATGTTGTGAAGTAATGTTAAGGTGGAATAGTAATCAGTATTGCCTATAAAGCTAAAAATGTATTTTCATATCTTTAGTATGTGGGATCGAGATGTAACAAAATAAGCTTTATCTCTGATGGGTTCCCTGACATTCCCTGACCGAATTTCCATTCCCTGATTTTCCCTGACTTCCCCTGACCGTCAAAACCCTGAACAAATAAAGAGATGTTGATTTGATTAGTAATGACATTATATATTTGTAATTTTCATATTAAGACTTGTATTCAAATTACACTCAAAGTAAAATACTACAGGCTCTACTTCATATTTTTACTCTGCACTGTTTGATAATACTAATGCTTATTACATTTTTATACTGTATTTAATATTCCGTTTTAGCGAATTTCCCCTATAGGGAAGAAGCTATTACCGTAGGTCTCATAGTAAGACTTAAGCCCGAGACCATGATAATTTTTCGTTTTGAGGTCCCCAGATGACAAAAACACTATTCGTTCAAATTTATATATATATGTGTCCGTGAATGCGATAACTTGAGTAAAAAACGTCCGATTTTGATGAAATTTGGCTCAAATGTGTAAAATGACATTCATGACTTTAAGTTCGAAAACCAGACAAATCGGACCATGGGAAGGGGGGTTTATGGGGGTTTTAAATTTTTCAAAAATCTTTTTTTTGCATTTTCACCCTAAAATTTTTGAACAACTTAATTTTGGTTTTGACCATGTTATAGAGCTTAAAAAAACAAATAATACGGTATTCTGAATTATTAACCTAGGTTAAGTGGTTACAGAGAAAATCCAAAAAAACCTACTCATAAAATCTCCCATCTTAATCTTATGGGAAACAGGTTTTTGGCTTTTCATCAGTTTATTTTAATGTAAACTTCACATTTGCATTTACCAATCTGTTCAGTTCCACAAAACGATCATTTTGATGTTTAAATTGTGATTCTACGCCCAACCGTTGCTGAGATATTCAAAGTGCTAAACACAGTACGTTGTCCAATGTTATCCTTATGGAGAATAAATAAAATTTGATATCTCGATTATTTATGAATGTATGTTGATGAAACTTGGTATGTGGCTTCACGTAGTACTGGTATATTGATATTTGCACAAAAAAATGATTTTTTGTTGATTGTTCCCGTAGCAGCAAACCTGCTTACACAGCCCCCATGTTATTCTTATGGAGGATAAGTAAAATGTAATGACTCCCTTAATTATGAACATAAATTAATAAAACTTGGTATGTAGCTTCACTTGGTTAAGTTATATTGATAATTGCATAAAAACCCATTTTGTTGTTCCTCGTTGCAGCAAACCTGCTTACTCAGCCCCCATGTTATTCTTATGGAGAAAAACTCAAATGTTATATGGCGCTTATTTATTATTGAATATTGATGAAACTTGGTATGTGGCTTCGCCTAGTTAAATTATATTTATATTTGCATAAAAAACAATTGTTTATGTTCCTTGTTTCAGCAAACCTACGTACTCATTACCAATGTTATTCTTATGGATAATAATTAAAATCGCTTATATGGGAATATATTTTTATGAAACTTGGTATGCGGCTTTATTTGGTATTAAGACAAATATTTTGCATTTGAAATTCGCTGAGGACGCAGGTTTGCTGCGACGGGGGTATTTAAAGTTGGCATTATAACTTATTATAACGTAAACCTGTTTTTCTTTTAGCATTTATAACCAAGAATTTTGATAATTTGAAAATCTCGATGGAACAAATAATTGTATTAATGAAGCGCTGTTAGTTTATAAATACCCCTGTCGCAGCAAACCTGCGTACTCAGCAAATTTCTAATGCAAGCATATGTTTCTCACTACCACATAAAGCCACTTACCAAGTTTCATAAAAATACATAAATAAATAAGTGATCTATAGAATTTTATTTATTCTCCATAAGAATTACATTAGGGCTGAGTACGCAGGTTTGCTGCAAAAAAAGAGAAAAAATATGGTTTTGTGCAAT
Organism: Allygus modestus; assembly: GCA_963675035.1. Taxonomy (NCBI): domain Eukaryota; kingdom Metazoa; phylum Arthropoda; class Insecta; order Hemiptera; family Cicadellidae; genus Allygus; species Allygus modestus. The sequence goes on along the minus strand of OY776114.1, from coordinate 158,822,195 downwards.
TATCAATATAACTCAACCAGGTGAAGCTACAAACTAAGTTTTATTAATTTATGTTCATAATTAAGGGAGATATAAAACTTTACTTATTCTCCATAAGAATAACATTAGTGCTGAGTATGCAGGTTTTCTGCTACGGGGACAATCAACAAAAAATCAATTTGCTGTGCAAATATCAATATACCAATTATACGTGAAGCCACATACCAAGTTTCATCAATTTACATTAATAAATAATCGAGATATCAAATTTTATTTATTCTCCATAAAGATAACATTGGACAACGTACTGTGTTGAGCACTTTGAATATATCTGCAATGGTTGGACGTAGAATCACAATTTAAAAACCAAAATGATTGTTATGTGGAGTTGAGCTTATTGGTAAAAGAAAATGTGAAGTTTATACTAAAATTAACTAAGGAAAAGCCAAAAACCTTTTTTCCATAAGATTAACATGGAAGATTTTATGAGCAGATTTTTTTGGATTTTCTCCGCAATCACTTAACCACTTAACCTAGGTTAATAATTCAAAATACTATATTATTTGTTGTTTTTTTAACTCTATAACATGGTCTAAAACAAAATTCAGTATATTAAACATTTTAGCGTAAAAAATGCAAAAAACTGATTTTTGGAAAATTTAAAACCCCCATAAACCCCCCTTCCCATAGTCCGATTTTTCTGGTTTTCGTACTTAAGTCATAAATATCACTTTACACATTTGAGCCAAATTTCATCGAAATCGGACGATTTTTACTCAAGTTATCACATTCACAGACACATATATAGATATATAAATACACATATATAAATTTGAACGTATAGTGTTTTTGTCATCTGGGGACCTCAAAATAAAAAGTTATCATGGTCTCGGGCTTAAGTCTTACCATGAGACCTACGGTAATAACTTCTTCCCTATAGGGGAAATTCGCTAAAAACAGAGGAAGAAATGTTTGAAGTATAGGACTATAAATCATTTTGTTTGAATGTTTTTAAACATAAACTAAGTAATTACTATACTGAATAAATACTGAGTCTAAGTGAAGTAGTATGTAATCATAAATATTAATAAATATTTACGTTATTTTATTTTATAGTTTAAGAAAAGTCTAATAAATGCATCGCTAATAAATGCCGAGCGTTCCTAATAGGCCTTTATTCTACCAGAAAAAATGTAATAATACTGAAAAGCTAAAAATATAGAAAATAAATATCCCTCATGTAAAGTTTATAAAAACGTGACTTACTCTTCCTGGAAGGACTTCCATAGCTGGGAGTTGGATGGCAGGAGATCGCCGAAAGGATCCTCCGCACCGGCAACACCTAACCAGAACACCGTCAGACAGACAAGTCCGTACTTAAATCGGCTTTCCGATGGCCTCGGCATGCTGTTGGTTAACAAACACAATTAGATGTCGAATTAAAATATCTCCCACTGAAGAAAACGCTGTAAAAGAACCGCTTGAAGACACGGAAGAAGCGCGAACACACGACCAACACTTGCACAGCTGATTGTCAAAATAACCTCTGGGGAAGGAGGGAGGGGCCTCTATATATAGAGAGTTGGAGAAATCCCTACCAGGCAGCGCGCGCGTCGGTCTAGAATGTTCCGAGACTGACATGACATGACGGAGACGGGTGATCGGTAGTCGGTACATCATTGACACCGATTACAAATGCAGATGTACGGTTAATTCTCTTTACAGCTACTAAATGTTAGAGTCGTTTCGTTCCGCAGAGATAATGACACACATTTGGACAATGAGCGGATTAAGGATCGACCGTGGTAGTGGGAGAAGCAGAGCTACGATGTTACAATAAACAACAATCGATTGAATTGAGTCAATTGAGTTGAGTACAGAGTTTACCTGGGATGAGTGATTTGACGTAACCAAGGATACCTATGTAGGTGGAAGTGAAATACCCCCGTCGCAGCAAACCTGCGTACTCAGCGAATTTCCAATGCATAATATATGTCTTAATACCACATAAAGCCGCAAACCAAGTTTCATAAAAATATATTCACATATAAGCGATTTTAATTATCCTCCATAAGAATAACATTGGTAACGAGTACGTAGGTTTGCTGAAACAAGGGACAGAAACAATTGGTTTTTATGCAAAAATAAATAGAATTTAACTAGGCGAAGCCACATACTAAGTTTCATCAATATTCAATCATAAATAAGCGCTATATAACATTCTAGTTATTCTCCATAAGAATAACATGGGGGCTGAGTACGCAGGTTTGCTGCTAAGGGAATAATCAACAAAAAATTAAATTTTTTGTGCAAATATCAAAATACCAGAACGTGAAGCTGCACTACGTGAAGCCACATACCAAGTTTCATCAACATACATTCATAAATAATCGAGATATACAATTTTATTTATTCTCCATAAGGATAACATTGGACAACGTACTGTGTTTAGCACTTTGAATATCTCTTCAACGGTTGGGCGTAGAATCACAATTTAAACACCAAAATGATTGTTTTGTGGAACTGAACAGACTGGTAAAAGCAAATGTGAAGTTTACATTAAAATAAACTGAGGAAAAGCCAAAAACCTTTTTCCCATAAGATTAACATGGGAGATTTTATGTGCAGGTTTTTTATATTTTCTCCGCAACCACTTAACCTAGGTTAATAATTCAAAATACTAAATTAGTTGTTTTTTAAGCTCTATAACATGGTCAAAACCAAAATTAAGTTTTTTAAAAATTGTAGGGTAAAAAATGCAAAAAACTGATTTTTGGAAAATTTAAAACCCCCATAAACCCCCTTCCCGTGGTCCAATTTTTCTGGTTTTCGAACTTAAAGTCATGAATGTCATTTTACACATTTGAGCAAAATTTCATCAAAATCGGACGTTGTTTACTCAAGTAAGTATGTGTTAACGGACACACATATATATATATATATATATATATATATATATATATATAAATTTAAACGAATAGTGTTTTTGGCATCTGGGGAACTCAAAACAAAAAGTTATCATGGTCTCGGGCTTAAGTCTTACCATGAGACCTACGGTAATAGCATTGACTATAAATACTGAAGTAGACTTCTCATTGCCATTATAAAATATGTCCCTAGTTTTGTGTATGCCAGGATTGAAAGAGGTGGTAGTTTACACCAATCACCAACAGAGTATACTGCTGTCAACCATTACTTATCCTCTCAAGGAGGGAATAATACAACAGTTGGTGCGTCAGGAAGCAAACATAAGTTGATTATTACTTGCTTTCTGGGGTGGAGATATTTTAAAAGTTAAGGGTGCGCCGTACCTCCCTTCCGCACGCTCAAGTAAGGGGTTTGCATCTCCCTCATTGTAGGTTAAATTGTTAACCAATTAAAAATAATTTGATGTTATTTAATTCAATAAATGTTCATCTAGAGATCATACGATTTAAAAATCGTGATTTTAATTCAAAATAAGTGGTAGGCCATTAGTAATGTTCTCAAATTAAGCGTTTTTCTAAAGATTCCTAACGTATGGAGAAAAATTATTTTGGAGAAAAGGAACCGTATGATCCCTAGATTGGAATCTGAAAAGTGTGAAACTGTAAATAGTTTGGTAGAAATCTTTAAAATAACAGTGTGATCGAGGAGAACAAAATGGTCTTCAAGCGTAAATATGCATGGCCCCGCTTGTTGGCGGCGCCGGCGCGGCGCTAAACAACAATGAATTCAATCTGGGTAGGGCGCACCCTTAACGTAAATAACTAAAATAAAAAGTTGACAGCAGCACAATCTGTCGGTGACCCAATCGAACTACTTCAATTTTAAATTGTAGCATACACTAAAAGTGGGACAGCTGGGCTATATGGATGGGATGTCTCCTTCAGTATTTATAGTCAATGGTAATAGATTCTTCCCTATAGGGGAAATTCGCTAAAAATTCAAATATACACAAACATAAACAGAATATTAGTATCAGTAGTGTTTTTTGCGTGTTGCATAACTAGCATTTATTTTATTGTTAATGACTAGTTCCCAAAACTTCTTAAATGAAAATGTTATTGTTAGACTAGGTTCGACATCTGACCATCATTAGTATTTTTAGAACAGTCCGCTGTTTTCAGCAAATAAAAAATTCCACTTTTGTAGTAAATTTAAAAACAACATTCCAACAATGCTTAACAGCTGATGGAGAATGAAATAAAGGAAGTATGGTTGCTCTATGAGATGGTATTGATCATCAAACAGAAAGTTTAGTACCTTGTAAATTGGATTACTTAAAAAAAATGGAATAGAGCTGAAAATCGTCAGGGAAAAATTGTATAAGTATAATTATTGTAGTGATTTTCCTGTTGATCAGTTAAAAAAATGTAACGTCCAAGCTAGAAAAAGAAGTCAAGTTAGAAATAATATTGTATCAAAGTGTCATATATCGACTTTCCTATTGACAACATGATTTTATCTAACTTAAAACCACGTCTACACATTCACATCAAATAATAACTCACTATAAAAAGAAATATGTGTTTAAAAAAATAATGGTTAACGTATTATAATTACCGTAAATCTAACAATCATATATACCGATGACAATTGAAAATATAGTTGACTTCAAGTCCTTTATCACTAACCACACTTTTTATTTTATCCTAGGCCAATTTTTTAATTTTGTCAGAAATGTGTATGAAACAATTAACTACATGAAATTTGGAATATGAATTTAAATCTATTTAAACTAGTGATGTAGTATTTAAAGGTAAAATAAAACAAATAATATTTAGAATTAAACTAAGCTTAGATGTTTTACATAATCCTAATTACTAGCAGCACAGATTAAGGGTGCGCCATACCTCCCTTCCGCACGCTAAAGTAAGGGTTTTGCATCTCCCACATTGTAGGCTCAATTGTTAACCAATTAAAAATAATTTGTTGTTATTTCTTTCATTAAATGTTGATCTAGAGATCATACGATTTAAAAATCTTTTTTTTTAATTCAAAATAAGCAGTAGGCCATTAGTAAAGTATCAAATTAAGCGTTTTTCTAAAGCTTCCTAACGTAAAGAAAAAAATTATTTTGGGAAAAATGAATCGTACAATCTCTAGATTGGAATCTGAAAAGTGTGAAACTGCAAATAGTTTGGTAGAAATCTGTAAAATAACAGTGCGATCGAGGAGAACAAAATGGTCTTCAAGCGTAAATATGCATGGCCCTGCTTGTTGGAGGCGCCGGTGCGGCGCTGAACAACAATCATTCAGTCCGGGGTAGGGCGCACCCTTAAAGAATAGACGACTACATGCTAATCACAATCTATGCTAATAGTATACTACTGTATACAATAATATTATTATATGCACTTATGTACTGTACTTCTGAAATTAAGGGCAATCAAAGTAAATGGAAATTTAAAAGTTACAACCGAGTAGTAGAACTAAATTGTTGTATTTATTTTCTTGTCATTTTAATTTTATCTCAAAATTGTGGGCTTGAAAATAAATTATTAGCCTAAGTAAAGAAGAATTACTGTACACTAGGAAATCCCACCGGTAGATGAGATGGTCATGTTGAGCGATAAAGATTAAAGTAACTTTGAGGCAAGGGCTCAATGTTTTTAATTATGCTAGGCACTTTCTAGATAACTTAACAAACAATCCACTAACTATAAAATTAAATCATTTTACTCTTGCAATTGACTGACTGTTTATGTTAATTTAACTAAAATTAGTAAAATTGTAGTACAATGTTCTAATCTAGATGTTTTCCTAGGATAATATAGGCATGAAACACCTGCTCTGGAGGATCATTGTTAAATTTACCACCCTTTCATATTTAGGGTCTATGCAATATACAAATTAACATCAACAGTTTTTTCTCTAGGGATAACATTCTGAAAATAAATTTCTGGAGTATATTTCTGCAATGTTTAATTAAGCATACCATAATAAAAGAACTTATACATAATAAAAGAACTTTTATATTGTGGTCGAGTAAAATATACTAAAATTTGTCTTTCTCAATGTTTCTTGACGGAAAACTACCCCGTGGGTGGGTGTGAGTGTGCGTGCGTGCGTGCGTGCGTGCGTGCGTGCGGGCGGGCGGGCGTGCGTGCGGGCGGGCGGGCGGGCGGGCGGGCGGGCGTGCGTGCGTGCGGGAGGGCGTGCGCGCGCGCGCGCGTGTGTGTGTGTGTGTGTGTGTGTGTGTGTGTGTGTGTGTGTGTTCGTAATGTAATAATGTGAAAAGACAAAAAAGACACTTTTGCTCCGAGGGAACAACGTTTTTTATCACAATGCGGAATTAGATTTTTAATCGTTGAAAATTTTAACTATAAAGTTGTGTTTTTGAGGTTATGTTTACAAAGTAAGTAATATACAGTGTTTACATTTCTGTTATTTACAAACAATACTTTTTATAACGTGTGGTAAGGATCGCTTCTATCATGTATAGATAAAGCAAACAGCTGACTTTTTACGTCCTAGTTCTTAAAAAAGATCACAGTTGATTTTTTAGGTCCAAAGACAATAAAGTGACGTTTTGCGTACTATTTAGGGAACAAAAAATAGGTGGATTTCGTGCAGAATGATAAAAACAGTTTTTTATTAACATTTGAAAGTTGTAAAATTTCCATAAGGTAAAGCATTGTATAACACTGCTTGTACAGTACGCGATACTAATAGACCTACAATAGTGTTTCGTAATAACAAGAAACTACTAAAAAATTGTCTTATTTATATATGTTTTAAAATTAAATAAATAAAGTACTCTCCGTTTAACATGATTTAATTCAACTTATCAAAGGTTCTTGACATTTTTTAGATTAAAAAACTAATACAGTTTTTACAAAGAAAGATAACGTTCTCCTATAATGTGAGTAAGTTAATAGTTCAGCCTCTAGATTGCAGCCATTTATTTCGTATTTACTTCTGCCAGCTGTGTTCTTTTGTTAGTTAATGATTTTTAAACAACCCCGTCATAGCAAACCTGCGTACTCAGTTAATTCCAATATAGACAGCTTACTGATTCATTTTTTGTTGAAGAATTTGCACCTCTCATATAATTAAGAACGATTTATCCTATGACTTAAAATTAACAAAAAGAAAAGTCGATATTTCCCCACAGTGTCCCCAGTACTATTTACTTCATAGTTTGTGATGCAATTTCGGTTAGAACTTTCGTTAACAGGATTAACTTTCATCTACCATTTCTGAGTCGGTCACCCCATTACGCAAATATTTGAGCTCACTCATAGTGATAAGTTCATAAATAGCATCACATTTTAAAGGAAAAATCATGGAACGTAAATTCTGTTTTGATTTCGCGTTTGACAGTGAGCGCCCGCGGGTGTTTCCTACGTCGATGTGCTAAACGAGCTTACCAGCTATCTTCTACCTACTTCGTGTCTAAACAATAAACAAACCCATATTCTTTGGTTTGGTCTTCGAATGTTATTCTTTGGTCGCTGGTTTCAACGGTTGGAATATTCTAGATGGGAAGCGCGGGCGTAGAGAAAGCAAACTCTGCTAGACTGCTGTTATAATCCACGGCTCAAAGCTGAGTTGACTCATTTGGGTGAGGTGACTGACCAAGGTGAGACTGCTGTCACACACTACTTTTATACGGAATATAAACCGTTGGTCACATCACCGATACGACCAAAAATACAACCTGAAATAAACTCATCTTTATGCACTTGATAATCTGAAACACTGCAGTTCATACCTCGATGTTTTGGAATAATTATCAGTTGTATTTAATTTCTCCAAAATACATTGTGAAAAACCACGTGACACTCAGTTAGGTGACGTATCGAACGTGTCGCAAAAGTATATAATACCCCGTCGCAGCAAACCTGCGTACTCAGCGAATTTCCAATGCATATATATGTGACTCACTACTACATAGAGCTACTTACCAAGTTTCACAAAAATACATCCATAAATAAGTGATATATAGCATTTTATTTATTCTCCATAAGAATAACATTAGGGTTGAGGGTTTGCTGCAACGAGGAAGATAAGTAATAAATTTTTGTTGCAATTATCAATATAACTGAACCAGGTGAAGCTATATACCAAGTTTTATTAATTTAGGTTCATAATTAAGGGAGATATACAACTTTACTTATTCTCCATATGTATAACATGGGGGCCGAGTATGCAGGTTTGCTGCAACGGGGACTATCAACAAAAAACTTGTTTTTTGTGCTAATATCAATATACCACAACTAGTTGAAGCCACATACCAAGTTTCATCAATATACATTCAAAAATAATCGGAATATAGAATTTTATTTATTCTCCTTGAGGATAACACTGGACAACGTACTGTGTTTAGCACTTTGAATATCTCTGCAATGGTTGGACGTAGAAAAACGATTAAAACACCAAAATGTTTGTTTTGTTGAGCTAAACACATTAATAAACAGAAATGTAAAGTTTTTAGTAAAACTATCTGAGAAAAATCTAAAAACCTTTTTCCCATAAGATTAACATGGGACACGTTTTTTTGGATTTTCTCCGCAACCACTTAACGTAGGTTAATGATTCAAAATACTAAATTATTTGTTTTTTTAAGCTCTATAAAATGATTTTAACCAAAATTGAGTGTTTTTAACATTTTGGGGTCAAATTTGCAAAAAACCGATTTTTGGAAAATTGTAAACCCCCATTAAACCCCCTTCCCATTGTGCGATCGATCTGGTTTTCGAACTTAAAGTCATAAATGCTACTCTCCACATTTTTGCCAAATTTCATCAAAATCGGGTGTTTCTTTCAAAAGTTATCGCGGTAACGGACACACACACACACACACACACACACACACACACACACACACACACACACACACACACACAACACACACACATATATATATATATATATATATATAAACATATATATAAATTTGAACGAATAGTGTTTTTGGCATCTGGGGACCTCAAAACGAAAAGTCATCATCGTCTCGGGCTTAAGTCTTACCATGCCACCTACGGTAATAGCTTCTTCCCTATAGGGGAAATTCGCTAAAACATCTGACGGTTTTATGAAAAAAATTTAAATCTTAACATTTCGAATGACAAATGCCTTATTGAAGTTTGTTAAGTAAATCCATAAGTTACTTTGCATCATTCTGTATTCGAAAATAGCCCATTTCCATACAACTGAGATCTTCGACAATCGTGGATTTCCATACACCAAAACAAATAATGACTTTACCTGTCCCAAACAATACTTTACCTGTCCCAAATAATACTTTACCTGTCCCAAACAATACTTTACCTGTCCCAAACAATACTTTACCTGTCCCAAACAATACTTTACCTGTCCCAAACAAAACTTGTCCTGTCCTGAACAATTGATGTTCCCGTTTTATTCAACAGGAGCACTAGTGTGATTTCGTTATTTTTGACGAGTCTGTGATGAAACAGCTGACTTTAACACTAAATGAATTGTAAGACCGTGTTGTGTTTACTTATACAAAATTACTAGACTATGAAATATCAGATAATTTTTGTTTAAGTTTAATGTGGTTATTTGCATCGCGATGAAAAGTATCATTCACTACTCGTCACAAAAGACCTATTTCGGGGCTCGATAGCACATTCCATCTTGCCCCTAAATAGGCCACTTTCTTCACTAGTAGTGAAATATACTATTTATACAATTATCAATATAACTGAACCAGGTGAAGCTACATACCAAGTTTTATTAATTTATGTTCATAATTAAGGGAGATATAAAACTTTAGTTACTCTCCATAAGAATAACATTTGGCCTGAGTATGCAGATTAGCTGCTACGGGGATAATCAACAACAAAATTAATTTTTTGTGCAAATATCAATATACCAGTACAACGTGAAGCCACATACCAAGTTTCATCAATATACGTTCATAAATAATCGAGATATCAAATTCTATTTTTTCCATTAGGATAACAATGGACAACGTACTGTGTTTAGCACTTTGAATATCTCTGCAACGGTTGATCCTAGAATCACAATTTAAACACCAAAATGGTTGTTTTGTGGAGCTGAAGTGATCGATAAAAGCAAATGTGAAGTTTAAAGTAAAATTAATTTTCCCATAAGATTAACACGGGAGATTTTATGAGCATTTTTTTTTATTTTCTCCGCAACCACTTAACCCAGGTTAATCATTTAAAATACTACATTATTCGTTTTTTTAAGCTCCATAACATGATCAAAACCAAAATTAAGTGTTTTACAAATTTTAGGGTGAAAAATGCAAAAAACTTAAAACCCCCATAAATGGTCCGATTTACCTGGTTTTCGAACTTTACATGAATGTCAATTTACACATTTGAGCCAAATTTAATCGAAATCAGACGTTTTTACTCAAGTTATCGCCTTCACGGACACACACTTCCAAGCTTTGTAAGCGTGGTATTGAAGGACACACACACACACACATATATATATATATATATATATATATATATGTATATATAGATGTATATATACATATATACAATTTGAACGAATAGTGTTTTTGACATCTGGCGACCTCAAAACCAAAAGTTATCATGGTCTCGAGCTTAAGTCTTCCCTTGAGACCTACGGTAATAGCTTCTTCCCTATAGGGAAAATTCGCTAAAATTGACCGCTAGTATTGACCGAAGCTAAATACTGAGTTTGGTCTGTAATGTAAATACAACGCATATTTCAAACAACCGAGGTCGAATACAGAGATTTGAGATATGATAATGTGAAGGCAAATGTCGAGGTAAAGAAATCAGACTACGGTACGAATTTGTAGCTTTGAAGATATTTGTTATTTGTAAATCCTATATATTAACACCCTAGGGGGTTTTTCTTCACAGTCATAACACGATAACAGCTGGACGGATTTTAACGTTTGAGGTGTCAAATTAAAGGGATTTTTACGTAGATTTGCCAATACGTCTCAGAATTTTAAGAAAGGGCATGATTAAATAAATACAGTAAAGAGCTGGATTTTCGGAACATTGGCGCTATCCGACGGCGGAAGTCTAAACTACGTGTTGATTGAAAGTACGTTATCCGCATTATTCTCTGATGTTATCATCAGTTTTAATATCAGATGTTTTTTATGTTTGTTTACAACTGAAGTAACCTTTCATTAGGTACACATCACGCAGAATATCTTGGCCTGTGGCTTACTCCACTGCCGGAGTGACTGAGATAACCAACTGGGCCATTTCGAGCTTCAAACTGTTTGACTGAACAGATGATGGAAACAACAGATAAAATCTCACTCTATTCCAATGGTTTGAACTAAAAACAGTTCCTACAGGCCAAGATATTCCGCATGATGTGTACATGGTACAAACTTGCTCGGATTCTAGCAACAGGACAAGAATTACGGCGAGCTCTAGGTCTCAGTTCCTGCAAGTGAATAGACAACGCGTCTATAATCTAACTTGCCATTAATCTGTATTAAGCAAAAATCTCTTGCCATTGCGCGGTATACCATTAAGTATTTAGCAACATTGCGGTTATATTTGGTTAGTTTACTGTAAAAGATTGTATATTTTTTATTTGTCATTCTATAGTAAGCCTAACACAGTAAACAAAGCGGTGGACAAGTAGACAGACAGTCAAAAATGTCGACGAAACGTTCCAAAACCACTTGACAGTCACTTGTTTTCGCTGATTCATCAACGATTTCCCGCGCTCTCTCCCCGGCTCAGCTGGAGGAAACGGAAACAACAATGAAGACCGATGATGGTGCTGTGATTGCAATGGCCGTGGCAAGGTGGACGAAGGTGTGATGCAAATGGATGAGTGGGCTGCCGCAACTTTCTCCCGCGTTCGCTAACATCTGGGTTAGTTGGCGGGAACATGCGGTCGTTGGTGGATCTGCTACTCTGTGCTTCTGCAGTGATTACTCTATGGAGCTGCGTCGCCGCGGTGCCCACCATCTACGTCAAAAATGAGAACGACAAGTTAGAGCCAGGTACTGTACAGTGATCTCATCATCGGTAGTTTTTAGATTATTTTATATAAGGAAGAAGATGATGAATTAAAAATAAATACATAACCTATCGTATTGTATAAAATTAGAGGATGAACTGTTCGTTATATACATTGAAATGTGTAATGTTGATTTACTATTATGAATCATTTTTTTATGAAATTCACCATGCACAACAGGTAAAAAGGAGAATCACGTTAAAATTAGGTATTGAAGATTGGATTTATTCCCTCGTACAGTACTTCAATGATTAAAGCTCATCACTCAAAAGGATATCAGCATGCAATACTTAATATACTTGATCGGCGAAGATTCCTGATACACCAATTGTATAACATTTGTTTATTACATTTCAGGACGTTAGATATATAGGCACATTACTTGCAAAATACTGTTAATAATCAATCCATACAAAATTGTCCAATCAAAGTTAAAAGGATTTTTCGATATTCGATTTCCTTACTCTGACTGATTTATCTCTCTCTCTCTAAGAAACCGACGCAACTAGGGCGTATTGGCGTATATTAGCGAATTATAAGGCGAATATGAATGAACAATGAGTGTAGAATGGGTGAGGTGCCTTATCTAAGCCCTGTTACTGACTAAGACCGACTGATCATTAATGAGTAGCCAATGACCAATGGCAGCAGCTTGGAAAGTTGTACCTAGACATCAGTGAATTTGATGTCCTTTATACACGTTTGAGTAGGATCGGTTTTAACAGAGCTGTCACGTAGTTTAGGGGTTGAATTGGCAAAACTTTATCAAGTGCGACAAATGAGTGATATCGTAGTTTTTAAAATTAACGGTTTCACTGTCGAGAAATCAAAAACATTTAGACACACGCTGCGGTCGGTTGCCCAAGATATTACAATGTGCGGTGGCCTGCGAGTGTGCCAGAAGTCACGGTCTGTAAATATAGTCCAGCGATACGTCTTAATGCAAATAATCATATTTGACATTCGAATCAAATTTTATGTATGATGAAACGAAGCTTTGTTATGTATTTTGTTAAATAAAGAGTTGTTCCTCGATTATGAAGAGAATATTTGTTGTTGTTTATGAAGAAAACTGTCAGGCCTGGGTAAACCGTTGGAATTTTATTAGGTGTTTCAAACCCGACATCTTATAAAGTATTCCACGGCTTCTTCAACCATTCACAGAATATGCTCTTAGCCAAACCTATCGTGTACGCTTATGGTGCTGCTCGCAAATGGAAAACACACATAAACGTCATAACTAGATCAAACTATATGTTCTGCTGGAGTTTGGCCAAGAGAACGTGCGTTTGGCTCATATAGTTGAATTATCCTTCCTTTATGGTTGTTGCAATAATAGATATATGGCCGACTGATGGCACTCCGGACACCTAGTCAGAAGGATTCACACACACTCCACCTGCCGTGACTCCCAGGGCGGCGCCCACGGGCCCACGGGAGGTGCGGCACCGCCATATCGGGCCACCAAGGCCACCCGACCCACGGTCCGAGTAGCGGCGAGGTTGGACACAAGGAAGATCAGTGCAAATACAATTTTAATACGAATTTTCCATTAAAAGGTTCTCACAGAAGCAAATTTTACCCCATCCTTATACATACTTTAGCTCCTCTAATCTATACCTATATTTGCCAATTACCACCCACTCACTGACTGATTAATGATCAATGCAGCGAAAAACGAGTTCCCACGCAGCACGCTGACGTGAGGGAAGTGAATTTACACATAACAACTTTTAAGACTCAAATCAGTGTAAAAACATACATTTATTCCAATTTTTATTGAAATCTGAAAATCTGATACTCCTGGTTTCATTTACTTGCAAAGCTGGAAATACAATTTTGCGCATTATAAGGTTAGGAGAAGGTCCAGACAGGTTTTAAAGTAGGCGTAAGGTTGCTGGGGATGATAAAAGTACACTAACAAAGGAATAACAGGCGTTTCTATTGTAAAACCCCCATAAGACAACGTACTGTGTTTAGTCGATACACATTTTCTTTAATAACTCGGTAAATATTTATGCTAGAATGACGAGAGAGGGCTTAACACTTTCGCCTCACTAAATCCCATCTTGTTACATGCATTAATTTTACATCCGGGGCTTTTCTGACCCTTTTGGGACCAAAGATCTCGAAATTTTAAAGATTAATCCCCTAAAAGAGGTTTAGAGTTTTCCGATTGTTTTGCCCAACGAACTTGTCCAACTGATTAGAGAAAGGAACGTCCCTACCAAATTTGAAGTAAATTGAACCAAAAATGCGACCGCTAGAGTGCAAACACACACACACACACACACACACACACACACACACACACACACACACATACAATTTTGAATGACCCCCCAAAACGTGTTCAGGGGGGCACGTTAGGAACTTCTATGGTGGTCCCGGGCTTAAGTTTCACCGTACGGGTCATGCTAATAGTTGACTTTCCAAAGGAAATCCACTAATGCCAGCCAATGCCTCGGAAGTTAACTGTTGCACGGTAGATGCTGTATAAATGAGTTTATTTTTATCCGTCTTTAAACGTGAAGTGTTTGAAGTGGATCCGTTGTGAAGGAAGTGTTTATGTTTCCGTCATCGTAACAGTCTCAGAAGTCACGAGAAGGTCTGGGTTCTGTTTACACAAATGCAACCGGGTTATCTGTGGCCGACCTCAGTTTTTTGCCGGGGATGTTACAATATTATCTGTGACTTGCTCACTTAAAAGCTCTGTATTATGTACTATCTGTAGTTAAATAACGTATTTCAACTACAGTAAGTTCATTAAATATGGTTACTGTCACATAATGTTTGATCATACTGTAGTTTTAAGATTTTATGAAACAGGACAATTTACTAATACAGGATATGTTATTAATATTAGCACTTTTCCTTTTGCTCCCTACACAAAGTATATTGAGAAAGTTTTGTTTTCGTCAAAATTGCGAGTTATATTTTGAAAAAAATATTTATTTGGTGCTTCTTGAACCCAAAAAGTGGTTTTTGAGGTGTGATGTCTGTCTATATGCCTTATTGGTTGTTACAGACCTGGAGACCACACTAAAGGCCCGACTATGATAACGTTTGGTATGTGGGTACTATAACTACTCCACGGTATCTCCAAGATTTTTCATTAGCGAATTTCCTTTGGAAGGTGAACTATTAGCATGGCCCGCACGGTGAAACTTAAGCCCGGGACCACCATAGAAGTTCCTAACGTGACCCCCTGAACACGTTTTGGGGGGGGGGTCGTTCAAAATTATATATATATAGACAAACAATCAAGCAAACATTGCACATAAAAATACCCCCGTAGCAGCAAACCTGCATACACAGCGAATTTCCAATGAATAACACATAACATAACATAACACATTAAAACACTTAACAGGATTCATAAGAAATGTATTCACAAACAAGCAATATTTAAAATATTAATTATTCTCCATAAGAATAACATTGGGGATGAGTATGCAGGTTTGCTGCAACAAGGCACACAAAATAATGGGTTTTTATGCAAATATCAATAGAACTCATCTTAGTGAAGTCACATACCAAGTTTCATCCATATACATTCATAAATAAGCGATATATAACATTTTAAGTATTTTCCATAAGAATAACATGGGGACCAAGTACCTAGGTTTGCTGCTACAGGAACCATAGGCGAAAAATTGTTTTTTTGTGCAAACAACAATAAACCACAACCAGATCAAGCCATATACCAAATTTCGCCAGTTTATGTTCATAAATAAGCGAGATATACAATTTTTCATTTTCTCCATAAGAATAACATTAGACAACGTACTGTGTTTAGCACTTTCAATATCTCGGTAACAAATTGACGTAGAGCAATGATGAAAATACCAAATTGTTTGTTTTTTTAAGCTGAATCCAATGGTATAAATTAAAATTTGATTTAAATTAAAATTACATGTGAAACCCCCAAAAAACACATTTTTGGGGTACAAAACCCCCCAAAACCCCCTTTTGGGTGGTGCGATTCATCTGGTTTTCGAACTTGTTCAAATAAATGGTACTTTACACATTTGTACCAAATTTCATTAAGATCGGACCTTTTTTACGAGAGTTATCGTGCTTACGGACACATATATATATATATATATATATATATATATATATATACATATATAAAAATTTGAACGAATGGTGTTTTTGGCATCTGGGGACCTCAAAATGAAAAGTTATCATGGTCTCGGGCTTAAGTCTTACCATGAGACCTACGGTAATAGCTTCTTCCCTATAGGGGAAATTCGCTAATAAGAGTATAGGATGGACATTCACTTTAGTTTGAGCTGATGAGAATTCAAACAGCTGATCATTATTCGTAGTAGTTCCACGGGTTAACCACAGAATACAGCACACACAACTGTTGTATTCCCGGGTACGATGGCATCTAGTCATAGAATAAAATCATTTTTTGTTTCTACTAGGTTTAACTTAAACCAGGTTTAAGCTGCCCACTACATGTTGGGAAAGCCGTATTTCTCTTAAACTTAGGTTTAAACTAGAGTTGTAGCACTATAGATGGGGAAAGCAGCACTTACAGTTGCGGAGAAAGTTTAAATTGTCATTTAGCGGTAAAAGCAATACAGTATACGTTGGCTAATGACATCTTTATGTCCCTATAAAAGTATCATTGGACAACGTATATTGACATTAAGAGGGGAAATCCACTCTTAATGACTCTGCGTAATGCCTCCAATAAAGGGATTTTGGAAGACATTTCTCAAAGAACTTTTTACTAGAAGGTATTATTGATTACAATTTAGCTAAAAGGAATAAATTAGGCCTATGTGTCAGTTTTCTGAGACCATTTATTTGTAAGTTAGTTATAAGTAAGTTTTAATCTTATCGAAATTTCATAATTTTCTAGACGCACGGGGTTTGTCAATCCTTTGCCCGTCAAAATAAATAAATACTTTTTTACCAGTCCATATTTGAAAGTCGTATAACCAATGCAAAGTCAACTTTAATTAATCTTAATAAGCCGAATACTTTTACGTATTGAACTAAGATTGCGTTTTTTTTTTCTCCATTATATCATAAGTATATTCAGACGATATTTGTTGACCTATTATTACTTCAAGTAAAATACTTATTATTGTTATATATTTATTGCCAGCATTATATTAATTATTCTTGTTATTATCATCCAAATTGTACTATCTTTGTTGGCATTGTTCATTGTTCCAATGACTATTACCATTGACTATAAATACTGAAGTATTTACAATGCCATTACTATGTTGGAAAACACATGTTGTAGAGTAAAAAGGTTGTTACGTTGGAATAAATAAATAAATGTATAAATTCACAGTTATTGGATGATTTGTTGTCAATAATAATCACTAAAAGCTATATATCCCTTCATCCATTTATAATTTTTACTGCGTTTTTAATCCTACCAAAGTGTGCCATTTCCTCAGTGGTATATTTTAAAGAAAAGTTAAGGCCTAAATAATGTGATTTTTTAAACTTTCCATGCAAGGCACTTAGGATTATTTTCACTTGATCGGGACCAGGTGTACGTAGGCTAGATTTGTGGGACAATCAGGAAAAATAAATATAAACAACTTTAGTTGAAACTCAGATATTATGTTTGCACCATCTCCTGAGGTTTATATCAAAACATGCTCATATAGGAATACATTTTCCGAAAGTATATTGTCATTGAATGGCAATCTGATCTTGAAGCGAACTAAAATAAACGGTATCAGGAAGCTGACACATACTTTCTCCCTTTTAGCCAAACTTTAATGACAAAAATATTTGTTATTTACTAAATATAGAATATGAAGTATAGATAAATGTAAAGAAAATTGTCTAAAATAGTTGTTTTCAGTAATATCCACCCAAATCCCTTTTTGGGAGGCACTATAGAGTCCGTTGCTACACACAGTGGTTTTGAGAGGGGAAATGACCCCTTGCCCCCCCCCAGGGTTTAATAGCAACACATTTCGAACATCCTCTGTTGGTCAATGCTAACTTGACCTGCATATCAAATTTTAATGAAATTGATCAGTAAATAAGAGAGAAATAGTTATTTTTGTATTCCCCATAAGAATAACATTGGACAACGTACAGTACTGCGTTTACCGCTAAATGAAAATTTCATTTTCTCCGCAACTAGCAATCGTACAATAGTAATTTAAAATACTAATTTATTTAGTTTTTGAGCTCTTTTTAATGGTGAATAGTAATCTTTTTTAACATTTATGATTTTTTATGAAAAATCCAAAAAACTAAATTTTGGATGTTTTAAGTCCTGTAATTTCTGAACCCGAATTTTTCCAGAAATGCGGGTTATGTCATTTTGTTGGAAACCTAAAGTTCTACAAACCACTAAAGTTTAATAAAAATCGTTAGAGCCGTTTTTGAGAAATTTTGATTTTTCCTGTTTTTGGCGGTTTTTGGGGGATAATTACCCTTAAAAATAAAAAATTCAAAAAAATGAAAAAAAAACACCTGGAGATATCGTGGATTAGTACCTACATACCAAATTTCATAAAAATCGGCCCATAGGTTAGGGTTCTAGCTCTGTACACATCCACACAGACACACACACACACACACACACACACACACACACACACACACACACACACACACACACACACACAGACAGACATCACGTAAAAACCACTTTTTGGGTTCAGGGAGCACCAAAACGAATATTTTCACTAACAACTCAAATTCGAAAATTTTTACGAAAACAATACTTTCTCCATATACTATGTAAATGGGGAGAAAGTAAAACAAATAACTGATTTATTTCCATATTAAATGGAGAGCCAAACAACCTTACGTTTACGTTGCACAACTCAAAAGGTCTTAGCGCTTCCCAAAACGTGACATAAAGGCGCTTGTTAAATATATATGTTTATTTCCTTGATTCTGTCTGAGTTGCTGGTCACGCTTGTTCCAGTGATGGTGGCGGTGTCGTCCACTGTCATCCCGCTACCGATATACAAGGTCAGCTACGGCGTCGGTGTCCAAGGGCCCAAGTCACCACTACCGGACAAGCCGCCGGGCGACTACAAGCTGCTCACTGGTATGGTACCGACATTGTAACAAATACTAGTGTCATCTTTAATGTAAGTGGTGACAAGTGAAGGATGTTTTCACCACCCCATTGAATGCTGCTTGACCCTCCCCCGCTTGATGGTTGCTAAGCAACAAGCCTTTTCCCCAATACAACAGACAACAGTCTATATTTATAAATACCCCCGTCGCAGCAAACCTGCATACTCAGCGAATTTCGAATGAACATATAACATAACACATTAAAACACTTCACAGGATTCGTAAGAAATGTATTCACAGACAAGCGATATTTAAAATATTAATTAATCTCCATAAGAATAACATTGGGATGAGTACGCAGGTTTGCTGCAACAAGGCACACAAAATAATGGGTTTTTATGCAAATACCAATAGATCTCATGTATGTGAAGTCACATACCAAGTTTCATCCATATACATTCATAAATAAGCGATATATAACATTTTAAGTATTTTCCATAAGAATAACATGGGGACCGAGTACCTAGGTTTGCTGCTACAGGAACCATAGGCGAAAAATAGTTTTTTTGTGCAAACAACAATAAACCACAACCATATGAAGCCATATACCAAATTTCGTCAGTTTATGTTCATAAATAAGCGAGATATACAATTTTTCTTTTTCTCCATAAGAATAACATTAGACAACGTACTGTGTTTAGCACTTTCAATATCTCGGTAACCAATTGACGTAGAGCAATGAAAATACCAAATTGTTTGTTTTTTTAAGCTCAACCTAATGGTATAAATTAAAATTTGATTAAAATTTAAATTACCTGTGAAAACCCCAAAAAACACATTTTTGGGGTACAAAACCCCCCAAAAACCCCCCTTCGGATGGTGCGATTCATCTGGTTTTCGAACTCGTTCAAATAAATGGTACTTTACATATTTGTACCAAATTTCATTAAGATCGGACCTTTTTTACGAGAGTTATCGTGCTTACGGACACATATATATATATATATATATATATATATATATATATATATATATATATATATATATATATATATACATATATAAAAATTTGAACGAATGGTGTTTTTGGCATCTGGGGACCTCAAAATGAAAAGTTATCATGGTCTCGGGCTTAAGTCTTACCATGAGACCTACGGTAATAGCTTCTTCCCTATAGGGGAAATTCGCTAAAAAGGATGTTGGTTTGTTTTTTTGTATATACAATATTTGAAGTTTATGGACTCGGACACCGTTGGACCGTTTGCCCAACTTGGTATAAACTTGGTTGAAACTTGGTATAAATATGTAAACTATCACGGAGAAGGTTTAAAGCCATCCATTTCTTCCTAACTCAATTGGGTTCCTCCCAAGAGGCCCAAAAGGGTTCCCATATAAATCTTATGGAAAGATATTGTTGTTTACATAAAAGCTAATGACATGTTTACTTGAACAGGTGATCTTGGTGATATTGGTTTTAGCTGGTAATAGTCAAAGGCATGACAACGTCTGCCGGCTAACAGCTACTCGTAGTCTTTATATATAACGAGCTGCTCCCCCGCAATATTTTGTGGATATAATCCTTATAACAGCTGTTTTTGAATTAAGAAAATGCGATTTTAAAACTCGGAATGTAACCAAAATAAAAGTGTAAATACAAAATTTAGCTTCACAGTGACTTATTTAGAACTTGAAATTATCTTTTAAATAAAAAAATCAGTTAACTTTAGGAAGTGAGTGAGTAATACCCCCGTATCAGCAAACCTGCGTACTCAGCGAATTTCCAAAGCATATATATAAATATATATATATATATATATATGTATATTAATACCACTTAAAGCCCATTCCCTATAGGGGAAAATCGCTAAAAAGCAGGAATCTTTTTAACATATAGACGAGCTGCTCCCCCGCAATATTTTGCGGATATAATCCTCATAACATATTTTTATTGCATCAAGAAAAAACACGTGTGACATAAACCAAATAAAACTCAAAAAAATTAAAAATTGTTCTCATGCAGGAACGAATTCAACTTTATCGCTCTGGGATAGCCATCCAACTGACTGAAAAGATTTGTTTAACAAGTGTACAAGATTGGAAGACGATCAGTGCATCCGCTTATAGGCGTAGGCCACATCTCTAATTCATACCAATGTAAGGCTTATTAATGTATGAATGAGAAATGTATGAATGGTTAATACTTACAATGTTGGTGCCGGTCGAAATTCGACGGATACAATATTAAGATTGAGAGTTCGATGACACTCTACATAGGAAAAGTCACAAGCAATGAAATATTTGTAGTCTTAAAAAGCGGAACGGTATAAAAACCGAATTGAATTATTCGATAGAGTAAATCGATTTTTAGGTTATTCGGTTGTGTTGGGTCTTAAAGAGGTGGAAGATAACGTCATCGTCTCGTACAGAAAACAAACGTTAATTCCACCAACACTTAAACATGTATTGCCATGAACAACATTGTCATGTCATGTCATTGTCATGTTTGTTTATTTCAGCTTTATTTTAAGTTTAATTGAAAGACAAACTAAACAACATAACGTAGTAAATAAAATAAAGACGATAAGATATTTTGCAATAGATACAATTATTGACCTAATCGTTATACCGTTATATATTTTAGCGTATGAAAGTGTCCCCACAGAACGGAAGAAATAATTATTACATAACCTAATTACCAACATGGCCCTTATGACCAATATTTGTAATTCCCTTGTCAATTTATTTTTTAACTCTTTATTTCGGCAATTGAATACAATAACTATGATAAGCCCATGACACAAGTTATTATATATACTATGCACAAATTATCATTTTCATTAAAATATGTAGGTGAAAAACTCGTCCTAAATCCAAATATTCTAAATTAATATTCTTGTAATTGCTAAAACACAAGAAGACTTTATAAGTTGATATTTTCATTGATAATAAAATGAAAAATAACTTGTCAGTTAATTGAATAAAGAGGCGGATTTGCGGATTAATGCAAAACTAGTTGCTTACTGGGGCTATAGCCCTTAAGGCGGTCCCACACTTCTTGCGAACACGCCCGAACATTCGGTCGAACTTAGAATGTTGGAGTATTCGCGAGAAGTGCGGGAGCTGCACAAAATTTTGAATACATACGGAAACATAGGAGACGGAATGTTCAGTGAACATTCGGGAGAATTTTCGGCCGAATGTTCAGGCCTGTTCGCGAGAAGTGTGGGACCACCTATGGGTTTTGTGTAAGTGGATAATCACTGCTGATCATTAGTTCATTTTGCTTATTAATAAAAACACTGTAGTGATATTTCCATAAGAAAATCGTTGGATCTTTGAAGCCACTTTGGTTTAGCCCACGTAATTTTTTACATTTCTGATATTTTTCCCACCGTCCTTGGCCCTCAAGCTTTAAAATGAATCGTCAAAACCTAACTTCACTTTTTCCAAGATATTTCGTGGGGACCGATTCACTTTCGGAATTAAATATATAGATAGAAGAAGATTTTGATTGGATGTGGACACGCCGGACAAAAGCACCAATCTTGGTTTACAAGATAGAGATATCATAAGCATCGAGTTTTGAGTAGGATCCACCCAATTCCACCACCTACATGGCGAAGGGACATCTTGAAATATACAGAGTGAGTTAGACCATACCCGTCTAGCCTGTATAACGGGAGAACGGTTCGGTCTAAAGCATAGAACTCTATTTAATAGAGTTCTATGATCTAAAGTCATCAAACAAAATTTTACTTTTCTTACAGGGATATTACACAAATACCCCCCGTCGCAGCAAACCTGCGTACTCAGCGAATTTCCAATGCATTGATATGTTTCTCACTAGTACATAAAGCCACTCACCAAGTTTGACAAAAATACATTCATAAATAAGTGATTTATTACATTTGATTTATTCCCCATAAGAATAACATTAGGACTGAGTACGCAGGTTTGCTGC
Organism: Allygus modestus; assembly: GCA_963675035.1. Classification (NCBI taxonomy): domain Eukaryota; kingdom Metazoa; phylum Arthropoda; class Insecta; order Hemiptera; family Cicadellidae; genus Allygus; species Allygus modestus. The sequence goes on along the minus strand of OY776114.1, from coordinate 158,799,274 downwards.
AACGAGGAAGATAAGAAATGAGTTTTTATGCAATTATCAATATAACTGAACCAGGTGAAGCTACATACCATGTTTTATTAATTTATGTTCATAATTAAGGGAGATATAAAACTTTACTTATTCTCCATAAGAATAACATTAGGGCTGAGTATGCAGGTTGGCTGCTACGGGGACAATCAACAAAACATTTATTTTTTGTGCAATTATCAATATACCAGTACAACATGAAGCCACATACCAAATTTCATCAATATATATAAATAATCATAAATAATCAAGATATCAAATTTTATTTATTCTCCATAAGGATAACATTGGACAACGTACTGTGTTTAGCACTTTGAATATCTCTGCAACGGTTTGACGTAGAATCACAATTTAAACACCAAAATGATTGTTTTGTGGAGCTGAAGTGATTGGTAAAAGAAAATGTGAATTTTAAAGTAAAATTAACTGAGGAAAAGCCAAAAACCTTTTTCCCATAAGATTAACATGAGAGATTTTATGAGCATGTTTTTTTGGATTTTTTCCGCAACCACTTAACCTAGGTTAATAATTCAAAATACCATATTATTTGTTTTTTTAAGCTCTATAATATGGTCTAAACCTAAATTAAGTGTTTTAAAAATTTTAGGGTAAAAAATGCAAAAAAATGATTTTTGGAAAATTTAAAACCCCCATAAACCCCCCTTCCTATAGTCCGATTTTTCTGGTTTTCGAACTTAAAGTCATAAATGTCAGTTTACACATTTGAGCCAAATTTCATCAAAATCGGACGTTTTTTACTCAAGTTATCGCATTCACGGACACATATATAGATATATATATATATATATATATATATATATATATATATATATATATATATATATATATATATATATAGATATAGATATATATATAGATATATATAAATTTGAACGAATAGTGTTTTGGACATCTGGGGACCTCAAAACAAAAAGTTATCATGGTCTCGGGCTTAAGTCTTACCATGAGACCTACGGTAATAGCTTCTTCCCTATAGGGGAAATTCGCTAAAATGACAGCCGTTTTGAAACGGATAAAGGTAAATTAATTATTCTATTTTCACCAACATATTTATTTTAACAAGACCTTAAAACGATGAATAATTTGTCCCTATGTTCACAAAATATATGTTTTAAATTCGAACCCGTGACCTTCAGTTTTGGAGCACTCTGTATATAGATTTTGATGAAAATATTTTTAATAGATTGCCCATATGCGTTTTAGTTGTGAACAATTTTGTTTGATGACTTTAGACCGAACCGTTCTCCCGTTATACAGGCTAGACGGGTATGGTCTAACTCACCCTGTATATTTCAAGATGTCCCTTCGCCATGTAGGTGGTGGAATTGAGTGGATCATACTCATAACTCGATGCTTATGATTTTTACAGCATATAAATCAAATATTTACATACAAATAGTTTACTATGGTAGAGTTCTTCGAGGTTTTCCTTTAACACAAATTGGGTTTGCTTTCCATAATTTTCACCATATTTAAAATATTATTCGGGTCAAGTTTTCTGCTTGTATCATGGTTCTGGGGTTAAATCTCACCGTACGTATCATGCTTATAGCTCAATATAGGCTAATATAGAAAATTCTCAAATAAACTCGTCACCGCAAAAACGTAAATAAATAAATAAGGTCATTAATACACAATCTTATAACAATAATGCTTGTTTTACAAAATAACTCAAGGTTAAACATAATACAAATTGTATATTTTTATATAACTGATCTGCCATGAACATATCACGAGCTATTATCCTCCTCACCGCCTTGCTGATAAACTCTTGCAATTGCTTTGGAAGAGGATTATACATTTGTCAGTATCCACGTCTCCTTATCTCCAACCTGACGCGAGGGCGAGATACTCCCATCCAGTCCTTGTACGGCCGCTAGAAAGTACTACCGCTGGGGATCAGCTGATGGCGGTGTGATACAACCCCGGGTGTTCCAACGCTTTGCCTTTTCTCCTTCAAGCTGTATACGAGTCGTGGTCATGCACAGGAAAGCATGGGAGCCCACTTTTCAAAATCCAAACATCGTTGTCCAAACTTAGGTTACGTTTATTTACAGTTTTTTTAGCAGCCGCGCAAAACCTAAATTTGCCAACCCCTACAACTATTACAGGATTGTGAAAGTCAATTGTTCATGACCATGTTCTAAAAAAGAAACTTTAAGTTGTTGCGTCGGCTAGCAGATTTGCTATTAAATCAATTTTAAAAAATAAACCCTACATTGAAATTTATGTTTCAACATTCTCCGATATTTTTGAAACTCATAATAGCGATGGATTTGAATTTATTTTTGATTTATTTGGACTTTATTTATCGCTTCTAATGTTTAAAACTACACTACGTTTCGGGAGGTAAGGAAACTCCTCCCGTTATCAAGTGAACCCTACTTACATCTAAATATCAAGTTCTTACACCTAACTAACCTACATTTATAAATGTTATAACCCCCACCCCCACCCCCAGCCCCTCGCCCCTCGCCATCATGCATAGACATTTTCAGCTGCTGTCAGCTTTTTTGTTTTGTTTTGTTTTGCTATATTTTGTTTTTCCTTACTTCATTTCAATTATAATTTGGTCATTATTATTTTGGACACAACTCAGAGCCGACGCACAGGCCTTAGCGCCTATGTCAGCTTATTCCTAAGACCATAAATAAATTTGTTTATAACAATAAAGGTTATTTTATAATTTCTCATAGCACAAATTTTTATTTTATGAAAAAAACTTAATGATGTTGTATTTATATATATATATTTTTTTTTTGTTGTTGTTGTTATATATAAGTGTTGAACGATTTTGTATTTGTTACTATTATTGTTCTTGTTTTCCTGGAATAAATTCATTCATTCATTCATTCATTCATTTTTTTGGATTCTCTTAATCTTTTTCTTTTACATTTTAATTTACACAAACACAAAGATAACCAATACATGTACAAAAAATCAAATACAATACACCAACACAACATTTATATACACGAACAAACTGACAATACATTACCTGTTCTGCATCGTTGCCACATACCAAGTTTCATTAATATATGTTCATTAATAAGCGAGCTATACAATTTTACTTATTCTCCATAAGATTAACATTGGACAACGTACTGTGTTTAGCACTCTCAATATCTCGGTAACCAATTGACGTAGAGCAATGAGCAAAATGCCAAATTGTTTGTTTTTTAAGCTGAATTTAATAGTGTAAACCAAAATTTGGGTTTAAAAAGAATTATATGTAAACAGTTCAAAAAACCCATTTTTGGGGTACAAATCCCCCCCAAAACCCCCCTTAAAGTAGAGCGACCTGTCTGGTTCTCGAACTCATGAAAATAGATGCTGCCTTACACGTTTATACCAAATTTCATCAAGATCGGACCTTTTTTACGAAAGTTATCGTGCCTACGGACATATATATATATATATATATATATATATATAAAATACATACATACATATATATCTATATATATATATATGTATATATATAAATATATATGAATTTGAACGAATGGTGATTTTGGCAGCTGGGGGCCTCAAAACGAAAAGTTATCATGGTCCCGGGTCTAGGTCTTACTACGGTAATAGCTTCTTCCCTATAAGGGAAATTCGCTAAAAGTCTTTATTGATGTTTTTACGTACTGACCTACAGGACTTATACGTGGGTTTCAACAAATTCCTGCAATAGAACCCAGGCAGAAGGTTCCAGATGCAGGAAGTTTTAATTTGCAGGCGTCTCCTCGCTGACACTCTAAGGTTGCGTAACATCCACTCGTCAGCCAGTATAACAATGTAACAACCTTGATTGGCAGCCCGAAATAAAAACTCGAGGGTGTCTTCAGTAAGGACTTGTGACCAGTACTCCTCAGTTCAGCGAGAAAGACTGTTAACATGAAAAATGAGTAACCTACGCCATTAAACATACTCCTATGCCATTACGTATCTAAAACCGTCTTAACAGTCTAGGCAGGTATGGGTTTCAATTGTTGATTCATTTAAAATCAAGCATTGAATGTATGACATGCATATTACCATCTCCTGGAAAACTTAATCCTAAAAACTAAATATTCTAGGAAACCCTTTTAAAGGTGAAGATCGAGTTTTACGATTTAAAATATTACTACAGAACTGTGATTATGGAAATCACGATGAAACTATAAGCCATAATATGAGTATGGGATTTTTAAAGTTTCAACAGAGAGCTAACCACTCATTGAATGTTTTATTAACATTGTTGTTCAGGATCGAATCGGCACGTCTTAAACTATGATCCGAAAGCTCTAACCACTACACTCCCCAGCAAAAACTAATATGAATAATAATTGCATTGTCATTTGGTTACTTAATAGGCCAGATAAACCTTAAGACTTGTAAATTCTTCAAATTTTTCTTGCCCAACCAAATATGCTCAGTCCGTCGTCGGTTAGTTTTGTGAAGGTTCTAAACGGATTGAGCTGCCATTTTTCACAGGGCTATTAATTTATGATCTGACTAAAGAATCAGTCGGTCTTAGTCAGTAACAAGGCTATACAAGGCAATACGCCCTAGCAGCGTTGGCGTCTTACAAATTCGTCAGGCTACAGATTCCTAGAGGCGTAAGATGCGTTACGCACGCGCACAATTGCCCTAGTGGAGTATCGTATATGCGGCTAGGCTGCGTATAAAATGCGTGCGCATCTAATGCGTGTGTACCAGTAGCTTCGTCTGTCATTTGAGCTACGTTGCATTACACGAAATACAACGAAACAACGAAATGCCGTACCGAGGACGAGGGACAACTTGTTAAAATACATTAGAGCTACGAAATATTGTGGAAGTCAAATCCACAAAACCACTAACGTAAATCCACAAAATACCACCCACACTATATGCGTTGTGCCGTCTACTGCGTTCCTGTTTAAACATAAATCACTAAACATAAATCGCAGCGCATACTTTTAGTAAAAGTCGGCGCATCTACGCGAGTAGGAAACCGTAGGCTCAGCCTAACCACAGTGGCACGACTATTGCCTATCCTGAATGTCACACACCATTTAACAATAGGACCTTCATGCGAGAGTACCTTTTAAATAGCAATACCAACAGAGTTTATTTCCGCTATTTGAAAACGCAATTTAACTGTGTACAGTCTGATCCTTGTCCTTGAATAAAACCACCAACTATAGTAATATAACCTCGATGGAATTTAAGGATGGATATAGATTTGGTTTTCCTAACATTTATGGAATTTTACTTTGGTAGGAATAAAATAAAATCTCTATCTTTTAATTTTAATGTTCATAAAATTTCCTTTTCCCAAATGATTAAATGATGATGTTATTGGTTATGTTATTGTTTCAGTACCTAAGAAGAAAGGGAGTGGCAAAACCACGGGAACTTCTGATAAGTTAACACAGAAGAAGAACGAGGAAATAAAGAAAAAGGACACTCTTTGACCATTGACAAAGGACAGATGTACATGAATATTTGAGTTACAAAACAAATTAATTGTATTTGATTGTTCCTGTAATATTTTGATTTTTGTAAGCATATTGTAAATTTTTTAAGGTATAGGTTTGTCGTAAATATGTTTTATTATTTATGTGAAAAGCTACTTTTGAGTTAAAAACAAAATAAATGATCCCCTTTTACAAATTATGGCGGACAGTAATAAATCTAATTTTACTCAAACAACTGTTTTTACAACTATTTTTTATTAATAATGGTAGTATAGTGAACTAAGCAATTTTTATACACTCTAGTGATTTGAAATAATAACCCACGACTAATATAATTAATATTGTGATGGGACAGGAAAAATGACTTAAGATTTCTTTTAGGTGATTTAAAAATTTACTAATCTGTATATATTTGTAAAGTGTTAATAAACTGTTTGTACACATATTTGTTATTGAATTTGTTTATCTTATTTCATTAGTACCGGGGGGCCGAGCTTTGCTCGGGGGAAGGTCAGTCAGTTTGTTTAGATGACTCGGAGTAATATTTCACCACTTCCCCCTACTGATAATCAGATTTGTATTATTCATTAGCCTCTTTTCTACATTTTTAAGGTCCCTCCAGTTTTTATTTATAGCTCAATGTCCCTTTGATTTATTTTACTACTCTATATCTGTAATCTTTACTCAAATCTGTTAATCTCTGCTCTCAGGAAACCACATGTTAATAATCATAAACAACATGAGTATTACTTTGACAGTTCCCTGGTTAATTATGAACAGCTGTTACAATACTTTTGTTTTGATTTTAAACTCCATAAGCCCAATGTTAATTTTTTTAACTTTTCATTTTATTTTTTTTACATTATTTGATTTTTCCCAGGGATGAGGCCTGTCTAGAACTTATTTTTATCCCAGAAATTAGTTATGTTGAACATTTGAAGGAAATCGTTGGAGCCGTTTTTGAGATCCGTGTCGCAAGCAAGCAAGCAAGTAAACCTTACTCATATTAGAGTATAGGATTTTTTGGAACCACGTTAAAATAGTTTGAAATGTAGTAAAGCTGAATTTAAAGTCAGAGTGCTGAATAAGGAGTAACTTCTTGATTATGCATGTAGAATGGTAACGGCTTGAAAAGGGTTTATTTCTTACTTAAGATTTTCAAAGTATCCAATCAGGCCAGTGGTATAAAACCAACAAATTAAACGAATCGGAAAAAATTGCTACAAAAGGTTTTATTGTTTTAATGGCTTCTTTTGCAGTTTTACGATTATATTCCGTAAAGGACTCACAGTTTTGAAAACATGGTCGAGTTATAAGTTGTAGCACAATAAAGTTTGCATCAAATGAGACATAAAGCATATTTTTCGGACTAGCCGTTCACATACTAGAGCTCATAAAAGAGACAATATTTACATATTAATGGCAACTTTTGTTTTAACTTCTGGATTTTGGTACAATTATGTAAACTAACCCCTCTATCAATAAAGTGGTCTTTAAACACGTTATAGAGGAATAGATTCTGCGTTTCATGACAGCATTTATCCAATATGATGGCCAACTTTAATTGCTTTCATGTAAATACCATGTTATTATGATGTTGTTGGGAAGAACACAGTTTCAAAGCATTGTTACTCTTGTTTTCTCCCATAAACGTAACCGTTTTAGATAGATTTTTAAAATTTAACTTGTGACATTTCTTATATTTGATGTGACATTTCTGCTGACATTAGATAAACATTTTAAACAATGAGTGTAATGAAATAAATAACAGACAGTTATTTTTATTTGATAGCTGTCTATTTCTACAAAATATGTTAAAAAAAAATTGTTTTTAAAACTTATTGTTGACAAATTCTTGGGGGCTACTCCCGGCGACCCCAAGTGCGTACGCTCACAAATAGTCGGCCCCCACCCCGCCCGTCCATACCCTCGGCATCGAGGATCTTGCCCAACAAGCTCATCTTATTATTAAGAAAGATCACAAATTATATCGTAAATATCTCTAAAATCGTTGCATTTATGAAATACCCCCGTCGCAGCAAACCTGCATACTCAGCGAATTTCCAATGGAGATATAAATGTCTTAATACTACATAAAGCCACTTACCAAGTTTCATAAAAAGATATTCACAAATAAGCGATATATACAATTTTAATTATTCTCCATAAGAATAACATTGGGGCTATGTACGCAGGTTTGCTGCATCAACGAATACAATGAATGGGTTTTTATGCTACTATCAATATAACTCAACTAGGTGAAGTCATATACCAGTTTTGATTAATAATTATAATTCATAATAGTTCATAATTAAGGAAGACATAGCATTTAATTATTATCCATAAGAATAACATGGGGCTGAGTATGCAGGTTTGCTGCTACGGGAGCCTTTGGCAAAAAATTATTTTTTGAGCAAATATCAATAGACCACAACCAGATGAAGCCATATACCAAGTTTTGTCAGTATACGTTCATAAATAAGCGAGATATAAAATTTGTCTTTTCCTCCATAAGAATAACATTAGGCAACGTACTGTGTTTAGCACTTTCAATATCTCGGTAACCAATTGATGTAGAGAAATGATCAAAATACCAAATTGTGTGTTTTTTGAAGCTGAAGCCAATGGTAAAAACTAAAATTTGATTTGTTCAAAATTTATTTGTAAAAAATTCAAAAAACCCATTTTTGAGGTACAAAACCCCCCCAAAATACCCTTTTGGATGGAGCGATCTGGCTGGTTTTCGAACTTAAAGTCATAAATGTCGCTTTACACGTTTATACCAAAATTCATCAAAATCGGATCATTTTTACAAGAGTTATCGTGCTCACGGACATATATATATATATATATATATATATATATATGTGTGTGTGTGTGTATATATATATATGTATATATATACAGTTTCGAACGAGTGGTGTTTTTGGGGTCCGGGGACCTCAAAACGAAAAGTTATCATGGTCCCGGGCCTAGGTCTTACCATGCCAACTACGGTAATAGCTTCTTCCCTATAGGGGAAATTCGCTAAAAGGGACAAAAGTAAAAATTTTGTAAAAACTATCGTACCAGAAACCATAAAAATAATTGCTTATAAAATCAAAATGTAATAATTACCAAAAATCCAGGGGAGTTGCCTTTTAACAATTTACTACAGCTCTTATACTTTTCAAGGAAAAAAGGTGGCACAAATATATCAATAAATGAGGAATTGAAATAACAAATTTGCTGAAAGTTTCCGCCGAAGCAAAAGATACATTATACTACTCCTGAGGTAATCTTTACCGAGTTAACGGTGGGAGTAGATGTGAATTACGGGTTTAACATCACTTCCGGCGCTTTTTTCCCATGTTATTCTTATGGGGATCAGTTTTTGCGCCGACGCCCGATCCTACCCTACACAAATTTTCTTTTTGGCCCCTGCCTTATTTTCCCCCATTTAAAATTTGCATTAATTTTAATACATCCTTTGCAGAAATCCACGAGTTCAAAAATAACTCCACACTAAATAAACAACACATGTAAACAACTTAGAAGTTATTGTGTAGTAGTGGTGAATTACGGGTTTAACATCACTTCCGGCGCTTTTTCCCCATGTTATTCTTATGGGGAGCCGTTTTTGGACCGACGCCAGCTCCCGCCTATAGAGCTCCCGCCCGCTGGCCTATATTAAATATATAGGCCTAAATATATATACCCTTGCCTATATTAAATATATTGTCCCTCCTCTTTTTAAAAATTAATTTTCAAATTCAGGCTAAAAAACTATCTTTGGTGTTTATGGTCCGATTTGTCTGCAATTTGGATATGTTATTGTCCTAGGCAAGTGTTTTAATAAATTCCACTTACATTTCCCAAATTCACTATTACGGTCAAATTAAAAAATATTTTTTGAAAAATACTATAGTGCCAATTGCCACCTTCTTTATTAACTGTTCGATTTGTCTTCAATTTGGATATGTTATTGTCCTAGGCAAGTGGTTTAATAAATTCCACTTACATATCCCAAATTCACTATTACAGTCAAATTAAAAATTATTTTTGAAAAATACTGCCAACTGCCAACTTCTTTATTAAATGTCCGATTTGTCTGCAATTTGGATATGTTATTGTCCTAGGCAAGTGTTTTAATAAATTTCACTTACATATCCCAAATTCACCATCACGGTCAAATTAAAAAATATTTTTGAAAAATACTGCCAATTGCCGCCTTCTTTATTAACTGTCCGATTTGTTTAAAACTTGGATATGTTATTGTCGTAGGCAAGTGTTTTAATAAATTACACTTACATATCCCAAATTCACTATTACGGTCAAATTAAAAAATATTTTTGAAAAATACAGCCAATTGCCAACTTCTTTATTTACTGGCCGATTTGTCTGCAATTTGGATATGTTATTGTCGTAGGCTAGTGTATATGCACCATCCACATTTTACAAATATTACGGTCAAATTAAATAATATTTTTGAAAAATACTGCCAATTGCCACCTTCTTTATTAAATGTCTGATTTGTCTTCAATTTGGATATGTTATTGTCCTAGGCAACTGGTTTAATAAATTCCACCTACATATCCCAAATTCACTATTACAGTCAAATTAAAAATTATTTTTGAAAAATACTGCCAATTGCCAACTTCTTTATTAAATGTCCGATTTGTCTGCAATTTGGATATGTTATTGTCCTAGGCAAGTGTTTTAATAAATTTCACTTACATATCCCAAATTCACCATCACGGTCAAATTAAAAAATATTTTTGAAAAATACTGCCAATTGCCAACTTCTTTATTTACTGTCCGATTTATTTAAAATTTGGATATGTTATTGTTGTAGGCTAGTGTATATGCACCATCCACATTTTACAAATATTACAGTCAAATTAAAAATTATTTTTGAAAAATACTGCCAATTGCCAACTTCTTTATTAAATGTCCGATTTGTTTAAAATTTAGATATGTTATTGTTGTAGGCTAGTGTATATGCACCATCCACATTTCCCAAATTCACTATTACAGTCAAATTAAAAATTATTTTTGAAAAATACTGCCAATTGCCAACTTCTTTATTTACTGTCCGATTTGTTTAAAATTTGGATATGTTATTGTTGTGGGCTAATGTATATGCACCATCCACATTTTACAAATATTGCGGTTAAATTTTTAAAAATTTGGAAAAATACTGCCAATTGGCAACTTCTTTATTTATGGTCTGATTTGTTTAAAATTTATGTCATTATTCTAGGCTAGTGTATATGTACCATCCACATTTGACAAATTAACTATAATGGTCAAATTTAAAAAATATTTTGAAAAATATACAATTTCAAACTTCTTTATTTTCGGATATGTTATAGCTCTTATATAGGTAACAAGACCACACTACCACACGTTCCATTACACATTTGTCTTTTTGTTTGTTTATTTTGCTGTAATCCCAAAACTGACTTTGCTGTTTATTGCCTACACTTTGGATATTGTCCTAAGCATTTATTTTTGGATATGTTATAGCCCCCAACTATTATATCTAAAATTACAATATTATTTCCACCTATAATACAGTTGTTTGTTTTGCCGCAACCTAAAAACTAATATTGGTATTTGTGTTTTTACAAAACTATATTTTGCAAATTACTACCAATAACTCCTTTATTTACTTTTCGACTTGTTATATCCCCTTATATCTAAATTTACCGTACATTTTTTCCCTTTTAGTGTTGTTTTGTCGTAACCAAACTTTGGATGCAATATATTACTGGCCATTGCATAAGTGCATTTCCAAATTCACCATTACGGTTGGATAAAAAAAAATAAATACAAGCTTATTATATACGCTAATAAGTAATATATATCCACAATTATGGTCAGAACAAATTTTGGATATGTTTTAAGCCAACAAAAAATAAATGTTTAAAACCCAAAACAACTACACACAAAACACTAACCTTTCTTTGTGCTTGTTTGGAGTAGTCTTTATTTTATCCAACTTAATTTTGTAGTTAAAATCAAACTTCCCACATTCTAGCTCCCTTTCCAGCCAGTGACACAAAGGTTACGAATATTTTCAAACAATATATCTTTTTCTACCCCTATGTTGGACTTGTTTAATAGCGCACCACATTCCAAATCCTCCAGTCTACTACATTCTTTAAATTTATCATTGCCTTTAATATCTCTATGTCTTCTTGTCCATTGTTACGGAAACTTAGGTTTTCTATTTTTGGAATTGCCATAAAATGTTGCGGTTCCGTTAGTGTTAAAGCTTGCAAGTGGCTCGTTGGTAGGTAGATAAATAATGTCCAAATCGCACGGCAACACGCCTTGCCTATTCTTATTTATCTCTATAAATACAGTTTTACAGACACCTTTAACACAGTATACACCCCTCCATCCTTTTCTGCCAACACTCCCACAAACTTGTTGTTTACTACAAACGCATACACATAATGCTCGCAGGAAGTAATATTTTAATTTATCCTCTCTTTCCCTTCTTTCTTTAGCCAACTGTGCATTCCTCTGCAACAGTATTTTCCACATATTCCAATGTCTTCTAATTCCGATTTCCTCTCTAAGAAAGGCTTGGAAAGTGGCTCTATTTCTTTAATAGTGTATGGGTACAGTTTATTGGTCCGGCTTCTTAAAACGTAGGGAGTAAGGTTAGGACTTTCCACCAAGCCTAATTCTTCTAAATTGATGGAGAAAGGTGTATTTGATGTGCCCCCAGATTTGATGTAACACCTATGCTTTACACTTATGGCACCCTCCTCTATTACCTCTACATAGTTGGTAAACAGTTAAAGCTAAATGCAGATAGAGCATACTTTATTAACTTTTCCCTTTGTGTACTATCTTTTGGCAGTTTTAGTTGTACTCCAGTTATCTTCCCCCAATATGCATCGTTAAACACTAAACAACAACTGTTTTGTAATTGGCAACTTTCACCCACATCTTATGCAGAGGTACAGCATAGAATGGAGCATTTTGAAAGTACCGTTTGTTGTCTTCTATTAGACTTAAACAATCTCTTAAAGGTTCAAACCCTTTACCAAAACCTCTACAACAGATTGTTGCCTCTAACCTTGCCATTCTCTCTAGCTAGTTTAGACGAGAACGTTTCTTTTAGGTTTACAAAGTTTATTATATGGTTTCCTATACTTTTAATTACTCCAGGGCTTGTAATCTGGCATATAAATTTATTATATATTTTTACCCTGCTATTTACATTAAACCATGTTAAACAGTCTTTACTAACATTATCTACAATAACATTATGGGGGTCCATTCGCCCCCCTGGTAGCAAAAGTTTTCTGTAAGATATTGGCACATTTCCTCTTTATTAAATATTCCAACCAAATCTAGTGTTATATCGAAATCCATAAGATAGTACATTTCCAGATCTTGCAGTATCTTTGGAAGGTCTTCCAACAAATCCTTAATTTTAACATTTGCAAGCTCTATTTTATAGGGAATTGCTATAGGATCATCATACTTTTGTTTAATTTGGTCAATATCTTTCTTTATTATTTGTAACACACCCTCGCTTTGGGAGAATGGTAGTTTGGCCACAACACCATGTCGAGCTAAAGAGAACTTTTTAAATATTCCTCATAAGTAGCTATTAAACGAGCCACATATTTCCTTCTTAACTTTAAATTTATTCCGAACGTCCCCATCACAATCCGCAACATTGGTTATCTTAACTAACATCATGTTATAGATGTTATTTAATTTTGGTTCACCCTCGCAATAGTTTATATTACCTATGTCTGTAAGAAGGTTATTATTACGTAGATTTTCTAATAAAAACCATATACCGAATCTTTCGTTAGTAGGTTTAATACAATTCCCCAATAAATGGCTAACAGAGTACATTTCTTTTATACAAAAGTAGCGGAAACATGTAAACAGGACAGATATAGGCATATATGTGTTGTAAATATATATTGTATATAAACATAGGCGAGCGGCAAGTGTAACATGTAAGTGGACACCCACATGCAAATATGGAATACCCACAAATTCGACTAAATAAGTTTATAGTCTCAATATAATTAACATATTAACATTAGTACCCAAATTGTCGAAATTCTATAATTCTATTCTTAGTCCTTGTATTAGGTTTTGTACTATTAAACCCAACACCCCGTGCAGTAGAGTAATATATGTATTTAATACAGATACGCACATTCTACAAGACCCATACATCTGTTGTATAAGCAGCAGAATAGACGTCTCATTGTGTTGTTGTAAAGTAAAACATAAATTGTGCTGGATACAACCGGCCAGATATTAGACAGGAAATGTGTTGGAAGTGTATTGCCAAAGACAAACACCACATAGTGCAGCATGTAATCAATCCATTACTATTTAGACAGTATTGGTACAACATCCGATATATTAGCCAAACCCACAATCAAACTTGGAAAACAAACAGTAAAAGATAAATATTATAGTAACAGAAATAGTAAGAGTATAAGGACATAGTAATATTTAAAGTTTATAAAACAACACAAACGCAGAGACACAATAAATAACACACTCCAACACATTTGGACACAGGCACAAATACTGGTTTACATCCATTTAACACAACTTTACACGTTCTGTCGACTGACACAAAAATAGTTTGTAAATTGTGTAAGAAATATATGTAATATAAACAAATTTAACACAATCATAACATTGTGGACAATGTTATGATTGTGTTAAATTTGTTTATATTACATATATTTCTTACACAATTTACAAACTATTTTTGTGTCAGTCGACAGAACGTGTAAAGTTGTGTTAAATGGATGTAAACCAGTATTTGTGCCTGTGTCCAAATGTGTTGGAGTGTGTTATTTATTGTGTCTCTGCGTTTGTGTTGTTTTATAAACTTTAAATATTACTATGTCCTTATACTCTTACTATTTCTGTTACTATAATATTTATCTTTTACTGTTTGTTTTCCAAGTTTGATTGTGGGTTTGGCTAATATATCGGATGTTGTACCAATACTGTCTAAATAGTAATGGATTGATTACATGCTGCACTATGTGGTGTTTGTCTTTGGCAATACACTTCCAACACATTTCCTGTCTAATATCTGGCCGGTTGTATCCAGCACAATTTATGTTTTACTTTACAACAACACAATGAGACGTCTATTCTGCTGCTTATACAACAGATGTATGGGTCTTGTAGAATGTGCGTATCTGTATTAAATACATATATTACTCTACTGCACGGGGTGTTGGGTTTAATAGTTCAAAACCTAATACAAGGACTAAGAATAGAATTATAGAATTTCGACAATTTGGGTACTAATGTTAATATGTTAATTATATTGAGACTATAAACTTATTTAGTCGAATTTGTGGGTATTCCATATTTGCATGTGGGTGTCCACTTACATGTTACACTTGCCGCTCGCCTATGTTTATATACAATATATATTTACAACACATATATGCCTATATCTGTCCTGTTTACATGTTTCCGCTACTTTTGTATAAAAGAAATGTACTCTGTTAGCCATTTATTGGGGAATTGTATTAAACCTACTAACGAAAGATTCGGTATATGGTTTTTATTAGAAAATCTACGTAATAATAACCTTCTTACAGACATAGGTAATATAAACTATTGCGAGGGTGAACCAAAATTAAATAACATCTATAACATGATGTTAGTTAAGATAACCAATGTTGCGGATTGTGATGGGGACGTTCGGAATAAATTTAAAGTTAAGAAGGAAATATGTGGCTCGTTTAATAGCTACTTATGAGGAATATTTAAAAAGTTCTCTTTAGCTCGACATGGTGTTGTGGCCAAACTACCATTCTCCCAAAGCGAGGGTGTGTTACAAATAATAAAGAAAGATATTGACCAAATTAAACAAAAGTATGATGATCCTATAGCAATTCCCTATAAAATAGAGCTTGCAAATGTTAAAATTAAGGATTTGTTGGAAGACCTTCCAAAGATACTGCAAGATCTGGAAATGTACTATCTTATGGATTTCGATATAACACTAGATTTGGTTGGAATATTTAATAAAGAGGAAATGTGCCAATATCTTACAGAAAACTTTTGCTACCAGGGGGGCGAATGGACCCCCATAATGTTATTGTAGATAATGTTAGTAAAGACTGTTTAACATGGTTTAATGTAAATAGCAGGGTAAAAATATATAATAAATTTATATGCCAGATTACAAGCCCTGGAGTAATTAAAAGTATAGGAAACCATATAATAAACTTTGTAAACCTAAAAGAAACGTTCTCGTCTAAACTAGCTAGAGAGAATGGCAAGGTTAGAGGCAACAATCTGTTGTAGAGGTTTTGGTAAAGGGTTTGAACCTTTAAGAGATTGTTTAAGTCTAATAGAAGACAACAAACGGTACTTTCAAAATGCTCCATTCTATGCTGTACCTCTGCATAAGATGTGGGTGAAAGTTGCCAATTACAAAACAGTTGTTGTTTAGTGTTTAACGATGCATATTGGGGGAAGATAACTGGAGTACAACTAAAACTGCCAAAAGATAGTACACAAAGGGAAAAGTTAATAAAGTATGCTCTATCTGCATTTAGCTTTAACTGTTTACCAACTATGTAGAGGTAATAGAGGAGGGTGCCATAAGTGTAAAGCATAGGTGTTACATCAAATCTGGGGGCACATCAAATACACCTTTCTCCATCAATTTAGAAGAATTAGGCTTGGTGGAAAGTCCTAACCATACTCCCTACGTTTTAAGAAGCCGGACCAATAAACTGTACCCATACACTATTAAAGAAATAGAGCCACTTTCCAAGCCTTTCTTAGAGAGGAAATCGGAATTAGAAGACATTGGAATATGTGGAAAATACTGTTGCAGAGGAATGCACAGTTGGCTAAAGAAAGAAGGGAAAGAGAGGATAAATTAAAATATTACTTCCTGCGAGCATTATGTGTATGCGTTTGTAGTAAACAACAAGTTTGTGGGAGTGTTGGCAGAAAAGGATGGAGGGGTGTATACTGTGTTAAAGGTGTCTGTAAAACTGTATTTATAGAGATAAATAAGAATAGGCAAGGCGTGTTGCCGTGCGATTTGGACATTATTTATCTACCTACCAACGAGCCACTTGCAAGCTTTAACACTAACGGAACCGCAACATTTTATGGCAATTCCAAAAATAGAAAACCTAAGTTTCCGTAACAATGGACAAGAAGACATAGAGATATTAAAGGCAATGATAAATTTAAAGAATGTAGTAGACTGGAGGATTTGGAATGTGGTGCGCTATTAAACAAGTCCAACATAGGGGTAGAAAAAGATATATTGTTTGAAAATATTCGTAACCTTTGTGTCACTGGCTGGAAAGGGAGCTAGAATGTGGGAAGTTTGATTTTAACTACAAAATTAAGTTGGATAAAATAAAGACTACTCCAAACAAGCACAAAGAAAGGTTAGTGTTTTGTGTGTAGTTGTTTTGGGTTTTAAACATTTATTTTTTGTTGGCTTAAAACATATCCAAAATTTGTTCTGACCATAATTGTGGATATATATTACTTATTAGCGTATATAATAAGCTTGTATTTATTTTTTTTAATCCAACCGTAATGGTGAATTTGGAAATGCACTTATGCAATGGCCAGTAATATATTGCATCCAAAGTTTGGTTACGACAAAACAACACTAAAAGGGAAAAAATGTACGGTAAATTTAGATATAAGGGGATATAACAAGTCGAAAAGTAAATAAAGGAGTTATTGGTAGTAATTTGCAAAATATAGTTTTGTAAAAACACAAATACCAATATTAGTTTTTAGGTTGCGGCAAAACAAACAACTGTATTATAGGTGGAAATAATATTGTAATTTTAGATATAATAGTTGGGGGCTATAACATATCCAAAAATAAATGCTTAGGACAATATCCAAAGTGTAGGCAATAAACAGCAAAGTCAGTTTTGGGATTACAGCAAAATAAACAAACAAAAAGACAAATGTGTAATGGAACGTGTGGTAGTGTGGTCTTGTTACCTATATAAGAGCTATAACATATCCGAAAATAAAGAAGTTTGAAATTGTATATTTTTCAAAATATTTTTTAAATTTGACCATTATAGTTAATTTGTCAAATGTGGATGGTACATATACACTAGCCTAGAATAATGACATAAATTTTAAACAAATCAGACCATAAATAAAGAAGTTGCCAATTGGCAGTATTTTTCCAAATTTTTAAAAATTTAACCGCAATATTTGTAAAATGTGGATGGTGCATATACATTAGCCCACAACAATAACATATCCAAATTTTAAACAAATCGGACAGTAAATAAAGAAGTTGGCAATTGGCAGTATTTTTCAAAAATAATTTTTAATTTGACTGTAATAGTGAATTTGGGAAATGTGGATGGTGCATATACACTAGCCTACAACAATAACATATCTAAATTTTAAACAAATCGGACATTTAATAAAGAAGTTGGCAATTGGCAGTATTTTTCAAAAATAATTTTTAATTTGACTGTAATATTTGTAAAATGTGGATGGTGCATATACACTAGCCTACAACAATAACATATCCAAATTTTAAATAAATCGGACAGTAAATAAAGAAGTTGGCAATTGGCAGTATTTTTCAAAAATATTTTTTAATTTGACCGTGATGGTGAATTTGGGATATGTAAGTGAAATTTATTAAAACACTTGCCTAGGACAATAACATATCCAAATTGCAGACAAATCGGACATTTAATAAAGAAGTTGGCAATTGGCAGTATTTTTCAAAAATAATTTTTAATTTGACTGTAATAGTGAATTTGGGATATGTAGGTGGAATTTATTAAACCAGTTGCCTAGGACAATAACATATCCAAATTGAAGACAAATCAGACATTTAATAAAGAAGGTGGCAATTGGCAGTATTTTTCAAAAATATTATTTAATTTGACCGTAATATTTGTAAAATGTGGATGGTGCATATACACTAGCCTACGACAATAACATATCCAAATTGCAGACAAATCGGCCAGTAAATAAAGAAGTTGGCAATTGGCTGTATTTTTCAAAAATATTTTTTAATTTGACCGTAATAGTGAATTTGGGATATGTAAGTGTAATTTATTAAAACACTTGCCTACGACAATAACATATCCAAGTTTTAAACAAATCGGACAGTTAATAAAGAAGGCGGCAATTGGCAGTATTTTTCAAAAATATTTTTTAATTTGACCGTGATGGTGAATTTGGGATATGTAAGTGAAATTTATTAAAACACTTGCCTGGGACAATAACATATCCAAATTGCAGACAAATCGGACATTTAATAAAGAAGTTGGCAGTTGGCAGTATTTTTCAAAAATAATTTTTAATTTGACTGTAATAGTGAATTTGGGATATGTAAGTGGAATTTATTAAACCACTTGCCTAGGACAATAACATATCCAAATTGAAGACAAATCGGACAGTTAATAAAGAAGGTGGCAATTGGCACTATAGTATTTTTCAAAAAATATTTTTTAATTTGACCGTAATAGTGAATTTGGGAAATGTAAGTGGAATTTATTAAAACACTTGCCTAGGACAATAACATATCCAAATTGCAGACAAATCGGACCATAAACACCAAAGATAGTTTTTTAGCCTGAATTTGAAAATTAATTTTTAAAAAGAGGAGGGACAATATATTTAATATAGGCAAGGGTATATATATTTAGGCCTATATATTTAATATAGGCCAGCGGGCGGGAGCTCTATAGGCGGGAGCTGGCGTCGGTCCAAAAACGGCTCCCCATAAGAATAACATGGGGAAAAAGCGCCGGAAGTGATGTTAAACCCGTAATTCACCACTACTACACAATAACTTCTAAGTTGTTTACATGTGTTGTTTATTTAGTGTGGAGTTATTTTTGAACTCGTGGATTTCTGCAAAGGATGTATTAAAATTAATGCAAATTTTAAATGGGGGAAAATAAGGCAGGGGCCAAAAAGAAAATTTGTGTAGGGTAGGATCGGGCGTCGGCGCAAAAACTGATCCCCATAAGAATAACATGGGAAAAAAGCGCCGGAAGTGATGTTAAACCCGTAATTCACATCTACTGGTGGGGACCATAACTCAGGATCAATTCCTTTCCAATGACAGAAATCAAGTGCGTCTTATTACCTTACTTTCTGAGAGGGCTTAAGATAAAGGTTGCTCAGTAAAGCACGCTAATTATTACGACGCAGACCACCTGATTGTTGCAACGGCCCTTGAGGTATCACAGGATCATGAGAAGGTTGTAGTAGTTGGTGAGGTTACGGACCTCTTCGACATACTCAATGACCTAGACACACTATCAGCAATCATAATTTTTCGAAACCTGGAAGAGGAACGACCCCATCAAAAGTATTTGGCCCCAACAACTTTGAACTGTCAGACAACACCAGAAGACCGCTCACATTTCTCCACGCCATAAGTGGATTTGACACAACCTCAGGACTCTTCAAGAAGGGCAAGAAGAAGGTTTAGTAAACTTTTAGTAAAAATAAAGTCTTCGCGAATAAATCTAACATGAAACCCAATCTGAAGCTATTGCCGAAGCTAACGTACGACTTTTGACACCTCTCTACGGAGGTAGGACATGAGATACGCTAGATAACCAATCTGAAGCTATTGCCGAAGCTAACGTACGATTTTTGACACCTCTCTACGGAGGTAGGACATGAGATACGCTAGATAACCAATCTGAAGCTATTGCCGAAGCTAACGTACGATTTTTGACACCTCTCTACGGAGGTAGGACATGAGATACGCTAGATAACCAATCTGAAGCTATTGCCGAAGCTAACGTACGATTTTCGACACCTCTCTACGGAGGTAGGACATGAGATACGCTAGATAACCAATCTGAAGCTATTGCCGACGATTTTTGACACCTCTCTACGGAGGTAGGACATGAGATACGCTAGATAACCAATCTGAAGCTATTGCCGAAGCTAACGTACGATTTTTGACACCTCTCTACGGAGGTAGGACATGAGATACGCTAGATAACCAATCTGAAGCTATTGCCGAAGCTAACGTACGATTTTCGACACCTCTCTACGGAGGTAGGACATGAGATACGCTAGATAACCAATCTGAAGCTATTGCCGAAGCTAACGTACGATTGTTGACACCTCTCTACGGAGGTAGGACATGAGATACGCTAGATAACCAATCTGAAGCTATTGCCGAAGCTAACGTACGATTTTTGACACCTCTCTACGGAGGTAGGACATGAGATACGCTAGATAACCAATCTGAAGCTATTGCCGAAGCTAACGTACGATTGTTGACACCTCTCTACGGAGGTAGGACATGAGATACGCTAGATAACCAATCTGAAGCTATTGCCGAAGCTAACGTACGATTTTCGACACCTCTCTACGGAGGTAGGACATGAGATACGCTGGATAACCAATCTGAAGCTATTGCCGAAGCTAACGTACGATTGTTGACACCTCTCTACGGAGGTAGGACATGAGATACGCTAGATAACCAATCTGAAGCTATTGCCGAAGCTAACGTACGATTGTTGACACCTCTCTACGGAGGTAGGACATGAGATACGCTAGATAAC